>JAJKFL010000004.1:1460000-2920000 GCA_021186555.1 Reticulitermes speratus
CCTAACGTTTGCAACCACCAGATAATGACCAGTCTCTCCCTAACGTTTGCAACCACCAGATAATGACCAGTCTCTCCCTAACGTTTGCAACCACCAGATAATGACCAGTATCACAGTCAGTTCCACTGAAATATCGGACATCAGCTATACTTGAAGGCCATCTGCTGTCTGTCAGTACATCATCAATCTGATGAGTCTTTCCATCAGGAGAGGCTCAAGTATATTTGTCGATGTGGGAACATTGTGCTCTTAGCAGCCAGATTGTTGATGTGACATAGCTGACTAACACCATTATAATTACTTGTAAAATCTCATACCCAGCTGTCGATTTGAAAGTATCTGCTGTCCGCAGTGTTGTATTAAAATCTCGTAACAGAGTTTTCGTATGGTACACAGGGAACTGACCGAATACTGCTCTAATTCCTCATAGAATGTGACCTCAGTTGGGGCATGCGCATTGGGAATATCACACCAGCGACCTCGTAGCAGTATACGTATAAGACGTCTCTAACAAACTCTGCTGTTTTAACTTTTGTATGATTCTCTTACGGAAGAGAAGTATACCGAACAGGGAACGGCTGGACTTGATAGTTGCGCAGCTGCTGAAGATATTGTCTTGCTTTTATCCTTTAGAATCTAAAGGTTCTTTTATCGACCCTGTCGTTGGACCCCGTGCGTGAGCCAGATTAATCCGTTACGTGTCTTTTCATCCTCTTTCTTTAAATCGCATCCCAGTATCCTCTTGGCTGCGCCTAGGTCTCCGGGCTCGTCCTTTCCATTCTGGTTTTTGAACCAAAACTTTGTACGCATTGCTTATGTCTCCCATGCGTGCTGTATGCCTTACCCTTCTTATCCACGTCAATTTACTTACCCAAATAATGAAAGATTAAGAATGCAGATTATAAAGCTCCTCAGCATGTTATTTTCCCCATCCTTCTGCCACTTGCTCTCACATCCAGATATTCTAAAAAAACTAATGAATGGAGTGTATGCAGAGGTGAGCGAGGTCGGACGAAATTAACAGTGTGCGTGCAGAAGACGCTGAATCAAAGCAACTTTTGACGTACGAACCGACGGAGGTGAGAGTTACCCCCCCCCCCCCTCCCGGGTATTTACCTACCGTTACCCATGTTATAGGAGATTAGGTCCAAAGAAATTCCATGTTCTAGGATCCTGGTTGGGCTCCGCAGAAATTGCTTTCCATAGCGCACTGGTTTGGCCCCCACAAATTTCATATCATAGGGGGCTGTTTGGATCTCAAATTCCGTATCATAGGGGACCTGGTTGGGCCTCAGCGAAATTCCGTATCTTTGGGGGAGGGGGTGTACTGGTTGGGCCGCGGAGAAATTCCATGTCATAGGTATCTAGTTGTGACCCAGAGAAATTCCTGTCGTAGGGGACTGGTTGGGCCTCATAGAAATTCCATGTCATACACTGGTTAAACAGCACAGTAATTTGGTGTCATGGGGGACTACTGGCTCGCACATTCCGCGCCATTCTGGTTTTTAAACCCCTGTCGTCTGCTTCGTATTGGGCCTAGTTCCGGAGGTGAACGATCGCAGCCATTAGTGTTATTGGCAGTACGGATCACGTCTTTGTGTGTGACATCCCGTTATGATGTACAGATAAAGAGAGAAATGGGGCAAACACAGCTATACTTTGCAGTCACTTAGTATATATTATGTAACATGTTTCGGCTTTAACTAAAGGCCATGATCGGGCATTATAAAATACTTACATGTCACTTGCATACAGCACTCTAAAATTTCAAGCCATTGAGATCTGAATCATACGCTGCGTAACAACACAGAAGAGCGAAGCCTGAAATTTGGCACACTTTTATTTATTTGTACAGTACAATAAGACATATGTATTGTACAGTTGTCGATTAGAGCGACAGTCCGGCATATGTTGATACTGCATTTTTTTACTCGAAATAACTCATACTACGTAGAATAACACCCTGCAGTTTTGCACACATTAAGCACAACACCTTGTATAGCATCAAATGGTATGATTGGTAAACACTGGTTTGGAAACCATGTAGAAGGTTACGGCTAAGGTTGAGACATTATCCCTACATGTGCTTGAAGTGACTGATGAAATCATAGTGTCTAGGCTGAGAGTCGAACTGGTGAGCTCCTAAATACAAGACAGACGCTTTACTAATTGAGCCATTTTCCTCGCCAATAGGGCGTGTAGGAGACAAAGGTTTCTTATTCTCGTATCTCACACCCATACGCACGTAGCGATCTCCACGCTCCCGCCAGGAACGTACGTAACCGCGAGTTGTGTGCGGCGACCGTCGCCTGGCAACGGCGGAGTGAGATCTGGCTGCATCGATCCTCCAGAGGCCGTCACAACACTGCGTAGTACTACGCCGCAAGATGGCGCCCATTCACATTCGTGCACAGTTACGTACACTCGAACCACTTTGTTTCGCTCCTACATTCAAAACAGCGTTTTGTATGTAATCGGTCTTCAAGTTCCTCTGTTTTTAAGTATAGAGATGGTGGTTGTAGAGCTAATTACCCTGTAGATAAGATACCCATAATCAGCATTTATATTTGTTTTTGTATTTCGTCAAACATTTGTCGCATCCAAATATGTTGGCAATGAAAGCTGTATTTTTATCAGCTCCATATGTCATCTTATGTACCAGTTTTCTTAAGATGAACCATTCCTAAAAATCGAGGTTGGATATGAGCTTCCTGTCGGATTGCTGTCTCAGAATGGAACTTCGCACTACTACTGGAATAGCCACAATATCGAATTTCGTCTACATTCCACCACTTTTAAGATTAAGTGCCCGGTGGAGGAATACATACTTGACCTCTCACCCATGGAGGTGGATAATATTTAGGATGTTAGAACAGGATGCCGAGAATATTTTGAACGAAGAGGGAGGTGACATGACAGGAGGATGGAAACATTTGTATAGTATGGGGTTTTATAATTTCTAATCAGTGTCAGATGTTATTAAGGTAATAAAATGAAGTAGGGTATCATGGGAGGGCATGTAGCATGCATGAGAAAGACGAGAAGTGCATAAAACAAGTGTGGCCACAACGTAGCTCGCGCTGTGTTTACGCAGGCAGTGAGCAGTGTTGCTACCGTACGTTGGACGTGATAAATAAAAACATGGCTGTTGCCTACGTTGCCTCCTAAAGTGAGGCTCCCGTAGCTCGTCTAGCTTGCCACCTCTGACATAAGTATTCTTCGGGAAACCTGAGCGGTAGACACCACTCGGAATCCGTGGTTGTAAGTGGGAGGGCACTAGTAAAAGTATGTATGTATATATGTATTTGTATGTGTCATGTATTTACATACATACATGCAGACGGTAGGATGATGTTGGTGGACTTCATCTGGCTCAGGATAGGGTCCAATGGTGGCCCGTTGTGAAGACGGAAATGGACTTGCGGGTTCCGTAAAATGCGCACTGTGGTGTAGTTGTTCGTATCTTGAGGTAAGGTGCAGAACTGAAATTGCCGTCTAAACACGACGCCGTGTAAACGTATAGGGGCAGTGAAGGTAATGATTCACGAAGTATAGACCACAGATAAGTGTTTACAAACTGCCAGGCTGCGTCGAAGGAAGGAAGGAAGGAAGGAAGGATCGAACCAGCCAGTCAACCATCTAACCAACCAACCAACTATCCTACCATCCATCCGTCCGTTAACATGATTGAGATATTTTTTGTTGTGAAATCCCGAAGTATATTAACATACTCGTAATACCGTCCTGTGGACCATATTCTGAACTAGTTTAAAATGCCCATATCACCGTATTTCAGTAAGATATGTTTTGTGTTATCCTTTAATCTCTTCTAGTTCTCACAAAAGATCTCGACCATCATTATTCACCGTATGAATTTATGCCCTTCGTTATGCGTGTTACATGCCCTGGCCATCTCACCAACCAACCGAACATTTTCTGAAAAGTATAGATTAAGCCTTGAGACACTGAAATTAAACCTCAATTTTATATATTCAGTTCGTACCGCGCAGCAAACACCCCGTGTAAGTTATAAAAACCAATTAGATAATGTCGTGTAGGAAAATAATCGCTGTTCCTCGTGAGATCCATACAAGACACACAAATACGATTGGTGGGCAGAAAGTAGAATGTCGAGTGTTAAACCTGGTGGCACATAATGTGACCTCCGGGCCTTAAAGGGTTAGAAGTCTCATAATTGAGGTATAATGGCAATGTACTGCCTTCAGAGACGTGATACTGTGTAGTCTGGTATGTTATCGACGTTTCGAAGGATCCTACAGTACCGTCCAATTTTCGATTAGACTAGTTGAGGCTGTAGACTCTTCCGAAGCGTCGCCAAATTTCTGCCAAAATACACGGCGTCATACAGCAGACGGCATTATTATAGCGGTGCCTTTGCCTTGTAGGCCAGCAATCAGGCCAGATGTGCTCGTAAAAAGCTGTTTCTTTATGCTTTAGTTACCGACGTTGTTAGTAGCTCAGACTATACGTGTACCGTAGAGTGATAAGATGGTTAGTGAATGTTGAGTTGAAAGGACCTGAGAAGAAGCGTTCGTCGTCTAGTTTGAAGGTACTGTTCCGGTATTTGCCTGGACGGACTGAAGGATGCCATGAACAAGCTTATTTAGTTGATCCAGTTGCCGGGCCGGTATTTGATTTTGAGAGCACCCGCAGTGGGAGCAGGAGTGCTGCCCACTTGACGGCAATGTTCGGTGAACAGGAAACAGCGATGTGTAAAGATGGCATGTGAGTTTGGTCGCCGTGAGCAGTTTGTTTGTTACTGTCACAACTTCACGCACACCGGCTTTGAGACCCATCCAATCTTCTCTGCAATGTATAGGTACAGAAGTTTCTTTGGGTATAAGCCAGTCGGAGTTGGAAGCTGACCGGCAACGATCTTCTGTTGCAGAGACTAGCAATGCGTAAAGCTGTATCTTTTTGTGCACCGTACGTCTTAACGGTGGTGCCTTTAGTGCTGTCCGTGGCGTACGAGCCCCGGAGTGTGTCTCCGGGTCAACTAGGTGATCTGCAATTCCGAGCAGTCAAGAGGTCAAGTCGGGTGATTGAAGCAGCACGGTGGCTGCAAACTTCTCTGCACCCCCTAGTGTTGTAGGCCCGATAGCTTTCGAGACAAAACGTCTTAAATAATGCTTTTTGTATTTACTCTCGTCTTTATCCCATTAGGGCACGGTGGTTAGTGTATGTACCACTTGCTGTAACATTAACAATTCCATACGGTTAGTGTATTTCTGTGTTTTTCTATCTGAGCAAACGCTCAGTCGGTACAGCAATTCCACGTTGCACTTTCTGCTTTTCATGCAGCCCACCCAGCGCTGTCAAAAGTTTGCCCTAGTGCTGTGAAGACACTGCTCAGCTTTTCCCTGTGCTGTATAACTCAAAACAGCCAACTTTCCATCACTTCCTTTACCTTGTCTCGGACTTAACCTTTACCAGAAGGACGAGCAGATATGGCCTGGAATTTTTCGATTTTCCTCATTTCCCACTCCCCCCTCTAGATTCTGAGACTTCAGAGGGTTATTCTGTGTGTTTCCTCGAGATAAGTTGAAATTAAACACTGTATGAAAAGTTCATCACCATAACTACAAAAGCTCACCACTGAGCCTTATCCTAACTAAAGCAGGTATGTGGAGGCTGCGAAGGATTAGGAGAGGATTCGAGAGGCGAAGATGATGCCGGCAGTTTTTAAAATGCCCAAAAACGAAAAAGTGTGATAAAGGGACTTGTTACAGTAAATGGTTGAGTATGAACAAGAATAGATCCTATAGCTAAGTATTAAAATCCATCGTGTAGCAGAGATTAAAATAATGGAAAGCACTTATTTAAAGTAGATACGAATGGGGACATAAAGTCGGTCAGTAAGGTGCAGCCCTTGTTGGATGCTACCGGAGAAGAGAGAGAAAAACAGAAAATTATTGGAGAGTAGTGGAAAGACTGTAGGGGCGCGCGGTGGCGTAGTTGGTTGAGGCACTACGCTACAAACCGGAACGTCGCGGGTTCGATTCCCGATGGTGTCTTTGGAATTAATTCCTTGACATAATCGTTTCGGTCGCACTATGGCCCTGGGGTCGACTCAGCCTCTAACAGAAATGAGTACCAGGAATGTTTCCTGGGGGGTAAGGGCGCCGGTGCGTAGGGCTGACAACCTTACCACCTTCATGTGCCGATTGTCTACAAATCTGGGAGCCTCAACCTCCTGGACCCCTCAGGGCCTGTCTAGGCCTCTAATGGGGTTGCTTTACCTTAGTGGAAAGACTGTAATAGCAGAGCAGTAGTAGTCATATAAGTAGTAAAGTGAGAGGGTAGACAGATATTCATTCAAACCCGATATAGCGGCATTGTTTCTTTACCGCAGTTAGTGGCGGTATATCGAGGGTGGCGGTAAAACGAAATACTGCAGGATTGGGAAGGAAAGTGCATTTGTTGATTATAATACTGCTAATTGAATCAAAATGCACGTGAATATAACGTGAAGATACTAATCGGAAAGAAACTTTTTGCAGAAATTTTTGGAAGAATTTTGTCAGTCGTCAAACATTTAAATTCAGACAGTCGATCAGACGTGAAAGAGCGTTAGTGGAAACCATAAAAGCTACTTCAACAGTACGCAGTACAGTTCTACAGTTTATACTGTACCTTACTTCTAAAAGAGGGAACAGTATCACTTTTTTTTTGTGAAGGGCACCGCAGCAGATGCTACGGACGCACTGCAGCCTAGTGGCTTCTTTTGCAACCCTGTGATAAAGATGATTAGTTTTTTTTTTCGTTTTTCCAAGTAATGTATCACCGGTATAATGAAACTGACAGGGAAAATCCGAAGTACTCGGGGAAAAACCTGTCCCAGTGCCACACTGTCCACCACAAATCCCACATGGACTGACCCGGGATCGAACACGGGCCTCCGCGGTGAGAGGCTGGCGACTAACTGCCTGAGCCATAGCACGGCCTTTGTGTCAGTGTTGCTTATTGTTCCGTGAAGTGTTAGTTTTGTGGGATGCAAGTTAACGCCTGGTTTTCTGTACCAAGGGAGAACAGTTGGAACTACGATGACACCCGATCTTCCCTGGGACACTTTGATGGACTCAAATATTCTTCTTACAAACTGACAGAAACCTCGTCAAGAAATTTACCTGCACATTACAGTACGTGCAAACAGTGAATGTGCGGTAACATGGTGCTGATTCGGACATTATTTAGTGGTGACGGGCTCATTGTATCACCAGTCTTCGACAAATGGCGGATAGCGGAGGTGGCGATTTACCAAGGGTTTCCGAATGTTAAAATAATAGGGAATTTCTGTTCACAGACTTTTCATGGGCGCTCAGTGGGAATGGCGCTGTATCGGGGTCCGTCTGTAAGTGGTTAATATTTAAGGGATATCTGCTCCGCTGGTGTTAAAGCGGCACGGTTTCATGTAAGGTAACAAAACTCATTAAATGTACGTCTAAACTTTTACGTTTACTACATGGAGCAGAGTTCTAGTGGAGAAGCTAATAGTTGTTCATTTAGCCTAGAAATTTCCACATCTAGAGTACCCGAAATCTCATTGTCTGGATTCTGATCCATTTAAATTTACTTCACATTAGAATGTATTTTCATAACGTTCATTTAATATCATATGCCCGCTTCACGAAATGGGCGCTTTCCAAAGATTTGTTTCCGAAATCTTGCATTAATTTGCTTCCACTCTCGTTATAACTGTCCCGTCCCGCTTAAACTCGTTGATTTAGCTGTTTAAAATCGTAATATTCTTATATTGTTCGTGAATGCTTTTAGACACTCGGAATAGATTACATTCGAGGGTTTGACAGCGGTGAAGATTCATTTTCTTGTTTTCTCAATTATGACCCGTGTAGTGTGAAGTGGTTACCACTGTTTCGGACGCACATACTACCTCCATCTGCAGGGTTGAAAACTGTAGTCACAACCAAGACGACCACAGTATGAAGCGCGCAGTTCAGGCCTGTGTTTTCGCCCGAGAACAGAAGCCTGGGTTTCATAAACTCGTAGAATGACGATTAATTTCCCTTTTACTGCAATGTAGTATCGTAACCTGGCACCAGATGGATGACTGGTCAGCATCAAGCGCCGGGCACTTTACGTCCAGGCAGGGAGCCCACGGCACAGATCGGAGGGCTCCAGTGCGGATGAAGGCAAAACATTTTGCCTGTACCCCGAATAGAACCCGGATTCTCCGATCGTACAGGTCGTGGCCAAGTCACTGTACCGACTATTGGTAGAGCTGTGGTTGTATCATCATTCTTTTATAATGACAAGGGCGCAAATGTTACTTCTTCGGCTATCCATGACCTTTTAGAAATGGAGGAGGGGCCTCCTCTCGCTTGGTCGCCAGTTCCAATCCCGCCTAGTTCCCCGGTAACCACCACCTCTAATTATAGTCATTCCAGGGTTCTGACATTGGCATGCAAGTAAGTGCATTTCAGGCTGTTCAAGTTGGCAAGGAATTCTGCTTTGCTGCTGCAATCCGAAAATCGGAGACACGGTGACTCCCGCCTTGGTGGCCGTACGAAATTATTTGGAGGGAGCTACACTAGTGGCACATATTCTGGGGCTCTGAATTAATATATCTTCAAAAATCGAAGACGAGAATGCAACCTTTGTTCGAGTAATGGTATTGTAAAATTTGGAACAAAATTGCGACTACTGTATATGAAACCTATACAGGTTATACACAAAAGAATGGTGCGGTTTTAATAGTGTTCACTATTAAAACCGCACCATTCTTTTGTGTATGCCCTGTATTTAGTATTTGGTTTGATGGCGATGGCGTGTTTAACCACTGGAATCGTGTGTAGTTTGTTATTGGTGTATACATTTATTTATTATTTATTTATGCAGTCTGTAACTATGCTGTCTTTAGCTTAAGGGTACCTGGGATGGCATGTGGTAGGGTGGTAAGTTGGTCATGAAGTGGAAATCGATAGTGAAAGGAAACGACCATGGTGTAATTTGGGGTAGTATGCTGACAGCTGCCTGGAAAGACTGAGGAATATCACGAAAACCATTAGCCACGATAGTTGGGGTCCCGGCCGAGATTTGAACCTGGCACCTCCCGATTGCAGATTGGAATCGTGAGTCGCCAGTTACAAGCATGCCGATTGCTCGAGTTTCTCCTGCAGTCGCAACGTACGTACAATACGTCTGTACTTACGCTACAGCCAAACAACGTTGTTTGGCTGTAGCGTTGACAAATTTGTAGTGACCAATGCTTCAGTGAAACGTTTCTTGGACCCAGATTAACGTTTTTAGGCGCGTTCGCAACATTGCGAACAACTACTATTAGGTTCGTGTTGTCTGTCCGTCCGCATAGAACAACTCGGCTCCCACTGGACGGATATTCATGAAATTTGATATTTGAGGATTGTTCGGAAATCTTTCGAGAAAATTTAAGTTTGATTAAAATCTGAGAAGAATAACGGGTACTTTACATGAAGATCTATGTACATTTATGGTAACATCTCTCTGAATTATTTTTAGAATGAGAAATATTTTAGACAAAATGTGTAGAGAAAATCAAGACACACATTTTATCTTCAATACATTGTCTTCGAAAATTGCACCATTTGTGAGATAATATTGAAAAAACGCAAAATGCCTTGTTGCGTTTCGACAGCAACTCTGGTTACACCAACGAGCCACAGTGTTACGTCATACGTACATTACCTCTCTTGTTTTTTCGCTGGTAGCTTGAGGGATCTTCAACAGCCAGACTGTCAGGTATTTTAATTAATTCATACGGTAAAAAAATTCCCCCTTATACGTTGTTGCGCTCTACTTTGCGATTTTCAGGAAAGTAAACCGAACGTGGAACGAGGACTTGCTGTAGTAGTAGTAGTAGTAGTAGTAGTAGTAGTAGTAGTAGCAATAGTAGCAGCAGCAGTAGCAGTAACGCGGTACAGAATAACGAATCCTGATTCGACAATGAATTCGGCGTGCCAGTTATAATGTCTTAAATGTATCAAGGAGTTATATCGGAACGAAAGTGTAATTTTAAATGAGACGCAGTTTTGCTTATTTGCGTTGGCCTACGTACTAGAATATAAATATTCAAGCTGCTTGCAAAACTAAGCATACAATTGGAAGAACAGTACAGCGCGCGTATTGTTTCATAAAAAAAACACCACGCAGCGGGAAGACATTACCTCTAATCGGGCAGTGAAATTCGCTCTCCCGAAGGAGCTACACTTTTCTTCTGAATCAGGTGTTTTCTGTATAAATTCCTGGACGTTCATCGGAGGAAAGGAGAGTTAGAGAACCTTGGATTTAGTTTCGCTTGTGTCTCCATGTTATCATGTGGTGTCGGAGAGCTAATGATCGTCCTATCCAGAGCGGCCTTCCGCTTGTCCTAGAAATGGAAACTGACTCCGATTCCACGAACTCTGTTTCGGTATTTGGATTGGGGGGACCGTCGTTCAGTTCTAGGTCGTTCCTTATACGATTTGTTTTGGACGTAGTGGATGAGATTAACGTAAAGGTCCTCATGGCGGTGAGAATAGATTACAGTGTTCTGGGATGTGACACCGTGTAACTAGGTAGATACCAGTGTTTGAGCGGAATCTGTTGCCTCCATCTTCAGACTATTACTCTTTTTTTTATCTTGACGATGTTGAGAGGGGTTTCTCCGAAATTGAATGCATGACTGCTAACTGCATGGCTTGACGTCTGAAATGGTAGTTTGCGTTTGTCCTGCCGTAACACTCACCTGCCCCTCGGTCCACAGTGTGCGCTTTTGTGAACGTGGTTATGACCTGTCATATTCAACAAATACAAGGAATTGTTTTAAGCTGTTGACGGAAGACTGTGCTCTGTGTGCTGTCCATGGCACAACGCCTCGTGGATTAAGAAGGAAAAGATAGGAAACGCTGATTATGCAGAACGAATTTGGCTGGTTTTCCGGAGCGAGACCTCACGTGTTAGCACTGTAAGGGCTCTGAACAGTGAGTAAGCCTCCGTTTTGCTACGATGTTCACGCAAGCCACTCGCCCCTTCCGGTTCAAGCACGTGAATGTGTTGTGACTCAGGGTTGCCAACACGAGAAGTATAACATAGACACGCGGAAGCCAGTCGCTCGTGGTAAAAATAGTTTTCGTGGTATTTATGGCTCTCCTCACCCGCGCTGTATTGGCTATCGAATAACAGTATACCAGCGTAACGAACCAGAGTGGTTTGGTAACACTGAGAGGACACTCATATAAATTCTATCGTTCCAGACTTCATTCCTGTCGTAAATGTTGCTTCACGGAGTAGAAGCCTGACTTCAGAAAGTAAGAGCAGCACTGTTGCGGAAGAGTTTGTGCCGTTAATGTAATACGAGGGTTAATTAAAATGTCCAGAAGAATTCGTCGTTGAACGCTGTCCTGAGCCAGTTTAATCAGTGCCATATTTTAATAACATACATTTTGATATTAATGACCCATCAGTGCCTAGATCTGTGCAGTGGTCTTTTGGATTGAGCTTTATTTGCATGTCTAAGCAAATATGGTGGACATGGTGGACTGAACATCCAGCTCGTGTTTGTAGAAACCAAGGTAACCCTACAAGTATTTGCTGAGAAACGTCTTGTAGAGGGGCCGAGAAGAAAATCGGAGTATAATATTAAAACGAATCGTAAATAATTAAGTTGTCTGGTTCCGTCCGGCCCTGGATAGAGACCATTGGCGGGCTGTTGTAAACACGGTAATGAACTGGACCTTCGGGTTTCATAAAACACCAGAAATTTTCAACTAGTTGCGCGACTGTTACCTGGTTAAGAAGGAGTCTCCTTCATGCAGTAGATGTGCTCAGTTTTCCTCTGACAGGGTTACTGTTTGCGGTGCTGCCTGTAGGTGCCCACAGGTCAGCTAGAGGTCAGGCTCTTCTCACAGCCTGCCATACATAATGCATCGCGGTCAGCGGGAACACTTACGTAACAATCGATATCAATTAAAATCGATGTCAGTGTCTAACTCGTGGCCTCTGGTAAATTGATTCTCTCGCCCCATGTACGGGCTGCAGGTTAATTGGCCTGGACGCCAGGAATTCGATTCTTGTCACGTTTCAGAAATATTCTAGGTTGTTGAGCTACTGTCCAGTGGATTGCAGTGGTAAAACTGGCTTGAGCGGCAAGCTAACGTCCGATTCTCTTTAGGGTGCAGGTTAAAAATTATTGTAGCTTTATACACAGTTTTGTAAAAAGGCGGGGCGGGGGGCCGTAGTTTCAAATGCCCGTGTGTGACTTTCAGCACTGATAGTTATATCACAACACAGCTAGCACGGGAGATCTTATTCACGTGTAACCGCAGTCAGCGTTCCTTTAGTGATGCTTTCCACACCAACTATGACTTCTGCTTTCTGTTCTTCAGCGTTAACGTGTTCCGTGACAACACAGTAATTAACTGCAATTTTTTTATAACTCTGCATTCCCAATTCACTCAGGTATAGGCTCATTAACTCTACCTTTCCTGAAGATGCTGTATTCTGGAATGTGACGCCGTGTAGTCTGCTAGATAGGTAGCGTCACGTCCCAGAAGACAGTCATATGAATACTGACGTGAGAACCTCAGCTCGCTCGCCTTCAGTTTGTATTCTTCCCCGACGTTTGTTACGAGGACGTAATAAAGGAAATTATTGTTGCTTCGTGTTAAATTGAGGAACTGTGAGGTACCAACCTGTCAGCTGCAAAGCGGTTGAATTGGCATTTGTTTTCAGGTGAGGCAGCTGCTCCAGCGGCATTTGTACGGTGGGACCAGACGGTGCGAGCGTAGTGTTGGGCGGTGGGACCAGACGGTGCGAGCGTAGTGTTGGGCGGTGGGACCAGACGGTGCGAGCGTAGTGTTGGGCGGTGGGACCAGACGGTGCGAGCGTAGTGTTGGGCGGTGGGACCAGACGGTGCGAGCGTAGTGTTGGGCGGTGGGACCAGACGGTGCGAGCGTAGTGTTGGGCGGTGGGACCAGACGGTGCGAGCGTAGTGTTGGGCGGTGGGACCAGACGGTGCGAGCGTAGTGTTGGGCGGTGGGACCAGACGGTGCGAGCGTAGTGTTGGGCGGTGAGACCAGACGGTGCGAGCGTAGTGTTGGGCGGTGGGACCAGACGGTGCGAGCGTAGTGTTGGGCGGTGGGACCAGACGGTGCGAGCGTAGTGTTGGGCGGTGGGACCAGACGGTGCGAGCGTAGTGTTGGGCGGTGGGACCAGACGGTGCGAGCGTAGTGTTGGGCGGTGGGACCAGACGGTGCGAGCGTAGTGTTGGGCGGTGGGACCAGACGGTGCGAGCGTAGTGTTGGGCGGTGGGACCAGACGGTGCGAGCGTAGTGTTGGGCGGTGGGACCAGACGGTGCGAGCGTAGTGTTGGGCGGTGGGACCAGACGGTGCGAGCGTAGTGTTGGGCGGTGGGACCAGACGGTGCGAGCGTAGTGTTGGGCGGTGGGACCAGACGGTGCGAGCGTAGTGTTGGGCGGTGGGACCAGACGGTGCGAGCGTAGTGTTGGGCGGTGGGACCAGACGGTGCGAGCGTAGTGTTGGGCGGTGGGACCAGACGGTGCGAGCGTAGTGTTGGGCGGTGGGACCAGACGGTGCGAGCGTAGTGTTGGGCGGTGGGACCAGACGGTGCGAGCGTAGTGTTGGGCGGTGGGACCAGACGGTGCGAGCGTAGTGTTGGGCGGTGGGACCAGACGGTGCGAGCGTAGTGTTGGGCGGTGGGACCAGACGGTGCGAGCGTAGTGTTGGGCGGTGAGACCAGACGGTGCGAGCGTAGTGTTGGGCGGTGGGACCAGACGGTGCGAGCGTAGTGTTGGGCGGTGGGACCAGACGGTGCGAGCGTAGTGTTGGGCGGTGGGACCAGACGGTGCGAGCATGGTCTGAGGCACAGATTATCTAGTCTGAGGGCGGTGGGAGGAAAACTGGTCTCCAGGCCGAAGTTAGAACCTGGGACCTACCGAGTACTGGTCACTCGGTCGCGACGCCAGTAGGTAGGATGTTAGAATATGTGGCCGTCTTTTGTGGTTACGGTGATAAACGTCCGAGTCACGTTAAACGCGTGATTGCAACTTTCCATGAACTGCGCGTGGCTACGGCACATTTTGACCGCCTTTGTAGGATCGTGTTGTCTTAACCCCACGTGGTGAAGCGTATACGGCATATGCACGTGAAATCACCATGCCTTCTGCCGCTCCTTGTTCTGGAAGCCTCGGGTTCAGACCTCGGCGCTGTGATCGGCTGTATTAACCAGCTTTTTTCATGATTTTGCGGTCCCTTCAGGTAAAATTTGCCGAGCAGTGCCTTAGATTAGGCCACGACCTCTTCCACATCCTAATTCAAGTTCATCGTACAGGCATTCACTGCCTTAGTTTGGCCTAGTGACAGTCTCGTTTAATGAACCACAAGCAAATATAAATGCAGAAATGCCTTAACTTCCGGCCATTTTATGCTGGGTGAAAAGACCCTGATATCTTAAATAGTGGTGGTTTATTAACCTTTGAGACCATTGTGGTAACTGTGTACAAGCTTCTTTAACACAATAAACTACTCTTTGTTCACGGAGCGTGTTTGTGTGTTCCCTATGTGTGTCGCAATAAACAGAGATTATTTCCCTGGGTAGCATTAATCGGCTAGTATTTGTAGTGGAGAATGTTGTTTTGTGAGAGGTACGAACTGCACTATCTGGATTGTTCAGATGAAAGTAGCATTCAGTTGGGATGAAACCGTCACTTTTCGGAAACCAAATGAGCAGTAGACCAGAAGTAGGTGATGTTATCTTGAACGGAATGGTTATGGCGAGAGTCACAATATTTACACACTGTTTCTTATCGTTATCTGGCTGCTATGTCGCCTATTTGCCATTCGTACATAGTCCAGGCGTTATTTGTGATGTTGCCTGTCGTATCTGCCGAAATCCGTCAGTGATGGGAGTCATAAAGGCCGGAATCTGTACTGATTATTTATGGGCCACTGCCCTATCTGTATTTCATTGTATGGTAAAAGTGTAATTATTGATACGCTGTCCCGTCTAAACATGTTTAATGTGCAAGGAGGCAAGAACTTCGCATAGCTAGGTAGTAGTAGTAGTAGTAGTAGTAGTAGTAGTAGTAGTAGTAGTAGTAGTAGTAGTAGTAGTAGTAGTAGTAGTAATAATGGCGCATCAACTCAGCTAATTTTAATTCTAAAAGTAATCTCTTTTTAATTGCCTCGAAATCGCAAGGTTGCCGGGATAGTACAGTCGGTATAGTGACGAGGACGGAACGGTCTGAGGTTTGAATCCCACTAGGGGCAAATTATATTCCTGTTCTCCAAAACATCGGGGCCGGCTCTGGGGTCCATACGGCCTCATATTAAGTGGGTACCGGGGATAGAGAGGCCTGGGCTTGAAGTTAACCACTCACTCTAGTGCCGAGGTTAGGAATGAGCGGAGCTACACCTCTGTTCCCCCAATATGCCTTCATGGCGTGGACAGGGAACGTTTTTTTTTTTTTCGAAATTCGTAAGATCTACGCGTAACACATTGGACGTATAGAGTGTTGTTTTCTTTCCCCTGCAGCTTTTGTTCGAACCGTTTGTCGCTCCGATTACTGAATTGCGTCCGCGATGCGCGCAGAAATGCACGTACGTCTTCATATAATGTGGTTAGTCATTGTCCGATTTTAGCCCAAATTGGAACGTGTCGACAGGTTGTAGTAAAAATCCCCAATATTTAGTTCACTGGAAGTTCGTTCAGCGTTTGCCAAGATGTTCCATGCGGAACAACACTGACAGATACGGCGAAACTAATAGATGCATTGTTACACCTCGTCGTTGCGAATTCGCCAAGGATTAACGCCCTTATGTGGTACTGGAATCGAATCGCTGAGATCACTTTCAGTGCACATTCACACGAGGATGTACGAAGTAGCCAGTTTAAGTGTGAAACATACGTGTCCGAAGGATGGTGATGATACAGGCAGACTTTGATGTTGTGTTGGAATTCAAATTTAACACAACTGTAGTAGGTTTATGAATATATATTGAGGTTAAGCAGCTCAGGCAGAGTATGTAGCACGCACGGGAGCTATTAGAACTGTGAACAGAGTTTCAGTCGGAGAGCCTGGAGACAACTGTCCAGATGGAAGTCTAGATGCGCGGAAAATATTAAAACTGGTCTTGAAGAAATAGGCTGGGGGGGGGGGGGGGGGGGGGGTTGTGAACTGGAGTGTTCTAACTCACAATAGAAACCAGCTGGCGGGCCTTTGTGAGTACAGCGGGGAATTTCTTAGAACGTTGAGAGACTAATAGCTTCCTGAGAAGATTCAGTTCTGTCGAGTTAACGGACATGGGACAGTGTGAAACAGGAAATATCGGGCAGATATGCAGTAGTCGTAAGGACTGATTAGGATTCGTATAATGAATGATCTTACGGGTGTTGAGACCGTGTAGTCTGGTAGGTGATTACTAACGCTTCGGAGGAACGCTTTTTACGACTTAGAAAACCACACTGTTACGTAGTCCTTAGGGTAGCTGTCCCGTTCACTACAAATTGTTTGTTGTGTTACTTCCATCTCACACCTCCGGCATCGTGGTGTTAACTTGCGCTTAACATTTCCGGATTCGTGGTGTTACTTAGTTCAACATCTGTTGCTTTGTGGTGTTCTGTACATCTGTTTTTCTTGGATGTGTAGGACAACTTATATTTAACATCTCTGGTTTTGTCGTGTTGTTTTCGTTTAACATCTCCGGCTTAGTGCCGTGCACTTAACGTTTTCGGGTTTGTTGTGTTACGTGTAACATATCCTGGTTTGTAATGCTACTTACGTTTAACGTGTTTGGGTTCGTAGTGTTACATTTAAGATTTGCTGGCTCATGGTGTTACATCCTACACTTTCTGGTTGGTGGTGGCACTTAACATGTACATTTAATGTCTCATTGTTTTTACGAAGTATTACTTACATTTAAGGTCTTCGTGTTTGTACTGTTACTTACGTTTGAATTTTCCATGTTTTAGTGTTACATTTTACATCTCAGTGTCCTTGGATTGACATCTCGTTTTGTGACTTTTTGTTACCATGTGAGAACTGCCGTTGCAGTCAGGCTGCTTTTAGTATTGGAAAATACAATTTATTCGAGCCGATCCATATGACAGCAAACGTAAGAAAGCTTCCGTGTTTCCTGGGCTTAAACGTGTAATTTTTGGTAACATCTTTATTCTGTTATTAGTTTCTGAGATACAGAGCGTCTTTGATGGGCGGACAGACGGACACTGAATTGTATGCTTATGTTAATAGGTCGTCAGTACTGCGTGAAATGAAACGTGGGAGTGTAATGACCGAGGTGTATAATTGCCGATTTTGAAGTTTCCTTATGCGGACGAAAGCGTTTAGGGACGTAAACTGGGTAGTTCTTCGGAGGCCTTTCTGTTGTTATTCACGAATAAACGCCTGTATGACCCAACTTTTGTTTTTCTGTGGTGCCACAGCCCAGTGCAGGCGTTGACCTCCCTAACGATGCCTCTGCCGTCTCACCCGGCTCTTTCTTCTTTGAGCCCCGGATTCTGAGAACCCGTAGTGCTCGTTCATCGGTCTGGGATGTGGCGCCGTGCAGTTTGGTACTGTCGCCACTTTGGAGGAGTCTTCAGCGTGGCAGAATGGGAGTGAGCGTTCTGACCTGAAGATGGAAACAGTAGGTCATCCGACATACCAGAGTGCACGGTGTCGCCCAGAAGGCAGCGATCTTGATGACCACCTTCTGTTCGGCCCTCCCCCCAATTTTTCCAGTACTCCAGTTACTTTTCTGCAGAGGTGTTCCAACCACCTGCTGTCGCAGCGTCATTATGTTGCCATTTTCTTCACTGGGACCAAAACTGTTCCCAGGAATGTGTCGTTTAAATACCATATTTTCATCGTGTGTAAGTCGATAATGATTAGGCTAGGGGTTGGACGACGGGGAATCGGAGTTCAGTTCCCGGCGGGAGCAAACGATTTTTCTCTTTTTCACACCTCATACCAGCTCTGGGACCCACCCACCGTCTTTTGTAATGGTTAGTACCCGGGGCTAAAGCGATCTACTCCTTCGTTCGTCGTCATAACATTCATTGGGCACAAGAATGGGCTTGCGTTTTCTTTTACCCTTTATTCGTTGCCACATATGAGAGTAGCTGTCTGTGGTTGCAGTTGATGGGAATGCTAAAGTGACTTTGAGTTGTGTCCGCCAAGTGGCAGCCTAAGTTATTCATATAGACAGTTATATTTATATAATGCCACCTGGTGTAACGTTAAAGAACTGAATTTCGTACAAATATTATTCATTAGTTTTATGTGTTACTCAGAGTAAACCACAGTTATTGTCCTGAATGTCATTAGCTGAATTAACTTAATAATAGATACGTAATTCTGTGAGGTACGACCCAAACATTGTGCGTGTGTGTGCGTGCGCGCGCGTCTGTTACGGGTGCACAGATTTCCCAGTAATCTAGAAGCCACCTCAAACTTGTAGGTGCCAGAAAGGAACGTGAAGCAAGTTCCATGCTGCGGAACCAAAAAACAGGCGCAACCGTACAAAATTTGTATACTTAATGTCATACGTATTCCGTGCAGTTGTCTTCCACAGTTGGAAATAGAAACTTGTGCGTACAAAATCGAGTTGCCACGGCGACCTAGTACCCGGGATTTGTGCACCTGCCATGTATATGTTTATTTATTTATTTCGCATCAGCTTTGCCTGTTACGGGGTTAAACCCATAGGCCGTGAATTTAATTTTCGTACAGTATTTAGAAGCCTAAAGGGGCCTCTGTTGTCAGGATTGTTTGGAGACATTTGGATGTGCTGTTGAAGAAACGTCTGACCGCCAGTGTATGATTTTACGATATTTCGATGAGAAAGATGTCGTGAATATCCACAAAGACTGTTTTGCATGTACAGTTCACATGAGATTGTTTATGTTGTGGTTATGTCTGCAGAGATTGTCGCGGTCCAGTGGTTAGCCACTCGTGGTTAATATTCGGGAAGTTCCGAGGGTAAATGACTGTTGGTTTGTTGTGTTTTTGTCGCCCACTCCACGTAAATAGTGCCTCACATTGGGCCATGATCACTTTCTTCTGCATACTTTCCAATTCATTATTGAGTAATCTTTAGAGTTGTGCACTACATAGCCTGAGCTACTGACAGTGTCAAGTAAGCCATATATAAAATCACTGCTGGCATCAGGTACGATGGAATGAAATGGGAACATGAATAGGAATGGTAAGTAAGGAGTGTTACTTCTTTCTGGGATGTGAAGCCATAAGTTACTGATGTTTCTAAGTTCTACAAAACTACTTGGCGGCACAACTGGGACACTAATGTTCATATTTACTAATGTGAGAACCTCGAATCTTACATTAATTAAAGAGTTAGGACTGGAAAGGAGGTGATTTCCTTACCATTAACTCGGCGTTTGCCATGAAAGGCTGTGGATAACAACACACGCCAACTATTTGGGCTAGAGGGTAAGTTGTTGAAGCAAATTCGATCTGTAAGACTACTTCAAGTTTACGGTTTTGCAGTAAAATGTAGTGTGTAGTACCCATGACGCGCATCTGTCGGACATTGCTACCAACAAACACCATTGGTTGTATCATCCCGTAATAAATCTGTTCTTCTCCGCAGGTCTTTTTGGCGACGTGACTACGCGCATGCGCCCGAGAAGGCCAATGGGAAGACAGAGCGCGCAGTCATCGAGACAGTGCTTGGAGCGGCTCGTAGAAGGTTGGATGTTACGTGTATCTGCTGAGAGGCCTGTAGGTGGCCATGTTCGCGTGGCAGCTGCTGTCTGGGTAAGGTGCTACGAAGCAGCCGGTATTGTCCGATGAGATGGTCGTGAAGAACGCAGTATGGACTGGTAAGGTCCTTGTGAAGGATCCGTTATTATCTGATGGGGTCGTTATTGAGGATCAGGTGTCTGATGCAGTCTTGGTTAAGGATCCGTTATTATATGACGGGGACGTTGTGAAGGATGTGTTCTTGTCGGGCAAGGACATGGTGAAGGAGCAGTTAGTGTTTGACAGCGACGATCTGTTATTTTCTGACGTGAGTGTTGTGGAGAACGTATTACATTCTGAGGGCGATATTGTGAACGATCCGTTATGGTCTGACGGGAACGTTGTTGGGGTCACTGTTCCAAGTGGAGTGCAATGTACTGAGGTGGGGAATTCAGTATTTTGCAGTATGGATGCTGTGAGTAATCAGTTGGCAGGGGACATGAGTTTGGAAGATGTTTCTCTCTCGAATGAGAGAGATGAACCAGCATACTGTAACTTCTGCATAATGCATCATTCTGTGACGTATAAGACCCAAAGTAAGCGCTCTGGAATAAGTGAAGTGAATCGTGCGAAGGATTCACGATCGTGTAAAATGGAGTGTGCTAAGAATTTCTCATTGTGTAGTGTAGAACATGTGAAATATTTCGAATCGTGTAACGAGAGCGTAACAGAACCGTGTGAGGACACGGGATGGAAGGACCAGGGAAGGACTTGTGTAAAGAATGAGGATTCACGCTGCAACTGGAGGCGAAGACGCCGCGATCTTCTGTGGTGGTTGCTGCTGCTTTTCCTTGGGGCGGCGCCCCTGGCGTCGGGACAGCTGCGTCCCATAACCGACATCAGTACCAGTCGCGCAGAAGGAGGTGAGTGGTGCAGCGGGTGAGACGATGTCTCAGTTCGGAGAGTGACGATATTATTTAGATTAGCCTTGATCCAGGTTAGCTTGACTCTTCTCACATGCATTTTGGAGGTCCCTGGTTCGAATCTCGCTCGGGACGCCGGCTCCCTGGCTGTGTGGCCACGACTACTTTCCACATCCTTTACAACTCGCCATAACACCATTCCCACCATCGGCGTCCATAATATGAGATATTGACAGTGCCGTTAAACCAGAACACATTGGACGACCGGGGAATCCTGGTTCGTTTCACTGCATGACCAGAGCTTTCTGAACGACACTGGAAATTCTAGTTCGCATCCAGTGGGTACCTGGCGCACCTTCCCTAGGGAAAAAGAGGCCAGAACGTGGAGCTCAGCACTGACCTAAATTTAATGCCGAGGTTAAGAGTGGGGGGATCTGTACACCCACTCTCTCATACGCCATCACGGCGTGGTGCTTAGATAACAACGGGGGCAACTTTGCTTTTTCCGTGCACCTTGAAAGGAACCCACTGACACGCTGACTACTGTAATTTTTAGGTTTGGGCTAGATTACGTTAATGCGCAGTGAGAAGTACTGAATTGAAGCAGGGGTGTGGTGTGTAGGTTTCAGTGTGCGTTCCTTCTGTTTGTGTTGTCTACAAACATGACTCTGCTGGTATTATTACTGCTGTACTGTCGTATGCGCAGATGAACGGTTACGACTGAGAACTCCGACAGCTTGAAAAGTTATCACTGTGATGATCTATAAATTATACGTGTTAGTTTTTTGTGGTGGCACTGATTTAGTGCCGTACCAGCCACTCCTGTTTATCTTCTTATCGCTTGTTTTGCGTCTGAACGATGTCACGTAATTGTTAGCAGCGTGAGGACCTAGCCAGGCGGGAGTTACAGCGCAGATGTAATAGTGTTTTGGCCGTCAGACGAGGTCGGATTGAGAGGCTTAGAGCCGCAGATAGACTTACAGTGTAAACATGATTACTGTACAAGCAACAGGACTCACTGCACCTTGTCCAAGCACGACACTATGTATTTGCATAGGGCAAATGTGCTTACGCACCACAGGTGTTTAAAATTTAGGTCCATAATGCGATATTACATGTCAGTACCAAAGAGAAGGTGTGAATGAGAAACTTTCTGACGTTTAATGTGACATGCGTCAACATACGTGCACGAACAGCATTGTCTATTGCCCAAGAACGTCATGGGGAACGTTTTGTAGAACATCGACTTCACCCAAATCTTCTGGTTTCTGTATAGAAATCCCATTTTCACCCAGTCACACATGGTGTCAGGTCGCGGCTTATTGCAGGGTAGTCTGTATGACATATCGATCATAAAAACCATGTTTTTTAGATGGCCCCACTTTGGGCGTCAGAAGTGTGTGGGAAGTAAGGAACAAGATAGGCAGTGGACGTATAACGTAACTTGTGGCGCATTCGCGTAACCATTGTTGCAGTGGAAACGCAACAGTGCGTTTTGTGTATTGTTGAGCTACATCTCACTGTCGACAGTATAAAAATACTGAGTGTTGCACAAAAATGCTTTTATGGCGATTCTGTGTCGCCGGCAACAGTAAAACGCACTTAGGTCGTTGCGCAAAGTGTCCGATATGTTTGTCCGATGTTAACCAAATTTGGAGTTTCTCGACAGATTTTTATGAAAGGCCCCAATATCAAATTACAGTGGGAGCCGCGCTAATACAGACGGACAGACATGACGAAGCTAGTAAGCGCGTTTTGCGACTGTGCGAACACGCCAAATAAATGCTGG
Organism: Reticulitermes speratus; assembly: GCA_021186555.1. Classification (NCBI taxonomy): domain Eukaryota; kingdom Metazoa; phylum Arthropoda; class Insecta; order Blattodea; family Rhinotermitidae; genus Reticulitermes; species Reticulitermes speratus. Next base: position 1,482,428 of record JAJKFL010000004.1, read on the forward strand.
GGATTATTTTTGACTTGCACATAACATTATCCTTTGAAGCCCGAAATTTGTCCGAATAACATTACGGGCCATTGTGAACATGGTAATGAAACGTCAATTTCATTAATGGGGAATTTATTGACTACCTGAGGAGGTAGCTTCTCAAAAAAGTGAAAGTACTTTTCTATCCACTTATTCTCGATTTCCAAAAGGGGATTGCTTTGTGGAAGGTTCCCAGGCTTCGTCCGTTTGCCCTTCTGTCACCGACCTTTCACCGCGGAGGCCGAAGCTTTTCAAGGAAGCCCTCGCTGCATGTATTTAGTTTCTACCTCACAGTAAACACACTACGGCTCCATTATAAAGACCAGCTAAACACACTACGGCTATATTACAAAGTCCAGCCGGTTTGTGTAATTGGGGGAGGGGGGTGCTTTATTTAATGACGCTGCTAGTTGCCCGGTATACATAGCATAGGTGGGAGATGAAATACGTTGTGGAATATTGGTAGAAGTACTTGGAGAAACAACTGTGCCATTGCTGCTTTGTCCACCACAAATCCACCGTGTACTGGCCTGGGTTGTTGGGGAAATAGGCGCTGTTTATTGTGAACTTCGTACGAAACGCACACAGTGCACTGGGAAGGTACAATATAGAGTTTTTTAAATGTTAAAACAGTTGGTTACACCTGCCACCATGCTTGTACGGTTAAATACCTAGAAATAAAGTACGATATTCTGAAAATCATTTCAGTTCTCATAATTCTAGAATTTATGACGAAATTAGATTAGGTGGTTACTTTTCAAACACGGTGTAGGTGGAGGTCGAGTGGTTAGCTTCATACCATGGCTTTTTTAACCCCAGGGACACCTGTTGGTGGAAGACTGGAGCGGCGGTGGCGAAGAGAAACATTCTCGGAGATTGAGCCGAGTAGCAGAGGCCGTGAACCTAAATAATGTAGAATGAGTTCTTCTCAAAGTTGAGAAGTTGAGCAGGTACACTTAATAAACAGAACCTGCTTCCATCTGTTATTTATTTGTTGTTCATTAGCGACGCTGTCAGGACCCCAGACGGCGTCAAGTGGTGTGTTCAAGCGTGAGTAATGGAGTGGAAAGCATGAGAACAGGAGCGGTCGGGGCCTAATTACATGTACTATCACTGACTGTGCGTGGAGTAACAGGAAAACCACGAAAATCGTTAATTCAAGTAGTTGGTGTGATGTCCAAAGTCAAGCCGGGCTCATCCCAAGTATGTCACAAACTCCCGCCTTTATGCCAGTTTGTAAGGTAACAAGGTGATCAAAGCGAAGGAGAGAAACACATGTAGGGTTTGAGTAGGAAAACCCGAGGGAAAGAGCCACTTGGAAGACTTAGGTGAAGATGCAAAGATAATACTAAAATGGCTGTTAAAGAAATGGGATACGTGGCGCGTGGACTGTTTTGATCTGGCGTAGGATTTGTGGCCTGCTGTTGTGAACACGAAAATTAACTTTCGGGTTCCATAAAATGCAGGGAATGTCTTCACCAGCTGATGAACTAATAGCTTCTCAGCAAGGCTTCTGCTCAATGGAGTTTAGTTGTAAGGCATGTAACATCCATGGACATTTCGTAATTTTTACCCCCATACGGATGATCAGTTGCACGGGGTGTCATTAGGCCAGCAGAACTCGGGATAAGTTCAGCCATAAACCCCGCCCCTCCCCCATATGTTATTCTGCGTGATTTTATTTGTTTTTTATTTATTTAGCGATGTTGACTGACTCGAACTGCTTATTGGAACGGTTGGATAATTGGTGATTAATGAATTAGCGAGCATGTTGACGGAGGCGGTCGTAATGTAATTTAAGACACTGTCCTGGCGTATGGCTACAGGTACTGAAGAAAACAACGAGAAATTGTCTGTATGGCCGGTCTCGGGGCCAATGGGTTGTCCAGAACGGAAGGAGTGCTAATCAGTGGACCGCGATGTCCTGAACCTTCGCTCACGTCACTAGTCTCGGTGTTTATTTGCTGCAGAGCTGTCGTAATACAGACAGGAATGTGTGGTGTCAATAAAGATGTTTTCCTTTGCGTAGTACATTGTTAAGTATTGATCATACCGGAAACAGTATTTAAAATGTTAATCAGATCTTGGTTTGGAGTGTCAGGCGTTTTTTAAATTGGTGAATCTTCTTGAGCAAGTACTACGTAGTTGGAAGTTCGATTTGAACTTCATGTGAAGAGGGATGGTAATTGAGCGTTGTAGAACCCGGCAGCTGCGTGTTGTCCGTTGGGGAGGGGGGAGGATATCAGCGAGATGCCGCAGTAGTGAGTCGGGAGCCGCGCATAGTTCGTGGAAGTAAAGGTTAGTGTGCCGGCTGCAATGTTTGGAGATGAGGCAGTGTGCAGTTGGCGTCGCCTACCAAGCGGAGCAGAATTAAATTCTTCGTTCGTCGCCTTGGACTCACTTTACCCCTTCCATTACCATATTTAATCTGTCGAATATTTCGGAGGCTGAACATCCGAACGGAAAGTGTCTCCACATTGTGCGCTTATTTTGTTTACTTTTGTGCAAGGCCTTCTTAATGTGTAGGACAGGGACATTAATAGGAAGTGACTAGCCGCAGTTGTCAGATAAAATTAGATAAAGTAATATTTATATGTCAGTACCCTTTTGTCTTGTTCGCCATGAAGAACACAATCAAGGGCCTAAGCCATTCGGTCTCTTTCGTCGTTAAGGTGGTCTGGCGCATTCGAGGGCGTCCCAGGCCTCTGCTACCAGCGGGGCCGATGCGGTTCAAGTTTGCAGCCTGGAATCCGACATTCGGAAAAGACGATCCGTCTAATTCTTGCGATATTCTTTTATTCGTCTTGTTGAACGCAGTATTTCTTAGTCTTTGATGGTTATAGGCAGCAGTTTTTCCGAAATCCAGCATGCAGCGTATAAATTCTTATTAGTGTAATACTAAAAGGCAGACAGACTAGCGAGGCAGAGAGATTCCTCCTCGATGGTGTTCACTGCCGTGTACACTCGGCCTTCTGAATTCATTTGCACCTGGCCGTAGTCTATTCATAGCCCACAAGTGTATTGTTCTGTGTTCTGATCCGAATATATTCTAGCGTGGGTCGTTATCTCTCCAAACACATTACCTCGACCTCTAGACTGGACTGAGTGCCCGACTCGGATCTAAGCTGGCACTCTCATGTTTTCGGAGTTGTCGTCTGTTATTGTAATTAGTTCCGGATTTACATTGAAGTGTGGCACGACCACTTCCAGATATCACCAGACTTTCATCCTTATAACTTGACAGTTTGACGGTCCGTCCAGTAGCTATTACGTACACACACATATATTATTATTATTATTTACTGCAATTGGGTTTTCACCCGGTGGCAGTAGTCCTTATACTAGTACACACAATACAAATGGACATATAAATATACATAAAGCAACAATACGAAACAAACTATACACAATTACAAAACAAAATACATACAGTAAATACAAGTACACACATTAGAACACCATACACACATTACAAAAACATCCACACCTTAACAAAAACATCCACACCTTAACAAAAACATCCACACCTTACAAAAACACCCACGCACATTACAAAAACACCCGCACATTAAATAATAGAACAACAACAAAACACACACACTGCAAAAAGAAAGAGTAGCTAAGCCAGACCTAAAACCTAACGTAAATGAATCAGAGTTAAAAGTAATTTGGTATACCAAGCAATGAGTCAACCATACTATACAAAAATAAAGTTCCATGTTTTGAAAAAGTGATTCAAACACATTTCAACTGCACCTTCACTTCACTACGCGTATATACACATCACGGCATTCCCCGTTTTGCCTCCCTTTACTTCACTTCACTTCACTCCACTGCTTTATTAGATGGTTTTCCCCACCCTCTATACCCTTCACTTCACTTCACTTATCAGTTTCCTAACCCTCTTCCTAAGAATACTCGGCTTACAAGGGAAAGTCCCTAAAGCATCTGCAGGTAGTTTGTTCCAGAGTTGGATGGTCCTATTTACAAAGGAAAATTTCCCGATATCCGTCCTTTGCTTCCTGTTCCTAATTTTCCGATTATGATCAACCCTGCTCAGATAGTGTGGCTTTTGTAATCTGTTACCTATAGCCTTCCAATATATAAATTATATATATATATATATATAATTAACTCCATGGAGCAGAGTCCTTCTTGAGAAGCTAACAGGTCATCAGCTAGTCAAGAAATTCCCCGCGTTTTATGGAACCCGAAGGTTCATTACCGCACTCACAAGAGCCCGGTATATATATATATAAAAAAGAATGATACGACTGGTGAGGCGAACGCAAACAAGCGTTTTCTTCGTTACACTTCTTTGGTTGTTGAACCATTTTTCTTGGCATGCGCGAAAATTGGTTCGTTGTTCCAAACATAAATCCAAATTACTGTTCTCCATAAAACGGAGTGTTCATAAATGAAATGCCAATTTACCGAGGGATGCCCCCGAATATTCTGTTTTACGAAGAGCGGTAATTTAGACTTCATTTTTCAGAGTAACAAATTTTTGCGCCTAGGAACGAAAATGTTTCAACAACCAAAGACGCGTAATTAAGAAAACATGTTAGCGTTGGCTTCACCACACGGAGGATTGTCTTGGTGTTACTGTGTTTCGTGTGTGCCATTCTTTTCTTAATAAAAATAATGCAAAGGATAACCAGTAAATAAATAAACACTAACAGTAGCTTGGGAGGCGAACTATCAGTGCGTCGTTACAAGTGCACAACAGTGTACGGCCGTAATTAATTAACCACCGTTGTTCATGACAACTACTGTGGTCAGGTTGCCTTGGTTTGAGCGATATTTTTGTATTTTATCATGTTGTGGGGGAAATTGGTGACTTTTTGGCGTTAGGAATCACTTATCATTTTTGCCATTTGAATTGATGGGAATTCTGTTTTCGATTTACGGCTTTTCGCCTAACGAAGTTTTCAAATAACCAAGCACGTTCGTGAACCGAGAGATGCTATATACGTTTTCTTTCCCATTCTTATGTTTATTTCTACACCATTGTATACTAGCAATGTGCTTTCGGAATTGTAGCAGCTGGACCCTCTCCTGAGTCAGGTGACCCCTCATACACCCTCACGCTCTGTTCGTGTAAGCTCAGTTTTAATATTATCCTCCAGCCCACGCCTGCGTTTCCCAAGTGGCCTTTTATCCGCAGGTTTTCTATCTTATAGTAGCGGTGTATTGCTGTCTGAGATTGGGAACAGGGTGCTGAGAGGGATGTTAGAGCAAAGAGAGGGGAAGCGATAGGAGGGTTGAGAGAGAATGGCATGAGAAGCTGCAATCAAATCTAGAAAGGGGTTTGGCAGGGCTTGTAGAGTTCGTTGGAGCAATGGGAAATGCTTACAAAGTCCAGGTGGGAAAAGCTGTAGGGAGACGTCTTTTGGAAAATCCCAGGCGTCGGTCGGAGGATGATATTAATATGGTTCTTAAACAGGTTACGGCAGTGTGGATTGGATTCATCTTTCTTAGAATGGGGTTCCGTGGGGGAGTGTAGTGAATACGTTGATGAACCTTCCGCATCTATAAAAAAAACAGGCGGGGAATTTATTGACTACCACAGCAAGTTAGTTTCTCTACAAGGACTCTGTCATGAAGGTATTTTCTCAACCTTTGTTTTAAATACACCAACAATATTATGAAGATCCTCATTGAGTAATTTTCTCTTTACTTCCTTTGTCGCGGTCCAGTCAACTTATGTTGTATGGTAACAGAGGTTTCCGAAATTATAGGCGTGGCTGTTACCATTAGAAACTATTATAGTGTATATACGTACATACTAGTGATTGCACGCGCGATTGGCCGTGTCTGGGTTGGATATGGATATAAACGGCGAGTGGAGAGTAGTAGTTCACAGTAAGCCGTTGGTTCGAAGGAGGAGCTTGCGAAATGCAGCGTTACATTCAACACTGCTCTGTTTACCTTAACACTCCGCGTCACCCTTGGCGTAGTGTGTTAGTGTTTCTATTTAAGGATGCAGACCCACTGTGAAGATTAGTACTTTCTAAATTAATTTTCAGTGCCCGTTGTGTTGTAGAGATGACAGAACTGTTCTGTCGCACTCACACGTTTGGTGACAAGGCGCTGGTTTACGTGTTTCCGGATTTTGGTGTTTTGCGTTTGTCTTGCTTTCGGATATCCCTCCTTTGAGGCTGCATGGACTAGCATATGTAGTGGATAGTTCAACTGAGATAGACGAACAGTCGTATCTACACGTGGGAGGATGAGCTGTTCTTAATACGTAGTAGTGTCTTGGAGAACGCGAGTTACCAAGCATTTCCGAGGCGAACTCATAAAACATACTTTGGTGCAGGATAAATTGTTTAGCCATATGAGTTTTTTATTATGTATTTCTGAACTTTTTACTTAAGCGTACTGGAACATTAATTTGGCTGCCGTAGATGGTTGTATATAAGGTCAGACTGGCCGATCCCGGTGGGCCGTGCGGTCTGAGGCGTAGGTATGCGGCCGCTTGATTACTGGGATCGCCGGTTCAAATCCCGCTGAGGGCATGGATGTCCTCTTGTGTGTTGTGTAGGTAGCGGTCTCTACGACGAGCTGATCACTCGTTCAGAGGAGTCCTACTTTGTGTGTGTCTAATTGTGTTATCTAGAAACCTCAAAACGAGGCCCGATTTGGACTGTAGCGCCACAGAACAAAAAGGTCAGACTCTTCGCACCGGCTTGTTTATGTAATTGTCTTTTTATGAATAACATTTTATAATTTATCGACACAACAAGTTTTACATGCCTAGCTCAAATGGTTCATTGGTTCTGGCCATCGAATTTTAAAGAAAATTTTGCGCATGGCCGCATATCATTTGTCACTGTGCAAAAAGAAAAGGAAAATGGCGCGCTTTGTCGACTGCATGTTGCAGTACAATGTTTCAGCACACTTGGTGCTTTCTCCGCACAGATTCGCGCGTCTCTGTTGTTATTAGGATTATAGGAAATGAGAAGTTAGAGTGTAATTAGACAGCAATACTGCGCATGCACACGTGGATGGCGGTCTCATGAGCCTGTTGGTTACCCTTCCTTCCTTAAACGAAAAAAATGGCTTATGAGATTCCGTGTTCTCGCGCACACCTTTCCCCATTTAAACGTTTGGCCCACTTGCTTGGTCGATTTTTGCACAGCTTCGTACGAACTTAAGCCACCCCAGTCCCATACGTTTTAACTTCCTGCAGTCAATAGTGACAACATGGCGAGGCGCGAACTTGTGAGGCGGGAGCGTAACTAGCTTCACTTATGTGAGGTCATGAAATGGTGTTTGGTTATATTTAATTTCGTAACTCCTGTTATGGTGATACGTTCATAGAATGCAAAATAGCAACATGGCGGTCGTGTGAAAATTTTCTGCAGCTTTCAAATTAATGGCGAATACTAATGAACCATGGGAGCTTGGTATGTGCAGTGTGGTTCAGAGGTAGATGATAAACATACATATAGCACTTACCTCTCCAAAATTACAAGGGTAGCGACTGTGCGAATATTTGACGCTGCGTCTGACAAATGTTAATGTATAGTGAACAGAATCTGTTCTTACTTTAGTGTCTGTCAGACGTTCTTGTCCACCACACAAAATCGTAAAATCACATTGGTCATGCGACGACGTGCCTACACAGTACGCTAGCAAATCGCCGCAGGTTTGTACACTAGAAATACGGACATTAGGATAAAATTTAGACACGACTGTTCAGTGTTTGCGATTTTATTCTGTCCTGAATGACGTTAAAATTTTGAATACAGATAGCTACAAGCTTGATTATTTTTTGGAGTCTACAACCCAAGCTTCAGTCGCGACCCTGGGTTTCAGTATGCTTGGCTTATGTAATATGTTTTGCGCTAAAATAAAACGGAACGATAGTATGACTAGGAGGCTGTGCAGCAGGAAAGCAGGCCTTATGTGTTCTGATGGGAGCTTGCTGTTGTTCTGTAAGAAAGGAAAGTGGGCTAGGACACCAGGCAGTGTTTTCCTACATTGTGACACCTTGGGAGTGAGTCTGTTCCCTCGGACGTAACTGGACACTGCCCCCCCCCCCCCCCAAATATGAATCCATTTATGCTCCGTGGATAGCTCAGTCAGTACAGTGACTGGCTGTGATGTCATTTGCAGCAGTAGGCCTACTCTTTTCGCTTGCACCGTGCCAAACCAGGATGGTGTAGGCTGTATTGTGACTAGGGCACGGGCGTGGTGAGTTAGGCATCGTGGTTCTATTCCACGTCAGGGCAAGAGATCACGTTTCCAAAGCGTCCGGGGTTCACCCCATTTCCTATGCAGTGGGTGCCGTGGGCTCTTGCTTCGGGGGTAAAGCTGCGCGAAGCGTGAGTGGAGCTCTGTCTCCGCTCCCCTATATGCCTGCATGCCGTGCATAGGACAGCTGTGTCGAGCAATAACGTTAATGTGACCACTTGGTGCGTCCATAAGGTAGGACACGAGAACCCCAGAGCGATGAGATCCTGCACTGCCCAATCTGTAGACGCCTAAGTACACATATACGCTGATCTTAAACTGGTGCCCGAGCACCGTGCAGCTTAATGTAAATATAAAAACCATCTGGGTACATATAAATGGGTGTGGCACCCGTATTTTGTTCTGACATGTTCGATCGTCGTCTTCAGGGAAGTTACATTTACACAAGTTTTCCGTGTGAAATTAATAAGATTTACGTTAGTTCATACATTGTTGATTTGCTACCGGGATAGCGTATTCGGTATAGCGATTCGCTACGGGCTGGACGGTCCGGAGTTCCAACCCGGTGGGGGCGAGATTTTCCGTACCCGTCCAGACCGGCCCCGAAGCCCACCCACCTTCCTATACAGTGGGTACCAGCGCTCTTTCCCGGGGGTTAAAGCTGCCGGGGCGTGGCGTTGACCAGCCACTACCATCAAGCACCGAGGTTAAAATAAGTGTAAAGCTGTAACTCTATTCCCATTTGGGATTGCGTGGCCTGCTATAGGTAGAACTTCTTCACCTTTTTCATGTGCTGTTGATTATATTGTTAAAATTTCGGAACGTTTTCCATTTACTGCTTCGCATATCTCCATTGTTACAGCTCTACACTTGCAATGACTGCGTGTTATTCAAATGTGTTTTAACAGTTTGCATCTGAATAATTGCGCGTGTACACATACCAAACAATAGAAATGCATGTAGTAAATAGAAAGAGGTTCTGAACTTTTAACATTAGTTACCAATGTGTGAACGAAATGTAAACCTTACTAATTTCATACGGAAAGCTTGTTGAAATGTGAATTCTCTGATTATGGTCTTGCAGGACCGAAGTTTGTCAGAATAAAATAAGTGTCATTTACACCCACTTTTGTGTACTTGAATGATGTTATCTTGAGGGGTTACGTGGCTTTTCTCAGTCTATCCAGTCAAATGCGACGTTGGTACATAAATATCCTAATTCGTTATTCAGTACCTTTCGACGCTGTTTAGTGAGAGCTGCTGACGGCGTCGGTAAATAAATTGCAGAAACTGCTGTGAAGGCGTTTTAAAACTGTGTGCGCGCGCGCGTTTGCTTGCGTACATGCCTACGTGCGCACGCGCATTGTGTGTGAGGGAGTGCGTAGTATGTGTAAAAACGGACTCCCCCTGTCTTTGGAAGTTCTGCGTGGAATGTCTGAAGCCTATGCTGTGAGCTTGTTGTGACGGCGACTGTGAAGAGCAGCCGTTAGGGAGCGTGCAACCTTGTAGTTTTCATAGACAGGTACCAACCAACCTTTCGCAGTCATTTGCGTCAGTCTACAGGGCAGTTTTGCGGTAGTTCCTAAAAGCAGAACTAATGTCAGTAATGAACAAGAAATGTCAGTGTTGACAGCGTGTGTACAGTTGTGACTGGATCGGGAAGGAACCGTGACCTTTGGCTTGTTGATCAGTAAACAAGTGCGACGCGTTTGCAGCGACCTTGGCAGAGCTTTGCCCCCGTCGGTCAATTTAACGGTACAGGGGAAAGGGAGGGGCTCACCTGGGTTTCCAGCGTTTTCGAGGAGTCCTTTGTGTGAGCTAGGCCAACTGCTTTCTTGTGAAGGAAGCCATGCCTGTGGCCGCATTCACAGTGAGGAGAAGAGTGAGGGGGTACGAATTTATGTTGTGTATGTTTATATTCAGAGTAATCATTTATGAAGCTGGAACTTGGCGTGGTCCGATATGACGAACGCCTCCCCCCCCCCCCCCCAGGTTTTTTTTAAATCGTCAGTTGTGGAGATTTTCTTACGTGGAGGTGTTCTGTTTAGGCCCGGCGATCTGAGGCTGAGGTTAGCTTTCACGGTGACTTCATTCGTAATACTAATAGGATGTTTGGTCCCCTGTGGCAGTGGGTTGTCGGCGTTTCGGAGGAACTTGCTGTCGAGAAAGTGTTAGGTTGAACGCCTATAAGCAGGCTTCAAGGTTGACATCCCGTTGTGATTTAGGACAATTTATTACACCAGATTGTTTCAGTGGACACAACAATAGAAGATGGCCATAGGTCGAAACATGTTGCAAGCAAATTAAAATGTAAACAGCTGTGATCTAGTACAGATCATTGTTGTGCCGACTGAAACAACCCTGGCGCATTTTGGCTAGGTATTCTATAAGCAGGCGTCTCTCGGACCCACTGTAGGGGGAGCGTAGGCTAGTGGCCGGTCCGGGCCTTTTCAGGGTCAGAAGTATACCAGCGGCACACGAAGATACTTTTTACATCACACCTGCTTGTATAAACTGAACGTTTCGTCTTCCTACTCCAATCCTTCAAAATAAAAAGCAGCAGGTTCCTCCGAAACATCGGCAGTATCCTGCTGTCACGCATTGCAAAACCGTGTTAAAACAATGGCCGATGAGAAGCAGCGCGATGCGATGTTGTATTTATTACGTAGTCTGGGGACCAATTACATTAAGTTCTGCTTATTTACTTTAGACGAAACTGGTCATTGCGCTTGTGGCAAAATATATACGTGTTTACGTCTAGCATGTATGGACGAACGGGATTAGATTTAAGATTTGCGTCTTACGAGAGGACAGGGACTCATTTAGACTTCCGAGAAGCATATTTTGTAGTTAAAGCGGATACCTTCTGTGTACGGCTGCAGTCATTGGACGGGTGAGAAACACTATGGGAGTTCAGTGTCGGCACAGAAGTCTGTCAGTTCCCGTAGTTACGGCGTCTTTAGCAGCTGTGCGCTTTTATGCCTATATTGTGAATAGCCTAACATCACGATAGGGCGGTTGGCATTCCTGTTTCAAATTTGGGGGGTTCATCCTTTAAGTCTCCTCGCGGCTACGGGAGGGGGGTGTTTCACTACACAGGTCCTGGGCGTTGAAACGGTCGGTGTTGTTGCTGTGTACGTGTCTTTTATTGGGTACCGGGAGTTCTTTCCCCGGGGGTGAAGCAACATCGAGTCCCGAGGCTGCGAATGAGTGGAGCTGTACCTCTGCTGCACATATAGGCCTACATACAGGGCAGTCTGTTTGGGACTTGTTGGTGGACAAAGTGTCCCTGGGGTCGGTTTTTCTGTGAGCTGTTGCACTTCGCTCTGTCAAATCGCATTCCACAAGTGCTCCTCCGTACAGCTGTTGTCTGGGGGTGGGCATTGGGCGCGTTAGATGCCGCTCAGTTCCAGTGAGACATCGTGTAACATTCTCGCGGGAATAAAGCCTGTTGGGGGGGGGGGGGGATTTCATGCATCGTTGGGTTCCGTAAGAATATGAAATTTCGTGAAAAGGTGAATAGGCGTATGTTAGTCAAGTCGGGTGGTAAATGAATAGAATGGCAGCTGGGAGCGGCTATCGCCGAGATAAGCAGATACGACAGATACGTGAGATACGTAGCAGGGACATGTGTCAGCCGGCCAAGGGCACGAATGTGGCGTAGATTGGCCTAGCAGTTGCTGATTGTGTTCGCATCAGATTGCGACAATGCTGGTCGAGTTTGTTGACAAAGATTGACTTTACTTGGCGACGGCGACGTGATTGTTGCTTGGTTCTGTGCCCCGTAGAAAACGAAACACAGGGTTTTGTCTGTTGGCGAGGTGACGCCCAGTCCTTCGTTAGTTTTCTGCCCCCCCCCCCCCCCACAACTCTAATACTTCTTCCCCTTTTATTGCCTCCTACTGTCCTTTAATTTCCTTCCTTCATTATGTTCCTCACTTCCCCTCTTCTTGTTTTCTCCCTGGTGTTCGTAATTTTCCTCGTCCACCTAGGTAGTTTATTCTGCTTTTTTCTCTTCTCCTTTCCACGTGACAGGTGGACAGACTGACGTAATGAATGTTGCGTGAGCGTGTCACTAGTCTCCTAGCTGATCCGCAGCCATTAGTGCCTCGGCACGAAATGCGAAGGTTGAGGCGAGTAAGGTTACTTGTAAACAAGTGAATGACGTGCAAGTCTTGCGTCACGCTTTGCGGCGAACAAACAAGTGGCGGGCGCGATGTTTGGGGGCCCACGCAGTCGTCTGTGGGGTGTGTACCAGGGTGTTGTCGGCAAGGCTGGGTTTGAGGCTTAGTATGTCCTGAATGAGTACAATCTCACTCCTTCGTGGTGGCGATATTCTGGGTTCATGTCTCGGCTTGAAGACGGAGGGTTGCAGTGTTACGGTACCTCCAGATTATTGGACGGTTAAGAGGAATAGCAGTTCTCGTGGAATTCCTTAGTACCTCCAGGTCATAATTCTGAGCTAGTACCCTGCAGGAGGCTACCACATTTTCAGTCCGACTCTTTCCACTTTCCAAGCAGGTCGGTTTAGCGACAGCGTTCAGCATTTTATATTCGGGAGTTCGAATATAGGCCGGGACAACCGTTATCCTCACAGGTTCCTCGTGAGTTTCCTCAATCCTCAAAGAAAATTCCGTGATCATGCCTGTATCTAGACAACGATCGCGTGCTTCCATGTCCTTTCCAGTTGTTCATTAATCAATAATATTTTCTTCGAGGTTGTAAAATTTTCGACGTTGATGGCGCCTTAAAATAAACCAGAACATATTTCCAATTCATCGTACGTAATTGCAATTCGAGGTGCATCTCCTTTTCGCAAACCGAGTCTGGAGGTCGCATCTAATTGCATTTGTTGAGTAAGAAATTAATTCCTAAAGTTCAGGAGCGGTTGTATTGATTGCTTGGCATGTTGGAAGTCGTATAATTCAGCTGAAGACTGCCGTCAGCTGGAACGAGACGCCGTGAAGATGGGTGCCAACGTTTCGGCGGAATTTAAGTGCCTTCGTCTTCAGGGAAGAAGAGCAAGCCGCCCAGGAGACTGGGCCCGGCGCTGTGGGCGAACTAAGAAGAAGCAATGGTTCAGAGCTGGTTGTCTAAGCTTGTAACTTGCATTCAGGAGGAGCTCGAGCTGAGTCGGACACAGACTGACTTGACGGAGGTGTGTGGTTGTTCGTAGTCCTTCAGGTCATGTTGCGGGATAGTACTGCAAATTAGTCCAGGACCGCATCCTTCCAGGCCGTTTCCAGTCCATTATTTAGTAACCATTGGACCATTCGATACCATACAAACACTGACAGTACTTTAAAACCACCGTGCATCTTGTCACAATCACTATTTAAAAACACCAAGTGGATGCACTTATTAAAAAGAAACTGTATATTTCTTTAAAATATTGTAATAAAACCCGACATATGTTTCGGCTCCTCACTGAGCCATCCTCAGGGTTTTTTTGTCACTAAAACTGCATATATTTAAAAACGTCTATTCATTGGTTCACTGTGAACCAATGAATAGATGTTTTTTTTAAAAAATGCAGTTTTAGTGACAAGAAACCCCTGAGGATGGCTCAGTGAGGAGCCGAAACATATGTCGGGTTTTATTATAATGTTTTAAAGAACTGTACAGTTTTTTTAAAAAAAAAAGTGCATCCAGTTGGTGTTTTTAAATAGTGACTGACAATACTCATAAAACAACAAACATTGGCCCTAAAAGGGCTTCTGTGCGGGTAAATGCGGGGGAGGGGGGAAGAAACGAAGAAAGGAAATAACTGAGGAAAGAACGGATAAAATAGTGACCGGAAGAAGGAAACATGGAGAGAGAAAATGAGTTAATGGCCAAAAGGAAGAAATGAGGAAAGCAAGAGGAGGGCTGGGAATAAGTGCCTCCCAAACCCTTGTAACAAACAATCCGGGACCCCATAATATTGGTACTCCCGTCACATATAATGTAAGCGAGTGGCCGTGTAACGCTTGTCGGACGTTCGGACGGACGGAGTGACCTCTGCACCAGTAATGTCTGTATTATCGCGGCTGAACGTCTGTTTATCTGATTAAATTGGCACTCCGTAAACATTGTACTTACAGCAGCGATAAGAAATGCGTGATGGACTTGTCAGTGTATTTGCGTGTTATCGTATCTGGCATCGATGTGCCCCGTGTGAACTGGTCCCTGGTCGTTGTTACGTGCCTGACCTATGACATGGCGTACTCTGTTTAAATAAAAAGGACCTTCTACGGATGTAAGTTACGTACATAAAAGCTCTTGTGTTATTCTATTGTTACGAGTTGTCTTTGTGTGTGTTACAAAAGGTAAAAATGGCATCGATGGAAGGATGCTGGAGTGGGTATTACAGTGTCTACATTTGTCGAAAATCTTCCAGGAGATAGCAGCACCGCGCAGTGCATATCGCAGTACAGTGTCTGTCGAGAACTTTCTGGGTTGACGTTCAGCATTGTGCAAGAAGTGCCCAACATTCTCCCTTTGAAAGTTGAACGGGCTTTATGCTGGTTATTTAAAAAGAAGGGACACACTTCGAGCCTCAAGATGGAGAACCTGTTCGAAAGATGGGACAAAGCCGACTTCCTTACTGTGCCAGAACTCTAAATCGGGATCGAACAGAAAGACAGTTTTGCTTTGTGGTCTTTGGACGAAGAAGGTCGTGCATTACTGGTTTCGCCGATGTACCACGTGCTTCGACAGTCGAAGGTTCGGCGTTTTTGCCATCAGCTGTTGCGATTGAAATGTAAGGTTCTGACGAAGGTGACTGAAAAATAATGCCGTCTGGAATGTCACGCCATGTAGTCAGCTAGAAACGTACCGACGTTTCGGAGAGACTTAGTGCCTCATCGTCATGGTCACCGCCATGAGAACCTGGTGTCTTGCATGTGGGGAAGGCCCGTTGCGCATCCGAGCCGAGCTGCTTTGTTTGGGCTCTCCAACCCAGAAGGTGGGGGCAGCACGTTCCTTCGAGAAGCCGGTAGAGTTTTGCCACAGTACACGGCGTCACGTCCCCGAAGACATTTTTTTCATCAATGTTCATTATTTTCCGAAACAGCATTGACCGTTCTTGTTACGTAATATAAACGTGGTTTTGTGCTGTGTTGAAAACAATTTTAAATGTTATTTCGGAGGGTGAAGGTCGAGCACTTTCCCGTATTGTGTGAAGTACAAAAATGTAGTCTCCTGTTGCTGCTGCTGCGATCATCGCTTTTTTGCAGGCATTATGCTTCCCTGTAAATTTATGAAGTCCCACACTGTCGGTGCATCGATTGTTTTGACCTTAGTACCAGCAAACATGTTTATAAGACACTGAGCTCTGTTTGGCGTCAGTATTGTTCCTCGTGTGCGCCCCTCCCTGCCGAGACCCATTAGCCCAGTTGCGTTGAGAAACCAGCAACGTGTAATCAGCGCCCGGTGCGGTCTGTACTCTGTGATGACGCAGTTGCCAAATAACTGCGCATCACTTTGCGACGTGCGTTGCACGTGGTTTTTCTCAGTTTGACATGCGGCCAGTCTTCAGTTTTTTTTACCTTACAATCGAAAGTTCTGTAATAAACATGATGCCTTCATTTCAGCTATGTCTATGGTCACTTGTACATCTCATTCCCTTGGAGGAACCGATCTAGTTCGAAAGAGGACGTTAGGCGTACGTCTGCATTGGTATTGTCAAGTAACATTGCTGCAGCTGGGGGGGTTGCTGCATAATGGGCGGCAAAATGGATATTTTTAAACGAAAAAGATTTTCTGCTTCAGTTTTAAGTTATTGAGCCAAATAAAAGGAAATTCAATAAACAATTGTGATTTTTTGAACTTAATAATTTGTCTTAGGGGCGGCCATTGTGATTACTCGCCCCGGGCACCGAAACACTAGCCACATCACTGTCAACAAGACTTCAGGCGATATCCTGTATCTTGTCAGAGGGTCAGTTCTGTCTCTTTAGCAACACATATTTGCTAATCAACCGTTACTCAGTCCCAACATGGCGGGTTGTGGTTCAAATTAACGCTGTTGACGGAGTGATGCCTGTGTAAAGCTGATGCTTGCGTCGTAGACTGTAGTTGGGCGAGTTCTGAGATCGGGAACGAATTACTGTGAAAGGACAGACTTCAGTATCTGATACGGACCTGGCCAGATCCAGGCTTTTCTGTGGCTGTAATGTTGCAGTAACATATGGTGACCGGTTTTTATAAAAGTACCTAATTTTGTTTAAAAATGTTTATTATATGCAGAAGCACATATATCATCGAGACACAGGTAAATATGACTGTCTTTTTTTTTCAGAATTATTTAGGCGTTTTCATTGGCCTGGATAGGACAGGCGTTCGGATTAATGTGTGTAGAGTTGAAACCGCCTGTGACATGATGCCTCACATCGCCGGACATTTTTGTAGCATTGACAAACCTATGTATAGTCTGATTTTTTTTAGATGTGGCTGATGTTAGTGAAGTGCAACATGGAGTTTTATGAAGGCCAGTTATAGTATGGATTAAGATGGGAGCTGTGAGCAAGAGATTGTTGATTTCTGTGCGTGACCTTTATTCTTATCGGTGTTTATTAACACGCAGTTTACACTAATGCATATTTCCCATCGCACGAAACCCATTTGTTGCGGCTGAAAATTCCATGCGTTACGGAAATGTGTAGTAAAACGTGTTTTGATATTGAGGCCCTGTTTGTAGAATGTTACTTGAATTCCAAGAACAGCACCTCGAAATTTACATCTCTAAATTCGTCTAAATAATACAGTGTGTCCACAAAGTCCCTTCGGGGTTTTGGAAAATTGTGGCGCGCAAACAAATTGAGCTAGCCACATGCGGTTTGCGGCAGATTACAGTGAAACTCTGGAAGTTTTTTTTTGCCGCCAACAGATGGCATAAGCGGCCATCTTTACGTTTCTCAGTCAGTTGTTTGTGAAATGGCGACTGTGCAGGAACGCGCGTGTTGTGTGGTGGGATGGCAGAGACGGTCCAATGCCTTGGCCTCCACGTTCACCAGACATAACACCACTGGATTTTTTCCTGTGGGTTTATGTCAAGAGCAATGTGTTCCGAACACCAGTTAACGGACTTGATGACCTGAAGACCCGTATCAGGAATGCGATCTCGGCTATTCCAGCGGACATGCTCCACAGAACATGGCAAGAGCTCGAATATCGCCTGGACGTTCTCCGTGCTACCAAGGAAGCCCACATCGAGGTCTGCTGAGGTCAGTAAAAAAACTTCCAGAGTTTCACTGTAATCTGCCGCAAACCGCATGTGGCTAGCTCAATTTGTTTGCGCGCCACAATTTTTCAAAACCCCGAAGGGACTTTGTGGACACACTGTATTTAAAGATTCAGTTTCTGCAGCGCGGATATTACACTGCTTGTTCGTTACCAACACTAACTGGCTAGTACTGTTTAGGAAAGTAATCGCTGTTCATTCTCGGAATTATATGAAACACACAAATGTACTGTGTGGGCAGACCGCAGGTGGTATATACAGTAACCACCGTGCTGAAAAGTATTGGCTTCAGCGTTTTATATCATTACATACATTTTGAAGGCGGAAAGGTGAACGTAACCACTGAACGCCGTCGTATTTGTATGAAACGTTGTTCTGAAATTAGAAACATGGCGCCATAGTGTAGGAATTGGGACGGAACACGGGGAATTAGGTTATCTATCGCGTTATGTAACTCGAGCAAGTCTGTAAACAGACGTAATTGAAGGAAAAACAGAACTTATTGCTTTCGTTTTAGAGGATCTATAGTTAACTTTTCAGCATTGACAGCGCAGTGGTAACGAATTGTACCACCGCATTTAACATTAACAGTGCATTTTCCTCACACAGTTTATTTATGCGTTCTGTACGACTCTCACAAACAGCAGTTATTTCGCTTTGCAGCATTAACGTTGTGATCTTATTTCCGTGATGTGGGGACTGATATCCATTCAGGTATATTGCCTGGCATATTGCCTTCAGGGACGTGGCGTTGGGTAGTGTGGTGGTTTACCATCTTTTTTTTGAGGAACCTGCTACGTGAAGGTGGAAGCAGTACGTTCCATCGAAACAGTGGTTAATTGTAACTCTTCGTATTCACATCCCAGAAGACAGATTCTTCGGAGTCGCATCAGAAAGCGAGCCTTAAAATTCACATTAATTTTTTTAATTTTGCCCCGGGTCCTCCCGAAGACGAAACAGAGATCACTATAATTGGCTGAGGATCGTGTCGAATGGCGGACTTCGGTACTAGCGGTGTTGACCCTCGAGTTTTGCGAGCAAATAATTAGTTCATTTTTCAGATGGATCCCACGGAAATGGTTTGTGAGGATGGGACGTGGATGGAGCTGCCTAAAGGTAGCGTGCACTGGTGGGCTGTGGTATGAGCGGTGTTAAAACTCCGGGTTCTGCGCCCTCTGGTAGGTGATTAGTTATTTAGTTGCGTGGTGTGAAGTGTGTTAGTTTCGCAGTTTGCAGTGAAAAGGAAGCTGTCGTTATATGTTGCAAAGCTTTAATATTACGTTTTCGTTCCGTGTTGCGCCTGTTAACCAGATTCGCGTCTCATCAGCGCCCGGTGCGTGAGGGCGTTGTGACGTCAGGCGTCGCAACGCTGTCCCGAATTGGCAGTGTTCCGCGTCCGTGGACGTCGTCGTCTCCAATACATATATGAGGAAACCACGAAACTCACGGCAGGTTCTTTGAAACGTTGAACTTAGCGCCGCTTCCGTGTAATGTGTCATTAAGTATCGTTAACTTTAAGTACTGTTCTGAACAAAAAATGTTCGATTTCTCGAACGCGTTCTTTGCTAGTTTATGGCCTGGGCATTCGTTTGTGGCACATGTAACTGCATTGTGAAGCCGACGTTCTGTTTTTGGTCGCTGTGGCACATGTAACTGCATTGTGAAGCCGACGTTCTGTTTTTGGTCGCTGTGGCACATGTAACTGCATTGTGAAGCCGACGTTCTGTTTTTGGTCGCTGTGGCACATGTAACTGCATTGTGAAGCCGACGTTCTGTTTTTGGTCGCTGTGGCACATGTAACTGCATTGTGAAGCCGACGTTCTGTTTTTGGTCGCTGTGGCACATGTAACTGCATTGTGAAGCCGACGTTCTGTTTTTGGTCGCTGTGGCACATGTAACTGCATTGTGAAGCCGACGTTCTGTTTTTGGTCGCTGTGGCACGTGTAACTGCATTGTGAAGCCGACGTTCTGTTTTTGGTCGCTGTGGCACATGTAACTGCATTGTGAAGCCGACGTTCTGTTTTTGGTCGCTGTGGCACATGTAACTGCATTGTGAAGCCGACGTTCTGTTTTTGGTCGCTGTGGCACATGTAACTGCATTGTGAAGCCGACGTTCTGTTTTTGGTCGCTGTGGCACATGTAACTGCATTGTGAAGCCGACGTTCTGTTTTTGGTCGCTGTGGCACATGTAACTGCATTGTGAAGCCGACGTTCTGTTTTTGGTCGCTGTGGCACATGTAACTGCATTGTGAAGCCGACGTTCTGTTTTTGGTCGCTGTGGCACATGTAACTGCATTGTGAAGCCGACGTTCTGGTTTTGGTCGCTGTGGCACATGTAACTGCATTGTGAAGCCGACGTTCTGTTTTTGGTCGCTGTGGCACATGTAACTGCATTGTGAAGCCGACGTTCTGGTTTTGGTCGCTGTGGCACATGTAACTGCATTGTGAAGCCGACGTTCTGTTTTTGGTCGCTGTGGCACATGTAACTGCATTGTGAAGCCGACGTTCTGTTTTTGGTCGCTGTGGCACATGTAACTGCATTGTGAAACCGACGTTCTGTTTCCGGTCGCTATGTAGCAGGAGTTAATTTGAGAGAGATGCGAATGATAATTGCATTCTCTTCACACGGTTTAGTTGCACGTCTGTGCTCTCACACATAAGCAGAGACAAAATGAAACGCGGACACACCCAGTGATCATCCTGTTGTGAATGTGCGTGGTTAATTTGTGAGAGACTAAATCTTTACGTTTTGAAATCAGAGTGATATCTGCTGACACACGACTTCAGTGTGTTACCCCATCCTGCCCTTGATAACCTCACACCAAACTGTGTTGATGGTGCAGTGACTTAACCACAGTGCTCAGTCAGATCTGTCGTCGTCTTAACAAACTACACGGAGCGGAGTCGACGAGAAGGTGTAGTGACACACGTGCTCACGAAATTTCAAAATCCGTTACCTTGTTCACATGAACCCGACACTGTCTTATGCCAGATGAATCCAGTACATACCTTCAAAATGGTGCTTGTTTACGATTCCGTTTACGTCATATCGTCTAAGTAGTCACTTTTTTTTCCTTTGCTAAACCTTTGTAAGCATTTCGTATGCACGCCGCCTTAATTTGATGATGGTGGTAATTGCTGACGGCTTTGGATTAGGCGAATAGTACGAATTTGAAGCTCCTCATTGTGTATATTTCTCGAACCTGCAGTTCCTGTCTGCGTGTTACGCCCAAATATTCCCCTCAGCACTGTGTTCTTAAACGCGCACACAACTTCTTACTTTAATGTGACAGACCACGTTTTGCATCTGTACAACACGACAAGTAAAATTGTAATTTGGGTATTTTAATTTTTACGTATATAATGGACGGAAATACATAACATTCTGAGCTGAATGGTGTCAGCATTCTCAGAATCTGTTCTACTCTTAATTTTTTCCCTGGACGCAGTTTTCAATCGTTAGTGCCGTTACCCAGATGCTTGAATTCTGCCACTTTTGAAGTGACCTGTGATTTATATCGCAGAAGAAGGATAGCGGGTGCGGAACGGAGATGGTTTTTGAGCTACGTATGTCGCTGTCAATAATAAAGAAACCAAGCAGTGTGCTATAACTAACTAACTAACTAACTCCATGGAGCACAGTCCTTCTTGAGAAGCTAACAGGTCGTCAGCTATTCAAGAAATTCCCCGCGTTTTATGGAACCCGAAGGTTCATTACCGCACTGACAAGAGCCCGCCACCTGTCCCTTTCCTGAGCCATATAAATCCAGTCCATGCCCCCCATCCCACTTCTTGAAGATCCATTTTAATATTATCCTCCCATTTACGCCTGGGTCTTCTAAGTGGTCTCCTTCCCTCAGGTCTCCCCACCAAAACCCTGTATGCACCTCTCCCCTCACCCATACGTGCTACATGCCCCGCCCACCTCATTATTCTCGATTTGATCACTCGAACAATATTTGGTGATAGTACAGATCATTAAGTTCCTTGTTATGTAGTCTTCTCCACTCCCCTGTTACCTCGTCCCTCTTAGGCCCAAATATCCTCCTCAGCACCCTATTCTCGAACACCCTCAGCCTATGTTCCTCCCTCAGTGTGAGAGACCAAGTCTCACACCCATACAAAACAACAGGCAAAATTATAGTTCTGTATATCTTAATCTTTGTATTTTTGGATAGCAAACTGGAAGACAGAAGATCCTGCACCGAGTGATAACAAGCACTAAGAGGCCAATATGGCAGGGGTACACAAAGTTTCCATACAATGTAGGAGCCACTTCACAAGTCTAGACACCAGCTAGGTGGCATGAAGCAACAATGCAAAACGAGCGTATTGTTGCCCTGCATAAGTCGGTCAGCAGTGTAATGGGTATTGAAAGCGTTGCCATGGAAACGCAACAGTGCGATCCTTTTTTTGTTGTGGCGCTGTGTGTTACGGCAGTTTGTGTCGCCGGCAACAGTAAAACGTACTTACATCCTAGAGTAAAATGCCACGTTTTAACCAAATTTGGATTTTATCGACAGATTTTCATAAAAGACCCCGGTTTCAAATTTCACGAAAATCCGTCACGTGGTTGTCGAGCTGATGTATGCGGAGAGACAGACAGACAGACACGTGACGAAGCTAATATGCGTTTTTGGCGATATGCGAACGCGCCTAATAATTGGAAAAGATGTGGAAGGAAGCGGTTGTGGCCTAGTTTGAGGTTCTGTCCGTCTGTACCTTGAGGGACTAAAAAAATCAACGAGACCTTTCAGAATAGCCGGTGTCTCGGTTGCTCTTTGTGCTACCGCCTACCCTGGTAAGATATTTGCGTGTGTACAGTCGTATGTTGCTCGTCGTTCGTCACTGCCGGAAACAGTTTGCCGTTGTGGCTGCGTGCTGAGGCACCACGCCATTGTAACGTGTGTGGTGGGGGTGGAGGCATAGCTCCACTTACTGTTGACCTCGTCCGTAGTTGGAGTGAGTGTTCAAGTTTGACGCCCCGTCCGTTTTATCGCCATTGCTGTGGAGAAGAGAACAATCTCTGCCTCTGGCAGCAGTTGAACCCCTTATTCTTCAGCTGTCCATCGCATAGACTGTGGGGCTGTCTTGCGGCCACGAGGTCCCCTGAACATGATCCTCGTCTAAACTCCCAGTATCGTAATTCTGACGTTCCTCTAGGTAAATGCAAAGATAGGGTCTTAAAACTGACCGCCGCCCCACCTGCTTGCTGTTCAGTTCGACTGTTCAGTTACACACAGTGTAAAAAGTTACTTATGCGTGTACAGTTCGCGAATGTAACGCCAGAGTTCCACATCGTTGCCATGTTGACATCCAGTTTGTATATGTACTATGTAAACCATGTATATGATTATCTTTATGTCAGTTTTCACATGACCGCCATGTTAGTTTACGTTCTTCTAAAATATTACCGAATCGTAGGCTGCGTATTTTAATAAGCTCTGTTGCTGTACGTTAAAGTAATTGTGCTAGTATCTTGTTACTTAATTGCAGGAAATTAAGACATACGGTGTTGGCATGGCCTCGAATGGCGTAATATTCGTACCACGTTTTGTGAAAATCGTTCACATATTTCAAAATTCGCCTCGGGACATAACGCGCGTGGACAGTGCGGTGATCTAACAAGGCTCCTTAAAAATGGAACACCATGTATCTGTTTGCTGTCGCGGGCCACGGAACACCCAATGTGCTCTGTACTTCTGCCAGTATGTACGGTAGCCGCGGATGTTGGAACCGCCACTATTCCATTGCAGTTGTGGGATGCTGTTTGAAGTATTTAAATACAAGTGTAGACCCGTTGAGCTTTCTTTAATGTGAATTCTGGTCTTTCCTTAAATTTCCATATATTGTTTATACGAGGATCGTGATACTGACAAGAAAGGCATCCACATCTCGGGGAAGTAATGCTTGTTTTGTTTAAGCGCTGAAACGGAAAAAGGTTGGTAGTCCTACCTGTTGATGGAAAGTAGCTAATCCGAAATGATTTATCTCCATTAATTCCGGATCGGTGAAGCCAGTGTGCCTAATCGTTGAAACAGAAGGAAGGAGGAAGAGAATTCGTTTGTTTGCGTTGTATCAACTGAATGACTTCCGTAGGTACCTGGATACGTCTGTCAGTAATGCAACAGGCTTTAGACTGAATGACTGTCCTTCGATTCCCCGCTCTGGTCCCACTCAACGATCTATCCAGTGGGTATCGCCGCGTCTTTTCCTCGAGCATAAAGCATCTGCCACAGTGATTTAGATAGCTTAAGAGTCGTACCTAAACGTCCTCTAAAACATTAGTTGGTTCTTGGTCGTAGAGGAAGCCTCTTTTATTCCATAGGTTATACTGTACGAACAGCGTGAAGTGACAGGATGAATGTAAACTATTAATTGGTAAGAATGTGGATTGAAGCGGCAGGGGTCAAGTATCATACGTCTTCCGTCCAATGGGCCGACATAAACAAGTTTATTACCAACTAGTTGTACCAGTATTTGAGTTAAAAAAACACTCCTGCTTGTTTCGGCTACCTTCCGTAGCCATCCTCAGGGAGCAACAATATTCAAAGAAATATACAGCGTTGTTATGTGGACCTGGGCAGTAGATTTAGACGAATGGTCAGTGTTACGCCCTGACCTCTTTACTTGTACCGTACGGAAGGAATCCCCACAACCCATTCAACAGGCAGCCTAAGGGGAGGGGGGGGGGTAGAGTTGGTCCGGACTCTATAGAGGAGAAAAGGTGACCTTGCTGGGAATCGAGCTCCGATTGGTTGGCCATCCAGTCCTTGGCCAAACCACCGCGCTGACCTTGCTGTTTATGAGCGAACTGAATAAAATTCCGAGAAATGTGCCATGATCAATTTACAGGCCGAGATTCGAACCCAAATCTTTATGCATCGCGACGCACTGGATAGGCGTTCCTGATTTAGACCGCGCATTGCTTAGCTGGAATGTGTTCCCAGAAACTGGGTGTGGTGGTTTCCAAGGCAACACACAACACTGTGGGTAGCGGTAGGTATGTAGTGAACATAAACACGTGCGATGTAACACTGGTAGTACGGTAGTATGTATGAACAAAACACGTGCGAGTACATGGTAGTAGCGGTAGTATGTAGTGAACATAAACACGTGCGATGTAACACTGGTAGTAGCGGTAGGTATGTAGTGAACATAAACACGTGCGATGTAACACTGGTAGTAGCGGTAGGTATGTAGTGAACATAAACACGTGCGATGTAACACTGGTAGTAGCGGTAGGTATGTAGTGAACATAAACACGTGCGATGTAACACTGGTAGTAGCGGTAGGTATGTAGTGAACATAAACACGTGCGATGTAACACTGGTAGTAGCGGTAGGTATGTAGTGAACATAAACACGTGCGATGTAACACTGGTAGTAGCGGTAGGTATGTAGTGAACATAAACACGTGCGATGTAACACTGGTAGTAGCGGTAGGTGTGTAGTGAACATAAACACGTGCGATGTAACTAGTGCGTAGGTGGTATGTACATAAACGTGCGAGTACACTGGTATTTGTCGTAGCGTGATTTACGTGTTGCGCCTGTTTCTTCTATCACAACAACTTGCAGTCAAGAGAATCCGTACGATGACGGCTAATTCACGCGTACAGGACTGGACTGACTGTTTTTCGGACCGTGGCCTTCGTGAAAATCTGCCCGGTAGCCGTAAAAAGGCAAAACTCTCCGACACTATTTGGACGTCTGAAAGATACGGACAAAGATTTTTCATTTTTGGGTATTTCGAAATCTGAGGACTTGAAATATTTGTTCCACGTAGATATTGTAAGGAAGATTACACGATGGAGATTGCATGTCGGTTTGCTGTCTGAATGACATCACTGTGCATATGTGAAAGAAATAGCAATGTAGCATCTTCCTACTATGTGGTTTTGATACTAGTGATTTAAGACTGAATGTAAACTCTACCGCCCCGACATTAGACTGACATGAAAGAAATAATTTCAGAAGAGGAACAACCTTTTACTGAGCCGGGAGTACATTGTATTAGGGTGATACACAACCTGGAAACAATGTTCGTGGAAGTCCGCGTGGCAGCCGGAGAAAGCCGAACCTTCGTGGCAGGCCATGACGGTCCACAGATTACAATATACACATATAGGAGCGACTGCTACTTTACCGTGCTGTGGACTTCATACTTTCAACGCCATTCATGGCAACATGTTCGGGGTAAGACGCAGCCAGTCTTGTATGAGTGAATCAAACACGGTTTCCCGATGGAATTCAAATGGAAAAGTCACCGTCCAGATTGTTTGCGACACGACATAATCAGAGCGCAGTGGTAGTTCAGTCCTTTATGTGTGATTAGCCTAAGGAGGGGATTGAGTCTTACGCTGTTAGTGTTGCGGTGGTCAGTGTCGTTCAGAGTTTCGCGTCTAGTCTGTTAGAACCTCACTGTGAACTAGGCTTTCGTACGTACTACTAATGCATTTGGACGTACCAGGGTTCGATTGCTGGTAGGGACAAGAGATTTTTCTCGTCTCCGGAATTTTCATACCGCGTCGAGGGCCGACCCAGTTTCCTGTGCAAGTGGGTATCAGTGTTCTTTCCCCTGGGTTAAAGAGGCCTCCGACGTGAAGCTGGATTAAAAATGATTGGACCTATGCCTTCATGGTGTGCAAAGGGACCACTTTACCTTAAGCTCCTGCGTTGTGTAGGTGTAGGGATTGGAGCCGTCTGCCTCACACGATCACGTAGTCATCTACAAAATCGCAGTTCCAAAGATGAAGCCGCGTACCCATATCTAATGTATTTGACAAGCATTTGTCACTAGTGAATACTGGCCACGTAATGAGAACTGTGCACGCCTACAAGTAGTGGCCACGTTCACGTTTCCCACCGACTGTCGGCAAATGTGACACAAATAAAAAATTACCAGTGTTTGTTTAATTGTCAAGTCAAGACTTGATGCGAGTACGAATGTTTGTCAAATAAACCAACTGTGACGACAGAGTGACAAGTATTCACTTAGCTTATTGTATACGATGCCCAGCATAAAGAGGAACCCGTCCATAGAATCTGCAAACCCACCCATAGAAAGTACTACACTGACAGGTTCGGCTATATAACTTCCCGCATAATATAGCAGGTGTTGCAGATGACCACCTACAACTCTCAGGCATGCTTGACACACGGTGAACGTACTATCAGAAACTGCTCGATGTTTTTGTTTAGCAGTTGCCGATACTGCAGACCAGATAATTTCTGTGCGTGTAGTTGTTTTTATAAATGTCTTTGAAACATCTCCACAGATAAGTCACACAGCGTCAGATCGGGTGAACGAGCGGGCCATAAAGAACGACTAAGAATTCGGTTCTTGCTTTATTGACTGTATGGACGGTTGCAGCGTATTGCGGGAAGAAGCCACACTGCTTCTGCTCATCACTTAAATTTAAAACGAGACGCGAAAACTTGTCCCCTCTGTCCCTGTGCCCCTCTGAATTTTATTGTATCGGGAAAGATGGGTCCGGTTATTCTTGTTGCACTTAGACAGCACACCATACTTCAACTCCATGCTCGCAACAAAGACGTTCGTGGACATGTACGAAGAACAGTTGAAACACCTGCAAGCCGACTGGTACGTTTGCTACGACACTTTTAATACGACTTCTTTATACAGGCTTTCACAATAAAACCAGCCGTATTGCACTCTGTTTCATATTCACGAACAGTAACAACAGCAACATGTCATAGTAAAAACTCTGTACTACGCCCTATACATTTTCACGAACAAAATGAACAGTTGCTGTCTGTTAACGCGCAGTTTCTTAACGTGGACTGTTGTGAAGATTTGTTGCTGTATGTAACTAAACCTTAAGAAGTGTCAAGTATGCGAACGCGCGTGGGTCACACGGCAGGGACTAAGTCATACACCGCCGGATAACACGGCCGTAGGCGCGGGTTCCACTTTCAAATGGACGCTGTGTACTATACACAATTATTGGTTCATTTGTCGAATACACCAGTCGTGGGAACGCGGCCTTCGTTTAGTTTGATAATCGGTACAGTTGGATTACGATGTTGTGAACGATGGTTCGTGCTGGAGGGGAACTAAGCAGCAGGGGGGGGGGGAGATTGTGAAGCGAGTGAACTATGGGTGACGAACTGCGATTTCTGCTTGCGTGTGCTTTAAGGTTTCACTGGATTGGAGATTGGAGATAATTTGTGCTATGACACCGTATTGTATGATTGGTGGTTAACTTTCACCCTGAAGATGGGGACAGTGTGCTTCTCTAAAACGTCAGTAACCACCTACCAGACTACACGGTGTAATACAGAAAATCACAACGTGATACGTCCGATAAATTATGCCATTAGCAGAGGTTTTTTGCCGTTCTGCATTCCCCCCCTACATCGTTCCTCTCGTTTTCGTGCTGCACAACGGAGCCCATGTTGACAAGCAGAAATACCCGCAAAATGTGAAATTGAAAGTTCACTGCCATGTTCGCATGACGCCCCACCTGAATCCTATCTTTAGCCGGATGAAACCATTCTGCAGTTTCCACATACTTCCTTAAGCCGCGTTTTAATATTATCGTACCATCTACCTCAAGATCTTCAGACGGTCTGTTTACTTCAGGTTTTCCGATGAAGTTGTCGATACGTGTCGTGTTTTGAACTAATTCGATGTATATGGCTAAATTTTATACGATGCCTGTAAACACTGTAGATTCTGCGGAAATTTTCACGATTTCCAGGAATGTGATTTCAATCCGAAATATCAACATATTAATGCTAGGCCTTGATAACTCTGTCCCGTTTGTTTTTGGTGGAGTGTAATTATTTGCATGGTAGTTCAAACATTAATGAGTTCACGGAGCATAGTCGCCCAGATATTCGATTCGCCCCCTTGTGTGTTTTAACTAGTTGCGGTTTATGTGGCTGTGCTCTCTGTAGTTCAGGCTGCACAGCATCGAATTGTGAATAATGAATTTAAAGGGACATGGAAGGAAACGTACATCGCCCATTTTGAGGTATTGCATTTTGACCTTTGATCGAGGGTTTTCATGTCGTGTACGCTTTGTCTCTCACAGAGGTACGAGGGGTGAATGAAAAGTAATGCCTCAACTTTATAACTCGCCAACAGATGGCAGCACTGACGCGCTACAAGTTGGAACATGTTCTATAGCATCTATTCTTTCACCGCAGTTGGCTGCAAGTTGCTGTTTTAAGAGGTGGTGTTGCTGTTGTGCGTGAAATGGAAGCATGCACTGTGCACTTGTCGCGCTTTAAGCAGCATGCCGCGATTAAATTTTTCACTGCCGAATGCAGGTTTATGGTGAGTGTTCTGCATCGCTGGAGGATGGCGAACCGGAAAGAGCTGATTTGTGTGATAAACAACGAAGTGGACGAACTATGACAGCAACCGACGAGTTTCACAAGAAAAGGTTTGATGAACTGATTAAGGGCAATCGGCGGATCACTTACGGGAAATTGCTGTCACGCTTGGCATATCACAGGAACGTGTGGGTCACATTATTGATGTTCTTCAGTATCGGAAGGTTTGTGCAAGATGGGTTCCTCGCATGCTGACGGCAGAGATGAAAGCTTCGATCGTTTAAATATGCCAGCAACTCTTGGTCACGCTGTGACAACTAAGATTAGGAATTTCTTCACAGCATCGTGCCAACCGACGAAACGTGGGTGCATCATTATGAACCCGAAACCAGGCGTCAGCCCGTGGAATATCATCACAAAGTTCCACCTGCCGGGGGGGGGGGGGGGGAAACCAACAACAACAACTTGGGCAGGAAAAGTCATGGCTACAGTTTTTTGGGACGCAGATGGTGTTATTCACATGGACTTCCTTGAACCTGGACCACCATCAAATCAGAGCGCTACATTGCAACGCTGAAAACTTTGAAACAACGATTAAGAAGAGTTCGGAATTACAAGAAGCACATTTTGCTGCAACGTGACAACGCTAGGCCTCGCACCGCGAACCACCATGGAGGCAACTGAGAAGTTGGATCTCACCACCATCTTACCACACCTACCATATAGTCCAGACTTGGCGCCATGCGACTTCTAACTTTTCTCCAAAAATTAAGGAAGACCTTCGTGGACATGTGTGCCTGAAATGAAGAGGTGGAAAGGACTATCAGGACCTGGATGGAGAAACTAAGTGTGGAGTTCTTTCGTGACGGCTTTGAGAAACTTGTGTCCATCGTAGGCCGAAGTGTGTGGAGAATGGTGGTGATTATGTGGAGAAGTAAATACAGGTGATAAAGGGCTCACTTGAAGAATTATTTTCGTATTTCATGTAGTAAAATATCCTTATTAAAACAAAAGTAATCGAGATGGGGGTATTGTTTTTCATTCGCCCTACGTATCTTTAACTTTTCAGACCACAATTTTGAACGCATTTCCCAAATATGCAGTGCGTGCTACATGTCCCATCTCACTTTTGATTTCATCACTCCTACTCACACTTTGTGAATACAGTTGATGAAGCTTCTTGTTATGCGGAAGATTACTGATATATTTGTAGAGAGCAGGTTCCCCTGAAACGTCGGCGCACTATCACTTTCCAGAATAGGTCTGCAGCAGACTTCATGGTTACCGCCAAGCCTTCATAACATGTTGCAATCGTATGCACAGCAATGAACTTCAGAAGACAGCCGCGTAGGAGCGAGGGAACCTTAAATAGGGGCATTTGTCACTGAAGCATGCGCATTCAGATGTCAGTACAAGTGCAAAACATTTTCAGTTTTTTCCTTGCTTAGACATACATCTAGCTTTTAACCACAGCCACTTTCGGTGATCAAGGAAGGGCAGATCCGCACTGTATCCTGTCTCGAACCCGGGACTTAATGTACGGAAACTATATTTTTTTTACCACTGAACCGCCAGGTTCTCCCGCCGTCAGAATATTTGTGTCGAGGTCAATAGGTCGAGAGCGGACGATAGATCGATACACGCCACGTGCCGGGCTGCTAATACGTACAGTGAATGCTCCCGCCATGTTGGATTACTGTCGTTACGTGATCACGATGAAAGTTCGTCGAATGCTTAGAATACTGCTAACAGACCCTACTGAGCAGAAGCCCTTTTTTGATAAGCTAATAGTCGCACAACAGCACAAGAAATTCCACTTATTGTACGTCACCCGAACTTTTATGACCGTGTTCTCAAGGATCTTTTTACCTTAATGTTGTCCTGTTAAAATTGTTGTTGCTTTTCTCATATCGCCTGTGGTTGCAATATGCCCCGCCGCCTTCATTTGATGAACCTAACACTATTTGGCGAAAAGTACTAAATCGGGATTAATTTTCTCTATCCGCCTCCACGACCACTTTCGTAGGTCCAGACATTCCCTTTTGCACCCTGTTCTCAAACCCTTGTTCTTGTTAATGTGTGAGACCGAGTTTCACACTCGTACAAAGGGAAGACAAAATATTTAGAACAGAATGATCGTAAGCATTCGCTGAATTTTTGTCTGCTATTGCTTGCTGCAGAAACGGAAGGATCAAAGTACGTTACGAGCATATAAAAATGTTGCCGCTTTTTAGCACTTGGCCTCTCCGTTTGAGGCAAGAACGTAGGTGGAGGTACAGGCACTCAGGGCAGTGGAGTGTGAAGATTGTCATTTGTGGAGCGTGATGCCGTGTAGTCTGGTAGAAGTCCCTTCTGCCCTCAAAACGGAGGCAGCACGTTCCTGCTCGACGGCTGTAAATTTTGCCACATTAGGGTGGGTACAGATTGGCCGCACCGCACCTGTATTGTAACGTTGCAGTACAGGTGCGCGGAAAACAAAACACTACGAACCCGCCGCGCACCGCCAACGAACCGTGAAGTCGTCGCGAACGCGGTGCACTTCTGCTCGGTGTTTATTCACTTTCTCAACTACAAGTATGGATTCCGAAGAAGCGTTAGCATTATTATTGTGCAGTGGTTCGTTGCTAGTAATGGCTAATTGTAAGAAACAAAAAAATCGTCGAAGATGGTGGCGGACGAATTTATTTAACAGTAGGCATGGTGCAGAACTTCTGCGGGATCTACAGTTCCAACACGTCAGTGGCCAGTATAAAAATTTTACAAGAATGACTCCCATGGACTTCGAAAATCAAGCAGGATACGTGGTCTACGTCACCCACATAGCTGACTTACTTGAAGGAGGTTCGCTGCACTTTTAAACACACCACAAGACGTCCACACTGCACTTGCAAAATCTCTTTGTGATCGTCGAAAAACCGACAGAGAATGGATCGCGACGACAGGTTCGTGGGAGGTGCACTAGTGGTGCGAAGTACCATAAATAGACGTCCAAACTGAGCGTGCACCTGCATTGCCACGTTGCAGTACAGGTGCGGTGCGGCCAATCTGTACCCAGCTTTACATGGCGTCAAATCGCAGAAGACGGCAGTTTTCATAGACTGACACTTGACACTGTTTGAAACAAATTGTTTGCAACAAACAATGAGGCGTGCATTTCAGTCTCTCCCCCCCCCCCCCCTGTTTGTGACATAGCCAGTTTGCCGCCGAAGTTGTCTTATTCTTCGGCCTCTTAGAT
The DNA here is from genome assembly GCA_021186555.1 of Reticulitermes speratus. Lineage (NCBI taxonomy): Eukaryota > Metazoa > Arthropoda > Insecta > Blattodea > Rhinotermitidae > Reticulitermes > Reticulitermes speratus. The sequence continues at coordinate 1,514,414 of JAJKFL010000004.1, forward strand.
TGTGACTTTTGGGAGTGTGGATTTCATTTATAAGTGTGGGTACTCTTAAGAAAGTTTGGACGGAAAACCTAATGGGAAGAGGCTATTCGAAAATGTAGTAGATAGGAGGACTTTAATAATATGAATCATAAAAAATGGGGTTGTAGGGTGTGGCCCGGATTTACTTGGAAGCTCTTGTGAACCTCCGGGTGTCCAGGAGGGCGGGAAACTCGCGGCTGTGGGCTCCAGTTAGAAAGCAGAATAGGCTTTTAAAGCACTAGTCCAATGTGACTTGCAACGGCTGTGTGTTCGTGTCACAGTGTGCCAGAGTGTCGACATTCGGAACAAGGTGGAGGCATTCCAGCGTCTGGAGGGGTGCCGGGTCGTGGAGGGCTTCGTGCAGATCGTGCTGATCGACCACGCCACGGAGAGCAGCTTCGCTAACCTGTCGTTTCCAGAGCTGCGGGAGATCACGCACTACTTGCTGATGTACCGCATCAACGGAGTGCGGTCGATCGGCAAGCTGTTCCCCAACCTGGCCGTCATCCGCGGCGAGACTCTGTTCCTCAACTATGCCCTCGTTGTTTTCGAGATGATGCATTTGCAGGTACAGTTCGCTTGTAGTGTGGTAGACATCATACTCATCTTTCTGGCCTGATGATGGGAGGCAGCAAGTTCCTCTGAAACGACTGTATATTTTCATCAGACGACACGGTGTCACATCCCAAATCTTCATTCTTCCGCCATGAGAACCTCAGATCTCACTTTTTGTTAGTCTATTGTCCTTTGCCTCTCTCTCTCCCCCTGGCATTGTTCTTTTACTTTTTACTATTGCTTCGTTCATTTTCTGTTTTTCTTTTTCATTTTGTCATTGCTTTTTATCATTACTTGTTGCGTTTCCGCCTGTGTTCGTTCCTTGGTTGAAGATTGCTCTCTGTTTGTATACGAAACCCCTGAGTTACGTAGGTACATCCCAGCGTTTCAGAGGAACCAGCTGTCTCCATGTTCAGAGCAGTAGTGTTGCATTGCTGTGAGAACTGTGTTTCTGCTTGCCCTGCCTTCTTATCCTGACTTTTCATTACTTTCGTTTATCATTCTTTCCTTCTCACGATTGTTTGTGTCTTTCACATGTGCTTGTTTTCCCACCACCATCCTTCTCTCCTTTGTTCCATTACTCCTTTTCCTTGTGTCGCCAGGGTCACTCGTCAAATTGTTCCAAGGCTGCTATTATGAGATAGTGATTTTGACACCAGAGAAGAAGATATTGTACTGTTCTATATGTAGCCTGGTAACTAGTGTGTACCTACGTTTAGGGGAACCTACTGCCTCCATGTGCCTGCAAGATGAGAGTAGTGTGTTCGTATGAAAGCGGCCAGTCTACTGGTGTAATGACCCAGAGACTGCTGAGTGGGCCATGTGTTCAGCCATACAGCAGTGTGTTGTGTTCCAAGTATGCAGATGAGACAGTTGCTGTAGAAACAACAAAATTTTATTGTTTTGTACGGACGTGAAATGAGTTTCAACAGAATCTTGTGTATGTATGTATGTATGATGTGTCTCGCTTCTTGTTATGTTGCAGGAATTGGGCTTTTACGCGTTGACAGACGTCTTGCGGGGCAGCGTGCGCATAGAGAAGAACCCACTGCTCTGCTTTGTGGACACCGTGAACTGGGAGCTGATTGCAAAGGGGGGGCATCATTCCATCGCAGTGCGTATTCAAGATGTGTGCTTCACTTGTGGTTGAAATTGTAACCCTTTACAGATTAGAGGCGTTAACGGTGATTCGGAGCTTAATGTTGGCATGACTGCTGTCAGTAGCAGCCCTTAGGAGGGATACAGTGTCGTACACAAGGCCCCAGCAGATCCCGCGGCACAGGGGTCCCAAAACCTACAGAATGCTAAAATTTGTTGTGGGTTCTTTTTGACTGGGTTTCGTCCTTCTGACAGAAGGCGGTATTATGGATTCATATTATGAGATCTGGGAATAACTTCGCTAATAATTAAGCGGGGTCTCGATTATCGAGTTGCGGGTTGAGGGGGGTGACTGTTTATCTACGCCACTGGAGGAGTGTTTTCTCACTGTTCATTGTTCACCATTCCTGTCAGCTCCCACACAGAGCTGCATGTCCTGTACACCTTCTGCAGTTCCTAGTGACCGACCATAGCCCTGCCGCCTTTTCTATTTAACCTGCCCATATCCTCAGCCAGTTTGACAGAGAAGATGGAAACACCACAGCCCACTTTCATATGGGCACCATCATCCCAAAGCATCATCACCACCACCACCGCCGTCGCCGCCACCACCACCATATAAATTTTCGGGCTTCCACGGTGATTGTAGCATTTGGGTTCCTGCACCGTGTGGTGATAACATTCTTTGATGTTTCAGAAGAACATACTGCCTCCATCTTCATGTTGACTGAATTGGTTTGAATGGATGCTGAAGTGATGGGCAAACCAATTCAGTTACCCTGAAGATGGAGGCAGTACGTTACTCTGAAATGTTAGAACATTTACCAACTACATGGTGCAGAAACCCAAGATAATACGTCTGATGTTTTGTTGATGTTTAAAATTAATTGATGCCTCACTCAGACCTGGAACAATGATAAAATCTTGAAACATCATTGATGTAAGTTCAGTGATTAGATAATGGACAGTGTCAGCATTAAACTTTGGTGTGGTGATCATTTCTTGAATTCATCAGTTTCATGTACAAATGAAATGATTGTTCTGGGAAAGTGATTCAAAAGGATGTGGAGGGCAGTGATTGAGCCCTGTTCAAAAGTGTTGTTCAAGGGTTTGCTGGAATGATTCAAAAGGATGTGGAGGGCAGTGATGGAGCCCTGTTCAGAAGTGTTGTTCAAGGGTTTGCTGGAATGATTGAAAAGAAAGGATGTTGAGGGCAGTGATGGAGCCCTGTTCAAAAGTGTTCTGCAAGGGTGTACTGGAATGATTGAAAAGGATGTGGAGGGCAGTAATGGAGCCCTGTTCAAAAGTGTTGTGCAAGGGTTTGCTGGGATGATTGAAAAGGGTGTGGAGGGCAGTGATGGAGCCCTGTTCAAAAGTGTTGTTCAAGGGTTTGCTGGAATGATTCAAAAGGATGTGGAGGGCAGTGATGGAGCCCTGTTCAAAAGTGTTGTTCAAGGGTTTGCTGGAATGATTCAAAAGGATGTGGAGGGCAGTGATGGAGCCCTTTTCAAAAGTGTTGTGCAAGGGTTTGCTGGGATGATTCAAATGAATGTGGAGGGCAGTGATGGAGCCCTGTTCAGAAGTGTTGTTCAAGGGTTTGCTGGAATGATTGAAAAGGATGTCGAGGGCAGTGATGGAGCCCTGTTCAAAAGTGTTGTGCAAGGGTGTACTGGAATGATTGAAAAGGATGTCGAGGGCAGTGATGGAGCCCTGTTCAAAAGTGTTGTGCAATGGTTTGCTGAAATGATTCAAAAGGATATGGAGGGCAGTGATGGAGCCCTGTTCAAAAGTGTTGTTCAAGGGTTTGCTGGAATGATTCAAAAGGATGTGGAGGGCAGTGTTGGAGCCCTGTTCAAAAGTGTTGTTCAATGGTTTGCTGGAATGATTCAAAAGGATGTGGAGGGCAGTGATGGAGCCCTGTTCAAAAGTTTTGTTCAAGGGTTTGCTGGAATGATTCAAAAGGATGTGGAGGGCAGTGATGGAGCCTTGTTCAAAAGTGTTGTTCAAGGGTTTGCTGGAATGATTCAAAAGGATGTGGAGGGCAGTGTTGGAGCCTTGTTCAAAAGTGTTGTGCAAGGGTTTGCTGGGATGATTCAAATGAATGTGGAGGGCAGTGATGGAGCCCTGTTCAGAAGTGTTGTTCAAGGGTTTGCTGGAATGATTGAAAAGGATGTCGAGGGCAGTGATGGAGCCCTGTTCAAAAGTGTTGTGCAAGGGTGTACTGGAATGATTGAAAAGGATGTCGAGGGCAGTGATGGAGCCCTGTTCAAAAGTGTTGTGCAATGGTTTGCTGAAATGATTCAAAAGGATATGGAGGGCAGTGATGGAGCCCTGTTCAAAAGTGTTGTTCAAGGGTTTGCTGGAATGATTCAAAAGGATGTGGAGGGCAGTGTTGGAGCCCTGTTCAAAAGTGTTGTTCAATGGTTTGCTGGAATGATTCAAAAGGATGTGGAGGGCAGTGATGGAGCCCTGTTCAAAAGTTTTGTTCAAGGGTTTGCTGGAATGATTCAAAAGGATGTGGAGGGCAGTGATGGAGCCTTGTTCAAAAGTGTTGTTCAAGGGTTTGCTGGAATGATTCAAAAGGATGTGGAGGGCAGTGTTGGAGCCTTGTTCAAAAGTGTTGTTCAAGGGTTTGCTGGAATGATTCAAAAGGATGTAGAGGGCAGTGTTGGAGCCCTGTTCAAAAGTGTTGTGCAAGGGTTTGCTGGAATGATTCAAAAGGATATGGAGGGCAGTAATGGAGCCTTGTTCAAAAGTGTTGTTCAAGGGTTTGCTGGAATGATTCAAAAGGATATGGAGGGCAGTGATGGAGCCTTGTTCAAAAGTGTTGTTCAAGGGTTTGCTGGAATGATTCAAAAGGATGTGGAGGGCAGTGTTGGAGCCTTGTTCAAAAGTGTTGTTCAAGGGTTTGCTGGAATGATTCAAAAGGATGTAGAGGGCAGTGTTGGAGCCCTGTTCAAAAGTGTTGTGCAAGGGTTTGCTGGAATGATTCAAAAGGATATGGAGGGCAGTAATGGAGCCTTGTTCAAAAGTGTTGTTCAAGGGTTTGCTGGAATGATTCAAAAGGATATGGAGGGCAGTGATGGAGCCTTGTTTAAAAGTGTTGTGCAAGGGTGTACTGGAATGACTCAAAAGGATGTGAAGGGTAGTGATGGAGCCCTGTTCAAAAGTGTTGTGCCAGGGTTTGCCAGAATTGACTGAGAAACCTCCTTCTGGTGTTATAATTCAATTAAAAATTTTGTTTTGTGTAATGGCTATAGAGAAGTAGCAGCAGTTTCATTCCTACAGATGTTAGACGGCATTTTGTAGATATTTGAAACCTCTCAGTGGGTGGTAGAAATGTTGCATGTGTTGTGAGATATCACAAGTGATGAGTTTAAAAAAAATAGTAACAGTTCATGTACGCAGTCATGTACACTGTGCCAGCTTAGTATACACGAACAAAGTACACAGTGTCTTAGTGAGTACCATACGTCTTAAGCCTGTGTGATGTGTTGTGCACATTTTCAGCCATTTTCAAGGAATACCCAAAACTTCACAAACATTTTACGGTGTGGGTTTTACATTTACACATTCTAACTGAAATTCATATCTACACTGTGAAAGCAATGTAATATTTTGGATACCACCCACTAGATGTGTTTGTGTAACTCTTTGAAAATGGCCAGCAGGCCAAAACATGTTGGAGAGATTCAGAATTTTATTTAGTAAGACATTGTATACTTGTTGTATGTTGACTAAGCTGACTTAAAACTAAGGGTTTGTCAAGGACCTGAATGGAAGAGACCTCTTGGAAGACATGGGTGTAGATGGGAGGATAATATTAAAATGGTTCTCTTCTCAATGAAATATGGTGTGAGGATATGGAATTCAGCTGGTTCAGGATAGGCTCAGTGGCAGGTGCTTGTGAGCACAACAATGGCCCTTTGCATTTGTCTGTAATGTATGTGCATATGTATGTGGTCATTTGGTCGAGCATTCTTCTCATTGTTTCAGAGTACTGGACCAAAATTATTGCTCACCTCACTGAATTATGTTCCACATTGTACACTATCTCTGTTTCTCTTTGGGCTGGTTGGCAGGTGACCACAGTGCCAAGCACTATGTGTACACTACTTTATTATATTTCTTTAAATCTATGTAATATTTCCTCATGTTCTCTGATGAAAAGTTTGTATGCATTTTTCTTTTCTGTCATGTGTGCTACACATTTAACCTCACTCATTTGTTCACCCTAATGATAATGAGCTATAGTAATAAAGGCATGGGGTGTGAAACCCATCAGGTTAGTGCAGATTTTTCTGCATTCCTTTTCCATCCCTTATCTCTGACAAATGAAAATCTTTGTGAATGTTTGGAATAGTGTGCCATCCACAGAGTTCATTGTTACCCTCCTGTGGGTTACCAGACTAACTCTGGAAAGCTGAATACTTGTTCAGATAATTGAGAATTGAAACTGAAGCTACACTATTGTGTTTACAAGGGTGTGCCACTGGTTCCTATATTGAGCCAGCTGAATCCACAAGATTAGTGTCTTTCAGATCGTGGCTTCATGTATCCAGTTGCTGGTGTTTTGGAGGAACCTTTCTTTTTTATATCCATGGTAAGAGAACCCTGGAGATAGATGCTATAGGTTTCTCCACCACATTGGTAATGAATACCACACTAGACATCACATCCCAGAAGACAGTGACATGGCCATGTGAACTTTGAATCGTGAAGATGAATTTAGTTCACACTTTCACACATAATTTCTTTCATTATGTGACTGCTTCCAGGGCAACAGGGTCCAGAATGAATGCCCAATGTGCCCACATGAAAAACTGCAGTGTCACAACTCAAGCACAAAAGGATCCCTCTGCTGGAATCATCAGAAATGCCAGAAAAGTGAGTTCGTTAGTGATTACAGAATTATATGGTCTTCCTCATACCTTTGATTTGCAATGAACGTTAGGTGGAAAGAAGTCTAAAGTTTTGTAATTGAAACTGTAGCATTTTATTTATGTGTGGTGTTAAATGACAGTATGATTTATGAATAATGAACTTGAAAGTCTGTGGGATGGATCAGTTGTGGCTTTATTTGACATCAAGTCTCCATTCGTGTGGGAAATTGTGCTGTATCACTGGGTGATTGGTGCCCGATGTGTTGGGGCAGCATGGTGGCCCCATCTTTTAAGGGTCCATTGAAGATGTGGTTGCCTTGCTGTCCCAAAATGCCAGGCACCAGTCGCCCAGTGACACACTGCAGTAGCCCAGAAGAATGGAGAACTGAGTTGCACTGCTGCAAAAACCTTAAAATACTTGCTTAATTTGAGATGCTACTCTGATACTTTCCTGGAGGGACTGAGTAAAACCACGCGTGTCATGATAGCCCATCTCTGGGTGTACATTTGCATCCAGGACCTCTGGAATACACTTCAGGAGTGCCTACCACTCAACTGTGACATTTGGTTGGATCTATGGTATTCGTAACTTCATGGCTGTATTGAGTAACTGCAGGCTGCACATGTCCAGAATGATTGTGTTTATGCCTGGCCTCTTGTGCAGTGGACATTTGCATTTATTGTTTGGAGGAAATGTGACTGGAACATGAGGCTAACCAATCTTCAGAACATCACTCATCACTGGATCTTAAATGGTCTTGATATTGTATTGAGGGTGGGGTGTGGAGACTGTGAGACATATGTATGGTCAGTCAGATATAACTGGCACGTTTTGATAGTAAATTATTTAGTCAGGGAAAAATACGGAAAACAGATTTGTATATCTGTTCTGTACACTTGTGAGATTTATCTGTAGAACATGGAGTGAAAATACTACTGAAAAATATGTTGCATTTAATAACATACTTGGTATCAAAAAACTACCGTGCATGCGTGTGCACATGCGTGCGTGTGTGTGTGTGTGTGTGTGAGAGAGAGAGAGAGAGAGAGAGAGAGGGAGAGAGAGAGAGATCCCCACACCGAACTGATCTCCCTCTGTCAGAAACAGCTCATACATTTTGTTAGATCATTACTTTTGCATATCAGCACTAAAAGTGTATGCATTAGATAGACGTGTTACTGCAAGGTAGGGAGATAGTTCATGGTGGAGCATTGGAAGTTCATGTTGAAACACTGAAGTATTTAGCATTGCATTGCATGTGAACAGTGGCTGTTTGAAGTGACAGCACTGGCATTTTTGTGTATGTAATGCACTTCCCATTAACAGAAAGTTGTGGGTAACCCAGTTTCAGGACACTGGTTCTGTGATAGAAAAGAGATTGTCCACAGCTCCACATGCTGCTGATGTGCTTGAAAGTGCACAACAAGTTCGCTCGTCAGTTGAACAGAGTCCAAGACAATCCATTTTGTCATGAGCCGGTACGCAAAATTTATGAGAGGCTACTGTAAGGCTTTATCCTTCATGCACAAAGATTTCAGCCTTACAAATTTGTTGCTGTACAAGAACTCCCTGAAAATGACAAAATTAATAGAGGAATTTTTTTGTACAATTTTGTGGAATTAAAGCAAACCATCCCAGACCTTCAAAATAAATTTTTGTGAGTGACGATGCGCATTTTCATTTAAATGGTGATGTGAACAGGCAAAATTGTGTATACTGGGTGACTTACAATCCTCACCAAATTTATGAATAGCCACTTCATTCATCAAAACTACTGGTATGATGTGCTGTTTCCAGGTCTAAAATTATTGGCCCTTGCTTTGTTGAATGTGAACATGGCAAAACTGTTACAGTGACAGCAGAGTGTTACTTGAGATGATTCAAGATATGCAGCTACAGTTTGAAGAAATAGGTAACAAAGAAATAATGGTTTCAACAAGATTGGGCCGTTTCTCAAATGTTAGGAGTGTGTATGAACCTTTCACACAAAAGTTTTACTGGGTAGCTCATTTCTCACTTTGAAGATGTGACGTGGCCATCTCACTTACCAGACCTCTTAGCGCTTGACTGCTGTTCATGAGGTTACCAAAAAACTTTGTAGGTAACTGGATCACTGTCTACTGAAAAGGTGAAGATGTGTATTCACAACAAAATTATTACAATACAGGAAGAAGTTCTACACAGTGTCATGAAAAATCGACAGCTTGTTCACAAATGCATAGCTTCTGAAGAAATGCATGAATAACTGATTATTAAAATGTGTCAGTTATTTCTGATATACCATGTATAGCCCATTTCCTCCTGTCTCAACTTTGAACATATCGAGGACAGTGTATGCTGTAATGTTGGAGTATCTTCTTCGTACATTGTGGCTAGACACTGAACCCTGATGGTACGTGGCAGATGCAGGCTACAAAAATCTGGGCGTTGGATGTTTTAAAGGACTTATTTTAATTATCTAAGGTGATCATTTTTAGCGTCTAAATTTGTGAGGTTTATTTGTTATGCAAATGATGTTGCAGTTTGCCCTGACATTTGCGGTAATATCAGTTGCATGTCTGATGGACAATGTTGCCATGAATTCTGTCTGGGAGGCTGCACAGGACCTGGAGCTGAGGATTGCCTGGTGTGTCGTGATGTTGTCTTTGGGAAGAGATGTGTGAAGCAGTGTCCTACTGACAAGTACAAGGTAAATCAAGTAGGTAGCTGTGAAGCTATTTGATTTGGGAAATTTAAAGAAGGCAGGTTTAAGATTTGAGGGTTTCACAGTGGTGAAAATTGAAGATTCATGCTGTGGTTTTGTTACTGTGTAGTTGGAATACCAATGATTCAGGGACACCTGCTGCCCGTATGTATGTGGTTGAAGATCGGAGAATGGAGGCAGTGTGTATCTGGAAATTGGTATCCACCTACAAGACTACATACACATTGTCACACCCCAGAAGATCTAATCTAATGAGATTTGTGTGATACATGTTGGTGTCCTAGCCCACCAGAGCAAGTGATGTGCTGTGTGTGTAGAAATTTACATCTGGGTTAACTGTGTATGTGTTGGGTGGGGAGTGGTCACTCTTATCATTTTAAATTTTTTAAATAGATATGGAGTTTCCTATAAATTTGTGTTTGTAGGAACCATAATGAAATTTGTCTAAATTCTGGTGCTTCATTTCTTTCAGTAAATGCAAGATATGATGAGATTATTTGAAAACAAAGGAGTAACAGGAATGTCAAAATACTTGACCAGTGTTGTAACACAACTGTGGCATAGTTAGTGACATTTGTATATGTATCTACTGTGTTGCAGTTTTATGGCTGTTTCATGCAGAATATGTGATGCTGAAGTTAAAAGTCTGTGGGCCATGCATGCATGCATTCAGTCCAGTTGACCATGCATTGTAGTTTCTAATATATTAACCCACAAATTTTATGGTATTCATATCCATGCACTAATTGTTAAAATTCAAGAAAATACCAACAAATGTAAAAACTTTGTTTTATAATATAGTGCATTTGTTGGTATTTTCTTGAAATTTACCCTACAACTTATAATATGACTGCCAGTCAAGTTATGTTAGGGGATGTAAATTTCTGCTATTTGTGGACAAAACAGTTAATGCCATATTGCTGTTCAGTACAAGACTGAATGTGTGCAAGTGGTAAAGCACTTCTTTTAATTAGACGTTAATAATACATAGTGCCTGTTGCTTTCAGTATTTAAACCGGCGCTGCATCAGTGAAGATGAGTGTCGGAACATGACCAGACCTCGTGAACGTAGCTATGACCTTAGACAGAAGCCATATAAACCATTCAATAACTCATGTATTGTGGAGTGCCCTGCCGGATACGTGGAAAAATTTTATTCACCCAACAATTACTCCTGTGAACCCTGCAAAGGTTGGTATATCTGAACATTGGCAACACTCCTGTGTCAGCTGCACAGGTTAGTATATCTGAACATTGGCAACACTCCTGTGTCAGCTGCACAGGTTGGTATATCTGAACATTGGCAACACTCCTGTGTCAGCTGCACAGGTTAGTATGTCTGAACATTGGCAACACTCCTGTGCCAGCTGTACAGATTAGTATATCTGAACTTTGGCAACACTCCCATGTCAGCTGCACAGGTTAGTATGTCTGAACATTGGCAACACTCCTGTGTCAGCTGCACAGGTTGGTATATATGAACATTGGCAACACTCCTGTGTCAGCTGCACAGGTTAGTATGTCTGAACATTGGCAACACTACTGTGTCAGCTGCACAGGTTAGTGTATCTGAACATTGGCAACACTCCTTTGTTAGATGCACAGGTTAGTATATATGAACATTGGCAACACTCCTGTGTCAGCTGCACAGGTTAGTGTATCTGAACATTGGGAACACTCCTGTGTCAGCTGCACAGGTTAGTGTTTCTGAACATTGGCAACACTCCTGTGTCAGCTGCACAGGTTATTGTATCTGAACATTGGCAACACTCCTTTGTCAGCTGCACAGGTTAGTGTATCTGAACATTGGCAACATTCCCATGTCAGCTGCACATGTTAGTGTATCTGAACATTGGCAACACTCCTGTGTCAGCTGCACAGGTTAGTATGTCTGAACATTGGCAACACTCCTGTGTCAGCTGCACAGGTTAGTATATCTGAACATTGGCAACACTCGTGTGTCAGCTGCACAGGTTAGTATATCTGAACATTGGCAGCACTCCTGTGTCAGATGCACAGGTTAGTATATCTGAACATTGGCAACACTCCTGTGTCAGCTGCGCAGGTTAGTATATCTGAACTGTCCTGCATGTTTTGAACCCTTAATTCGGGTTCATCCTCAGGGACTCATCATCTCAAATTACACACATTTACATTAATTGGTACAATTGTTTACATGGTAAAACATGAATTCTTTAGAATGTATATACTAAAAAAAAAAAAAGGTACAGCAATCCAATTACAGACCTGGACAGGCCCTTAGGGATCCAGGAGGTTGAGGCTCCCAGATTTATAGACAATCGGCACATGAAGGTGGTTAGAACAGTTCTCACCACCTAATAGGCAACCAACTCCGATAAACAGGATATCAAAACAACACAGATTATTCAACTTTTATTCAACTTTTAACATTTTAACCAATGTAAGACTTGAAACAACCAGCAACTACATTTTTCACCTTTTATTTATTTTAACCAGTATATACATTGTAAAGAATTCATGTTTTACCATGTGAACAATTGTACCAATTAATGTAAATGTGTTTAATTTGAGATGATGAGTCCCTGAGGATGAACCCGAATTAAGGGTTCAAAACATGCAGGACAGTGTTACAAAGTTAATGTGATTAAATTGTACATTTGTCGGGCTATAAATATAGAGATAAAATGTACGGAATGAATAGTATTAAGTTTACACAGTACTCAGTCTGTAAGTGAACAGCTGAGCCAGAAAAATTTGATAAAAACTAAATATAGTAAGGCGGAATTGGTATTTATGGAATAGTTTCCTCAAGAACGGGCTCTTCATCTGCCAGTTTTGCTTGTAAAAAAACAATCTTGTCTCATGTTAAAGAATGTTTCAGAATGTCTAAAGATGGCAAGACTTGAAATGTGGTTTAATGGTAAAAATTGTTTAATGGAGAACTTACATGGATAATAGTATGGTAAAGTGATTGTAATTTTCCATACATAATTGCAAAAAATTTTTTCAGGCTTCCTGTTTTAAGATGTTTCTTGGCTTCGGAAGTTTAATTTGTTGAATATGTCACAAAACAAATCTAGAGAAGGTTTCACTGTATGTATGGATTGTTGAACAGTCCTGTTCTACTGCACAGGTATTGTATTTGAACAGTGGCAACACTCCTGTGCCCATTGCACAAGTTAGTCTATCTGAACATGGCAGGTACTTCTGCATGCAGTGCAGAGGTTACTGTATTTCAGCATTGGCAATACTTCTGTATCCGTTGGCCAGGTTAGTCTATCTGAACATTGGCAACACTTTTATATCCACTGCACAGTTTCATCTGTCTGAATATTGGTAACACTTCTACATCCACTGCACAGGTCAGTATATCTGAACACTGGCAACACTTCTGCATCCACTGCACAGGTTAATCTTGCTGAACATTGGCAGCACTTTTGTATTGAGTGTGCAGGTTTGTGTACTGAACAGTTGCAATACTTCTGTATGCATTGCCCAGGCCAGTGTTGTGTCTTGATGTTGGCAACATTCTGGTATCTGCTGCGTGGATGTGTTTCATGTAAGTGAATCACACAGTGTTGCAGCATGCATAACTCTGTGTTGCATTTAGGGTAGCACATTGCTGTGCTGTCGTGAATATTGTATTTACCTGAACGCAAGGTGTGGTCCCCCCTCTTAAATTGGTTGTTCGTATGTGTGGGGATTGGGTCATCATGAATTTTTGTTCAAAAGTGCCAAACTGGGCTGTGCCAAGCCAAGCCAAGCTAACACGTGTTGCCAAGTTGTTATGGGTGTTGCCAAGAGAGAAAACATAACATGGAATATTATTTTGTTCATTGTGTTGTTAAATTGGCAGACCACATAGAGAAGAGTACTACAGAGTGCAAACTTTGTTCCCAATGGGACCAGGCAAAGTTTTTTGCCAGCTTGATTGTCCAAACCTGGATAATGAATATCTACAATGCAGCAAGACAGTTCAGATTTTTGGAAGCAAAAAGAAAAATTGATAAACATGTGCCGTGACATAGTCTCTACATTCCAAGGAGATCCACCGGACGATACCCTACACCCTTGATCTAACTCTTGTTGGACTGTTCCTTTCTTTCATTTCCTCACCTACCCTTACTTTGGTATGCAACCAGAGTCTACCTGGATAGCTGTGTATATCTTCTTGACCACTCAACAACCTGGCTTCGAAGGATGAGCATCTGAATTCTGTTTCGGCTCGTACACCCAAATTTCGTTTCGGCAAGAGATATATGGAGTTGTTGCAGTCCTTGGTAGTGCTACGGTCAGTGTGTTTTCTGTATTGACACAGCAGTACCAAGTGTTCGTTGAGCCGGCTAGAGCTCCTCTTTAATTTGTCATTGTGATTGTATGTTGTTTCTACTACGCTTTCTGTAAGTACTGTTTTCTGTTTCATCTTGTTTGTTATAAATAAATAGGTGCATTTTGATTGGATGTATTTACATTGGGCACCTTTGAGTGAAGGCTGGCTGCTCCGCCAGAGATATAAACGATCAGTCCTTGTAGTTTTATCACCACTGATGCCGTGATGTTTTAATGCTTTTAGTATTTGGATAACGTACCTGCCATGTTCTTTCTCAACTCCAATGAGCCACTCTCAATGACAAATAGGAGCTCTAGCCAGCTCAGCGAACACTTGGTACTGCTGTGTCAATACAGAAAACACACTCGGACCGTAGCGCTACCAAGGACTGCAACAACTCCATATATCTCTTGCCGAAACGAAATTTGGGTGTACAAGCCGAAACAGAATTCAGATGCTCATCCTTCGAAGCCAGGTTGTTGAGTGGTCAAGAAGATATACACAGCTATCCAGGTAGACTCTGGTTGCATACCAAAGTAAGGGTAGGGGAGGAAATGAAAGGAAGGAACAGTCCAACAAGAGTTAGTTCAAGGGTGTAGGGTATCGTCCGGTGGATCTCCTTGGAATGTAGAGACTATGTCATGGCACAAACATAAAGTCCACACCTAAAAAGTATTTCAGTGGACCCAGACATGATCATTTCTAGGAAGTAGAACAAGAAATTGTTCAGTTTGTATGCATGAAAAGAAACAAAGGAATGCCAGTTTTGCGTGAGGTGATAAAGTATAAAGCAGAGGAATAATACCAGGGCCAATATGGGTTTGTGTGTACAAGTCACATGCAGGAACAGGTCCTGTCTTCATGGAACAGCTTCACTGTGACAAATTGCCAACAGGCAAAGGAGAAGTTTTCCACTTCTTAGTGACGTGATTTGTCCTGGCGAAGTGAAAGAAATTTCATCCTGAGCCAAATACAATATGTCAGTTAAACCAAAGTGTAGTCAAATTATACTGTCAATGATGTCGGGGCAGAATCTGTGGTGATCAGAACATCAGATGTTGAAAAGATGCGAGTAACTGTCAGGTTGGTGGTATGCCTGTATGATAGTAAGTTACCGCCATATGTGTTTCTAACGAGCAACTGCGTAGAGGGATCATTGTCAGATGGCAACTGAAAGGCTGGATAAGCAGTGAATTTATGAAGGATTGTTGGCAGCAGTGTGGAACAGGAGACTAAGGGTGCTGCTGAGAAAACGTGAGATGTTTGTGTTGTATGCATTTAAGGGATGTTTAACATTATAAATAAAAGCCATAATCAGTTCCACCAACTAAAATCATGCAGGTACACCTGTGGAGATTATCTCACAACTGCAGGTGTTGGATGTTGTGGTGAACAGACTGCTCAGAGACCACCTAAAGCAGCTGTATGGTGGGTGGTGGGGGGTGACCATGCTTTAACCCCAGCTGGAAGAATTAAAAATTCTAGTGTGACTGTCCTTTGTCAGTGATCATCATGGCATGGCAGCACATCACTGGACTTGATTGTGAAAGGGTTTAAAAAGTGTTGTGTATCCCATACATTGGATCTAATGATGTGACAGTGAAGAGGCTGGGAATGTTAGCATTGAGTGCATGGAAGAGGAAGGCACTGACTGTGAAAATGGGCACTACAGACACTGAAGGTGGAAAGAGTGACACTGAGTGGTAATGGTAGATATAATCTTACATGTTGTGTGTATTAAGTGAATTAAATTATTAGCAGAATATATTTTTTTTGACAGATGTGTCTTGGATTGATACATTTACTTTTTCAGGCATATTTTATTAGGGAGGAGTCTTAAGACTGTGATATCTTGAATTCTGGTAAATGCAGTGAGTGTGACGCTCTTAACCTTCATAGGCTCTGTGCTACTCTTGTAGTTGCATATGCAAACTTCTTTTCAGTACTGTTACTGCCAGGTCCTTAGTACTGGATGATTCAACATCTCTTATTTGTGGACAATAAGGTTTATGATACTCCACTGTGGAGTACACTTATTCCCAAGTACTGCCTTTGTGACTTCTAACTTCATGAGCCATATGTTCCTTTATTGCAGAGACAAGTCTGTTTTTGCAGAGCTAATCACTGAAGATGTCACATTGCGTGGGGTCATCAAGTATATCTGCATTTATTTTCTTAATCCTTATGACTATTAATATTTAAAACAGTGATCGTAATTGGGTCTAAACGTATGTTGTGTACCATCAGTTTAAAATGTGCCTTACAGATTGTGGTTTCACATTCTTTTTGGATCTCTTGTATGGTTCTATATTTGATAGAATTTATAAATATTTTGTATTGTTCTTCTGTTGTGTTCATCAGTTTTCCTTTCTGAATTATTTATTTTCCCAAATATGTAAGTTGCGTACCTCTTTAAGTAGTGTGTTCTTAGCGTCTATTGTGCAGTGTGTATCCAGGTCCGTTGAAATCTCATGATCAGTCTGAGGACTGTCTTGGACCAAAATATGCAACAGCCCCATATATCTTACCACATTGGAATTCATTTAGCAGCTGACATGACTCATGTACATACAGATGTGCTTTGCTCATTTTGTGTGTGCGTGCATGCGTGAGAGAGAGCACCATTCATATACCTTTCAGAGATCTTTTGTCCAGACTTGAGAAGTGTTGTTGCTGTGTGTTCATAGGGCAATGTCGTAAGGAATGCCAGGGTGTCAATGTGGATAGCATTGCAACTGCACAAAAGATGCGTGGCTGCACGTACATCAAAGGTTCACTGGAGATTCAGATCCGCGGTGGAAGTGAGTATCAAATGCTGGCAAGTGCACCCATATCTGTGTATTGGAACACTTACTCTTATGCAGTACCATAGCTCCTGTTGTGAAGAGGAGGAGTTTAGTGGTAATGCACTAGGTTTGTATTTGGAAGTTGTGTGGTTTCAGAGGGACCACCTATTGTGGTTGAGGATTTTCATGCTATTCCTCAGTCCCTCAAGGCAAATAAGGTTACCTCATTTAGGCAACAGCCAGTTTTGTCTGTGTTCTTTTGAAATGGTTACTATCTAGTTACCCTACAGTTAACAGTGTGTAGACTGAAATGCTGATATTGTTGTAAAATAAACCACCAATTAAACTGCCAGGTCATCAGGCACTGGTTTCTTGTTGTGAGTTTAGTCCTTGCAGTGAGGATGTGTGGTTTGTAAAGTGTTATGGTACACAATTTTTCTGATTGCTTTAAATTTCTCTTGCCAGTCATCACCCACCTGTTCACAACATGATACACAGTGACCATGGAGCCTCATTAGGACACATGAGACATATTGTCCAACACAGGATAAGATGGTTTTAAGAAAGCTGTTCAGTTAGATTTGAATTTAAAATTTTCATTTGTATATATAATACATGGGAATTTTTCTTCTGTGTTTATGGGTATAAGGCATGACGACACACAGTTTGACTTACTGAGTTAGGAAATATGCTTATAATGTAAGAATTGTGGCATGTTCATCCCCTGTTCTTCAGTTATCTCCAAAAGGATGAAATTTTAAATTTTAATTAGAGTAGGGGGGGCTGTAGCAGGATGTTCAGTTTTATTGTAATTAAATGTATATGTACACGTAAAAACTGAGGTGGTATGAAAATTTGCTTAATTATCATTAACATTGAGGTATCCAGTATAATATCAGCCAGGTTATTGGCTGTCGGAGGTAAGTAATGTAGTTCCGTAGTTCTTTTAGGTGAATACCACATTATTTTATTAGATCAGACCAAAGGGATTTGTGTTAACCCTTGAATGACAGATGTGTGTGATATATTGTGTAAATGCCAGAATAATAGTGTCAGATCATGACTGCCTTCTGCTTAAACCTTATCTGCTATATGATTTCTACAGTTGAAACATAGTTACTGAATAATTTTATAAAATAGTTACTGAATGAATATTAAATGATAATTACTACAGGTAAGTGGTCTTTTCATTACATAATGTGGTTGATAAGTACTGTAAAATATGCATTGCAGAGAATGTTGTGAAAGAGCTGGAAGAGAACTTGAGCATGTTAGAAGAGATTGAGGGGTACCTCAAGATTGTCCGCTCATTCCCACTCGTCTCACTCAACTTTCTACGCAGACTGAGAGTTATCCATGGCACAAAACTAGACAGTGGCAAGTGAGTGTGCAGCCAAATGTTGTAGGTCCCACTATGCATGTGGTCAAACGTCTGTATGCTTGTGCAAGTGCACATACCTATTGGTCAGATGTTGTATGTTATAGTGCACACTTGTTTAAACCTCTTCATTCTCATATTTGTGCACAGGTACTCATTTGTGCTGTTGGACAATCAAAACTTGCAAGAACTCTGGGACTGGAACACACGTGGAGAGGACCTCCTCATTAAGAACGGCCGTTTGTTTTTCCACTTCAACCCAAAGCTGTGTCTGAACAAGATTGAGAAGCTGAAGCAAGTGGCGCATCTGCCAGATTTCACAGACCTCGAAGTCGCAGCTAACTCCAATGGTGATAAAGTTGCATGTCAGTACAACAGTGAAAAGCAGTCGTAATATAAGTTTTATTCATGAATGTGTGAGTGAGTGTACTGAATGTTTGTGGTGAACATGCATAGTTTTGAGTGACAGTACTGATCAGTAAAGTGACAGACCGCAAACTGTGCATCTGAGGTTTGTTTTCCCATCAGGCACAAATTTTTCTTCTGTTATTAACATAAATAAGACCAAATATAACACTGATATATATTCATCCTGTGAATAAAATCTTCTGATATCCCATCGTGTGTCCATTATGAAGTAATCATGAGCAGGGGGGGAGATTCCTTATCAAATTGCTATATATGTAAGTTAAAATGTTCAATTCATGGTAGAGGTAAAATTAACATTTCACAGTCCCAGTGTGTAACAATCATCAGTATAGTCTGCAGCATTTCACTGATCTCAAGCCTCAGCACTGCAGTTGTTATGGCAACTCTATTACATATGAACCCCGCTTCCACTGGGAATTTAGTCTATTTTTCCTTTGCAGTTCAAATTACTTCAGCCTAAGCAGGCTTTGCACTTTGTTAGAATGTTGTCCAACAATGTACTGGCCATTTACAGATGTTGCCTTTCCAGTTATTGCAAAGCACACAAATTGTTCAGATTTTCTGTTCTTCTGTTAATCCCTGAATAATGGTGTTGATTATTGTAATGTAATTTTTTGGAATTTGTACCTGTGAAAATACAGGCCCTACACTTACTGCACTGTAAGGTGAAGTAAGTGAAACTTCAGGAACTGCATGGGGATTTTTGTAAAACCTGTGTTTATTATTTTGGCTGTGTATGTTCCTGTCTAATGTAAACAATGCATTGTGAAGAGAAATGCAAGTTTTTGTATTTTGTTTTTTATACAGTACTGAACCTGTGATTCAGTTTTTCTCAGTTTTCTGTGTTGTTTTACAAGCACAGTACATGCAGGATACTTTTTCTGTTACACATTTGCAAAAGTATTTCAAGTGAACAACACTGCTCAACAGAAAACATTTTTCTGATGTGATGGCGTGCTGTACATAAGGGACATAACATAACGGGGCTGGAGTGTCAATTTGCAGCATGGTTAAGACGATGTAACGTACAGCCAACTCGCTTTATGTTGCTGATTGTATGTTTTCCTATGCTTGGAAAGGTGGTTAAGGATATACCATGTATATCACAAACATAAGTTGGTCTGTCTTGCTGTCTTTTCATGAACTACAATGTCATATTGGGAGTTCGGATATTTTGAGACTGAGATGTTTGTTAGCTCCCAACAGGACTACATATGACTACCTCAAGATACCCATAACTCTTTAACATCACATTGCAGTTCATGAGAGAATAGCAAGCCAGACCAGCATGTAGTTCTATCATGTTGTACCAATAATTCATATATACACAGCACACTAAACATTGCTGGTCTTGTAATTATTAATATGGCACCTCCATGATGATGAAAATTTGATGTCATTAGTGTGTTGGGGTGTGGGGTGTTAAAGATTTTATTCGTTCTTAGAATCCACCAGTGTTGTACTTGATGGTCTTATTTATTGTAATAATTGTCTAAGAACATTACAAGTATGGAAGCTGAAGTATGTCCATTGGATACTGGGTTTCTGTCGCTGGGGACAAAAGAAGCTGAAGTGTGAAGTTGACCACTAACTGCAATATAGTGCCAAGTTAGGAGTGTATGGAGGTATTACATCCACTCCATTGTTCATGTCCATAACATACCTAAATACCCTACCTGACTGACTGGTTAACATCCGGTTGGTAATGTAGAGTGATGATTTATTGCTGATACTAAATGAATGACTGCTGATCCTGATCAGTTACTGATCATAGAGATATATTTTTGATAATTTATGCTTAAAGGTTGATTGAAAGTTGACCTAACTTCACAAATGAACACGCTGAACAGTGGTTAAGATAATACTGCAGGAACTGAGCCCATGTAGGTGTGGTTTGTGGGGCCCATAAGACAGCAGTTCTGAACCTGGGACATACCGGAGTAAATTTCAGACATTCTTAAAACATCTCCGAAGGCCCTGAATGCATCTTTATGGCTTTTTTGTGCAACTGTTTCTGTGCTTGGATTAAATGAAATTTGTTACGCTGGAGTTCTATGCAACTTAATCTGTCACATAACGGGAAGAACTGAGGTTTGAGAATGGGGTGCCAAGGTGAATATTTGGACGTAAGAGGGAGGAAGTAACTGGAGGATGGAGAAAATTATATAGTGCAGTTCTTTTGTACAGTTCACATGTTGTTGGGTTGAACAGATCAAGCAAGATGAAGTGGGCTGAGCATGAGTCTCCACGAGAGAGATAATAAAATACTTATAAAATTTTGGTTGCTGAACCTGAAGGG
The DNA here is from genome assembly GCA_021186555.1 of Reticulitermes speratus. Classification (NCBI taxonomy): domain Eukaryota; kingdom Metazoa; phylum Arthropoda; class Insecta; order Blattodea; family Rhinotermitidae; genus Reticulitermes; species Reticulitermes speratus. Next base: position 1,534,877 of record JAJKFL010000004.1, read on the forward strand.
AGCAGGCTACTTGGAAGACCTAGATATGCATAGAAGTATAATAGTAGATCTTCAGTGCAGTTTTACATACATGGTGTATTGGACATCTGAATTCTCTGCTCGTGGTTTCATGGACTCTACATTCAGCACCAAGCTGCATTTGTGTGACCTCTAGCTACAAAACTAAGGGCTTTGTCGATATGTGGTTTGAACTTTGTACTGCAGAGACATGTAGTTCTTGGTTTATAAAGCAAGAACATGTTCAGATGGCACAGTGTGGTCAGATGAACAAAAATGAAGAAATGAATGATGTCGCATCATGATAAGACCATCATTGAGATGTGGGCTGACAGAGTTTGAACAGATTGAGCTTTCAAATGTAATTTTAGGTGACGGTGACATTTGGGAATATAGTTCTGATGAAGATGATTACCTCCAGTTATTATGCCAAAGAAGTTATGAAATCAGGGATATTAAAACTGGAGATATTGTTGCTTCTCATGTTGAAGGACAAATTGTCACACTGGTTCTGAGAGGGATTTCAACAGCATGCTCGTGGCAACATAGCAGAACATTTGCAGTTTTGCAGGAGGAGTTTTGCAATGTTTGTGGGCCACAGTTTAGTACTAGTAGTTACGTGGTAATTGTGGACATGTTTCAGAAATATTTTGACTAGAATCTTATGCAGCACATTATAGAGGAAACAAACAAATATGCACAGTAACAAGTAGCTGAAAGTGCTGTTCCATTTACTTTTCACTTGAGGATCAGAAAGTGGAAAGATGTGTTGTTGGATAAAACATATGTAGTTCTAACATTGTTCATGCTAATGGTAATATTACAGAAACCCACACAAAGATCTTATTACAGCAAGAACCATTTCTGTACACACCTTTCTTTTCTGAAACTTTTCAGCTTGGAAGAAGGGAACTTGTAACAGGATTTCTGCACTTCAGTGACAGCTTGGCACTAAGTGAATATGAAGGGCCAGCCAGAATGTTGAAAATTTGTTCCCAGTAATTTGACAACCGACGAACAACTTTTAGCAGTTGTATTCCCAAATTTAAAACAGTGAAACCGTGGTTTTACTTCCCACATTTTACGTTTTCCGCGATTGTACACCCTTTTTTGTACAGTCCCAGCCAAATGCCTGTAAGAACAATTCTTCCCGGAGTTTACATGTCCTGAATCTTATGACATATTTAAGTGGTCAAAAAAAAATGTAAAATCGGGGTTTTACTGTGTTGCTATAGTTAAGTCTTTAACTCTGTGGACAGACCATCTGCTGTTCAAGCAGTATGTACCCCAGAAAGCTGTTAAATTTGGCATAAAATCATATGAACTATGTGAGCCCAGTACAGGGTATGTCTGGTCCTTTATGTACGCACGGCAAGGCATGGAAGTACAGAACCAGTCTGTAAATGCTGAGACAAAACTGCAGCGATAATGGTGAAACTTGTAGAGCCTCTCCTATACTGTGACCACTCTCTCTGGATGGGAACATTTCTGTAGTACCCCAGAGTTAGCACCATTTCCAAAATCAGAAGGGACAGATTGTGTTGGTATTTCACATCTTCACATAAAAAATGTTCCTCCCTTAGTGAAAAAGAAAACTGAAAAAGGGAGAGCATTTTTCAACACGTTGGAGATACAACAGTTCTGGTTTGACATGACAAGGAGAGACAGACATTGGTCTCCATATACCACATAGATGAAATGCGTGTGTCAGCTGGGGTAAGGACACAATAAAGCCAGCTGTTATTCATGACTTAGAACATCCACATGGGAGGTGCTGATCTAAAAGATCAGTTGTTGCAGTCATATGAGGTGGAACGGAAGAAATGTTCAAAGTGGTATGTTACACTGTTTGATACATCACTCATGTTACCAATCGTAAGTCGGTGCCATTCAACAAAGCAAGTTACTGCCTGACATTGAGGCTCCTACTGGCAAAGGGACTAGGAGAAAAACTTGGAAATTGTGCCGTGTCATGTATGGTCACTGTCTACTGAACCACCACTTAAAAGAGATTTTAGACTTTTACCCATGGTGTACTTGAGGTCTTCGCATTCCTGGATTGTTGTGCAGCATAGTTTGATGTGTCATCAACATTTTGGGACAGCGTATTGGTCCCATTTTGAACATAAGGCTGACACACTACACCACGACATGGGTGACAAACCAACCTGTGCCATGCAACAACCGAAAAAAGGGAAGTTCTCACCTTGTAAAAGATACACTGAGCATCATTTTCTGGAGAGGATTCTCACTGCTGAAGAAAGGCAAAACCTCAGAGAACATGTGTCATGTTCTACAGAAGGTATAAGACTGTTGTTGGTTTGATTATGAAACTGCTTAGTGTTTGGCTGGGTGTTTTAGGAGTTACCACCCAAACCTTCACTTCAAATTCACGTTCAAAAGTTTTGGTGTATGGTGTGTTTGGATAGTAAGGTAAGGCTATAAATCGTCTTATGAAAGTGCTGCAAAAATTTTATCTGTTTATTTTATATACATCAGAAGGTTCATAAGTTTAAAACATGCTGCAAAAATTAAAGTTACGTTAAAGAATACCAATGTCTGCACTGAAGGGTTGAAATTAATCTCAAAGAAATAATGTGGGAATGTGTGTACTGCAGTCCTCTGGCAAAGGATAGGGACTGCTGGCGGGTTCTTGGAAACAAGAAAAAAGGCATGGAATTTCATGGCTAGATGAATGACTATTAACATTTCAAGAAGGATTCTGCTGTGTGGAGTTCAGGGTATGGAAGTGATTCATAGTAGTAGTAAATGTCAGATTGACGTCCCTCTGCACCATATAACTGTCCAAGGGAGATTTACTGTCCATAGTAATGAGTTTACAATGTGTTGCAGGCAATGTGACCACGCTGCATGCTCGTGTGACCAAGATAGACTACTCTGCAGTCCTCATTGAGTGGGATCAGTTCGAGCACCATGACCCACGCACTTTACTTGGCTATGTCGTGTACTACATTGAGGCTCCTTATCAGAACCTGACCCTGTATGATGGACGGGATGCATGTGGTGGCGATGGTTGGCATGTGGAGGACATGGCCACCAACGTAAACATCGCCATACTGACTCGGTTGAAGCCATACACACAGTATGCGTACTATGTCAAGACATACACCATCGCAACGGAGCGCAGTGGTGCTCAGAGTCCCATTCAATATTTCCGCACTTTACCTTCCTGTGAGTACTGTACATAGCTTAGGTATGGGACAGGAACCTGTGATTTAAACCCTTTTGAAGTGTGAAGTTTACCTAAATGGTGTATAACAATCCAGTTTATACCATGTGGGGAAATCTGTTAAGGACACGAAGCAGAAATCTTGATACAGAAGTCAAAACCATACCAAGGACCCCCCCCCCCCCCCCACACACACACACACACACACACACACACACACACACACGTGTGTGTGTGTGTGTGTGTGAGACATATAGATGTTTCTTGTCTAGAGGACACAAGGATATGTTCTATTTGACTAATTTGCACAGTACCTTCCTGTGCTGGCAGTTTCCAGATTCTTGTATGGATGGTCTTGTGGTCGGAGCAAGTTTTCATGATGATTAGGTTGTTCATTTGAGCAAACTGTACTAATAGATTACCATTGGCACTGGTTTCATTACGTATGGTATATTTCCTGCCATTTGTGCTATGTGATTTTAGCATTAAAGTCAAGAATAATGACCATGTCATACTTTGATATGTATCACATGTTTTAGAGAGGTCATAACATTTTTCTTCCTCCCTTTCATCTTATTCTTCTGTCAGAGAATGGGCATACAACATGCTGATGCTTTTGAACCTCCCTCCAAAGCCTTTCACTGATCGGTTCAAATCCTATCGGATTCTTTTTCGTCTTCATTTTAATCATAAAACCTGTACCTAACTGTCCAGTGCTATTTTTAGGTCTGCTAAAAAATAATGTATGATCCTTGTTTATTTGTCCCTGTCCATGCCATCTGATTTCGTGCAGAGCTACAACACTTTTACCAGACTTCAATATTTTGAGTCCAGTTTCATTCATTGTTCATACATTCCATACATTCCACGTTGCAGTTTGTGTATCCATTTTCTTTTTCCTAAATCTTTGGCCGAGTCATGATCCCAAGCATCCGTCCAGGTGTGAATTCAGTTGTATTGTTATCTCGACAAACTTGCTTTTTATGGGAGACCCTGTCAGTAGCTACACTATCACCGGCATAGTTCTTGAGATCATTGGATCTCACTAGCCCCACTGCCACGACAAGACAGGGACACCATCGGGGAGACAAATGAATCTTTATTGCAGTTAAAATGACAAATCTTGTGTGATTTTTTCGGTGTAAAAATATGTTATAATTCCTTGTGAAAAGATTATTGTGTCAGTTTTATAGACAGAAATTGTAAATGTACATGTAATTTGATTCCTTTGTTGAAGACTAAAACAGTATAAAACACAGGATTTATGAAAGGATAAAGTGAATGATGTTGACATCTGAGTTTTTTCAGTGAAAATTAAAGCATTGAAGCATGAGGAATATGGACATTTTGAGTTAAGTGACCACGTTTGCAAGCAGTTTCTGGGGTAAATTGGAGGATACCAACATTTGTTTCTGTTGTTTTCAGTTGTGTTACTACTTTATGAATATTATTTCATATTTGGTAAGCAACCTAGTCATTTGTTGTTGCAGCCCCATCTCCACCTGTGGCACTAGATGTTACCACAACTTCTAGCAGTGAGCTCACTGTTAAGTGGCAACCACCCCAGGAGCCAAATGGCAATGTGACACACTATGTGGTCATTGGTTCATGGATCAAGGATGATCAGACCATACTGGAGCAGCGTAATTACTGCAATGAACGTAAGTGTAGTAGGTTATTCAGCTGTAACATCACTGATCCAAATTTGAGATGCACTCAGTGTGGTACTAAGAACTTGGCATATTCTTTGGTAAGTGCTTCTTACAGACCGTGAGTGCAGCTTTGTGGTAACAAAAAGTATGTTGTGATTATTTGAATTACCTCAGGAAGGTGTCTGAATAGTGTCATAATCATTCGATGACTGTGCCTAGAAAAACCTTGATCTGGGACTTTTCCGGTGTAATTCATGTGGTCGCTGACAAATTGTGCACATATGTAATCATCTTGGGTGACTTCCCACATCATTTTGGAGTCAAAGAGTCCAATACTTTAGTGGCACCCTCCATCAGGGACAGTACTCTTCATTATGTGCAGGGTGATTCAGGAGGAAAGGTTATTATGTTGGCTGCTAATGGTAGGGCTTGAGTAACAGGGTTACATAAACATGGGTTCAGTTATTGATGGTTGTGGAGCTAAGGCTGTTTGAATTTTAAAAAATGGCTATGTAATTGTGAGTGGTAAAGAATAAAAAAAAAGACTTGTAAGCAGTGAGGTTTATTCATGAATTATGCATGTAGCTTGACAAAGTTATACCCCAGTGAAAGGCAGCTGAGCGTAACTGGCCATTGCAGTTGATTTTTATGTCTCGCAGTGTTTAGCTGATATTTTTTGTGCTTTGTTTAGTATGCCCTTTGCATTGTCTGATGTAGAATATGCTGATACGGTGTGTGTTTGTGGATTTTTTGACGGAAATTCGGGTCCTACCACCGCTGAATTGCCAAGGTTTTCCACATCTCATTGTTCATAATCAGAGTGTGTTGAGAGATCTTTCTGTACCTTTTGAAGGTGCGGGGAGTAACTTCCCAACCTTTTATGTTTCATCTGATAATGTGGTTGAAGATGTTAGTGAACAAAACAACATTGTTAATTAACATGGTACAGCTCAGCCCTTGCCTCTGCAGTGAATTGATTGGTCCAGTTACCTTTCAAGGTTGTCTCACAGGTGAAATTTCGCTTTGATTGCTGCAAGAAAAATTGCCACAGGGGTGATACACCTTAGCCAGATGAAATCATATGTACGTCCAACAAGGCAGAGTTCCCCCACATTTTTTCCATGCTGTGACAGTGCATCATGGTGTTTCCCCAGGCCAGTGGATTGGTCATGGTGGTCTGCAATATTGGGTACCCAGATTTCCAGGCTTAAACACTTGATTTTTGTGTGTGAGGGTGGATGAAGTCCCTGATATGCTAGGGAAGTGTGCAAGCAAGAGGTGTGTTACTTCATCACATTTTGGATGCTGCACTTAGATGAGCTAATAACATGTGATTTACAGATGCGCTGCTGTGTGCTTTGAGGCCAAGGGTCGTACTTAAGAACCTGTTGTAAACATGGAATTGTAACTTTTTACATAGTATGGTGTGTTTATTAATTTCTTATTTTCTGATTTTTACTGTTTTTTTTTTTTTTTACCATTAACAACTCCACAGCTATTTTTAACGTTCATGCAGCTGCATCTCCATAACCATTCAGAAGTGGACCCATGTTTACATGACTTACTATCAGAAGTGAAGCCTGCCACTAGGTTCTGAAGTTATGACCATTTCTCCTTAATTACTCTGGATATGAGGGTTAAATTTACCTTACATTCCATGCCATCCTCTTCATAGTAGTCCCTGTGATTTCATGCAGTAGCCCCCAGTGATTGTACCATTGTTCGAAACATTTGTTAACATCCTCTGTTTTTAACTGTGCAGTTGTAGCCTGTGATGTCATGAAATCCCTTTCCCTTCAGTGGCATTGCAAGTTTCAGACAGAGAGAAACATTGCAGTGTTCTTCAGAAGGAATTGTGGGTTTCGTTGGAGTACTCTGTGAAGGTCCTGGCCCACACTGACATACTGCTTTGTCGTCACTCAGCAGATGAGAGACAGATTTTTTGGCAGTCCATTGCATGTTCACATCTTGTGGCAGAATGTTTGGCATGTTCGTGTCAAGATTCCAAACTCATAAGCCACTTCGCAGATAATGTTGCATCTGTTTTCGTGGACAGGTTCCCTTGGAGACAAAGTGCCACCAGTGGGCACATAATTTTTATTTTTCAAAAAGTTGTAGTGCCCATGAGGGTACTGCAGCTTTTTAGATTCTCTGTCAATGTTCAGTCACTCCTGAGTTAAGCTACAGTGGAGTGAGAATCAGGGATGTTCCTAGGCAGACATTAATCTCGACCATTTATCAGCTGTATGCAGACATGTAGGAAGGGGTGTATCATATATAACTGAATCAGCACCACGCTGTACTATGGGCATGGCAGGAGAAGTTGTCAGATTTGGGTAGGCAGGGCAGGAGGAGCTGTATGTGCTACACTGTATCCTGAAAACTTCACCCCACCTACCTGCACTAGATGGGAACCAACTGAGACATGAATGATGTCCATGAGACAGGAATAGTGTTCAGTAGCAATGTAGTGCACATGTGCATATTTAACCCTCCTGTTTGCCTACATACACTTTGCGCCTACTCGTGGCATGCCCATATTACTGTGGCCAGTAGGTCAAGATGTGAGCATGTTTTCTTTCTGCACAGGAGACATAGAAGAGTTAGTGACTTTATTCTTTCCTGAATCATACTGTCTCTCTCTGACTCATGCACACGCATTTGCATGTGTGTGTGTCATGCCATGGCTGAGGCAGTTAGTTGCTAGCCTGTTCTTTGGAGACCCCAGGTCAATGCACCAAAATTTGTGCTGGACAAAGTGGCACTGGGACAGGGTTTTTTTTTCAGGTACTTCAGTTTTCTCTGCCAGTGTAATTCCACTGGTGCTCTGTGCTTATTTATTCGTCTGTGACTGACACTGATCTCAGCAATTGACAGCATTGTTAAATATCACGCACACAAGTATCGCATACATGCTGACACATACACGCATTGAAACTTATTCAGTCTTTTTATCATACATTTTGCAGTGTGAAGTGCACTGGCTTACTGTACTTGCACTGAATGAATCGGCATTATGTGCATGCCAGGAAAAGTCATCAGTACTGGATAGGCAGGGTAGGAGAAACTTCTTGCTATACTCTGTACCAATGTTAGTCCATGTGCATGCCCTATAGAGGAACAAAATCATACATAAATTATTCCATATCTTAATTATAATTGTCACTATCCTTGTCAATGTCACCATCACTGCTGTCTTCATTACTGCTATCATTGTTGCCTAAATTAATTGTGAAGTTATACCTAACATTTTCCATAATTGTGTCTGTTTCACAGTGTGAATTTGCAGCGACTTCTTACATGTTGATGGCAACCAGCCCCATTATCTTTTGTCATGCACCTGATCTCTTGTTGCATAAGTTCTTCCAGTATTTTCAGTGATGTATCTCCAGTTGTATTATGGGATGTTACGTAGTCATTAAGTTGATGCCAGGCTAACTCATTGGGATTCAAATTGCCAATAAGGTGACAGCTGAATTACTGTATGGCCATGTGCTGCGATGTATCAGTGTGGTACACTGTCTCCTTGGGGCAGATCTTTTCAACTAAAGAGATTTCCTCATACCTTATCTGTATGGCCCTCCATACCTTTCAAGTATTCCAGCATTTCTTTCTTTAGAGATGACTTGGTAGGAGGTTTATCAATTTGCTTTTCATGGTAGGGCATTATGTCCGTGATGATAGCAGATGAGGTTTCCAGATTTGGAATATCTTTCTTTTTCTCCCATTTTTCAGAGTTAAAAAAGTGAAAGTCATGTGATGTTCCCGAACTTATAGTATTGCTAAGCTGCCTATGCTGATAATTACAATTTCAGCCACGATTCTACTCGTGAAATATCACCATGTGTTAGCCAAGTTGGGAATGCTGCTTGAGTGGCAGGTGTGAGGGGGAGGCATAAGTTTTAAGGTGGCAAACCCGAGACGTACGTTCTGCAGTTGTTGGTAGCATTGTCTTGTGTCATCTTGCTTGCATTTCATTGATTTTGGCAACTATTGGTTGTGTTATCTAGTGTTCTCTGTATTCTAATTCACTGTTATTTCTGTTTTCTTATTATTATTTCTTGTACATAGGGCCTACCCACCAGGCCCGTAGCCAGACCATGAACACAGTGGGTGCAGCAGCTTCCAGGGCGGGTGCACATACATACATACATACATACATACATACATACATACATTCATTTATATACGTGTATAATGCTTTATTATACTTATAGTGTGCATATGTGTTATGTCTGCATAAGCGTAAAAAGTGTCTTTGTTAGGACCACAACAATTTAATTGCCTAACGTGCTGTGTAGCATCGCACAAAGCATCTTTCATATACATACAGTTTTGAAAACAAATTTTTTCAAACCGCAGTGTTTCGACATAGGCAACGTGTGGGTACGGTAGGGTGTTAAACTTTTTTTGTAGTGGGCTGCTCAGCATGTTTGTCTTTGATATTTTGCAAATCAAGTGCTGTAAGAAAAGAAAGCTGGTATGAGAGAACCTATTTTTTGCAAGCTGGACAGTGTTCTGTTGGAGTTTCCAACATTGACGGATTGTGTGGTGAGTCTGTGGGTGGGGTGGGGTGGGGAGCAGTGGGGAACACTGAAGAGGGAGAACATGACCTTGAACAAATACACAGTTTTACAGGAGTGCACGCCGCGTATGAGAGAGGTAAATCTATCTTTTACATGCACAGCATTAGCAGACATAGCAAACAGAACATTTTGAACGTGGAATTGCTGTTCCGTCTGAAACGTATGGCTTCAATGAAACCGCTGCAGATTACAGATTTCTTTGGAAGTAAGTGATTTACATGCAGGTATTGCCATAACTTTTTACATGTTTATTACCTTGTAGGCCTAAGTGGAAGATTTATAATTTTTGTTTCTTCTTGTGTTTTCTTTTGTTTCTAACACATTGTAATGCTTTCCTGCAACCATCGTTTTTCCCATATTTATTGTTCAATTTGTGTGATCCCTTGAGAAAAGACAGTTTGAATTTTCACTGTTGTTATTTGCATACCCTGATGACTCTGTTCCAGCATTGGTACCAGATAAGAAACCGACGCCCCCCACAGAAGTCAGTGGTACAGAGGACAAGCAAGCAGACAAATGTGTCTGTGAGGATGATAAAAGCAACAAGGCAACAGAGCTCAAGGAGAGATTGGTGGCAGCACAGATCCACTTTGAAGACTCGCTCCACAATCTGCTGTACATCAAGCGGTACGTCACGTATCTCAGATGCTTCCTTGGCCATTTCTCACTGCCAGGGCCTGATTTCAGTGGCGGGGAATTTGATGTGGAATTTGTGTTGATAAAAGTGGCATTGTATCAGTTTTTCTCTTAAGCATTTTGGGTTTCCCCCATCATTTATTCCACTGGTACATCATTCTCATCATCCATGGTCAGTACAGTGGGCACATTTGAGTTGCAGTGCCTTAGGACTCTGGAGCTGGGTTAGTGTAGTTGATATAGTGACTAGGCTACTGGCTGGACGGTCAGGGGTTCGAATCTTAGTAAGGGCAATTCATATTTCTCTTCAAAATGTTCACAACAGCGCTGGGGAGCACCCAACCTCCAATTCAATGGGTACTGGGGCTCTTTTCTGGGGGTAAAGTGGCCGGGGTTTGTAGTTAACCACTTACCTCCATCTGGTGCCAAGGTTAGGCATGAGTGGAGTTATACTTCTAATTCCCCACATCCCTTCATGGCATGGACAGGGAAACTTTACCTTTACCATGGGACTGTAACAAACTGAAGTGCTGTGCCTGGTACAAAAACCTGCAGTGTCATGGGACTCGGTCTCACTTCACTGCTGCAGCTGGTAGAATAGGCTGCATTACCAAGGGACTCATTCTTACGTTACTGCTACTACTGGTACAGTAGGCTGCAGTACCAAGGAACTCATTGCTATTGCTCTGCTACTACTGGTACAGTAGGCTGCAGTACATTGGGACTCAGTGTCACTGCACTGCTACTACTGGTACAGTAGGCTGCAGTACCAAGGGACTCATTGTCACTGCTCTGCTACTACTGGTACAGTAGGCTGCAGTACCAAGGGACTCATTGTCACTGCTCTGCTACTACTGGTACAGTAGGCTGCAGTATCAAGGGACTCATTGTCACTGCTGTGCTGCTACTGGTACAGTAGGCTGCAGTACGAAGGGACTCATTGTCACTGCTCTGCTACTACTGGTATAGTAGGCTGCAGTACCAAGGGACTCAGTGTCACTGCACTGCTACTACTGTAACAGTAGGCTGCAGTACCAAGGGACTCATTGTCACTGTCTGCTACTACTGATACAGTAGGCTGCAGTACCAAGGGACTCATTGTCACTGCTCTGCTACTACTGGTACAGTAGGCTGCAGTACCAAGGGACTCAGTGTCACTGTAATGCTACTACTGGTACAGTAGGCTGCAGTACCAAGGGACTTATTGTGTCTGCTCTGCTACTACTGGTACAGTAGGCTGTAGTACCAAGAGACTTAGTGTCACTGCTCTGCTACTACTGTTACAGTAGGCTGCAGTACCAAGGGACTCAGTGTCGCTGCTCTGCTACTAATGGTACAATAAGCTTCAGTAATAAGGGCCTCATTGTCACTGCACTGCTAGTACTGGTACAGTAGGCTGCAGTACCAAGGGACTCATTGCTACTGCTCTGCTATTACTGGTACAGTAGGCTGCAGTATCAAGGGACTCAGTGTCACTGCACTGCTACTACTGGTACAGTAGGCTGCAGTACCAAGGAACTCATTGTCACTGCTCTGCTAGTACTGGTACAGTAGGCTGTAGTATCAACAGACTCAGTGTCACTGTTCTGCTACTACTGGTACAGTAGGCTGCGGTACCAAGGGACTCAGTGTCACTGCATTGCTGCTACTGGTACAGTAGGCTGCAGTTCCAAGGTCTCTGGCCTGCCCAGTTCTTACAGCTAATTAGCTGCATATGGTCATATTAACCGTTGAATGACCGGGTTGGTATTTAAATTTTAGTGCATGGTTTATGAAAACATGAGTGTTATTTGAGCAGGAAAAGATGAAACTGTGAGATGAACAGCATTTTGTGGAAGATGAAACAGAAATTGTGCACCATATCTTAAAAAATGCAGTGAATCGTCTTGTTGCTTAAACGTATGAAATGAATATCTAGGGGTGTTTTTTATGTGTGTTTGCTTATGCGAACGTAGGTTGTTTAAAGGTTCAGAGTCTCTGTATGTCGCACCTAATGAGTGTGTTAAATTGATGACAGTCTGTATATAAGCTTGCTGCTTTCAGGTTTGGAGGAGGTGGCAAGTTCTTATGAAATGTCAGTAATGTTTACTATTGCAGCATATCGAAATGCCCAGGAAACTAGGTATGGTAGTGAAACGAACAAATGTACGTAAGTGTATGAAATTATATTACAAACATGTAGGAGGTATACTGTGTATATAATATACTTTTATACACTTGTGTGAATTTGTTGGTTTTCTGCCATATCTAATTGCTCAGTGCACGGTTGTGGATCGTTTAAAATTGTTTAATGCCCAGGAAACTTTATTGAATGGTGAAAGCATGTAGTGAACAAGTTTCAGAGTTTCATTCCTTGTGGAAGGGAGGAGAGCGAGCTCTCTGTTTGCTTTAAATGAGCAGTGAAAAACCAGGAATAATTGTTGCAGACCGAGTCAGAGTCGTCGGAAGCGTGATACTGGCGCCATGTTGCAAGATACGTTAGGGATATCCAGCTTGGTGTCTCTGCAATTTGTGGAGCCATCAGAGTTTGGAGACCCAGACTATCAGACATCACCTCGCAGGTGTGTAAGAATGCAAAACCATTTACCTCAGGGATTTTACATTCCCTACTATCTTGGAGGGTGGGTTGTGGGGAGGGGGGTTTTGGCAATGCTGTGTTAGTATTCAGAAAGGGGACCAATAGTCTGACTGGATGGTACACGTGCATCATCCAGATGGATTGTGTGCGTGCCATTTGAATAGTGCAGTGCACATTTGGCCAGACTGTAGACTTGTAGTTTTACTAACCCAGTGCAGAGCCCACTGGATTATGCACATGTTCCATTTTAATAGCATACTGCACATTCAGTGGTCTGTAGACATGCTGTTTTACTAGCACATCATAGAGACAGCTGGATTATACACATGTTCCAGAATATGTAATGCACAGTTCACTGGTTTGTAGGTGTGTTATTTTACTAGCAAAATGCAGAGCCAGCTGGATTATGCACGTGCTCTGTTTAAATTATGCAGTGCACAGTTGGCTGGACTGGAGACATACTGTTTGACTAGCATAGTGCAGAACCACCTGGATTATGTACATGTTCCTTTCAAATAGTGCAGTGCGAAGTTGGGCATGCAGTTTTACTAGCACAGTGCATAGACAGCTGGATTGTGCATGTTCTATTTGAATACTGCGGTACCCAATCTGCTGCATCGTACTTGTTCTCCATTTCTATAGCGCAGTGAGTGGCCAGGGAAGGTGTCCAGTAGCACTCCTGTTGGATGACCTCCATATTAAATGTTGTTGGTCCTGTGGTAGTGGGAGACACGAGAGTAATGTAACTTACATTGGCACGATGTTCATACAGGCTATCACAGGTGTCAGTTTATTGGCTGAAGAGTTACGGCATATCAGCCAGACATAGGCATTAAGTTCTGTGATATAATGTTGCAGGGCAGCAAGGTAATGTGTTAATAGCACTGCTTTAGTTGGTCTTTGAGTTTGTTTGTGCTTCATGAAGAGTGATTGTTTTGAAACTAAACATCACTGTAGATACTGGACAGCATAGGGTTACATTCCCATACTAGCAGATGTTATAAAAAAAATATGGACGTTGCATTGCATAAGTACATAAACTTATAACTTGTGAAGTATTGATTGTATTGAAATATTTCACATAAAAGGCGTAGGTACTATATTTTATGTTGTACCATTTTGTTGATGGTAACTGAATTTCAAGGTTTTATATTATCTTCACCGTGCATTTTTTAACAACTCACAAATTACACACCAAAGAAATGCACTATATTTTCACTTTTTATTCTTTAACCCCTACATATGTTCCAGCCTTTACAAGGCCATCTTCAGTGGGCTTGTAATCCACATGTAGATTACGTTGGTGTGTAATTTGTGAATTTCAAGATGTTTGGTAAACTTTTGTTATATCTTTATGTTGGATATAATTGAATGCCTTGACGTGGTGTACAGATACCCAGATAAAAACGAAGAGAACATGCACCTGCACCCTCCGGAACGTATTGCTGCACCAATCCAGTTGGAGTACAACTTCAGGCATGTGGTGTATGGGAAGACAGAAATAGTGGTACAGAACTTGTCTCACTACACACAGTACAGCATTTCTGTTGAGGCCTGCCGCGAGATTGTGGCAGAGGAACCTAACAACACAACACAGAACTGTTCCCAGAAGAGCTTCCAGACGGGCCGCACTCTGTCACTCGGTAAATCTGTAACATTTTACTTGACGAGCAAGTTGGTTTAGTGGTGGCATTTCCGACATGATTTTTGGAGTGGACCAGTTCATATTTTGACTAGGAAATAGGCTATCATGACTGAAGTTTTTCATTGGTCTGCTCAGTTCTTCTAGGAAATTGGTTGGATCATACCTTGATTTAGGCCCTAGTGCTTCCTTCCAAAGCCTTGCCAGTTTATCATTTATCAGTCAACTACTGTGTGACACTGTATAGTCCGAGATACAATGTTATAAAATAAGACCCCAGTAAGTAAATAAGTTGCAGATGTGGATATTCACTTTTCAGGGTAGCCTGTTAGAGGACTTGTGAAAAGAAATGTATTTATATATATATATATATATTAGAAGATAGGTGTGTCTTCATATAGATTTTACAGTTTTTATTTTGGATGTTTTTGTTGTGACACCATTTTCTTCAAGACTTCATGTAAGACATTTGTGAGATGTGTTATACATTGAGTAAGCAACTTTACAGAACAAAAGTCTGGTGCAGTCAGTGAGCTCTCCTGTATGTTGATCCTTATAACCTGTGTTTTCATGTTTCGCAGTTAATACCAGCATTTATGAAATCATGAATGAAATTGTGTCTGTAAGAGTTGTCATACACTGCCTCATGAGGAAGAAGCATAAAATAAAACACAGCTGTCATTAGTAGTCATGGATGAAAAACAGAGTCTTTGTTGTTTTTGTTAATTTTTCACACATACAACTCGCTTCTTGACCTTTGTTGCCCCTGTTGTGGCAGTAACATGGCTGGCCCATACCACCTGTGTAACTGCCCCATGGGAAGGAAATTCAGGTAGTACTTCGTACTGAAGCATTAACCTGGCATGCATGAATTTCCCACAGGCATGTGAATGCCAGAAGTATGTTGAGTGCACAAGAGATTGATAATACATAATTTGGAGCTAGAAATGTTTAATGTATGTGTATATGATTATCATTCCTTAACAGTGCTATTAGCATTGATAGCTATGGACAAGGAGTTTGCTGAACAGTGGGAAATTGGAGGGAAATGAATGTGATTTTTGAAATTGTTGCTGAATACCATAATCTCAGTTACATGGTAGTACAGAGGGCCTCAGACTGTACCAGCAGGGACATAGGTACAGTTGTATTCAGATAAGTGTGTACAATATAACCTTTTCATAACACATGCATGTATTTGCAGTAACAAGATCAATGCAGTGAGACCTTCTGTTATTGTGTTACAGTCAGTGCAGACAGAGTTGACAGCTCAAAGCTTGTGGTGGAGGTTTTGAATGAAAGCCTTGGTACTGTGAAACTAAGGTGGGATGAGCCACTGTCACCAAATGGCATCATTGTCACATACCAGATTGAGTACAAGAACATCGAAAATCCAAACGTGAGTTTGCTTTAATAAACTGGTGCTTCAGTACACTTGTCATCAGACTAGATATTCCAGGTTCATTTTCCAGGAGGGTCATTGAAACCTCTGTTTTACATCATCATATCTAGGATGGTCCTTGGGGCCTCCCAGTCTCCTGTTCACTTGGCATTAAGGATGAAAAGGTGTCGAGCTGTCAGTGCCTCTGAGTGTCCAAGAGTGTATACAGTTAAACCCCAATTTTACTCTTTGGTAGCAATTGCCCCAAATTGGTGTGAAATCAAGAAAAGTATAAAATGCAGGAAGTGGAACTTATACTCTGTATAAAAAGAAAATTAGGGTTGCCATAAATAAGTTTATTACCAACAAATGCACTTGTCCATGAATAGAGATCCACTCCTATGTGTTTCATTTATTTATAGACATCATCAGGGAGTACCAAAATGTACAAGACATATACAGCATTAGCACACAGCTTTGTCAAACTGTAAATGGTAAAATGCATTACCACTATACTATTACAACAACAATGTATAGTGTTGGCAGTATATGTTAAGGTTATGTTAAAATTATGTTAAATTTATACAGGATTGTAGTTAAAATCTTTTGCATCCAAACATCTTGAATAATAGATTCTCTTAAAGTCTAGTCAAGTGGTAAGTCATATGTGTCCTCAAACTATGTACACTATGGATACCCACTCTTGAATACAGAGTATACAGTAAAACCCCTATGTAATGAATTGCAGGGGGATTAGAATATATTTCACTAAATCGAGGTTTTCATTAAATATAGGTTTATTTGTTTATATGGAGCTATTGTCGGGACATGAAAAAATCATCACTAAATCCGGGATTTCACTAAATGCGGGAACATTAAATCGAGGTTTTACTGTATTTGGATTGAAACTTGTTTAAAGGCTTTACAGTGAATTGTGTAACATAAATTAAGCTCATAAATAAACTGGGTCCCACTGCCTGCTGAACAGCCGGCCCAGCCATTTGTAGGCACATTCACAAAATTGCATAAAGTGGCTGTTAGCGATGTCATGGATTTTCATTAAAGTCTGATATGAATAAAGGGTACTTTACATGAACACCTATGTACATTTATGATAATAGCTTGCCAAATTCTTCATAGAATGGAAAAATCAAAACACGCTTTTATGTTCAGTAACTTTTTTCCAAAAATCCTGCCTTTTATGAGATAATGTGGAAAAATATGGTAGGGCCAGATAGGCCACAGACGACAATATAATATGGTGCGTGCGCTTTGCATGCTGTGTAACTAAGGCTACAGACACACACTGAGAATAAGTAATACTTACTGCTTTTCCATGGCAACAGTGGTTATGTGAACACACCTCAATGTTACATATATACACACATTGCCTGTCTTGTTTACACTGTGTGCTTAATTTTTAAATGTAGTTTTCTCTTAAACTACTGTAGATAGGAGAATGAAAATTTCTTAGGCCACACACTGAAAGTTCTAATATTGTTTTTGGGTGTGATATTTCAAGTTAGACATCCCTGGATGGAGTGGAGACTACATTTTTGGCAGAATTGCATTTCACTTTCACTTGAACCACTGTCTAAAGGAACCAAATCACCACCAGAATCCTTGAACAAACAGCATTATTTTCCAAACTCCTACCACTGTCTGAAGGAATCACATCATCACCAGAATCTTCAAAGAGCAGAATTTCCAAACTCGTAACACTCAAAACTCTGCGTTGCTTTGTGCTACACAGTGTACCAGTCCCTCTCTTCATTTTGTCTTGTCACAAATTGCAAGAAGAAGAAATCACTCAAAACAGACAGAAATATTCAAGGGTGAAGAAAAGGTCTACAGTTACCATATACAGTGAAACCTCTATCCATCGTTCCCGTTACCGTCGTTTTCCCGCATGTATCGTCTGCCTTATTTGGTCCCGAAATTAGCGCCATATAAATAACACTATTTTTTCCCGCCTATATCGTTCCTCGAACTGTCGTTTTCCCGCATCAATCGTTGAAAAATCACGGCACTGACGCAACATTTTCCCGCATTGATAGTTTTTTTAAAATTTCAAGCGATGGTTTAGTGCGCTGCGCGTGCGTGTATTGCTTCCTTAGTGCCACCTGGATTGGCTCCATCAAAAAGTATGGTAGTGTATTCCGTACTCTTTGCTCTCCATCCTTTTCTTTGGACTAGATGAAGACTTGGCAACACTGTTGTAGAGCTTTACCATTGCAAGGGCTACAAACAACGTGATATTTACAACGCGGATGAGACGGGGCTCTTCTACAACGTGCTTCCTGATAGAATCTTGGCTCTCAAAGGAGAGTCTTGTCATAGCGGGAAAAACTGTAAAGACAGACTTACTGTTTTACTTTATGTTAACAGTGATGGAAGTGACAAACAAGTGCCGATTGTTATCGGAAAATCTCCGAAACCGCGATGTTTCAAGAATGTAAAAAAAATTACCCACCAAGTACCACGCGAACAATAAAGCGTGGATGACCACAGACATTTTTTCTTCATTTCTGCGTTCATTAGACGCAAGTATGGGTGCACAAAACAGGAACATTCTCCTCTTTGTGGACAATTGTGCCGCACATCCAAAGGATATATCGTTTCTAAGAAATGTAAAAGTCATACGGTACCCGGCAAATTGTACAAGTGTGCTCCCGCCCCTTCATTTAGGGGTAATAAAGTGTTATAAGCAGCTTTATAGAAAACTCCTCGTGCAAACAGCTGTTTGCTTAATGGATGCAGGCAAAGATACGAAAAAGAAGATAAACGTGTTGGAAGCTTTGCACTACACTGTGGCAGCCTTGCAACAAGTAACCTAGCAGACAATCGAAAATTGTTTTTGGAAAGCTGGTTACGTGCAGGGACAATCTTCAGGCGATAGGGACGTCGTATTGACCAACGATGACGACGATTTCCGCCAAGACTGGGAAAAGTTCAGTGGCATGAACAAAGATAAATTCGAGGACTACGTCTCTGTGGACAGTCACGTGGCAACTTGTGGTGTAGAAACAGTGCAGGAGCTGTGCGTGAGCCTCGTGGCGTCCGGGAGTATGGAGGGGGAAGAAGAAGGAGGAAGAGAAGAAGATGGCGAACCCGAAGTTGTGCCGAGCTTTGCTGAGACGCATGAAGCGCTGATGAAAGTAAAATCTTTCTTTTATGCGCACAGCACGAGTGACAGTGATCGTAAAAGTGTTCTAGGCCTTGAAAAATCGTACTTTGAATTGAGGAGTAAATTTTGCACAAAACAAACTTCAATGAAAGATTTTCTCAGCAAGAAGTAATAATAATCATTAAATTGTTCTTATCTATAATTTTTAATGGTTTCTCGGTACTATCGTTTTCCCGTATGTATCGTTTTTGTTTTCCATCCCCCTGAAAAACGATGGATAGAGGTTTCACTGTAATGATTAAAGTGGAAACTGCCTGTTTTTATCATACCATTCTCCTATCTGACCATAGTCAGATATGGAAGCTTGGACCAAGCTATACCTTACCTGACCATGGTTGGATACAGGAGTGACTGTGTTAATTAGCTGTGTGCTTGAAGATTTTTAGCAATGTGGGAGCATTCTAGTGGTGAATACTTCGATCTACCTATGATAGGGTTACTATATGTCCATCACAAGAAAAGAGGACATTTCCCATTTTTCAACCATAAAAAAGAGGACATGTAAATAGTCAATTTTATTAAATAAAAGTCCCTCTCTGCATTTCTCTACTAGCTGTACTTTCAGTTTCATGGGTGTGAAATTCTGAGTGAGTCACTTTTTAAGTATGTTGTTCACTGAAATCAAAGTTACAATTTCTTCCCAGACATTTTCCAAGACATTCCGAAGGTCAGCTGCTGAACTGTTATGTTTTTGAGATCTGTGCTCTTCTGGGATTTTGCGCAGTGTAGAGGGATAATTCCCTACCGACATTTCAGGACAACCTATCAGTTCCATCTTCAAGGGTCAAGAAGTCCAAGAGGAATATAAAACACTTGTTTTCTTCTTTCGCTGCAGTCACATCCTTCAGTGGTTTTTTCTGTATGCATTGTGTATCAGCATTTGTGTGTGTTTCTTTGATTCAAATGCACCAGTCTAAGAAGGGAGGTAGATCAGTGCTCAGTTGGATGCACCAGAAGTATGCTTTTGCAGTACATTGCCATGAAAAAGAGAGATATTGAGTCAGTTCTGTTAGGATAGCCAGGGAATACAGCTGCATTTCCATGTGATCTGATGTCTGAACAAAGATTTACCTCTGGTCCATTGCCTAATTAAAATATGTGAGACTATTTTGGAACTGATCCTATTCCTGTTTTCAGTGTAACTAACCAGCTGACACACAATTAGAAGCAAGTAGTTGCTGGATGGGGGCACAAAATTCCTTGTAATTTTTGAACTCTTAAGCCTCATTCTGTCTTCATAAGAGCCCATTACTTGTCCAAGTTCTTAGTCAGGTGAATCCATTCCACACTTCCCCAATCCTATTTAAGATTTATTTTAATATTATCCTCCAAAGTATGTATTCCAAGTATGCATTCCTTCATATTTCCCAGTCAAAACTTTGCATGTGTATGTCCTGTCTCACCTTCATCATCCTTGTCCTTTCCAGTATTAGGCCATTTGAGGCCTGTTAAACGTGTCAAAACATAGAACACACTCTTCATTTCACACTAATTCCTGAATTTATTTTTGGCTGTTGATAAATTAGAATTTTTTAAATGCTGATGTGTTTGCTCCTGTATGTGTCTGTATTCTGCAGTTTATGCTGTATAATGTATAGTTTTCTCACAATTTCACTTACCCTGTCTACTGCCTGATTCAGGATACTGATTAGGCTGTGGGCTGGTTGACCAAGGAATCGTCAGATATCCAGAAGGATCAGAAATTTTTGTATTTCCAGTGCTTCCAGAATGGCTCTGGGACCCACCTAGTCATCTGTCCAGTTGGTACCAGGGGCTCTTTACCTGAGGGTAAAGTGGTTCCGATGCATAAAGTTGGTGATTCCCATTTAGTATTAAGGTTAAGAATGTGTGGAGCCATATCTCAACCCCTCCATACTTTCTCATGGTGTGATAATGGTTAATGAAGAACGGGGACAACTTTACTTCTCTCCCGTCCTTCATGGTAAGGTGCTGATTAACTTGAAGATGCAGACAGTGTGTAATGGCATGTGTGTGTTGTCATATTGCAGTACAGCCCGTTGGTGGAGTGCATCACACGTAATCAGTTCCTGAACAATGGAAGTTCGTACAAGCTGCAGAAACTGCCGCCTGGCAACTACAGCCTGCGGGTTCGTGCCATGTCACTTGCAGGTTATGGGGACTACACACAGCCACGCTACTTCTGCATAAAGGTGGGTTTCCACAAGGCACACCACTGTTACTGTTCATAAGACACATCTCTGTCACTGTGATAGTAAAGCACACTTCAGTAACTATTCATAAGGCACACACACACACTGACTGGTCAAGAGAAACACCTCCCACTGTAATTATAAGGCATACTTCTGTCATTGTTCCAAAAGACACATTTCTGTCACTGTTCATAAGACACCTCTGTTACTCTCTTCAGATATCACATTAGACACACATCAGTCTTTGTTCAGATGCAGTACTAATGACACTGTCATACTTCTGTTACAGCCGACGTCATCTTCGAGTAAGGATTATCTGATAGGCGCTGGGGTGGGTGTTGGAGTAGTGATTTTCTTATTCTCCTTTGTGGTCGTGTATGTGCGCCGTAGGTACCTCCCAGGAATCCCAAATGTGAAGCTGATTGCATCTGTGAACCCAGAATATGTCAACACAGGTAAGTGTCAGCACAGCTCTCTCATGCTCTCCTTTTCATATATATATATATATATGTATATATAATGATGTTGCACTTAACCGTATGAACATCTACTGTTTGTTGTTTGAAGGTTGCAGTATTCTGGGGTAGGATGCTGTGTAGTTTGGTAGTAGCATTTCAAAGAAATCTGCTGCCTCCATGTTCAGAGCACCAAATTGTTGGTATATGTGTACAACATTGTACCTCAACGCACGTTTAGTATTTCCTTTCACGTTTTGGTTGAAAATGTGTATGGATGAGAGCATTCGAGGGACTGGAAGGTGAATACTAAAGTGGATCCCTTTTGATTGTTTGGGAACATGGTAGGTGAGCATTCATGTTCCATAAAAGCAAGTTGTATCTTGACCAGTTGTATGACTTATCAACTGCTGAAGGAAGATGCTGTACTATGGTATTGGTTATCAAAGTTATATTCATAACCATTATCACAAAATCCTACTGTTTGCTACTTCAGTGCAGTTGTTTCTGACAGTTTTCCTTTTCAGAGTGGTCTGTTGTTTTTCAGCTGAAATTTTGTATAGATTACTCGTGGTTGCCATGTATGCCACATGTTTGACAAACTCATTCTCAGCAGACAGCACAGGGTAGCATGCCTGCTGTGTTCAAGTAAGTGGTGTACATAAGGCCCCTGCAGCGTTGGGTGGGCAAACGTACCAGAATATTAAATCACTCTGGGTTCATTCAGGCTGGATTCCATTCTTGACTGTTTCACAATAAACTCTTACAGGATTAATTTCTAATGAATGTACCTGTTACTGGTGTGACTTGACTTCTTCATGTTACTGTAGCAGTAACATGGTCATCCCCAGCCAACTGTTTTACAGATTCATCGTGGAAATTCAGGGAGCAGACTAGCTCTGTGTCAGAAAGTAATTTCTGCTGAAGTGTTGACCCAGTATGTTCAAGTTCACTGTTATGTGAATTCCAGAATTGTGTTGAATATTGAATTAGTAAGTTTCTTTTAATATCAGTGATTTGTGTTACTATCTGATGGTGACATATGTCAAAGAAGTTTGAGACGGGATTTAGGTCTTCTGGGATGTGGTGCTGCGTCATTGGGATAATGGCTTCTGACGTTTACAAGGACCTACGTTCCCTCAAAATGTTGAGAATCACTCACTCAGTGACCCAGCATCGCATCCAAGAAGACATCAGTCCTCAGCAACACAACTGTGACAGCCTCAAGTCTTGCAAGTTTTAGATCGTTTACATCTATTACAGCGCCCAGAAAGTAATGCAACACATTTTTTTTCTCATTCACAATTGATTTTATTAAAACTTCAAATATGTCACATCATTACATGAATCTTTGGCTACCTAAGTCTATTTTTGAACATAGTCTCCTTCTAAATCTTTGGCCTTACGTCACCGAGATGCGAGAGCCTGTGTGCCTTCGCGGTACCACTCTGCAGGTCTCTGTCGCAACCATCTCTTTACTTCGGTAATGACCTCCTCATCATCCTCAAACCTCTTTCCGCGGATTGCATCTTTCAAGGGAAACTCTGAAGAAGCGTTTCCGGAGGGTTCGTTCCCATAAAGATGTGACAAAAGTGCTTCTTCACCACAGCATTGCGAGGCCACACACAAGTCTGCGTACCCGAGAGGCCATCACAAAGCTTCAGTGGACTGTCCTTTCTCATCCACCTTATAGCCCTGATCTGGCGCCTTCTGACTACCATCTTTTCGGTCCCTTGAAAGATGCAATCCGCGGAAAGAGGTTTGAGGACGACGACGAGGTCATTACCGAAGTAAAGAGGTGGTTGCGACAGAGACCTGCAGAGTGGTACCTCGAAGGCACACAGGCTCTCGCATCTCAGTGGCGTAAGGCCAGAGATTTAGAAGGAGACTATGTTGAAAAATAGGTTTAGGTAGCCAAAGATTCATGTAATGATGTGACATATTTGAAGTTTTAATAAAATCAATTGTGAATGAGAAAAAAATGTGTTGCATTACTTTCTGGGCGTCCCTCGTAATTACACACCATGACTACCACCATCTCAGCTTTCTATCATCCTGTTGATATTAGTGAAAACTACAAGCAGTGAAACGCCTGATTAATGTTATTTCCTCCATCCGCTCTCTTATGGCTGGATATTCTCATTGGCCAGTTTTCAAACATTCTTCATTGTATCAATTGGTCCTATGTGCCATGTGTGTTTGTTCAACAGTGTATGAGCCGGATGAGTGGGAGGTGCCCCGGAAGAATGTGGAGTTGCTCCGAGAGCTGGGACAGGGTAGTTTTGGAATGGTATATGAGGGCATTGTGCGGGATATTGTGGAAGGTCATCCAGAGATGTGCTGTGCTATCAAAACAGTGAATGAGCATGCCACGGACAGAGAACGCAGTGAATTTCTTAATGAGGCTTCTGTCATGAAGTGAGTATTCTCCTCCTGGACACAAAACCTTATCACTTTCATATCACTATATAGTATGTATCTGACCATTACATATGTATGTGTATAGTCTGAACTGCCAGGAGCATAATTAGACATATATTTATGCAGTGTAATTCTATATCTGTGCAATAGTGTAGACAAACTTTGTTGATCCAAATGATGAAACAGGAAAAATGAGTAGGAGATATTTTTAATGGTCCTTGTCAGTGGTTCTATACTCGTCTTGTCCATTGTTAAGAAGATTTAAACATATTTTAAGAGAATGTTGCTTATTTGTTGCCTGACACAACAGATCTATTTTTAACTTTTTATACTTTGTAATTATGTTAATTGCTATAAGACCTTTATATGGTACAATAATGTGTACAGTCATAGGATCAAGATTGCAATTGTGGGATACATTAAAGCATGAAATACAAAGTATTCCCATAACATGCATGACAGTGGCCTAAGGAATGGACTGAAACATGTAGTCTGATGCATATAAAAGTTTGTAAGGTACATTGCAATGAAAGATCTGTCAAATGGAACTTCCCTGGTCTTGTAAGCTATATTGGTAATTAAAAAAAAGACATGATGTGCCTACAGTAAAATTAAACATAACAAAAAATCAGCTTTTACCCTGCATGAGCTGTTGATGTTCCTGTTGAATATTTAGGCAGTAAGATTGTTGCTATTCCAGATTATCTTATGACCATTGCCTCACCAATTATGGAGCTGTCTGTCTCTAAAGGATTGTACACATTCAGATACCAGTTTTATGCATAAGTAACAATGGCCCAGTCACTGGAGAAATGCACTCTTAATGCACAAGTTAAAATTTAGTGTACATTATGTACATGCATTGGCAGTGCAGAGTTTTGAAGTTATATTAAGAGTTAGGATTTTCTGTAATGTATGCTCTTATACTTTACTACTCCTATACCAACTTCAGTCACCTGCTGTGAACATTTTTTCATTAGTGTGGCCAAAGGTGGTAGGTTAACTCATGAATGCTTGGAAATGGATGTTTATGGTTTAGGATCAGTTATCAGCAGATTGTGGCCATGTGGGAGGGGTATTTTATATCATACGAGGTGCTACCCAAAAATTCCCGAAATTTGAATGTTGCGAGGGAATCGGTTTTAGTACAGATTATTGGCGCTTGGTAGCGCTGCATGTATCCTTTGTGAAGTAGTATACGACATGGCTTCGTGCTGAGTGCACGCATTCTTTGCATCTACGCGTTTTTATAATGTCATGTTTGTGCTGTTTTGCGAATTTTTTCGTTGCAATGGTGGATGTGAAGGAGCAGCGTGTTTGCACCAAGTTTTGCTTCAAACTTGGCAAGAGTGCAGCAAAAACTCACCAAATGATTAAACAAGCATTTGGCGATGACACTTTTGGTCAGGCGCAAACCTACGACTGGTTTAACCAGTTTAAAAATGGCCGAACGTCAGTTGACTGACGAACGTTCTGGACGACCGTCAACTGGCACAACGCCGGAAAATGTTGCAAAAGTGCGAGAGGTGATCCGCGAGGACCATAGGCGAATGATCCAAGACGTTTGCAACAGTTTGGTACTGTCATACGGAACATGCCAGCGCATTTTGTCGGACGAACTCAACATGAGGCGGATTGCTGCAAAATTCGTGCCAAGGCTGCTGACGACCAGAAGCAACATCGGCTGGAAGTCTGCATGGAACTTAAGGAGCAGGTCAGAAATGACCCAGACTTCCTTTCCAAGGTCGTAACTGGTGATGAAAGTTGGATTTATGGGTACGACCCTGAAACAAAAAGCAGTCGTCCCAGTGGAAGTGTCCATCTTCACCCCGGCCAAAGAAAGCGCAACAAGTGAAAAGCAACGTGAAGTCAATGCTGATCTGCTTTTTCAATATTGACGGGATTATCCATAAGGAATTCGTGCCTCCAGGTGAGACTGTCAATGCGAAGTTCTACTGTGACGTCCTGAGGTGGCTTAGGGAGGACATGAGGCGGAAGCGGCCAGGCAAATGGTGCACAAACAACTGGGTGCTCCATCACGACAATGCACCTGCGCACACCACTTTGGCTGTGCAGCATTTTTTGGCCTCTAAAAACATGACGGTCGTCCCCCACCCCCCTTACTCACCTGATTTAGCCCCCTGTGACTTCTTCCTCTTTCCCAAGATGAAAATCAAGTTGAAAGGGCGAAGATTTTACACCGTAGAGGAGATCTGGGCCAAATTGCAGAAGGTACTGAAGACGCTGACACAAAAGGACTTCCAGGACAGCTTCCGATTGTGGCAGAAACAGGATCGTTGTGTACGCTCCTAAGGGGACGGTGGCGATTAGGACTTTGAGTGTGTCTGCTTTTTTTTCTGATACATTTCGGGAACTTTTAGATAGCACCTCATGTGTGACTGAGTCACCTACGTTGTACTGTAGCTGAGGTGTTTTTTTTTTAAGTTTTAACGCTCTCTCTCTATCTCTCTCTCGCTGTCTGTCGCTCTCACTCGCTTGCTCGCATGTCGCTTACCTCATGTGCGCCCATCAGGGCGGTCCCCAAGTTTGAGTGGAGGAACTCGTCCTCAAAAACAGCAGAATCGCTCTCCATGAAGTTGCTAACATGTTGGAAA
Organism: Reticulitermes speratus; assembly: GCA_021186555.1. Taxonomy (NCBI): domain Eukaryota; kingdom Metazoa; phylum Arthropoda; class Insecta; order Blattodea; family Rhinotermitidae; genus Reticulitermes; species Reticulitermes speratus. Next base: position 1,561,388 of record JAJKFL010000004.1, read on the forward strand.
TTTCATTTGGGTCTGTTCAGAGCATGTTGAAAAACTGTCTGAATGTACGTCATATTGTTACCAAATTTGTGTGCTACCCGCTCATTGAGGAACAGAAAGAAAATCACTTCAGCACTTGCCAGGACTTTCAAGAGGCACTAGAAAGAGACCCTGAATTCCTTTTGAAGATAATCGTGTGGTGAGTCATGAATTTGCATGCATGACCCAGAAACCAGACAACATTAGTCTCATTTGATCAGCCCATATTCTTCATATCCCCCCCCCAAAAAAAAAGGAAAGGGCAGGACACATTTGCTCAAATGTGAAGAGTATGCTCATGTTTTCAACATCAGCAGAGTTGTACATTTTGAATTTGTTCCACAGGGACATACTGTAAACCAGCCTGAAACGCCTGAAAAATGTAATTTGATAAATTGGTTTCTCCTCCATGACAAGCCACCTTGCTTGCTGTGCTTTCTCTCTGCATGAATTTTTGGCTGAAAGCAAAATGTCTGTTGTTCCACATCCTCTCTACTTACAACATTTAGCACCATGCAACTTTGTTATTTTCCCAAAACTTGGGTGGCCTTAAAGGGAAGGGGATTTAATAACTGCCATGATTCAAAGTCACAGGATGCATTTGGCTGAGTTTCAAACAAGGAAGTTCTTGAATTGCTTTGAACATTGGTGGAATCACTGGGCTCACTGTATAAGTCCCAAGTAGACTTCTTTGAAGGGCACAACATTGATTAGGAGATAAGTGTATACAGTCTTGAAACTGTGTGATCACACTACATATGTCTATTGTTTCCTAGTACAGAACTCTGTCACCTCCCACTTATTTCAAGTACCCATGGTTTTCCATTTAAGCCACATTTGAACAGAATACCTTCACCTTCATTCAGTCTGCATTCTTCTCATATATGAGAAACCAGAATTTATGCCCATACAAAACAACTGATCAGGTTATAGTTTTGTATATTTTGTCATATTGTCATTTGATCTCTTGTCAGCTAGAGTGTGTATTGCCAAATGGACTGAGTATTCCACTCCATTATTTCTTTTACAGGGCCTTCAACACACACCATGTTGTACGTCTGCTGGGTGTTGTATCACAGGGTCAGCCAGTGTTGGTAGTGATGGAACTGATGGCCAATGGAGACCTCAAGACATACCTGCGTTCTCATCGCCCAGATGTTTGTGAAGACCTCAAGAAACAACCACCAACCCTGGCGGTAAATATCATGAGTGTTGTACCGAGGTCAGAAGTTGACCATGGCACCTAATATATTTCTGCCCACTCTGTCAAGATTTGTGTGAAATGGAACTGAAATTCTGCTACTGATCTCAAGGTTGAGCACATGTGGTTCTTGAATTATGCCTTCTACCCCTCATCTCATTTCTTATCTCTCCTTACTGCTTCATTTTTTTACATTTTCTTTCAGTCTAAAGAATGAGATGCACATTTGAAAAATGACGTCTTGCACTTTCCCTTCCAGTCTTTTTTTAGATACAGTTGAGTGATTGTAGCAAAAGTTGTACATTTTGAATTATGTGGGTTGTTACAAAAAAATCGCATACACAGCAAAACCCCTTAAAATTAGATAAACAAGACTTATTAAGCAGCATAAATGATGTTCTGTAATTCTGTATTGAACTTAACATTAACATACTGGTATGTTATTCCTTATAAATTCTGCATTTAATGATTAATTTTTGCCATCAAGTGATATTTTGAGTCTTTCTTTCATCATTGATTCTGGCAGATACTTCAAAACAAGACACAAGATATTTTTTACAAGCACAGAATTTTTCATCACTTTCCTTACATATTTAACACTGTATATGTACAGCATTACAATATTAACATGTTCACACTCATCAACACTGTTGCTTGCATTCAGGCCATATTTACACTGCATGCTTATTTTGCAACATAATATTCAAATAAAGTAAAAACTCGGTAATTCGATATTGGTTGATTCAAAGCAAATGTCATTCCCCAGCCCAAAGTATAGGGCTTTTAATGTAATTTAAACTGGTTAATTCAAAATATGGTTAATTTTTAATTTGAAGTAGTTTTCGTGCCCAACAGTATCTAAAATTTGGATTATTCGAAATTATTGTAGCGTAAACTTGCCCTTCTTTAAACAAAGCTCAGTAGGACATACTTTGTACACCCCTCCAAATTCCTTCAGCATTTCAGATCGTCTTATCTGTGGGGCAGCAAACCCCGGTGTGCTGCTGCCTGCCGTGAAAGTCGAGGTGAAGAAAGCACTTTCTTCATACGTGGAGAAGTGCCGCAATGTCGATCACATTATTTTATTTTGAATTGTTTATTCCACATAGTGTGGAAAGTATGAGTGACAAGACGAGAAGAAACATGAGAAAGACAATAGCGGAAAAAGTGGAGGTGATTAGAGAAGTGGACAAAAGTGAAAGAAGTAAAAGTGAAATAGCCCAGGCTTATGGAATCCCACTCTCCACTGTATCAACGTATTTAAAAAATTGGGATTCTATTGAATAGCAGGCTTCGCGAGATCACAATATTTTGAAATGCTTGAGGATTTGTGGTGCAAAACATGGCAGTATGGAAGACGAGCTATTTGAGTGGTTTTGCCATGCTGAAAAGAACAGACTTGCAGTGGATGGACAGGCGGTGAAAGGGAAGGCTGATGAAATAGCCCTGAAGATGGGCATTGATTTTAAATGCTCCAATGGATGGCTGCAGAGTTTCAAAGAGAGACATGACACTGAGTGAGTGGAGAAGGTGCTTCAGCAGACCTGGATTCGGCAGAGAATTGGCAAGAAAATGTGAAACCAATCGTCACCCGGTATGCACCAAAGGACTTTTTCAATCTGGATGAAATGGCACTTTTTTGTAATGCACAACCAAAGAGAACTCTAGCATTAAAGGGGGAGAAGTGCCAGGGAGGGAAGGGGTGTGAAGATTGTGTGATGGTCTTGTTATTTTGCAATGCAGATGGTAGCAAAAAGCTCCGTCCATTAATTGTCAGAAAGTTTGAAAAGCCACGTTGCTCGAAAGGTTAGAGGCATTAACCATGTAAATACAGATCATCCAAAAATGCATGGATGACTGGAAGGTTGTTTAGAGAGTGGCTGGTCTCTTTCGAGAGGAAAATGACGTGCCAGAACAGGAATGTGCTTCTGTAAATGAATCAGTGTGTTGCCCACAACAGCGAGGGCCTTATTTTGAAATGTGCACCTCTTGTACCTACTGGCAAACACCACCAGCTACATGCAATGACTGGACCAGGACATCATTTATTGTATGAAACCAGCGTACCAAAGGCGTCTTGTTATGAGAAATAGACGGATGTTCCCGCAGAAGAAGTAAGAAAATGGAACATCTTGGATGCCATGCGAGGTGTCTCCATGGCATGGGAATCCATCATAACTGCAGTAATTCAAACCTGCTTTGCGAAATGTGGCGTCAGCACTGCAAGTTCAGACAATACCGACAGTGATGAAGAAAACTGCGAATGGGTGGAACTGCAGTGCCATGTTGATTGCCCTGGTACTTTCAAAGAATTTCTGAATTTTGACAAATTTGTCCCAACAACCACTGATCAGCTGACAAGTTTGGATGGTCCTGGCCGTAGCTCGGAGCATGTGGTAGGCGAGGAAGAGGAGAAGATGGAGGAAACCCGGCTCAATGACGTTGCCAGTGCTGGATTCGGTAGTAAGTGCAAGTGACGCAGTTGACAGATTCGTTAAAGCTATGGATGAACTACAAGATTTTGAGTCAAAAATGTATAAAAACGGTTTCAAACAAAGATCAATAATCACCTTCTTTTTTAAGAAACAGTGGTAATAGACACCGATGTACATTTGACAAACATGAACATTTTTTGCTGGCTTTTTCGGTGTTGATTGTGTTGCAATACGTTATAGGCATGTACAAAATAAATAACGGAAAGTGAGTATATAATTATGCTGCTGTATAAAAGAACCATAGGTTACAACGTTATGTCATGATTTTAACTAACCTTGTAACAGATAAGTGTGAATTGAAAATGTCGGATTATTTGAAATCATGTAATTTGAAGCCCGAATTTTGGGTTCTGAGCACGTCGAATTAACGAGGTTTACTGCATAATTTATCATAAACTGCTGTAGGTGGGCTGTAGATGGGTGATTTAAATTTTCACACGGCAAAAAGTGAAAATTCTAGTGTTGTTTTAGGGTGTCATGTTTCATGTTACACAACCCAGGATGGATGGGGAACACTGCATTTTTGGCAAATCGTTATAAAAATCCTCAGACAAAAGAATTTTTACAATAACATTAACTTGCAAACTCCTGTCACTTGAAACTATTTTTTTTTATTGCAATGCAACACAACCCCACTCATCACCATTTTTAGTGTTGCCAGAGCATTCCGAAAACCACAACATAACTCGGAGGCAAAGAAAATTATTTCAAAAGGGCACCACACACACCATGGTGGGATATGGTAGCTTGGACCTGACCATGGTCAGATACAGGAGTGAACATGTTACAGAAGTTAAGCTGCTTTAGATGTTTAGAATTTCTTAAGTACATATTTAATTTATCAAGTTGTTAGTTTAGCAGTTTTTCCAAAAAAGGGCTGGAAGTGTACATTTGTAGATCCCACAGCAGCTAAACAGCATGTTCTAGGACACTGAAGGTGCCTTGTACAAAGCGACTATCCTCCTCCAAGTACTCTTTGTTCTTACGATATGTGGGGAGCAGTTGCAAGTGTATACCAAACAATAGATGCATCAAAAGCAGTAATTAGAAAAGATTCTGAATTTGTGAAACAAAAATTTAAGAATAATCAGTATTGTATGGGCTAATGTAAATCTGATTTTCACACTGGAAACTTCTTGAAATGTAAATTCCCTGATGATGGTCCTGCAGGACCGAAACATGGCAGGTTAAAATAAGTGTGCCATTTACACCCAGTTATGTGCACTGCTGTTACAATTAAGGTACATGGTGAGCACAAAACAGTTTCTTGAGTGCATTGTCTTATAAGTTTCACTGTATTTTACTTGTACTCCCTTGTGTCATTGGCAAGCAATCTCAGCACTTGCTTTTGACCCCATTCTTTTCCAGTGATCTTTATGTCCTGTTTCATCTTGTCACTGCATCTGATTTTTTTTTTATCTTTCAACAGAATGTCCTGTCTATTTTCGTGTGTAGAGTTTCCCCAAGTATTTTGTCGTCGCTTGTTTCCATGATGTGATTAGGTTGCTCCAGTATTTATTTGTACAGTAGTTCCTCTGTGACATGTTGAACCTTTTTGTGTCCCATTTTTCCAAATAGGATCCATGTTATTTCACTCTGTTGCTTTGTAACCTGCAGTCTGCTTCAGTTCCATTCTTGGTACCACAGTGGAGAAGCAAACATATGTCACGTACATTTGTGCAGAATTATTTCGCTATGGAAGGGTTTGATGGCCTCGAAGATATTGAATATAATCAGTTCTGAAGTGTTCTGATGATTGTATGTTACAGTTAATGTAACTGGGGTTCTGGACATGAGATTACCTCTTGTCTAATGGATCTGTAACCTGTGTAGGTGCTTCCCCACTTTTTCAGCTGAGGATTGAAACTGCTCCATTTTCTTAAACATGTTCTGTTTGGATTACTGAGATGATAGCTAAGGTCCCAAATCCTAGAAATATGCACTGAATGGAAGGTACTGATTATGGTATACAAATCATCTCTTGAGAATTAACAAATTTCTGTGTGAATAATTTGTGAAAATATTGTTTATTTCACCAAAGACATGTCATGTTACAAGTGTTTGAAGTTAAATTCAACCACTTAATTGTGTATAGTTGCCTTGTTAATGTTGAACTGTGAAGGGTTAGTCTGTAACTGAACTATCATTTGTGGTAATTACAGCAAATCCAGAAGATGGCAGTGGAGATTGCTGATGGAATGGCCTACCTGGCTGGCAAGAAGTTTGTACACCGTGATTTGGCAGCTCGCAACTGTATGGTGGCTGAAGATCTCACCGTCAAGATTGGCGACTTTGGCATGACTCGTGATATCTACGAAACAGACTACTACCGCAAGGGTAAGAGTTCCGCCTCTTTTCATTAATTGGATACCTGTGCTATATCAGCTGCTGAGATTAGTCCTGACTTATTTGTATTTTCATATTTTCTTCTCATTTTCTCTCTTCATTACTCATTCTGTAATCTTCATTGTTTTTCATCCTCTTGTCCCTTTAATGTTGACAGTAATCAAATCTTGAGTAATATATGTACTGATACGCTGCAGGCACTAAGGGTCTTTTGCCAGTTCGTTGGATGGCACCAGAAAGCCTGAAGGATGGTGTATTCACGAGCCTGTCAGATGTATGGAGTTACGGTGTTGTGCTGTGGGAGATGGCCACCCTAGCATCACAGCCATATCAGGTAATTTTCTTGCGCATTTGATTTTCCGCCTAGGGCATTATTGGTCACCGGCCATGCAATACTTTGTGACACTTTAGAAGTCTGCATATTCGTGATCTTGTTTTGATGATGGGGAAAGTAAGATATACAAAGATGGGGTGGCCTTGCTTCATGGGGTTTGATGCTGAAACAGTTTTTATGAAAATTCAGCTGCCAGTTTGAAATTTTGTAGAGTGGTACCTGTCTGTCCATCTGCTTTAATTAAATGTAACTTTTCTGTTGCTGACCTAGCAGAGAACACTCAGAGATACTTAATTTATTTCATTCCCACCACTGTGTATAAAAATGCACAGGAGAGTGGGTGTCTGTTGCTTGCAAAGTAATATGATTTGCGTATTCTTAGAGCAGAACACACACGACAGAATGTATGCTTGAATACATACAAGGGTCACTTCCCCATAAGGTATGGCAACCGGGGGGGGGGGGGGGGGGGGGCAGCATGTGGAAGCATGGAAAATGGGAATATATATGCATTGTTTTGTTGTGACATACAGAGCAAACATTGGATGAAGAGTACAACACAGAGTACTCATACAAGCCATTAACAACCTTCGGCATAGCCCCCAAGGTTGTGTGCTGTTTGTTGCCGATGATGGAGAAGGTGGCAAAACACCATTGACATCACCTGACATGCTGTATTGTACCACCTCACACCAAACTGCTGTTAAAATCTGTTTGTTTGCAAATCATTTCCTGTGCAGTGGCTTCTTTAGTTTGGGAATAGATTGTAGTCACATGGACTGAGGTCAGGAGAATAGGGAGGGTGTTATAACACTTCTCACCTGCAATGCCAGAGAACATTCTTAACAGTGTCTTAGTGTCTGTTGAGTGGGCTGTAGCATTACCTTGTATATTGTAGGCTGGTGGCATTTTCAGTTAGTTCTGGATACTAGGTAGGTAGGTGGTACTGGAGAATTGACTTGTAATACTGTGCATTCACAGTTTCACCCCATGGAATGGGATGACACAGGAACACCTTGGATGTCATACATCAAAATAATCATCAGCCTCATAGGTGATGGATTTTGTAGAACCAATTTTTTGTGGTGACTGGATGATGCCATTCAGAGGACTGTCATTTGAGTTCCAGTTCATGACCTCTTGCCCACGTTTCATCATTTGCAATTGTGCGATTTAGCATGTCCTGTTTGCAGCAAAAGCATTCCAAATTTATGCATGTCACATAGAGAATTCACTGTTACACATTTAAATGATATGGCACCTACTTGGGAGCAGTCTTGAATGTTTAGTCCTGTGGTAAAATTCTGATCACTGTAGAGCCAAAAATCACTGTATCGTATTCTAATTCCTTTACAGTCCAGTCTTTATCCATGCACTTACTGTTTAGCTATGGGCCATTGACATGTCTCTGTGAAAAAGACATGGTATGTTCACTGTGGTGGATATCAGCATTGACACACTTCCAATTTTGAGTGCCTGTACTGAACTTGCAAATGTTTACGGTACAGCACAGTGACCCATTGCTTCATGTAGCTCTGTATGGCACTTCTATGCATTTCTGCCGTGGAGAACTGCTATTTTCATGTATGAATGCTCTTCCACCTCACAGACATCCATTTCTGTTTGAGGTCACTAACACACTAACGCTTTACGGACTTCCATTGCTGAACAAGGTCACCAGCACAGTAGTGTTTGCACATGAAGTGCTTGTGTGCTCCGGTACATATACCACCAGCTGATGGTAGCACAAGTATATGCCACATGCTTTCAAATGTATATACACGTGGCCCATGGTTTATGCTTTTTTGCTTTAACACCCCTTGCCACTTTTCACCACTTTGTAATTTGCGTTCTGTCATTTTCCGATTATAAAGCCATTTAGCTGGCTGCGCACTGGGACACTGCCAGGAAAGTACGAATCTCACAGTGCAGAACACAACCGGGTGGCGGCGTACTCCTGCAAACTATGTCAGTCACCATGCACTCGCTGTTTAGTTCAAACCATGTGGTTTATTTACATTTATTTAAGCCTTCCTTTGTTCTACCTACAAATGCCATGATGAAACACACAATTGAGGGGGGGGGGGGGGGGCCTGACACTGCACTGAATAATTGCAGCAGTAATCTTAATAGTAGTAATATGTATGATTTGTGGGTAATAAAGTGACTGTCTAGTAAAGCAGTAGTGAATTTAATTATCCATGACAAGCCTAGTAACTGCGAAAAAGGCTGGAACAAAAAAAAAACCGAGACGAAGGATAATACAAGCCCTAACATAACCGCAGCAAGAATCTTAACGATGGTAATAATGTGACTTCAGTTGTAAAGGCTGTGTGATACAGTACGTGTACGATCCATGAAAAGAGTATGCAAGTTACAATTCCTTTTCAGTTTACAGAGGCTAAAAATTAATGTGGATTGTTTATTTCTATATTAATATCAGTAATACAATAATAATATAATATGTGTACATATACCGCAAATGAACAGGCTGTCATGGGTATGATTGTCCCTAACGCCTACCTATTCCATTATTTCTTACAGGAATATCATTTTTGATTTACACCTTTTTGCTTTATGCGGACTTCTTCAGGAAAACAACTGGGGTGTAAAACAAGGGCTGTGTGTGCTATCATTTTCCTCTTGGCCACAGTTCTGGCCAAAAATCTTGCTCAGACTTGTGGAGTGACCCTCATTAATACATACACACGTACGCATTCACGCTCGCTTACATATTCATTCATTCATTCCATGGATCCAGTAGTTAGAATGACAGTAGGATGTGGAATAAGTCATAAAAACCCAAAATATATGTAACTATGAATATACAGTGCAAAATATTACAAAGACTTCACATAAGATAATATTAGTCATTTCCGGGGTCTGATTCCATGTCATTGGGAGATACTTTCCTTTCCAGTACTACACAAGTACCTTTTTCCCAGAACATGACCATCTATCACCATCTTATGCTGAAACTTTGGATTCTGTGTCCTTTCAACCATTGCTAAGGTTTTCAGCTGGAACATTCTGGTTGATGTCACACACCTGAGCTGCTGCTTCTAATGTATTGACAGATCTCCGTTTCACAGTATCTGCTTTTTTGCCATGAGAGCACTCCTGGCAAGCACTGCTTAGAAGCATCAGATAAGTCTTCTTCCTCTAGTCTGTTGTACAGCTTTGACTAATATTTTCTAACAGTAGTACCAGTTCCAGTTTTTTCTGCCTCTTGAGTTACTTTTAGATTTTCACATCAGGAATCATAAACACATGTTCAGCAGCACATGTACACATTACCTCACAGATTAATAACATCCACTCATCCAGCAGAGGCTGCGCTTGCATGCTTGAGAGGAAGGTGTTGTGAAATTTACGATGGCAGTTAGAAATAGTAGTATTGCTAACCATATAATGAATAGGTCTTCTTTCTTCAGCAGTGTGCCACCACATCACTGGATGATGGATGCCTGATGTTTGGAGATACCATGACAATCTTGAAACATTGGGCACCAGTCACCCAGTGTCATGACACTACATCCAAGAAGAACGGAGACCTCAACCACACCACTGCAGAGCCTAAAAACGCTCACATCATGAAAACTGTGTTTATCCCATCTCTTTGTGTTTTGTTGTTTAAAAGAAAAAGTCGAGAAGTTGCACAAATTACTTACGAAAGTGCAGGAATTAGCAGCGGTTTGTGGGTTGGGGCAGGACAACACATTGTTAACAATTGAGGAATTGGATCATAAAAGTAATACAGATTTGTATGTATAATAATGTGTAGATCGAACAGTATTCTTAGTTTTGTGATGTCTGATGAGTATGTGTGAAAGCAATACTAAAACCTGTGGCTGTGATTTTTTTGCAAACCATCTGTCATTCTGTGTTGTATGTTTTGGTTTATTAAGTGTAAAAAAAAAGGTAAAGGTGTCCCTGTGCACACCATGAAGGACTGTATGGCACATATTGGTATTGTTCCACCCATTCTTAACCTCTGCACTGTAGGGAGGTGAGACAGCATGGGTCATTTTGAAAGACGCTGTGTGTGTGCAAATCATTTCCAGTAACCGAGAAAGAGGCAAGTGTTTCCTTAATGTGTGCTTGTTTCAGGGCCTATCCAATGACCAGGTGCTGAGATATGTGATAGATGGGGGCATGATGGAACGTCCTGAAAACTGCCCTGACCGTCTGTATGAGCTCATGCAGTTATGTTGGCAGCACAAGCCAATAGATCGCCCATCATTCATGGAATTGGTGACACTGCTTCTGCCAGATGTACCCCTGGACTTTGCCAAAGTTTCATTCTACCACAGTGAGGAGGGTCGAGAGCTATATATGCCTCGTCCAGAACTGATGGATGATCCATACACACCCCTGAGAGTAACGCGCGATATTGAGGATTTCTCTTTGGGTGACGGATCTGATGATGATGACGAGGGTCTAGAGACAGATGTAGAGGCGTGCTTCCAACCACACTTCCGTATAATGTCTGTCCCAAGCACCCGAACTGGTGTGTCCATTCCTCCAAATGGAAAAATTCGGAATGGAAGTGCCGCCACTTCTCCTACTGCTGTGAATGGTTGGGTGGTGGGACAGCAGAGCAATGGGACTAGCAGTGCCAACTCAATCGGTTCAGCGGACATGAAGACGACTCAGTGTTGACATCACTGTGAATGTGTAGAGGCATGTGTTAATAATAGTTCCTACCATTCCACACCAATGTGCGTGTTGTAACAGTATTCACGGTGACGTGCCAAGTAGTGAGGGAGCACAATGCTGTCTTATTATTTGTTGCAAAAGACTGTAATTTATCAACAGGAGGCCATTTTAAACATAAGTAATAAAACTGTTTTGACTTCCATTCAGTTTGCTTGCCAGCCAGTACTATTTAGTTGGAAGCTGGGGTAGCTCAGCTGGTGTCATGACTAGGCTATATGCTGGATGTCTGAAGAACTGGGGTTCATTTTCTAGCACGCACTCATATCTTATGCTTAACCACCTCATCCAGATAGGCTGTGGAGCCCAGCCACCCAGCTATGCCAGTGGGAACTGCAGACTTGTTTCTTTGGGTGGGGCAGGGGCAGAAAGGGCTAGTATTATAGTACAATATTTGCATTTCTACCATATTACCTTTGGTTTATCATAATGGAAGTTGAAATCTTTCAAATATCTTATCACATCACAAACCTTGCATGCCCTGCATTGAATGGAGCTAACAGATCAGCGTAACAGGAGGTTGAAGAAATTAACTAAAGAGCTTCGTGATTTGTACTTTTGAACAGTTATTATTAGAGTAATAAGTTTAGAGGAAATTTTCCTTGGATATCCTGTGTGGAGAATACAATTTGGAAGATGCAGGCATAGATGGTTGGATAATATAAAGATGAATCTTAAGGAAATAGGTATGAGGATATGCATTGGACTTATTGGTGTGAGGAAAATATGCAGCGGCATGCTCCTGGTAATATGGTAATGAACCTCCTGGTTCCTACAAGGCAGGGATTTCTTGACTTGCTGAACAGTATTCGAGTTCGTCATGGAGGACATTGCTGTGTGGAGTTTGTGTTATTGGAGATCTGAGCTTCACATGGTTCTGCATGTTATTTCTGCCATATGGCAGTGCCAGTAACATGATGTTAGTAGAAGTGTTCAGATCCCAACAGACTTTTTTCTCAGTTTACATTTCCATGTGTCAATATGGTAGAGAGAGAGAGAGTTGTGTCTTCCGGGAAAGGGTAAATTACATGAGCTTCAGAATTTGTAATTTTACACAATGTTATTACTGTGCTTAACTCAGTGAGGATGTATACATACAAGAGACATGATATGGAGGTTACACAGTTGCAGTCAGAAAACCTGTTAGGTAAGAGATTTGGTGTGCAGACTATGTACAGATTGGAAGATAATACTAACATAGTTTTTGAAGAGATAAATGTTTTATGCTTTGAAAGGAAAACACTAAGAAGAATCTTTGGACCAGTTTGTGAAAGTGATGGAGACCAAGACATAATGAAGAACTCTCGGGATTGTTAGATGGACCTTTCTTCTTCTTCTTTTCTTTTCTCTGTGTGTCTCTTTCTTTCTTTCTTTCTTTCTTTCTTTCTTTCTTTCTTTTCTTTTTTATTTTTTATTTTTATTATAAAGTAAGTAACTAATAGTTGCTCAGCTAGTCAAGAAATTTTATACCTTTTGCAAAGTCAGAATGTTCCTGCCATATTCCCAAGTATGTGCAATTGGACCATATCTCAAGCCAGATGAATCCCAAAGAATTTGTTAAAAGTGGAGGCTCTTAAGTAACATCTTGTAGTGTGCTAGGGTTTGTACATGTGTAAAGATGGGGAGAGAGAGAGGCAATACGCACACTCCCTAGCACACGAGTGCCCATCGGCAAGCTGAAAGAGTGCCACCTGTCAGGTGTGTGTAACTGCTTATTCAGTATATTTACAGCTGCCTTATCTGCAGCCTGAGAATGTGGCAGGTGGAGTTTCATGCCTGTGCTTGATCAGAGATACTCGAGTTCTTTCAGGGCTGTGAAATACTCTGCAGCCTTGTAGAGTGACAGATGCAATCCCATGATCTTTTATTTGGATTTTAAATATTGTGATACACAGTGTTCCCATACTGAGTATCCAGACTGACCCTGGGCTGACCCAGCCTCCTATCCAGTGGGTAATGAGGGTTCTTTTTTTTATGGTGGTAAAGGAGCCAGGGCAGGAAGCTCTACCAAGTCTCCTGTATATAATGGGGCATATCTTAATTTAGCAGAAACAGATTTGCCTATAACATGCCGATTGTGGTTGATAATACAGCATGTTACTGTTTGTGAGCATTGTTGTGTAATGCTTATACGTTTTACTGATGGGTGGTTCAAGCTGGTTAATTGTGTAACAGGTTTCTTCATTCAAGCCTACTTCTGTAACAACTTCAGTTGCCAGCACTGTTGCATTTATTAACTGATTTTTTTTTTTAGTTCCAACTTCCTCTTATAGCTTTGGTTAAGAAATGAACAAAAACACTTCGGATGAGAGAATATAAAACCACTACCAGGAACAAAGTATGCGATCATGATGTGGTGATGGAGGCCTTGTAGTAGAGGATGGGCAAGGGTTAAAGTAGGTAATTAAATTTTTCTTCCTTATTACAGAAAGTGTTTTTACACTGAGGTTTTATTAGACCCAATTTTGTGTCATGAATCAGTCCAAGAATTCCAGGGTGCAGTGGAATTGTTGGCTGACATAACAGGACACAAGGTCTCACACTAGTTACTGAGGAACTTACTGACCTCTGCAACATCACCATTTAAATTGGTACACAGGTACGTAATTAGCGGATCACATGACCTCACCTCCCAGAAGACTAATCTTCATTTTATCATGGGGTGAAACTTTGTGGCTGTAACATATGTCTGCTGGGTGAAGGTCCCTTGTCTTCTGTTGCCAGGGACCTGCAGAACAAGATCATTTCCTTCAGGTGCTGAAGCATAGCTACCTGTTTTTTGTCAGTGCACTACAAAATTCTGTGGCACTGCATGCTCAGTGTAATGCTTGGTTGGTACTTGGCACAGCTGAGCAAAGTGGATCCACAATTTGGGCATTGTGCCATACATATTAACTTTTATTGTCCAGAAATGTGGGTTCTAAATATCTTTGTACCATGATGCTGGTGCTGTATTTCGGTTAGGGGTTGTATGGGGATAGAAGATCTTAAATTTGCATCTATAGTGCTGGCAGCCATATTTTAATCTTGGGATAACAGTACTAGTATTCAGGAAATGCACTGCTGAGGCAGCTGGGACATGCATGTGCACCACTTTTGGTTCTATGTTGCAGTGTCAGCAGTGTGTGCCATCCAGCTGGCTGGTTGCTTTTTGATAACTAATAATGTCCCCACACCCACACAAGCACGCGCGTGCGAGTTAAAATCTGGCTGCCAGTCTGCATAATGTGGGGGGATTTAACGAGCTATCCCCACATGACAAAGTTTCAACAGAAAAGCAGAGAGGTCTCAAGTTTGTTGTATCGAGTATTTCCCATAGGCATGGTTTTTGTTACATGATGCTCCTACATAAGCATTGAACTGGTCTAGCCCTGCATGCTTTGCAAACAAGTTCATAGCATCATAATTTGAAAACCCTATATCTGTAAATTTTCTTAGCACTGTATTGCAGCAAATCCTATGTTTGGCAAAGTTCATCTGTAATGTGAGGTTTATCAAGCTGAACAGAATATTGTTATTTTTAACCATTTTTAAGCACTAAGTGCAGAGAAGCATGAGTACATACCATCTGAGCAATGAATATTCAGGCGTATGGAAGAACTGATAGATGTGGTTTCTGGGATCTGAAGTTCAGACTGGTTACCGCAGTGTTACTGATTGTGTAGGAGCCATGGAAATAAGTTTTATGAGGACTGTGGGAACCTTCTTTCTTGTTGGTGTCTCCAGTTGTATGCAGAGGCTAGCTGAAATGTCAAATGGATATTTATACTCGGGCCACACACAGAAGACCCATGTACTTTCCCATATTTCATTTTCCCAACCATTCTGTTTACATGAATGCTCGTTGACTTATGATAAACACTTGAGATTGGTTGCCACAGGCCACATCTGTGAAGGGGTATGCAGAACACAGGTGTCATCCATGATACTTCTTTCTTTGGCCTCACTGTACTCATCTGTATCTGTAGAATTGCTGCTGATATAGATTCTGGTTGTGGATGTTGGGGTTTACATAATCTTAACATGCAGAGTATAAAAGTGTGTCATTCATGATTTACAGTATATTAGAAATGCCGTATAGAATTGCGCGTGATTTCATTAGTTAATGCTGTCAAATGTAACAGTATAGGTTTCATGCAGCATATGTCATTTTGCATTGTGTAAAAGATGGTGGGTGATAGTGTTTTAATGACACTGTCAGCTGCTAAGACTGTATGGTGTCACTGGCAGATGACTGAAATATGTGTATGCAGGATTTAGGGGCTTGGTTACCATATAGCATTAGCAAAGCATAGGAGACCCACAAGCCCATCACAACAGATTTTTTTTGCACTAACCACCACCCACTATTGCACAGTTGCAGGAACTCTTGTTTGCATGAATATGCTTCAGTGTTGCAAACCGTTTTATTTATATGAAACTTGTTTTTGCAGAAGAATATAGACAGAAAACCCGAGTGAAGCACAAGATAATAAAACTTCAACTGGAAGGGGGAAGAGAGAAATTTGACAACGTGATCACTTTATTATAAAAATTCATGATATTGACCCGTTCTAATTGAAAACCAAGTCTACTTAAGACAGTTCTATACAAATTGGCCACGTACCTCAATGTTATGACGGTCCGTAAGTAAGCTTTGCATGGGAGCCTAAAAATTCTAGCCGTGCCACTGGCAGGATTCGTGGCACAAATTACCGGGGCCTGACGGTCCGGAAAGGGGGCCCGGAACCCGACTATGTTGCATATGTTTTTGTCTTTCTCGGTAGTATCATATTTGTCGTTTGTACAAATTAACCCTTTCAGACCAAGCCCAAGTCACTGCAACTGAGAGTCAGTCTTTCCGATTTAGTGAATATTTTTCGCCGGTCTGCCCTTGCTGGGGGGCGCGAAAAAATAATTTCACCGGGGCCCGAACCCGCTCTCGGCGGCCCTGATTGGTGGCAAAGGTGTCCTTAACAAAAGTTAAACAGTCTAAGATCTGATACCACAACAAATGTCGCGGAACTCTGCATGCAAGATTTCAGGGTCACATGATGTTGGCAATGATATTGTGAGATAACTTCAAGATCAAGACATCTTACTGTTCTGAAACGTCCGTAATTTCTACCGAACTGCTACTACTGTCCCAAAATCGGTCAGTGTTATCACTTCTACCTCGAAAGTTAGCGCGGGCGCCATATCGATGGTGATAATTACAGGGTATGGACGTGCGATGGCCTCCAGTGGCAAAATGTTCACGCTGAGTACCATGAATTTCGAACACATGGGCTAGTGCATTTCTGCATTTGAATGCAGTATAACTAAATAACTGAGTGGTGTATTCTGCCTGATAGTGTGGCGAAGTTCAGTTTTCATGCCCACCTGAAATGATGACCAGTGTAAATACTGCATGTATACAATTGCACAGATCATACATATGACTGGCGGAACTTCGCATGTGTTTTCGTCGGGATATGTAAATTATCGTGGCTGCCTAAAATCGTCACTCTGGTAACAACTGCTGCCATCTGATAACGGAATAGTGTAGCGCTCACGTAACCCAACGTTGAAGCAGAGTTGCCACATTCGGAGTTCTTAACATCGCCAAATTCATTGAAAGCGAACAACTGCAAAAAGTAGAACTCGGAATGCAAACTTGGCTGCCAGATCGTCACATTCTCGTGTAACGGACCTTGCTGAACCAGACACAGAGCGCGGAAGTTCACCGTCAGCATGCCTTGTATTGCATAGATCGGAGGTCGCTTATTTGTATTACTTTG
Source organism: Reticulitermes speratus (assembly GCA_021186555.1). Taxonomy (NCBI): domain Eukaryota; kingdom Metazoa; phylum Arthropoda; class Insecta; order Blattodea; family Rhinotermitidae; genus Reticulitermes; species Reticulitermes speratus. The sequence continues at coordinate 1,578,257 of JAJKFL010000004.1, forward strand.
CTAAGCTGACACAGTTTGTAATTTCAGTCAGTTATTGAAGGCAGGTAACAGTAGAAGCTGCAGCTTAAAGTCCTTGAGACCACAAATTATGTCTCTTACCAAGTAAATTAAATATTATTCCCAGTGATATGAATCAGGTATGAAGCGGCCATAGTTTTCCTCACCTCGTGGTCCCGTTATCAATCAACGCCCGGTCGCTAGAATGCGGCTCTGCCTCGGGCTACGCAATGGCCTCCATCCAGAGTTCCCTGAAATAAATGCAACCGTCAGTTTACGTTCTTCTCTTTCGCCATATATTCCTGACCGATCACATTTCGAGAAGACAAGGCTAGGGAAATTTAATGCAGTGTTTTTCGCGCACTGCAAATTACAATTCAAGTGAATATGCAAGATTCGAGGTTTTCACAGCTGTGTTGATGGAGACACGAGTTTTCTGATACATGGCTCAGTGTAGATTCGTTGCAGAGGAGTATCCGAAACACCAGTTTAACTGTGTACCATTCTACATGACGTCATAGCCAAGAAGACCTAAATTCAAATGAATGTTGTATAATGTTTCGCTTTGGTTGGAACGAAATTCTATTGAGATAAATGAACTTCACGTACAGCGTCACGTAAAATTAGTTTCACCATTTTTAACATAAACGACAGTTGGGCGTCTGTGAATGGGTTCCTGAGAAATGCAACAGTGGTGGATAATGAGATGAAAAATTGGATCTAATTTCTTCTACTGGAGGATTGTGTGTTTGATGCTCACACATGTTGGCTATGTGAAAGCAGAACGAAAAATTAAAATCAGTGAAATTATGTTTACTTTTGCGTTTATGATATATTCTGCAACGTAGTGTAATGTGCCGGCCTCAAAATTTTCTTTCCGGCCTTGTATGTATAATTCTGCGCTACCTGCCACTTGTTTCTAGTCACTTTTCTTTGGTAGGAGGTGAAAGAATATAATGTGGCCCGCAATGTTCCGATATTATTAATGACACTGACTTTAATTAATATTTACTTTCTCATACGTAGTATAGGAACGTACTGTAAATGCAAGAATATAAGAATTGTTACGGAAATTAAATAGTGATCAGCCTTAGTACGCGAATTTGCTGTACCTGCAACTGCATACGAGAAAGGCGATTAAGACACAATAAAGTTAGGTTTAGGCCTAATTCCTGGCAACACAAATCAGAGTTTAGGACGTGTCCAAATTATTTGTTAAAATGTATTTTGGTATGGACTATTTATAGATTCCAAAACTGTATTATGAGGGTTATCATTTATACGTAATCGATAACTCTCCGACGGTTTTTGAATTTGTGTCATGATTTGCTACAGCTAACGATCAGTACGAGATAGCAAAATGCTGCCCCAGAGCACAACTAATAGCCCACTTTTGGTTTGTGGTCTTTCCGTTTCTCACAACCATGCGGTAGTGTCCTTAATTGTATCATTGACCTTAAATTTCTATCGTATTTGTGTTTATTTTCTGTCGTTTCTGTTTTTTTCCTTTGTTTTAGTACACTAACGTTCATAAGTGCTATGCTGATGACGTCAAATTTAATTTTCTTTTCTCTAACTAAATTTGATTTAAACAAGTGCTTCATGCGGGAAAGTAGGTAAGCAACATGCAACCCATAATTCAGTACGCGATTGGTACGATCTTTTGTTTTCGGGGTTTCAACGATCCTCTATTCTGGACCAGGAATAACGATGCCCGGAAACTGTCAATTGTGTTAAGTCTGTAGCTTTAAATTCTCGCAGTTCTATACTAATTGCAAAGAAATAATTGATTTAATGCGATGATCCGGTGTCTACACATATGGCGGGCGAGTGTTGGGATTTCGCTGCCAACCTATCGGATCCTTTTTTTCAAATTCCATCAGCAAGTCGAGGTGTTGGCAACCCTACCTTACCAAGAGTTGCAAAATGGCCGTGTTGTTCCTGCAACAATTCATAACATGGTGTAGCTCGACCGTGCATCCGGATGTCGTTAGTTTGCATTGTTTCGTGCCAGTGCATTTGTTACGAGGCTTGTTGAGACGACGACGACGATGATAATGTCTCTTACAGACGGCCAGCTACTCGTATACAGTTCCATATTCAGGACTTGATTTGGAAGGAGCATAAACTTGCGCATTTTCATTTTCTTTCACGTCTTCTTCTGTTTCGTCGTAGCCTTCCTGGCCGAATATCGCGGTCTTGTAGACATCATTTCTTCGGGAGGTCTAGGTGTGAAGTATCGGCTTAGTTTTTCGTGAGTTTCCTCAGTGACACCAGGTAATTGCCGTGATTGTACCTCAAATGAGGCCACCACAGCTTCCTTCCAAATCCTCTGCTACTCTTACCCGTCAGTACCCAGTCAATACCAGACGATCGCGTTCCAGCATATCGGCACTTCCAGAAGGACATAGTGAAGTGGTATGAATTCTGTTGTTTCTTCCCAAAGACCCCAATGTTTGTTTACACGGTGAACATCACGGTATTGGTAGTAATGTTGATTGAGCAGGGATTATATTGATGATACTGATGAGACCATAAATTAATGGAAAGTAATTTGATAGTTTTCAAACATATTGGATGTCATTATTTAATACTGACAAGTATTGAGCGCACGAAGGCAGTGTTGTCAGTATTGTCAGCCGCCATGGAGGGACCCTATACACAAGGGACATGCTTGAAACACGCCAAAACAAGACTCAGATTACTGATAAAATATATGAAGGTAAAAGCCCCTGCGCATGCCATTAAGGCACATTGGGGAGGGGACGTATAGCTCTACCAATTATTAACTTGGAGGTGACTGGTCAGCTACCCAACCGGGTCGCTTTAACCCCGGGGAAAGAGCCCTCGGAATGTAGTAAATAGGCGGTCTGGTGGGTGCCAGAGCCGGCTTGGGCGCTTTGTAGGACAGGAAAAGAGAAAACACATCGCACGCTTGAAACTTATGTTGAATGAAACATATGACAATGCAGACAATAAAGATTGATTATGCAAAGGACCCTTCTAAGTCGTGGGGGTCGCGCATATTAAGTTTGTGATTCTGAACTGGATGTGTCTTCCATGACTTAGGTTCAGTGTAGGAGCTTGAACAGCTTCTCAAACGATAAATTTTATTCAGTTCCCGACAGTGGCATGAATTTCTTTCTTCGCCGCAACTGTGTCTACACCTGCCCTGGGGCCCAACCAGTCTGTTTTTTTTTCAATGGCTCGACAGCCCCTTGGGGGCCTAGGCCGCCTCATTTTTCATTTTTTCGAGGCTTCACGATCACACTCTTTAGACACACCACATTCGGTAGGACTCCTCTGGACGAGGGACCAGCCCGTCGCAGAGACCTATACCTGACAATACACAACACTCACAAGAGACAGACTTCCATGCCCCGGTGGGGTTCGAACCCACAATCCTAGTAAGCGAGCGGCCGCAGGCCCACGCCTTAGACCGCACGGCCACTGGGATCGGCTAGTTTGGTCCTTACCCGGGGTAAAACGAACAGGGAGTGAAGCTGACGTCTCGCCTGCATTTCGAGCATGTGTGAAGATCAACAGGAGTACCGCAACGTCGCGACGTGGTGCCAGACTATGCGTTCGCCTCGATAAAGGACTGTGCCAAGCCCAAGTGCTACGATCAGTACGGTAGCTTCTCAAGTGGGGGTTCAAATGTCCTAATTAGTTTTTTTTATCTTGTATTAGCTACTGGACATTTGAGAGGAAAGTTCTTGGAGGAAATTTTTTTTGCCTAAGAAATATTAGGTAACAGGAGGATGGAATGACGGGAGGGATGAAAAATGTATACAACGATATGTAGTGAAGTTATAGTGAAGAAATGTGTTTGAAGACTAGGTTTAGATGTGATGGAAGTCTGAGACTAAAATGGACCTGGAGAAGAAGCCAAGTGGATTTTACTGGTTCAGGATAGTCTGCAGAGGCGGGATTTTGTGAACACGTTAATGAGCTTTTGTGTTTACAAAAATTCACGGTATACCTTTACTAGCTCAGAGACTCTCGCTTCGTGGAGCTAGTAGAATAATATTAAGTTAGCATAATTTCAGTAGACATGGTCAATGCATTATTTAATGCTACTACACTCTATGAATTTTGCACAGGAACAGCATAAACCAACGGGATCCAGTTCTGATAACCCTGCGTCCACTCGCATTTGAGAACTTCCCGGTTCAGGTTAAAACCGGTGAAAAAAATTATTCTTGTTTTCTGTTGTCACTACACGGCAATAGGCCAGTCGCCTGTAGAATTTATCACGACTGTCTCTTTCAGTATCGGATGCCTCCCTAGTCATAATCATTCTGTCACGTCTAATTCAGCGCCACATAGCTGTTGGTACGGCATTATGAAGTAACGAGTGTCCCAGTAACTTGCAGCTTTGCCACAAATCCCTCGCTAATCCGCAATTGCACTTGACACACTAAACAGGATTCGAACAGGAACCTTGCACAAGCCTGTCCAACGACGTACTTGTTCTAATGCCTTTCCCCGCGTGCTGGGTCATTGTGGTTCGTTTGCATAATAAATGGCGCCATTGTGGCAGTAGAACTGAAGATACCAACATTCAGATCGCAATACGTGCAGCTAGCGGCACACACACACACACACACACACACACACGCACACATTAATCAATAACTAATACACAAAATCTTGTCATTTGAATTCATTTGTCGGATACGTCCCTGGATGACATAACACGATAATACGAGAAGGGCTAATTCATTCTTTGATGGCAATCAAAACCAAATATATAGGATAACGTTCGAAACGTTCTTCCCATCGCAAAATCTAGAATCAGGTAAAAATGATTCTTTCTTTTAGCCCTTGTACACTCAGGAGAAAAATATTTTCTTGCCTAGTATTTCCTACTCTTTGTAAGTGTAGAGGGTTAGTGTCACATTTGATCACACTCATTGACACATACACACTCGGTAGGACTCCCCTACACGAGGGATCGGCCCCTCGCAGAGGCCTGCACAACACACAACATTCCGCAGCGGGATTCGAACTTGCAATCCCAGCAAGCGAGCGGCCGCAGACCTACGCCTTAGACCGCGCGGCCATCGGGATGGACGAGAAATATATTTCATGACCTCAATTAGCATCGTCGAAGTGCTAATTTTATTAATTATAACCTGTGCAATTTTTCCATTACTTCTACCCTACAACATCAATTAGTTTATTAGTACTCGTACTTCACTTGACGTTGAATACGCCTTCTTCATTTGAAACAGGATCATTTAATATTGAAGAAACCATCCGCTTTACTTCAAATCGTACACGACCCGTAAGATATCAAGGCATATGTTGTCACGCTGTTTACCACAAATTAATTTCTGAAATGTTCAAAGCATTCAGACATGATCGAAATATTTTGCGTGCTTCGAAAGTAAAATTATTGCGTTTCAAACGAAAAGGTGGATAGTTTAGACTTTCCCACAGGCTAGAAACGTGACCCTGTTTGGATGTTCCGAGATTTCTGGTTTCCAGGTTTGGAAATTTTACATTGCTTTGCGGGTCATGTGTACATTTTATTAACAGTAACCAATTACAATAATGGGTGAGTTCCTTGTATAAACTTGTGTCGCATTAGACTGTTCTCTTCCAGTTAATTTGAAAGCAGTAATGTAATTAGCATATTTGGAAGTATAATCTTTGTGACTACATACCAAATGTCTAATATGGGTCGAATTGTGAATTACACACACTGCTCCTCATTACGAGATGGAACCATGTGGTTCTTGAAGATAAGAAAAAGTTGTTGGCCGCATTGAATGTCCTGCAGGTCATGATAGAAACTTCATTGCAAACTGCAAAAAATGGGGTCACAACCACACGAGCAAGGACGTTCATTGAAAATGGAATTTGGATTCACCTTCCACGTGCCGTTTATGTAGAGCTATTTTCGTTTCCCAATTTGTTGAGGAAACAGCCTCCCCCCACCCATTACGTATCCAGATCCATTGACAAAACGTTCTCCCTGAGGCTCAAAACTCATCCTTTACCTAATTCCATTCATTTTGTTTGTTCTGACGAATTGTGCTGTTTATTTTTATTAGGACATTCTTCGTGGCCCTTGTTTATAAAGATGGCAACACTGCACCAACAGTTTTCATGATCTCTGTCTTTGGTTGGAGGCTTTGGAATACTAAGGAAAGAAAAAATGAAACGGAAGATAAGAAACGCGTTGTTGTACAGCCGTGACTGACTAAACACACTAGGACAGAGATTTCTCTCTCCTCTTTCACGAGTCTTCCGCCTCTGATAGCGCCATGTGCGGCGTGTTTCAAAACTAAACGGGCAAACAGGCGAAGAAACTGTGAGCGTGTGGTTGTGCGGCTCGGAGAGTTCGTAGTTTATCGTGACATTTGACAGTCTGGGTCGCGTAATTTGATAAACTGGGGGTTGGAATTCTGTGAGTGTTGTGTGTTTAGTGTATTGTGTACTTCATGTATACGGAATAATTCGAGTTGACACAAGATTTTGTGAGTGGATAGGTCCAGCTTGAAATCTGTGCGAAGCTGTCACTTACTGGAGGTGCCTTTGCCATCATATTCGTCTGTTAATCGGAAGAAGGTGGGCCTGTCGTGGAAATATGCTAGCCCTTTCTTTATCTGTAGGCGAAATGATAACATCACATACAGGAAGGCGTGTTCAGTTGAAATTCCATTGCTATATTGTCACCCCTTTTTTATCTGGAACGCCGCATTCCAGCCAGTTTTCCAGCGCTGGCCCCAAAAGGTGATTTCTGCCTCAGGGCCTGAAAGTTCATCAGCATACGTAATTGAACACAAGAGATAAATCGCTTTCGCTATTTGCCCTTCTAATACGGGTTCGAGTCTCTGAGGCAGTAGTGTATTTAGGATTTATATCGGGGTAAGGAAGAAAGCGTAGTAGTAGTAGTAGTAATAATAGTAGTAAGTAGCAGTAGTAATAATAGTAGTAAGTAGTAGTAGTAATAATTGGTATTGTCGTATGGATCAGAAAGAAGCCATGCTTTTACCATTCCATAAAGAAGCCATGCTGTTGTCATACACGTTGGTCTCATCTAAACTCCAGTCCTTTCTTTTGCTGTCAGACTGTGGAAGAAAAAGCTTTTCGTTTAGTTTGACACTTAAAGAATTCGGCCTGTCTGTCCGGATTGTTTTTCTTAATGTCATCCTCACAGTTCTCATTAAGCCTTGCAGAAGAACAGTGGGATACAATAAACAAGCCCTATGTATAATTGCTGCAATTTGTGTCACGCTTGCCCTGAGTTTTGGCTCGCCGAAGCGGATGGTTTAAACCATTTCCAGTCTGCTACGTCATTGTTTACAAACAACATACTTAGAGCGGTCAGTTGCACGAAACTTAAGTTTCTGATTACAGAGGATGTGCAGTAGTTTTTGTATGTATGGCTTATTTAACGACGACGTCATTAGCTTAGACAATATAACGTCGAATGGTAAGATTGGTGAACAATGAAGTGGAAAGATGTGTAAGGAATCGGTGATGGCCTACTTTCTACAGGTCTGAGGGAATATTGGATGTCCGAATGGCAGGTATCAAAAAAAAATGTGTGTCTCGAAGCCTGTTCATTATACAGACGTTCGGTTTGCACAAAGGAAAACTTAGTAAGTTCTTCTGACTACTACCTACGTTAGCATATTTCAACATGGACACCCTTTGCGGCACGACAAATATCCAGATGATATTCGACCTTTGTCCACGTGTTTTGAAGCATTTTGTGGGTTACCGTAGCAACATCGTCCTTTACGCGGTGTTTGAACCGCTGAGGATCGTTGTTTTTGACCTGGTAGACAAGGTGAGATATCACCCTTATAACCCAATGCCAGGCAGATGGATCGGCAGAGGAGTGCCAAGCGCCGAGTCTCTTAGGTCACCAGACTTAACCACACTGGATTTTTTTCCTATGGGGTTATGTGAATAGCTTCGTCTACCAGGTCAAAAACAACGATCAACAGTTGAAAGCGCGGATAAGGCCAGGCGTGACTAAGGCAAAACACAACGTGCTTCAAACACGTGGACAGAAGTCGAATATCGTCTGGATATTTGTCGTTACATCAGCATAGTAAGAAAAAAGCTTTGAGAATTTTCCTTTCTAATGGTGCAAATAGGGCGTCCGTATAGTGACGAGGTTTCGAGATATAAATTTTTATTTTGGGACACGGTACCTGTCATCCGGACATTCTATACATGTAGACCTCAGTCATGATGGTAGTCCCCGGACTTCCGGAAAACGAAACACGAGTGCTACCAAATGGACTGCTGCGTTCGTTGTATCCAACAGTAATCCTGAATAACTTACGTGGTGAAATCTATGGTAATCAGGGAAGTCAGAATTAGGGAAGAACTCTGCCCCCAACCCACATCCTGATGGGTCGCGCTTTTCATGTTTTTGTGAAAAACACAGCAGCTGAAAAAGTGAATTAAGCGCGTTGTGTTACATTTTTAGCGGGAGACGAAAAAGTGGGGTAGGTAATATTTGTAGGATTTCATGTGGGGTGGTGCATCGTAAAATTAGCAACTACTCCAATGCAAATTGTTGCGTAAAGTCCATGAAATGGAGGCTGCATTTTCCTCTGTCTGTATACGTCTGTTGCATATGCGAAGCGACTGATTGGAGTTAGATAAAATATGGTGTCGGGGTGTCTACAAAAAAACTGTTGCATGAGTACAATTTTGACCCGAATCGGAACAATACAGCTCATACTTTACGTAAGTTCAGAACTCAAATCGAACTTTATCAGTTAGTTGGTATGTGGCATAACCAAATAACTAACTTCATAGAGCGGAGGCATTCTTGAGAAGCTAATAGTTCCTTCTCTAATCAAGAAATTTCCAGAATTTTACGGCGTCCGAAGGTTGTTTACCGTGGTCACAAGAGCCCGCCACTTGTGTTCCTATCCTGAGCCAGATGAAGCTAGTATACGTTCTCCCATCCCATTCCTTTGACATCTGTTTTAATACTATACTGCCGTCTAGGGCCGTGCCATGGCTCAGGCGGTTAGTCGCCGGCCTCTCACCACGGAGGCCCGGGTTCGATCCCAGGTCAAGTCCATGTGAGATTTGTGGTGGACAAAGTGGCACTGGGACAGGTTTTTCTCCGAGTTGTCGGTTTTCCCCTGTCGATTTCATTCCACTGGTGCTCCATTACTTGTAAAACTTGGTAAAAAACTGCTCATCTTCATCTTCATCACAGGGGTTGCACAATAAGCCTTAAGGCTGCGGTGCGTCCGTAGCATCAGCTGCGGGGCCCCCTCACAAAAAAAAATACTGCCGTCTACATCTAGATCTTCCAGTGGCCTCTTTCCTTCCGGATTGTCCACCACAACGCTCTATGCATTTCTCTTTTCCCCATACATGGTACATGTCTTGCTCATGTTCCGGTCCTTGATGCAATCACCCGAATAATATTTGCTAAGGAATACACATCATGAGGCTCCTCCTTATGCAACTTTTTCCAGTCTCCCTGTACTTCGTTCCTGTTATGTCCAAATGTCTTTCTTAGCACCCTGTTCTCGAAGACTCTCAGCCTTCCCTTAATGTAAGAGACCAAGTTTCACACCCATATAAACAACGGGAAAATTTATAGTTCTGTTTATTTTAGTATCTGTGTTTTTGGAAAATAAATGACAAGGCATAAGATTCTGGAACAAATGGTAGTAGGCATTCCCTAAATTCAATCTGCTCTTAATTTCTTTATGAATGCATTGTTATTTGCTAGAGTAATTGCCAAGTATTTGAACTTTGCCACTGTTTCAGAGGATTTATTGCCGTTGAAGGTGTGGAAAAGTTCATGACATAACACACAGACGTAACTCTTTCATTTGAAACGTTTTTATATGGCTAATATTTATGGAAAAGGAAACGTAAGCAAAACGGTGACATTAAAAAACGTAAATAGTTGAATGAATACAAACATAATTTCTTACTGTGTGCAGTGTCGTGTGTAGTGTGATGTGTCTGCAACAATGAACTTGTGTCAGCAATAAATGAACTTCAAGGCCAGTCAAGTGCAAAAAATAACAAACAAGTTACGAAATGTAAGCGTTAGCTCTGTTATTGCCTTTATATTTTCAGTTCGTGAATGCTAACTTTGATGCTTTCTTGAGGTACGTTGACATTACGGATAATGTCGGCCGATAATACAGGCAAAAAAATACCCCAAGTTTCTGAGCAGCAGAAGACCTATATTGGCCGATACGCCATTCATTATATCGAAAGACTTCTTTCCTGAAAATCTTTCGGGAGAATCGTTGATAGGTCGGTCGATAAACCTGGTTTGGAAAATCGCAGATATATCGGTCGACAAAATACCCACGGTATATTTTGTCCAAACTGCACGTATTTATGTTAAGACAAATCAGTAGATAATAATAGAGTTGGATGAAGAGACTGCACTGTTGTGTGCTATTGCTATTATTATTATTATTATTATTATTATTATTATTTTATCTTTATACAGGGAATTAACATTTATACAGAGTGTATCTAAAATCCTTTGACAGACTATTTCAGAGGTGAGTTATTCACTTGAAAACAGAGAAAACGTTTACATAAACATATATCCGAAAACGAGTGTTTTTGAGTTGCACTGAAAGATTATATTCAACAATAAATACCTTAACTATGAAATATTTTACTCACAACTAACATAATACATTTACAGTACACGTTACAATTTAACGACTGTCGAGTTGTTACTGCTTTCCAAGTCACAATTCACAACGAATGCTCAAAATATTCTGCACATGAATTGTGTGTACTAGTGTAAGGACTACTGCTACCGGGTGAAAACATTTGTATTGTGTGTACTAGTGTAAGGACTACTGCCACCGGGTGAAAACATTTGTATTGTGTGTACTAGTGTAAGGACTACTGCCACCGGGTGAAAACATTTGTATTGTGTGTACTAGTGTAAGGACTACTGCCACCGGGTGAAAACATTTGTATTGTGTGTACTAGTGTAAGGACTACTGCCACCGGGTGAAAACATTTGTATTGTGTGTACTAGTGTAAGGACTACTGCCACCGGGTGAAAACATTTGTATTGTGTGTACTAGTGTAAGGACTACTGCCACCGGGTGAAAACATTTGTATTGTGTGTACTAGTGTAAGGACTACTGCCACCGGGTGAAAACATTTGTATTGTGTGTACTAGTGTAAGGACTACTGCCACCGGGTGAAAACATTTGTATTGTGTGTACTAGTGTAAGGACTACTGCCACCGGGTGAAAACATTTGTATTGTGTGTACTAGTGTAAGGACTACTGCCACCGGGTGAAAACATTTGTATTGTGTGTACTAGTGTAAGGACTACTGCCACCGGGTGAAAACATTTGTATTGTGTGTACTAGTGTAAGGACTACTGCCACCGGGTGAAAACATTTGTATTGTGTGTACTAGTGTAAGGACTACTGCCACCGGGTGAAAACATTTGTATTGTGTGTACTAGTGTAAGGACTACTGCCACCGGGTGAAAACATTTGTATTGTGTGTACTAGTGTAAGGACTACTGCCACCGGGTGAAAACATTTGTATTGTGTGTACTAGTGTAAGGACTACTGCTACCGGGTGAAAACCCAATTGCAGTAAATAATAATAATAATAATAATAATAATAAAATGCGCGCATGGATACGTCTGATCATGGACTGTCGCACCATTTCGAAGGTCCCGCGGCGGTTGCGAATGGTTCGACAGACATACAAATGCGTTGGTTAAGTGTCTGTTCACTTTAGATCGGAACTGAATACATCAGGGGTTTTAAATGTCCGCACAGGTAAAAATCTGAAGGATTGGGTCAACACCTTTTTTGTTCTGTACTTCGTAGACATCCATTGATATGAGTATTTTTCCTTGTTTTGGTGTCGGGTACTCACTGCTGGAGGTACTCACTGCTGGAGGTTATCCCAGCATTTTAAATACTTCCTGTATTTTTGAAACAAACCATGTTTCTAGGGTATATAGTTTTGCAGCTATTCTGTATTTACAATTTATGGTACACGTAATGTTATTTCCCATGATAAACGTTTGTACTTTTACATTACTACTTTCCGCAGTACGTGTGCAGTGGCTAGTATGACAGTTTTCTCTAGTTCAGGTATTTTATGAGTGATTTTGAGATGGTTCCAGTTGCCCCTATTATTACTGGTATCACTTTTGTTTTTACATTACACATTCGTTGTATTTCTGTTGTAAAGTTTTTATATTTTAAAATCTCTTGGGGGTTTTTTTTTGACCACATTTGCATCTCCTGAAATTGCAGTGTCTAATAACGGCCATATTCCTCTTTCATTATCACGGATTCTGATGTCGGGTTTATTGTTAGGGATGGTTCTGCCCATATGCGTAACTTGGGGGGGGGGGGGGTACAAGGAAGGGCAAATGCCCCTCCAATATTTTTCTACCTAAGAGTGTTTTTTTTTTTTTTGGATTCTGAGTTGAAGAGGGGCAAATAAAAAATAAAAAAAGAAACAAACCAATCTTTCCCCTCTGTCTTAACTTGACTCCTTCATAAAGTGAAGTTTTTAATACCCATGGTCGGTATTTCCCCCCCCCCCCCCCCCCCCCCGTGTTTTTAGCCAAGTTACGCCTATGGTTCTGCCATTATTTACTTGTTGATTGTATAATATGGTTACCTCACTTTCATGGTGTGATTTTGGTACATGCTTATACCATTGTTTCTCTTCTAATGTTACCCGTATTTCCTTGCATATGTTAAAGTGTAGTTCAGCTCACACTCCATCACGTCTCTTTATGTATTGTTATTTTGCCAGTATTGGGTACGCTTATATAATGTGGTCTATTTTCTCATCATATCATCGACGTAGTCTGCATTTGCTGTGTTTCTGTTTGCAGTGCTCTTGTTACGTGGTGTTTGGTTTGTAAGGCCTGATCTTTGCTGCTATTATCTTACTTTCACTTTTAGCTTTCAGATCTTCCCTGGATGGCTATAGGAACGTATTTTCTTCACTAATAAGCTGCCTGTACATACTCCTAATAATACTAGCCATGCATTGCTTTGCTTTCCCATTTTTATGAACTCTCCTAATCTTGCTTTTGTTTGTTGTATGCCTTTTTTGGTGTCACTGCTTTCTTTTGTTTGATTTAATTCTTCAAGTATCCGGAGTTCTTGTGTTTAAAATTATATAACCGAACTTCTGACACGTCACCTATCGTCCAAAGAAAGAAAAACAAAATTTTCGGGAAGGTGTTCTTATAAAAGTAATTTTAACATTGGGAAGTGTTCTGATGTATATAACTTACCATATTTTGTAACCATGAACTATAATGGTACAGGACAAGCAACATGCACTACCGCAGAAATAATGTAAAATTGAGATCTCAGTTATTAACACGATTAACGCAACTGTGTATCTGTAATTTTTAATTTTGATAAAGGGCTGACGATGAAAACTGTTGATCGAAACATGTTGGCAAATAATACAAACTAACAAAGAACGTCACTGAATAGTTGTGCCGACAGTGTTATGTCTTTACATTATCATTCAACACAACGGGATGCCTAAAGTATTTGTATGTCGCTTCAATTTGTAACAAGCCTTTCTTTTCCTTATTTCTTATTCAGATCTCTTCTACCTACTCATTGTAGGTGCAGAGGGTTATTGTTGCACCTGATCACACACCACACTCGGTAGGACTCCTCTGGACGAGGCATCAGCCCGTCGCAGAGACCTCTACTGGACAACATACAACATTCACAACAGACAGACATCCATACCCCCGGTGGGATTCGAACCCGCAATCCCAGAAAGCGAACGGCTGCAGACCCAACGCCTTAGACCGCGTGACCACCGGGATCGGCACAAGTGTTTTCTCCGCCTTCAGTTTTTACATATAGCCTGTCTGTATCTGCTTTCGGGTGATGAATTTTACACATTGTATCTTTTTAGGCGCGTTCACAAAATTGCGAAAAGCGACTATTAGCTTCGTCATGTCTATTTGTCTGTCCGTCCGTATGGAACAACTCGGCTCCCAATGGACGGATTTTTGTGAAATTTGATATTTGAGAATTTTCGAAAATCTGTCAAGAAAGCCAAAATTTCATTAAAGCCTGAAAATAACAACGGGTACTTTACATGAAGACCTATGTGCATTTATGATATCTTGCTCATTTCCTTTTAGAATGAGGAATGTTTTAGACAAAAGTTGTAGAGAAAACCGAAACACATATTTTGTATTCAGTAACTTTTCTTTTACGAAAGTCGTGCCGTTTATGAGATAATGTGGAAAAATATGGTATAGCAAGACAGGCCACACATGGAAATATAAATCGGCGCATGCGCTTTGCATGCTGTATAACTAAGGCTACAGACACACACAGTCACAATATGTAATACTTCTGCTTTTCCACGGTAACAATGGTTTCTCAAAGGCACCTCAATGTTACGTTTTTTACGTATATTTCCTGTCTTGTTAGTTTTCCTGTGATTTTTTATTTCTTCTAATCTCCAATTAATTAAACCAAAACTGTACCTTAATACTGAGACGGCTAATTCCCCAATTGCTGTAATTTTATTCTTGGGATTCAACTCGGATTTCAGTACCATTTTTAATCTCCTGATGTATTTCTTTTTCTGTCTTTTTTTGTATTTATTGATGTTAATACATTCGCTGTGTTCAATCCCTAGGTGGTTGCACAATAAGCCTTAAGGCTGCGGTGCGTCCGTAGCATCAGCTGCGGGGCCCCCTAACCACAAAAAAAAATCCCTAGGTACTCTTGTGTTTTTCCCTGTTCATGCTGTTATATTTCTCTGTTGATGTCAAGTATCATTATCATCATCATCATCATCATTATCATCATCATCATCATCATCAATGAGATAGGAACAGTGGCAGACCAACAGGCTCAACAAGAGAAAACCTAGACGGTAGTGTGTGAGAAAATATTTTTATAAGCAGCGGAGCCACGAGACTATCAACGCATAATGAGCGATTTTCGATTATAAGGCAGACAAGGATCCAGTAATATCGTGAGAAGGTCAGAAGTGTAGAAGCTGATATGCATGCCGCTTGCAGATATCTATCTTTAATTTCTCGTGAACGTGATATAAGGTGTTATTTTTCTGTTTCTCTTTTATGCAGAATCGTTAATTTCCGAGTTCTCTTTACTACCTCGGAAACTTTTTTTTTTTTTTGTGATGAAGGGCCCCCGCACCACAGCCTTAAGGCTTTTTGTGCAACCCCAATGATGATGATAGATGGATGAGCAGTTTTTTTACCAAGTTTTACAATTAATGGAGCACCAGTGGAATGAAATCGACAGGGGAAAACCCTGTCCCAGTGCCACTTTGTCCACCACAAATCTCACATGGACTTGACCTGGGATCGAACCCGGGCCTCCGTGGTGAGAGGCCGGCGACTAACCGCCTGAGCCATGGCACGGCCAACAACTTCACCATTAAGATTTTCAGCAATCATGCATTTGGCCGTTTTTCTCATTTTGATCCTTGTACGAACCATCCAGAGGGTTGTAGCATATGTGGCACATATTTTGGACATATCTCATTAGGCTAAATAAATATTTAGTGATGACATTCACGATGAAATAAACTAAATATAAAATAATATCAGTGATAATAATAATAATAATAATAACACAGCAGGGTGAAGTATAATAAACATTTCGTGATATATACAGTTATATGCAGTTATTGTCAGGAAGCGAAATCTACAAGGTTGAAGTTGTGTGTCAGGCCAAGATCTCCGGTTCGATCTTCGAACCGGTCACGCCAAGATACCTCCCTCCTCAGGTGGAAACTGACGTTCTGGACGCCCATCAGAGTACTTTCTCCCTCTTCCCTTTCCATCGTGAAGACGGAGGCAGCTCCGGTCTTCGAAACCTTGCAGGCGATGGATAGTGTCTGAAAATATCAGGCATTTTTTAAAACGTACCAGTGTCCTGTCGCCTTCCGCGATGAGTCTTTATCAAGTCTCACTGCCTTCGATACAGTTTGTACTACCTCTCCTTATACACCGTGAGGTCCTATCACAAGGATGGGTGCTATTATTTAATCAGAATGGTGGAAAAGGTGAGAAGTCGAGGTGTACGGTTTAGCTCTGATGTTGTGGAGGCACAAGGTTCCGTTCAGGCGCTTAACAGGACGCACTTCGGCTTCAGTTTTGCTGATCGAAGGTGTTGCACTTAATAGCAGACAGGACTGTTATGCATTTATTGCATGGACTATATACACATATAGATCGTGGTGGATAGCGTCCTTTGTGCAGTCACATGCTGTCGTTGGCTGACCAGTCTTTCTTAGGGGACATAACGTAATACTTATTGGTTAAAATTAGTTAAGTTTCCTGTGGGTGCAAAACGTCCACACAAAATAAAGCTCGAAAAGTCACACATGGCTTCGGTTCAAAGGTCAGTTCATAGATTCGTCAACGCGAAATTTGGAATCCTCTAAGTGCAAATTAGAATGGTCTGGTTTCTTGCAATGAATGCCATACGTAAATGTCACGACTGGAGAGAAACAAGTGAAATTCGAGATCTTTGCAGATAGGATGTAGATACGGCTGCGCCTCCAGTATGGTCAAACATAAATTACAGAATGTTTATTACTGACGCGCTAAAGGTTGGCCTGTCTGGGATTCGAGCCCAATCCAATGTTCGGGTACTGTCCGAATCGTTTAAAGTTGAATCCAGAAGGTTTTGTAATGTTTCAGTTATACGCTATTATTCTCTTTATTATAGAGTATACCCTAATATAGGCCCACTCAAATATATTGCAAACACAGGAAACTCAGCACATTTCGATGGATGTGTCGGCGATATACCGACCGATGCCTCTACATTTTACTGACAACTCAGACCTGTCGAATCGTAAGACATTATTGGCAGTGCAAACTCTCCTCATGTTTTAACGCAGATTTATCTGCAACATGCGCAGAAAATCGAGAATATTTCCCAGACTCTCCGTTGACTCATCAATGCTTATCTAGTCGGCCGACATATCGGTGGTGCAAAAGCGTCTGTATATATAACGTTAAACGGCCGGGACAGACGAGCGGAGACGCACAATGATGAAAAAACACACAAATTACGTTTCTTTTGAGTATCTCGATAACCGTTAACAAAAAAGGGTCAATTGGATGTACATCAGGGCACAGTGATGAATCCGTTAACTGCCCATCTAAGTACGGCCCCGGAATGATGAGGTCTGGAGCTACTGATCTAGCAGTAACCCCCACCCCACCACACCCCCTGCCAAACAACCACTCAGTCGTTCTGCTGCTTTCATCATCATTTCACCACCAGCCTCTATTTCTTGTAGGTTTTCATTTTGTTGAGAATTCGTTACTCGAAGACAACACTTTATACACCTTATGTGGACGATTCCGAGTGTCGCATTATTTGGACGGATTGTTACTTTGTTGTATATGTAGCGCTTTCATTAGAATAAAAGCCGTAAATAATGCTACTGGGGACCAGCGTCGCCATGGTTGTCACTGCATGTGTATTAAATCAATTTTTTTTAAATGTATTTCTCAAATCATCCACGGAACGTAAAGAACTTCCGGTTTTAAGACCACTAGCTTATGTGCATCCTTCTTGTCCTCCACGACATGCTTTCCTGTGGAGGTGACCCTTTAGGGCTATTTCAGGAGAGGCCTGATTCGAATTTTGGCCGGGTCATCAGCTATCCTTCACAGATCTTGTATAATATCCCTCTGTTGTGGCCGTGCCATGGCTCAGGCGGTTAGTCGCCGGCCTCTCACCACGGAGGCCCGGGTTCGATCCCAGGTCAAGTCCATGTGGGATTTATGGTGGACAAAGTGGCACTGGGACAGGTTTTTCTCCGAGTTGTCGGTTTTCCCCTGTCAATTTCATTCCACTGGTGCTCCATTACTTGTAAAACTTGGTAAAAAACTGCTCATCTTCATCTTCATCTTCATCACAGGGTTGCACAATAAGCCTTAAGGCTGCGGTGCGTCCGTAGCATCAGCTGCGGGGCCCCCTCACCACAAAAAAAAAATCCCTCTGTTCCTGCAGCAGATATCGGCGTAGTACCTCCTGTAGGTCACAACGACTTCCTTCCAAATCCTATCCAATTTGTCGTCCATCAGCTACTGACAGCGCCATAAAATAAACCAGAAACTGCAATTTCAAGTACTACTCTGTCCACGTAGGGCGCGTTATGCAGCGTAACTTTAGACTTTGTGCTAGGCGTCCGGCTTGAATATCGGATCACTATATCCACTATAATTACTGCTGTTGCTTATGAATATTTATTTATTTATTTTGCGTTTTTTATGGTGTATGTCTCGACGCTTTTGTGGTGTAATGATAGGATGATAAGTGAACATGGAATTGACAAAGAATGTGAGAAGCGGCCGTCGCTTAAGTTGAGGTACTGCGACGTTTCTCAGGTTGAACTGAGCAAAATAGTAACAACTCCCAGTCACGATGGCTGATGTGCGGGTTGAGATTGAACCTAGGGCCTCCAAAAATAAAGGAGATCTACAGTCCACTCGCCACATACGCATAATTC
The DNA here is from genome assembly GCA_021186555.1 of Reticulitermes speratus. NCBI lineage: Eukaryota > Metazoa > Arthropoda > Insecta > Blattodea > Rhinotermitidae > Reticulitermes > Reticulitermes speratus. The sequence continues at coordinate 1,596,780 of JAJKFL010000004.1, forward strand.
AGGATTATGTTTCTTTCACGCTTTGTAACTTCTGCAGTTGAGGTAGCGTCAATAAACAAGCTTTTTTTTACACGGTAATAGGGGCGGGAATTTCCGTGTCTCACCCACGTCGTAAATTGCAGCTACGTCACGGTGCTGTGCGTCCGTAGTATAGGATGTCTGTAAATAATGACCACGATTCTAATCTTACCCAAGGTGCGTATATGATGAAAGGTAAATGCCAGGATGTCTTACGGGGAAGTTGGCTGTAGGTAATGGTGAATGGTCGTCTTCATGTACCGACCGCTTTACGCCTGCAAAACCTCCCTGCTTGGATAGGAGGTCGGGTGAACTCCAGGGCCAATTTGGACGTTTTGCAGAGGAGACAGTTTTCTGTATCCTCTGGGAAATGAACTTCACTTGTCCGGTCATTCTGCATGTAATCTAGTCACTGTGCTGAGCTACGCCGACACAAGAATGATGCAGTAAGTGAGCGGTTATTAGACTTATACAGTATTATGTCTGCCGCTTGTTATATATGCAGGTCACTTATTGTCAACTACAGGAGGATACGCATAGTGGGCTATCATTCTATTTGTCCGTATGTTTCATATCCGAAAATAGGTATTGAATTTAGTAAAGTTAGGAGTCAGGAGACGGGCGACAGGATTTCGATCCCCAGCCTCTAACAGGCCTAACGACAGTGGATGCCGGTGTAAGGCAAGGAGCGTGGCCAGTGACGTCTCTGATACACGTAGTAATCGGCGAATTACCTGGCGTGTGAGCGACCGTTACGAGCTTCTCGTAACGGTCGAGGCGGAAGTCTTGGCCACACCTTGCTGAAAGTACTTATCTAATTTATTTAATTGAGGTCTGTAATCCAATAAGCACTCACGTGGATATGACAAGCGCAAAGAAAGGGCATTAAAAATGACGGTATAGAACAGGCATGTCAAACAGGCGGCCCGCAGAGCTTTCAGATATGACCCACTCACGTTTTGATGTTTGTAAAGTTTGGTTGTCCTTCTGTCAGAACACAACAGGAAATATTCTAGCAGAATATTCGAAACATTTTTGCCTGTCAGAGGTTTGACTGCCCGCAACACTCCGTACTATGTTGACGCTTTGTATGTATGTACAGTTAACCTGAGGGTTAGTTAGATGCTCTGTCTGGGCTACTGTCAACAAAAAGTAGGAAGGAACGTAAGTTGAGGTACATTTCCTAAGAATTATAAAGGCAAATATTTTATTGATTCTTACTTAATGTAAAGCTATCACAACTATGGGTTTTCTGTAAGTTATTCTACTTTCTTAGGCCTACTCATCTTTTAAAATCACTTTTTTGTGTGGTGAAGGGCTCCGAAGCAGATGCTACGGACGCACCGCAGCCTTGAGGCTTATTGTGCAACCCTGTGGTGAAGACGATTAGTTTTTTCGTTTATCCGTGTAATGGAGCACCGGTGAAATGAAATTGACAGGGGAAAACCGAAGCATTCGGAGAAAAACCTGTCCCAGTACCACTTTGTCCACCACAAATCCCACATGGAATGACCCCGGGATCGAACCCGGGCCTCCGCAGTGAGAGGCCGGCGACTAACTGCCTGAGCCATGGCACGGCCTTTCAAATCACTTAGTAATTGCGAAAATGTTCAGTCTTTAGTATTTTAGGTGACTAGACGTTACCGCCCAATAAATTAAAAAAAAGGCTTTTGAGAAACATATTGCAGCCAAGAAATCCTGCAAAATTAAATACAAGGAATAATTTACAGCCTTGCGTTTTTCTACATTGACAGATTTACAAATTACGAATAAGGAGGGAATGTGACTTTCGTTACGGCCCAAGGTGGCACTTTTATCCCGGCGTTGTCTCAGGACGCGGTGACCGACACACTTTCACTGTTATTTGAATCCGCCTCTAGTTCTACGAATTATGTCCGAGATTTTCTACCACTCGAAGCCCGTGAAGAAGGTCGGTACCTTCACTTCGCCACCCGGGTTGCAGACCCTTATAATACTCCTCTCTTCGTGGAAGGACTTTCGAACGCACTCCAAGTGCACCCACGTTGCCGTCTCTGGACGGGACGCCATTCACAACCGAATGCTAAGGCACCTACACCTCGCACCTTCTCTTACTTTCTGAATACGTGTCAACGAATTTGGATCGACAGTTCTTTCACGTCCAGATGGGTAGAGGTAATTTTGATCCACATACTAAAAGCAGGTAAAGATTGCTTCCTTTCACCACTCACCTCCATCTAGCGTCGAAGTTAAGAATGAGTAGAGCTACGTCTCTGCCCCCCTCCCCCCTTGTATACCTTCATGGCGTCAAAGGGACAATCTTACATTACTCGAAACCGATTTCTTTTGTATGTATGGAGTATCACTCACCGTATTGAAAACTGTTTGAAATAAACGTTGTAGGCTGTAACAAGCTCGGCGTTTAATATCTGGAACAACTTTTTGTATAACTAGCCGTTTCTGAGAAAATCAGTAAGTTGTGTTTGAGCCTCATGTACAGTTACGTGTTGATTCCCGATATAAGGGTTACACCAACACAATTGTCAGCATAAACGTCCCCCTCTAATACCATATTTCATCATACAGATTTTTAGTTTGCTGAGTTGAAACCTGCGGGCGGACACACCACGGCAGTGCAGTTCAATTTGTAGCTCAGCTGCATCTTACAAGCTATCAAGTGTCTGCAGCGAACCGCATTCCGTGTGCAGCTTGACGACGTACGTCTGCGGGGTAGGGAGAACTGACACACGCAGCAGCAATATGGCGAATTCTGCGTCTATTTCTATTGTTTTCTTTGTTTTTTCTATTGCTTTTCTAATTTCCTATTTTTTTTATTTCTTGTGCTTATGACCCACAGGGTTGGAGGTAAATGGCGCATGGAGGACCTGTCACTCCCAGACCCCAAGCGTCACGGGGCCCCCTTCTGCCTTCAGGGACCCCAAATGTAACAGTATATATTAATTTTGCATTTCACTCCTTCATATTTGCGTTTCTTATCTGTTTATTTCCGAGTGCTAATGTTCGTATGTCTTTTTCATCATGCAGCTAATGATTTAATCGAACACCGTTGTAATCCCAAGTAATAATTGTGCGGACCGATGTGTACACGTGTAATACACGATGTAGGGAGAAGTACATACAAAGTTTTCGTAGGAAAACCTCAAGGAAAGAGACCACTTGGAAGAGCTAACCTGAGATTGGAGGGTAATATTAAATGAATCTTCATGAATTTGGATGGGAGAGTGTGAATTAGACCCATAAGGCTCAGGATAGGGACCAGAGACGGAGTGTTGAGTACACGGTAACGAAACTTTGGTTTCCATAAAATGCTGAGAGTATCTTGACTAGCTGAGAGATGACTAGCTTCTTAATCGTCGTGAAATCAGAGCCGCACTCTGTCGCTCTGTCTTCACAGTGTTTGTTTATCTAATGACACGCCTGTCTGGATGGGAGGCGCCTGTCGAGACTCAACGTTCGCAGCGGGTGCTGATACACGGGACTGCATTTTATTGGCAGACCAGTTGGCGATAATTATAAAATGCACAAATATGTGTATACTTAGGCGAGATAAAACGTGCGACGCATAGGTTTGCTTAAAGGGCTCAAATTCTTCGCCGGACCTGAACCCGCACCGCCATGTTCAGGGAGAAGCAGTGGCACTAATCGTCCTGGTTATGATGCCAAGTGAATGTACGAGGTACGCATTAATCAAAGGACAGTCCCTGCAGCAGTAGAGTTTTTTATTTTCTGCTCAGCGTCCAGACCGGCCGTGGGCCCTCCCAGCCTCATGTCAGTTAGGGAAGAGGGGCCGTTCTCCCCAGCATAATAATACTGGCCACTAACCTCCATTTGGGGACCAGATTAAGAATGCATGGAGTTATACGTCCACTCCCCAGCATCGCTTCGTGTCGTTTCATTAAGGACAGGGTTAATATTGCTCTACGTGATGCTACGCATACATTTCAGAAAATTTCCATTATGTGAGTTGCCAATATATTTTGTACGTTGGTACAAGGAAGTTCAGAATCTAATTTTCAATGATTTTATTAAGGCGATAGCGGGATTTTGAGATTTGACAGGTTGCAGAATTGAAGGACACGTAACAGTGTTTGGGGTTTGATTTCCGGATTTTTGTCTTTAGAGAACTCTGTTCAGGTTGATTCCGAGACACGCCCATCTAGACGAAGAAATGTACGTACAATTTTAGCCGGAATTTGAGTTCGGCGCCTACCGAAAAGGAAACGAGCTACACATGCAACTGCGATGTGCTGTGAAATGAAAAGTGAGGCGGAACATAAGAGACGAGGAAGAGAAGAAATACGTTGTGTAAGAGACAATGCTGAAGTGAAACGTATGTTGCAGTGTGTCTCGAATGTGTGCGATACTGAATGCAGTTCAAATTGTGATGGTGCGCCCTTGCACGTCGTCGGGTAATAAATAGAAGTCTGCAAAAATAAAGGTGACTTCCATTTCCTTGCATTACAATGTACGAAACTTTATGCGCATAGGGTAATTAGCTGACCCTGCTGATTCGAAAACCGTAAGAAATAAATTGAGCATAAAATGCGTGCTTTGTTTTTATGTGTAACTTTTATTCCAAAAGTTCACGCATGTAACTTGTAATGTCACCTCGTCGGAGTTTACACTCTGTTGGACGTCAGGTACAACACATTCATGCGAAATGGTTTTGGAGAACTTTGTCGTAAGGCGGTCGCTGGGCTGATCGAGGACTTTGATGATAACATTATTAAGATTTTAGGAAAATATTTTGTGGGATGGATGGAAGTGTACATTGGCGGGTTTTATGTTTGCTGCGACGAAATTTTGTGTTGATCTACGTGGTGGATCTTGGCGACATACTATTTTGTGTAATTCTGACGTAGCATATGACTTTTGAACTCATAGACATTTTTTTTTTTTACTTTTTTCATCGTAGGTGTTGAAATATAGTACACTACATCTCGGGGACAGTATCGGTGCCCGTCTTCAGGCTTGCTTCTTGCAAAATACTGTCACTACATGATAATTCTTTACACTGTAATTAAACCCTAATTAACGTCGAATTAGTAAATACCACGTATTCCAAAAGCAATTTAGGAAATATGGTCATGCAGATATCACTATACACCAAATGCACATAATTCATGAGAATGGGAGGTGGTTGGAGCTGGCTCAGGATTGTGTCCACTGTTGGGCTTTGGTATTAGCGGTGATGCACCTTGGAGTCCTAAGGGCCGGGATAGCTCAGTCGGTATAGCGACTCGCTACGGGCTGGACGGTCCGGGGATCGAAAAGCCGATCCCAGTGGCCGTGCGGTCTAAGGCGTGGGTCTGCGGCCGCTCGCTTACTAGGATCGTGGGTTCGAATCCCACCGGAGGCATGGATGTTTGTGTTGTGTTTGTTGTAAGGACGGTAGTATGGAACGTAAAGTGACATGAAGGACGAAAGGATTTAAACAGTACAAAAATGGATCAAAGGGGAAAAACCCTGGAAAGGCAAAAAAAAAAAAAAATTCCCACCGGGGGCATGGATGTTTGTGTTGTGTTATACGGTAGTATGGGACATAAGTGACATGAAGGACGAAAGGATTTAATACAGTACAAAAATGGATCAAAGGGGAAAAACCCGGACAGACAAAAAATAAAAACCGGTGGGGGCGAGATTTTCCGCAGCCGTCCAGACCGGCTCTGGGGCCCGCCCAGCCTCCTATACAACGGGTACCGGGTCTCTTTCCCTGGGGTAAAGCGGCCGGGGCGTGGAGTTGACCACCCATCCCCATCTAGAGCCGAGGTTAAAGAAAGAGTAGAGCTATACCTCTACTCCCCCTCTGGGCCTTCATGGCCCGTTCTAGGGAGAACTTTACCTTTAACCTTGGAGTCCTGCTGCAGGGCGTTCTCTATAGACATGTACTATAAGCCAGACCATGAAGCTGCGTGAATTTACAACTGCAGTGTAACTGATCGCCTGTGTGGGAGGACAGTTACGTTCGAAATTAGTAATGTTCCCAATAATAATGTAAGTGTGTATGGTGTGTATCACGGCTGTTCACCTCTGGTGCCACAACGTGATCAACATCTGCAGAGCTTCCGGTACTGAGAACCAACTTTTTGCCTTCCGTTTAGCTGTAGCAGCGAGCACTGAATAATCTGTTATTTTGCTTCAACGTAACACGAAACTCAAGTGTTTTTGTGTACAGAGTGTACGAAGAATTGTTAATACCGTTTAGAAATTGGCTTGTCAGTTGTTCCGAATCACGTTTCTTGCCGCGTTTGCAAAGAGAACTTGCAGAATTGCGGCAGTTAGCTTCGCTGTGTGTCTGTGTGTGTGTGTGTTTGTGTGTGTGCGTGTGCGCGCGCGTGTTTCTGTCCGTCTGTCGTCCGCCCGTCATCCGCCCGTCCGTCCGTTCGTCTGCATGTAAAAATAATTCGAGAACAGCTTAAAGGAGTTTCATGAGTTTTGGTTTCGGAAAAGTGTATTAAAATTTGTTATCGTGGGTCCCAGTCTTGTTTAAGATCGGAGAACAGTAACGGACACTTTACATGGGCATCGAGCGTAAATTACTTAGTGTATAAAAGTAAAGTAAAAGGTGAAGTACAGTAAAGTGAATATGAAGGCTTGTAGGGGAAGTAGAGCAATAGCTCCAGTCATTTTAAGCTCCACACTAAATTGCGGTTGAGTTGTCAAATTTAAAGACCGGGCGTTTTACCGATAGGGTAAGAACTCCGGTATCCATTGAATATGAGGCTGGGTGAGTGTCAGCCGGTCAGTACTTTTGAGAGATGAGAAAAATCTCCTGCACCTGCCGGGTATCGAACCACGGATCGTCCAGCCTGTAGTATAGTCACTATACTGACTGCGCTATTCCGGCTCTGGTTGCTAAATATATAACGGAGTGAAAATTCTTTTGAACAATATTTTAGAGAAAATTGGAATACGTATTATATTCAATATATTTTTTTTTTTGCTTTGTAGTGTACAGTTTTCCAGATACCTGAACCAAATAGCGAGAACGATACAGAATCGTTACGTATTTCTTGGATTTCTATTTTTTTTACTGACATGGCATATATTTCAATTAAGTAAAAAGGAGATCTTTTTTCATGTGAAGATACAAAAGCTGTTAATCTCATTCGAAATACTTAATTTTTCAAGTAAATGTATTTGGTAAACTTGATGTATTTGAACTTGACTTTCTGTTCACCGTGCATTATGGTAATATATAAATGGATATGTCAACCAAAAACTGCACTAATTAAGTTTTACACTTTTCAACACTCTGATAAGAACCCCGCCTCCAACGGAACTCATAAGCAAGGTACTATACTAAAAACACGAACAACCGTAAACTAGGCAGCACAACACATAAATTAGTGGGTTTTTTTACTGCCTGGGCTAAAAAACTTTTATATTGGTAGTGTATTTATGTGTTGTGCTGCCTAGTTTACGGTTGTTCGTGTTTTTAGTATAGTACCTTGCTTATGAGTTCCGTTGGAGGCGGGGTTCTTATCAGAGTGTTGAAAAGTTTTACACTTTTCAATTGCCCTACAAATGTTTCGGTGACCGAAACCTTTGTAGGGCAATTGAAAAGTGTAAAACTTAATTAGTGCAGTTTTTGGTTGACATATCCATTTATTGATGTACTTCATTTAGAACAGCTGGGTCCATGTTCCTGTGAAATCGGTATACATGGAATTGTATCATTTAGAAATACTGCTCTGTCCCAATACCTCTCATTCGTACATCATGTACCTGACTGTCATTTAATATCATATGTTTTCATGTGAGTTTAATTTTTCAGAAATATTTTCCAGACGCAGGTTTTCTTTACTTTCCAGTAAAGGGGAAAACATCAGTTTTTTTACTTTATATGTAGACAGTATACGAACGCATAGTTCATCACATGTTCGTATATTGTAACTTTTAAATTATCATTTTATGTGGCTTTAAAATATTGTACGTGAGTGTATGTACTATCGTTTGTCTTATTTAGGGAAGCCTTTCTAACTGAATGCCCTGTCCTATGTGTTTAAATGTGAATGCGGATGGACAAGGCAGGAAAATTTGTGATGTATTTTGAGTGGCGAGAATTTGCACGGAGAGAATGAGGAGCCCCACACTAGTATCCGAGTTGAGAACTGAACTGATAATTAATTACGTCTCTTGCGGTGCTTTGAAATCTTTCTGTACCGGAACGTTTACTACGCCGAGGATAATGGCGTCTTCTGTTTCTGTGTAATCCAACTATTCGCGGTGACACGCAGATAACTGTCGGAGACTTCAATGCACGAATAACAGAGCACACTGGTTGTGCAGCTTCTTGTGGAGGTATGGTTCCAGTCTTTCTAAACCTTCGCCTCTAGATGGAGGTGAGCGGTTAGCGTTGCGCCCCTTACATCCTGGGAAACTCCTATGCTCTGGACGTGTAGCCCACAATCTCGAAACGTCGGGATCAGATTACCCATTGACACAGTGTCATAGCGCAGAAGAACGGAATCCTCAGCTGCACCGCCGCTAAAACCTCATAACTCGCGTAAGACATGCCTCTTAAGAACTGCGGAATATCCCACCGTCTTGCCGTGTCAAGTTTAGTTCCTCGGGAAAATTTATTTTCTAAAGCAATTCCCTTAGCCCACGCACTTTCCTTCTGTCCGTTTCCATCCGTCTTCCCTTTATGCCTCTCCGTTCTTTACGGTAAGCTGCTTAGGTTCATATCCAGGGGAACAACTATGAAATATGCTACTTACTACAGTCTTTTGCGCGAGGTCTGTCTCCTATGCGAACGCAAGCAAAACGTGATATTGCGTTCATGTAAGATATCTTTATATATCTGTGTATGTACTAGAATTGCAGTTTGACTTGTATTTGCAGCAACTGAAAATAAGTGGCTGCTTCCACCTTTCGAAGTCGAGTGCGAAGATTTATATCGGCTATAGCAACCAAATAGCAGAGTTTTTCATCGCTGAACCATATCGCTTCCGCTCTTGTAATGACAAGCGGCTGGATGTCGATCATTTGACGTCATCGCCATCTGGCTTGCACGACAGATCCGGTTGCTCTACGCAACGATATCTGTTGGCAACCCAGTGCACTATCGTGACGTATGTCAGGCTACGGTGAGCTGCATGCTGACTGACTGACCCGTTGCACGAAGCCGATGGTTTGACCTTTAAAAGCTCTGTGATTGCTGCGTGTACCACCTACTTATGCGTTAAAGAACTGTATGTGTTTCGTACGACTCTTACAATAAACAGCATTAACCCGTTAGTCTGTGTAATGGAGACGGACTGTGTTCTCAATGAAGTCGGAACTGAATTCCGTGCTTCAGAGAGCAAACCGTCATCGCATGTCCTTCAGTGACATGCCAGTTCACACCTGTACACACCTTTCGACAGTATACTCCCATTCACATCTTGGCGTTTCACGGGTACTCCGTAACCCAATCCTGGTCCAGAAACCGACTCTTCTGAGGTGTTCGTGATTTTCGGCAGTCCTTCTGGGCAGATTGCGTGACAGAGTATCAAATTAGTTTTCGACCGCCTCCTTCCTCGTCATTTCAAACATTCTGTACACTAATCATCATTTCATTCCACACTGTATAGTCAGAGCCACTGAGAACATCGTTAAATAAACCATAGACAGAATAAAATAAAGTGTACTTTCGAGTGGAGACTGTGAAACAAGTTCATAGATAGAGCTATGGGCTCATTTCGTATTTGTGTGTTTAATGATGCTGAAAGGGTGTGAGAAGAGGCGATTCTGGCCCATTCCCAGAATTCGGCTGAATATCTCAGCTGTGATAGAAATTTCGCTTTACGAAACGTAAAGCAGGCACTTGCAGAATATAAGGGCATCACATTAGACCTACGTACGTGCTGAGGTTCTATTCTAACCGTTCTCCCCTTACGCAGGAGATTCCTCGCTTAGAATGTTGACCTTTCTGTTATGATTTACTTGGTGTATCAGTGATAGAAGCATTTCCCACCACGTCTCCGCAGCCATTGCTGCCTGTTCAGCGGTATGAATTATGCGGTACCATGTGGATATGCTGAATATACCGTAGTCCTCGCTGTAACTTCTGCCGCGTGGTGTCTCCTCTAGGGACGCTCCCCCCCGGAGATCCGATGGAGGAGTAGTTTACCTCCGGATTGTTTTGTCTCCAGAGGAAGCATCTCGCATTTTGTGGTGGTTTTTCCATTTGCTTTCCACATGGCAGTTCGGCAGCCGTTCAGACCACTCTGGTCACGCCTGTTGCTACACGATCATGAACCATCTCGAGCATCATTTGCTCTGTGCTTCAAGTCGCTACTGATGTCGCTACTTCCGGCATCAGGAGTTTTTATTGGATTTCCCATCTCCTAGGCATCTCTCTTCGTCTGGTTCCTACCCTCTTGACCTGTCCGGCATGGGAGACCCTACTGGTAGCAATGCTATCGCCGGGTCGTGCCATAGCTCAGGCGGTTAGTCGCTGGCTCCCACCGCGGAGGCCCGGGTTCGATCCCGGTGTCAGTCCATGTGGGATTTGTGGTGGACAAAGTGGCACTGGGACAGGTTTTTTTCCCCCGAGTACTTCGGTTTTCCCCTGTCAATTTCATTCCACCGGTGCTCCATTACTTGGAAAAAGGAAAAAAAACTGATCATCTTTAATCTTCATCACAGGGTTGCACAAGAAGCCATAAGGCTGCGGTGTGTCTATAGCTTCTGCTGCGGGGCCTTTCTCCACACAAAAAAAAAATAATAAAAATGCTATCGCCGGCTTAGCTCTCAGGGTCACTGGTACTCACAAGCCCCTCTACCACGGTAAGGTGGAGATACCAACAAACGGGGCTGAATATACTGTGTTAGTTAAATTGGAGATATTACGCTACTCAAAGGACGTTTGTGTATAAAGTGCTAAGGAGAGGCTGATAACTTTGGACCGAAAGTACTGAGTAGGCAGTGGCCATTTTTTTTCAAACTGCTGTGTAATTTGCGTCGTTGCAGAATCACCACTCTACGCTGCGTAATATCCCAGAAGAGCGCAGATCTCATCTCATCGTATATTGCGGCGGAAGCCTGAAATCGCACATGAGGAAAAGTGCGATAAATCTTACTCAGTGTACAAATCCCACAGTAGGTATTGCAACGGTGTATATTCCGAATACACTTCACTGTTGCAGCAGCGAATCTGATAGGTGTTGTTCGCGTCAAAGTGTGTGTAGTTGTTACGGCGTCTTTAGATAAATTGACTAATTTAAACATCTTTTATCGTAAATAGTATGTAAAAATTCAGTTCCTACGTCATAGTAAAGGTAATGCTTCTCCATTACAAAGACTAACCCGCTAATACTCTTTAAAGAAATAATCGCTGTTTATTGTCATGCAAAACACAACAAACTGTGGGGTGAAAATGCAGAGTTCTAAACCTTAAACCAGGTCGCATTTAGAGTTGCCTTCCTCGTGTTAGGGGTTGCAGTCCTATTAAACATCAGGTACCGAAATACAGTAACCACTGTGCTGTGAAGTGTTGAGCACTCATTGAGGATAAAGAAAGGCCTCGAAGTAATGTCCGCAGACGTTGCTGGTTGCAGCAATCGGCGCGGCCGACAGAGAAATCTGCCTACAGCCCAGTGTTTGGTTCCGTGTCACTAGGTCCGGGGTTGGGTCACTTTCACAGCAAATATGTTGGCAGTACTGGAGTCAAGGGTTCTTCTCCACTTTCGCATCAAGACACGACTCGGAAGAACATTACACGCACGTTTTCTTGTCTTCCTATACTATGTTTCTGATCTTGGTTACAAGTGACATTTGACATAGACCAATATCTCAGTAGCTGTGTGCAATGAACTTGTTTTTCGAGTGCAGGATAATGAGAGTACGTGGGGAATTTCCTGTTTCCCAGATGTCATAAATCTTACCGTTAAGTCGTAGTGTCGCGACACTCATTCCTCGTCACGCAGACCAGGCGCACACCCAGAATTTTTCCTTGGAGGTGGGGGGGGGGGGGTCTGACCCTGAGGCTATGTATAGTTTATGTTTGATTTTAAAAATTATGTTATAAAAATCATGTTGTAAGTACAACATAACACTGTTTGCAACTGCATCTATGTACATACGAATATAACTACACGTCCCGAGACGCAATCACAGTGTCTTAGCTTCTTCTTTTTTTAATTTTATTAATTTATTTTTCAAAATTCTAATTTACTAGTCATCAGCCGATTTCAGTGGCCGATTTCGGCTGAAGGGGAAATCACGTAAATCTTTTGATATCATAATATCTGCAAAATCTGTGTTTTTTAAATTTCGGTTTTGGGGGGGGGTTTGGGGGGGCTGCAACCCCCCCCCCCCCCTTGTGTGCGCCCCTGCTGCAGACAGTCGGTTGCATCTTTTCTGAAGGCTCTTGCAGCCTTCTTGACGATCCGTACGAGGAAAACTTGAGATAGGATAGAAATTGATCTTAAGGTACTAGTCTGGATCTTTGGATTCAGGTTCGACTCGAAGCTGTAACTAGGGATCCGGCGAGTCATGAGTAGTTTCTTGGTTAATGTGGAGGTGTCGGAATCTGGGACTTTCGGACGTTGCGGTATAAAACGTTCAGGATTTTCTCGAACATGGCCTCACGCTGTTCAGAAGGGTCCTCATGTACATAGAAGTACACAGACGACATTATTACGAAACTAGTAGCTGCCAGTTTTTAATTGGCACATCCAGTTGTGCCGTGCTAATGCTTAATAAATGGACATTTAAAGACTATATTCGGCCCAACAACATTTATTATTTAAGATACACATATAGTTGTGGCTACATGTTCCGACTGTTTATTGAGCCTTCATCAGGCTAATATGACTGTCTTTAGGAACAGTATTACATGAGCATGCCGATCCCGGTGGCTGTGCCGTCTAAGGCTTACCTTGCGGCCTCTCCATTGTTGGGATCGCGGGTTCGAATCTTGCTGAGGGCATGTATGTTCGTCCCTTGTGTTTGTTGTGTGTTGTGTAGGTAGCGATCTCTGCGAGTTCTATCTCAATAATGAGGCGGTCTCCGTCGGAGTTGGGCTGTTCGGCCACATAAAAATGATATGAGCATAATCGTGACGTTCTATTCCCCGTATCTCGTGTTTATCACAATTAATTAAGATATTCCAGAAGAATTTCAGTAGGCATGTCATAAACTAACATTAAATTCTATGCTAATACGGTTTTGTAATATTTTAACAATAATATATAAATCTATGAATAATTATCGCCTAACACAGCTAATTAACACTTTATTCGTTTTAATACAAACACATACATTCATGAATACTACAAGAACTTATGACCGTACAATTTGATTTTAATTTATAATAAGCACAGAGAAATCTCTTTATCTTGGAATGTTTTAAATTCTACAGTACAGAACGCATTTTGTGGTAACCATGGTCCTAGGTATAATGGTGCTGCACACACCACACTCTTCCTAAAGACATTCATATAAGATTGAGGATGCTTGACTTAGAGCTGAAGCAAGTAACTGAAAGTGTAAATTTCCTAATTAATAAATATTTTCCGGCTGCAATTTTTAAATATTTGTTAAACAGTACACCGTTATTTGTTAAAGGATGCAAGAATTTTCACTTCTTACACCATCATTACCTCCTCATTATCCCCATGGAATGAATCCGGGGCCCAGCTATTGCCTGTGCTGAGCAATTTGTTTTGGTGAGATAACTTTCGTGCAGTAAAACTGAAAGTACCACAGTGGGTCACAAACATCTGCTACAAGCATTTCGTGTAGTCCCGGCCCAGCTCTACGACCGTAGAAGCTGGGGAATGTAGGCGAAATATGAGTTAGATAAGTCTGGCTGGCATTTCTTAGAGAGTCACAATGCTGGGTCCCGAACTGTAGCTCAGTCTCTTCTGTTCATTACCCAAGAGGACAGGACCACACGAGTTTTCACTGTTCCGAGAGCCTGTGTCGTACCTCCATTTCTACAAATTATATAGATGATGAAAGCTTGAAAAAAATATAAAATCTTATTTCCTATTTACACTTTTATTTCCAGGCGTGCGAGAAGAATTTTAGCCTTCGCGACTGATACGAAGATAGAGACTTTTCATATACTTATGAAATAACGTGTAGAAAGGGGCTAAGGTTGTGAGCTTCTCGGTATCGTGTCCACTGACGGGTCTTCTAGTTAGTCGGTCTTGTACAGCGCAGTGTCGGAGGAAAAATAAGGCTGTTTCTTGTGCTGCAGATGAGTCCGGCCGCGTGATGGAGGTGACCCGGGACTTCGTGACCGTGGTGGCGGTGGAAGGAGCGAGTGTGGAGGAGTTCGTGACGGTGCTGAGTGTCGGGTGCGAAGCTCCCGATGGAGCGGAGGACGTACTGGTGTACCGACTGCCGGGAGAACGTCTAGGCTTTGGGCTTAAGTTTGAGGGTGGCACGAGCACCAGCGAGAAGGTACGGCGTCTCTTCATCCAATCTTGCGCCCCGGATAGTCCCGCGTCACGGGCGCGCTGCTCCTGGGGTTCATTGCAGGAGGGTGACGAGGTGTTGGAGATCGATTCGGTTCCTGTGACGGCCATGACGCGCCTGGATTGTGTACGCAGCCTCAAGGACTCACATGTGGTATTAAAGTTGTTAGTGCGCCACCCTGCGCCGCCCCCTATCCCGCCTCGCCGTAAGACACAGAGCGCCGGTGTGCTGGGCCCCCCTACCGCATTCGCTGACGTACCGCCCGAACCAGAGGTATACCTGGATCTTCTGGCGCAGGAGGAACTGAACTGCCTGACCGACACAGGTAGCGATGACACGGGAAGCAGCATTTCTACGGTACTCGGCCCCTTCGACCAACTGGAGGAGGACACGCTGCAGCCGCCCGTCAACTTCCAAGACGCGCCACTTACTTACGGCGATGAGACGCTGCAGCCTCCTAAACCCGCTCCCCGCAAGGACATCCAGGGCAGATTCAGGTCTGGAAAGAAGCGGCCTCCACCTCCACCGCCACCCAGGAATGACCGCCCTCAGTGCCCTTTGAATGTGCAGACCATAGCTGTAGTAGAGACGGATAGAGGAGACCTTCCCCGCCTCGTGGACGTCGTTCCCAAGTCCTTTTTGGAAACAGAAGAGGTGCAAGACGCGTTTGCAGAAGAAGCTGGGCCTGTGATAACAGACTGGGAGGAACACAAGCTTGTAGTGACAGAAAACGGACCTATAGTGGTAGATGGGAAAGAGAAAGTTTCTAGAGAAGTACCAAGCAGGACCGTAGTAAGGGGTGAAGAAGGAAATGTATCTCAATCTAAAGAGGGTACACTTGTATTGGCAGGGAACGAGGCAGGCCTTTCTGAAGCTGCATGTGAGGAAGACAGTGTTCGTATAGAAACAGAAAAGAAGTCTGTAGACCCAGACATTTTACCCATTAGATCAGAGAATGAAGACAGAAAACCTGTTGAGAGAGATGGGCATATATTGGTAGACATTCAGGGAGTGGGATTCTTGGGCAAAGAAAATGAAGACTACCAGTCTGTGGGAAAGCAGAACCAGAAATCTGTCTGTACAGTGCTAGACATGGAAGACAGGCCTGCAAGTATGGAGAGTGAAGACAGGAAGTTCATGGAAAGGCCTGCCAGAGCAGAGAATGAAGTAAGCATGATTGCAACAGTAGACACTCAGGACAACAAGCCTCTAGGTGTTGATGGGAAACATAACAGACATGTAGAGATGGCTGAATTTAGTACTGACAACATGTCTGTAGGAACAGTCAGTGGAGGTAACAGCACTGTAGTAACTAGGAATAAGGAAAACATTTTTGCAGTAATGGGCAATAAAGGAAGTAAGTCTGCAGGAACAGATTTTCAAGAATACAGGTTGACAGAAACAAGTATGAAGGAAAACAGCCCTTTGATTACTGACAGTAATGGCAATACTCCTATGGTAAATGGAAGTAACGGAAGCGCGCCTGAAGTGACACATCCTGAAGAAAAATGGTCAACTGGAATAAACAATGATGGAAAGCTACTTCATGTGGCAGACATTGGAGAGCACGTGTCTGATGCTACATGCATTGATAGGGGTGTAGCACTAACAGTCATTCCAATGTGCATGGAGGAAAACAGGCCTGTGATAACAGGAATAAAGGAAAAGAGGCCTGTAGAAACACGAATAAAGGAAAACTGGCCCCTAGAAACAGGAATAAAGGAAACAAGGGCTGTGGAAACAGGAATACTGGAAAGCTGGCCAGTGGAAACAGGAATAAAGGGGAGGAGACCCAAAGAAAGTGGAATAAAGGACAACTGGCCTGCTGAAATGAGAATGAAGGAAACAGGGCCTGTGGAAACAGGAGTGAAGGAAAAGGGATTTGTTGAAACGGGAATAAAGGAAAACTGGCCTGTGGATAAGGGAATAAAGGAAAATGGGCCTGTGGAAAAGAAAATAAAGGAAAAAAGGTCAGTAGAAACTGAAATAAAGGAAAACTGGCATGTGGAAAGGGGAATAAAGGAAATGGGGTCTGTAGAAAAGGAAGGAAAGGAAAACTGGCCTGTGGAAATGGGAATAAAGGAAAAGGGGCCTCTGGAAACAGAAATTAAGGAAAATGGGCTTGTGGAAACAGGAATAGAGGAAAAGGGGTATGTGGAAACAGCAGTAAAGGAAGGTGGGTCTGTAGAAACGAGAATAAAGGAAATCTGGCTTCTGGAAAAGGAAGAGGGGTCTGTGGAAATGGGAATAGCAGAGAAGGGGCCTCTGGAATCAGAAATAAAGGAAAAGGAGCCTGTGGATACTGGAGTAAATGAAAAATTGCGTGTGGAAACAGGCATAAAGGGTAAGATGCCTCTGGAAAAAGACATAAAAGAAGACATGCATTTGGAACAAGGTGTACAGGAAAACAGACATGTAGATGCAGAAATTGAGAACTATATTCCTGTAGGGGGAAACAGTATGGAGAATAATCTTGTATTAACAAAAAATACAGATAAAAGGTCTGGTGTTTCAGACAGCAAGGAAAACGGTTCTAGGGTGATAAAAAATAAGGTGATTAAAAGTGTTGAAAATAGTCCTGTGGCAAAAGCAAACACAAAAAACAGACCTGTGGAGACTAACAGGAAAGTAAATGCCGTTCTTGTGTCAAGCAGTAAGGAAGACAGTCCTCTGGTGAGCCAGAGTGCAGAAAATAATGCCACAGTGGCTAAGAATATGGAGTCAGACAGTCTTGGAGAGCACCAAAGTAAGGAAACCAATCTTGTAGGGCTTGACAGTTTTGCAGGAACATGCAATAAAGGTAACATCCCAGTAGTGAGGGAAAATAAGACAAACAGCCCTGTGGTGTCCACAGGTAAGGAAACCATTTCCGCTGTGACTAAGAGCTTAGACAGCAGTCCACCAGGGACAATAATTAACGAACACAACAGTGAAGTGATTAGAAGGAAGGAAAACATTTCTGTGGTGACCGAAAATCAAGTTATTAGGCCTGTAAATACTACCAATGTAGAAGCAAACAGGAAGGAATACATGGCTCACAGCCGAGAGAACAGCCCTATTGACTGCGATAGTGTCATGACCACATCTGAAGAGAGTAAGGAGCACATAAACACGACAGAAATCAAGACCGTGGAAACAGAACGTCATGCAGAAACAGAGAGTCCATGTGAAGGGATCAGCCAGGAGGTGGGAAGTAGCTCAAAGCTGTCTTCAGAGACAACATGTCTTGAAGTACCAAAAGATGCATTTGTAGTAGCTGTACCTCAGAGACAAGATCTACATTCTGACTCAGATGAAGAGGACTTCCTGCTGGATCTACCAGAAATTGAACTTTTGGAGCAGGGTGGCACAGTGTTTCAGCCTGCCACTGGTGCATTACTGACTGCCTCAGATGCTACCTTTTTCCCATTCAGGTGCTGGGGACCAACCACCCATCTGGCTACCATAGGAGAAGATGAGGAGGAGGATGTCAGCAATCAGGGGTGAGTTGATGGGGACTTTGGGCATTGGATGCTGTTTAAA
Source organism: Reticulitermes speratus (assembly GCA_021186555.1). Lineage (NCBI taxonomy): Eukaryota > Metazoa > Arthropoda > Insecta > Blattodea > Rhinotermitidae > Reticulitermes > Reticulitermes speratus. The sequence goes on from JAJKFL010000004.1 coordinate 1,614,735, forward strand.
CTACTTACTGCATATAGCATGGAATAACACGGTAATCATGTGAGATTTGAATTTCTCTTTGCGGTGGGTATGAAGATCATTGTCTTGTAGGATGTGATACCTTGTACTTTGCTAGTGTCTGCTTAACCTTCATTTTCAGTATAATTATGAGTTCTTGTAAACTGAGATGGTTATGCATGGTCTACTTATAGAAAGTCGGATGACATGTATTGGACTTGTGAGATTTCAGGTTGTCAGTTTTAACTGTGAAAATAACATGTTTCGGGATATGACACAATGTAATCTAGTACATGTTTAGATGAGTATGCTGCCTCCATCCTCAGGATAGATGAATAATCTATCCACCCTCACACTGGAGGGGGCAGGTTTCTCTGATGTGTAATCACATCCCAGAATATGGTTTTATTCATATGTATATTCATTCTTGGATTTCCATTGGATAGCATCTACCTAACTCATTTCAAACAAAAGCATAAGGTGGACTACAATGAGTGCACTTTTTTACTTCTCTGGATTTTTCATACCTCATTTTTTACTGTAAATAAGAATCTCTTTAAATCAGACTGCTGTAGCCATTAGTAATTTTTCCCCTTATTTTATTAATTATTCTTCATATGGCAGAATGATGCACATGGAAGTTACAGATCTAAATCTTACCTACTGTGTACTGTGTTAGCCACTGTTTTGTTTATTTATCGGCCCTGTCAGTAGCTAAGACTATATAGTGTCAAATGGTAGGATGATGGCCATGTAATGAATTGGAAAGTGTGTGAGAAGATGCTGTAGTGGTCTAATTCTTCTTCTTCTTCTTCTTCTTCGCTGGCTCTACAACCCTTGGTGGGTTTTGGCCTCATTGACAACTGCCCTCCAGACTTCTCTATCGGCTGCTTTTATCCTCCATCCTCTGATTCCCATTGTCGCCAGGTCCGTCATCACATCTTCTATCCACCTTCTCCTAGGACGTCCCCATCTTCTTCTATTATCAAGTCTTACTTTCAGCATTCTTTTTGGCATCTGCGTTTCTGGCATTCGTTCTACGTGGCTCAGCCACCTTAGTCTCTGTGCCTTGATAAATCTCACTATGTCCTGACCCTCTATCAATCTGTCAAGCTCCTGGTTATATCTTGTTCTCCAGCCATTTGTATCTTGGACCGGTCCGAATATTCTCCGTAATATTTTTCTCTCAAAACATCTCAGTGCCTTCTTCTCTCCAGTTTTTAAAGTCCAAGTTTCCGATCCGTTTGTGACGACCGGTCACACTAGTGTTCTGTATATTTTAACTTTAGTATTCCTTGTTAGTAGCTTGCTTTTAAAAAGTTTTAAGTTAGCATAATATGCTTTATTTCCATTCTGTATCCTATCCTTGATACAGTCACTTATTTCATTTTGGCTGTTAACCAGGGCTCCCAGATATCTGAACTGACTCACTCCTTCAAATGTCCTGTTACCTATGTTAATGTTTTGCGGTGTTCTTGATGTGGACATGACCATATATTTCGTTTTCCCTTCGTTCACCACTAGTCCATACCTTTCGGCTTCCTTTTCCAATTCTAAATATATTTGTTTAAGAGTTGATATATTCCTGGTAACAATGACTATGTCATCTGTGTATGCACAAATTTGGCTAGATTTAAAGTATATTGTTCCTTTTTGATTTATTTTATTAACAACTTGATGTAGGACACGATTGAAGAGTACTGTTGATAATCCATCCCCCTGCTTTACACCTGCATTGAATGTAAATGTGTTGCTCAACTTATTTCCTATTTTAACTCGTGCTTTGGTGTTTTCCATAGTCATTCGTACCATTGTAATTAATTTTCCAGGAACATTCATTTCCCTTAAGGCCTTGTATAATTCATCTCTGCATAAACTATCAAATGCCTGTTTAAAGTCTATAAATAACACGTGTAAATCAAGTTCATGTTCATAAAACTTTTCCATCATTTGCCTAATTATAAAGATTTGGTCTGTTGTGCTTCTCTGGGGTCGAAATCCACATTGATATTCCTCTAGCAAATCTTCTGAGTACTTCTTCATTCTTTCGTTCAGGATGGGACATATCATACCCATTTTCCAGCTTTCTGGCATGGTTTCCTCATCCCATATTCTACATATCAATCTGTGTATAGCATTCTCCAATCCTTCTCCTCCATATTTGATCATCTCTGCCACTATGCCATCTTCCCCCGGCACCTTATTATTTTTCATCTTTTTAATTGCCTCTGCTACTTCCTGTCTTGTAGGATTCATCAAATTTTCTACTATCTGACCATCTGATGGGTTAGAGCAGTCTAACTGTCCATTCCCAGGAACTGTGCTTTTATTGAGGAGTAGTGGTCTAAGTAGAGGCCTTATAACTAATTTGCCTCGTTGGACTGAGGAAATCCACCAAATATCTTAGTCTGGATATGTGAGATATGAGGCAGTGACTGTGACGATGGCCGTCTTCTAGAACGTGACGCCGTGTTTTCTGGTAGAAGTTTACCGTCGCTTTGGAGGATCGTGGTGATGCCATTTCAGGGTAGAAGTTTGAGAGAATACGCTTCTCCGAAACCTCGGCTAATTTCTGCCAGACTTTGTGGCGTCACATCCAGGAAAACGGTACTTTTCCTATGTCAGCATAGTAGGTGTACCGGCTGAAGTTCGATTTGGACATCTACCGAATACAAGTAAGAAATTTTACTCCTCAAGCCCATTTGCTTAGTAGATTGACAGCAGTGTAGACGTGAACACAAGGTAACTCAAGTGTGTGATATGCCTTGTCATGTTACAGAGCGCCAAGCATGTCAGTCATGTCAGACATGGAAGAGGAAAGTGAGCAGAAGGAAGAAGACGGTAAGGTGGACACGAACCCAGTTCTCTCAGCAGAGAGCCGTCTTGACAACCTGCTACTGAATTCCGGGGAATCGAACGCAGGACCGGAGCGTGACGAGAAGACGCCAGAGACCGAAAGTAAAGGTAGGGCCAACTTGGACACAGATACCGGGGGTTCTGTCGCCGAGGAACGACGGTACCTATAGGTACAAGATTTACACAACCTTAGTCGTCACAGGCTTCAAACATATGGTCAGTAAGTTCAAGTTCCGGTTGTTTTACAACTGGATAAGATACCATTACCACCTTTGCCGATACCGTACATGGCGTTCTAGCGCTTAATACACCTACTTCGTATTCGGAAGGTAGACCGTGTCGAACCTCGACAGGCATAGTCTGTAATGTGCCCGCTATTACTATCATCTTCCCACCTAGTTCTACGCTACAATTTTGTTAGTTAGAAAGGCATCGTTAAATATTCGAAGAATGATTCATTGACTACATAACGTACGCACTGGAGAGTCAGTAAACAAAGACACGCACTCACGTACGTTGCACATTGTAGATTGAGAGAGGTCAGGTCAGGGTAAACGGAACTCAGCGCGTATGGTCGTGACGAACGGCAGCTGTTGCGTGCATTTGGGGTCAGCGTCGCCATCTGTTGGTGGAGTTATCAAATTACGTGAATCGGAAACACTGCTGTTCAATTTGTCTCTTCCGTGGCGGGCACAAACTGGCATTGAGAATTTTCTTTTATTGTACCAACAAATGCACCACATCAAATACATATAAAGTAGTAAAGACACTACTCCGACATGTTTCGGTAAAATTATACCATCATCAGGGAGTACAGTGTGTAAATGTTCAAACCAACTGCAAATGCTATTTGTTACAAGTACCATTGTCTTGACTATATGTATTGGATGTGTTGCATTTTGGTATAATAAAAGAAAACTGATCCAAAATGCACAGAATGAACAACTTTTAAAAGTGCTCTGGAGAATGTTTGGACATGAGAGAGGAAGTGGCAGGATGGAGAAAATTACATAATTGGAACCTACAAAATTTGTACTCTTTATCACATATTATCTGGATTATAAAATCAAGGACGATGAGGTTGGCGGGGAATGGGAGAGATAAGAACCGCATAACAGAATATTGATTGGAGAAACCTGAAGGAGAGAGACCGGCTGAAATATGCGGATGCAGATTGGAGAAATAATTCAAATTTCCCCTCTGTAAGAGTAGCACTGGCAGTCTTCGGTGCGTTCGCACCCCTGTGGGACGCCTAGTTCGAACAAAATTTCTTGACATTCGGTATCGGAAAGTCAAGTAAAATCTGACGAAACGTTTGGTTTTTGGTTAAAATCGGACAACAAGAACGAACACTTTACATTACGACCTACATGCTTTTCTGTGCACATCGCTAGCGTTACTCACCAGAAGTTTTTTACAATGAAAAATATTCCGGACGAATGTTTTAGAGAAGAATTAATTACTGATTTTATGCCCAGTACACTTTTCCCTTAATTCTTACGGTTTGTGAGATAATTTAACACAACCGAGCGAATTCCCCAGAATAATTACGCCTATAGTACATTTCCGAAGTGGTTAGAATCTCATTTCATTAATTAGCTGCATTTTATGTATAAGTAGGGTCGTAGATGGGGGGGGGGGGGGGGGGGGCAAGTTGTCTGGCCTCTCCGGGCAGCAGAGCCCAACGGACAGCAAAAGGAATACTTTAAATAAAAATAAATATTTCCTGCCTTCAACTGTTTTTAAAAATCGTGAAAAATGGAAGCAAGTTCAATAAGTAATTGTGATTCTTTAAAGTTCATAATTTCGATTAGGGGCGCCAAAAAAAAAACCAGCTACGCCACTGTGTATAAGTGTACATTTTAAACAACTTTAAACCGAAATATTAAGTAATTATCTTCCTTATACACAAGAGTAGCCCATGAAGTCGACGTAGTTCGTATTCAGGAGAAACCTGGTTTGAATCTCGGCTGTATCTTTGGCTATGCTGCCTGAGGTACTTCGTGATTTTTCTAGCCTGTCTAGGCAAATGCCGGAGTGTAACCTCGTGTAGAACACAATCGCTTCCTTCCATACTCTTTCCAATGCATCACCGATGAGTTATCGTACCATTAGACGCTATATAGTCCTAGTCTGATTTTCTCGTAGAGTGAAATCTCCAAATTTAGGATAAATTAATATTTACTGTTGTAAATAAAAATTTTTTGTGTGAACCAGCATTCGAATCGCACCCAGAAACGGTACCGCAACACGTGTACATCGATATAACATCGATAGTCACCGTACATATGGAAATAGTATGGAGTAAATAATATCGTCTGATGTTGTTAGGTCCGAGCGCTTTAGATAGCAGGAAACTGACATGAAAGGTAGGCAGCTTTAAGTAATGAAGCTATATCTGTTGTAGAGATTCACAAATCTCATGACCCAGCTTGAATGAAGAGAAGTTTTTCGTGAACACCCAGGCTAATTAGCATTGCCGGGAACGTGGATAACTTCCCGTACCATTCTGTCGACCTGATGTGTCCCTCCCTCACCCGATAATTCATTTCGCTGTCGGTATTATCCTGACTATAGTTCTGGTTTAGGTCTACTGAATGACACTTTAATGCGTCAGATTGAATGACAGCGAATGGTAGCATGATTATTAAACAGTTAATTGGAACGAATGTGGAACGGAGCAGTCGTTGTATAATTTCGGATACTATTGTGACATTTGTGCCAAGGGACTGAGGAAAACCACGGAAAATCTCAGTGAGAATAGTCTGTCTGGGGACGGAGATTTAAAACCCTGGCCCTCTCGACGTTCAAGCGGAAGTTCTCCACACTCAGCTTCGACATACGAGTGGATGTGGGTAGTAATGTAGGGAAGGTGTTGTAGTGATGTGGCGTGTAAGATGTAAGGTGTGCCGTTCTGGTAGGAGCCTGGGATAGCTCAGTCAGCGTCGTGGCTCTGCTGCGGGTTGGACGAACGAAATATCGGGCTTCCAACCAGAGACACGCAAGGGGTTTCTCTTCTCCCCAGAGTTCCAACCGCTTCTGGGGCCCCCCGTACACCTATACAATGGATACTGGGTTTCAAGCGGCCAGGGCGTGAAGCTGGCTACTCATCTCCATCTAGTGCCGATGTTAACAATTCGCGGTATTGTATGTTTCCGTAATATGATTAATTATGCACAAGAACAAATTTGTCTTCTCACGGATGATACTACTGTCCAGGATGAGACGCCGTGTAATTTGGTGGATATTTACTCTCGGCGCAATATGCTGCATATATCGTCTGCCGTTATATGGAGGCAACAGGTTGATCCGACACGTTGATGAATTTGTACCAGAATAAAACACTACACTCCGTCACATTCCAGTAAATAGCACTCCTTATAGCGACCGCCATGAGAACGACAAATCCTGCCTTTCACATTTACCTGCTGCTTTTTTTCGTGACATGCAAACATGTAGTTCCACTATGATCAGTGATGTTTCTGCTGATAGCTAATGTCACACAGTGATATATCCGTGACGTGAAAGGCGAACCACTTTATACCATTCGGAGATCACAGCCAGGAAACAGATCTGCAGGCGTTCATTTGTACGTGAGTGGTAGCTCATAACAAAGAATCGATCACTAATTATTTGTAGGCATTTATACGTGAGCGATAGCTCATAGCAAGGAATCATTCGCGATTTATTTGTTGGCGTTTATACGTGAAGGGTCTTTATTTTTTTTATGTGTGAACGCAGCCTTATCATGAGCAGCGTACTGAAACAATGACCGCTGATCGTGTGGAGCAGACCACTTTCTTGGCAACGCACCGCCATTTTGGTTCCTCATTCCAGCGCCTTCTGGAATTAAGTCTGGCGAATACAGAGCACGTAGGAACGAGTTGGCTGAGATTCGCGGAATGTTGGCTGGATCATGTTGGTATGTTACGAAGATGGGTAACATTGTGTCCAACGCTGGATCATGTTGGTATGTTACGAAGATGGGTAACATTGTGTCCAACGCTGGATCATGTTGGTATGTTACGAAGATGGGTAACATTGTGTCCAACGCTGGATCATGTTGGTATGTTACGAAGATGGGTAACATTGTGTCCAACGCTGGATCATGTTGGTATGTTACGAAGATGGGTAACATTGTGTCCAACGCTGGATCATGTTGGTATGTTACGAAGATGGGTAACATTGTGTCCAACGCTGGATCATGTTAGTATGTTACGAAGATGGGTAACATTGTGTCCAACGCAACGTGTTAGTTTTGAAACGTTACGATGGAGACGTGTGGGTGAATGTAATTCAACCCCACGTAATTTAAACCTCGGCATTAAAAGGATATTAGAGGTCAGGTTTTCGCCCCAGCCGCTGTGCCCCCGGTAAAGGACCATCGGTACTCACTGTATGGAGGATGAGTGTAGACGTTATGGAGAAGAGAAAAGTGTGTGCCTCTGTGGCGAATCGAACCCCAGTTTCTGGGTCGTAGGCTGTAGTCGTAGCCTAGTCACTGGGTTGTTATAAATTTTCAATTCAGTGTGCTGGCAGAATGCGAGGTCATGAAAGGTTGAATTGGTACAAATAGTTACCACTGTAGTTCAGTGTTCGCATTGTTTTGCGTTGTCTCGTTACAGCCACGGCAACTTGTGCGTCACCTTAGTCATGCGTGTTGTCTGAACTTGCTGTGCAAGAGTTGACATAGCCGTGTAATGATGTTAGGTAAACAATCGCTAGTGCGAGAATTATACGAAACTCGTAATTTGTGGGCAGAATGCAGAGTCTTTTTAATTCTAAAGGATCTGGCTGCTGTAGTAACACTGTGTTTTAAATCTCTAACATAATTTGTAATAGTACATAGGAAAGTGAATAGTCAACGGCACTTCGACAGCGGAAAATGTTAAGTTACCAGGGAAACTTGAAATCGAGAGTTATGTATTTGTATTTAAAATTCTGGGCTACTTAAATCCAATCTAATCGCCACAGACTCCATCCTGAGGTCTGTACCGCTGTGTTATTTGTTTACGTCGGAATGTGCAGCGGATGTGACAAGGTCTGTGCAGAACATTCGGCAGCCTTTGATTGGAAAACATAAAAAGAATAAGAAATGTGCTAGTAATGTGGACGAGGGGTGGACTGACGAAACTGTGTGACGCGGAGCTTCGTAATTTTCAGTCTTCACCAAATATTACTACGGTGATCAATCCAAGGAGGAGACGGTCTGGACATGTCGCAGGCGTGCAGATGTTTCGTTTGAAACGAAAGCCGCCCGCATACAGGTATAACTTTGCGTTTAATATTCATGGAAGAGATTATCAAAATTCAACTAGCTCGATAATTCCAGACAGAAATACACAGAAAATCATTTAAGAACACGAAGGCATTGATGGAAATATAATATTAAAATCGAATTAAAAGCTTTATGTAAGGATATTTACTGTATTCTTGTGGCTCTGGTAGGGTCCATTGTCAGATTTTTATGAGTAATGCTATGAATATTGGGGCGCGCGGTGGCGTAGTTGGTTGAGGCACTACGCTACAAACCGGAACGTCACGGGTTCGATTCCCGATGGTGTCATTGGAATTAATTCCTTGACGTAGTCGTTTTGGTCGCACTATGGCCCTGGGGTCGACTCAGCCTCTAACAGAAATGAGTACCACGAATATTTCCTGGGGGGTAAAGGCGGCCGGTGCGTAGGGCTGACAACCTTACCACCTTCATGTGCCGATTGTCTACAAATCTGGGAGCCTCAACCTCCTGGACCCCTCAGGGCCTGTCAAGGCCTGTAATGGGGTTGCTTTACCTTTTTTTTACCTTTACCTAATGCAATGAATAAAGCAGAGAATTTATTGACTTGTTGAGCGACTGTCAACCATGTACCATGCGGACCTATAAGCGTATACATAGGTTCACGAACCTCCGGTTGTGGAACTGCCTTAGATAAACAAGTTATGAACTGAATTGAAGCGGCTTGTGTTATCTGGCTTTTGTGGCGGCGGTTATGAACCTTACAGGTGAAGTTAGTGTGGCGGGGCCCCCATCTCAAGCCCCACAGACGCTGGAGCAAGGATCGGCCTTGAACTTCCTGCCTCGCGCGGGCCGGCCCTCCTCCGTTTGTTTTAATTCGTCGCCAGATTCATAATAAATGCTTTGAAGTGTGCAGTGAGCAATTATATCTATAATGAAATTACCCCTCAAAACCCGGAATTCTTCTAAATAACGTCTACAGTTTCAGTTTCTGCCCTCGGTGAAAGGTTACGTGTCCAACGCACAGACGAAGCGTATGATGTTCCTTAGGAAAATAGTCACTGTTTATGCTGAGAATCAAAGTCACTGTGTGGACAAAGTGTAGCGTCTTTGAATGTTACAGTAGGTGTTACATACAGTTGCCACTATGCTGTAGAGGTTTAAGAAAATCTGACACAGGGATTGCTTGCCACCGTTCTGTTGAGTACGTTTTGTCTGCCAATCGGCTGTGTAAGAACGTAAAAATTAAAACGTAACGAACTGGTGTATAATTTTTGTGTTGTTTGCAAGCCTGTGTATGTGTGTGAAAAGAGATGGCTGACTTTACCGGAAAAACAAATACTGAGGTTAGAAAGAGAGTCATACAATCACAGTACACTGAATTCTGTACGTCATTTTTTTTGCATTATCATTTTTCCTCCTATATATTTAGATCTTAAAGATAATCTTCAGGGAGACTATTCAGTTGCATCAAGAGTAGAACGAGATCAGGATTTACTGTATAAATATTACAGAATTTACGTTTAATCTGATAACATATTTGGATAATACAATATTAATATACATTAAAAGTCTTAAAGCGAAAGTACTTTCTTTTGAACTTAATTTTTCGAGTGCGATAATTAATGCCTGTTGTATTGGTTGCCTTGTATTCCTAATGCTGAGTGGAGTGTTAACCAGTGTGTCTTGAGCTCGCGTTATCAGGTTTGTTTTAGATTTTTTAGGAGTACCTTCTAACCACTTGTGTTGTATTGAAATTTTTCTCGTGTTTCTTGTCGGTTATTTGTCTTACGTGTTCCAGCTTCGTCGGCGTGCAATGTGTTGTGGTACGTCTGGAAATGTACCCTAACTGTAGTGTTGTATTGCCATTATTGTGGCTTGATTTATTGAGAATTTATTTGTTTTGTGTTTTTGGTGTGGTGAAGTTGGAAATGTTACTAGCCCTAGTAACAGCTCCACGGAAAAATCACGAGCCAATAGCGGCATTACAATTACACTAAATTTCCAAATTGACGATACGACACATTGCACACGAACGAAGCTCAACTTGTACGACAAATAAGCAAAAAGGAACACACACAAGGAAAATATCAATACAACTGAAGTACTTAAAAAAAACTGTTTAAAAATCCAGAAGAAACCTGACGATGACAAATATTAACATCTACTTGTTAACATAGCAGAAGCAGCAAGAACGTGATGGGAACTAATAAAATAGCCACTGAGTACGACACTCCAAAACACGTCGAATATCCTCATTTTATTACATATTCTCATTTTAAGACTTTTGATATATGTTATTATAGTATTATCCACATTTCTTATGTCACTTATGTAATATGTATGTTGTATTGTTACACTCTTGATGTTACTGAGTGGTCTCCCAGAAGATGATTTTTAAGATCGAAACATGCAGAAAAAAATCGTAATATAGCCTACGTAAATACAGGGCATACACAAAAGAAGGGTGCGGTTTCAAAAGTGAATAAAAAATTTATTTCTCACCTTACACGGGCACAACATACACCGTCAGCGGCGGCAACTGTCCAAGTTTCTCATTTGGTAATTACAATCCTTCAATGTGTGCACCCTGGGTCACACGACACACATCCACACGGTAATCAAACTCATCCCAGACCCGGTGTAGCATGTCCGCTGTAATGGCCTGCAGTGCATGCGTTATCCGATCACGAATTTCATGGATGGACGTGGGCAATGGTGGTACATAAACGCTGTCTTTAACGAACCCCAAAGAAAGAAATCGCACGGTGAAAGATCTGGCGAACGGGGTGGCCAAGAGAGAAGGTTCTTGTCTCCATTTGCAGCAGCACGTCCGATCCAGCGCTGTGGAAGAACACGATTGAGAAGCACTCGTACATTCCTGTGAAAATGGGGGGGAGCTCCGTCCAGTTGTAGAATGTAATCGTCATGGTAGCGCATGAGAAACTTGGACAGTTGCCGCCGCTGACGGTGTATGTTGTGCCCGTGTAAGGTGAGACATAAATTTTTTATTCACTTTTGAAACCGCACCATTCTTTTGTGTATGCCCTGTATTACATACAAAGTGCATTGTACTGTGATATAGTCTTATTTCAGTTAAAACTAGTGCACGGTACGAAAGTGAACTACTACAAAGCAATAGACAGGGTGTCTGAGCACAAAGTTCTGAGGACGATATTTGGCTATAAAAGAGAGGGTGTGTCAGGAAGTTTAAGTTACTTAATGGAGTGCTTCGTGAGTCATGCGTGATTTCAGGCTTCCGCTGCGACGTGAATGAAATCGTCGGTTTTCTGGGCTGTTACGCAGCGTTGGAAAGTAGTTGGGTGCTGACGTTTCGGGAACTCTGACTGATTCCATTTTCGTAGGTTGAATGATCAATGGTCTTTGATTTTTCAACCTATAAGGATGGGACCAGTAGGAGTTCCCGAAACGTCGGCACCCAACTACTTTCCAACGCTGCGTAACAGCCCAGAAAACCGAAGATTTCATTAGCTTCATGAGTTGTCCTTTTCACCAGATTTCATGGTGAGTGGTCAACAGGGTAACTGAATTCATTCATTCTGCAGTTTGTCTTACGACAGGTCCGTAGCCTCTTCCAAATCGAGTTCTCCATAGGGTGCGATCTAGTGCTTCCTCTTTCAATTTCCGGTATCTTCTCATTTTCCTTAAGGTCATCCAGTAGCTGCTTACATCTTCTCCCTCGTCTTCCCGTCATTTCTATCCTTCCTTCTAACTTTCCTTCAATCACGTGTTTCAGAAGGCAGTTTCTACGCAAGATGTGACCAATCCAGTTAGCCTTTCTTCTTTTTATTGTACGTACGATATTCCTCTCCTCCTTCACTCTGTGTAATACTTCTTCATTTCTCACACGATCGGTCCAACTGATCTTCTCCATTCTCCTCCAAAACCACATTTCAAAACTTTCCAGATACTTCTGATCTACTTTCCCAAGTGTCCACGTTTCAGAACCACACAAAGCTATGCTCCAAATGTAGCACTTTACTGGTTTCTTTCTTAATTTTAAGTCCAGTTTGCTGGTGAAAAGATTCTTCTTCTTGTTGAATGCTGCTTTTGCCATGGCAATTCTGGATTTATTTTCACCTGTACACCTTGCATCATTTGTTATCATGTTGCCCAAATAATTGAAATATTCCACATTCTCCAATTGCTTTTGATCTATCATAATTTTTATTGGAGATGGTTGCCTTGAGATTCTCATTACCTTAGTTTTTCCCACATTCATTTCCATTCCATAGCGTCTTCCAATTTCAATTAGTCTATCAATCATGCCCTGTAGCACGTTTTCTTCCCTGGCCAGTACCACAAGGTCATCTGCATATTTCACAGTGCGAATTACTTGTCCTCCTATTTTGAAGTCTCCAAACCCTTCAAGATCTTCCTTGGTAAGGTACTCGCTGTATAAGTTGAACAAAATCGGCGACAAACAGCAACCTTGTCTAACTCCTCTTCCAATCTTCACACTTCTCGTCTCCCCTTGGTCCAGTCGTATTTTGACACTCTGTTCCATGTACAATTTACTGAATTACGCAAGTAGAAAAATACCCTTAGAAATGCATTTAGGTAACAAGGAAATTTACTGCCTTTTAAGACACGCTGCATAATCTCTGTTTTATTTTCCATAAAGTGCATTTTATTCCATAATTTCATCCTTTTCTGTTCAAGTAATATTTGTGTTTTTCATAAACCATGTTCTAAAATCTAAATATCCACTCCGGTAGGATAAAGTTAAAGGAGAATTAAATGGGCGGGACATGTAGCATTCATGTACGGATTGAGGTTAATAACTTTTGTCTTGACATGATGTATGTCTTACTGTAAAGTCGCTGTCCACTTGAGCCTAATTAAGTGTTTTAATTGTGTTGCGTTGCCAGGCAACGTCAAATGTACACAGTTTAAATCGAAGGGGAATTAGAAAATTATACAGGGTCAAGTGGTCGTGGCCTGTTTAAGGAACTCGTCTTGGGGAACGCTAATTGGTGTTCGTGGTCGGATTAGAAACTGGCACCTTTTGCACACAAGTCCTGAGAGGTTTGTTTGTTGAACAGAATGTGATTAGGGTCAGTAGGTAACTGTAGTACACACACACTTGAGCGTGTGCAGGACTGGCAAAATACAACTCACGGGGATGTTCATATAAGGTACAACCCTCTGTCAACCCTTTACTTGACGGTGGTATATATATATATATATATATATATATAACACGTGCGTTAACATTTCAAAGCTCTACATTTTGCTGTGTGTTTGTATGCTTCGTATGATTCTCTCAATAAACATCTATTATTTCCATAAATAACACTCCTGTAACCGGTTTGTCTTTGTAATAGAGATAAATTGTGTTTATTGCGAGGCAGGAACTGAATTTATGTCCGTTGTTTATACGAACGTTAGTCTGCAAATAGACCGTGCCATGGCGCAGGCGGTTAGTCGCCTGCCTCTCAACGGCCCATGTGGGATTCGTGGTGAACAGAGTGGCAGTAAGACAGGTTTTTCTTTCAGTACCTGCTTCGGTTTTATCCTGTCAGTAATGATACTGACCAATGCCCCATACTCATCTGCACCTTAATAGTACCTTTATAAGAAGGACAAGCGGGCGAAGCCTGGGAATATTCAAACACAGCAATTCTTTAATTTCACGTTGTGTTCACCGTGCATCTTGACATTAATGTCACGTTGTGTTCACCGTGCATCTTGACATTAATGTCACGTTGTGTTCACCGTGCATCTTGACATTAATTTCACGTTGTGTTCACCGTGCATCTTGACATTAATTTCACGTTGTGTTCACCGTGCATCTTGACATTAATGTCACGTTGTGTTCACCGTGCATCTTGACATTAATGTCACGTTGTGTTCACCGTGCATCTTGACATTAATTTCACGTTGTGTTCACCGTGCATCTTGACATTAATTTCACGTTGTGTTCACCGTGCATCTTGACATTAATTTCACGTTGTGTTCACCGTGCATCTTGACATTAATGTCACGTTGTGTTCACCGTGCATCTTGACATTAATGTCACGTTGTGTTCACCGTGCATCTTGACATTAATGTCACGTTGTGTTCACCGTGCATCTTGACATTAGTTTCACGTTGTGTTCACCGTGCATCTTGACATTAATTTCACGTTGTGTTCACCGTGCATCTTGACATTAATTTCACGTTGTGTTCACCGTGCATCTTGACATTAATGTCACGTTGTGTTCACCGTGCATCTTGACATTAATTTCACGTTGTGTTCACCGTGCATCTTGACATTAATTTCACGTTGTGTTCACCGTGCATCTTGACATTAATGTCACGTTGTGTTCACCGTGCATCTTGACATTAATTTTCAGTTTTTTAACCAACGAATGCACTTTTTAGTTTCGTATTTCTGTTCAATTAACCCTACACATGTTTCGGCCGTGACTCGGCCATCATCAGGGGTACATTGATAAGTTCACTTCACTGTTCACTGTCCATTTGGTATTATCACAACCGTTACACTGTTTAAGGCTATTATTTACGTTGGCAGTCACCAGTACACACAATTTCGTCAAGTAGTTTCTTGAAATGTCTTGGTGTGTAGCACTATAAATTGCGAATATCGAGCACTGTGTCGTTGGTATTGTTGAAATCGTTAAAATTATTAAGATTATTGTTAATGAAATTTGTTAAAATTGTTAAAATTGCTGGCAGTTGGTCTTGTATGGATGTTGACGTCCGTATGCTGCTGCTGTTATTGTGCTGTTGCGTGGTTGTGACTGAGTGACACTCAGTAAATGGCTGTAAATGGTTATTAATTTATTTTTCTACTTATAGTATTTTGATCCAAAAGTAAATATAAATTAATAAGTGAATAAACGGATATCGTACGTTCTGTGTTCTAATGTGGGCCGATATGTGTTTAGGCATCACACATATCGTACGTTCTGTGTTCTAATGTGGGCCTATATGTGTTTAGGCATCACACATATCGTACGTTCTGTGTTCTAATGTGGGCCTATATGTGTTTAGGCATCACACATCCCACCCATCATTTGAGGTCACAATCATTAAGGATACGTAATGTGTTTCGATGCCGCTGTGTAAAGTATCAGAGCGTCGTGGTTTAGAGGGTAGCAGAGTTTCTTCGCGTTCAGGAAGTAGCGGTTTCCAATTTTGGCCCTGAGACAGTCTCTTCTGACCGATGTTTCCGTTGTTTTCCCCATTCTCAGACAGATGGTACTCTAGTAGGCGAATCTAAAATTTATCCTCTGCCAGTTTTTTCCACGTCTTTTCTAATTATTATTCGCTAATCATCTGACAGTTGGCACGGTATGGTCTGTGATACTGACAGCTTCTTTAAATAAACAAATATGTATATATATATATATATATATGTAAGGTAGCTGCTTAACTTCCAGAAGTACAGTTTTTCTCGAGATGCTCTCCAGCCTGTGCTTACTCCTGCCTGTCATCAAGCAGACGCTGTGTACGGCCTAATTCTGTCTTTATTTCTCTTATTCCTTTTCTTTTCTCTTTCTTTCTTTATTTCTTATGTATTTATTGTGTGCTTTCTTTCTTCCCTTCGGTACATGTTTTCGGTTCGGACAGTACCTCATGCCGGTTCTTTTCCTATTATGATTCCTCCTTCGTATTTTATGCGCGTCATCGGCGTCCTTCGTTTGACCCTTGTTGTAGTGCTTTGTGTGGAGACGGGCTGCGATCTGAAGACTCCAGCTTTATGTGCTGTGTGTGGCGTGAAGCCTAAGCCGGAAGGTGTTACAGGCCGATATAACCCGTTCCGAGCTACAAACACAGGCTTTGTTTAACGTCATTGTTTAATATAGTCAGTACCTCGTCTGCCTATCTTGAGAGAGATTTGAGTCCGTTGGGTACTTAAAATTGAATCAAGAATTTATAACTAATAATTGTTGCTAAACGTGCGTACCATGGAAATGTTTAAACGCACGGAATCTTGTAGCGTACGGACTAAAACTCTGCTTTGTATTCAGAACAGTGTTCGGATATCGACTGGAGACCAACTATCGTGACGGAGGTGTCTCGTGGGTTTCTTCAGTCACTCCAGGCAAATTGCGACTGAAGTCAGGCCACAACCGCTTCCATCCACATCCTTTTCAGTTGTTTATTCACTAACCAAGCTACCATGCGACGCTGTGGTCTCAGAAATTGAAAGCGTTTTTAAATAGATCATAAATAAATAAATATATACATACGAACACAGAGCGCTGATGAAACTGTGGTTCGAAGTAAGCACTATCGCATGATATTACGTTGAAGCCACTTCGTTATGTATGCCAGTCATTGTAGCCGTTTAAGAATAGGACCGGAAGATGATAGCAATAGACGGCGTTGGAAGGTATTGCGATAAGTTCAGGGTCTTGGAATATACCTGCAGTTTGTATATTTAGTATTAATGTTGGTTGCAGATTTCTTTATTGAGGTTAGGTTAGACATTTTTGACGAAGTTTTTTTTTTTGAAGGCAAGTAAATGTTACACGAGCACAGACATTGATCTCTTAATAGATTTTATGCACAATCATTTCTCGTTAAATTTGATCTGGGTTTATACTGGTTGAAGAATTAACAGTGTAATCCGACAGATTGATCAGTAAATGTAGACAGTCGTAGAAGTCTTCCGTTTATCAGGCCCTCTTTCCGTAGTATTATTCAATTCAGGGGGGCTTTGACCTGTGCTTTGTTCTGCATTGTTAAGCTACAAGGCCCTCTGGAGGACGCGCGTTATGGGAACGAACACAGTGGGCCAAGGAACGTGTGCGTGACAAACGGGTGTCACCTGGACGTGCCTTGTTTACTGTATTGTGAGCAGTCCCATTCCGGCAGTATTACTTGCAAAAAAGGAAGTCGTTACTACTAGTAAGGAAAGTTAGGTAATGTTACTTCGATGAGCGTCTCACATTTTTAAAATCACGTCTAAAATATTAAGATTACGGATTTGTGGGACGTGACACCGTGCAGTTTGGACTGCTGTACCAACGTTTCGGAAGACCGTGCTGCCTGAAGAACTTAGACGAAAGTACAGATTCTGTGTATGTTAAGTTTGTCGGGAATGAAAGGAAATATTCGCATTATGGCCATGTTTATGATCGTTGACTTACAAACAATATTGCTTATTTAATGTGCAACTATTTGTATTTGATCTAAAGGCGTGCCAAACTTTACCTGTCATGTTACAGTGGTTCATCAGTTACCGTCGTGAGACTGAAGGCTAAAGAAAATTTTCACACGGCCACCATCTTGTTGCTGTACTCTCTACAAAAATATTACCTCAGTAGAAATATTTCCAACTTGTATTGGCATACTTCATTTGAGGCATTGAAGTACATGGCGATAGCATCGCTCCCGCCTCACAAGTTCGCCTCTCCGCCATGTTTTTGTTACTGACTGAAGGAAACGAACAAGGCGTTCGAATGGGTTTCAGTGGCATAAAATTGATGCGAAGTTGGCTCAAAAGTTGAAATGGGCGAAACTCACACAGACAATTACACAGATACCTCAGTTTGCTCTTTTAAGGAAGGGAAGTAAGCTAAGAATTCGGTTCATACCTCACAGGAAATTCACTGCGTTTCCATTGCTAGGACCGAACAGTTACTGCCGTGTAGGGAAACAGGGCTGTTTATTGTGAGAATTGTACGAAACAGTCTGTGGGAAAAATTTAGAGCTCTGAATGTTAAGCAGGTTATGTACATAGTAACCACTTTGCTATGAAGGGTTAAGGGAGAACATACAAACAACAGTCAAAGTACCGGCTTTGTGACTTTTGCTTTGATATTATATCGTTAAAATAGGTTGATTGATTACACCTTACACCTTACACCTTGCTCCCCTTGTGTTTGTGGTGTCAGTTATGAGTGACAGGATACTATATAATATGATATGATATGTGATCATTGTGTGTTTTAAAGAGGTGCGCCTTCACATTACGCGGAACTTCGCAAAGAGCATCAGACACTGACACACGGTTTTCCAAAGCCTTCGAACAAAGATAGTTTTGATCGTGTTTTGTTCGCATAGTCTGTATGGCATGTCCGACGTTTTAAAAAGTACTGCTGCATTTGTAGTAACAGTTGTATAAGTTTAGTGCAGTAATGTGGTTACAGTACAGACTAGAGGCCAAACGAACGATTGATAAACTATTACATTTTGAAAGGGGATTCCCTGTTCTTATCGTCGAATTAAGGCGGTGTGTTTTCCTTTATCTGAAGAAACGGAAATGCGCAATGTAATGCTGCAATATGAACCGATGCTTGCAGACTGAAGCTGTCGAAATTCTTGTAGCTCAGCCATTTTGATTAACACAGTCGTGTTTCTGTTGTGATTCTTACCTTCAATCTAGTTAGACGTATTCAGAGCAACTGGTCACCTTTGCTTCTAACGATTCTTCAGTTGTACTTTTTAGGCGCCTCGCATAGTCGCGAAAAGTGCCTGTTGGATTCGTCATGTCCGTCTGCCGCTTGTATCAAGGCGGCTCCCACGGGATGGATTTACTAGGTACACGAAATTTGGTGTGTTGGGGACTTTTATGAAAATCTGTCGAGAAAATACAGATTTGGTTAAAACCGGGCAAAAAATATCTGGCACTTTGCATGTAGACCTGACTACGTGTTATTGTTGTCGGCGACATTAAATCGCCATAAAAGCCCTCTCGTCGAGTGCACTGGTATCAGGCTGTTAGGATAGCCGAGGAGGTATAAACATTATGCGAACGCACCACAATGTTACGTTATACATACATTGCCTATCTTTTTACACAGAGGCCTGTGACGGTACCTCAGTTCTGTAATAACGCAATGTTTCTATATCCGCCATAAATATAAATCTCGTCCTAAAATGATATATTTCGGTCTTACGGGACGGGACGCCGTGTGGATAGGACACACGTAACAATATTCATCGTCGCGAGAAGTTACAATCAATAACAATTTAAGTGTTTTAAGATTCTTCTGCGGCCTACTGTACTGATGGCGACTTTACAGCAATGAAGTGAGGCTGTTACATTTAGGGACAGGGCAGTGATTATATACTATATACTAAAGCAATATTTAGCATAATAATTTCGTCCAAATTAGTAAATTTATGAACTGCTGTCCTTACGTTACGAGAAGAAATATAATGCAACCTACTGTTGAAAAAAAAAACGGAAATTTTGTTTGTTTACGTGGCGCCATTTTAAATAAAATGTCGGGTAGGTCATAGTTCGTGACTTTCATGTTTGTTTTGGTTTAAGATTCTATTCTTAATCAGTGAATGAACGAAAGGAAATTGTCCGCAGAAACGATTTTAACATGTTAATTAACGGTGCTGATTAATCAACCAAGGTTTGATGAAGAATGTTCGCAATTTTTAGATGAAAGGAAACAGGCTGAAATGCAGTGGTTACAGGATTTAAACCAAAGTAATGTAGATAATCTGAACAATGTACGACGTGAAGCTGGTAGACATGTCAGGAACAAAAGGGGGGGAATATCTGAAAGGTAAAGTTAATGAACTTGAAGCAAACAGTAATGCCAAGAATATTAGAGACCTGTATAAGGGCATCATTGACTTTAAGAGAGGTTGGTACATGGTCATGTCTCGAGATCAGCATGCAGTTCAAAATCACAACATAAAGGCAGGTGATAAATCCTTTGAAAGGGTGGAACAGTTCGAATATTTGGGAACAGCCGTAACAGATCAAAATTTCATTCATGAACAAATTAAGAGCAGTTTGAAATCAGGGAATGCTTGTTATCGTTCGGTGCAGAATCTTCTGTCTTCCAGTTTGCTATCCAAAAAATATGAAGGTTGAGATATTCAGAACTGTAATTTTGCCTGTTGCTTCATACAGGTGTGAAGCCTTGTCTCTCACATTGAGGGAGGAACATAGGTTGTGCACCAAGTGACAACACTGCTATTTTAACTTTTGACTTTAACTTATACGATAAAATTTTAAGTTACTATACAGTTTTACATATTTTACAAATTCAAATGTGTTTTTATAACTTACTTCTAAGACAAATGTGTTCTTCGGCACATTAAACATGCAATGTGAGTGTAGTAGCTTCTTACACCCTGAAGATGGTCTACGGACCGAAACACGTGTAGGAGAATACATCGATATTAATAAAACTATAAAGTAGTTTGTGTTTGTGCTTTTGTTGGTTACTGAATAATAGGCTGAGAGTGTTCGAGAATATGGTGCTGAGGAGGATATTCGGGCCTAAGAGGGACGAGGTAAGAGGGCAGTGGTAAAGACTACATAACGAGGGACTTTATAGTCTCTGCTCCTCACAAAATATTATTCGGGTGATCAAATCAAGAAGGATGAGATTAGCGGGGTATGTGGCTCGTATGGGAGACAAGAAAGGTGTATACACGGTTTCTGGGGGGGAGACCTGAGGGAATGAGACCACTTGTAAGACCTGGGAGGACAGTAATAAAATGGATGTTCAGTAAATGGTTTGGGGAGGTATCGACTGGTTTTCTCTGGCTCAGGACAGGGAGAGGTGGCAGGCGCTTGTGGATACGGCAGTGAACCTTCGGTTCCATAAAATGCGGGGAATTTCCTGACTGGCTGAGGGCCTATTATCTTCTCAGGAAGGAATCTGCGCCATGCAGTTAGTTAGTTGGTTAGTTGATTAATCGAACAGCCGTTCAGCATTGCTGCCTGCAGTAAACGAAAGCAAGTTCGGTCGCCTAGCTGTAGAAGCTGGACTCTGACGGTTTGGGCGCGGTTCGCAGCTGCACTTTTTGACGGATTTTGATGAAATTTGTTACTTGCCTAAAAGAATTTGGCACAGATCTGAATATATGGACTGCCAGTTTCCACGAAGGTGCAAGTATGTTTTCCTCTTATACAGGATATACACAAAAGAATGGTGCGGTTTCAATAGTTTTCACTATTGAAACCGCACCATTATTTTGTGTATACCCTGTACTTTAATATATACGGAATACTCGTATGTTGCGACCATCAGGGCGAAGGCCGTTTTACGTTACAGTATTTACATTTTCTGCTGTCGCAACATTGTTATCAATGCAAACGCTGCCAAGTGCTGGAGTGTAGCAAGTGTAAGGTATCTAATCTCTATATAGGCCTACATTGCCAAGCCCGTCTCTTACCGGCACTGGGTTGCGTGTCACTCTTTCTCCACTATTCTTGTCATTGTCACGCCTATAGGTAGGGCCACCCACAGTAAACACGGCCCGCAAACTGACACACCCTCGCCTTCTGTTTTCCAGAAATTTGTTACGTGGTTCATTGAGTGACGTCACAAGGGAGGTTTGTACTATGTTGCCTCTTCAATGCTCGCTTTGCTCCAAAAAACTCCATGTGATTACAATAAAAATGGAGCCCCTGTGTTGTGGAATTTACAGAAATGCCTTTTTGGTGACATCAGTTATTTGAAGGAGGCGGTGAAGTTGACTGAAGAGAACCAAATCACTGAACGTCGCGGTCCAGTGAGTAGCACATCGTGTGCGAGATGTTCCAAGTTCACATCTCAGCTATCTTGACTGAGGTCGTTCGTCTTTTTTTTTTCTGATTCCAGCAATAAAATGATGTGGCTGATTGTTAACTTACAAAAAGACGGCTTCCGTACACGTTTATCCCAATTCAGTGTTGCCCAATTACCCTAACTTTCTATGTTATATAATCTGAGCTACTGACAGCGCCGTTAAATAAACCGTAAATAAACGCAACCAAATTTTAACTACCATTTTCAATCCAAGACTTATTATCGATACTCATTGTGTCGTTTTCATTTCTCGGTATTCATTCGGGGCGGGTATGCATTAATGAATGCTTTTGTCTTGACGGTAATGAATAGGCTACTACCGTTACACCAGTTAGTTACTTGGAAACTCATATTACAAGTCCCCATCTTTATGGCGGAAGAGTATCTTTGTGTTTGGACAGTGTTTTTGGACTGAATAGGCTTTTTATTTCCGCAATGACACGCGCTTTGCTGCCGTTGTTTTGGTCTGTATGGGATCGTTTTACAAAGATGTTTTTATACCAGATAGTAGCAAGCTAAATTAATCTTGTTTGAAGTTAGAGTTATGCCCGGTGGCAGACACCGTGTTTTGAAGCCGGTTAATATCTTTGTACGCTAGACATATATTCAGGTTAGGTAATATCAAATTTATAAGGCGTGTTTTTGGGCTAAGTTTGGAATCATATACTTCTAGGTGTGAAACAGTAATTTCACATTGGTTTGGATCTGTGATGTATGTTGTCAGGCCTGTTAATATTGTCGTGGACGGTGAATGTTATAATGTAGTAGACTGTTTTGTAGTGCAAAACAAGCCAATATTTTTAGCTCTGCTAGTAGACATACCACATGCATTAACTCCAGCCGCAGAGAAGTCGGTCTGAAATACAGTATGTTTTCGCACCTGATAATATATGCGGAGAATGTTTCTTGGCTGTACTGTATAGTGGCGCAGCACATGCGAAATGTTTGCAGTCCGGCTAGTAGCAAGCACCAGTAACTCTTGGCAGTAAAAGAGCAGTCGGCCTGTCAGTCGCTCGGGAAGTCTCGACCGCAGCTGTTGTGCATTTGTGCGTGTGTGTGCTGCAGTCTTTTCGCAAGGTAGGTGAACAGGCATGGATTTGACAGGAGTGAATCAGTGAGATTTCATTAAAGTTTCACTTATGCTGTCGCAAGTTGGACTCCAGCGTCTATTGACAGGAAGTATTCGGACTGTCGCATTCACCGTGACAGCTGTTTAACATCTGCACATCATTTCGTCAAAATGGCGGAAACAATGCCGGGCCTACCGGTCCTAGGCTTAGTAGTTTAGCATCTACGCCGAAGTTCAACCAGTAGTTACAGGAAAGATAGTAGTGTTATTTTAACAACTGCCCGAAAATTCAACCAACAGTTAGAAGAAATATAACAATGCAGTTTAATTGTTGCGTCAAAGCTCTACCAATTGTGACAGGAAATAACAGTGCTAGTTTAAAAGCTGTGCCAAAGTTCAACGAAGAGTTACAGGAAATAGCAGTGCTATGTAACTACTGAGCCAAAGTTGAATCAATAGTTATAGGAAACATAAAGTTTAGCAAATACAAAGAATGTTGTAACTTAAAAAAAACTAAATGTATGTTCCTTGATTTAGAGTATCTCTTTTTACTTCGTTCAATGACTTATACTAATCGACGAGTAGATGACTCTGGTCCATCTCGTCACAACTTATTGCCTCACTATTCTTTTTCGTATATTATTCTCCCGTGTACTCATCGACCTGCCAAATAATCTCTTCATCTCGCACACTTCTGTACTATTTTGTGAAACAACTTACTTGCCTGTTACTGTACTGTCATTTAACTGTTTGTTTTCTCGTGTTTGAGTTGTGTATCCGTTGACCTCTGCCCTCCCGACACCGCAGCCGGGGCTGTCCATCCCATAGAAACTCGACTTATTTGTGAGGACTGAAATTACTTCAGAACAGAGAGAGACTAGGTTTGCGATGAAATTGTGAGACGAATAATTTCTGGAAGTCATTATGGTTACTGTCTTCCGGGATGTAATGTTGTAGCTGCTTAGCAACGCTTCAGGGGAATCACATGTTCACGGTAGAGAATGGAGACAGCACGTTTCTGCGACATGTTGATAAGTTTGTGCCGGACTACACGGTGTCACATCCAAGAAGATAGGTCAGAACGTCAGATCTCATACTATTACTTATTCTTCTCTGTGCTTTCCTAATACTGAAAGTCATGCTATACATACATTACGTACGCACGTAATGTATGTATACAGACACATAAATACATACATACAGATACATACATACATACATACATACAGACACATACATACATACATACATACATACATACATACAGACACATACATACATACATACAGACATACATATATGCATACATACAGACATACATACATGCATACATACATACAGACAGACATACATATATGCATACATACATACATACATACCTACAGACAGACATACATGCATACGTACAGACATACATGCATGCATACATACATTACAGACATATATACATACATACATACATACATACACATACATACATACATACAGACATACATGCATACGTACAGACATACATGCATGCATACATACATTACAGACACATACATACATACAGACATACATATATGCATACATACAGACATACATACATGCATACATACATACATACATACATACATACAGACAGACAGACATACATACATACATACATACATACATACATACATACATACATACATACATACATACATACATACAGACAGACATACATGCATACGTACAGACATACATGCATGCATACATACATTACAGACACAGACATACATATATGCATACATACAGACATACATACATGCATACATACATACATACATACATACAGACAGACAGACATACATACATACATACATACATACATACATACATACGTACATACATTACAGACATACATACATACATACATTACAGACATACATACATACATTACAGACATACATACATACGTACATACATACGTACATACATACGTACATACATACGTACATACATACATACAGACAGACATACATACATACATACATACATACATACATGCATGCATACGTACAGACATACATGCATGCATACATACATTACAGACACATACATACATACAGACATACATATATGCATACATACAGACATACATACATGCATACATACATACATACATACAGACAGACAGACATACATACATACATACATACATACATACATACGTACATACATACGTACATACATACGTACATACATACATACAGACAGACATACATGCATACATACATTACAGACATATGTACATACATACGTACATACATACATACAGACAGACATACATGCATACATACATACATACATACAGACAGACAGACATACATACATACATACAGACATACATACATGCATACATACATACATACATACATACAGACAGACAGACATACATACATACATACATACATACATACGTACATACATTACAGACATACATACATACATACGTACATACATACATACATTACAGACATACATACATACGTACATACATACGTACATACATTACAGACATACATACATACATACGTACATACATACATACAGACAGACAGACATACATACATACATACATACGTACATACATTACAGACATACATACATACATACGTACATACATACATACATTACAGACATACATACATACGTACATACATACGTACATACATTACAGACATACATACATACATACGTACATACATACATACATTACAGACATACATACATACGTACATACATACGTACATACATACGTACATACATACGTACATACATACGTACATACATACGTACAGACATACATACATGCATACATACATTACAGACATATGTACATACATACGTACATAAATACGTACAGACATACATACATGCATACATACATTACAGACATATGTACATACATACGTACATAAATACGTACATACATACGTACAGACATACATACATGCATACATACATTACAGACATATGTACATACATACGTACATACATACGTACAGACATACATACATGCATACATACATTACAGACATATGTACATACATACGTACATACATACGTACAGACATACATACATGCATACATACATTACAGACATATGTACATACATACGTACATACATACGTACAGACATACATACATGCATACATACATTACAGACATATGTACATACATACGTACATAAATACGTACGTACAGCAGTTTTGCTGGCTGTTTTGAATATCTGTGAAAGTGGTTTCTTGCTTTGGAGAAATGACGTTATTAACAGGTGTTAGGAAACAGAGTGTTGGGCTGAGTGTTCGTACGTCAGAAGGCTGCACTAAGTCAGCAGTTTGTGTTAATGCACAACATATAGATCACCTGGTGACGGTAGTGTGGGGTGCGACTGCCTGGACATGTGCGTAGGACACGTGACAAATACATACAGAGGTTTGGTGTAGGACAGCGACCATTTGTGTCACCAGCAAGATGATAATATTAAAGCGAGTAGTAGAGGCATAATCTGTGAGGATGGTATGTGGGTGGAACTGGCTGAGGATCGTGGTATTAACTGCAAGGAACCATCTACACGTGGTTCTTCTGACACAAGAGAGGGGGCCTGTTAGATTCTGAAATATTTAGATGCCCACATCTTGAAAAATACGCAACGCTCGTTAAAATATGCTCACTTTTATATAATCTAAAACAATGACATGGCGACCACGCGAAACATATGTCTGCTGGTTATAGCTATGGCGGTTTGAAACTGGCTTTGTATGAGAACACGCAGCAGACGCGTTGAGATTTTTGTTAGTATCGCAGTGTACAGTAGTTGTAACGTTCAAGTTAAGAAATTAAAGCGTACGCACCTAATTAAAAAAGGATTGTGAATGAGGACTGGAAACGCATTAAAAATTATATTGCAGTATTTGCACATCGCCTTAATAGCCGTGGCTACCCTTCGTATTTCGTAACATTTTTATATGTTCTCTGTTAAGTTTGCGATAGGAAACAGCAAACGGAAATGTTATATTTTCCTAGACTTTATTTTTGTACTGAAATCTTCTTGTGTCTTTATGTTCAGCCGGTGTGAAAAACTGACACAACATACAAATAAATACAGCTTACAGACAGGAATGTTATATCGGATAACCACAATGCAGTCGAAATCTCTACTAGTTGAAAATTATCCACAGAAATTAGTGGCTGAATTTTGAAACTGATCATGTGTAGCTTCCTATAGCTTCATCTTATAGACAAATATTTGAAGGAAAGTAGGATTCCAGAATATCTTGAGCTACCTTCACGTCAGCATGTCCAAACGGTGTCCCTGAGCAGCTGCATATTCCGCCCTGTTTGCATACGTACCGACTGCTGCACTGCATATTGTACCGCATATCGCACCGCATACAAAAGCATACCATGCCGCATACATATCGCATACCGTATAGCATACGTGCAGCATACAGCACCAACGTACACACCGGGTACCGTACTGTATACATATACCAGACCGTACGGTGGAGGTGGCCGTACAATCGATCGCGATCTACCAGTCGATCGCTGCCAGTTGTTGGTCGATCGCGACCGCACTTTGGTCTCTATCAAAATTATTTGCCGCCTCAGTACGATCAATAGCTCTTCGTTTGACAGCATTTTCTGGATCAACCTGCCTCTGCGAACAAGCCTTCTCCCACATGACGATAATTAAATCTCGATACCGAAGCCGTCTGACCGATGAACATTTAAAACACTGCCTTCACTTGTGCCTAAGTAATTGTGAACATTCTTTCAGTAAGTCATCGCAAGATATGCGGTGCCATGCATCAACTTCGCAACAGGAAGGTTAATAAAAACATCTTTTAATTATGGTAAATTGTTTTAGTTTGAAAAGACCGGTTTTTAATAAACGAAACAATTGTACTTTTATATTTGATGTTAGTATGCTATTTTACATTTCTTTGTCTAGTTGACCTAATGCCGATCCCAGTTGGTCTGCGGCTGCTCGTTGCTGGGATTGAGGGTTCGAATCCCGCAGGGGGCATGGATGTCTGTCTCTTGTGAGTGTTGTGTGTTGTCAGGTAGAGGTCTCTGCGTCGGGCTGATCACACGGCCAGAGGAGTCCTACCGAGTGTGGTGTGTCTGAGTGTGATCGTGAAGCCTCGATAATGGGAACGCCCTGGCCCACGAGGGAGTATTGCGCCATGGAAAAAGATTTGACCTAATATTAGTACATTATGTACTATGGTAGATCGCGAAAGATTTTCTGTGTTTAGAGTAGATCACTCAGTCCAAAAGTCTGGCCACCTCTGCCGTACGGCATACATGCAGCATGCAGTACCAACGTACACACCGCATACCGTAGGCATACATGCAGCATACAGTACCAACGTACATAGCCGGCCACGAGGATACCCGAAAGGATTACATTTGCATATGTACTATGTAACCGAAAACGAGTAATACTCGCAAACGGCCATACCGTACGGCATACATGCAGCATGCAGTACCAACGTACACACACCGCATACCGTAGGCATACATGCAGCATACAGTACCAACGTACATACCGCACACCGCATACCGTAGGCATACATGCAGCATACAGTACCAACGTACATACCGCACACCGCATACCGTAGGCATACATGCAGCATACAGTACCAACGTACATACCGCACACCGCATACCGTAGGCATACATGCAGCATACAGTACCAACGTACATACCGACCGCATACGTAGGCATACATGCAGCATACAGTACCAACGTACATACCGCATACCTTCCAAGTGTTCTCCTCAGTACCCTGTTCGTGAATGACCCAAGTCTGTGTTCGTCCCCTAGGGTTAACATAGCTAACTCCTGCTTGAGCAGTTGACAGTCAGTCGTGTAGTGAAGAAATTCCCCGCCTTGTGTAGTATTCAGAGGTTCACGATTGTGTTCAGAACTTGTTCTTGGTCGCTGTTCTTAGGCAAATCTATTCAATCCGCCTTCTTCGAATCTGTTTTTAACTTGTATTTTTAATATCTTGTTCCCATCCACACCCAGGTTTTCCAAGAGGTCTCTTCCTTTCAACTTTGCGACCGGACTTCGTGCGCATTGCTCTCCCATGCAGGCTACATAACCCACCCATCCCATCGTCCTAATCGTCGTTGAAGAGTAGAAATTAATTGTACAACACGTAATTTAATGTTAAAGAGCGGAGGTAATTATAGTAATTAGCTTATAGGCGGGAAAAGATCGGAATTGGTGTTCGATTCCTGGCAGGACCACAACCCAGCTCTTGGGCCCACTAGATATCCTATCCAGTGAGTAGCGTTGGCTCTTTCACCATCGGAAAAAGCGGCCGGGGCGTAAAGCTGACCACTCACTTCAATCTAGTGCCGAGGTTAAGACTGCGTGCAGTTATACCTCCTCTCATACATTTTTGTGTTGTGCTCAGTTAAACACAGGGACACATCATGTCTCACTGTATCAAACTCACAGGTCACATTATGAAACTCGCACGAGTGTGGCGCACCTGTTGTGTAACCTGTGTAATCTGCTTCGCGACGTTTAACAAAGGAACGCGTACAGTTCATTTCCAAACTTGGTCACGGACTGAGCCACTGTCAGAGAATATTCGACCGGTTCCGCAGCTATTTCGTGTTTGAAGCCGTCGTCGTTCAAGGCCAACAGTTCGACTTCCGATCGCAGACAGATGACTCGCGCCACATCTCCAGTCGAGATCGGTTGGTTGTGAGATGCTGTGTCAACTGCTGCGGTCTGGTTGCGACCGAGGGCAGAAGGTGCGTAATTGTGAGTGACGAGTGGGGACGGATGAGGAAGGAAGCGGGCTGTATCGAATTTCAGTTGCTGTCCGGGCGTTTGCTTGGAGGTACTGAAGATAACACAATATACGTAGTATTGGGATGGTCAAATCAAGGAGGATGGGACGGAACATGTAGCATGCACGGAAGTTTAAAGACGCACACAGAATTTTGGTCGGAAGCCTGAAGCAAAGAGACTACTTGGAAGAGAGAGGCGTAGATAGCGGATGATATAAAAATGGACCCTAAAAATAGCGGAGGGTGTGAATCGGGTACACATGGTTGAGGATAGGCTCCAGTGGCGGGCTGTTGTTAACACGGTAATGAATTTTTTATTTTCACAAAAGGGATTTTTTTTTGACTAAGTGAGGGACAGTTGGCTGCTCAATGAAAACTCTGCCAGTGGTTAGTTACTTAGTGTAGTCTTTGACCCGTGTCCTAAGCAATAAGCTACTCTGCCATACATAGGGGTGTCTGGGGCGTGAGATCAAATTTCCCCATTTAAGAGGACTCCTTGTTTAAGGGGTTGGCCCATCGCATTGTCTCATCTACACACGACAACACAACATACAGGAACGGGCTTATACACAGGAACCTCAAGCAAGATTTGAACTCGTGATCCTAATGTTCGGGCAGTCCCATGACATAAGGGTTTTAAACCTTTAAAGAACAGAATGTAATTATATGTACTACCGTCTTTGACACTGTGACATTGCCTGCTTCCCACAGAGTGTATTTATGCGTTTCTTATTATTCTCACTGTAAACAACAATTATTTCCCTCAATAGTACTTCGTAATAGAAAAGCAGTGTGTTTGTTGTGAGGAAGGGAAATAGTAGGCTTATCACAATGCAGTCTATGTCTGTATTTCACGTTTTGCAGCACGACCGATTTCCACGAAACCTGATATGAAAGTTGTGCCACCGGAGCCGGTCCCAAAGCCTCAGGTTCTGATTTCCTTCAGTCATTAGTAACAACATGGCTGACGCTCGAATTTGTGAGGCTGGACCAAACTAACCCCACTTATACATTAGGGTCATGAAATGTTGCATGTCGATAAATATGTTAAGAATATGCAGCTTCTGTTTTACTAATATTCTTACACAGTGGAATTCACAGTACGATTATCATGAGATATTTTTCCTTTAGCTTCCATTTGGTGGCATTTACGTGTGAACCATTGAAGCTAGACATGTGAAATTTGGTACGGACATGAAACAATAGACATGCCTACATATTACGTGTGTGGGCCGCGATAGCTCAGTCGGTATAGCGACTGGCTACGGGCTGGAAAATCCGGGGATCGAATCCCGGTGTGGGCGAGATTTTCCGCACCCGTCCAGACCGGCCCTGGGGCCTACCCAGCCTCCTATACAATGGGTACCGGGTCTCTTCCCGGGGTAAAGCGGCCGGGGCGTGGAGTTGACCACCCACCCTCATCTAGCGCCGAGGTTAAAGAAAGAGTAGAGCTATACCTCTACTCCCCCTCTGGGCCATCGTGGCCTGTTCTAGGGAGAACTTTACCTATTTACATATTACGTGTGAGATATTGTTTGCAAGTCACCGACTACGAACATGGCGATGATGCAGATTTTTGAGATTATATTAAAGAAATAAAATCTGTAGGCCTGCTTACTTAATCGTTTTCTGACAGAAATGAAAAAAAAAAAACTTTAGTAAACAATGGATATTTTGAATTGCTCTCTGTTGTAGGAAAGCAGAATATGGTATCTACTCGGACGTTAAGAGTAAGCATTTCAGATTCAATATAGTCTTCTCGGGCGCACAGCCGCGTCAATTCGTTTGAATACAACGTTTCGGGGACTAGCTCCGTCCCCATCCTCAGGCAAAACTGAGTTTTGCCTGAGGATGGGGACGGAGCTAGTCCCCGAAACGTTGTATTCAAACGAATTAGTTTTGCCTGAGGATGGGGACGGAGCTAGTTCCCGAAACGTTGTATTCAAACGAATTAGTTTTGCCTGAGGATGGGGACGGAGCTAGTCCCCGAAACGTTGTATTCAAACGAATTAGTTTTGCCTGAGGATGGGGACGGAGCTAGTCCCCGAAACGTTGTATTCAAACGAATTAGTTTTGCCTGAGGATGGGGACGGAGCTAGTCCCCGAAACGTTGTATTCAAACGAATTAGTTTTGCCTGAGGATGGGGACGGAGCTAGTCCCCGAAACGTTGTATTCAAACGAATTGACGCGGCTGTGCGCCCGAGAAAACTATATTGAATCATGTCGCCGCGAAAGTTTTAAAACTTATATCAAGCATTTCAGACTTGAAAGGTTTAATGAGAGACTGTTTTATGTTAACCTTCAACCTGATTCATATATCCTACCGGGGTGGGTCAGCCCTGTTCGCCTTGCTGGACCGTTGAAGGTGTGTTCATTAAGCTGAGGGGTGGACAAGGCTGTCGGCCCACGAGGTTATACCATAATTCCTCCTCTCTAAATTTGGACAGGAAATCGTTGATCTGGTTTCCCCTTCGCATGTCTTTACAGTCTACATTTGTTACAGCTCTCATACACGAACTTTTCGTCGAGCAGATTAACACAGCGGTAACTGGTGTCACGTTAGGAAGGTACTCGGTTTGAAACCCACCCGCGGATATATCTTGATTTACGTGATATTTGAGCGTTCTCACGTTGGTGAATGTTAAGATTGCGGTCTTGGGTGATGTGACGCCGTGTAATTTGTTAGGCCTACTTGCTTTCAACAACCGTAATCTTTATTTAATTTCGCGGGTTTCCTCAGTTCATCCAACTGTTCGGGTAGTGATATTACGATGGTCTGGACATGTAGATCGACTAGGGAGATAAAATTGCGCTGAATACTGATGATATGAACTATGGTAAGACCAACAAGGAGATGGGAAATTTTTGGTTATTTAACGACAGGGTTTCAACTGTGTTGGTTACGTACCGTTGACTAATACGGTAGCTGTGAGGGACTGTGAATGATGAATTGGGAAGGATGTGGCAGGAATCTGTTGTGGCGTATTGCGAGGTGATGGCTTCCAAGATTTTCTGGAGGAACTGCGTAAAGCCACGAACACTCCGTATGAGTAGGCCTAACTTTCATTCAAATTCACATGTGTATGCGCCACTTACATTCACACATCTGCATATTTATCTTCGATCTTAATGTGGATCTAATCCGTGTAATTGTAATGTGATGTGATGTGCACTCTATCAGGAAACAATCTGTACTCGTACAGAGCACACGACATCTATATTACTCGGCCGTACCATGATCAGGCGGTTAGTCACCGGCCTCCCACCGCGGAGGCCCGGGTTCGATCCGAGGTCATTCCATGTGGGATTTGTGGTGGACAAAGTAGCACTGGGACAGGTTTTCCCCCGAGTACTTCGGTTTTCTCTTGTCAATTTTATTCCAACGGTGCTCCGTTACTTGGAAAAATGAAAAACTGATCATCTTTCTCTTCATCTTCATCCCAGGGTTGCACAATAAGCCTCAAGGCTGCGGTGCGTCCGTAGCTTCTGCTGCGGGGCCCTTCTCCACAAAAAAGAAATTAAACAAGTGCATCGGCGTATGAATTGGAACGAAAGGTACTAACACGGACTTTACCTATATTTTTAACCTAATTTTAGCATCACAGATAATATTAAGCACCAGTTTTAATTGTATTGTTAATTAAATTAATACACGGACGTCTGCCTGCTACATCTTATACATGTATGTACTGCATATTTGACGACGATGTGTATTTATGTTCATATATGTCCTGTTTTCCTGTGTGATTGAGTCTCCCTGAAGACGGCTTATTTAAGACGAAACATGTAGGGGAATTTTATCTTACATTCACCGTGCAGTTTTCTTTCAATATTTAACAACCAACTAAATGCACTTTCTTATTTAAAACTATTTTATACTTTATATGTAGGGGCTTTTAGATAAATTTATAAAACTATAAAATATATTTTACAAAATGTGCATTTAGTTGGTTGTTAAATATTTAATGTAGGGGAATGTAAACTATAAAACAATAGCCTACAGCACATATTTTGTTTATCAAAAAGTGCAGTAGTTGGAATTATATATAATAAATATATGTGTAATGCACGGAGTGTGTATAATATGGCCACCCTCTGCTCTGAGAATGGAGGTACTATGATTATCCGAAACCTCGCAACCCAATTATCAGACTGCGTGTTACAACCCAGAATGCCACAAGTTTTCACTGCCGGGAGAATATGGAATTGCACTGGGATAAACTTGCAAATTCAATACATTGACCGGCGAGTGCCTGAGTAGAAACACGAGGCCGCTAGACGCTGCTACATTCTTCCAGTGCCACTTGCTTGCTCGCCCATTCAATGACCCTTGCTACATTATTATTAGAGCCGAACATACCCGAGTTTGGTCGATGCTGGCCGAAGGCAGATCAGCGGCGCGCGGACCGGTCAGTATTCCAGCAGTGACCGCTACAGCGAGGACACGAAGTAGGGACCACAGGTTGGCGGCATGGAACCGCGCGTTGTCTTCGTACAACTTAAGACAGGTACAGAATTTGTGCTTCTGACTGTGAGACAGACAGGCTGCATTTATTTACTTTGGGTGTGCCTAAATTGCGTACGCGCCTTCAGTACTTCTGTGCAACCCATGGCCTTGCGGGCACATATGTGTTGTTAACAACACTGTTGTTGCGGATACATATCTGATATATGTAACACTGTTGTTGCGGGTGCAGCACTGTCATTGAGGATACATATTAGTTGTATATATAATGCTGTTGTTACGGTTACAACTCTGTTGCATGTACACATTATTGTTGCCCCTGTAGGTTATACCGCAAATGTGTGAATGTTCTAAATACGCTTTTCCGCGCGATAATTAATCACCACGTTGAATAAAATGTGAAAATGGTAATGAATTATGAGTATGTAGGGATTTGGAAGGAAGGGTTCTTAGCTGGTTTGACGGCATGTAGCTCGTACTGTGTTTGTTCGTAGAGCCGGTCGCTGGACTGGTGGCTGGGAGGGACTGAAGAAAACATTAGGCGTATGGTGATAATTTGTATTTACACTGACTAGCACGTCTTGGGGTCAGGTCGTGCTTGGAGTAGTATTTATTTTTTTAATTCATACGTAATATAAGGGTAAATCTAAATTCTACTTTGAAGGTGAAGGAATTCTGTTGCTCTGAAATGATGACAGGCACCAACTGCAGGCTACATGCTATCATAACCCATTTAGTTCTTAAAGGCCGTAAGAACCTCCAGACTCAGGAATGCATAATAATGGTTGTGTAGTATAAGAATTTAGCCAATACCGGTGGCCGTGCGGTCTAAGGCGTAGATCTGCGGCCGCTGGATTCCTGTGATCGCGGGTTCGACTCACGCTGAGGACATATATATTGGGCTCTGTGTTTGTTGTGTTTTGTGTAAGTAGC
Organism: Reticulitermes speratus; assembly: GCA_021186555.1. NCBI lineage: Eukaryota > Metazoa > Arthropoda > Insecta > Blattodea > Rhinotermitidae > Reticulitermes > Reticulitermes speratus. The sequence continues at coordinate 1,649,660 of JAJKFL010000004.1, forward strand.
AGCTTCTGCAGCTAGCTGATCACTCGTTCAGAGGGGTCCTACCGGGTGTGTGTGTCTAATTGCGTGTGATATAGCAATCTCAACAACGAGGCGGCCTGCCCCCCCGAGTTGAGCTGGAGCGCCACAGAAAAAATGTAAGAAGTTAATTAAGTGTAATATATCACGTTTGTAAAAGGTTCACCGAATCGTAAAGTACTGAAGTAACATTGCGTTGTTTTATGATGAGCCTATTACATAGTGCAAACTTCAGTTACGTTTGGCTGTCCAACTGTTGCTCGAATAGGCACATGCGTTTTGTTACGAGTACATACAGCAGTATTCTGTACATTTGTATATTTGTCACTGTTCCAGTAAATTTATGTTTTGCAATTAACGTTTTACAGTACGTCGATGATGTGTCAAAAGTACTGAAGATGTTACTCCTGTATGCAGAAACTCTTTTCTTCCTCAAAAACACCGTGGTTGACAAGACCAAGTTATTACGGGAAATTGGGGGTTAGGTTGACCCTGCTTACTGGTAACACCAGCAAAGTGCCGATTGCATCACTATAAACAGAATATATATAGGACTAAATGTCCTCTGGATTGCGTAACGACGCTTTGATTATCGAAGACTGTAGCGTCGAATGAAAAGGCGATGAACTGGAAAGGATTTGGGAGAAAGTGATCGGAGTCTAATCGAGGTATATCCCGGAATTTGCTAGAAGGGATTGAGGAAAACTACGGAAAACCTTTGTCAGGATAGCCAGTGTCCGTGATGAGGTTCGTAACAGGCTGGCGCGTTAGCTCATTTTTGTCTGAACGGCAAGAATTACACAAAATGTATTACACGCTTTTATTTGCAACTCTTGCTTGAAATATTTTTCGCTGTGATAAATTTTGACAGAGTTACGCTCCGAATTCAGGCCGAAAAGCGTGTAGGTCTTCCTCTAAAGTGTCCATTATTGCTGAACTTATCGGAACCTATCGAAAAATGTTACTGAAATTCCACAGTATAAAATTTCATGAAAATCCTTTCACCGGTTCTGGAGTTTTCACACACGGGTAGGCAGATATGGAGAAACTAATTTGTACAGCTTCTTTGGTAACTCGCCAAAAAGTGTCACAAAATGACGCGCCGCAATGGTAACCTGGAACGTACAAAACTGGTTTTGCATGCCAGTACAACTCTGCCTCCAGCAAGTGTATTCTCTTGGTGTGGAAGACGCAGGTTTGTTGCGTTTGTGCACATGTAAACGGCGGATCTATAATACTGTGTCTGGCAAAATTGGATACATGGACTTGGAAGAGGTCGCCCGTTGTCATGACTACACACCTGCACGTGCGGCATTGTTTACCTTATAAGCATGGCAACTATATATAATATATGTTCCTTGCTTCAAGAGTAAAAACTGTCTTATTTTTCCTACACGGTATATTTATGTTTCATAAGACTTTCATAGTAAACAGCGATTATTTTCCTGAGCTTCATTAGCCAGCTGGTGTGTTTGTAATGCGGATGCAATGCTTTTTCTGAAAGGTAGGAAATTGCTTTTTTTCTGTAAGTATTATATAGATGATGCCAGTGGCCCCGCGGTCTAAGGCGTGGGTCTGCGGCCGCTCGCTTGATGGGATTGTGGGTTCGAATCCTGCCGGGGGCATGGATGTCTGTCTCTTGTGATTGTTGTGTGTTGTCAGGTAGAGGTCTCTGCGTCGGGCTGATCACTCGTCCAGAGGATTTCTACCTAATGTGGTGTGTCTGAGTGTGATCGTGAAGCGTCGATAAAGAGGAGGGGCTCTTGCGCCATGGACAAAAGAAATATATATGTATACATATGTGTAGATGAAGTTGTATCTGTAATTATTGAACTAGATTACTAGTGGCAATAGGTGGTGCCGTTTCTGTAAATAGTTCGTCAAACGATCGGACACGCTTGCCGTGGGAGCCCCGTGACTCTGTTTCCACGCGTTGTAAGTGTTCAACGTGGGGGTCACTTTCGCACCGCGCTGTTTGTCCTCCGTCCATCCGTCCGTACCCTGAGTTGGTGGCAAATACAAGAAGACTGAAGGAGTGTAATGCTCTTCGTAATAGACTGCTAACGTAGGGATACCTAGAAGAACTGAGGTTCGCGTTTTTTGTCTTCACTGTTATGGCCTGATCCCCCATCAAAGGAGTTCTCCCGTTTGTCTTAATAAGGGTCTTAGTGATTTAGAGTCTGTAGACGTACGGTAGAGTTTAAGAATTCTGATAGCTCAGTCGATATAGTGGTTAGGTTACGGACTAGACTGAGAAAATTCGCTACAGTGGCGAGAGATTCTCTTCTCCAAAACTTCCAGATCGGCTCCGGGGCCCACCCAGCCTTCTATTAAGGGGTGCCGGGTGCTCTTTCCCAGGGATAATCCACCGGGGCGTGAAGCTGACCACGTCCACTTGGTGACGAGGTTAAAAATGGGTGGAACTATACCTGCACTCCCCATATGCCTTCATGGCCCGCACAGGGCAACTTTAACGTTACAGTAGACCGGGGACACATTCAGCTTACTCGTCCGTGGCAGTCCTGGGTTAGAACCCACCCGGACCAGCGCTCCAGCTCCCACAGCACAACAGACTGTCGGTCAGATACAGGTAGCTGCATAAAACCTGTTTATAACGGAGTACCAAAATAGGGTTCTTATACTCGTTATTTAAGGCTGGTTTTTAGGCCCCTTCGCACAAGCACGAATAGCGCTTACTACCTTCGGCATGTCCGTCTATCTGTCGGCATTTATCAGCGCGGTTCCCACTGGACGGATTTTCGTGAAATTTTATATTGGGGTCTTTTATGAAACTCTGTCGAGGAAATACAAATTTGTTAGAGATCGGGCAAAATTAACGGGCACTTTACATGAAGACCTAAGTACGTTTATTGTTCGCGGCGAAATTAAATCGCTATAAATATATCTCTTCGATTGAAGCGTTATCAGGCTGCTAGGATAACCGAGGAGTTATAAATATCACGTACATTGCCTATCTTGTTGTTTACCCCTGGCGCCGAATATCGTGGTCGAATGGTTAACACTCCTGCTCCGTAATCAGGAGGTCCCGGCCTTGTATGTCCGGCCTAGGACCGGCTATTCTTGTTGAGATTTTTTTGTGATTTTCCTCAGTTCCTTCCACACAGTTTCTAGTTAATTAGTCCCTTCCTTAATCGTCACATCACACAACACCATATATATTTTGAGGTACTGATAACGCCTTTGAGTAAATCATGTAAATAATATGTAGGTGAAGTGCCATGAAGGCGTATAGGGGAATGTAGTTGTAGTTCCACACATTTTTAACCTCGGTAGGAGATGGAGTTGATTTATCAGTTTCACGCTTCGATTGCTTCATACCCCGTTAAGGAGCACTCGGTATCCATTGAATAAGAGGGTGAATGGGACCCAGTCCCTATCTGGACACTTGAGATGAGAAACATTTTTGCCTGTGCTGGGAATCGCTCTCTGATTCATCGCTTGTCCATCGCGTAGCTTGTCACTGTAGCAGCTGGCTGAGCTATCCCTTACGCTAAACGAACCTGAAACGAATGAATCACTGATGACGTGAATAAGGTGCGTAGACTGTGTGGTGTCTCATGATAGTGAATGATGAATGTGAGGGGATATGGTAGTAAGCGGTCATGCTTTCAGATGGTCTACTGGTCCAACATTTAAGTGAGAGAGTGAGGAAGACCACGTGAATCATTATAATCAAACTGTGTATCTGTAACCTGCCAAATGTAAAGGCAACGGTATTCGAAACCGTGAGTCCTCTCTTCGGTACCACGTGGCCATTGCGATCTTTTTAGGGTCCCTCGGAACCCGTCTAGAGGCAGGCGAAGAGTGGGCGCACAGCAGTATTTTTCCGTCCACGCTCGCTGTGCATTCCCAGACAGCACCGAGGGAGGTCATAACCACGACACTGTTGAAAAGGTCACCACAAGGTGTAACACTCTCCGTGTGTCTCTGTGTCCACTGGAGCGATTTGATGCCTGAAATTTGGCACAAAACAGAGTTTTTAGTGACTTTAAAACTGTGTTTTATAAAAACATCATACACAACTAGACTTTATATGCTCACATTTCAAGTATGATTTACATATGGACATAGGATTTTAATGTAGTGTACCCCTGAAGATGGTCAGGTACCTGACCGAAACATGTCGGGTTTAATGTAATACTACTATTAAACGTTTTTAATAGTGATTGTGCATCTAGTTGGTCTTGGTTTTTTGATATATACGAGATGCACGGTGAAAACAATATTAAGTACATCAATTTTAAGGTTTCTCACGATGCTATACCTTTGGTATTAACATAAAAGCTGTGGTATATACAGCAAACCTTCGTCATTCGCAGGGGTTACGTCCCTGAAAAATCCCGCAAGCCGTTAAGCCGCAAGACGCCAAGTTAAGACCTTATGGGAAAATTGGGTTATGGGAGCCAATGACGCACGAAAGATGGTGCGTAAATTAATGAGTAACAAAGTCGAAAAGGTTTGTACTGCCTTTTCCTGGATTTGCTTAGGTGTTCCTGGCCGAAAGTTGTCAGAGTGATCGAACGAGGCAGTGACTGGCAGAGGAGGGAGGAGGACAGTGAAGAGTGTGATTGCTTTGCCTTCGTCATGTCCTTATACGAAGTATACTTCCTTACGCGATGCCACGAGAGCTTCCATCTCTGTCTTCCATCCATACAGACAAGGCCCTTTCCATCTTTTCGAGAAACGGGTCACGACAACCTACACAAGAATATTTTGCTTTCGACGTCGCACTGGCCTTAACGTTTCCACTGATCTTGCCTTCATTTTAGTGATAAAACAAATCGTCTATTTGTTTATAACATAATGGCGTCCTCCCGTAGCTGTGTTCCATTGTCCTGTCCATCAGCACATACATCACACTTTTTAGACAATTGAAACATGAAGGCAATAATTAATTCTAAGAACTGTGAAGAGTACGGTCGGAGCACATTCCGTGTCGCACGATGTACGTATAGGTGGCTACTGGCTACTGACTGAGGTAAACGAGCAGTTGCGGCCACTTAACATCGCTCGCTTACGAAGCGCGACCGCTGATGAGCGACGGAACTACATCGTACATCGCCATGCATGACAGTTGCCGCAATAATTCTTCCGCGACACGCGAACAAGGAGGGTGTGTGCTGTGCAGTGTAGTTACCGTAATACATTGAAGTGTTAATTACGACGTCGTTTGTAGGGGTTCTCGCGGTGCTGTGCATTTGGTATTATTCGGTTTCTGTGCTTGGTTCAACATCTTTTCTTCCGAACAACACAGCGTTTCGAAAACTGAACATATTTCCGTCTTCAGGTGAAAAGGTGAGGAGGGACCTACTCGGTCGGGTCTATTAGAAAGAGCTGATGTGACACACTGGACTGGTGATTGGTCAGTCGGAACGCAGAGCTCTAAGGCTTCACGTTATGGTGCTTAGACACGGGGACAATTTGACCTTTACAAGCTGATAATGTTATAGTGTAGATAGGTGTGACGTGTTTCATGGGAACAGAGCATATTGGACATTCGGTTCTTCTCACCTTATTTAATTATACGTATCCAGCTGATTGTTAGTGTGGAGTGCGTTTTGTTGGAACGGTTTACCACTGTCAGGGTGATGCAGATCGTTTGTTAGTTTCTTAGAACTCATCTTGTTAGTTGCGAGGCACGGTTGGCCAGCTGACACTCCTCTTTCTTAGCAGCCGAGGTGTCAGGAGTTGAATTTGTCACACAGCGGGTCACATTGTTGATGTATTGGTTCAGTGGTTCTGTTTGGCGGAACGCGGTTCAGGAGGTGACTAGGGGACAAGATGAAGAAGAGAACAAAAAAAGTTAGGAAGTGTACTTAATAGCGCAACAGTTCTGGTGCATTGGCTGTGTCATTGAGTCTAGACTTACGATTCATGACGGCTATCTTTGAATGCTTTGAAAGATAACAAACTGATAAGTGTGAATATTTTAAATACGTTTTCACTGTTTAAATAACAATCTGTTAGTTTTCTCTATATCGTATTGACACATGTATAGTGGATCACGCTTGACTGTAGCACTGTTGCTAGAATGCAAAGGAAATATAGCGTGTGTACCTTAGCGAATAGTGAAGCTTTATAGTCGTATAGCAGAATAAAGGAATCTCTACTCAGATTAGTAGAAACACAGTTAGAACCTTTTTCTTTCACGTGGGATGATGGGTAGGGCCATGTACGCCGCGGATTGGCGCATAAATGCACGTAGGTCTATAAAGTGCCGATTATGTTATTCCAAATTTAATCACAGTTTAAGTGGCTCGGCAGTTTACCTCAAAAGCCCGACATGAAACTTCTGAGAATCTGTTTAGAAGTCCTCGAGTTGTTAGAGACAAGAAGACGGACTTCCGGCAGATGCGCCGAAAAAGGGAGGCAGAAGGGAAAGAGAATAAGCCAAGGGGACTAAAAATTTGTGTGTTTGAGGGGACAGGAGAGAAGGAACGAGACAGATGGAAGATGAATTTGTTGGTTTCATGTCGCCTTTGTGCCTGCATTGTTCAAGGAACGGTATTTGTTGATGACACAAGGAGACAGTTGCAGGCAAAGTGGCTTTATAAATATTGTGCAGGTGTTTCAAATATTTACACACGTGTGTGTGTGTGTGTATAAGGCTAACTGGAGCAAAAATATTTGCCTCACAATTATTTCTTACGGGAACACTTGCACTCCAACACAGCCTGTTTTGACGTCATCCACAGAAGTCTAGGATGGCGTATCACAATTGTTAATCCATCTTTTAATGTTGGAAGTATTAGTAGATATGGCTCAGATTATAGTTATCTGATGACATGTGGTATCGATTAATTGCATCCATTCGTAATGAGATGTAGACAAAGTATTTTTATATACAGGATCAGTGGCGTAGCTAGGTTTTGTGGCGGCTGGAGCGAGTAATCACAATGCCCCCGCTAACGGCAACTCTGAACTTAAAAACAGTTTGTTGTATTTCCATTTATTTGACTCACTAATTTGAAATTTGTTGAGCGCAAAAATTTAATCTTTGTTTGCTTTTAATATATTCATTTCCCCCTCCATTTTATTGCCCCTTGGACTCTCCTGCCCGGGGCGACAGCACCCCCCCCCCCCTAGCTACGCACCTGTACAGGATTTCGTTCGCCTGGGATATGGGGCTATGTTGGCACTGGGTAATCGTGTATTGGCCTTTAATATTTGAGGTTTTTACAGTGGCACATTCATATTATGGTCTGCTGTATTATAACTTTTACCCCGAAAATGGAGGAAGCAGGTTCGTACGAAACGCTGTGATAGCTGTGTAGGGATGTTCACAGCGTCATATTCCAGAAAACCATAATCTTAAATTCATCAAGTTTTGTGAATATCACATAAGCGGTTTAGAGTTAAATGAGAGCAGTTTTCTTCTCGGTATTTTGACAACACTGATGAATAAAGATGATGCATATTGAATGACAGGCTCAGGAGCAAATTGCTGACGTAATGCCCTCGTCTTACGGCTGTTCTTTGACCGCTTCACCTTTGAAGATGTATAAACTACGTTTTTCTCGAAACGTCGGAAACCCTCGCCCAAAGACACAGCGTCCACCCCGGAAGGCCGCAATCCTAAAGCATTTTATTTTTAGGTAGGAGGTAGCATTTGCCGATCCCAGTGTCCGTGCGGTCTAAGGCGTGGGTCTGCGGCCACTCGCTTCCTGGGATTGTGGGTTTGAATCCCGCCGGGGGCATGGATGTCTGTCTCTTGTGAGTGTTGTGTGTGTTGTCAGGTATATGCCTCTGCGACGGGCCGATCACTCGTCCAGAAGAGTGCTACCGAATATGGTGTGTCTCAGTGTGATCTCGAAACCTCAACGATGAGGAAGCCTATGCCCACTGGGGCTGTCGAGCAATCACGAAAACGAAAAGGAGGTAGCACTTGGAGGAGTAGCATGAAACAGATAGAAGAGTCGACCAGGCGGATTCTATGCATGGGATAAGTTGATGTGCAATGGCAACGACGTTGGAAACTTGGTCTCGCGAAGAAGTTCGTAATGTGATCTGCTTTCTGTGGGCGAAAATCCGAAATTCACGACCATTTGATAGGGTGTATGGCGACGGACGTAATTGGAGTGCAGCATGTCAGCAAAAGGCAAACGGAGTTCGAAAATGGTTGAAGGGACATCCACGATGAAGACTGCCCCGCTGGTCGGCCCAGCTTATGAAGGATGGATGAGGACGCAGCGCAAGTGACTAAACCGATTTTTTTTTTAACCAAAGGGTCACAATTCGAGTTTCACCCGCTGCTTTAGAATTGTCCATCGGAGGTGTACAGAACAATGTCAACGAATAACTGGGATACTGCAAAGTTTTTGCACGCTGGGTACCAAGTAATGTAACGGAAGAACACAAAAATCGACGTTTCGATATTGCTGTTTCACATTGTCAACGGTTTCAAGAAGAAAGAAACGAACTCCTGGAATCCTTACGGACAGCCGATTTTACCAAAACGAGGACGAAGAAACGGCTGTACGTGAACGGTTACTAATCCAAGAGCCCCATTTCGGCCGTGGTGGAATTTTTTAAACTCGTGCCAAGCTGAAAAAAAATGCATCATTATGCTCGGGTACTGTTTAAAAATAATGACACTTTAATGGAATAAATGAGCTACCGGTACACTTAATTTGTTATGAAATCATTTAATTTTTAAGACCTGGGGATCCTTACTTATTGAACATTCTTTGTATTAGGCTTATTAGCATTCAAAGTACCAAGTACGAAGTGTGTGCACTGCGGTACGGGTTTCAGGTTTCATGTAGTGTGTTGTTATCATCATCATCATCATTCAAGATGCCGAGGTAAAAACTGTGTGCACTGCGGTACGGATTGCCGTTTTCCTGATTTAATCCGCTGCTTCTACGTCAGTCGAGTGTAAGGAAGTAGGGGTCGTGCCGCACTTTCATCCGTACCCAGTGGCGATCCAACCATGAAGCGAGAAGGCCGTGTCATGGTTCTGGCGGTTAGTTGCCAGCTTCTCACCGCGGAGGCCCTGGTCCGATCCCAGGCTAGTCCATGTGGGATTTGTGGCTGACAAAGTGGCACAGGGACAGGATTTTTTCCGAGTACTTCGGTTTCCATCAGTGCTCCATACTCATTTATTAAACTGTCACCGACGCTATATAATGTCAGCAATTGACAGCATCGTACAAGCAACATATACGAAGGGCGGTACGAAAGTAATGCTTCCTATTTGTTCTCAGATACTGTAATTAAAATTATAATGTAATTTACATATTTCATGCGTACATTCTTCACAAATTTGAGATTCTTTTTCCACAAAGTCTCCTTCATTATCGAACAACTTTTTCCACTTTTTCTGAGACGCTGTGTGCCGATCGCTTAAATGTCTTTGCTGACGCGTCAGAGCTTTTCACGCACGCTGTGTTTCAGCTCGTTGTCGTCCGCAAAAACAAGGCGTCCTCGGAGTGCATCCTTCAGGGGGCCCAAAAAATGGAAGTCGGAGGGTGCTAAATCGGGACTGTAGGGAGCATGAGGGAGAAGAGTCCACCCCATGTTGCAGTTGCCTCCCTTGTGCGGTCTGGCGTTGTCTTGCAGGAGTAGGACTTGATTCATCTCCGTCTTTGGCAGAATTCGTTGTTTTAACTTCTTTAATGTCTGCTCATATCGCTCTGAATTGATTGTGGCACCTGTCTCCAAGGATTACACTAACAAGGTTCCTTCACTCTCCCAGAAGACGCTAGCCATGACTTTACCCGCAGAAGTCTGCAGCATGAATGTTTCCTTGCGTGGCGACGACTGATGCTACCATTCTATTGATTGTCTTTTCGTTAATGGGTCGTAATGCTGAACCCAGGTTTCACCACCAGTAATTATTCTTGACAGAATAGCATCTCCGTCTTTCTCAGTGCGCTAGAGAAGTTCTGTAAAGCTTTTTTGTGTTATTGTTATTCTACCTAATGACGGCCGAAACATGTTGTAGAGGATAAATAAATGCATAGTGTTAAAAGTGTTGTATTCGTCTGATAATTAAAACACATGTTATGTACAGATGCTTTTTCGGGCTGTTTTGTTTTCGACGGTGAGCATTTTCGGCACCCGCCTTGCGCAAAATTTTCTGTTCCAAGTTCTCCGATGACGGCCATAACCGCCGATTTTCCCATCCCTATTGCGGCGCACATTCACTGTATTGCGGCGGTCATCCCGAATCAGCGCATCAACTTTTTTTGTGGTCTCCCGTGTCGTTGCCGTGGCTGGTCGGCCGCTTCAGGGCCTGTCCCCAATATCCTTTTCACCGCTCTTAAAACGACGGGCCCAGCGTCTAACTGAGCTAACATATATGGCATCCTCACCACACACGCTTCTCAGACGTCTATACATCTCTATCGGACTGGAGCCTTTCACAGTAAGAAATTAAATCACCAGTCTCTGCCTGGTACGTATGTCCACAACATCCGCCATTTTGCACTGCTACTGTGTTGAATGCACCTGATGATCCTGGTGGAGCTGGACAGTGTCGCCACGGTGTCCGGCGAGTAAGGCATGAAACTCTAACCGGCGCCATATTTAAAAGAAAATAAATAGGAGGCATTACTTCAGTACCGACCTTCGTAGAAACGAAGTGAGACGGCTGTTTGTGCAGCAGGACCGGGCTTGATTCTGTCCTAATGCTGACTATTGTTATATTTTCAGAACCCGAGTCGGCGGCAGATGAGAGCGACGTTGCTGTGACGTCCCCGCCACTAGACGTCGACACAGGTCAGTAATAAAACAGAATAATTAATGGGAATTGAGAAATTTGCATAGGCTATAAAAGGACTTCAAAATATGTAACCTCATCTGTATTAGAGAGGGCCCGGGTTTAAATCTCCGTCCGGAGATATGCTGTCCTGACTTAAGATATTTTTTTAGTTTTCCTCCGGACAGTTTACCTGTACAGTACTTCAAATCAGGCCATGGCTGCTTTCTCCCACATAATTCCCAATTCATTATTCAGTAGTCATCCTATCATTCGACGATATCTATACTGATGTAGGCCTCCTGACAGTGTCATTAAATGAGCCACAAGCAATTGTGTTAATTAATGTTAAAGTGAATTTAACGCAGTAGCTAATGATCGAGCAGGTTGTTCCTGTCTTTCACCTCTTCAACGCTGAACAGTCAGTGCATTTCGTAAGCCTGAACTTTGATATGCTATTGTATAAATTCCTGCCTATTCTTGAACCACTTTGGCTGTATTCGTGTCGTCATGGTGCTGCGTGTTTTGACTAACACCGGTGTGTGTTGCATCAGAGCGACGTCACACAGATGCGGTGCCTTCCGTCTGCTGTTGCAAACGCTCGAGTCGAGGTGTCGAAGCCCAGAATGGTTCAAGGGGAGCCTCAACAGGTGCTGTGGAGTTTCTCAGAGTCGTCAATATTTTAATATGGAAGTCAGAAGTAAAATAGACCTTTCGTGAAGACTATGTATCATAGTTTCATTCATACCAACACTATAAGAATGACATACGGCTTTTAGCGTACATCCCCAACAACGGTGAAGTTGTCGCTGTACGTCATTAAGCACAATACCATGAAGAAATACACGGCGGAGGTATGGCTCCACACACACACACACTCCTAATCCCTGCACCACACGAAGTTAAGTCCCACCGGGAGGGTGTCCCAACACCCATTGCTTAAGAGGCCGGGTGGTCCTCAAAGTCGGTCTGGGCACAATATCCTGTTCCTTTCGGGAGTCTAATGCTGGTCATTCAGCCCGTAGCTAGTTAGTAGTCTAGCTGAACATGTTCAGAATCCATATGTAATTCAGAGCTATTCAATATACAGTTTCAGAAATGAAATATTATAACGTAGAGACGTTCGTGAGATAACTGTCGGTATGACGCCGTATGGTTTGGGGGGGCGGTGTGTGTGCACTGACGTTACAGACAAAAGTGTTACTTCAGTTATCACTGCAGGTTTCTTACGGACCTGCCGCCTCCATTATCAGGGTAGACGATCTTGATGATAACAGTCAACAGTTCATATCGCACAGACCATACGGCGTCACATTTCAGAAGACATTTATCTTTACAGGAACTTCCATCGCTTCTCACTAAGCATCCACTCTATGCAACTTTGTGTAAATAACTCATTAGTATAGAGACTATTTATTTTCACAGACTGACACCTCGACTATATTACACGAATTTTGCTTACTAAAGTGCAATGTCTTAGACTTATTCCGTTTTTGAGTGTCTTGCCATCATCGGTACGAACCAACGTATTGCGTCACTATGCGAGAACAATATTGTAGTTGCAATGTTGGCATGTGATACCGCCTGTGCCATAAATGGAGAGCAGCAGCAGGTTGCTTGCATTTGGAGATGCCTGCAGGAACAGAAGTCATTTTTACGTACATGCGATTTTTGAAATCCACAGTGCGATAGCGTACCTCGGATGTCCTGCTACGGAGACGTCTGGATGGACAGTGTCATTGCCATGGTTTATCGAATACTGAAATCCACAGCGCGATATCTCATACCTCAGTCGTCTGTTGCTATGCAGATGCGTGTAGGAACGTCTTTATTGAGTCCACAGTAGCATGTCATACTTCAGTTGTCTGTCTATGGAGACACCTGCAGGAACAGCCGCGCTGTTACGCTTTGATAAAACTTTTAAATCCAAACGTCATGCCATACCTCAGTTGTCTCTCTGTGGCAGTGTTTCCAAACATTTTTTTTTTCATGGAAAACCCTCTAAAATAATTTCTCATAACTCGAATAACCCACGTCTGTGAAAACGTTTACAGGTCAGAAAAAGCTGATAAACAGGAGCACAAATCAATTACTGCTAAATTACTTTCAAGAGAATAGGTTTATTAAAGAATGCAGTGGATTTATGTGAGGAAGTTAGTTTTTTTTTTTTTTGGTGGGGGAACCATGAATGCTGGTGTTCAAGGTGTTTAAATGCCGATAAATGTACGGCAAGTTTACGTAGACATTTGTGTCGTCAAGACGTAAAAAAAAACTTGCTTTATCATTGCCTTTGAAGACAAACAGTACTTCCTGTCACAGCTCAAATGGCCTTGATAAAACTCTCCCTCGGTGCGTTGAAGAGGTTCACATGGTCTGTTTGCATATTCCCGCGATATGTCGAGGGACATTTGGAATTGTTCTCCGCATTTCAAAACGTTTATTCCTTTATTTCACGATTTCTCGCGGCACCCCTAACACCGATCTATGCAGATGCCTGTAGGAACCGCCTCGCTGTTGCACACTGGCATCTTTACATCCAAAGCGCGATGCCATGCCTCAGTTTTCTGTTGTAGGAGAACCTGAAAAATCTTTTCATTGTTCCTCATTCTCAGAGCCAGTCCAAGCCATTTTGGTTTTGTTAGTGTATTTCGTGTTATTTTTAGTGTCGAATAGCAGGAAATGTGTGAAGTCTTTAAGTACTTGCACTGCACTGGGTAAGAAATCGCTGGAGTAATTCGGTCTATTAGATAGTCGGCTGTATTCAAGATTGCCTGTCGTTATGACACCCAAATGTTTTTCCCTGTTATCACGAAGCCTCAGAATGGGCCTTTTATCCTCAGCCGGTTCAGTATACACATTCTTAAAGCATACTTCTTTAAGAACAATTTTAATATTATCTCGATCTTTCTTGTTTTGTCTTCAATCATAAAATGTCATATTATTTTCTGTATACTTGCTGCCTCCCCGCAAATGTAACTCTTGATTTTATCCTTAGCACTGCAGGAGAAAAATTAAAGAATGCTGAAGTTACCATAACGTACTTTCCTCAATTGCTCTGTTAATGTTACTTTTATCCATATATTATTTGAGAAGTTTCTTCTGAAACGCGTTGTTTTCTTATCATGGAGACTCAAGTTTTTGCAATCAAATAAAAGCACAGCAACACGTTTATATTTCGCAAGTGCTTAACCTGTACCTTGTTCACTGACTTTATGAGCTTTTCCATCGTATGTATTGAAATTTAAAACACAACTACGTTTCGGGGACAGAATCCGTCCCCGTCTGCAGACTTGCTTCTTCCAAAACAAATGTTACTACATAACATTTATTTACAGTGTGATTAAACACGGATTAGAGTGAAATTAGTCAATACGATATATTCCAATAAGAGTTTAGAAAACATAGCTGTGCATGTCTCATTCAAAATCTGACACAGGAAATACATCACTGGTCACTATAGTGGCAGAAAATATCTATAGCTGCCACTGATGTATTTCATGTACCTGATGTTCAGTGAGATTTGCATAGCTGTATTTTCTAAACTGTTATTGAAATACGCTGTATTCACCAATTTGGCTTTAATTCGTGTTTAATCACGGTGTAAATAATTATTATGTAGTAACATCTGATTTGGAAGAAGCAAGCCTGAAGACGGCACCGATCCCTTCTCCGTAACATAATTGTATGTTAAATTTCAATACGAGGGGAAAAGTCCATGAAGTACATCATCGTCAGAACCCTGTAGAACAGCACTGGACTTGGTTTTTTGTTGTCACAGAAGGCCAAGAGATTCGAGAGTTAACATTATATAACAGAGGGCCGTCCATACCTTCTTTCTACAGAGCTCACATCTTGTGCCATCTGTTAACATTATTTGAGCCATGTTAGCGTGAAGCCGGCGATTTGCCGTATGTTTAAACCAGCGCGTTATCTCGCACTGTTCAGTCAGTCAGTCTGTTCAACCACGTAGTGACACAGTGACGACACTTGTCAGCATTCGGTGGGAGGAGCTAGGGTAAATCACGATAAGCCCTCTAATCTGTTGGTTCGTCTCCATTGGCCTTGAAGCAGGTAAGAGGAAATGAAAGGTGGACGGTGCACCTCAGTTGATTGCCAGGGCACAATATTTGTCCACCCCTTTTCGGTCTTCCTAAAGGGAAGAGAGTAAAATCAAAGATGATGTATCCAGATGTTCATATTGTAACCCTTTCTTGACTCTTAGCAACTGCCTGTGTGTTCTTTGAAGTTAATATTGTGCCTCGTAAGCGCTGATGCTTGTGACTTGGCATCAGGAGATGCCGTGTTCGAATGTCGGCAGGGACACCGACTGACTATCTTTACTGGGGGGTTTCTAGCGGTTTTCCAGTCCCTCCAAGCAAATTCTGGTATAGCCGTAATCAGGCTACATGCTTTCCAATTAATTATTCGCTATTATCCTATTATCCTTAGTCTATATAGGCTGCGTTGCTGACAGCATTGTTTAAAAAACCACAAGTAAACAGACATTGTGTAATCTAACAGGTCAGCACCATTTTTGGTGAGGAGCTTGCTGCCTCTCGTCTTCATGACAATACACTGAACTGACGTTCCTGTTTGCTGACCTCCCATAAACGCAGAATAAGATAATGAATTGAGGCAGTAAAATGTGAGTTTATATTGTCGTCGGATCTTGTTTCTTTCATGAGACGTTTGGTGAATCTGAACTCATTGACCTTCAGTATGGCTTTCTTGCGAATTTTAGATCTGTGAACAACAGTAACTGATAAATTAATCGAGCAAAGTCCTCGTTGAGAAGCTAGTAGTTGCTCAGATAATCAGAAAATTTATGCTGAAACATAACTTCAAAATGCGAGGCTAAAATAGCTTTTTTATTCTTTAATATGATATCACGTCTGCTGCTCTAATTCAGTCTAGCGAGGCGCATGCGCAGTGGCTCCAATAAAGGACTGCGGTAGTGCTATGCACCTCAGAGTGGCATGGCTGTTAGATTCACCGCGGTGTAGTGGTTGTCATTAGGACGTTCCCAGTTCGAGCATTAGCACTGATGTCTGTGTGGTTTTACTCACTTCCTCTAAGCAAATGCTGCTTGGCTGCGGTCACTTTTACGTCCGTATACTGATCTTTGGTGATCTTAAGCTTTGTAGTTGATGTCTTTGAATAAACTGAGAAGGTAATTGGCCTTTCAATTTGTTGCATTCAGGGGATGACAAATAAGAAATGTTTATGAAACTGTGGGTCACGGACCGTAGCCAGTCTTTTCGCCGCTCTGCAAAGTACTATAATTGATGTAGTATGAAAATGTGATTTTATATATGTTAAAACTGAAAGCTTGTGAATTTAAGTTGACCAATAAGCAGGCCTGTTGCGGTCGGTCTGAAGGACAAGAATTTTCTATTCTTCTGCGATGTGACGCCGTGGAGTATGATAGACAATTACTGATGTTTAGAGGAACACACGCTTCTACCATGAAGATAGGGGCAGCAGGTTCCTCCGAAACGTTGTGAGGTATATACCGACATACACGGCGTCATATCCTAGCAGGTATTAATCTGGACCTTCACCGCTGTTTTGTTTCAAGCTACAGTGAGAGAAGCTGTAGTCCTGTAAGTTTCAGTGGCCTCTGAATTAGCTACTTGAGGCACAGACCCTTTTGAGAAGCTAATAGTTGCTCACCGAATCAATAAATTTCCCTCATTTCATAGACTCCGGCGGTTCATGGCCGTTTTCACAAAACCTGGCCACTGATCCGTCTCCTGAGTCAGATGAATACAGTTGACACTCTTACACCCTATTTATGGTCTATTTTGTTACTAAACCGCCCACTTAAGCCTAAATCTTCCACGTGGTCTTTTTCCTTCATTTATCCCCACCAAAACTCTGTATGCACTTCTTTTCTGTACCCTGCGAGCCACATTCCCCGCCCATCTCAACCTCCTTGATTTGAGCTACCTAACAGTACTTGGTGGGATACAAATTATGAAGTTCCTTATCGTACATTTCTCATGTCACTCCCTCTTTCTCAGGTCCATATATTCCCCTCAGCACCCTGCTCTCAGACACCCTCTCTATGTTCTTCCTTGAATATTTAGTTTAACCTCTAGGAATCTGCTTCAGTGTGTGCCAGTTTGTAGCATTTCGGCTTTCTATATTAACTCATAATTTCGTCTGATCGCCACGATAGTGTTATTGATATATCTAATTAACTGACTCGAGAGGGCGGTATCATGTGATGGAAGCCGAATGTTCGGTATCCTTTTCACAAGTTCCCGCATTATTTATGAAAGCTGTAAGCCCAATTTCACCAAAATTATTCACCAGCTTCAAAAGGACACAGATTCGCACACAGGTTACCTTCAGTATTACTATATGTAGGGGTGGGACGAATCCTAAATTTGCTCGAATCCAAATCCGAATCCGAATCCTAAAAGGTTCTCGAATCCCTCGAATCTCGAATCTCTCGAATCCTTCATATAAAAATAATAATAATATGATAAAACTAAAGGGAAAAAGACTTAGTTCTGTACCATTTAGTATTTATTTTAAAATTAAAAGTTTTTATTTGAAGCAAAATTTAAAATCTGTGTTTAATGAAAAAACACATTTAAGAATACAGTTTTCAAAAATATACCTATATTATTCATTAAGAAGATACAAATAAATGAAATAATAATAAATATTAATTATATTAATAATAATAATACAAATAATATTTGAGTAACAGTTCACATTTTTGACATTTGTGTAGAGGGAGGGGATTATTTCAAGAGTTAATATATCGTAGATAAACAGTAAACGCTAAACATGGAATACTAAATTCTTTCCAGAAAATGAAGAAAAATAAAAAACGTGTTTATTTTAAGAGTTAATAAAAATTAAAAACACTAAACACTGAACTCTTTCATGGCAATCTAAAAGAATCAGAAACCTTTAATAGAGATTTTTATTTAAGAACACTAGCATTCGAACTCGCTCTGGGTCTAGCCTACTTCGTTTTTTATCAGCTATGATACCTGCTGTACTGAATAGTCTTTCTGATATTACTGTCGATGGTGGTGTGATTAAAATCTGTTTAGAGAGTTTCTTTAAATTTTGATATTTTTTGTTGTCCTTCCAGTATTTAAAGATGTCCGCAGATGGTGGAAGCAGTGTTTCTGCTAAGTAAGCATTTATTTCTTCTTCAGGAGACAAACTATAACTTTGCTCAGTGCTGGTAGATGGTATCATCAATTGAGAATAGTAACTGCACATGCTATGAACTCCTTGTTGTTCAGTTGGCGATTTTTGAGTGGTATCTCTTTGACTTTGTTCTGATGACTGCAGATCAGTGTCATCTGCTTGCAAAATACTAATATCAGAAATTTCCGTGGTCAGTGTTGATTTAGCTTGCTCAAGGTTTTCTTTGCTCAAAAATACACTTCCTTTGAATCGGGGATCCAGTATAGTACCAAGAGCATACAATTTTTCTGTTTCAACAGACTGATAGCGCCTTTTTAGAGATGTAAGCAAGTCATTTCGAAAACGCTGTATGGAACCTAAAGTTGATTTGAAGTTTTGTAGAGCATTAATGGTGCTATTCACTAAAGGAATTATTTCTGAGACTGTTACTTGACTGGAACTGGCCACAAATGTAGTTCTATCGAACACATCTAGGATTCGTATCACTTCTTCTATAGTTGTCCACTGTCGAGCACTAAGATTTACCTGAAAATTTAAGTCTGAAGCAGATAATAAAACAGCTTGCTTTTGTTCCATGAGACGAGTGAGCAAGTGAAGCCGAGAATTCCATCTTGTCGGTTCGTCTTGTATCAAACGATGAGGTTTAAGACTTAATTGAGCTTGAAAAGCTCGTAAGACTTTCATGGCTTTAGAAGAGTGCTTGAAATATCCCACAATACTCCGGCAGGCTGACATTATTTCCTTAATTTCACTGTTGTTAAGTAGACCATCTTTGATAACTAATTGAAAAGTATGAGCCAGGCATGGCAAGTGGTCAAAGGTACTGCGTTCTAAAGCTGCAACCATATTCGGACCATTATCTCTCATGAAACACACAACTTTTTCTAAGAGATTCCATTCTTTCATAGTGTCGGTTATGAAAGTCTCTATTGAAGATGCTGTATGTGAAACTTCTGCAAAGGGAATGCATTCTAAACACAAGTGGTGATACTCAAAGTTTTCATCTACGAAGTGAACTGTCAACTGAGGTAATCGTCAGAAGATGTTGATGTCCACATGTCTGTTGTGACTCCAATAAACTCGGTTTTTTCTAAAATTTTCTCAATTTTTATTTTTTCTTCTTCATACATCTCTGGAATTACCTTATGGGCAAAATGTTTCCTACTTGGGATGATATATCTTGGCTCAAGGTGATTTATCAACTTTTTAAAACCTTTATCTTCCACTATGGACAATGGTTGGTTATCTTTGCAGATTCATTTCGGCGAGTAATCTGGTAATTGTTTTAGCTCTTTTGTCTCCAGGCTTAAAATGTTGCATTTTATCAACAAATTCTTTCAGAGTCGGTTGGTTAGACGATACTGCTTTGTGTTTTATTGGGGGTGTTTTGAAAAGGCTTTGTTCTCCATAGGAAGAAGCTGCTGAACGTGGTGTAGAAGTTGAACTAACTGATGGAGGACTCCCAACAACAGCTGGATCATCTGGGTCATTATTGTCTTTGAATGGAGAGTCAACTCTGACAGTCAAAGAGCTTAAGGTTGAAGCTGGAGTCAGTAATGGGGATGGTGAACTTCTACCTTTCAGTTCTTGAAATTTGGATAAATGTTTGCCTTTCAAATGTTTCCACATTGCTGAAGTAGTATGTGACCCTTTTCCTCTGGATATTTTTGCAGAACACAGATTGCAATTCGTATAATTTTCATTATCCGAAATTTGGAAATAGTTCCAGATATCAGAAAGTGCCATCTCATGGGTTGTAGGTTATAGGTGACATTGTTTGTAGGTTATAGGAAGTAAGAGGTTATGCCAGAGGCACAAGATAAATCGCTCCCAAGTAAGCGTAAATGCTGTGGTTAGCGATAGAAACCACGTAGGAATAATCAAAAAAGCGTGAGAAACGCTAAGAGTGAGACAAAAATACAGTCCGGATAACGCCGAGCGTGGACTGATAGCGTGTACAAGTGAGACGCTGCGGACAGTTGAGTAGAACTAGAAACGCTGAGCTATAGAGTGAGTAGCACTAAGTAATCTGTGGTCTTTTGGGTGATTACACGGCGTCGTGAGGTAATTATTTACCGACGTTTCGGGACAACGTGTCGGTCCCATCTTCACGGGTCGAGATTCCGTGGAATCTCGACCCGTGAAGATGGGACCGACACGTTGTCCCGAAACGTCGGTAAATAATTACCTCACGACGCCGTGTAATCACCCAAAAGACCACAGATTACATCAACATCGCGGCGGAAGCCTGAAATCAAGGTCAGCACTAAGTAGTTTAAGTTCATCAAGATTCCGCTAGGTGGCAGAATTTCGCTAGGTTAGGATTCGAAAGATTCGAAAGACGAAAAAAGCGCAAAGATTCGAGTTTTCGAATCTCGAATATTATTCAAGATTCGCGGGATTCGAGGATTCGAAGATTCGAATATCCCATCCCTAACTATATGGATGGGTCTCTTGTAGAGGATTTGCATTTTAGAGTAGGCCACGGTCTCTTATGGGCTTGCACTTTGGTGAAACATCTCCATATAATTAGGTACTGTTTGTCGACAGTGTGTGCAGTGTAGTAACCTTTGCCTGGAATAGTTAGGTGGGAATGTGTATAGACCATTGGCACGGACAAAACGTTAAAGATATTCCGTTGATAGACATTAAATTCCTTAGAGGGACTTTCGTACACTTAAAGCAGCTTGTTGACTTTTTGTAAACGCAGTGAATACAGCCAGTGCCCAAGTTTATCTGCTGTGAGTGCTCGTGTGTGAGTTTGTGCTTCCTCTTTATCGAATTTCACTGTGTGTCAGTGTGAAATGGCTGATGCTTGCAACTATTTATTACTTCTGTAATAACCTCTTAAGTAAAGCTGGAAACTCCGAATCTAAAACGTGTTCTAACTCGCGTGGATGCGTAACGTATGGAAAATGAAGCACGCGCGCGGAAGCCGTGAAATTCGTGAAGGGCTGCAACTCTGTTGGCGCAACAGCAGTGGTCTAGACCAGCGGTCGCCAACCATTCGGACCTCACGGACCACTAAACTCACAATTTTGAATCCCGCGGACCACTAACATGAATTTTTTTAAAAGGTACAAACATCTATAAAATAATGATCATAAAAGTTCCATTTTATTAATATGAAATGCACTTGTTTAATTATAACAAAATTATTAGTGTGATATTTGTTGCTGCTTGTTTGAAATAAGTATATGGATTCTTGGCTCCAATGACGTCACTGCATCAGAATATAATGAAACAGTATAATAAACATAAAAATTGCAAATAATGTCGAAATTTCTCCACGGACCACCAAAATTTTCTCGCGGACCATCAGTGGTCCGCGGACCACCGGTTGGCGACCGCTGGTCTACACCAAACAGCTAATGGTAGCAGCAACAGCAGTGGTCTACACCAAACAGCTAATGGTAGCAGCAACAGCAGTGGTCTACACCAAACAGCTAATGGTAGCAGCAACAGCAGTGGTCTACACCAAACAGCTAATGGTAGCAGCAACAGCAGTGGTCTACACCAAACATCTAATGGTAGCAGCAACAGCAGTGGTCTACACCAAACATCTAATGGTAGCAGCAACAGCAGTGGTCTACACCAAACAGCTAATGGTAGCAGCAACAGCAGTGGTCTACACCAAACATCTAATGGTAGCAGCAACAGCAGTGGTCTACACCAAACAGCTAATGGTAGCAGCAACAGCAGTGGTCTACACCAAACAGCTAATGGTAGCAGCAACAGCAGTGGTCTACACCAAACAGCTAATGGTAGCAGCAACAGCAGTGGTCTACACCAAACAGCTAATGGTAGCAGCAACAGCAGTGTGGTCTACACCAAACATCTAATGGTAGCAGCAACGAAGCACGTGCTGAGGACTGCAAGGTCAGGATATCCGGCCACCAGATTTGAACGCGGGACCTTCTAAGTACGAAGCAGGAGTGCTAAGTGGTCTGCAGCCTCTTTCTGTTTTGACCGTATACACGTGCAGAACAGACAGTTCAGTCCGTACAGTGACGGCTGCGGCAAGGGCATAGATATCTGTCCAGAATGGCTCAGGTGCTAACCAATTCAGCCTATCCAGCTAGTACCTGGGATAAAGCGGCCGGAGCGTGAAGCTGACCACTCATATATAGTGTCTAGATACGCATGCTGCTCTCTACATCTTGATGGGGTGGTGCTTTATTGCGCACAGGGACAGCTATACCTTTATTACATAGAAGGATTGGGGGTAGATGTCAAAGGGGAAAGAAGTTCTTCTGAAATTAAGTAGTCAAAGCGGGATTAGCACTGACAGTGCACATTTTGCTTCGGGTCTGCGTGTGTTTGTTATACAGCGAGTGGAGATGCAGGTTGTTGCGGATTCAGCAGGTATTATTTGCATTTCGCTTTCTTGGAAAGGATTTCGGCGTCTTTGTGCAAGTTCATGTCGCGCTGCGCAGTGCGAAACAAATCCGAGTCGTATTTGAACAAATGATGGGAAGGTGGTGTCTGTGTGTCTGAAGTTTCTTGTCGGATTTTAAAGAGATTTGTTGTTTGGTCCACACTAAAAGTTTCTTCAGTTTGATTTTTGTCCGCACCGGTCCAAGTGTAGCCTGTGCTCTATGTGATGTTTAAACCACACTCGATCCATTTAGTCACAAGTGGTTCATCGTACAGAGGATCCGCACCAGACATAATTTATACAGTGTTTATTTGCAATAGTTTTCTGTGCAGTGAATATTTAACTTAATACAAAGCGATGTAATTTGTTTGTCTATGCGGTACAGTGCCGGCTGCAGTAGGTCTAATCACGTTAACTCTACTTAGCTTACGTTAGCTTCGCAAAATGCGTGAAAATCAGGGCTAACAAACACCTAAAATAAACATATCTACCTCTCATTTTCGACCCCAAATTTTTGCAAGAGATAAATTTGAAGACATAGACGTAAGTTTACGTATAATATTGAAACAGATTTTGTTAGAACTGTCTGTACGACCGGCGCTCAAACCGAGACTCAAAGTGAGCACCAGTTACACTTATTAACTTATTAACTCTGAGATAACCTGCTAAATTTTTATGTCGTAGTGATGGAGGACTCGCCCCTCACCAGCTCGGCGTCTCGCCTGCCCCCTGATGGACACGAATTCCCTCCAAACTATACAGAGCACAACCCCTTCATGGTAGGCAGCCCTGCACTGATAGAACTGGAACCAGAGAAGGCACCCCCACCAATCTCCGTGTTGGACTCACCCCCAGAAAGTTATCTGCTGAGGAAACGCGGTCCCCGTTTCGAGTCCCACCATGGCGCAAGGATGAGAAGAGCGAGTGTAGCGTCAAGGACAAGATCGCCATGTTTTCTGGTGCAGGACACATGCCGACGCCACGACGCCACTTCAGCAGCTCAGAGAATGTATTCCTTGACTCGCAGCCACCTCCACGGCCACCAATGCCATCAGAACTGCTCACCAAAAAATCGCTGCCACCAATTCTGGACAGTACACACAGCTCACTCGACCAGAATCACACAACAGGGTGAGTGCATGTGTGTGTTTTGACATGGCTACAGACAGGGTGAATGAATTTGTGTGTTTTCACAAGGCTACAGAAAGGATGAGTGCATGTGCATGTTTTAAAAAGGCTGCTGACAGAGTAAGGAGGTTTGTTTGTTTTTATAAGGTTACAAAGAAGGTGAGTGCATTTGTGTTTTTACAAGGCTAGGTACAGAGTGATCACATTTGTGTGTTTTTGCAAGGATATAGACAGGGTGAGTGCATTTGTGTTTTAACAAAGCTAGAGGCAGGGTTAGTGCATTTGTGGTTTTACAAGGCTGCTGTGTGTTACAGGACATGCTTTAGCACTTTGCCCCGCAAGCCAGTAGCTCAAGAGGGTTCAGTCCGCCCATCCACATTGACTCGCACTTCCAGCCTGCACACACGTTCCCAGTCAATGATTGACATTGGCCGTGGCAATGTGGAAGACATGCGCAAAGCATCTCTCAATGCACTCATTGAACAGCGCAGGCGTGGTATCAGCAAGCTCCGAGGCCTCATTATTCCTGAGAAAGTTTCTGAGGTTGTGGCACCAAGCCACACCATCTGCGATCTTCCTGAGATTCGGAGCAGGGACTCCATCTTGACCAGCAAGGCACCTGCTGTGACCTCACTACAGAGGTGTGTAAATTTTGGGTAGCACATGAGATTTTGAGGTTCTCACAGCGATAAGCATTCAGAGCATGCTCGTCTGGGTTGTAATGCCATGTGGTTTGGTAGACTAAATGGCATCACATCCCTAAATACTTTTTATTTCAAACCTTTGCTATATTTATCAGTAGGGTAACAGACCCTGTATGAAATTACGTGTTCTGAAGGAGTTGAATTTGTCTGTCAAGCCATCTCCACACCTTCTAGCTATGTGTCCTAGACCTAGAAATAGCTTATGGCTTGGGTGAAGATGCATTCATTCACACCCTTTTTTACACAGACACAAGTTTTTCTCCAGTTGTACTTGACTCCTTTTTTCTTTCACTGAGCATGTTAGTGTAGTAGTAAGTTTCAGAACTTGTGTTTGTAGGTGCCCAATTCAAATATTGTCTGGGAAACCACCTATCATGACAGGGGTTCCTGGTGAAAGTAAAACTGTCCCCATGCACACCATGAAGGCATTCTTAGCTTCATGACCTGGCCACTTTATGCCCAGGGACATAGCCACTAGTACCCATTGAATAGGAAGCTAGGTGGGCCCCAGAGCCACTCTAGATGCTGTAGAGAAGAAACAAATCCCTTGACCCTGCCGAGAATCGAACCATTATTTCTCTGTTGCCCAGTCTGTAACCTAATCACTATGCCAATTGTGCTACCCTAACTTATGAGGTTTTTTGTAAACAAATGAAAATTGCATTCATGAATAATTAAACATAGATTAAATCCGGGATATGCTTGTGTATTCAAAACATGTAAGAAACAAACATTCTTGAAATTATATAAGGTGATGACAGCATATACGGCCCTAAATAGATGTGAGAATTGAACTTCAAGGAAACAGCATGAAGGAAGAACCGAAAAAGACAATGTGAAATTCTTGGGGTCAGATGTAAGATATACATTATATGGTCAGAAAATAAACAAAGAAATAAGAGAAGTAAATATCAATAATTTAAGATAAATTACTGTGGATTATAGATGTAAGTAGACACAACATTTATTAAGAATGAACGATGCACACTTTCACAAGTTAGTGTATGAATACTCATACATTCCAACTAGCAGAACAAATATAGGGCAACCAAAGAAAAGAAGGAGAGCCCAATACCCATTAAGACTGTACACTGTTGCTGTCTCTTATCTAAAACATAAGAAGATTAAATTATACAGAGTTTCTTCTTCTTTCTTTTTTAAGAATGATCTCTCACATTAATGGTCTCTGACTAAGGGTGTTTCAGAACAAGATGCTGAGGGAAATATTAGGACCTGAGAGAAGGAAATAATGAGTATGGGAAAAATTACATTAATTTGTAATGTGCACCAAACATTCGTATGGTGAGTAAATGATTTGTGAGATGGGCAGGGGGTGTAGGACGCATGGTAGATATGAGCAATTTGTACATGAGTTGAGTCAGAAAGCAGGAAGAGAAGAGATATAGGTGCAGATGGAAGAATAATATGAAAACGGATTTTAAAATAATAGCATCTGAAGTTCTGGGCTTTTAATTCAGCTGGCATGCTTTGTTGTTGACAGGCCAAATACCACCAATAGGTGGAGCACTGGGCAGACTGCCGTCAATAACACCTCCCAGCTGGTAATTCCCTCTCCACCCTGGAAATCAAGCAGCAATACTAACAACCTTCCAAAGTACTCACCAGCCTTTAAGAGGAAGAGCCTTGCAGTTTACGGGTCCACTGGCTCCCATCAACAAGAGCCTCATACTTTGTTCCCCAGCTTCAGAAATGCTGTAGAACTTGCTGTGTCACTGGAAAGCATAACTCCTCCCATCAGGTAGTGGACTATACACATTGCAACAAAATAACATACTTTATGTTGTATACACCGTGCATCTTCTCACAGTCTTCATAACAACCAACCAATGCAATAGATAAAATATGTATATATAATGTAATGATGTGATGTTCTTGTATTCCTTTGTGATGAACCTCCTGAGGATGACAACTTGTTGTTGAAACATATGTAGTGGGTTATAAGTTTTAAAACTTTCGCGGCGACATGATTCAATATAGTCTTCTCGGGCGCACAGCCGTGTCAATTCGTTTGAATACAACGTTTCGGGAACTAGCTCCGTCCCCGAAACGTTGTATTCAAACGAATTTACGCGGCTGTGCGCCCGAGAAGACTATATTGAATATGTAGTGGGTCTTTAATATACATTGTATAGTATTTTATCTAGTGAATTTGTTGGTTGTTATGAAGAAAATAATATATTTTGAAGTTGTATATACCGTGCATGATTAAGATATTATTTACTTACCAACAATGTTGCACATAACAATATTAGTAGAAATTGCGACAATGTCTAGATCCACGGTTGCAAAGAAACCCAGATACTTGTTCTAACCAACATTGTGAGTGTGAAAATAGTGGACGCTTTAGAATAGTAACCCCTGAAGATGGCTCAGGCAGAGCCGAAACATATGTAGGGTTTGACAATTTCTACTAATATTGTTATGTGCAACATTGTTGGTATGTAAGTAAATAATAAAATAATATATGTTTGTTTTTTTTGCTTCTTTTCTCCTTCCATTGTTTATTTATTTTTTTTTTCTGTTTGTTTGTCTCTGTGTCTTCCTGTTGTTTCCTTATTCTTTGTCTCCTTCTCCTTTTATTTTTGCTCTGCTTCTTTTCCTCTTCTTCCAACCTAAATCAGTGGCCTTTCCCTCTTGTAATCTTAGACATTTTGCAGATTCTATTGAACAAGCTGTAGAGTTCAGCCCACTTTCAGAGTTGCAGACTTGTATACTGCCTTACATGCAAAAGTATTTGCATGTCTGTGGTGAACAAGATATCCTTTCACGTTCTTAAGCAGATTTTGGCTGTAAGCTGTCTCATCAGTGTATAAGTGTGACCGTGTAATCCTGATTATGCTTATATATCCTCTGAATACATTATCAAGACATGTTTTGTTTAATGTCCAAACTCTGAAACAGAAATACTTCACAGTGAAAATCTTTGTTAGACATTCTTTAGAAATGAAATAATATTAATATCAGTGCCAGTTCATTTCGACTGACTTTTATTTTGAATTCAGTGTTTGAGATTGTCACTAAAATTTGTTGGCCAGTTCAGTTTTCAGCAATAGTGATTGACTAATAATTGAAGTCAGCTTTATGTGAGCCCATAAATGGATATTTTTATGTATATTATGCCTATTAATCAATCTTTATAGACAGGCCACAACTGAAAAGAATGTCATGAGTTGTTGTAGTGTGGACCTAGAGTGCTGACTTGATGCTGACGTCCTGTTCGTAGGTCAGACCTCAGTTTTGAGTACAAGCTGCCCACGGGCAAGAGTGCCCCAGCACCTGGAAACCACTCTGTGGAGGATGACAGTGACAATGACTCAGCAGTGAGCTCAAGTCGTTCCAGCATCTCACCTCCCCCCACACCTCCACCCCCGCCCCTATTGTCACCTTTGCACCGTACCTTGTCCTCTGAGACAACTGTGTCTGCTGCCTCCTCTACTGCCTCTACACTCACATGTGGCTCCAGTGACAGCAACAGACGTGTCTTGAAGGCACAGAGTGTGGAGGCCATCAACCGCAAGAATGTACTATCTTCAGCACGCTACAGCAGCGGTCGGGACCTTAAGGTGGGTTCTTTGAAGGTGACATGCTTAACAGCAGCCCATTGAGCTCTGTGTTGGGATTCAACAAGAATGAAGCTTTGGGATCTGACTGACCAGCAATGTCACAAATGGGCCATAGAGCCACTCACTGCCCCAATAAATTTTGAACAGCTGTCTTGAGCTGTTATATATTTTTTATCTTCCTTCTACTACTGCATTGAGATAAGTTTATTTAAGATGGTGGTTTTCTGTGTTGTGATGCCAAGTCATTTGGTACATCCATTCCAGCGCTTCAGATAAACTTGCTGTGTCCATCTTTAGGGTAAACTGCTTGAAATGTTGTTATCTGCCTTCAAAATTACATTGCATCACATCCCAGAAATTCTTTCCATGATTTGGGTGGTTACTACCTTGCCTGTCACTTTGGAGGCCTGGGTTCTTTCCCGAGGAGTTTTATGTGAGATTTGTGGTGAAAAAGGTGACACACAGACAGGTCTCTGTCTGAGTGTTTTAGTTTTCCACTGTCAGTATAATTTCACCAATTCTTCATACACATATTTCATCTACCAACGATGATATATAATCTTAGCAATTGACAGTTGTTAAATAAAACACACTACCACATCCTAGGAGGCTGTAATTTCAATATTTGCTGATGTTTACCCATGAATCCCTAGAGGCAGAGTAGAGGTACTCTTTCTTTAACCTTGGCACTAGATGGGTGTGGGTTGTCAACACCACGCCCCAGCCACTTTACCCCCAGGAAAGAGACCCAGTACCCATGTTACAGGAGGCTGTGTGGGCCCCAGGGCCGTTCTGTGTTAGCTGGTGTGAGGAACTCAAATCTCAGAAGTTCGATATCTAAAGTTAATCTTAACTTAATTCATACTCTTGTGGTGGTTGTGGTGGTGGTGCTGATGGGGATGATGATGATGATAACCCACATATCATTTCTTCAGTACAAAACTATACAGATCATTCAGAACCTTCACTCCACACAAAATTTCTCAACTAATCAGGCTATTTACTTCAAAAACTGGAATATGTAAAACCAACAATGCATATGTAACCCCACCTTCCTGCAAAATATAACCCTCATCCAGTCAGCAGTTAACCTGGATACAACGTATTTTATCTAAAAACTGCTTACAAATAAAGAACCCTCAACTTTTCTCCATGCAAGGATATTAAAACCTAATCCTCCTCCAATACACTCTTCGTCTATCAGCACGTACCTTGATTACAACGGTTCAAAATCTTCAGATTGCCCAGAAAAATTCTCTTATCTACTTTCCATGAAGGACTACAACATGGCCGATATCTCTATATACAGCGTAAATTACCCTTCAATATAAAATGTTTAATTGTAAAATGAGATCTCATTAAATTTTAACAACTTAATTTACAGTAATTTTTCTTAGTATATTTGGATATTATATTTTACCTGACGATGGCCCATTTTGGCCGAAACATGTTGGAAGCAAAAGTTTCTCATGTATTTAATAAACATTCTTCCTTGTGATTGACGATTTAAAGTTAACTGAATGGCATTCTTTATTGGCCATTAACGACCCCAAACTTAAGTGCCAAAGTTTAATTTAAAGTAAGTTCTGGAGTTTGCATTTCCTGTACACCAATTAGGCAAGGCATGCCCTATGCAGCAAATGTGTTAGTTATGCTACCATGACTGAGTCACTACAGTGTTATTCATAAATATGATGTTCAACTTGTAAAGGAAAAGTTGGTATTAGAGTAGGAGAGAATTGTGCCATCTAAAAGACCTTATTCTCAGACATTGGGGTGTCTGTGTTATGTAGGTTGGGTCACCACTAATACAGAGAAAATTTGAAGAGGATATGCGTGTTGCCTATCTGAATGAGGTTGAGGGTCCAGCCAGTGAGGAACAACAAGAGGAGGCAGAAAAACTGCCAGAGGAACAGCCCTCTGGAAAGCCACTGCCTGCTCCCAGACAGGTCCCTGTGCCACCCAAACCAATGCAGCGCAAATTGTTAGAGGCAGGTCCTGAGGAGGACACTGATCTGCTGAGTGTTTTGACAGGGGGCAGAGGCTCCCAAATGCGGCGTCAGCATAGTAAGGATTCAGTGCTGGGAGATAACAGGCGCTCTGTCAGTGTGAATGACATCAGGAAAGCATTTGAAAAGGCAGAGATGGCACTGGCAAACAGTGGACGCAAAGTGAATCATGCCCGTGTCTCGTCACTGGACTCAACAGCAAGTGAAGATAGCTTTACACCACATTATGGCTCTGTTGGTAACCTGCACCGTGAACAGTTTGGCAGCGTCACCTCCATTGCCAGTTCAACCAGTCTCATCTCTCCTCAGGTACGCATGTTAATTCTGGTAAGAAATGGTGACATTTCTTGTGCCTGTTAGGCATGCAATTGTTGTGGAAGTCCACTTGCTTCTGTGAACAGCAGCTCACTTTTTATTGGCACATGTGTGCCATCAAGAGATGACTGTACAGAGTTAAAAGAAGTGGGAAGTGTTATGTATTCACTTACTATGTGTGATATACAGCTGTGTGTACCAAACATTTTGTGTTGCAGCATTAAATTCTTGATGTATGGTTATTTAAAATTAGAATTAAAATATAGTTCTGTACAGAATCCTGTGCTTGCTTGTAATTATTTATGTATAGTTTGGTGCTGATTAAAGTTTTCAGCATCTGCAATGGAATAAAATTTTACATTTGTGCAATTCACAGTGCATGGATATTCAAGTAAAATGATTTAGACCAATATTATTTTCTGGATGTAAACATTTTTAGGAATATTACATCCCAGGTGTCACCCTTAGTGTATGTGAGCAAGGAAAAATCCTGAATTCAAATCTGACAAAATTAGAAATACATGTGTTAATCAGTGCAGCTGTGTTTTGATCGTAACTACAAAAACCCCTGTGTCTTCTCAAGCTTCATTAGTTTCTGTCCAATTGTGGCATTCACGTTATTTTATTCACCAAACCAGGCCAGTTTGAGTGTAAGTCTTGGATTAACGAAAAATTTGCTTTTGACAATTTTAATGGACACTGAGTTACAATAGAATGGCTGCTAACTTTCTGACCTGAAGCTGTACATAACTTTTTCAACTTCTCTCACTCTTGGCATTTTGTTCCCAGAGAAATTTTAATTGCATTTAACCCATGAGAATTACAAAATATCTCCTAAGAAGGACTGGTCAGCCAATGACCAGTCACAGAAGTCGAGAAGACATATTTGTCAGAAATGTCACTTTAGATAACAGGAAATAGGTGGATGTGTCAGGAGACAGGAAATCACTCAGAGTTCTGGTCTGTAGGTCTGAAGGCAGGATTCACCATCTTGCATTGCACAAAGTAAAGTTTTCCAATGCCTGCAATCAACTTGAATGTATCACTGTTTTGCAATTAGCCGCTTATTGGCCAAATGCACGCAATCAGTATGCCGAAGTGGATGGGTAATCTTTGCAAATTTATGTTGTACAATACCCATCACTGGGTCTAATAATATTTCCACATGTCCTGCTAAGTGTTGTGCTCCTTTCTTTACCACCCTTGTCCAAACTGCTGGAGTGCATCCCATTAAGGCCCTGAAAAGAAATCTCATGCCTCCCGATATCTTTGAGTTATGCCATGCACCTTGACATCTCACTCACTCCATACCAAAATTAACATGTTTCATCCCTGTGGCAGGAAGTGAAGTTGAGAAGGACAGGTAAGAAGTTGCATTAGAGCAGTGGGTCTTGAATGTTGGCTCATTATGAATGGTGGCATTACTAATGGAGATACAGCTTGTGTGTAGGTTTTCACATTAGGAAAGCTGAGTGCAGAGCACAAAAGCACATCACATAATGACAAGCCATGCACATAATCACTCCACACTCAACCCTCCTTTTATAATATTCCTAAAAATGTTGTGGCATTGAAAAGAATATTGTTCTAAATCAACAGCCCATTTTACTGAATATTCACAAGCTAAAAAACTGTCACCAACACAAATATACATAAATAATTAAAATACAACTAATTATTCTGTACACAACTCGATTTTAATTTTAATTTTAATTACGTATAACATAAAATTAATGGATTTAGTGTTGTAACTTGACATACATGGTACACATACGTTCTGTATGTCACACATAAGAAGACATACTTCTATCTTCACTTTGTGTAGTTGTCTAATGATGGCGCACAAACATCTGCCAAATCTGGTAACCAGCAGGAAGAATTAAATCTTCTTGTAGCCATTTATATCGGAACAAAAGGGTAAGTTACCTTTGATGTAAAATAAGTGGCTTCTTATATGGTTCAAAATTACATGTTATAGTTAAAACTAAATAAGCTTTTGCAAATGCCTTGTCATCTCTATATTACTTTGCCACTTGAGTTACATGAAGGCTGGTCAGAAATTAAGTTCACAATGCATGTATTTCGGGTTCTTTATTTCTAACTCTAATAAAAACAGTTAAGATTTAATTTTACTGCTATATTACTTCTTCTCCATGTAGTGCCTGCCATAATTAAGACATTTATAAATGGTCATATGAGCTATTCTATTCTGTATTAATGCGAATCTGTGTCCTGTGTTATCAGCCGTCATGTCACATATGTTTTCACTCTGCAATCATCTTTAAATTTCAACAGCCAAGATTTTGCCTTACTACTGGAAACAGATGATAACCACTTGGCAATTAATTCCCCTTACATGATCATGGTCAGTGTAGGTTATTTTAGTTATGAAAGTATATGCTATGTCAACTTATTTTCTGACTTGTTTTCATATTTATGACTGCCAAGCCAGTCTCATTCTTCTAACTTGTTACTTCTTACTTTGTAGGAGCTTCAGTTGTTGATTGATGAGGCAAACCAGCCTCTAGAGGATTCTGTCGGCACCATGGCAATGCCAGTTCATGATGTAGTTGTGGTAGTATTGCATCGGGAGGGCACCACTGGCAGTGTTGGCATTACACTAGCAGGAGGGGCTGATTATGAGGCCAAGGAGATTACGGTACAATAGCTCAGTTACTTGAAATATTATCTAATATAAAATGGGTCTCTTGTTGGTTTAAAAATTGTCTGATTGTGGGGTTTGTACTTGGCTCAACTCTTATGGTTGTCCAGGATGATCAGAATATATGAAACATGCCAGATAATCATGTACAGCAGTGGTCTCCAAACTCTTAGTATGTCACTAAACCTGAATATTCATGGGGACCTCTGGAAAGTAAAAGCATAATTTTGGGGTACAAAATTGGATAAAACCTTTTAAAACATCAACTTGCATTTAAAAAATAAAGTAATTACCCACATGTATGACAAATAAGATTTTATTATTCATGACTGACATTGAAAGTAAACCCTGTGCTGCCTATGGACAAATGTGGGGAGGAAAATAGAAAATTCAATTCAGAATTATCAAAATTATGTGTAACAATTTCATTACGAGGGAAATGTGCTTGCAGAACCCCAGGGTTCTGCAGAAGAGAGTTTGAACAGCACTTACCTTACGACAAGGTTAGATACCTTGAAAATGGGTAGTTAAATAAATGTAATTGTTCATA
This sequence comes from Reticulitermes speratus, assembly GCA_021186555.1. NCBI lineage: Eukaryota > Metazoa > Arthropoda > Insecta > Blattodea > Rhinotermitidae > Reticulitermes > Reticulitermes speratus. Next base: position 1,682,904 of record JAJKFL010000004.1, read on the forward strand.
TTCTTCTGTGCTATATCTAAATGAACATTCAAAGTGTCTGGTTTCCTTACGATAATTATTGGACACAATTTCTGCAGTGTTTTTATGGTTTTTGGTTTCCATGCTTCTGTAATACACTACATTATTGCCCCAATTTAAAGGGCTCATTAAAGCAAAAATTAATAAAGTGAAGGAGACATGAAGAAGGAATAACTGTGCTGGAATAGTCAACATGGCAGTAATGTATCCTGGATGCACCTGGTTTGTCAGAGCCGTGATAGTAGAGAACACTCATAAATGAGGTTGCTGCAATTTCTTGTTTTTTTTTAAATGATTTGTGTTCACTTCAGGTTCACAAGGTGCTTGCTGGCAGTCCTGCGGACAGGGATGGACGAATCCAGAAGGGTGACCGCATCCTGTCAATCAATGGACGTAGTATGAAGGGGGTTACTCATCGTGAGTCGCTTAACATCCTCAAGGTACTCACATGTGTTACTGTAAGAGCTCTGGTAGTGTGTAGGCCAAACTACACAAGGAAAAACCTGTAACATGAGTCAGTTGCATAAACTGTACCATGATTCAGTTACATGGATCTCTACCATGATTAAGTTATGTGAACTTGTACAATGAGTCAGTTACATGAAACTGTACTATGGGTCATGTACCTGAACCTCTGCCGTGGGTCAGCTACGTGAACCTCTAATGTAGGTCAGATACACAAACCTGTACCATGGGTTAGTTACATGAACTTGTACCATGAGTCAGATACATGAACCTGTACCATGTTTGTCTACATGGATGTGTACCGTGGGTTAGCTACAGAAACCTGTACTGGGAATCAGCTACATGAACCTGTATCATAAGTCAGTTACACACACCTGTACCATGGGTGAGCTAAACAAAACTGTACCATTGATTAGCTACACAGATCTGTACTATTGGTTAGCTATGTAAATGTGTGCCATGTGTCATTACACAAGACATGTACCATGAGTTAGTTAAACCAGATTTGGATCTTTTGTACCAATAAATGCAGTGAAGTCTTCGTTGACAGTGAGCCCATAAAAATGGAATGTTTTTTGGGTTTGGAAACTTACTGCCTGTGTCATTGGAGACTGGCATATTGAGTGACACCTCACCACTTGCCACACAGATCTTTTATGATAGAGAGAGTGACTGTCTGTAAAGAGTTGGTTGTAGTCAATCTGGATACTGCAACCTCTTGGTATATCAAAGCCCATGTTCTACAAAGCCTTACATGTTTACAGGCCCCTCGATCGGAGGTTGTACTGGTTGTTTCGCGCTCCAGAGTACCACAGGATGGCCCACAACTTGATGACTGTCCTGTGGCCACATACATCCCAAGACTCTCACGGCCACCGCGTATACCTGAACAGCCATTAGAAGCAGTAACTAGCCCCTAGTTGCTACTGAAGGTACAACACAATTCTCTGTCAAGACTGAGTGATTGAGTGCATTATTGAGATTCTGACTGTGTAAGTGTCTAGGTGAGTAGGTGAGTGGTGCCACAGTTAACCCATTGGCTGTCTGCCAGATGAGTTACTCTTTGCCAGCAGTCATATAAACAATATGAATCTGATTCTTTTTCTACATTTGACATACACATCTTCTTTTGAAACAGAGTGATTCAAGCAAAGGTATGACCTTCACATTTCCAATTACTTAGATATTTAAAGCCTGAAGTTTATTGAAATATTATTTAAATATTCATTTCCTGTCTCACATGGAATACTTTGTGTCTCCATCAAAGATTAGCTAGGTAATGCTGCTTAGGTAAATATTTGAATATTAATGTGAAATCCATGCAGAACACTTAAATATGCTGTGTGGACATATTGTACAATATTGTAATGTTAAAAGGATTGCAACATACAATGACCAATGTGCTTTAACCTTTTAAAGACCAACATTTGCATATGTGAACACATGTAGGAAAACACCCCTAGAAATTCATTTCATATATTTAGGCAACGAGGAAATTTACTGCACTTGTTAAGACATGCTGCATAATCTCTGTCTTATTTTCCACAAATGCTGTTTATTTAATAATTTTATCTTTTTCTGTTCAAATAATATGTTTTTTATTGACCATGGGCTAAAATTTAAATACCCACCCTAATACGATAAAGCTAAAGTATTACTGGAGATTTTTGTATCTGATAGTTGAGAACTTGACCACATATTTCAACAGAAAGTAAATAGATGAAGCACATTTACTTTATTCATTTTGAGGAAACCACATGGATCAAGAGATAGTGTATAGTGGATCTTATCACAGAGAAATAATGGCTTAATGAAGATTTTTAGCTATGAATATGATGAAGTACCTGAAGGGTTGTTTTACTGTTTCCAGGAGATGACCGAGGACCTCCACTCACCATCACGCTAACAAAAGATGGTGCTGGCTTGGGGTTCAGTCTAGAGGGAGGCAAGGACTCTCCCTTGGGGGACAAGCCACTTACCATCAAGAAGATATTCACAGGTAAGACATGCATGTTCTGCATCATCAGTGAATAATAAAAGAGAATTTTATCTGTATTTAAAGCTTACAGTGCCAACTCAGCTGAAGCTGATAATGCAATAAAACCTGCTTATAATGGAATCACAGCAAATCTGAAAATTTTTTTCTATTTCATACAAGTTTGCATTTAATGCAGGTACTTACAATTGGAAAATGTTGCACAGTACATTGCTGATCCAAATCACAAGCCAGGAATTCACATCACATGTACCCTGTACTTACTTAACAGTATTTACAAATATTTTATTTTGTTTTCATTTATGTTTAACATTTTTAAGCAGTTCATTAAGCTACTCTACACATGTTTTGTTGACACTCCAATTGTTTCACACTTGTGACAACACTGTTCCTGTAGATTGTAGTGGTGGGTGGTTGCAGTGTAACAGTGCAGTGCATGTCAGTGTATGTGTAATTTTCCCACAGGTGGCTCTGCTGAGAGGAATGGCCAGCTTTGTGCAGGTGATGAGTTGCTCAATGTGAATGGTTCAGATGTCACAGTTCTGTCCCGAATTGAGGCTTGGGGTCTCATGAAGCGTTTACCAGATGGACCTGTTGCTCTTACTGTCCGACACAGACTGAACAAATGACCCTTCGTTTTCCAGAAGTATCTGTCAATCACTGTGGGACCAGTCAGCTGGCAGCTGTTTAAATTGCTCCATGTAGGCACAGGATTTGTATCTCATAATACATTAATCACCTCAGTGCAGTGTGTGAGCCACAGATACATCATTCCTAAACTACATAGACATTAGCTTAACATTAACTCACTGGAGCTTAGTTGGGTGTAACAGATATGTGCAATATCAAGTGCCAAAACTGAACGGTGACGGCACTGTAAGTGGAAGATGTTGACTGACAGGTGTTGTGATAAAGAGTTCAGGCTCATGACCCTAAAGAGTTGGGGTTACAGTACTGAAGAATTTTGGAAATGGAGTTGATATCATGATACTGAAGAATTTGGGACATGTTGGAACAGTTGGTATACTGATATTGAGCATGTGGTACCTGCTGTTTAGCATGTCCCAAAATTTTCATTATCATGGTACGAACTCTTAAAAATATCCAAAATTTTTGAGTGTCATGATATTGTCTGTGCCAACATGTCCCAAATGATTCTGTAATATGGTACCAACTGTTTAACATATCCAATAATACTGAAGAATTTGGGATACTTTTAAGAATTAGTACCATGTGACTGAAGAATTTAGGAAATATTGAGGAGCTGGAACCACAGTACTGAATAATTTGGATGTTGATGAGTTTTTACCACAACAGTCAAGAATTTTGGACATGGTATTGAACATTTCACTACCATGGTGCTAAGTGGTGAAACCACAGTACTATGTGCTGAAGTGTGGATTTTAAAACTGCAGCATTGGGACTCTGGTATTGAAGATGCTGCTGTGTTAGGACCATGGTACTAAAGCATTAGGTATTTGGTGCTGATGTCTTGGGACCATGTCCTGAAGAACTGGATCCTTCTACTGAAGAGTGACAGTTACAAAACTGAAGAATACAATTTTGAATATAAGTCTGGACTCAAGGACTTAACCTTCCAGACTGGCATGTCAAAAACCGACATGTTTTCATGTCTTCTTTTTTTTTACCACACAAAATGATGTGGTAAGCCATATTTTGTCGAGATTCTAAGCAACAAGAATCATGACATTGATGTACAGTCTGTGATAATAACAACTACATGGCTTGCTTTGCTTCAGCTGGTGGCCAGGGTGTCTTATGTGGCTGTGTAATTCACTAACATTTTATATTTTGTAATTATGTGACAATAATTTGTTAATTTCTGTGTTACACAGTGCCTGTATGTAGTTGTGTGTTCATGTGTATGTGTGCACAAGATTGCTGTCGGGGGCAGATGTGTGAATTCCTTTTTCTGAGTTGTAGTTTGTTATTTCTTGGGTTAATACCTCTCTGGTATTGATAGTCATGTTATGGCATTTGTCAGCATTCATGTGCAGTGTATTCATTGGTTTACAGGTTATATTGCCTTGTTACTTTTATGTTGGCATTTAACTGGAGAAAGAACACAAAGCATAGTGTCAGATAGCAGGCCCATGAACTCTGATACTGGTAGTGGAAGCAGAAGTGGATGCATCTAGCTGTTGATCCTGTCAGAAACAAAAGATGGAATTCATTGATGTATCATGCAGAATTCTCAATGTTGCACCACTGTAATTTTGGGTGATCAGTACCTTTAAATAATTTTTTTTGTACTTTAAACTAGTTTTAGCAATGTATGGGACTGCCTTGGTAGTTCAGTAATTGAATGATAATTGGTAGGGGAACACTAAAGTGATAGGAGAAACGTGGTCAAACACAAATTCCCACATGGATTTCCATATGATTTAACCTGGGCCTTTACAGAGAGAAGGCAGCAACAAACTGTATGAGCTATGGCACACACTCTCTAGTTTACAATTTAGAATTAATACTTCTAAGTTTGTTACTATTCCTTACTGGACTCTTCATGGCTGCCTTGCCTACAGCTTTAGCAATAACAGAGAACTGAGAGGTGAAACTGTGTTAACTTCCAGCGCAGTCAAACTCATTGAACTCCATAAGATAAGGAACTGAACAAAATAAATGCTAACACTGAATGCTGAATAGTCTATAAGCAGTCCTATATTAATGTATTAATCATACAGACATTATATTGATGGTTTAAAACACAAGTATTCTATGTCCTCTTTTGGTCAATTTTGATTTCTGTGTGGCTGTGACTCTTAAATATATTACCTTTGTTCTGGACAAATATTGTGAAGCCCAGGAATGAGCATGGTGGTGGAAGAAAGGATAAGAAATACTGTGTGTCATCTTGGAACACTGTGTAGGTGCTCCTTCATTGTGAGTTTACTGAGGACTCTTCGCATCGGATGCAATATTTGAGATCCTTACAGCTGTGTTGCTGAAGATTCAAATCTGGAATGTTTCACATCAATGCAGTGTAACATCCCAGAAGACTTGAATCTTGTTTATATTGGACTTTGTGCTGTAACCTTTAAATGACTGGGTTGGTGTTTAAATTTTAGCACATTGTTTATGAAAAAGTGAGTATTATTTGAACAGAAAGAGATAAAATTATGAAATAAATGACATTGTGTGGAAAATACGACAGAGATTATGTAGCATGTGTTAAACATTCAGTAAATCTCCTTGTTGCCTCAATATATAATATGAATTTCTAGGGTATTTTTATGTGCATTCGTGTACACAAATGTACATCGTTGAAACAGTAAGTGTGTGTTACGGACTTACGACATGCAAATAATTGACTGAGTGGCATTTTTGTAACATAGGTGTGAATTGTAGCAGTATACGAGCACAGAAATAATGATAGTGGCTAGTGACTTCATCTGGTGATAGTTGTGGTATTAGTATTTGATGGAATACAAGTGTTTTTAATTGGTATTTCAATTTACTTGCATACTTTAAATCTTTTAGGCTGGAATTAAATGCCTGGGGTGCTCTGAAAGTGATGAGAACTTATATGGCCACCACTACCTTGTATATTCTTGGGCAATGACTTTTAGAAACTTTGGCACTTTAAGTGCACACTGCACAGTGACTGTGGTTGACATTTGGTGCAAAAATGTTGATAGAAGCAGAATTCATATTTAAGGTTGTAAGCCCTGAACATTTTCAAATCCATGTATTGTCTTATAAAGACCACAAATGTTTTAAGTGTGTGCTGGTACCTGAACAGTGGCCTGGGCTCAAATTGTAAATAGATTGAAAATAATGACACAGAAAAGTCTAAGTTAAAGTGTGAAGTCAAGATTACTCAAGAGATACACTGCTAAACATTTGTCTGTTATCTGTCACCCCTACACAGCCTTGCACACAGTGGAGCTCCAGATCATGGTGGGAAATATTCATTTTGTAGCAGTGGCAGTATGACAAAATTGAACATTTATGTAAAAGAAGTTTTGTGTGTACATTTCAAGAATCAAATGTATTGCGGTGGTTGGTATGCTGCCTAGTTCTGAGCTTTGTTATGTATTATATTTATAGCTCCTGCAAATAAATGAAATTAGATCAATTGTCAATGTATGTGCTAATTGCTTTCTCTTATTTTCACAGACATACAAACCTCAACTAATATTAATAAACCATAAGACTGAGTTGTGATTGACAGCTCCTGTATTACCTTCTTCATAAGTGTCACAACAGGATGTGTAAACTGAAGTCAAGTAATACTGCTGAATGAGAAGACTTTTGTAACCTAACTATCATCATAGGTCTCTGAACTGCCATTCATGCTTGATAGGAGTTTACACATATATTTCAGTTTTCACTGCAGACATTTATAAAGTTGCACATTATCAGTTTTTGTTGGTAAATTGCAGACTTATCATTCTTACTACACTGCTCGGAAATTTGTTTACTTCAGTTGCTCAGATGTCCCCAAAGTTGTCTGAATTACTCCTAATGATTTGTGACAGCTAAAGAGGAAAGGTAGATGTTTCACATAAGTGGTACATGGTTCTTGCATGTTGAAGTAATAAATGTATGTGAAGTGGACAGGAAGTTGCTTTGGCAGACCTTTGTAGTGATTTTCATTAAATTTCAGCTTCTGTAACAGGAACTACTATGAGTATATATATGCATTGGCAGTAACACATCAGGGATTTATTTTTTCTGTTTAATGCAACTGGAGTCAGTACCCAGGATTTACTCAGTTCCTTTCCAGATTAAATCACTAAGAGGGAAAACAGGTACATGTGTCTATCAACTTGCAAGGTAGCTGCATTCCCAAGAGTGCTGGTGTTAGCTCAAAAGGTTTGTTACTCATAGATTTTACTACCTTTAGTTTTCATTGCAATGTATGTAATTCAGTTAACTTCATTACTTTTCCTTTCAACCATTTATATATACATTTTTTTGTTTGAGATGAGTAAGTTTATTATTTTTAATTTGTAACTGAAAATATTAAATTTAAAAATAGCATGAAAGGGCATTAACTATAATTTTTTTCTGTATTTGCCTCATCCAGTTGTGTAAAATTCAGAATCCTGATAAGCATGTGTTTTAGTCAACACAATTTTTTTTAATAAAAGGCAAGCTTCCAGCTTTCTATCAAAGCCATCATCAGGCCACAGCTTTGGTTGTGTAAAAGAACTATAACCTAGCCCTTTCTCTGTAAGTAAACAATTATGTAACATATAATTCGTTATTCCGTTAGCACAATCACATAAAGCAATGCCATGCTAGAGACATACAAATTTCAGACACACCCACCCTCAAATGTCACACAAATGCAAATGGTATACTTCACTGTGTTAGTGCACAGACTTGGCCAAGGTGTTATTTATTTTCTAAACATCGTGGGTTTCACAGAAAATGCATAAATGTAATTTAATTTATGCCCATAAGAAGAGTGTGACTTTCCCTCTGCCGATTTTCACGAAGCTCACCAGTACTGAACAGAATATGTTGAATCTTTTATACCGAATTTCACCCAAATCAGATAATAAATGTGGAAATTATGGATACAAATCCATGTAAACCCTTAAATAAAGTATGAGTTTAACATGTCAAGTTTCATGAAATTAATAATCAGTCAATAAATTTTGTGAACATCGTTTGTGCCGATTTTTATCCATATCGGAAGAAAAACGTCGAAAATATGGATATAACGTCCTTTACGTCTTTAGGTAAATTCCTTTCACTGGACGATTTTCAGGAAACTCCAAAATGTTCAATGGCATTGCATAGAGATCTTCTGTATGGAATTGTAACGAAATCTGGCGAAAAATGTAGAAAATACTAGTAAAGTTTCATTTAGGCCGTTAAGTACAGTATGACTTTCACAGCACCCATTTTCACGAAACTTACAGTTATCGAACGTCATCAAGTGCAGATCTTCTACACCGAATTTCACCCAAATCAGCTCAGAAATGTAGCAATTATGGGTAGAGGTTTATTTGCGCTCTTAAGTAAATGTATGATTGTCACTGCGCCAATTTTCACGAAACTCATAATTGCTAGGCAGCTTTTCCTAAAGAAATTTTTCTTCTTTCTCCTCCTCCTCTTTCTCTTCTTCTTCAACCGCTATAATCCATTGTGGACCTCGGCTTCCAATACAGTCTTCCTCCATTCCCGAAGATCTGAAGCCATTGCCTGCCTCCATTTTATTCCCATTTTTAAATCCTCCCTTCCGGTTGTGAATTCGATTGTGATGTTTTCTCAACAAACTTGCTTTTTTACGGGATTGGGATGTCACCCCAATTTCCAATCTGGGGGACCAAGGTGTCTCTCTTTGTCTGGATCCTCACTCGTGGCCTCTCCGAGCTAGAAGACCCTGCCAGTAACTAAGCTACCGCCGGCTTAGCTCTTGCGGTCATTGGATCACACAAGCCCCACTGCTACGACAAGACGGAGACATCATCGGGGAGTCCTAAAGGAAACCGGACAAACGGTTTAATCGCTCGGACCTGGTCATGAACAGACGAATGGAAGTGGTCGCCACATAAAAACTGACATGGATGTCCGAATAACAAACTGCCTGTAAATACGATTCTTATCTAAAAAGAACTAATAATACATACAGCATAAAATAAAACTGACATATTACAGATAAGAAACTTGACAGAATAATCACCCACAACAAAACTACAAATAATAGTCCAGGATCTTGTAATGTTGCGTGTTTAGCCACTACATGTCAAATCTGTACATCACTGCACAGAAACCTGAAATTATAGTGAACGAATAAATGCAAAATGCAGAAAAGTGACACAAATCAGAAACTGAAAGAAATAAGTCACTATTAATAGTATTACTGTTTTAGGCAGAGCCGTTACTTTCGGGGGTTTTTTTTTTGGGGGGGGTATGGCTCGACAGCCTATATGGGCCTGGGCCTCCTCGTTTTCGTCGAGGTTTCATGGTAACACACATCTGAGACACACCACAGTCGGTAGGACTCCTCTGGACGAGGACCAGCCCGTCGCAGAGACCTCTACTGACAACACACAACACTCACAAGAGACAGATATCCATGCCCTAGGCGGGATTCGAACCCACAATCCAGTAAGCGAGCGGCCGAAGACCCACGCCTTAGACCGCACGGTCACTGGGATCGGCCACTTTTTGTATAGGTTGGTATAATTAATATCTAATATATAAATAATAGTTATCATTAATAGTAAGCCATTGTCACATACACGGGCTTAATAAAAAGACATTAAATAATGAATTTGTGGAAGAATAAAAAGACATTTTAACATCAGTTCACTTACTGAATTTTCTTCACATATTCGTTCCTCATCCTTCGCACTCACAGTCCAGAGTCTATAGAGATGTGTCGTTCCTGAATGAATGGGTCAGAAAGAACGAATTGGCCAGTGGACTGATCAGATCCGGGTCTCGGCTTCGCGGAACCATCGTTCACTTAGATCCGGACGGGTGTGTATCGGTCATTGCTCAACAGATACGTCTTCGTTCACTTAACCTACCTCGTCATCTTTCACTAACGTATCTAGCACACCAACACGTCCTTAGCCTTGCACATACCGGTCACATTCACCACCTAGAGTATTAGTTAACAAAGTTAAAGGGCAGTGGGTCTGTTAGTACGTAAAGATTCCACTTCGTTCAGATTTATATGCGTGTAGTACATTTCAAATTCTTTCCGCTACACACATGATGCATTTCGTAGTTACTCGAGTTTCTCTTAATATTTTACGTGTTTGTTGAAAACCGCTAGAAAACAAAACCAGAACATTCAAGTTTTTCAGGTTTCACGGCCTATGTTGTTCAACTGATAGTCGTCCTTTTAGGTGTTTGCACAATGCAGTATATTTGGGTTTTCTCTCTGAAACGTCGGAACAAACCGACTATATTATACGAAATATAAAAATCCAAAAGGTTGCTATCATCAGAACAAGTCGTATTACTTTCTCGACAGTACAAAAGAATGGAATCACATGTTTTGTTTGCATGTACTGTTTACAAATCGTCTTTCACTAATACTGCAAAATAAAGATTATTTCAAACATAAAGACAGTGTCCGGTGAAGTGTCGTGTAAGTACGACACTTCACCGGACACACATCATCCCAAGCCACAGGACGAGATCGACGTTGATCGAATATATGATTGTATACATGGCCAACAGCCAGTAAAACCTTTTTTAAAAAACTTTTATATATTTTAGTCGTCTAGGTCGAGTCATGTAACAGTAATTGTATGTGATAACTTTACTGTGTTATGTGAAGTGTCGGCTTACATCACTGACTTAGACACATTGTGTTGCTCACTCTTAACGTCTGGTTTTGTGACTGTGGACATCAATTCATTTTAACGATGTGAGCGACGTGTACTTCCTTTGTCATGCCGAATGTGTGTGTATCTGGATGCCGTGGATGTTTGTGATTCTTTGATGCGCTCCCTGAGGATGGCAACTTGATTGCCGAAGCGTATGTAGGGGTTACAAATATACTTTGTTAATAAATCTTGTGCATTAGTTGGTTTGACTTAAGCTTATGACAGAATTCACGGTACATATGATACAAAATTCTCAGGAAGGTGTTAGTTCGTTCACTAACCTACGCCATCCACTACTCACTAACCATTTTACTAGCATGGTTCAGAGGTGGAGATAGGCAAAAGGCAAGTAAGTCAATATTAACGGAGTGGCGGTGACGGATTGGATATGATAAAGCAGGAGGCTGCTTTGCCGATGTAATTCTGTATAGTTCCATAAGTTATCACAGCATGCCTTACCCACAGCCAGTGAGCCTTGCCGGCTACAGTAACGCACGAAGGCGACGCATGTGGCGGTATAGTGTAACGTTTCCACGGAGTTTCGAATCTGGTAAAGGGATTAATCTGTGGTGACTGATCTGTGTTGAAGAGCTTAATGTCGAAGAATGAACAATGGTTTGGTATGTTAATAATTGCCATTGTAAATGCTGGACTATATTGTGCGTATAGAAGGATGTACTTTCATCGAATATCGGACGAAATTGTGATGAAGAAGTATAGGTGAGTACTTATTCTGTTAAAAACGTTAAAGTTCAACCTAGAACAGGACATGAAGGCCCAGAGGGGGCGTATAGCCTTACTCTTGGTTTTAACCTCGACGCTTGATGGGGGTGGGTGGTTAACGTCGTTCCTCGGCCGCTTTACCGCCGTGAAAGAGACCAGATACCCATTGTACAGGAGGATGGGTGGGCCCGAGGACCAGTCTGGACGGTTGCGGAAAATCTCACCCGCCACCGGCATTCAATCGCCGGTCCGCCCAGCCCGTAGCGAGTCGCTATACCGACTAAGCTACCCCGCCCCACACTGATTGTGTTAAACGTATACAATAACGGCCTTACTTTTCTTGCCGGTTGTATTGTGGACTCGTACTTTTAATTTACATAACTTTTGAGACTTTTTGGTGGCTAAATTGCCATTCCAGCTAATCTGTCATTGACTTAAATATTCTCGGCTCCCTGCCCTTGAGTATGTTTAATGTAAGGTTTGCTGTAATGTGAGTAACCAAATTTCACACCCATACTCTAAAACAAATAGAAATGTGGTACATTCATTCACTTACAGTCAGTCTGTGAACTGTGGACTGCATTCTTTCATTCAACATTATGTTCATAGTATCTTGCATACACATTTGAAGCAGCCATAATGTATATTAGCACATTCGAATGTCAGTGCTGTGTTGTCCATTCCAACGTAAGTTCTCAGGTCTGTTGCATCTGCGATTCATAATTCACCCAAATAAAACTAAATGAATAAATAGCCTGCTAGCTGATATAACCAGGAGGTAACCTGAAGATTCAAGTCTTTTTGGATGCTAGGAGTGATTTGGCACAATGTTACAGAAAAATTGAATGTTCGGCAGCACCACTGTGAGAACCTCAGATGTTGCACAGTGTGGAGAACTTTTTATTGGTGGGCATTGTTTCCACATTTCTGAAACTTCCCAACTTGATCCTATCAGAGTACAAAAGCCATGTATGTTAGAGATCTGCCCAGGCAACTGGTGTAGTTGAGGAAGCGGCCCAATGATGGTGCTGTTACTTCAAGTACCGCAGCGTTTCATCTGCCTGAGGGCCTGAACTTTTAGCTTACATTGCGAAGCTTTATAGTTATGATATAAGTGCAGTTTGTGGGAGGGAATGTTAGTATAATTTTTTGGTTGCTGACTGTGTTTCCAGGTTGCATTGTAACGACTGTTATCTGGTTTGAATTTTCATGTTTGTTTTTGAGTTAGGGTAGGAAAGGAAGCCGACTGATGAACATACTGAGGATAACTTTTAATATTTGGTGCAGAGCATTGTCACAGGATAGTAGAAGTCGCTGTTGGAAAATTTTAACATTAGGTTGTGAAGAAATTGTGTTTGTGTATGTAGAAGTAGAAGGAGTTGAATTGAAGACTTTGGTTTTTATGGATTTTGCTGTTTCAGATGTTAAAGGGAGTCAGTAGATGACATGAACTTATGGACACTTAATGTACTTAGCCCACATCCAGTACTTTTAAGAGTACTTGCATAATGATTTTAAGTTAGTTGCATTTTTCATGGCTAATAAGAGCCATCTTGTGCTAGGCGTATAAATAAACTTCATAACTACTTTTCTGCATTGGAATGGGAATTAAGATTGGAATTTGGGCACATGCACGATACTGTGTTTAGTAGTCGAGTGTTGAGTTTGGAGTAAGTTTGCTTGCACTATATTTAGAACTTATGCATGAAGACCGAGAGTTTGTAAAAATATAACATTCACTCCCCCCCCATGGTTAATTAATGATAATTGAAGTGGTGAACTTACATGAAGGAAGTTAGGCATGCTGATCTGGACAAGGGTGATAAAAGATTTTGTGACTGATCTCATAGAGCCGGGGCCTTCTTCAGAAGCGAATAAGTCCGTCGGTACTCAAGAAGTAGATGGAACCCAAGGTTCATTACTATGTTCACATGGGCCTGCCACTTGCCCTGTCCTGAGCCAGGTGAATCCGGTTTATACGCCCCAAACTATTTATTTAAGTTTCACACTGTTGACACCGTGCATCTTTGTCATATTAAATTAAGTTATAGACCAACTGATGCACACTAAAACCACTCGTTAAATCTACTATCTACAGTACTTTTATAATTTTACAACTTTTAACGAGTCTTTTTACAAGATTTTAACTTATAATATATAAGTTTTAAAGTGCCGATAGAATATTTAAAATCATGTGTTTGAAGTGACTGTAGCTTTTAGCAAAAAACCCCCTGACGATGATCCTAGGATCGAAACACGTGTAGGGGTACAATTTTAACAATTTTAATAATAAAGCTACTTAAAAAAGTGGTTTTAGTGTGCATCAGTTGGTCTATAACTTAATTTAATATTTATTTAAGATTCAGTTTAACATTATTGTCCGTCCTACACCTAGGTCTTGCAGGTGGACTGTTTCCTTAGGTTTTGCAACCAAAATTCTGTAAGCACTCTCATCCATGCGTGCCTCATGCACCACTTATCTCATCCTTCTTGATAAGATCACGCTGTGATATCTGGTTAAAAGGTACAAATCATTTTGTTCATCATTATGGAAGTTTCTGCAGCCTTCTGTTACTTGCTCTCCCTTAGGTCCATGGAATGACTGGTTAATCCATAGATTATTTAACAGTGATGTTCTGTATATATGACTGAGGCTCTTACACTAGTGCTTGTGAAATTTGTAACATTCTGGGATGTGGTGTCATGTAGTTTGGTAGATAGTTACCAGCATTTTTCAGGAACATGCTGGCTCCATCTTCAGGTTGAAAGATTCAGTCGCTGTTCTACCCTGAAGATGGAGGCTGCAGGTTCCTCCAAAATGTTGTTACATACTTTGCAGTCTGCACAGCTTCACATCCCAGAAGGCTAGTCTTTATGAGGTTTCAGTTGCTGGCGGCTGCACATAGTGTTAAACCGCGTTGAACAAGTAGGTAAAGTGGCCAGCCACATCCTACTTGAAGCTAATGCCCCTACATTTACCTGGAGAGACTGGTGAGAACTGTTAAAATCACTATAGTAGGTGGTAATCTGGATGAACCAGGAACCTACTAAGTACTGTTTTTACTATTTCATTAACGTGCACATTGACTCCTTATTGGGACTGCAGTATGTGACAAGGCATGAGCTGAGGTTTTACCGCACTGAAGCAGATTGTATATCAGTGACTTCTAATTTGTCCATTGATGCTTAAGTTTCTAAAGCACAAGAGTAACTGTGCCTTAACATTAAAATACTCAGCATTTTGGACATACAGTGTATTGATTATTTCCCCATAATCAGAAAATCAAAATTCTGCAGACATTAAGTTGGTTGCTCCGGGGTTTTTACTCTCTCGCCCGGCTGCATAGGACTAACAGTATTTGATTATGTGTAGATCACAAACATTTGACAATATTGTCAAGAGACTGTGCTATTTTCTTATATGTGGCCTATATTTTACAGTAACACAAGCAGATAAGTCTGTCTTCACTGCTGAGGACTGCCAGTACTGTTAAGCACTACTAGTACTGTTGTTTCAAATATTGGGATGGTTTGTTGCTTAAGACAGCCCATTCTCACTGTACCCTGAGTTTTTCAACTATCCACTTACAGTAATTATCAGTATGTCGCCCAGTCCCTTGATTATAGCCTTGACATTTACTTCAACTGCAATAAATCTAAGCATCAGGCAACACTTTTTAAACGACACGTATTTTGTATGAATTGTGGTTTTAGGATAGTATATATGTTAGAGGTATCAAAATCACTTAAGAAGCTTTAAAAATGTTCTTGATTTTTATACCTGTTCAGTGATATTGGCAAATTTACAAGGTTTCAGGTTTTCATGGGAGTCGAGATTCATATTGTGGTTTTCTGGGTAATGATAATGTGTAGTCTGGTATGTGGTTACTGATGTTTCAAAGCAAGATGCTTCATCTTAGGATGGAAGTGAAGATGCAGATGGTATGGCACTCCAAAACATTGGTACTGACCTACCAGACTGTATGGTGTCATAAGCTACAGTATCACAATATGTGTTTGCAAATTAGTGTGGGTAATGAAATTGATTAATGGAGCTGGTTAATAAGTTTCATTTTGAAGGTGTGAAGAACTGAGGTGTGCATGAATTAAAAGGTGTTTGGATGTGCCATATTGTTAATTCAAGTAAGAATGTGTTTGATATAAATGGCAGGTAGGCCATATGCTGTGGATATATTATTGATAAGGAACTATGACAGCTATAATTTAGAATTGATAATAATCTGGTTGAGATATGAACTGGATATTCTCTGCATACACGTGCAGTGTGTGTAACCATCCACCCATCCTCCTGCTCCCATTTCACCTTTCTGTATCCTTAAATGGAATATATCCCCTTAAAAGTGGTCTTCCTTCTCTGTTGACTGTGTGAGATGTCAGTGAAAGGCGAAGTGATGCCGTCTGTTGATACCTTAAGCTGAACATCCGCAATATTTTGTATCACATATTTTTGCTTCATGTTGAATATGTAGCAGCACCACTGCAACACACAACATCCAGTGTTGCATTCAGTCAGAAGTCCCTTTAAATAAAAATGTGTTTCTATAATAAGAAGGAAGCCTATACAAATGAATACAACCACAATAACCCAGCAGTGCACACTGTCAGAAGGGTGTAACATGTAACAACAAGTAACAATAAATAGAATCAGTGGTTATCAACAAAATATTAGCAGGTATACTATAATAATGCAGATTATCTCAGTGGAAAATGGACATCTCCGTTACTTTGTGAGTAAGTGAAATTAAGACGCTGCATGCAGCCATGTAGAGACCCACCTCGTTGATATGCTACAGTAATATACAGCAGAGGTACATAATATTTTTACGCACGTTTGTGTGTGCGTGTGTATGCAGTAAGCATCATAAAAATAAATGTGCATGATAAGGCCCTAGTGAAGGCTGAAAGGACCTTAAGGACATGCAAAAGAAACATGTTCTGATGGATGGGTATACTTTTTGTGAAAATGTGCTCAGTCTTTATGAGTATTTTTCAAAGAATGAACGTAGTAGGTGTACTAGTGCTGAGGGGCAAAGGAAGGAATTTATAGCCGTTGCTGGTTGGCTTACTACGTTAATATTTAAGACTCTAAACTACACACATGTACATACCAATATACTTGCAATTGATTTTACTTGTTTAAGGGAGATGAAAAGTATGGTCCCAGGGGGTGTCCTGATTATTTACAGTTCTGGGTATACACACTATCAGGAACCTAAGTATGTGTAAAACATGACTGTGCTGTGATTATATGATTTTGTGAAATTTTATGACTTAACTGACATATGGTTGTGTTTTACATTCATTAATTCTACTATTTTTACCATAGGTTAAGTTGCATTGTTCTGTTAATGGTTAGCAGATGTAATGCCTGAAGATGGCATGGCCATGCTGAAACATGTAGCATGTGTTGTAATGTGAAATATCCACTAAATATATTGTGGTGTGAAAGTGCAACATAGTACATTTTATGCACCATGGAAACCATGAAACATAAGAATGTTTTTCTAATGAAGAGCTCAAATATTTGACCCTAAGTGTCATCAGTGTATCACAGAGCAATATGCTGTTGCACTGGCCTTGTAGTAAAGCAATTCACTGTCAGTTCATTTGTTTCTGTGGCCTTGATGGACATGGTAAGTGACACTCATCTGCCACCCTCACATCGCTAGTTCAATTGGGTGTCTGTGATGTATGTGCCCATCCCACTTTAGTGTGTTGCTTGCCTTGGCCTCTTCCTGTATGATCTGAGGGACACACAAGCCCCTGATGACACTGACAGTACATTAAAACCTCTGTTTGCCACATATCATCATTAAACAATCACAAAGTTGGGCAATTTGTTGACCTATTTTAGCCTTAGTTGCCTAGTAGCCTCTTTATGGTCATCTATAATTCCTGGTTGTTCATCATAAACTTGCAGAATCCATGTCTCTTCCCAAAATTTGTTTTCCCAGTATTTTCTCTTTATTTAGCTGTGTGTAGAGCTAACCCATTGGCTTGAAGTGACTCACTGCATGGAGTAGTGTCCTTGAGAAGTCAGCATCCACTCCAGCAGGTCAAGAAATTGCCTGCCTTCTGTAGCACCCACAGTTCGTTACAAAGTTAACAAGAAGATGCCACCAGACTCTACACTGCACCACATGAATTCACTCTAATGTCACAATGTTGAAGTTTTATTTTATTTTATCATCCCATCTCTATTTGGCTATACCAAGTGCGCTTTCCCTTCAGGTTTTCAAGGCAAAATTTTGTATGTATTTCTCATTACATTTAACTACAAGGATACATGTTTGAGTCTTAACATAGGACATTCCATTGTGTTCTGTAAATTAAGTACCAAGAGTGAAGCAGTCACTGCAAGGAATTTATTATAAAACACCTTTTTATATAAAATTTTATATACAACTAAATAGTGATTTTATAATAAATTGGTTGTGTTGACTGCTTCGCTGTTGGTACTTAACTTACCAAAACGCAATGGGTTGTCCTCCATTATGATTGTACTCGCTAGTCATGTAGTTGTGTTGACTGCTTCACTGTTGGTACTTAACTTACCAAAACGCAATGGGTTGTCCTCCATTATGATTGTACTCGCTAGTCATGCTAGTTGTGTTGACTGCTTCACTGTTGGTACTTAACTTACAAAACGCAATGGGTTGTCCTGTGTTGTGATTGTACTCACTAGTCAAGCTCATATCACTAACCGATATAAAAATGTAAAAAAGAAGGTGCTTAACTGTAATGCAAATGTGTATTTCAGTAAGCAATGTATTTCAAGAAACCTGACACCAAATGATGTTAATGCAAACATTTCAAATACATCTCCGGCAGCAAGATTTCTTAAAACTAAAGCCCAGAGAATGTGTGTTAAAGATGAGTTAAAATTCCTACACATCAAAAAACAAAAATTAAATCAAAAGTGAATCAAATGCATCTAAATTTAACTAATGATTGGAATAAATCCTGGTGTCTTATTGAAGAAATAAGAAACGAATCTGCAGATAATGAACTGAAGAAGAAATGCAAAACCATTGATAGAAAGTTAGCTATCTATCACAGACTCAAATAGAAAAACCAAAAGAAATGAACAGATTCTGCCCTCGTGTTGTTAATGCAACTAAAATTTTGTTTTTATTATTATTATTTACTGCAATTGGGTTTTCACCCGGTGGCAGTAGTCCTTACACTAGTAAGAAGAAGAAGAAGAAGTTAAGTCTCCTCAATAAAGGCTTAAAGTACAACTTACAGGTAAAAAATTGGATTAAAAATATGGTATTAGAAGCAGACATGCCTATAAACAACTTCCCATTCCAAAAACAAGAAGTCGTGAGATACTCAGTAGCTAGAAATATTGAGAAGCAATTTTATATAAAAACAAATAGTGTTTTATAATAAATTAGTTGCTTTGATTGCTTCACTCTGTGTACTTGATATGTTGTTTGTTGAAACTTGTGTTTATCAAAATAAGGTACTTTAATACAGTCACTGGCAGGTCACTTACTGGATTTATTGTTGTTGTTTTGTTGTTAACTTTGTTTGTCTCTCTGTTTGTGTTCTTACAATTTATGAAACATTTGTTTTGCATAAGAAAAGCACACTTTAAATTATCAGCTGGGTCCTGGATTGTGATTTTTACAATGTTGAGACATCACTACAGCAGCATTATTAAGACACAACATTGCTGAGATGGCAGTATTGAGACAACTTTATTAACATAACATTATTAAAAAAACAGTATTGAGAGGGTGTTATTGAGGCAGCCTTATTCCGACAGCAGTGTTGAGACAGGACTGTTGAGACACAGCTGTATTTAAACAGCATTATTAAGAGTTTTGGAACACCACATTACTGAGGTAGCAGTTCTGAGTCATCAGTATTGAGAAAACATGAGGCACAACATTACTGAGGTACAGCATTATTGAGACATACTTTTGCAAATAGAACTGAACAAACTGAAGTGACTAATGCCATGTTATGTTTCTGAAAGTAAATGACACTGACTTAGTATTGTCTTGGATTTACATAATTGGGAAGATGCATATTGACTCCGCACCTTGTAGTGTGGTGGATGGGTACCAGCGTTTTTGAGGAACACGCTGCCTTCATATTCATGGCACTCCCCAGACTACGGTATTATAAGTAGGCTTAGGATTATATGCATTTTGCATATTGCATATGTGAAATAAAACTGCATTTAAACTTGCACTTAGCAATCCTATAAATAATGAAGTGCATATTTCTTTATTTACAGGATTGTCCCCGAGTGAAAGCTTAAATGTGGTTTTGTTTTGCTTATGCAATATGAAAAATGTATGTAATCCTGAGCCTAATCATAAGCCAGAATAATAATATAATACAGACATTGATCATAGTATACTTTCTTGGTGACAAAGAAATCTTATTGATTCAGGTCATTAGTGAATTAACAACTGTAGGGATATTATCTGTCAGCTGTTGCTGATCGCTTCCTGTGAGCTTGCTTGTCCTATAGAACTTAGATCTGAAAAGAGCAGCTTGTTTGTTAGATGTGCTGCAGGAAAACATTCCCAGCAGCTCTGAATTTGGTGAGTAAAAACCTAACATTAACTGTAATACCTAGAACTAAAATAAGTTGACCCTAAATCATGGCAAATTGGAACAGCAGCACTATGCTGTCTACTGTCATGTGAAGTGGTTTGAGTGAACACTGATATGAGTTGGCAGATAAAATAATGTCCGTATATTAGCACCTAAGTCTCGTCTATGTGACACTATGATTAGATTGATATAACCCTGACTTTTTAGCCATATGATGGGATAATACCTGCAAACAGGCACAGTCATTGCTGTACCTAATAACCACTATCATTTAGCATTAAATACCCCTGCTTTCAAAGAGTTTTAAGAATTGGAGTGTTGTAGAAACACCATTTGGTATACCAAGGCATAGTTAATAGGACAATACCAATGAGTAATGAAACGGTTGGCATCTAAGAAGGTGAAAGTTTTTAACATAAAAGAACAGTTTCAAAACAGTTTTTGTGTAAAACTAACCATCTGTTGTGTGATGATGCAACATTTTTGTAACAGACATCACAGAACTTATTGTGGGAAGGTGTATGTGGACTGCATAGTGTGAAACGAACACGTCTATAAATTGCGTGTGACAAGCCGGTACTGATCATTGTGGCGACAACATAATGATAGTCACCAATTTTAAACATAATAATAATTGTCCTCGTAGTCACGGGTCCCTTATTATGATCTTCCAGGATGTGAAACTATGTAGTTCGGTAGGTAGATACTTACCGACACTTTAGAAAAATCTCGTGCCTTCATATTCGTCCACTGTCTTCGCCGTTAAGATGGAAGCAGCACATTCTTCTGAAACACTTGTGCCTGTGCGCTGAGCTACATGGCGCCATATGCCAGTAATATTAATGCCCAACACTGTGAGAAACTCAAATCTGAAATTTGTAGTTTATCCATTTATTTATTGATGCATTCTCTTGTACATAAATTATACAGTACTGTAGCACTGAGTGATGGATGTAGAAGGAAGTGGTTATCAGATGTCTAACATCCAGGCTCAGATTGAAATGAGAGGTGTCTTGCATATTAAGCATGATCTTTAACTACTGAACTGTAAAACTTGTATTTGTGACTATCTTGTTTTCTTTCTAACGTTATATCCTGTATCCAGCATCCAAAAATCTGAGTGTATATCAAATCTCTGCATCTTTTAAACTTGTGTAAAGTTTTTGCTGTCCATGCCATTAAGGCATAGGGAGAGCAGAGATATAGCTCCACTCATTCTTATACTCGGCACTGGATGTAGGTGAGTGGTTAACTTGACGCCCCGGTCGCTTTGTCCGCGGGAAAGAACCCCTGGCATCTATTGAATAGAGTGGTTGGGCCCCAGAGCCGGTCTGGACGTTTTGGAGAAGAGAAAAATATCTTAACCCCGTCTGGAATTCGAACCCCGTATCATGCAGCCCGTTTTTGCAAAATATTGGGCTGGTCTATACAGTTGTTGTCTTCCTCTTTTTCTCAAAATGGTCACTAAAAAGGCTTCTAAGTGTATCAGAAATCTAAGTTACATGTCTGTGCAGTGCAGTGCAGGATCGAAATGAGCGGATGATAATAATTTAGTATACTGTGATCAAAGCCGGTGTGCACTCAGGTTTGCATGCGTCCGTTTGACTGACCGTTCTTTTCAATTTATTATACGGGGTGTCCGTAAGCTGTTTTCCGATATTTATATTTCATTACTAAGAGCTTGTTTAAGGTACTGTTTCGAAATACAAACCGTGTGAAAGATCAACTCAAAAAGTTTCAATTCGTCGCGCGAGTGTAGCCAGCTGTGCATTCTGCCCGATAGGCGTAGTTACATTCGTCACTACGGTAAAATTGCGTCTGGGCCAGAAAAGGCCTGCTGCGTGTTAGCGTTTCATGAAACTAAATCTGATGTTACAGTGCAGCGACAGTTGTGACAACGTACGGGAAGATTCCCCCAAGTAAACCATCAGTTCATGCTTGGTACGAGCGTTTTGAAGCAACAGCTGTGTGTGTGAAATACTGGCAGGCCGTGTGTGAGAGCACAGCGTGTTGAAGCCATCCGACAGGCACGTGTGTGTGTTGTAGTCGGCGAAAATGTGAGCGGCGTGTCAGTCAAGAACTCTACACACCGAAAACACCTGTCTGGCAAGTGCTTCGCAAACGGACAACTGAGACCAACGAACAGAGCAAAGCGGTATGACTTCTGTTGCAACTTCCTGGAAAAACTGGATGATGATGATGACACAGTTATGAACGAGTTGGTCTTCAGTGATGAGGCGACCTGATTTATCAACAGGACGGTGCCTCACCGCACTTACATAGTGAAGTGACGTTTTGTCTGGATGAACGTCCTTCTGATCGTTGGATCGGGCGTGGAGTTCCTATGGGATGGCCTGGAGATCGCCTGATCTGACACCGATGGATTTTCTCTTGTGGGGCTTTGTGAAGGACAGTGTCTACGTGCCGCCGCTGCCGACGATACTACACGAGCTAAAGACACGGATCAGAGATGCCTGTGCAAAAATTGATCACGAAATTCTCCGTAACATGTGGCTGGAGGTTGATTATCGGTTTGATGTTGCTCGAGCTACTTGTGGCGTTCACATTGAGCTGTATTAATTGGTCTTTCAGTTCGTATGTGTTTTAAAAGTGTAACTTGAGTAGCTGTGAGTGATAAAATATTAAAATCTGAAAAAAAAAAACATGAACATTCTGTATAGTTTAAGTACATGAGGTGAGCGACGGTTAGCTTCTTACGAAGGACTCATTAAGCTGGAGTTAATCACTTTCATGTACAGTCACTCTGATTCAGGTTATGGTTTTCTGGGTTACGACACCTCACATCCTGCATTCTGGTAAGTGGTAGCCAATGTTTCGGAGAAGTAGGCCGTACTCCCTCCATTTTCAGCTACATTGTAGATTGAGGCAGTATGTTCCTTGGAACGTTGGTACCAACGTTCAACACTACATGGTGTCAACCCAGGACACAAATCACAAGTATCCTACGAGCTGTAATTGTACTTCTGTTTTAAAACATGAATAACATTCTGTAACGTTTGTATTTTGTGCGAAAAGTCAGTGACTGGCTTGTTGGCTATGCGAACTTATAGTGACAACTGGGTGCATAGCTGTGAATAATCAATTGGCTAGGATGTAGATGGAAGCGTGGCCTAATTTGGGGTGGCCCAACTATCCGGAATTTGTTTGGGGGTACTGAGGAAAAGCCTAGAGGAGGCCGCTAATTGGCATTGTTGGTAACGGCCGAAGTCCTTCCCGAATATTGGCCTATAGCACAGGTGGCCAGACTCTTGGACTCAATGATCTACTCTAAAGATAGAGAACCTTTCGCGATCTACCATAGTACATAATGTATTAATATTAGGTCAACTAGGAAAAGAAATATAAAATAGCATACTGACATCAAATATAAAAGTACAATTGTTTCGTTTATTAAAAACCGGTCTTTTCAAACTAAAACAATTTACCATAATTAAAAGGTGTTTTATTAACCTTCCTGTTGCGAAGTTGATGCATGGCACCGCATATCTTGCGATACTTACTGAAAGAGTTCACAATTACTTAGGCACAAGTGAAGGCAGTGTTTTAAATGTTCATCGGTCAGACGGCTTCGGTATCGAGATTTAATTTTCGTCATGTGGGAGAAGGCTTGTTCGCAGACGTAGGGTTGATCCAGAAAATGCTGTCAAACGAAGAGCTATTGATCGTACTGAGGCGGCAAATAATTTTGATAGTGACCAAAAAAGCGGCCGCCATCGACTGTTTGGCCACCTTTGGCCTATAGTGTTACCACTGCGTTCACCTGTTGGGTGTTATGATCATAAATTCTGTGCAGTAGCGAATGTAGTTTTCTGTTTTTTGTTTTATGTGTTATATGAACGGAGTTCGGGAATTCAAGAATGAATGTGTCAATATGTCGCTCCGACGCGACTTGGCTGGAGTGATAACGCCTCCGACTTGTACAGCGCGGGACTGAGCTTTGCGGCGCCAGAGGCGAAGGAAATGTTGGGGAAATGCGTGGGAGGATCCTTCCTCAGTCTGTGTGTTACATGCAACGCACTCTTCTCCATTAATACGTATATTGCGTAAGAAATAAAAGGGTCTTCATGACTACACTGAAACGCACGAACGAGGGCGGGTGGTTGCAGATGCGCTTAGCAGGAGGTGTGGTCACGTGATCACTGTTGTCTCAAGCGCTTGCTTATGTATGGAAGCTAAGCTACATCCTAAGCAGTTCTCACCGTTGCCAAGTGTCAGGAGCGGACGGCCGAGACTTGTAAATAGGGCTTCGAACCGTTAAAATAATTGTTAGCGAAGACAAAGTCTTCTTTTATTGCCATTGGTAGTGTGGCAGTTTTTCACCAGGATGCCCCATCAGCGTAAGACACTGGTTACTGACTTGGATGAGGTATGAGTTAATTTGAAGTTTGATTTGTATTGATATTAGTTGGAATGCAACTGATTTTGTTACGCATTTCTACATGTTGACTGTGGTGCGGCGATAAGATATTTGTATTTGATGTATTCTGTTCATAGGATATCGTTGTCTAACAGTCCTGTGAGAGAACGATGATTACTCGACACCTCTTCAGGATGAAACTGCAAGGGTAAACTGTCAATCCTTGGACTCTGACAGTACGATGGTTGCTGTGCTTGGGCGTTGACCAACGTTCTTGAAGCTTAGAGGAGAATTATGCAACCCGTATAACGACATTACTATGCGTGTAAGGAGTTCAAGTAGTCGGCAGGACAAAAATGAGAGAATCTCGAGCTGGGGGTCCAGAGTACGCCAGATTTGAAGTGAATTAAGGTTAGCAAGCAGTAAGGTGTGCACAGATAAGGAGTTGGAGGGGACCATCAGTTTGATCAGCTATTTGGCACGTGCCTGTTTATTCAGGGGCTGTCGAATGTGAGAATCAAAGGATAGTCAGGATCCGCGGCGAACGGGTTTTATTGTCTGCTGCAGCAAGTATCGTATACCATTAGAAGATGAGAGTGCATTGCTGTCCGCCAGAGACAGGCCTGATTGCGCACAGGTCGGAGAGCGAATTGAGAGCAGTTGGTTGAGGCCCTGCGTTACAAGCCAGAATGTCGCGGGTTCGATTCCCGATCGTGTCATTGGAATTTTTCATTGACATAATCCTTCCGGCCGCACTATGGCCCTGGGGTCGACTCAGCCTCTAGCAGAAATGAGTGCCAGGAATATTTCCGGGGGGGGGGGGGGGTAAAGGCGGCGTGGTAGGCTGACAACCTTACCACCTTTATGTGCCGATTGCCTTGAAATTTGGAAGCCTCAAATTCCTGGAACCCTAAGGGCCTGTCTAGGCCTGTAATGGGATTGCTTTATCTAGAGCATATTTATTAGTCCCTCACACACTTGTGGTATCATTAAGTATATTGAATGCGTTGAAACTTTGAACAGGTACGTCATGGTGTGATAAGAACCCCAGTGTCAAGGAATCTCAGTGTTACTGCAAAGCGGCCCATCACACTGATAGCATTTCTAAAGTTTTTATTTTTCTTGTTAACTGCTGAACCAACAATACATATCAAATTCTCGAAATCTTCGCTTCACATTCGGAAAAAAAAATCTTAGAACTCGATCGCAGTTCTCCACACAATCCGTCATCATTCCGCAAATCCACCAGCAGTTCATCATTGTCATATATTTTTCGTTTACGCAATGTTGGCATCACACAAAAACGCCTCTTTTTTTTTTTTCTTTTCGTATTTGTGATACGAGGAATATGAAGCCAGCCGCAGCCGTGCGCATGTCATCATCTACTTCTTCGTTTTCCTTGAAGCCCCACATGATGTATTCCACTGAATGTGGACAGGACAAAACAAAACTGAAACATCTGGAAAATGTTTGTGTTTTGTCGGATGTATGTGGAGAGTAGTTTTACTTTTGTTTCTGTACTGTTTCTGTTTTTGTCAGTTTAGTGTGGACCCCGTAACGCAGTACGTTTGTACTTTTGTAGTAGCGTAATAGGCTGTACACTGGCTGCACGGTTCTTGCAGTGGAAGTCGTACAACGCTGCAAAAGTATCTCCTGCGCGAAACGTTTTGCTCACTCGCTTTCGTTCCTGAGTTTTACTCTAGAAAACTTTAAGCAGTCCACTAGATAATCTGTGAAGCAGTCTACATCGCTACATCCAAACATTATACGTTAACAAATGGTTTGAAGTTAGCGATGTCCACAGTAGATGGCAGGAGCGAGGAAGAACGTTACAGATTCACGAAATCTGGTTACCGTGCGCGTGACGTCACAGAGAAGTGAAAGTGCCTATCGGAACTGAGTGGAATGCCTGGAAAGGGAAATGTTTAAGAGATGGCATTTCCTGCGGTATCCGTGAAATAGGGCGCTACAGTAGCGTAGTCGGTATAGTGACAACGCTGTGGGCCTAACGACCTAGGACTCTGGGGTCGATGTCCGGCAGGGGAAGAAGCTTTTCCGCTAGTGTCTAGAGCAATGTTTCCCAACTTTTTTTTATGGATGAACCCCGTAAAATGATTTTTCATATGAGAAACCGTACGTATGAAAACGTTAGCAGGCCAGCAAAGTGTGACAGCGGGAGGCTCAGTTCAGTTACTGCTAAATTATTGTCAAGAAATTTTATTTGTAAAGAGCTTATCTCTCTTCAGTATTTGCCAATTGCCGGACAAAAGTTTGCGCGATATTTTGAGGGATGTTTGAAACTTTTCGCGGCATTTCAGCGTTTTTATTCATCTATTCCACAATTTCTCGCACAACCCCTAACTATGTTTTGCGGAACCCTGATTAAGAAACTGCTCTAGAGCAACTGTAAGGCCCACTCAGCTTTCTGTTCGTTGGGTACCGGGGCACTTTCTCGGGGGGTAAAGCGGCCAGGGAGAGAAGCTAACCGCTCACCTCCCTGTATTGCCGAGGTTAATAATACCTCCACTCCCACACATGCTTTCATCTTATGCACCTGGACTTCATCCTTACTTTACCCGCTAAGTACAGCGTGATCCTGTTTGCAACAGAAAAATAGAGTCGAAGTTTGTATTGGCTGAAGTGTATCTTTGGCCTGATTTCTACGCAACGGGCTTTGAGAACAAGGATGTTGCTGAATTGATGAGATCAGACACTGCATGTTTGAAAATGAAAGTGTGTTCACAAGGTATTTATGTACTGAATTGTTTGGTAAAGACAACGATATGAACCTAAATTGTGTAATGAGACTTGAGGTTTTCATAGCGGTGTCTGTGAAAATAACTGCCTTCTAAAATGTGACTCCTTGTAATCTAGTAATTGTGTACCGACACTTCAGAAGAAACTGCTGCCTCCGTCATCAGGGTATTCGGTAGATGCAGCGGGTTCTTCTGAATCTTCAGCACCAAATTACACGGTGTCACACCCAGAATATAGTTGCTTGCTCTTTTACACAAAAGTGGGTATAATTGAGGTTTCGTTCTCATCACGCACTGTAACGCCAAAAATACGCAGAAATTCAAGGTGGCGGAAGAAATAAAAGTGTTGAGAAGTACTGGCAGTTCTGCTTCTAGTAACCGACGGACTAAATCCATGGAGCAGAGTCCCTGTTGAGAAGTTCGGCAAGCCATGAAATGCTACGCATTTTATGGAAACCCAAGGTCAATTTCTGTGTTCACAATATCCCGCAGTCGCTCCCTGTCGGGGGCCAGATGAGTCCAGTTCACATCCCTAGTACTTCTTGAGGTGCATTCAAAATCCTCGCATCTACGCCTGGGTCTTACAGACGGCCTCTTCCCGTTATGTATGCTTGCCAAATTCTTGTACGCATTTTTATTCTTTCCAGTGCGTGTCACATTTCGTCTGAAGTTTTATTTATATTTAGTTAATGACCTTGGGTGTCGATAGAAGCGGTGTGATAGCTTGATAGAGCTTACAGAGTATTAACAAAAATTAGTTCTATTTCCCAGTAACGATTACCTTGAATTCTCGAGTTTGGAGTGACTCGAGGGGGTGGGGACTTCGGCAGGGTAGGTGTTCGTGGCCCCAGGAGAACCTATCTTGCCTCCGTAGACTGTCACCACTGTAATTTTTTCCTCGTAAAAAAAAAAACCGCATTGCGATTAGAGGCGCGCATGTTATTCGACTAGCCTGTCACTATCCCTAGGCTATCTCGCCTCTTCGGAAGGACTGGGACAGTTGATGGTGAATGCGGGGATGGATGAGACGTTGCCTGATTATTACTACAATAATTACCACATCAGACCTAAGTTTCAACTATGTTATAATACACATACATACATGATACCTGATTCAAATGAAGGTACTCCTATACAGACGTAATAGACATAGTTATTATGGAATTTTCCCATGGCCCAACAATGTATTGCCAACATCTGGACTTAGGAAACCTAACTCTGATCCTAGACTCAATATTCTTTACCAGTCTTAATATTTTCCATGTGTTCCGTGCATATTAATTTATAAATGTAGTATATAATACTTTCTATACCAAATTATTCTGCCTGAACCTACAAATGAACGATCGTCCAATATACAACAGACTAAGCACTATTTGCTCGACCTTTGATACAGATGACTGAACACCAGTCGAACTCGGTTTGTTGGATTGACCATGGCGACGAAGATGGAAGGCTACACACGTGAATTCTGAGTCTAAGATCGAGACATCGATCTGACGTATCGCGTGCTAAAATGAGATGTTCGTAAACAGTGGGACTACAAGTACAGCACTGTTATTTCTAACTTTGTATATGTTATTGGTAGAGTTCGTTAGACTGGCCTGTGACTGCTGTATGCCTTCCTGGTTCATCGAGCGTGTGTAAGCAAACTTTGTAAATGTTACTTGGTCTAGAACATTTTCTCGGCCGATGGCTTGAAATTACATTTTCCTTAATTAATATTTCTACATATTTCCCAAAAATAATAGTTTTGACCGTACAGGGGACAATATTACAGTGCATATTAAGGATACGATTGTCAACTGCCTGTAGGATTTAACGGTGGGCTTTTGTAAAAACGCCATGAACTTTCGAATTTCGTAAAGACAGTGGTTTATGTTTTGAAAAGTTTAATTTGTAATGCTTATAGAGATCATGCCGCATAGATTTAATATTTACTTGAAAGTCAGAATGATCTGAATGAAAGCAGAGGTCGACATCTAAGCAGGTCCTAGCAAAGAAACAAAACACACTTAGCTGGCAAGCACTGTACTGTGGAGGTCCCCATGAAAAGCTAATAGTCGCTCAAATAATGAAGAAGTTAATTTTTGTGGAAGCGGAAGGTTCATTGCCGTGTTCACAAGAGCTGCCACTGGTGCCTATTCCGAGCCACACCCTCATACACTATTTGTCTGTGAATAATTTTGTACTATTTACCCGAATTTAGAGCACTTTAAAACCGCTTTAGTGTCCAGAATTCATACGGCTGATAAGCAAGTAGAAAGGTCTACATACCACAGTCACCCGGTGTGTCGGCAAATACAAACTTTCACTGTCGGCCTTGTGAACCGACCCGAGGCTTGGGATGTGCATCATGCACCGGTTTTGAGTACACGAGATTCTGTTCTCCTGTGAAGCGAAGCCGGTGCAAACGGTTCTGTCTATTTACACTGACATCGCTCAGAGTAAGTGCAGGTAAAGGTAAAGTTCTCCCTAGAACAGGCCACGAAGGCCCAGAGGGGGAGTAGAGGTATAGCTCTACTCTTTCTTTAACCCTGGCACTAGATGAGGGTGGGTGGTCAGCTCCACGCCCCGGCCGCTTTACCCCCGGGAAAGAAACCCGGTACCCAGTGTATAGGAGGCTGGGTGGGCCCCAGGGCCGGTCTGGACGGGTGCGGAAGATCTCGCCCCCACCGGGATTCGATCCCCGGACCGTCCAGCCAGTAGCGAGTCGCTGTGCCGACTACGCTATCCCGGCCCACCATCGCTGAGAGTGGCTGTACGAATCTGGCAGCAGAATCCAAAGGTTCAACACGTTTAATGTCAAAGGCTGTCATTTTGCACGATCAAGCTGCCGTCCTCACAAAGATCCCCCTTAATATATTTGGTTGCAGAACCCGAATATTTATGCTGCTTATTCAATATACAGTTGAGCTCGGTTATAACATCATGAAAGGAACTGAATATTTTGTGTCGTTATAAACGAGTGTTGTTATAACAGAGGAATATAACGTTATGGTTAACAGGAATTAATTGGTACCACAGAATATCTGACTCTATAGACGAGGTGTCGCATAAATCGATGTCGTTATAACCTGGTTCGACTGTATTTACAGCTGCCCACGATTACTGGAGGCCGTCTGCTGAGGACGCCCATGCCATGGTGACAGGGACACGCTTAACGGCTTAGCTGTGGGGAATATTTACATTTACATGAAGATAACATGGCCATATGGGGTGGACGGATGTGAAGCACATCCAGACACCCCACTTGGTATTATGGAGGTCTCGGCTTTACATGTTGGCGGAGATTTGATATTGTGACGTTATGGCGGTAGGAGGTGTAGGGACAGTACCTCAAATTAGGTCACGGTCAATTCCTTTCGCGTCCCTTCTAATTCACTAATAATAATCCTACCATTCCACGCTGTGTGGTCTCCTTTTCCGACAGCGTCGTTAAATAAACGGTTAATAACTGGACGAATGTTAACAGCTTCCATGTAGTTCGGATGGTATGAGTGTTGTGCCTGTCTGTACAAGCCGTCTGCTTGTATGTTTATTTGAACTGCTGCTCACATCTCGGTGTAATGTTTATTGCCAGGCAGCTTACCACCACCAGCAGTGACAATATTCAGATGCCTCCGGATTTTACTTGCAGCCCAAAGTTCCGTTCCGCTACTCTTCGCAGTTGTGCGCAATCAAGACTCACTCAGTACACCTGTATAATTGCAGGCGAGAACTGTATCTTGTACCACCTGTCGTAAAAGCACTGTTCCAAACTAGGAGAGAGGTATTCAAACTACGTGGCAGTTTGTAGATAGATGTGACAATCGCGGGACAAAACTTGTGTTGCCAAACGACCGTTTCTCGTGGCTGTTATTGAGAACATTTGGATCTAGGAGGGAGTGACAGGTGGATGGCGAAAATGGCACAGTGCGGACCTTCATTTGCACTGTTCACCAGATATTACGGTGATAAGAGCCAGGAGGATGAGTTGGACGGGTCGTGTAGCTCGTATAGCAGAAATGAGAAATACATGGAGTTTTATTTTTAAGCGAGATCCGGCATTACTAGGCAGTTTGGTTACAAACACCTTCTGTCAAAATGTTGTGTCCACAAAAAATTGCTTCTCCGTATAATTACTTGTATTTTCGTAAAAACCTAACATGCTTAAGTGTTGGTCTGTTAAGGAGCTGTCATGGTTTTTTTTGTCTCTCATGTAAAATTGTGTGTATCAGTGGGTTAGGACAAATTGCTGTTTATTTGAGCGATACAAGTCAGGCAGTGTACGTATAACGTAACACTGAGGCGCGTTCGCGTCACCATTTTTGCCGTGGGAAAGCAATAAATGTTACATATTCTGAGTGTTTGTATAGCCTTAGTTATCCAGCACGCAAAGCGCATGGGCCGTATTATATTGCACCTGTGGCCTGTCCGACTCTACCATAATTTTTCCACATTATCTCATAAACGGCACGATATTCGGAAAAAAAGTTGTTGAATATAAAATGTGTGTTTTGATTTTCTTTACAACTTTTGTCTGAAACATTTCTCATTCTAAGAAGAATTCAACGAGATATTATAATAAACGTGCATTGGTCTTCATGTAAATTACCCGTTATTCTTTTAAAATTTTGATGAAACTTGAACTTTCTCGACAGATTTCATGAAAATCCGTCGTCTGGGAGCTGAGTTATTCCATGCGGACGGACAGACAGACAGATATGTAGAAGTTAATACTCGCTTTCGCAGTTTTGCGTTGGTTCTGTAATAAAATGTCAGTTGTGTTTGACAGATATACTTGTTGGTCTTTGCGTGGACTTTGGTCGGAAAACCCGAAGCTTGAAAGACCAAGTCGTAAACGGGAGGACTGTATTAAAAGGAATTCTAGACATTTTGTGGGAGTGTGTGGAATGGATTCTTTTGACTATGTCGGACATTTGTGTTCCGGCAATGTAGCTTTGGCGTCCATGAAATGTAGGGGATTTATTGACTGGCCGAGTGACTTAGCTTCTCAAGAAGGTCTTCGCTCCGTGGGGTCCGATTGTCTGTTTCCAGTTTACCCGCGCTGCGCAGTGCTCTGCTGCAACATAGGGAAACACCAAACACCTCGTTGTATGTCGACCAATTTGCCGTAACCTCATTTTGCTCCTAAACTGTTCAGTTCGCAGAACACTGCCATACGCTGTCACGCTGAGCACATCTGGATCCTATCGTGGCTGTATGGTTTGCATGTCTAGGCGTGTATCTTGCTACCTCATTAACCCCCACCACTGTTTCCACATTCATGCTTTCATTACTTCATATTTCATGTACACACGGTTTCTGCCGATTTTGCTTCCCACCCTTTCCCAGTGCTGCTGTCCTGGTTGCGAACCCGTGGACTAATCGCCTGAGCTGAGGCACCACCGTGTTTAATATTACCAGGATGCAGGATTCAGTCGTAACATGAAACCACTGAAAAGGTGGAAAATTCACATTGATTTAAAGCTGATCCCGTTACAGTTAGCACAGTGTATAGTGTGTCTGTATGAAGTGCGGAATTTTTAAGCACTGTAATGAACCCTGGAGATCCATAAAATTCAGGGAATTTGACTAGCTGTAAGACTTGGCCTCTATAAGGACTCTGCTCCGTGGAATTATTTACGAAGTTGTATACAGCAAATACCCAACATACTGAAATTATTTAAAATCAAAGTAGCAATACTTTAGTCACATACGTAGTCGGTAGAGCCAGGATATCAGATTACACTGTAGACGACAGGGATTCAATTTACGGTAGTGGCACAGATCTGTCAGTTGTCACCGCCCACACAGGTTCTGGGGACCACCAAGCCTCGTATTTAATGGATATCGAAGACGCTTCGCCTGGCGGTAAAACATAGCATGGAGCTGTCTATTCACCTCAGGTCTGGTGCCACCATAAAGAATGCTTAGTGATACGCCTCCACACTCCCGTGCGTCTTCACGGTGTGGCGCTTGATTGGAAAGAAAATAGTAGTTGTACGAGGAAACTTTCGTTATCGATAATACTTATTTGGAACGTCATGTAATGGACCGTTATGGTCCGACCCACGACTTTCATTGTAGACCGCCTGTACTAAATTTCACTGAAATTCACTGAGTATCTTTTGAGTTGAAACATGCGGACAGACACGACCTAGCCCTTACGTTATGCAGTATCCTGTAGAGACGCGCGTTTTCTCTCGTGGCATCTGTGGAGTCAGTAGTTTTACGTGGACAGAATGTGCCGGGACCTTATTTTGGACGGGAAGGCGTAGATAGCGGATAAGATTGACGTGACGTCTGCACACAAAGAGGTAGGTTCGTGGTCTTTGACATCGCTCGGTGACATGTGACGTGTATATGCATGAGAGGAAAGTGGTTTCATCAGTCTGTCATTCAGTGTGTACTTCTGAACTGCATTGCATTCTAATTATGCCACGTGGGACTAGTCTGTATGTCGTAGCCAGCTTACAAGCAGGTACAGGATGTGCCGAACGTTTTATAACTCGTTTCACTTTTAATCATGCCATACAATAAGTATTGGTGCCCTGAGAATGCTGCATTAGGCTTCTTGTCAGTAGCTCGGCACGACACGTTTCATGGTCGGCTAATGTTACTGAGGTCCACAAAGTCAAGTGTAAGGTGTTAAGTAGTATAGGACTTTTTTCCCCCCCCTGCTTCATTGATAAGTGGCCGCCCGAAGTTCCTCTAGCGTTACGTCCTACGCCGAGTCTCGGGAGGTTTAACAGTCGGTGAAGGAAGAGAGAAAAGGTTCGCTGTGATGATAACCGTTAGAAAGTCTAATAAAGAATCATCAATGGTACAGCAGATGCTGAGAAATGCTGCAGTCCTGACCGAATGCAGTCAGTATACCGGCAGAGCACGTTATTTCCTCTCTGGAGGTCCTGCCCGGAAATTGTTGAAATCTCACGGCTTGCACTCATCGCATACCAAACGCGAATGTTTTCGTCATGAAGAGGGAGTTCGTGAATAAGTCCTGGATTTGCTGCACTCCAATACCGGCTGTTCTGAGATTTCACCTCTCCGCGTAACGAAAACCAGGCCTCATAAGAGAAAAACACTAAGTCGGTGAAGGAACTCGGTTCCTTTACCGACTGTTAAACCTCCCGAGACTCGGCGTATGGCGTAATGCTAGCGGAACATCGGGCGAGCGCTTATCGGTCAAGCAGGGAAAAAATAACACCCCATATAAGGGGCCAGAGCTTGAATCCGATCACTTCTATCTGATGTCAAGGTTAAGACTGCATGGACTATATTCCCTTCTACTGTGTTCGTTGGGTGTTGCTAGGTGGAACTAATCATACAACTTCAGTAATTAATTACTATTTGAGCAAGAACGTTGTGTTGGCTTAGAATTCCGTGGTTTATCAGAACGTCGTAGCAGTGGATTAGAGTTATCTTAAAACATTTGAGTTCTTGTCTTCATAACCGTTTTCTTCGGCATTCGTTTTAATATTATCCCAGTTGTATGTCCAGGGCTGTCAAGTAATCTATCTAAAAAAATTCAGACCAAAGTGTGCATCTCCTTGAAGAATGCTGTCTTGTGGGTAACGACTTTATGCAGTCTGATAGACGCGTACCGACTTTTAGACTAAAGTTATACCAGACTGCACGGCGTCACATCTCAGAATACAGTTGTCATATTCACGTACATGAGAACTTCAGATGGCAGGTGCAGCGGCAATGCTTGCCGGCATTCCCTTCTTCCATATTCTACTGCTTCTTTCTCTCGTTCGTGTTTTAGATTATCACTTCCTCCGCAGGAGACATGTTTCAGTACAGCTTCACGAACTTGTGTCGGCGGCTTCTTCAATGTACAGTTCATCTTTCGATGTACCTGAACCCATTTCAGCTGAGAGGAGTCTCTATGTACACACTGTGGTAATGTTACTACCAGTTGTGAAAACATTAGCTTCTTCGTCAGCTGCTTCTTAGTTGCCGATACGAACGTAGTTCAACAGTAAGAAACCGAAACATTTAGGAAAAGCGAACTGCCAAGTAAATGCGTAACAGGAAACTAGCATTAATTTTCAGTTTTTTAACCAACGATTGCACTTTTATTTTCGTATTTCTGTTCAATTAACCCTACATATGTTACACTGGTTCCGTGCTTGTAGCGGACGTGCGCCAGGCGGACCGTGCGCGAAGCGGACACGTCGTGCTTGAGGCGGACATATTTGTTGATAAGGAAGAGGATACGATTACGTGGCTGTAGCGGCCGTGGGCCAGGCGGACGTGCTTTTTAAAAGGAAGGGGATGTGAAAGGATACAAGAAATACCTGCACACCTGTTACTTGTGTGGAGATGAGAATGCAGGACGAAGTGAAAACATAAAGATAGATAATACCTTTTGAAAGGGTGGAACAGTTGAAATATTTGGGAAGGACTGTTGAGGAATGGAAATTACATTAGTGAAGAAATTAAGAGCACATTGAAGTCGGGGAATGCTTGCCATCAGTAGGTGCAGGATCTTCTGTCCTTCAGTTTGCTATCCAAAAATACAAAGATTAAGGTATACAGAAATGTAATTTTGCCTGTTGTTTTGTGTGGGTGTGAAACTTGGTCTGTCACACTGAGGGAGGAACATAGGCTGAGGGTGTTCGAGAATAGGGTGCTGAGGAGGATATTTGGGCCTAAGAGGGACGAGGTAACAGGGGAGTGGAGAAGACTACATAACGAGGAACTTAATGATCTGTACTCATCACTAAATATTATTCGGGTAATCAAATCAAGAAGAATGAGGTGGGTGGGGCATGTAGCACGTATGGGGAGGGGTGCATATAGGATTTTTGTGGGGAGACCTGAGGGAAGGAGAGCACTTGGAAGACCCAGGCGTAGATGGGAGGATAATATGAAAATAGATCTTCAGGACTGGACTGGATTGATCTGGCTCAGGATAGGGACAGGTGGCGAGCTCTTGTGATGTGGTAATGAACTCCGGGTTCCATAAAATGTGGGGAATTTCTTGACTAGCTGAGGACCTGTTAGCCTTTAAAAAGGACTCTGCTCTATGGAAGCGCATTTCTGTCTAGGCTAAAGATTTCCTCCAGTTCTTTACCTGACGTCGGCCGGAAAGCGGGTGCCTCTACACACACAGTTCCCAGAAATGATAAGCTGCCTCTAGATCAGCGGTCGCCAACCGGTGGTCCGCGAGAAAAATTTGGTGGTCCGTGGAGAAATTTGGACATTATTTGCAATTTTCATGTTTATTATACTGTTTCATTATATTCACTATATTCATTATATATTAATATCACACTAATAATTTTGTTATAATTAAACAAGTGCATTTCATATTAATAAAATGGAACTTTTATGATCATTATTTTATAGATGTTTGTACCTTTTTAGAAAAATTCATGTTAGTGGTCCGCGGGATTCAAAATTGTGAGTTTAGTGGTCTGTGAGGTCCGAATGGTTGGTGACCGCTGCTCTAGATGTCTGCATTCCGGCGAACTTCATGTGTATAGGAAAAATTGACCTTCGGTCAACGGACTGTCAGATAACGGCCTGACCAATAACTGCATGTGCATGGATACCTTAAACTATGGGTTCCCCGCCGTTTTGCCTTAGTCATTTGGTATTTGGTTTTGAAACAGTAAACAGCTTATGCCTGCGCGAGTCAATAAGGGAATCATGGCTGGTGAAACTGCAGTAGTTTCTACTAGAATGGGAAAACCGCCCTTGATATTTGGCGGATTTCAATATCGAATTCATCGTAAAAATTCGAAGTTGATAAGTTGGGCGTGTGTTAAAGACAAGTGCGGTAAGTGCAAAGGGAAGCTGAAACTACTTTACAGTATGAAATCTTTAGTAAAACGGACCACAGTTGCGTTCCAAACCTAGCTGGAATGGAGGTTAAAGTAAAATTGGAAAACTGCATGAAGAGAGCTGGGGAAGGCGTGTCTGTGCCTGTACATACAGTCTATAAGGAAGAACTGTCAGACACTTACGTGACAGGGTGTGACATGGTAACGGAAATACCAAAATACGAGAGTGTTAAGTCTCGACTGTGTAAAGAACGGCGAAAAGTTCTGGGTACTGAGCAAAATCCAGAAGACAGTTCGAAAATTGTATTTCCGGAAGAAGTTTTACGTCTGGCAAATAACTCCAGTTTTCTTCGAATCGATCACACTGATGACTGAGGAAAAAAAATTCTCGTCTTCGCTGGGGAAGATTGTGAATATTTACTTAGAACCGGAACTTCTTTTTTTCTAGACGGCACATTTAAAAGTTGTCCGAGGCAATTCGCTCAGTTGTATAGCTTGCACGTAGATCTTGGAAGCACATCGCATGAAAACTACATATATCCGGTTCTGTTTGCACTTTTACCGGACAAAAAAGAAAAAACGTATCATTGTTTGTTAACTCTGCTGAAGAATTGGTGTGTGTTCTGGTCACCAAAAATTATAAAGATCGATTTTGAAGCAGCGGTCATCAGTGCAATAAATAAAGTCTTTCCAGGCTCAGTTATTATTGGCTATAATTTTCATTTTAATCAGTGCCTGTGGAGACAAATACAAAATATTGGTCTTGCGGTGGAATACAAAGAAGATGAACAAGTCCGAATAATTTGCAGAATGTGTGCTGCTTTGGCATACCTACCTATCGACAAAGTAGAAGAAGGTTGGCTCATGATCATGGAAAGTGTTCCACAGAATGAGAAATTAACCTTATTTCTCGCTTACTTTGTCGAGCAATGGATGGAGAATCAGAATGTTCCCATCGAGATGTGGAACATACGAGTACATCAGCATCGGCATAGGACCAACAATGCAGTCGAGGGTTGGAATTCCAAACTGAACAGCATTATAGGAAAGCAACATCTTAATGTTTTTCTGCTGGTACAGAAATTAAAAGAAGAAGCAGAGTTGGTATCTTGGCAAATAAAATCAAAGGAACTTGGACTGGCTGGCCAGAAACGAAAAAAGATTTACGTAAAACAAGATGAGAGAATTTAAAGAATTATGGCAGAATACGACAAATCAAATGATCTGTACAAATGTCTCAAAGCTTTAAGCTACATAAATACATTTGAATAATGTGTTATTATTGCCAGATTGTGTGACGAAGACATTTATAGTTTGCAGTTATTGTATATAAATATTAAATAATGAAAATATTATATGAGTAAGTGACTGACAAAGCTTCTTGTCTGCATGTCATGAAGACATTGACTAGTCCCAAGTTGGGGGGAGAAAAATGTGTGAGGGAAAGTTTGCAGAAAATGGACTTGTGTAACTTGCATAACCTTCGTATTCTTATCTTAATCATGTAGCAGATAAAAAGGGATCAGTTTCACTGTCCGCCTGAAGCACGGTATTTAACACTGTCCGCCTTACGCACGATTTTAGCTTGTCCGCCTGAAGCACGTCCGCCTCGCGCACGACACCGTTACACTGTAACGGTTCTGTGATAATACCAATGGACCAGTGAACAGTGAAGTGAACTTATCAATGTACCGTGATGATGGCCGGGTCGCGGCCGAAACATGTGTAGGGTTAATTGAACAGAAATACGAAAATAAAAAGTGCATTTGTTGGTTAAAAACTAAAATAATGTCAAGATCCGTGAACAAACTGAATTATGTCAAGATGCACGGTGAACACAACGTGACATTAATGTCAAGATGCACGGTGAACACAACGTGACATTAATGTCAAGATGCACGGTGAACACAACGTGACATTAATGTCAAGATGCACGGTGAACACAACGTGACATTAATGTCAAGATGCACGGTGAACACAACGTGACATTAATGTCAAGATGCACGGTGAACACAACGTGAAATTCGAGGAAACTAGCAGTCTATTCGCAGCGTTTTCCACATGCACCGCACTACGCATGACATGCTGGCGGACGTGATAGTAGCAGTAGCCTTGGACAGCGTGCACACACGTTCAGACACATGAAGCGGATATTTGTAACATTCATGTATGAATGAGGAGACTGTAAATACACAACAAGTCGTGTTCTTATGTGTTAGTGTGTGTTTTTTAGATGGTTATTCATCTGGAAATCGCTTGTGCAGTTTCTGTTAGCCTACTTACCTTACTAGAAAGGAAAATAAAGCTTAATTCACACACATACATGAGTGGACTGACACTGTGTTCTGACTGTACCCCGACAGTGTGGTGTGTCGCGCACACACATACATGAGTGGACTGAGACTGTGTTCTGACTGTACCCCGACTGTGTCGTGTCGCGCACCACATATATAGGACTGACTGACACTGTGTTCTGACTGTACCCCGACTGTGTCGTGTCGCGCACACATATATAGGACTGAACTGACACTGTGTTCTGACTGTACCCCGACTGTGTCGTGTCGCGCACACATATACAGGACTGAACTGACACTGTGTTCTGACTGTACCCCGACTGTGTCGTGTCGCGCACACATATACAGGACTGAACTGACACTGTGTTCTGACTGTACCCCGACTGTGTCGTGTCGGCACCACTACATACATGAGTGGACTGAACTGTGTTCTGACTGTACCCCGACTGTTCGTGTCGCGCACACATATACAGGACTGACTGACACTGTGTTCAGACTGTACCCCGACTGTTTCGTGTCGCGCACACATATACAGGACTGAACTGACACTGTGTTCTGACTGTACCCCGACTGTGTCGTGTCGCGCACACATATACAGGACTGAACTGACACTGTGTTCAGACTGGACTGAGACTGTGTCGTGTTGCGCTAATTCACATACACAAGACTGGACTGTGTACTGTGTCGGACCGTGGCCTTAGCGAAAATCCGCCCGGTAGCCGGAAAAAAACCGACACGCTGCGACTCTGTTCGGACGCCTGAAAGAACACGAACAAAGATTTTCCAATTTTAAGTACTTCTAAATCCGAAGGCTTGGAATAACTGTTGAGCGTAGTGATTTAAATGAAGGTTGCATGTCGGTTTGTTGTCTGAATGACATCACTGTGCGTATGTGGAAGAAATGGCAATGTAGCATCTTCATACTATGTGACTTTGATACTAATGATTTCAGACTGAATGTAAAATGTACCACACCGAAATTAGAATGGCGTGAAAGCAGTAAGTTCAGAAGAGGCATAATTTTTTATTGAACCGGGGGTACATTGTATTAGGGTGATATGCTGCCTGGAAAAACCTTCGTGGAATTCTGCGTGGCAGCGGGAAATGCCGAACCTTCGTGGCAGGCCATGACGGTCCACAAGTCGTCAACAGATCGCTATGTTCAGTTCACACACGTAGGAGCGACCGCAACTGTATTTTGCTGTGGCCATGAGAAATAACTTTCAAAACCGTCCGTAGCGACACCGTCTGGCTACAGCCCCAGATCGGTCCGTCAAAGACAGTCTGGATTTTTAGCGACATGACGCAATCAGAGCACAGTCGCAGTCCAGTTTTGTGTGTGTGAATTAGCCTTAATAGGTACATGCGATTAACGTACTGTCGGCTGATCGTTATGCCGTTGGAGGACATTTCAGCGCTGTACTTGCTGGTTTCCTACGATGAGTAATAACAACATGGAGGACGTGCGGTGACTGGTGATGAATGGTAATAACTCTTGTAAAAACAGGCGTTTTCTTTAGGTAACATTTTTGTAGAATGTAAAACAAAACCTCACGGCCGTACGAAAATCTGTTTGGCGGAAACTAACGAACCGTTGGACGTTGACACGTGCACCTGCACGCTACGTAAACGATTATGAACATGACGATGATGCAGCCATGCGAGGTTATATCGGACTTTTAACGTGCACTGCCTCTGTACGTAGGTAACAAGCTCGTCTTAATAATGCTAATACGTACCAAGGAATCTCAGCAATCGGAAAGGAGGCTTTATGAGTTCTGTGTTAAGGGGTACTTTTTTTTCCTATGGCTCTACAGCCCTAGGGGGCCTAGGCCTCCTCATTTTTTGAGGCTTCACGATCACGCTGATAGACACACCACAGTCGGTAGGACTCCTCTGGACGAGGAACCAGCCCGTCGCAGAGACCTGTACCTGACAACACGCAACACTCACAAGAGACAGACATCCATGCCCCCGGTGGGGTTTTTTTTCTCTTCTGTCCGGGGTTTTTCCCCTTTGATCCATTTTTGTACTGTTTAAATCATTTCGTCCTTCATGTCACTTTACGTTCCATGCTACCGTCCTTACAACAAACACAACACAAACATCCATGCCCCCGGTGGGATGCGAACCCACGATCCTAGTAAGCGAGCGGCCGAAGACCGCACGGCCACTGGGATCGGCATTAAGGGGTACTTACTGCTGTTATATCCGAAATACCCTTCATATTCAAGCTCAGATGTGAAACCCTGGGTGGATCACAGTTGTTAGCTTCACGCTTAGGCCGCTTTAACCTTGGTACCCATCGGATTGTAGGTTGGGTTTGGTTCAGATGGGGTCTGGACATGCTGATGGTGTGCTGGGGAACGAACTCCTGTGTTCCGTTATGAGACGTGTCTTATGCGAAATTATGTCCTAAGAAAGCAACATTCAGCTCACGAGGTCATGGCTGCCCCATGTGGCTGCTGTGCCCTTGATTCTGAATAGTTTTGTAACTGAACAGGTTACACTTATTTAAAGGACTGTTGATTAGCGTGGTTACGTAACCATTAAACATGGCTACGTAATAGTTCAGTCCGTAAAGTTATCGATACTGCATTAACAGCTGATCGAAAACTTGCTTGTTGTGAAACCCGAATGTTCATAACCGTAATAACATAGACTCGAAGTAATGCCCTATACTGAATTACTTGAATTTAGTGTTTTTAATTTGCTGTTTATTTAATGACGTCAGTTTCTCAGATTGTGTAGCGTAGAAAGTTAGGGTAATTAGTGACTGGCAGGTTGGAAAGGAGGTGAAAGGAATTGGTCGTGGTTTAATTTTAGCTACTGTACAGGTATTTACCTGGAGGGACTGAGGAAGACCGTGAAAAACCTTGGTGAGTATAGTAGGTCTGCGGGCCGAGATTTGAAGTGCACACTGATGAATGCGAAGCGGTGAGCTGAACACTTGACTACAGCGTGCGGTGTCCCATTACAATGGCTCGAATTTGAATCTTGTACAGATCCGGTTAAGCTCTCTAAAGATCTTTGCAAGATATTGAGGATATAATTCGAGTATTAATTGCGTGTCTTTTTGTTTGTTATCGCCAGTGCGCGTTGTCTTTGGGAAGTTGCAGTCATGCTGAAAATTGTGCTGTTTTTGTAACTTCTGGGTCATTAAAATCGCAGGTAGGATACGGTCATTATTACTTTTAAAAATGAAAATTACCATAGAGCTACGTGCCGTGCTGTTGTGATGTTAGTATTGAGACAACTGTTGTTTATTCTGTTATGACATAATGCTTCATAACCTCAAAAACTACCAGTGGAGCAGAAATCGAGTAGTACCGTGTTATTTCCCGTATATGTCTTGTGTTCGTAATAGTTTTAGGTTTTGTTTTGAGATGGTTCGAGAACGGAAAAGAACTACCAGCCAGCAAAGCTGGTCCTTTGACTCAATGCCTAACGCAGTTGAGGCTGTATTACACTGTTCAACAAATCGTTATTTTTGCTTCTTGTATAATCCTTTGTTTTATGTATGGATTTTGACCTCCTGAATCGAAATCGGCATACGAAACGGTCTAGCACGTAAGGTTTCCGAGAAACCGACTACATTTTCTTGGTTTCGAAAAAATTTATTGTTATAATTTTCTCATATTCAGGAGAAAAAGGGGAGACTTACAGAGGCTTAGGTTAATTTAGGATTCATATTTATTTATTACAATCAAATATTGTCAGTTACTTTCCCCTTGTACTATACTAAATTAGAATGAACACAAATTTCCCACCGAAAATACAGTTTAGCTGAATCGTTTAACACTTGCTGCTCGTCTTGTATGTAGCTGGAGTTTCTCTTTTTAGTTGCTAGCTGTAGTCGGCAAGCATTGCTGGACTCCATTTCCTTGGTAGCGTTTTCCATGGTG
The DNA here is from genome assembly GCA_021186555.1 of Reticulitermes speratus. Lineage (NCBI taxonomy): Eukaryota > Metazoa > Arthropoda > Insecta > Blattodea > Rhinotermitidae > Reticulitermes > Reticulitermes speratus. The sequence continues at coordinate 1,726,140 of JAJKFL010000004.1, forward strand.
GAGATATCTTGGTGAAATCTCTCACCATGCTCATCACTGACGTCTCCAAGGTTGCTTGGAAAAAAATCCAGGCGACTGTGAAGGAAATGCAGTTTAGTGACATGTTGCATCTCATATTTCTGAAGGTTTCGAGCATATTTACAACAAGTGTCTTGCAGTTGCGTGCCATATCTTTACCAAGAAAGTTGTGGAGCTACTTTCAAATCTTCCTAAGCAGTTTTTTTTAGTCCCCTTGAGCAGTGCATCCAAATTCTTATTCTTCGTAAGATCCTTAATTTTAGGACCAACGAAGATTCCTTCTTCGATTTTGGATTCGCTGATTTGTGGAAATTTCTGCTGCACATATTGAAAAATGTTTCCGTTATGGTCCGCAGCTTTGAAAAAATTCTTCGCCATACCAAGCTGGATAAATGGCGGAAAAAAATATTTTCTTTGGATGTACTAGTGGTTCCTTTCGGACGGTCTTTTGTCCAGGATGAAATTGCCCACGTTAGGACCATTTCTTTACAGAACAGTGACGATCTTTTGAGTGACTGTCCCATTCACATAAAGAGCAACAGACCTTGGTAAAACCAAGCTGCATGCCAACAAGGAGAGCCATGACTTTCAAATCTCTGCAGTATTGCAATAGTGTATGTTGTACTGTATGCAACTGAGGAGAAGTTTTATGTTCTTGTATTCTGACTCTTTCATCTGAGTAGCATTGAAAACAGGGACTGATGGAAATTCATTTCCTGTGTGAAAGACAACGCCTTTCAGTCTTACCTTAGATGCATCAATGAACCATCGCCGTTCTTCACGCGTATGATTGTGTCCCAATGATTTCATTAAGCCATCATTACACTGGGGCGTATTTCCAGTTGAAGGAAATAAAGACAAGAGATCTTTTCACTGTTGCGTTAAACAGGAGTCTTAACATTTATTTCCACAATGTTCCATTCTTGCACTCTGGAAGCAAAAACCTCTGCTTTAATCTCGAATAAATTCAAGTCACGTATGAGATCATTTAATTCGGGCTGCGTTATCAGATGAGGGCACGAATTTGGTGGCGTGTATTCCTCCTTCATGTCTGTTTTGCAATCCATTACTTCATCACATCAAGATTTCCTAACTCTGGCTTCTTAGGAACAGGTAATCCCTCACAATGCGCCACTGATCCAAAGCCGAAGTGAGATTTGGGTAACAAACAGCGTGGTTTAAGATGTGTGACCAGAAATGCGAGTTAAACAAAAATACCGATCATAAATGGAGTGTTTAGGTTCCGTCCAAATCACAGGAACAGAAAATGGTTTAGCCAAGCTCTAAAATCCACAGCATAAGTTGAACAACACACATAAGGAGCCCATGGTTTGTGTTGATCACTGACTGGACACTCAAAATAAATTCTATATGCTTTACACATGAGATATACATTAATTATGTATGTGGACTCACACTTTTGTGTGCGGGTGTCAACAGCAATGATGATGAGGCCGTCCACATCTGTCCTCAACGCGTTTCTTGAGTTCAGTTATATTGAGACTTTTTCTAGTTCTTACGTTTCATTAATTGCATTTATTTTATAAAAATATTACTCTGAAACGGTTAGTATTGGATTTCTTCTTCTTCTTCGCTTCATGGATTATGCATTAATGCCTGTTCCGAACTTATACTTCAGTCCTCAAGTATTGGATTTTTAGCGATTTTTTTTTTTCCAGTACCCCATTTTGCCCCATGAGTGGGATAAAACGTTGCAAAGTGCCTTCTTGCACCAAACTGATTATAGGGTTTAAACTTTATTTCTTCCACCTCCGTTTAAAGTAATGTAATGTAACATAGAATATATTCCACGTGATATATAAATTATTTGTGTAGGTTTAATTTCCTGAGACGTGGCAAAACATTAGCTTCCCCGTTTTACCCCATGTTCCCCTGTATTAGGCAAGTTGGTTCAAGTTGAAACGCTTTTGTCTTGTATTCGGGAGGTGCCCGGTAGGAGTCTCGGGTGGCACAGCGACTGTCCTGGCTGACTTGATATTTTAAGTTTTCATGCTGATGACTTTGAAGAATTCTGTCTTCTGGGATGTGGCGCTGTGTATTTTGGTATGTATATACCAACGTTTCGACGGAGACAGTAATTTCTTCCGAAACGTCGGCTGTTATCTGCCGGATTATACGGCGTGACATTCCGTTCTATCCCGAACTTGGAGGCAGTAGGTTTATCCGAATTTTCGGTAAATTTCTATCAGACTGCATGTCGTCTCATCCCAGAAGACTGTCCTCATAGTCACCGCTGTGAGTTAGATGTTCGTGCTTTTCTCATTCCTTCACACATGCCGAATCGTACTTCCGGTTAAGCCACGACCGCTTCTTTCCACATCCTTCCCAAGTCATCATTTGCTAGTCATCCTCTCATTCGACGCTGCGTAATCTGAACCACTGACACCTTTGTTAAGTAAAACATAAATAAACAGGCAAATAAATGAGTGAATGAATAAATAAATACATACATAATAAATAACACACATACGCATGCATACACACACATATATACATACATACATCTTCTTCTTCTATGGCTCGACAGCCCTATATGGGCCTGGGCCTCCTCGTTTCGTCGAGGCTTCACGATCACACACTTTAGACACACCACAGTCGGTAGGACTCCTCTGGACGAGTGATCAGCCCGTCGCAGAGACCTCTACCTGACAACACACAACACTCACAAGAGACAGACATCCATGCCCCTTGGTGGGAATCGAACCCACGATCCTAGTAAGCGAGCGGCCGAAGACCCACGCCTTAGACCGCACGGCCACTGGGATCGGAATACATACATACATACATACATAACATACATACATACATACGTAAATTGAAACACTGTACCATGTCGTGTGAGATTTGATATTCTGACGGCTGTGAATGTTGAGACCAATCTGGGGTTTGACGTCTTGTATTTTTGGTATATACAGTTCGGGACTAAGCCCTCCGTGTCAGGAAGAAATTTAACAACAGTCTTTTCTAACGGTCACTTTCACGCTGCTAGCAGTAGAAAGAGATCTCTTTTATGGGAATGACGAAGATATTTGAGTGTCTTCCTTTTTATTTATTCATGCCTGATGATGACTCTTAGGGGGTCGAAATATGTAGCACTGTATAAAGGCAAAGCTTGTTTTTGTAATGAAAGATAGTTGTGTTCACGAAAATTCTCTTTATTAGTTTTTCCTTTATGTTTTTTTTTTACAAGTCCGTTAGACTCTAATTTCTGCTGTACTTGTCTCATGACGTAAATTGTGCCCTTCATGTAAGACATTTCCTCGTGAAGCAGATTAAAGATATATTTTTTTCTTTCTCTGAGCGATAAATATATAGGTATCCTTTGTAATATCTAATTGTCGGATTGTATTTTCTGTGTTTTTAGTGTATCCAGCTCTTTGTTGATGAATTGTATATTTGACAGGTTCTCAAATCTCGGGTAGAATTTGAGTTTCATGTGACATGTGTTTATTGCATTTATGTTGTTACTTGTTATTACGCAATGCATTTAGCTTCTAATTTGACATGTTATATAACGCCTCATTGACGTTATTTAATTTCTGATATATAGATGTTGTTACACAATCACATATTTTACACTAACAGTCTTTTGATACTGCCTTATCATATCCAACTGTTGTCCTTGCGATTTTACGTAACATGAAAACATATTCATCATACTTTCAATAAAAGAGAATGAATTTGTATACATTTTTAAATATTTTGAACTTTGGCCAACACAAGTCTGATATGTTTTGACATCTCTTACATCATATATAATTTTGCTTTGTGTATGAATAATTGTATGTCGGTATACGCATTGTTGCGTTTATGTACACCTCTCGTTGCGATTGTTGTGACTCTTTGATAATGCCCCTTTAAGGGCCGAAGCATGTCAGAGCTTTAATGTAATATAGACTGTTAGGGGTCTTCCCTAAGTACAGTGTATTTGTTGGTTTAATGTGTGAGGAAGAAAAAATGTTTTACACTACTATTGCATGGCTCTTGCGTAAGTTGAATCGTAAGTGTAGCTATCGAAGCTCGTCTGGCTGGCCACCCTTGTCACAGGACGTGCTTTCGCGAACTAGTAGTGGACGTTTGGCTGCGGGGTTGTGCGGTGACGTAACAACACTTTGCCCTAAAACAGCCAGCATGTTACGAAATGTTCCGTATAGCCTGGTCTTGGACGGATTGTTTGGGACGACGTAGGCAACGGAAGAGGGACATGAGATTTGGAACTTAAAGAAACAGGGTGTTAGGTTATGGACTGAATTCAACTGACTCAAGATAGGATGCAGCGGTGGGCTCTTCTGTACATGTTCGCGTTCCATGAAAAGCGGGGGACTTAATGTCTGAGCGACTGTCAGCTCCTCAAGTTCTCTGCTTCACAGCGTAACAATTCTGGCTCGTTCTCAAACGTCTTTTACAGACGGGTGAGATTGCGTCAGAATTCAGGAATAAACTTAAACTACAGAATTTTCATTGTATGATGGTTTCCTAAGTCCAGATGTAAGCGGTGAACTCGTCTAGGCCTGCTCGCTTTCACAAGCATGTTCGCAGCGTCTTAATGTTAAGCCCCCCTACATCTTGTATATAAAGCCTAGGTTCTGTCTGTATGTAACGCTCAAACATTTCTTGTTTATTTCCAAGATTATGATAATGCACTGTTTTCCTTACACTGTTTAAACCTTCACAAATTCCCTTTTAAATAATCCAGACAATATCGGATATAAATGTCATGATTATTTGACACACTGATTGCAAACATACACCAGAAGGTCAAACATAAGAGCAATATTATTGGTACATAAACTATATAAAGAAAGCAGTGACATTTTCTTAGTGACCGGTAAACTGGATAAAAATGAATAAAACAACAGTATAACGCTCAGACGTTTTCTTTGTTAGTCATTATATCACACTCTTTTTGCAAAGACAGATCAAGATCAAGATCAAAAGGTGAAACGTAATTCCACAGCACTGTTATTGGAACAGCTGTGTTCAGTAAACGCATAAGTACACACGTATAAAGAGAGCATTAACATGTCCGTAGTCGAATGTTTAAATGGATTAGGAGGAATGACACAAAAGTTTAACGTTCCGACGTGTTTTTGGTTCATGATTGTGGAAGATTAAAATGGATAAACAAGAATTAAACAAACAATTCGGTTACGGAAGTACTTCATGGCTAGTTTAGTGCTGTTGGAAGTACAGAGCATACTATTCAAAGCGGATCCCATCCTAGCGGCTAGCTTATCCGCTTTGTGACTCATCTCCTGCAGTTTGATCATCGCATGTTCCCTTGCCTAGCACGAACTAAAAACTTCCTCATCCTTATCGACAAGACTGCAGAACAGTCCAATTTCGTACGTTGCGCGCGACGGGATTGAATTGCTGTTGGTGAGTATGAATACAGTGCAACACAGAGGGCGTTTATTGCCGTAGACAATTACAAGCCCATTTCCCGGTGTTCCAGATTCTTCGGACACAATAATCCAGTAGTGAAAAAATTTCGAACATGCTGTTTGTTAGAGAAGAAGTGACAGCAAACATGGCATGTGCTTGCAGAAGAAACTCTTAGATCAGTGGTTCCCAAAGTGGGCGGTACCGCCCCTGGGGGGCGGTGGGATTACCGAGGTGGGCGCTAATAGTACGAGAGGTGGAAAGGAGCGCTGTTATTCTCACAGGGGGGCGCTAGTAGACAAGTAGTGCATTTATTTTTATAATAAAATTCAAATAAAGTAATTTTTGTGTTAAAAATAAAAAATGAACTAAATTTCTTAGTATTTTAATTTATGAATCTTATTCAAGCATATATTATTTTTTAATAAACTATTGCTGGATGAATTATCTTTAATCATAAACATATAAGAAGTTTTAATTTATTAATTAACACATAAAACATTAAGTTTAACTCTTATAATTTTATTTAAACGATTTTTAAATATGAAATAAAAGTGGAAACCAAAGCGCATTATGTTTTTTTTAAAGGTAGGGGGCGCTGTGGGGTGTGTATATGGAACCAAGGGGGCGGTGGACCGAAAAAGTTTGGGAACCACTGCTCTAGATTATACTGAAGCACGCTTATAGGCATTTCCACAAAACTTTGTTGCGAGAGCACTGTTTTGTAACTGGTTTTGTGAAGCAGTGTGTAGTGGTGAAGTCGATACGCTGCTAAGTTATTTTGCAGTTGAGATTACGTAAACGGTCACGTAATTACCTGAAGTAACATAATAGTCAGCAGATAATCCCAGATTGATTCCCATTAATGGACTTCTGGTGACCCTTGCTTGCTTGGTGTGCACTGCGTTCTGAAAATACGCCAACCGATTTATTCTTTAGCTTGTTTTTCCCAAAAAGGGGCCCCACGTTATAGTCACATGACTTTTATAAGTGTATATTATCCCATACTTTCAGTATCGGGCTTCATGTCATGTTATGGACCTGAGTTAGGTTGTATATTCAGCCTTTGTCACACGATCTGCAGTGCATGGATTACACATAACAGGGAGATAGTGCTAAAGTGTTAACACCATCCTCAGAACCCCGCAGAATTGAATTAGTTGTTTTTTTTTTTGTTTTCCTCTGCTTCAACTAGAAAAAGAGAATTCTGCGATCCTTGTCCCTGGCGTCCTGACCTTCCGTTCTTTCTTACATTTCTGTTTTAGAAATATCCACAAACCCTACGAAGCAATGGCGTTAATAGATTTCTCCCATGAACAACCAGACTAGTGAGCATTACTCATGTTCTGAATTCCATATCCCGATTTTTGGGACGAAATGTTATTGTGAGCTGGCGGGCAGAAATCCACAGCAGTCTTTGTATGTTAAGTGACTCAGTTCTGAAAGTGGTGCTAATATATAGCAGGGGTGCACAAATTCTGGCCGCCAGGTCGCCATGGTGACTAAATTTTGTACAGTGGCGCCTAATATGTGTGGGTCCTACGATGGAACTTGTGTCATGTCACCGTCTGGCGCCTAGAATTTTGGTGACTCCTAGATTTTTGGAAAATTGTTGCGCTTCTGCTAGAGAGTGTTTGAAATGTTCAAGACAGTGTAGATTCATTTGACGATCTTCTGGATTATAACACCGTGTAGTCTGGTAGAGAGTTCCGAACATCTTGGGCGCACATACTGCTTCCACATTCGGAGTACACCGACACATAACCCAGAAGAAACAGTATGATGTTAATAAGTGTATGGCGCGTAAGTTGGCAGTGCATTTCCAGACTGCCTCTTCTTAACCGTAGATTGTTATTGATGGTGATCGGTGTGAAATTAGGGTATTGTATCAGACAGTGGGCCATCGGGTTTTCTTTAAATCAGTCTTTAAAAGAAGGATGTGCAATGTTCTTCAAGGTCCAGTGCATCCAGATTCGGCTACATCAAGCAAGATGAATCTAATGAAGCAATAAATAGACAATCGTCACAGAACTTTGTTTGCATGATCTTATAGCGACAAGACTAAATTTGTAACAGCCAGAAACGTGTTTTTGACTTTAGTTAAATAGAGCGCCATGAAGAAGATAGTGTCCACGAGAAACGAAAAAAACACCTCATGACAAAGACATTAATTTTAAGTTTGATTTCTTGCGTGCACGTTGTCAAGGTAAGTTAAAAAACGATCGTGTTTTAGCTTCGCCATGTGTCTGAATGTCTTGACAGCCGCTGAATTGATTTTCATGACATTTGTTACTGATTATATTACAAAAACTTGTCGACACAGTCCAGTCTTAATTAAAATCGAAAAAGAGAATTACGAACACGTTACATAAAGCTATCACGCATCTCGAACATTCATTCTGCAGTCTGTCTTACGACAGGTCCGTAGCCTCTTCCAAAGCGAGTTCTCCACAGGGTGCGATCTAGGGCTTCCTCTTTCAGTATCCAGTACCTTCTCTTTTCCTTAACTTTATCCAGTAGTTGCGTACGCCTTCTTCCTCTTCTTCCCGTCATCTCTATCCTTCCTTCTAAATTTCCTTCAATCACGTGTTTTAGAAGGTAGTTTCTATGCAAGATGTGACCAATCCAATTAGCCTTTCTGCTTTTTATTTATGTACGATATTCCTCTCCGTCTTGACTGTGTAATACTTCTTCATTTCTCACACGATCGGTGCAACTGATCTCCATTCTTCTCCAGCATCACATTTCAAAACTTTCCAGATACTTCTGATCTACTTTCCGAAGTGTCCACGTTTCAGCACCGCACAAAGCTATGCTCCAAATGTAGCACTTACTAGTTTCTTCCTTAAATTTAAGTACAGTTTGCTGGTGAAAAGAGTCTTCTTGTTGAATGCTGCTTTTGCCATGGCAATTCTGGATTTAATTTCACGTGTACACCTTGCATCATTTGTTATCATGCTACCCAAATAATTGAAATATCCCAGAATCTCCAATTGCTTTTGATCTATCATAATTTTTATTGGAGATGGTTGCCTTGAGGTTCCATTACCTCAGTTTTTTCCACATTCATTTCCATTCCATAGCGTCTTCCAATTTCACTCAGTCTATCAACCATGCCCTGTAGCACGTTTTCTTACCTAGCCAGTAGCACAAGGTCATCTGCATATTTCACAGTGCAAATTACTTGTCCTCCTATTTTGAAGTCTCCAAACCCTTCAAGATCTTCCTCGGTAAGGTACTCGCTGTATAAGTTGAACAGAATGGGCGACAAACAGCAACCTTGTCTAACTCCTCTTCCAATCTTCACACTTCTCGTCACCCCTTGGTCCAGTTGTATTTTGACACTCTGTTCCATGTACAATTTGCTGATCAATATTCTCTCACGCCAGTCTGTCCCAATTCCCTTTAGGATCTGCATTAATTTGGTCCAGTTGACACGGTAAAATGCCTTCTGTCAGTCTATGAAGCAAGCACACAAATTCCTCATCTGTGTCCAAGGTTCGTTCTGATATTATTCTCAGCATCCCAATTGCATCCCTAGTTCCTTTTCCTCTTCTAAATCCAAACTGATCTTCTCCAAGCGCATCCTCAGTCTTCCTTTCAATCCTTCTTCTAAGTATCCTCGCTAGTAACTTTGCTGTATGTGCGATGGGCGTTGCATTTTGTAGCTTTGGGCTTCTTCTTTAAGGCAACATTGTAAGTTCAGTGAAAACTCTGGGCCACTCTCCAGTTACATACATGCTGTTGATCAGCTGTGTCATTAGTTTGAGACCATCTTCTCCCAACAATTTGAGTACATCCCCACGTACATCATCATCTCCTGTAGCCTTCATATCCCTCATCTCCTTAATAGATTCTTCCACTTCACTTTGCAAAGTATAAGGGCCTTTCTCGTCTTCATCTACTTCAGCTTCAGGTTCGACTTCTAGGCGTTCTGGTCGATTAGCTCTGTCGTATAGCTCTGTAATATAATTCTCCCAAGTTTGCAGTACTCGTCTCTGATCTATTATTATATTCCCTTGAGAGTCTTCGATGCCAATGTTTTGAATCCCTTGGTCTTCTTTTCAACCTAGTTCCTTTGTCTTCATGTACATTAAATCATAACGTCGTGTTCTTTGAAATTCTATGATCTCGTCGCACTTGCTCTCAAGATATTCCTTCTTGGAGTTGTCCGTGGCTCTTTTCAATTCGTTCCTCGGTCTTCTGTAGTTCTTCCTTCCTTCTTCGTTGTTGACATTCTTCCATTTCCTTCGTTCACCCGTTTTACTGATCATCTCCTGTGTAATCCATGGCTTTCTTGCTCTTCTCTCGACTTTTCCAACCAAATCACTCATAGTATGTAACACACATCTTGATATTGTTCCACTGCACTTCCACATTCCCACTTTCACATTTGATTGCACCAAGTTTTTCTTCTAGTCTATCGTGTACTTCCTGTCGTTGAGCATATAGCTTCTCCAAATCCCATCTTGGGTTGCGCTTGTGGAATCTTATGATTTTCTTCAAACTGGTGCAGATCTTTGCAACCAGTAAATTGTGGTCAGAGTCAATATCTGCTCCAGGCAGTGTCTAAACATCCTTCACACTTATCCTGAATCGCTGTTTCACCAGTACATAGTCCAATTGATGTCGACTCCTATCCCTGGTGATTTCCACGTGTACAATCTTCTTTTAGGTTTTTTGAACCATGTTTTTGTTATAACAAACCCGTTTCTTTCACAGAAGTCAATAAGCATTTGACCTCTCTGATTCCTCCTTCCCAGTCCATATGGTCCAACAATGTTGTGATGTGCTTTATCTCCAACCACACAGTTCCAATCCCCCATTATAATCGTATTTGTCTCGCCTTTTCCATCCTGTTCAAGAATTTCTTCAATTATGTCATACAACTCTTCCACTTCGTCGTCTTCATACTCCGACGTTGGCATGTACACTTGCACTATCAAAATACGTATCGGTTCTGCTTTCAACTTAACAGCAATGATTCTGTCACTATACACACTCTTCTTAACAACACTTTTTACTATGATTTTATGCACTACTGTTGCTACGCCTCTTTCAGCCCTGTCACCCCCGGAATAATCACCACTTCCTATTTCACCTTGACCCTTCCACCGCACTTCACTAACACCTAGCACAGACACTGCGTTCTTCTGCATCTCCTTCAAATTTTCGAGTTTTCCTGCTTGATTCAAGGTTCTTACGTTCCACGTTCCTATCTTTTAGCTGTGATGTTCCTTCTGTTTCTGTTTGTAGTCCTCGCTGTAACTCCTACCGCGTGGTGTCTCCTCTAGAAACACTCCCCCCCCCCCCGGATATCTGAATGGGGAGGTACTTTACCTTCGGATTGTTTTGTCTCGAAAGGAAGCATCGCGCATTTGTCTCTGTTTCTGGAAGAGACTATCCAGGAAAAGTAATAATGTGGTGGTTTTCCATTTGCTTTCCACATGGCAGTTCGGCAGCCGTTAGACCACTCTGGTTACGACTGTTGCTACACGATCATGAACCATCTCGAGCATCATTTGCTCTGTGCTTCAAGTCGCTACTGATGTCGCTGCTTCCGGCATCAGGGGAGTTTTTATTGGATTTCCCATCTCCTAGGCATCTCTCTTCGTCTGATTCCTACCCTCTTGATCTGTCCGGCTTGGGAGACCCTACTGGTAGCAATGCTACCGCCGGCTTAGCTCTCAGGGTCACTGGAACTCACAAACCCCTCTACCGCGGCAAGGTGGAGATACCAATAAAGGGGCATCTCGAACGTAACTCGCTAAATATTTACCGGTGCGAAACGAATGTCTAGAGAACAGTGGAACACTTGCTTTATGCCCAGTGCACGAAGGTACATTTCTGGCAGCGGCAGAGGTCTTTCTTTTCGATACCAGCCGTTCAGCTGTTTGGCCCCCTGCTCACCTCTGTCTAGTGCTGAGACGATTGCTACAGTATTTCCCTCACTTCCACAAACGGCTTACGGCGTACTGTTAACGCGGGCAGCCTAAAACGCCAGCGTACACTACACCGGACGGTACAGGAACGAAACAAAACCAATCCAATTATCGGTTGCTTGCGCATATTAGAACGAGTGCTTCTGAACGAAATCCAATAGAACAAGCTGCCTGATGCTTTCACGACTTACTGTGTGATGACAGGAAATTCAAAGCTGGGACAGAATATCTTGCGAGCAGTTCATTCGGTTGCTGACATAAATTAAAACGATTCTGTGTTACCGGCCCATTTAGCTATCTTTTAAGTAAGTACGGTCATTGCTGGAATTAAGAGTACTGTATTTTATTTTATAGGAAATTAATAATTTCGTCAAAAGCACAACGTTAGAAATTTTAGTAACATTTCAATATCCAATCCGGCCCCCTCCCTGGAGATCTGGGGTTCATTCTCGCCAGGGCAAGAGGTTTTTCTCTTCTCCAAAATGTCAAGACTGACTCTGGGGTCCACCTAACCTTCTGTTCGATGGTTACAGGGGGCTGTTTCCCCAGGACTAAAGCGGCCGGGCGTGAAGCTGGCTACTCACGTCCATTTAGTGCTGAGGTTAATAATGAGGAGAGCTCTACCTCCGTCCTGCTGTATGACCTTCATGGCGTGCACAGGAACAACATCTTCCCTTTAATTATTCTTAGCTACATATATACGTACATTACGGTATAATTTACGGCTTGTTTACAGTTTTTCGCCATTCTCGCCTTACGGGTCCATTATTCATAGTGCTTCCGCCCTTATAATGTTATGGAGAGTATTGCGCAATATCGAGTCAGTTACGATCCGTCTGTCAACTAGTAAATATGTCAAAAGAGAAAATTTTAGGTCAAAAGTATTTACAGTTGCCAAGTAACGTAGCGTAATGGATAAACACTGGCGGGGAAAGTGACTACTCCTCACATATTAGTATTTCTCTTAGCTCATCCAAAACCAAACAATTTTTGTAATCGATTGGCTCACTCAACCCTAAGTCTCTCGTAAGATTCTCTTTGTGTGTGTGTTGTGGTCTTTGTTTTATACCATTCTTTGGTCCAACAGCGATTCGTTTTATCTTTTAAACACTGGTCTAAAGCAATGGCCACATAAGCAGAGTACATGCTTACCCGTCTTGACCTACGAGGTAAATTGAAATAGTGCACAATAATATTGAGTCGTTGAGGGAGAAACATACTGCACAGTGTTAATTGATAAAAAAAATATTGAGCAATAATATTGACCTTCTAGGGGCCGCCTAAGGGTTAAACACTTCACTTGGCCCACCAAACCGAAGGGAAGCAAAAAAGATCGTTGGGCTACAATTCTGGGGGGGTTCGTTGAGTGTTGTTTCGCTGTGGATGACAGAAAATATCACTGTTCTTTTGAACATTTAAGTAATGTGCTTCAGGATGTAAATTCTTTTTGGAGCGCCGAATGCGTCTTAAACAGCTTATTCTGACAATACTTCGCGAATTCAATCGCGATTTTTATCACAAAGTAATTCACGAAACAAGATTTTGGTGATATTTTACACTTTTTTTGATCCAATTCGATGCATATGTGCCGGGCTTAATTTGTTTACAGTGAGGGAGTATTCCCACGCCAACTCAACTTCGAGGACTACCTCTTCTCGCCAGTCCACGGCATTCCTTTGCTGTATGTGCCTGTAACGTTTGTGTATGTGTAGTGTTGCGTTCGCTGCATACCACCGCTGCCAACTAATTTATAAGATCAGTCAAGTGCAGAGCATCCTTATTAATTCCACTAGATCAGTGTTTCCCAAAATTTTGTGCTCGCAGGCCCCTTTGGCTTCGAAAAATAACCACGGGTCCTCACTTTTTTTAAAGGCCCCGCAGCAGATGCTCGCACCGCAGCTTGAGGCTTGTTGTGCAACCCTGTGATGAAGATGGTTCATTTTTTTCTCGTTTTTCCTTGTAAGGAGCACCGGTGGAATGAAATTGACAGGGGAAATCCGAAGTACTCGGGAAAAACCTGTCCCAGTGCCACTTTGTCCACCACAATCCCACATATACACCCGGGATGGAACCCGGGCCTCCGCGATGAGAGTCCGGCGACTAACCGTCTCAGCCATGGAACGGCCTCCTCACATCCTTGCTCACGTAAATATAGGATGTCAGGATAATAGGCATCCAAAATTAAAAATTTGTATCTCAGAACTGAATTAGAGACATGTTATGTCTACAATCTACCTTTTCCAGACTGACACAAAAAAATACTGAATAATAAACTGTCACTATTTGAGTAGACATTCTTTCTTACCTCATAGGCTACGAGAGTGAAGAACGGTGTTGTTTACTCGTCTCACAAAGTCCGTTAAATTGGGAGTGATTGTAGACGATTGAATTCTCATGCCGGGTGTTACATCCAGTATGTAACGATATTTAGATTTTGTTGCCGCATACCATGAAAATCCAACTTCACACAGATCACACGTCTCGCTACCCCGCTGTGCTTTGCAGTTCCTATGTTACAGGCTTTTTTTTTCCTACTTGGAATCTTGACCCGTGAAGATGGGACCGATTCGTTGCCCCGAAACGTCGGTAAATAATTACCACACGACGCCGTGTAATAACCCAGAAGACCACAGATTTCATCAACATCACGGCGGAAGCCTGAAATCAAGGTTCGCACAGATGGGTTGAGGGAAACGGAAGAAGTTCGAGCACTGCACATTTAGACATTAAATCTTCCTCTATTTTGTTCTGGAACAAGTAACATGCAGATACAAGTAACACTGCTAGCCCTGACACGTCTGTTGATTGATTCAAGTTGCAACTAAAAAGCAAAGCTGGATTTAAGTCGCGACATCAATTGTTTATCTGTATCTGCTGACAAATCTCGAGTGCGACTTTTTGCAGTATTTTTAGATAACTGGGGTGTTTCAAGTTTCTTTTTCGACTCGCTACCAAGTACACAAGTCGCCATTTCCACCGCACATGGTATAAGTAGGATTTCTGTAACTGTATGGGTTTCTCCTGCAAGTGCAGTATGGTAACTCGTTCTGTAAAAGGCCGCGGGCGTTTTCGTTATAATTTTTTTTTTTAACTTTTCACCATAAGGCTCTAGAGTTTAATGTCTCAAGCTTACGCTTAAAAAATCTAGTATCTTTGTCCTTATACGCAGGGTGATCAGTATCACGATGTCTACGAATTTTGGCAGGTAACACAGAACTCTTTTGTTAACACGTTGTTGCACAAGACGCATAGGTCATCAGGGGCAATTTCATCACCTGTATATACGTAAGCTCCAGAGACAAATAGGAATCACTGTACTTCCGATTTCACTACTTTCTGCAGTTCTGGAACTGTCGATATTGGGTGGTGACGTAAAACGTTGAGATTCACTTACATTGTCGGTTACAACTGTACTTACTGTAGTAGTGCTTAATATGTTACTTACACACACTACCTCTTTTTAGCCACTGATCCATGATATGTTATAAAAAACAAATCAACATTAGTGTCACTGCACGTTACTTCACTGACACTAGTGCAGCTACTGAAAATAACTGCTGCACTTCCCTTGTAGGCCTAATTATGTTAACGCTGCACCAACCGCGATAAACTGAACTGGTGATTCGTGGTGGTGGAATTCACAGCTAGAGATTACTATAGTCAGTAGTAGGTGCACGAATGCAAGTTTGTTTAGTGCCCATATTTTTCTTCTGCGTCCACGTGCAACATACGAGGGCTAGTCAAAATAGAGTGAGAATGAATTTATTACTCAGCAAATACGTTAGGCAGAGTCCAACTTGATATGGTCTTTTTCAAAGTAGTCCCCATCGAGCTGTATGCACTTGGTCCAAAGTGTCTGCCAGTCCTGGAAGACGTGCTGGAACCCATTTTTTGACATCGTCTTCAGAACCGCCTCCGCCTTCTTCAGAACGGCCGTTGAGGAGTCGAAACGCTAGCCCCGCAGCTCCGATTTCAGGCGAGGAAACAGAAAAAAGTCACACGGAGCAAGGCCCGGGCTGTACGGAGGGTGCGGCACACATTCGATGTTTTTTCGGGCTAAATACTGGGCAACAACGTTCGAAACGTGAGGGCGTGCATTATCGTGGTGTAGGCGCCAACGAGATGGATGCAGCTCAGGGCGTTTTCGTCGGATGTGTTCGGACAGGGTCTTCAAAACTGTCACTGCCCGAAAAAACATCGAATGTGTGCCGCACCCTCCGTACAGCCCGGACCTTGCTCCGTGTGACTTTTTTCTGTTTCCTCGCCTGAAATCGGAGCTGCGGGGCTAGCGTTTCGACTCCTCAACGGCCGTTCTGAAGAGGGCGGAGGCGGTTCTGAAGACGATGTCAAAAAATGGGCTCCAGCACGTCTTCCAGGACTGGCAGACACGTTGGACCAAGTGCATACAGCTCGATGGGGACTACTTTGAAAAATACCATATCAAGTTGGACTCTGCCTAACGTATTTGCTGAGTAATAAATTCATTCTCACTCTTTTTTGACTAGCCCTCGTACTTTGTAATAACGTAGCTACGAGTACAGACCAGTAGCACACATAACAATGCATTGCATGATTTGACCTTGTTTAAACTGATTGTCGCTCGCATCTTGCGTACAGGGGTTTCTTAACCAGATATTATAACGGTCATAAGAAATAAACATATCGCCAATTAAAAAAGCTTGGCTATTAAACAAAGCATTATTCCTTTAATTAAAACAATAAGTAACCTTCAAAGTAGCCATTACATAAATGTATCCACGAATCCCCTTGGAACTGTTCGCGGATCCCTTCGGATCCGCGGAGCACACTTTGGGAACCAATGAACTAGATCAATCTTAGTAGAGCGAAGTTTAACCGCTATACCACTATGTTAAGAGCAGAACTAGAAATTTCAAGAGTTAGCTGTATTATGCTCTGAGCGGTATGAGCTTACGTGGGATTTTTATTTTGGTTGGGCACCTACACCACACTAATTTCTCGAATGTCCCCAAAATAGACTCTTAGGATAGTATACGTCACAGGGACCGCTTTGTAGACAACTTACATCCGAACAGACAATATGTAAATCTAATTTGTCCCTTCTGATCTATTTTCCTCGGTAAAAATTACACATGAAAACAAACAAATGAAATTAAACAACTCAACAAGGGAGACTAAATAACGCTGTATCATAGATCAACATAATGTAGGAAATAAAACTGGATCACCGCCCTGTTCCACGGCAATTTTACTTATCATCATCATCATCATCGGCACTGCAGCTCATGAAGAGTCTTGGCCTCCTTCAGAAGTTTCCTCCAGTCTTCACGGTTCACAGCTGTTGCCCACCAACTCCTTATCCCCAGCATCCTTGCAGTCTTTCCCACATCATCTCTCCACCTGGCGCGCGGTCTTCCCACTTTGTTTGGTCCTTTCGTTTGCATATACATCTGTCTCCTAGGCACGTTCCTTCATTCTGGTAACATGACCAGCCCCATTGTAATCTTCCAATTCTGATTGTCACTGAGAGTCTGGGCTCTTTAAAAAGATCATAGAGGTCTTTATTATATCTGCACCTCCACTGATCCCGGTCCTTTACAGGGCCATATATTCTTCGAAGAATTTTCCGTTCGAATACATTCACCATCTTCTCAGTCATTCGGGATAGCGTCCAGCACTCTGTCCGGTACAAAACTACTGGACGTAACAGCGTCTTATATAGTGAGATCTTCGTAATTCTAGATACAAAATTAGATTTAAAGTGCTTCTGGAGGCTGAAATAACATCTATTTGCTATTGCAATTCTATTTCGAACTTTCCCTGTTATATTTTTATCCTTAGTAAGTATTGTACCCAAATAGGTAAAAATATCTACATGTTGAAAATTGTATGGCTCTATTTCCAAAGTGGCATATCCAACAATCTCCTTGTATTCATAGCCATATATTTTGTTTTATTCTGATTTATCTTGAGCCCAATCCTCACAACTACACTTTTTAAGGAACGAAAGCCTTCTACCATACATGTTCTGGCTATTAGAACTACATTATCTGCGTAAGCAATTATTTGCACTGATTTTGTAAATGTATGTCCATTAGTCTGTATTTTTTTTCTATGGCTCGACACCCCTAGGGGGCCTAGCCCTCCTCATTTTTCAAGGTTTCGCGATCAGACACTGTAGACACACCACACTCGGTAGGGCTGCTTTGGAAGAGTGACCAGCCCGTCGCAGAGACATCTACCTGACAATACACAACACTCATAAAAGACAGACATCCATGCCCACTGCGGGATTCGAACCCCCAATCCCAGCAAGCGAGCGGCCGTAGACCCACGCCTTAGGCCGCGTTCTCACGGGGCGTGAACCACGCGCGTGAATCACACTGGCGTGGGCCACTACCCGTGTGAACGCGGAGTCGTGGACCTTGCGTGTGACGTCAGCAGTCCACGATCCTGTCGTGGCAGGATCAAACCATGTTTGATTTTCAGTCGTGGTACTGGCGTTCGTAATGTAAAAGGTGTCCTAACGTGTGCTAAGACTCAGTGACAACGAAACGTTACGTTGGATTTATATCAAAATAAACCTGTTCTGTATAATGCCACTTTGGAGGAGTATCGGGATCGAGATTTAAGGGCGGCGGCAGCAAAACGAATATCAGCCGCTTTACACATATCTGGATTCGGACCTGCAGAAATGTTAGTGAAGTTAAAAACTTGAGAAGTTCATACTGTCAGCAAGCAGCAAGCCAGAGATCGGGATTTTATGTGCTAAACTTACACAAAACACAGAGCACACTACGGCACAGCCCTCAGCAACTGTCCCGTCCATGGTCACGATTGTACTGAAACATTTTGTCCGTGTGAACAGCTCACGCGCGTGGTTCAAGCCCCGTGAGAACGCGGCCTTAGACTGCGCGGCCACTGGGAGCGGCATTAGTCTGTATACGCGAAACTATAATCACCTTTTGTAGGGCTATGTTAAAAAGGAGACATGCTAAAGCATCTCCTTGCCTCAACCCATTAGTTACCTCTAGTGGATGTGATAAAACAGTTCTGCAATCGTATATTAGATGATGAATTTTCCGTTGTTGCTCTCACCATTCTGGTCAGCTTTTCTGATATGCCTAGTTCCTTCATCACTTTATGCAGCTGCTTTCTAATAACCGAATAATATGCTGCTTTATAGTCAATAAGCAGGAAGTGTATTTCAGTTTTACTCTCTTGCGCCTTTTCAAGAATCTGTCGTGTGATGAACAGGGCGTAAGTTGTTGATTTACCTGGTCGGAAGCCATTCTGATATGATGCAATTTTCTCTTCAATATATGGGAGCAGGCGTGCATAAATAATATTAGTCAGAACTTTATATGCTGTATTTAATAATGATATGCCTCTATAATTTGCACATTCCAAAAGATTGGGCATATTATACTTCTTTTCCACTCATCTGGTATCTGCTCTTGTATCCAAATCTTCCTAATCAGCTCACAAATTCGTTTCATAAGACTTTCTCCACCAAACTTTATTAATTCAGATGGAATTGTATCTATACCAGGAGATTTATGATTCTTCATTTTATATATTGCTTTCTTCACTTCCTCCATTGTGAGTTCAGAATTTACCTGGCTTTCAGCTGATATATCCCATATTGGTGAGGGCTCAGATGTAGGTATCGTATCCTTATTCAATACTCCTTTGTCTGATATTAATCTTCCTTCTTTGCTTTTACATATATTTGTCCTTGCCTTAAAGTTCTGTCTTGTACTATTAACCTTGTGCTATAATAATCTCACAGCTTTCTCCCTTCCTGCAGATTACAGCTCCTTCATTTCCTCATTATAAAAAAAACCCGCTTTTTGCATTGGTGTATCCTTTTCTCAACTCTTCGTTGGTGCTCGTACTCTTCCTCTCGTGCCCTCGGTCGTCTCTGCTGAATTTGCCTGTATATCTCATTTTTATTCCTTGTGATCTCTTGGCATTCCTCATCAAACCATGCTTTTCTTTCTCCTTGCGGGATTTTTCCAATTATCACATCTGCTGCAGAAATAATGCACGTCCTTAGGAATTTCCAATCATCATTTACATCCAATATAGTCTTCTCGGGCGCACAGCCGCGTCAATTCGTTTGAATACAACGTTTCGGGGACTAGCTCCGTCCCCATCCTCAGGCAAAACTGAAAAACTGAGGCCCTGAAATCAGTTTTGCCTGAGGATGGGGACGGAGCTAGTCCCCGAAACGTTGTATTCAAACGAATTGACGCGGCTGTGCGCCCGAGAAGACTATATTGAATCATGTCGCCGCGAAAGTTTTAAAACTTATATCATTTACATCACTAGTATCAGTGATCCCAATCGAGGATTGACCAAGTAACCCAATCACTCGTTCTGCATATTGCTTTGCAGTACTTCCATTCTTTAGAAGATCCACTTTAAGTTTCTCCATTCACATCCCTTTCTCCAGTTTACTTCTAGCAATCCTGGCTCGTATTTTGGATCCAATCAGATAATGGTGTGAATCCGCATTCGCTCCTCTAAATGCTCTCACATCCAATAGATTTGATCTATGTATGGCATCTATCAATATATGATCTATTTGGTTGATGGCATTTCCACCAGGAGTTCTCCAAGTTCCTTTATGGATCATTTTATGTATAAACAATGTTCCTCCAACAACAAGATTATGTGCTAAGGCAAAATCTACTAGACGTGATCCATTATCATTTGTATCATCATGAAGGTTATGTCTACCAATGTTAGGTTCGCAGATGCAATCTCTTCCTACTTGTGCATTCATTTCCTCCAACTAGAACTTTTATATAAAGCCTTGGACTGTCTTTATAGGTCTTAATAAATACTTCATAGAAATCATCCTTTTTCCATCGTCTGCATCCTCCACTGGAGCGTGTGCATTAGTAATACTATAATTTAAAAAAATCTCCCAGCTATTCTTGTTATACACAGCCTATGGTTTATGGGTGTAAATCCGATAATTGAGTTTTTTATTCTGTTATTCAGAAGGAAGCCCACACCAAATTCATGTTTCTTCTGATGTCCACTGTATAAAATCACATGCTTTCCTCTATCCGTAATTCCAGTGCCTGTCCACCTCATTTCCTGTAAAGCGAGTATATCCACACTATTTTTATACTCATTTTTGCCCATTTCATCTATCAAGTTTCGTAAGGGTACGACTTGATGTAGTGGCCTGACATTCCAGGAATATAATCCAAATTATCTTTTCCGTTTCCGTTTGCCGGGCCGTATATAATGTCCTTTCCAATTCTTTCCGAGCTGCTTCCTGGTTTCATAACAATAGTTTTTTACTGTGTAGGTTTTTAGCCATATGACAAACCCCCTTCCAGGAGATACCAGTATTTGATTTCGGGGTTTACTCCCCTAGGGGGTTTGGCTCACCACGCCTAAAGAGTCCCCCCTTCCCTTCGTTGTGGACTGCTACTTTGTCTGGTCCCTGCCTTTCGACCTGTCTGGCATGGGTGTCCCTACCAGGAGCTTACACTCCCGCCATCATAGCTCTCCGGGTCATAGCAGGACACGCAAACCTCCTCACCACGATAAGGTTGCAGTCCTCGAGGAAGACTTTTACTTCTCAGAACTCTCAAATTTTGGAAGTTAATTTAGAAGAAGAAATGAAAATAAAAGATTTAACAAAATTTTAACAAGAACATATCCTCTCATAAAATTAACTCTGGATGTACTTTATCAACGTATATTTTGCAGTATCAGGAGAAACAGCTTTGCTTACAGCCTCTCGTGCCAAATACACTTGCCATTCATTTGTCTAAACAAAGTGCCTCAATATTTTAGATGCCATCGCTTTTGGAAATGTTACATTACATTGGGTCATTCGTATAACCCACTGCCCGTTCAGGTTTCACGGTGCGGGGTTTTCTGCCTTACTGAACTTGCTATGCTGATGAGTAAAATATGAAAATTATTCTAAGAAATTCCTCAGGTAGCTGTTACAATTTTCGGAGTGTTTAGGCTATCGCGGGGCTTAGGACTTCAAAAGGAATTGCTAGAAAAAAAAATCTGACCAAAGTTTACCTATGTTCTTGTACCAGGTATACGCAAAGCATGGAGGAATTTGGAATAGGGCTATATCCACATCATTAGCTTACATCCCAGCGGACTACAGACAGAACTCGGTTACATGTTTTTTAATATATATATATATATATATATGTATATATTCAGAACTACTCTACAGCTAGAACAAACACAAAGGGAACATTAACTAACTCATGGTATGGCAAAAAATTTATGATCGCATGATTTCTAAAGATTCAAAATCTTAAGGGGCCTCACAACTTTGAAGGCTGGATCATGTGTGTGTGGTGTGCGCGCGCGCGGGCAGATGTATGTATATATTTTGGTTAATATATATATAATATATATATACATATACATATGAACCTTCCCGTTCGTTTCTGTTATCCAGACTAAATTTGGAATAAAACTTCCGCTTAACTCTCAGTTATTTTAACACGGTACTGGATGCACCAAGCACGACGTACCCGGTTTGAACAGGAACAGCAGAGTCGTCAAACCCATTTTTGCCTTCAGCAGCGCTGTAAGTTTTTTACGTTCGATCAAAGAAGGTTGGGGCCCAAGTTACGCCACGTCAGTCTCTCCCGCCTGCACGCGCTCGCTAGAGCTACAAGCTTAGCGCTTCTTAGTCCGCTTAGCAACAGCGTATGCAGAAATAAGTGAATGTCGCTGTTACTAATGGGATTCACCATGAAGCAGCCTTCCTGTTGTTAACACGTGTAACTCGCCAAACTTTACTTAAATCATGACGTGAATTCAAAATGTTCCATAAGTACAATAGCCAAGAAGCATAGAATATATGATGAAATGACGTACTGTGAAAAGAAATGACATGATTATGAACAAAGAACTGTACAGGGCTCTACATACGTATTTTGTAGCCATGGAGGGCGGGCACTGTAACGTCAGGAGGGGAATCACGTGGACAGAGAAGTGTCGGAGTGACGCGTGAATTCGTCTGTAGTGGAGCAGACGCGCGGTTCGGCTGTTTAAGAGTGCCTGCGCGGGGCGTCTGCTGCAGGTGAGCTTTTGCCAAGCAGTCGGTAGTGTTGTAGTTCGCTCGTGGTGTATATAAAACCGTTGTCTGTAGCGTAAAGTACATAGTGTCGAATTGTAACAAGATTATTGAATGGTGAATTGAAAAGGATGAGGCAGGAAGGCATCGTGGCCTGATTTGATCTATTATCGCGGGACTTGCTTGAACGGACTGTTAAATCACGTATATTGTCAGTCTGCGTATCCAGTCTTCAGGCCGAGTGTAGGACCCGGTATCTCCTGAACACGAAGCAGAAGCGTAACCCACTCGACGTTGACGTTTGGTATGTATACTGTCTTCAGTACAGTTCTTGGCAAACTCCAAATTTCCTTTCGTACGTAAATTAGGCTTACCAGATCATCACCCTGGCAGCGTGTCCCTTTTCACAAAATGTGGCGTGAACGTTATGGTACTACAGGCCGCCCGAGTCCGGCACTTATTATGCCGTGTGAAAAGCAATCTTGTGATGAGGGGGCAGACATTAATGCCAGTAATGCAGGGTCGTGAAATGAGGTAAGGTAATACGAGAGCGTATAAAACGTATAACTTCTGTTAAATAATATTTCTGTAGAATGTAAGATACCAGCTTGGTAGTGTGAACATTTGCTGTAGCTTTGGGTTTGATGGCCATAACTAAGGAAACACTGGAGCTAGGAATGTGACATTTGATACGGAGACAGATAATGACCATAGTTACGCATTGTGTGTGTAATATTGTTGGTAAGGAACAGTGACATACATGGCGACGGTATGAAATATTGACAGGTTATTTCTTGCAAATTGAACGTAGAAAAAGTATGTTCAATAATACTATTACTGCTGCTGCTGCTGCTAGTGCGTGGTGGCATTTACAGATGCAAGGAATAGACACGTTGGACTGCTCATTTCGAATCTGTGATTTGCGGTCTCCGCTACTGCTGTGACACTGATAATCTGTGTAATTTAACTGTTTAATTCAAAATGTGCTGTATGAGCTTTTGTTGGTCAGAAGATTGTCGTTTACAAAAGAATTGTCTCCTATTTGTTAGGCGCGTTCACAAAATTGTGAAAAGCGACTATTAGCTTTGCAGTGCCTGTGTGCCTGTCCGTCTGCATGGAACAACTCGGCTCCCA
Source organism: Reticulitermes speratus (assembly GCA_021186555.1). Taxonomy (NCBI): domain Eukaryota; kingdom Metazoa; phylum Arthropoda; class Insecta; order Blattodea; family Rhinotermitidae; genus Reticulitermes; species Reticulitermes speratus. Next base: position 1,749,696 of record JAJKFL010000004.1, read on the forward strand.
CTGGACGGATTTTCACGAAATTTGATATTTGAGGATTTTTCGAAAATATGTTGAGAAAATTCAAGTTTGATTAAAATCTGACAAGAATGACGGGTACTTTACACGAAGACCCATGTGCAGTTATGATATCTCGCTGAATTCTTAGAATTAGTGTTTCGGACAAAAGTTGTAGAGGAAATCAAAACACATTTTATGTTTAATAATTTTTTCCCGAAAATCGTGTCGTTAGTGAGATAATGTGGATAAATATGGTATAGCCAGACAGACCACAGGTGACAATATAATACAGTGCAGAAAATATTAGATTTGCACGCCGGATAACAAAGTCAGGAATACAGACACATACTCATAATATTTAATACATACTGCTTTTCCACGGCGACAATCATTACGCGAACGCGCCTCATTGTTACGTTATACGTACATTGCTTGTCTTGGTATCTGGAAGGGCTATCCTGCGAATCGTTGGAGTCACTGTACTGAGAAACTATACGAATGGATCCGTGGGCACCAGAAGATATTGTGGGTTGTTTGTTTGGGTGAATGGGAAGGTAAACCTCCCAACAGCCGGAAAGTAGCGTGTATTTATGACTTGAATGTGTTCATTATTTCGGAAGCTCCGTTAACGTAACTTTGGGTCCGCTCTCGTGTGCATTGTGTGTAGCGGGACAATGTGAGAGGGACTGACAGTTGCGCATGTAAGGAAGGAAAGAATGTACGTAAAATACTCGTTGCGTCTAATTTTGAAGGATTGCTTGGGTGTATTATGCAATAATAATAATAATAATAATAATAATAATAATAATAATGCTGATCCCAGTGGCCGTGCGGTCTAAGGCGTGGGTCTACGGCCGCTCGCTTACTAGGATCGTGGGTTCGAATCCCACGGGGGCATGGATGTCTGTCTCTTGTGAGTGTTGTGTGTTGTCAGGTAGAGGTCTCTGCGACGGGCTGGTCCCTCGTCCAGAGGAGTCCTACCGAGTGTGGTGTGTCTATCAGTGTGATCGTGAAGGGTCGTAAAATGGCGAGGCCTGGGCCCCCTAAGGGCTGTCGAGCCATAGGAAAAAAAAATAATATCAGTAAAACTTCTTAACTATCAAAACGCGAGTGGGCAACTTCATGAAGCTATGCGGGCCCCCCTGCGCCCCGCGGGCCGCGTATTTGACAGACCTTATATAAATAATATATAAAAATTCGGTTTATACCTCACAGAGAACTCAGCCTGCGTCCATTATAAAGACGAACTGGTTAATGCTGTTTGGAGAAATTTTTGCGAGGATCATACATAACGTACAGTATTAGTACACTCTCAGAAAAATTAAGGGTTTTTTAATTTTGCAGCACGTGGTAGATGTGCTGTGTGTGCTTTAAAAGTTAATCCGAGCAGCAGAAACAGCGTTGTACCGTAACCGCCGGAGGCGGCCGCACGGCTCACTGATGAAGAGAAGAGAAGAGAAGGTGTGTGGAACGGCTGTCCGTACGGGCCGTAGTTGCATTGGAGCTAATAAACAAAAGTCAATGTACGGAACAAGCGAACGTGAGAAATACAGAGTAGTTACAAATTAGGTGACATGCTCACCGTTGTAAACAGGAACTCGAAGTCCTCCCTCCCCAGTATCCTGTGCAAGCTCAGTGTGCTCCATTTGTTGCCCTGCACACATGGAGACGATGTTTCCAAACGCTTTTCAATAACGGCCGTTCAGTTTTTGTAGTCGGTGTTCGTATTCCATCTTTCATGTTGTTCAAGGTTATAGGCATGGTCGAGACGTAAACCTCATCTGTCACAAAGCCTCACAAGAAATGTTCGAGGGGTCACGTATGAAGATCGTGAACGTCAGGACGTGGCCCACTCGGCCGTACCATGTCTCAGGCAGCTGCCGGTTCAGGACGGTTGTCACCTCACTGTAGATATGTGGTGGCGCTTTGTCATATTCCCCCAGTGCGTGCAAGTTTCAACAACTTGACGAACAGCGATTGCAGACTTTGAACAGCATTTATAGCAAAATGTTTGGCACGAAGTCGGATATCGTCTTGATGGGTGCTGGGCGACGAATGGGACACACGTTGAACTTCAGTGGGGTATGAAAATAAGTTTTTGAGTTGCTCTTTACAATGGTACGCGTTTATATGTTGTGTGGCTCTTACTGTCTTACAAGTAAATTTTTATAATAGCTCACATCATTTGTAGTAACCGTGTATTTACTTAAGATGTATACACTTTGTGAGTAGTTTTTCGATACACACCACTCTGGTCAGACAGTGACTAGGCTACGGGCTGGACGATGGTTCATTTCCCGTCGGAGACCGAGATTTTTATCTTTTCCGCCTTCTATCGCTGGGGCCTACCCAGCCCCTTATCCAGTGGGCACCGAACGTTGTTTCCCTGGGGGTAAACTGGATAGTCCAAGGACCTAATCATCCGCTTCCGACTAGTGCCGAGTTTAAGAATGCGTGGAGCCATATCTTCACCTCTCCATACATTTTATTGCCGTATATTTAATTAGGCGTGGACGTTATTCTTTACGTTTAATGAAATAAAGTGTTAGTCCAACAGGTAAATAAACGTCTGCCCCAAAAACGGAAGCAGGATATTGCTTCGAAACCTGGGGCATCATTTACCAGAGGATCACAGTATGAAGAGTGGTGGCAGAGCCCCGTAGCCGTTGACCAGATAAGGAACACGCGCGGCGCTCTGCTGCCCTTTGTTGTTGCACAATACGTGACATTCGTTGCACTTCTCCCTGAGGTTAATTTCCACATGACAAAGGGATCTTCGTCATGACCTTGTACCGCCCCTCCCGACGCGTAGCCTTTATTTAGGGACACGTTATCTGCCTTCCGAACTCGTTGCGTTTGTTTCGGCCCTGTTGTCTTTTCTGCGGAACGCGAATTTCATCATTTCATACCATGTGACGTAATCGCTTCATGTCATGTGTAGGTCGTTTATAGCACGCGGTTGCATACCACAGGTTATCCCATGTGGCCCGAGTTTCAGTTATTTCATAAAGCTGCCAAACTGCCTGACTGCCTGCGTGTGCTTGGAGCCGCCTGCTGTACAGGCCCAGTGTCGGATCATTGCCCTGAAAACTGCATATGGATTGGGGGCAGAAGCAGTATAAAGCTAACAGTCGCTGAGCGAGTCAAATATTTTCTTCATCACCCTGTTCTCCAACACCTTTGTGTTCTTTCCGCAATGTGAGATAGGAAGTTTCATGCCCTTGGAAAACACCAGAAAAAATTATTCTGGCCGTGGTGCTTGGGCGCAAGGCAAGTTTCATCTTGTGCATGTAGCATAATATGCTGTAGGGTTGCGCAGGTATCGTGGGTGCGGACTGGCTGAGGACGTGGTTGCATGTCCGTGTGTATATGGCGCGTTCGTAACGGAAAGTGTCAAAAATTCGCTTATGGCCTGCGCCATGTGTAGGCGTGTGTCCGTCTGTCCGCATCTAACAACTCTAGAACGGTTGAACGGATTTTCATCAAATTTGATATGGAGATATTTCGCAAAAATTTGTTGGCACATTCCAGTTTTGTTTAAAACCTGACAGTATCCGACTCTCTACAAGAATCCCAACACGAGTTTCTGCGCGCATCTCGAGCGTAACCCAATCGGAGTGCCAACTGGTTTGAGTAAGAATTGCAGATAGAGTTAAACACACATTGTATAACCACATGCACTTTTTCAGTAAGTTTTTGAGAGAATGGAACAACGCGCCAGAAATGTTCTGTTTCCTAGCTTGTCCATTGCAGTCACAAGCAGAACCCGCTCGGGCGGTCGCCTAAGGCGGCAGCATTTGCGGGAAAAAGTCAGAAATCAAGAAGTAAGTACTTTGACGACTGTACTTCACTAAACTGACAAGTACAATATTACGGTTATTTTATATTGAGAGCGTGCAGACATAGGAGATGAGGCTGATCGTGGCTTAAGCCGACCCTGGGTATAGGTCTAACAGTGGACCGACCTCCCGTCCAAGGAATTCTGCTCTCGGTATTAATTCTGAATCGGAACAGAGCAGAGGGTCAGATGCCTAACAGCTGAAGGAAACGTAATAAGTATGAGGTGGAGTGGGCCTACTTTTGGATGGTCACTGACTGCTGAGGTGATGGACGCTGACATGGTCACAGGTGACCCAAGGCAACACAGCCCCGTGTCCTGTGGCACCGGGGATCTTGCCGTAGAAGCATGTAGAGATGTAGATGTAGTGGAGCCTTTACTCCTACGCCCATTATGCATTGGTGCAGGGTCGTCGTTGAACAGTTGTTTGTAGTATAGGGATGTGGATAAAGCCCGCCATTGGACAGATCCTGAGCCAGTTCCATCAACCTCTCATTCTTATAACCTGTTTTTCGGAAGTTGTACTATATAGTTACCTTTTCATCATAACGTTTTTCCAAGTGGGCCTTTTTTCAGGTGGTTTACTCACCAAAACTCTGTATGTACCTCGTATTTCATGCCTTTTTATCCTACCTACGTGGCGTCCGCTATTTCAGCGTACCGATTCTCATTGCATCCTTGTTAATTTACTTTCAGATGCCCGTTATGTAATAGTGTAATTGTAAAGCAATCCCATTACAGGCCCTGAGGGATCCAGGAGGTTGAGGCTCCCACATTTCTAGACAATCGGCACATGAAGGTGGTAAGGTTGTCAGCCTTACTCACCAGCCGCCTTTACCCACAGGAAATACTCCTGGTACTCATTTCTGTTAGAGGCTATAGTGGTCTATAGTGCGGCCGGAAGGATTATGTAAATGAAAAATTTCAATTACACGATCGGGAATCGAACCCGCGACCTTCCGGCTGCGCCACCGCGTACCCCAATAGTGTAATTGTAACAATAATAATTATTTGTTGAGTGCACATATTACCAACTGCAAACACCAGGTTTTATGCAGTAGGCATATTCTTACTTAAGTCTTGCTATCGATGTCATTAACAGCGTGGTGTTTAATGCATCCGTATCTATTATAATAGTTCTCCATTCTATTCGTCTTGCCTGGGTGCTATTTTCTTCGTTTGGTTTTTGTACTGGCATTTTATCCTAAATATTTCTGTAGGTTTCTCAGTTCTGTAGTCTTAGTACAATCAATTAATTTCTTATATGACATCTCATTTATATTTAAGCCACTTACTCTTCAGAAGTGGGGGTACGCGGTGGCGTAGTTGGTTGAGGCACTACGCTACAAACCGGAACGTCGCGGGTTCGATTCCCGATGGTGTCATTGGAATTAAATCCTTGACATAATCGTTTCGGTCGCACTATGGCCCTGGGGTCGACTCAGCCTCTATCAGAAATGAGTACCAGAATATTTCCTGGGGGGTAAAGGCGGCCGGTGCGTAGGGCTGACAACCTTACCACCTTCATGTGCCGATTGTCTACAAATCTGGGAGCCTCAACCTCCTGGACCCCTCAGGGCCTGTCTAGGCCTGTAATGGGGTTGCTTTACCTTTTTACTCTTCAGAAGTTGTCTCCCCATCTTCGCGTTTCCGTTAATTTGGAAGTAAACGAATGTTGTTATAAACAAACAGACAGAAGGAATATCGTTGTCTTTCTGTCTGCATAGAGGACTTTTCCGCTTTCCATCTCTTCGTGAAGCCCCTCATTTTTCAAGTTCCAAATCTGAAAAATGTCATCCAATTTCTCTCCTTCATAGTGCAATAGGATATCGTCGGCTTCTTGCAAAAGTGACCAGGTCAATAAACTAGAATTACGGTAAATCGTGTTTGAATGTTAAACACTTGCTGTAAAATCAGTTTTTCAGTTTATTTTACTGTTGCTTTGTTTTGTGGAGGGGAATACTTATGAACCTCTGTAAGTGTTCTTCACGTTTGCAAGTATTTCAAAAACTTTACAGCGTGATGGTCATTTTTAGGTTTCTAAACAGTGACTTGGTCAGTTACTCTGCCTACAGCGTTTATTATGGTAAGATATTATACGAGACGTGATTTTCATAATCCGTTATATTCAAGGCCATAACATTTGACAGCTATGCCTAAGAATGTATTTTTAACTTCAGTGCTGCAGACGAGTTATAGACAAATGTCGAAAATTGCTTACACACTTTTAGAAAACATATCTTACACAAGTCAATGTTAAGGACAAACATTTGCTTTATAAGGCAAACTGTTTCAGGGTTAGTTTTCTTTGAAGATTTTGTGATAAGCATAAACAAGTTTGACCACTGCAACAAGATGGTGCCCCGGTTCCCTTTAGTTGCTGGGTAGAGAGGGGCCTACACCATAGGCCCTTTGATTTTATTTCTTGGAGGCATGTAAAATGCAATCCATAGAGCCGTTTCGACAAGTAGGCAGTGTTAAAACATTAAAACGCAGGACTGCAGTAGCTATAGAAACCATCTTTGAAGGCGCGTTCGGAGAGCAGTTGTGAAAAGCGACTGTTTTGGTTAAAATCAGACAAAAGGAGCACTCTTTATACCATAGACCTACGTATGCGTATGATCTCGTGGCGTGATGTGGTCGTGTAATTGAGACATTGTTCTGCCTGAGGTACGCGCTGAGGCGGAACAGTTTTTGTGACTGGTGTGTATTGTGTGTGAGGTACGGGTTCGGGCTGAAGAAACAGTCGAACATCGAGCATTATCGAACGTAAAGATCGAATATTGACGTCTAAGAAATCGATTGTAAATCTCACCGATTACGATATTTCGATGATTGACTGTAAATTTGTTTCGAAGATAACGAGAAATCTTAGTAGTGTGTGTTACATTATTCCTTATTGTTCTGGAAGGTATTCACGAATTCAGCACCTAGGGACAACAAGCAGAATTAACGCGGCAGAAGTTCGCAACGTCTTGTTAGTATCAACAACAGGGAGCCCGAATAGCTCAGTCGGTATTGGGACTAGGCTACGAGTTGAGCGATTAGGAATCTGGCTTCTTTTTTTGGTTAGGGGTAAGAGATTTTTCTCTTCTCCCATGCTTCCTGATCGGCTCTGGGACCCACACAGCCTCCCGTCCAGTGGGTACCATGGGTTCTTTCCTCGAGTTAAGACGATCGTTGCGTGAAACTGATGACTCGCTTGTCTGTAGTGCCGAGGTTAAGAACGCGTGGAGCTATACATCAGTTCATTTAAATGTGAAATTTCTTCTGAATAAGATGCGCTCGTCTTCACGAAAACCACGGGGAAGTCGCCTACTATGATGAAATGCCCTAATTTGGGGAGGTCCACCATTTCATATGGGCCTAAGCAGGTCCTGGGCGCTGTGCGTTAGAGGTGTAACTCATTACAAATGACGGTATACGTTGCTGTAAGAAATGGAATTTAAAAGACAATTTGGCAAGGGAAAAGAAAAACTGGAAGGAAGTGGCTGAATTTTTTTTTTTTACTTTGTCATCAAGAAAATTCAGTGTGAACCCAGTTAGCAAGAGCGACAGCCTTTATTGTGGAAATGGTGGCACAATTTTTGGAATGTACAGACCAGTTATGCGTACTATTCACCATAATCCTACAAGACTCAACAAAAGCGATGAGACTGGCATCGCTGTTTTACAAAATGAACGCACCAGAATTTTAGTAACAATTTGATTTTGTTCTCTGTATTAAATTTATTATAATAACTAAATGCACATAATTAGTTACATGTGATTGCCGGGATACTCTTGTAACTGCAAAGAATAACATCCTGGCTGCCTGAGTCGGGTGGCAAGACAGGCATTGCGAGCAACAGGTAAGTCTGAAATTTGTTTACGTCTCTCGCCATTCAGCGTGCGAAAGTCGCGTAGCGTGTAACAGACACCATGACTTGTACGCGCGGTTCACAGCAGTGCGTTCACGAGGAAAACAAACGCCCGCAGCACCATATTCATTGAGAATACGATCCATGTTGAAGGGAACTTTTTTGACCATTAAAACCTAGCAAAGCATATCCTTCTGTTAACGTGTACGCGTCAACTGAGTAAACACAACAAAGAACACGACAATTTAAAAAGGTCTGCTTATCCAGAAACGAGAATTAACACCAATTCCGAGAGTAAAAAGTCACGAAAATAGTACACTTTGCTTACATCAATAACGGTGAAAAGTCCTCATACAACGCCATAATCCACAAGTGGACAGCACAAAGATCGGATGATTAACATTACAAGTGCACCACAAAGACTCTAGATAAGTACAAAGAAGTAACTCTAAAAACTTTATAAATTTTTGCCTTAATGTTTTAAACGTCTAAGTCTCACGGCTTAAAGACAGCTAATAAATAAAAAAGCTACAATACAAAAGTTTAAGCACACTCAACAATTGGAAATGAAACGTGTAAAGGTGAGATCTCACACTAAAGACATATAATAACAACATACTGTACTTCCTTTTGTATTTGTATATAAAGCCCGATGATGGCCGTTTTGGGCCAAAATTTGTAGTTTGTTGTTAACAGAATACTGTTATGCAACAAATATACTTGCGTTTGACGGTAGTCTTATTAATTAGTCAGAAAAACACAACGCGGTGTCCTTCATTAAAATAATTACGTTGCTACACTGCTTGTAGAAAAAATCGCCTACTAAAGTGAGTTTTAAACTCCCACTAGACTTAGGAAAATGTCAGACAACCAATTCGAAAAATAAACATAACTTTATCTAATCAATAACGAGACGGTTGTTACACAAACAGCTTGCATTACACACACACACACACACACACACAAAAGTGTACAATTCGTTTAGCTAAAAGCTACATATTTCCTAATTCGACGCTCGCATGTTCCTAATTTAGGGACGGGAATAATTTACACTGAATACACACAAAAAAATTAGTTTGTTTTTAGGTTGGCCAATCCTTGCATTTTTTAGATCACTGTATCGAGTTCATTATACCAACTAAATGCACATTACTAGTTACGTATGATTGTTAAACACGTAGCTCCGACATGTTTCGATACAAACGTACCATCTTCAGGGAGAGCAATATGCCAGGTTTTAAACCAATTGCAAGTGACAAGCTATTATTTACAAGGTTGCACTGTTTGTAGTAGACTCTGCTGTAGATATATTTTATGTATGAAGGTACATATAAGTTTTAAAACTTTTGCGGCGACATGATTCAATATAGTCTTCTCGGGCTTTCAGCCGCGTTAGCTCGTTTAAATGCAACGTTTCGGGGACTATATTGTATGAAACTAGTAAAGTGCTACATTTGGAGCATAGCTTTGTATGGTGCTGAAACGTGGACACTTCGGAAAGTAGATCAGAAGTATCTGGAAAGTTTTGAAATGTGGTGCTGGAGAAGAATGGAGAAGATCAGTTGGACCGATCGTGTGAGAAATGAAGAAGTATTACACAGAGTGAAGGAGGAGAGAATATCGTACATACAATAAAAAGAAGAAAGGCTAACTGGATTGTTCACATCTTGCGTAGAAACTGCCTTCTGAAACATGTGATTGAAGGAAAGTTAGAAGGAAGGATAGAAATGACGGGACGACGAGGGAGAAGACGTAAGCAGCTACTGGATGACCTTAAGGAAAAGAAAAGATACTGGAAATTGAAAGCGGAAGCACTAGATCGCACCCTGTGGAGAACTCGCTTTGGAAGAGGCTACGGACCTGTCGTAAGACAGACTGCAGAATGAATGTATTGTATGAAGGTACAACTTGTACTGTTTTTAAAAATGTATGGTTAAAATATGATTAAGATATTTCTTACATAATAAATATGATTTATACAGATTAAAATTATTGTTGCAGCTGGTAGTGGAAACCTTAATGTGTGGCATTATATGTTCTTGTCTCTAGTGCGTATCTCAGTCAAAGGTAGATCGTGTCACTGTGTTATGCTGTGCTGTGTGTCGGAGCCTTTATGCTGGCTTGTACGCTTGTACCGAAACATGTCGGAGCTACGTGTTTTACAATCATACGTAACTAGTAATGTGCATTTAGTTGGTATAATAAACTCAAATACATTGATCTAAAAAAATGCACGGATTGGACGGAGTGTAAATTATTCCCGTCCCTAAATTAGGAACATGCGAGCGTCGAATTAGGAAATATGTAGCTTTTAGCTAAACGAATTGTACACTTTTGTGTGTGTGTGTGTGTGTGTGTGTAATGCAAGCTGTTTATGTAACAACCGTCTCGTTATTGATTAGATAAAGTTATGTTTATTTTTCGAATTGGTTGTCTGACATTTTCCTAAGTCTAGTGGCAGTTTAAAACTCACTTTAGTAGGCGATTTTTTTCTACAAGCAGTGTAGCAACATAATTATTTTAATGAAGGACACCGCGTTGTGTTTTTCTGACTGACTAATTAATAAGACTACCGTCAAACGCAAGTATATTTGTTGCATAACAATATTCTGTTAACAACAAACTACAAATTTTGGCCCAAAACGGCCATCATCGGGCTTTATATACAAATACAAAAGGAAGTAAAGTGTGTTGTTATTATATGTCTTTAGTGTGAGATCTCACCTTTACATGTTTCATTTCCAATTGTTGAGTGTGCTTAAACTTTTGTATTGTAGCTTTTTTATTTATTAGTTGTCTTTAAGCCGTGAGACTTAGACGTTTAAAACATTAAGGCAAAAATTTATAAAGTTTTTAGAGTTACTTCTTTGTACTTATCTAGAGTCTTTGTGGTGCACTTGTAATGTTAATCATCCGATCTTTGTGCTGTCCACTTGTGGATTATGGCGTTGTATGAGGCCTTTTCACCGTTATTGATGTAAGCAAAGTGTACTATTTTCGTGACTTTTTACTCTCGGAATTGGTGTTAATTCTCGTTTCTGGATAAGCAGACTTTTTAAATTGTCGTGTTCTTTGTTGTGTTTACTCAGTTGACGCGTACACGTTAACAGAAGGATATGCTTTGCTAGGTTTTAATGGTCAAAAAAGTTCCCTTCAACATGGATCGTATTCTCAATGAATATGGTGCTGCGGGCGTTTGTTTTCCTCGTGAACGCACTGCTGTGAACCGCGCGTACAAGTCATGGTGTCTGTTACACGCTACGCGACTTTCAGCACGCTGAATGGCGAGAGACGTAAACAAATTTCAGACTTACCTGTTGCTCGCAATGCCTGTCTTGCCACCCGACTCAGGCAGCCAGGATGTTATTCTTTGCAGTTACAAGAGTATCCCGGCAATTACGACGGTAGGTTCGTACGTGTAATTCTGTAAGTATTCTTGTCTTGGCGTATCTTACTTTCAAGATGGTATTTGCATTTTCAGCTGCAGAGAGTGTGGATGAGGCTGATACGTACGGTCTTCGTGACGGTACTGCAATTCATGCTATAGCTATTAACGGCATTTTCCGAATCGTATAATACCAACCCGACGTGTGTTAGTCGAGTTTGCAAGACATTGAGAGCGTTGCAAGATGTCTTCGTGTTTCCCAAACGAGAGCACGGAAAACACTGCATGCAGAGTGCATGTACTAGTACCACGTGCAAGGTATACAGCATCTCGAACCTGGCGATTGTGCTCAGAGGCTGGGATTTTGCAACTCTCTCAGTGGCAGTCGCCGATTGCATCGTTACACCCTGGTTACTGCCGAAGTGCAGTTGAGACACGACGGTGTCAATATTACACATAATACGCATGTGTGGTCATATGAGAATCCTCACGCCACTGTGGAAAGTAACCTTCAACCACGTTACACTGTCGGTATGTGGTGTGCAGTTCTGGATGATCAGGTGATTGGTCCTTTCATCTCGAAAGTCGTCCTATAGGTGTGCACCTTCGATTTCTGCTGGAGGAATTGCCCCAACTTTTGGAGGATGTGCCTGTGAATAAACGTGGTCGTATATGATTCCAACGTGACGAAGTCCCTCCTTCTTTTTCACGTGAAGTTAGAACTTTCCTTAACGATCCTACTCCTGCGCGATGGATCGGTCGTGAGGGTCCCCACAGTTGGCCAGCCAGGTCTCCAGATTTAAGCCTATTAGGTTACTGTGTATTGGGGTTGATGAAAGAAATGGTTGGAAGGCGAGACGCATTGCTCTGTCGCACTGTGGATAAGGCAAATCAAATCAGCAACAGCCAGCGGAAGCTGCAACAAGCAAAGCGCGGTGTTCACAATTGAGCTGTGAGGTGCGTTGCGGCAGAGAGCGGGATTGTCGAAAACCTGCCCTGAACACAGTTCAGTGCAAATTGAAGACAATGTCATGTTAAATGTAGGCGTTAGATTTATTTGTTTGTTACTTGATTCCATATCTTCCTACCCTTTATTTTAAGTTTTAAGCGGTCATAACTCCGTAAGCATTCAAAATCTGACACATGTTTATGCGAACTTTTTTGATCACAGAGACCTAGGAAATCATCTCCTATAGTTATATCCATAACTCATGAATCGATCTGTATGTATAATGTATGTGATGTATGTATGTATGTACGTGTGTGTATGTATGTACGCACGTACGTACAGGTGATTCATCTAGAACGAAACCAAAATATTTAGCTCTGGATACGAACGGATGAAATGGCGGACCTGGCGACAATGAGAATCAGAGGATGGAGGATAAAAACAGCCAATAGAGAAGTCTGGAGGACAGTTGTCAATGAGGCCAAAACCCACCAAGGGTTGTAGAGCCAGCGAAGTAGAAGAAGACGAACGGATGAAAAAATATGATAATATTGATAGGACACATCCCTTGTTTCATGTTGAACTTATCGGCATCACATCATGTACTGGAAGTGACCACCGTCCGACGCCAGGCACCTCTGGATGCGGCGTTGCATATTGTCTGTAGTGTGTGTCAGTATCGTGCTGTCCATCTTCTTCATTGCAGTTGTAATGTTTTCTTTCATTGCGTCAATTGTGCGTGGTTTGTAATGGAACGCTCCTTTCTCGAGGTACCCGCACAACAAGAAATCAGAAGGAGTATGTCGGGCGATCGTGGTGGCCACAGTTCTTTGGATCCTCGAAGAAACTCTGGTTCATTGCCATGGAGTCTCTTGACGCGTGGCGTGTTGCACCGCCTTGCTGGAAGTAACCTTCAGTGAGTTTAACTTCGTCCATCTGTTCTACAAAATTCGATAAAATACGCAAATTTGCAGTGGTGCCAACTGCTCTTTCGAAGGAAATGGGACCGATGATCCTTTTACCAAATACGGCGCACCAAACTTCCACTGTCTCCGGATGCAGTGGTTCTTCGTAAATCCCAAGGATTCTTCGCAGCCCATATTTTGGAATTTTGTGAGTTCATGTAATCAGATAGATGGAACCAGGCCTCACGGCTGTACTGAGCATGAAATGCCGAGGAATTTAGCTAAATATTTGGGTTTCATGTTATGTGACTTACCCTACATACACACACGCGCGTGCGTGCACGCACACACATACATGGAGGAACTCCTGTGTCGGCTCCGTTATCGCATGGAAGTTGACCGAGTCAGCGAGCCGACATTGATCTGTCGCAGAGGTCGTTATGTCTGCCGTCGTGAAGTCAGTCTTCGCTAACAGAGGGAATGTCACAGCAACATCGTGTGTTTCTGTACGATGTATGTGCCAAGTACCGATCCTACAAAAAATTTAAACTTAAGTTGAAGCTTTATTCCCAAACACGAAAACAATTTGAAAATATCTGAAAAGGTTTAGAACAACTGGTTCCATTGTATGCAGTAAGAGAACACGCAGAACAGTACGTGATGAATAAAAACTGATCGAAGTTAGTTCTTCAATGGAGACATATCCAAGGTAATTGTTGGTTCGTCTTGCAGGGAAGAAGAGTTTGTCTGCATGATCAGTACGAACTGTAACAAAGCTGCTGCTCCATGCAAAGCTGTGGTTCACGAACTCTGCGACACAGATAATGAAGCAAGACTGAATTTTGCGAACTGGTAACTTATGCAGAGCATGATGGAGGAATAGACCCATATTCGTTTGGTTGGCGACGAAGTGTGGTTTTTGTAGTGTTTAGTGCATTATTTTGCCAGACTTTTAAGTTCACATGGCTCTGACTATGAAGCTCTTTTGGGACCTGACACGTGTAGTTTGGTGGGTAGATGGCATTTCGACTGAATGTAGTTGCATATTGTGCCTTGAAAGCGGAGTCGGTAGGTTCCTCCAAAGCGCTGACAAGTTTGTACCGGAATACACGGCGTTGCATCTCACAGAGTAGTAATGTCCATGTTTTAGGCTGTTGGATACATGCGTTGCTTGACGTATCGGGTAATGTAGGAGAAGAAAGTCTCGTCCTTGCCACGCAGGCATATAGCGGAAGTGGAGGTCTAGCTGCACTCATTCTTAACCTCGGCACTAAATGGGGTGAGGAGTGATTAACTTCACGTTCCTGCTTTTTACCTCCCCCCACCCGCGGGTAAGAACCTACGGTACTCATTGAATAGGAGGCTGGGTAATGTAGGAGAAGAAGCAATGGTATACAGTTTTGGACACGCATTTATACAGGAGATGTTGATAAACAGGGGTGCACAAGTCCTGGACGCCTGGTCGCAGGAGCGACTAAATGTTTCGTGATAGCAGCCTAGTATTTTCAGCACAATTGTTGCAGTGTGTTTCAGTTCACATGCACCGAGCAGAAAGCCCCAGATAAAAGTGAGGCTCATAGGTAACTAGAATTGTGGGTCCTGGGTACGGAACCTGCATCATGTCACCCTTCTGGGGTGTATAATTTGGAGATTGATCCTAGATTTTTTGGAAAGTGTGTGAGCCTCGGTTCTAAACTGTAGGTCAAAAAGCAGAGAGCGTCGTACGCAAGATGGCCGCTGGCCGCAATTGCCGTCAACACAAATCACAACCTAATTACATCTGATGCTACCGAGAAAGACAAAAAACATATGCAACATAGTCGGGCCCCGGTAATTGGTACCTGTCCCCCCCCCCCCCCCCACCGTCTCGTCGGCACTATATACGAATACCTGTGAGATCGGTCCATACGACCGACTATCATGGTTAGCGGCAATGCTGCTGAGCGGTGGGTCTCAGAATTTTATGTTCGCGGCACATTTTGGAATATTATTGTTTCTCGTGGTACACTTGAAGTAATTTGAAGACGAACCGTGGTATACAATACACATGGTATTATGTTTCATAATTTGCACTTCTATAGTAAGTGTATAAATATTGATAAAGTGTGTTTTACATCGAATGTTTGGGCTATTACACCTGCAAACATTGTCAGCAAACAGTGTTTGCAGAGGGGTTTAGTTTGTGTTTGTGGACTGTTTGCAAATAGTCCACACAGACCAGTCATTTGTAGCAACACTCAAAATCGGTGTTACTCTGACTAAATTTTGGAAGCCAACTTTATCTTCTAATTTCACATCTGTCAAAAGATTTTCTCCATACCGCGTTCCTTCACTGATAAACTGTTTAGTCTGCAAACAAATCCGGTTTCTTCATTTCTGCCTTGAATTTAACAGAACTACGTAGGCTGAGCAAATTTCAGCCACACATTCAATATACGACATGATGTTTTCAACTGGCTGGTCAATGGGATGTATGGACCCAACACGTTGTTTGTTGACTGCTGACGGTCCGCAGTCTGCAGACTGTTTGTAAACACAGTACGCCAAATACATTTCATACGACCTTCACCGTGCATTTTAATCTCACTGTATATTAAACCAACGAGATGCACCTGCTCTATCAAATTTTAATAGTAATATACAAGGTATACACAAAAGAATGGTGCGGTTTATATGTATATATACATATAAACCGCACCATTCTTTTATGTACACCCTGTATAACTTTCCCATACACAACCCATAAGACAGGCAGACAGTACGCTTCACAACTCGCGATAACACAGAGTACACAACAGCAAAAACAAGAAAACTTCAAATGATGCAAAACCATGAACAAATAATACAACAAGCCAATTGTGATACCCAGGTTGACGATTTTAACTTTTAAACATTGACGAGCCTTCAAAGCGTTCAGTGTGTTTTTTATATATGACACAATATAGTTAAATAAGTGATTTTAGAAAGTGTTTTTTTACAGTGATCTTACTTACATAAACATCGAACTATAATGAGTGTGATAACACAGTGAACTTATGGATGTGAATTAAATGTAGTTTGAACCCCCTGATGATGGTCTAGGCAGACCGAAACATATGTAGGGAAAGTTATATATTACTATTAAAATTTGATAGTGACGGTGCATTTCGTTGGTTTAATATACAGTGACAATATGCCAAAGTTTGCCAGCAATGTTTGAAGGTGTGTACCAGCCATTAGTTGCCATTAGAGTGACGAAAAGAGCAAAGAAAGAGAATGGTGTGGTGAACTTACTATTCCTCTTTCTTGGCGTTCAGAGATGTAACTCAAATTTTACACTTAATTGCTGGTAGATGTAGAAGTATATTGGATGTGAAACTTGAGCTTGGTCTTTCTTAAGCACTTCGTTCTTTGCCCTTAATGTTTGTGACTGAGACACCAATTCGCAGACGTAGGCTGCAGAAAACTGCATAGGCTTGTCTTGCAGTATCAGGATATTCCTTTGTAGCTAATAGAAATCTGGATTGTAACAGGAGGCAAGTAATTTTACTTTAAGACTGAAGGCTTTAGAAATATGAACTAATTATTATTCTCTAATGTGAAATTAAAATCCGATGTCACTGGCCTAAAGGTATCTCTTGCCCAATCATACTTTTCTGTATTCAAGGATGGAGCGTATTTTTAAATATCCTCCATTGTTGTGAAATGTTCTGTCACGATGGGATCCGTATTTAGACACGTTCGCAAAGTTGCGAAAAGAACTTAACTTAGTCGTGTCTTTCTGTCCGTCCGTCCCCTGGCATGGAAGAACTCGCCTTCCACTGGACGGATTTTCTTGAACTTTTGCACTGAGGTCTTTATTAAAAACCCGTCAACAAATTTCAAGTTTGGTTAAAATCTGACACAAATATCATGCAGTCTACATGAAGGCTAAGTGAAGGTAAAGTTCACCCTATGACAGGCCATGAAGGCACAGTTGGGGGGGGGGGGGTAGAGGTATGGCTCTACCCTTTCTTTAAACTTGGCTGTAGAAGGGTGGATGGTCAACGCTACGCCTCGGCTGCTTTACACCGGGAAAGAGCCCCGTTATCCATTGTACAGGAGGAGGGCCGTTCTGGACATGTGCGGAAAATCGCGTCCTCGCCGGGGTTTTGAACGCCGAACGGTCCAGCCCGTAGCAAGTCCGTATACCGACTACGCTGTCCATGAAGACTGTGACTGTGATAATGTCTCGCGAAATTCGTCCTGGAATGAGAAAAGTTTCAGATAAAAGTTTAAGAGAAAGTCAAAACACATTTCGTATCAAATACATTTCTGTCTGACAGTCGTGCAGGTTACGGGGTAATTACAAAAAGTACTTTATGTAACGTAATGTGGCGCAGAATAGTTCAATTTGGATGCCAGACAGTTAAGGTAAAATACACATTGAATCGTACTATTTAATGCTAATTGCTTTGGACTGGGTGAAACTTTGGGGTTATATGCATTTTGCATGGTGGATAATTAAGGCAAAAATACAGTCGTAATATTTAATTCCAATTACTTTATACTTGATTATAATCAACGTACTAACATGGTACCACATACGATAGACGTTGTAGTGTGAGGTGGTAATCGGTGACGTCAGCTTCGTGTTGTGACGTCACATTTCTGTGCCCTTATCGTGCCGTTTACATGATACATACGAGTAATTAATGCAAAGAAAAATCATGCAGTCAAAATACTTAGTATTTATTGCAGATATCTAGGAATATGAAATTTGATTTGGTGTGTAGATAGGTTATATTACGAAATATTGTTTGTAAGTGAGAAATTACGAAGTATTTCGATGGATTGAAGCTTTGTGTGTGTGTGTGTGTGTGCGCGCGCGCGCGTGCGCATGGCGCGCACGCAGCTGCAAACAACAACAAAATTGTAACCCGCCATCTATTAAATGGTATAAGGTCTAAGAAGTGTCCAGGATTCAACGATGCAACGTGTCTGAATTTTACGTTTTGCGTAATTCCTTGTCTGTCGGTCTGTCTCTCTTTCTCTCTCTCTGTTTTTGTATAATAAGAAACACTTAAAGATTGTCTTCGTTTCCTTCTTTTCCAGATGGATTTTTTTTCTCGGTAACTACTAGCTTGTCCGTAGAAGTGAGAATATTTTTATTTCAACCTTGCATAGTATTGTTAACACTATGAAGCTAATTAAGTATTTCCTCCAATTATGCTGACTTAGCACACCACATTATAACCGGCCGACTCTCTCCTACTCAGTCAATAGAGCAAACTCTTTGTTTCAGGGAATATAAGTGGTCCTAGTGATAAAATTGCTAATTGAAATCGAATACATATTCTTTACTATTATTATTTGTTTAAGTACAACAGAGTCTTGTTTGATCTTTATGAACACGGCACTAAACCGCCCGTGTCTGAAGCTAGGACGCTACTCACTATAGCTTGGGCACGCACTCTCTAGCACCCTGGTTCGAAATTCATCCCCCCTTAGATTTTCCTACTTCTTCCCATTGGCTAACTCTGCCCTAATTCTGTAATCTAAAATTCTGCCTGTGTGGACCCTGTCGCATCCCTAACGAAGCAACTGGATTTTTCTGTAGTCAACACCCACATGTTGAAATATGAGGGTCAAAATCTGTCAGAGTCTCGAATTTCTAAGACTCTGAAGTTTGCTGAAATCCCATTAATTTTGACAGTGACAAAATGCGACATGTACTGGCCCCCCTTCGCTTTGCCCTGCCTGTCCACTGTCCACACTTCTGGCGTCCAGATGTTACTGTTGACCTACCATGTCCTGTTTTAACAAAACCCCCCAAACCAAACTAACTACTCACGCTTGCAATCAAATATAAATTTTAAATATCAAAATTAATAAGTGCAACGATTACAACATTTAATGTCTAAGATATTTGCAGAAATTACGGGTTTCTTTATTTTGGCAAATATTAACAGTTCGTATTTAATTTACACAACAGGCACATTTTTCCCTTGGACAGCGAACTTACGTGGCCAAAATTAAACGTTCATCTTGTGCATCCATAGCTTTCCAGAGCTGCCGAAATAGTGAGTTTGTCAATATCTTCATTTTATATAATTAACCATACTGACAGCTTCGTCTAATACAGACTTTAAACCGAAACCTAAGGTCTTACTAAGAAGTACCTCTCTGTACAGAAGCAGTTGATAAATAATATTTTGTGTTAAAGTGTTAACAAAACCTTTGACAGTTTCAGGTCTTCCAAATGTGAAGACAGGGAATAAAAATGGCTTGGCCTTTGTTTTTTCTTATGGAAGTTCTTTGCAACACAGAAATTTATTATCCTTCTTATTATTGACACGTACAAATGCCAGCAAATGTGCTTTGCTCCTAATGTCGGTGGACTCGTCAATTTGCAAAGTTGAATTTGAATGTTGAAGATTTTTCACACATTTTCTTCGACATCAGATGCCGTAATTTAATATTTAGCGACAGGTGTGTGCCGATGATGATATGTTCTCACTGTCTTGTTCCGCTTTCTCACCAAGTATTGTGTTGACAATTGTGCGAAGAGTGGACAAAATAAGTGACTCGGCGGTTATATGTGTTTAGTTACTTCATAAGAAGCTATTGGAGCTTTATTGGACACTTTGACCCCCACCGAAACATTTTGCTTGTTTCAAGTGCCTTTCCGTCAAGCCCTTAAAATAACACAGTCTTTTCCACAAGAGGTATGTGTATTTTAATAGGATGCCGTTAAAATTTACTTCAGATCGCGGCATATAATTTTTCGTCGCGCACAAGACACAACGGAAGGGACGATCTTGATTACCTGTGCATGAAAAACCGATACTTAAATAACTCTCCATATATCGTGTCTACGAATTTTGCATATCTTAAGTTTATATGACGTCTATAGTAATGGCGTTTTCATTATTGTCGCCTCGTTCGTTTTTGTGAGGAACTTATACGTTGTAAAAAAAGGTAAAGCAACCCCATTACAGGCCTAGACAGGCCCTGAGGGGTCCAGGAGGTTGAGGCTCCCAGATTTGTAGACAATCGGCACATAAAGGTGGTAAGGTTGTACGCACCGGCCGCCTTTACCCCCCAGGAAATATTCCTGGTACTCATTTCTGTTAGAGGCTGAGTCGACCCCAGGGCCATAGTGCGACCGGAACGATTATGTCAAGGAATTAATTCCAATGACACCATCGGGAATCGAACCCGCGACGTTCCGGTTTGTAGCGTAATGCCTCAACCAACTGCGCCACCGCGCGCCCCACTTATACGTTGTAGGAAGTATAAATATGAGTATTGTATACACCTTAAAACGTATAACGCATTAAAAATAGAAATTAAGATGTAATATATTTGATTTAAAATTCACTGCACAGTTACTTCTGAAACGCCTTCTTAAATATAAACTAATTATTTATTTATTTAGTCTTAACTCACCGTGCATTTTTATTATTTTAGATATACACCAACAAAATGCACAAATTAATAAAGGGCAATCTGGTTCAACGAGGTCTGCAGGTCTGAACAACTCATACCTTCCTATGTTGACATCAAAATAAGTGGAAACAACGAAAGGAGTCATAAAACCAAAAACGCTGCAACCAAACACAGAATTAATACCGAACTCAAATTTCTGTATAAGAAGAAATCAACTTTAAACCAACTATTATATAACACACACCTTGACTGCGCTAATTACTGGAAGGAGATGTGGTTCTTGATAGAAAGCACCAGAACCACTTCTTCTTCCTCTTAATTTATACCACATCATCAGGAAGACTGCACTACGACGTAATAAATCGAAATGACAAGAAGTCATACAGCACGCATTGCCTATCGCCGTTCTGCATCAAATTCCATCACAACCAACACAGTGCAATATATGATCTCCTATAACGTCTGGAAGGGCGAACACATCTTTATATAATAGACGCAGTGAACAGTTTTTTTTAACAAGTTATCATTTTTTAACAAATCATCATTTTAACTATAATTTATGACTCATGTTTTTTAACTTATGAACGAGTGTTTTTATGCTCTAAAATAGTGCATAACTTTACAAGTGTCATCAACAGATTCAGCATTTGAAAAGCACTTTTTATAAGGAAAACCCCTGATGATGGCTCATAAAGAGCTGAAACGCGTGTAGGGTTAAAATCATGATAAGGAGCTAATTTGCACCTTTATTAATTTGTGCATTTTGTTGGTGTATATCTAAAATAATTATTTATTTATTTTTCATGAAAGTGCAGGTGACACATTTTGAAGAAAACGTAATCTTAGAAGTAGTATTTTGTTTTTATCTTCATTCATCGTAACGCTCGTGTATAAATACGAGCTTCGTTATGAAAAGTGAGTGGGCCGCCTGTTAGGTCACTCTTTATACGCTGCAAACTGACTGTGTAGCCCACTTGTGTGTTTCGTATAGAGCAGGCCATTGCGTCGGGAAAATTTATTCTATTAAGCAGAGGGTGTTTTCTTTCAATACTTTTTCAAAATGCGTATTTAACATGGGAGAAATGTCTCCGAAAGTTTTATAAAACAAATCCCGTTTCAACAATGACTTGTACAAGAACAGCGCACAGAATAGTGAAAACTATTGAATCAGAATGAGATATGTTCAATAAACACCAACTAATGCACATAAACTTTTTTCACAATAGTTTATTCTTAAAATTCCCCTATACGTATTTCGGTGGTTTAAACCACCATCTTCAGGGGGTCGTAGAGATTATTATGCATAGACCTTACAACCACCGAAATACGTATAGGGGAATTTTACGAATAAACTATTGTGGAAAAAGTTTATGTGCATTAGTTGGTGTTTATTGAACATATCTCATTTGAAAATGCACGGTAAATACAACGTTAAGTTTATTGAATCAGAAGTTCAGTGCTGGACACAAATAAAATGAAAAAAACATGTATTTTTCTTGGATGATGCATGGTTTGTATTAAGCAGGATCGTAAACTGCCAAAATAAGAGATGTTGCTGTTACGAAAATATCCATGCAGTTTGTGAAGTTTCCTCTACATAATCATAAAATGAAGTTAGCGCGCGCATAGTCATGGGGAACGTGTTTTTCGAAGAAACACATTCCGACCTTTACGTTAAATTTATCTGGCATCGTTATTCAGGGAATTAACAGAGGGAGAGAAAATGTAGGACAGTCGTGATTGCTTTTCTCAGTTGAACTCAGTAAGGTACATTTGTGCAAAGTTCAGTTTCTGTTATCTAAAGATGTGATAGGTCTGTTGATTAAGAAAGATGGCGTCACATGTCGTTGATCGACTTGTTGAAGCTACATTTCACACCATTTAAAATTCCCGCGTTTTGTCACTAATAATTATCACAAATATGTCGTATTATATACGACATATTTGTGAACGAAGTTTTTATAAAAATCGGCCTCACCTATAAAATAAAAGAGTAGGATTTTGCAATACGCTACAGTACTTTTGTTACATTGTGGCTTACTGTTCTCGTGGCTAGACTAGAGAACAAAATCTATAACAAGAAGGCACCAAAATTTTGAATTATGCCATTTATTGCGCGAAAATATGAAATCATAATAAACACTTTCCAAGAAAGGGCCCCGAACTCAACCTAACTTGTATGTGGATTAGACGACACAGTACTTTGGTGTACACGAATGTAGATATTTACTGTTCTTGGCAGACTCTGTGAACGCATGGCGGTTGGTGAGGTACGTTCGTAGCAATTAACACCAACACTGACTGCTACTAGGCTACCTTGTTACTAATTTCTGTTTCCAAGTTTCAAATACATTTTTTACTGTTATGTCTAACTAATTGCTTCCGTTGTGGACCAAACGGCACTGGAACAAATTTTTCTCCGAGCACTTCTCTTTTCCCCTGTCACACTATCACTCCACCAGTGCTCCATACTCATTCACTGATTTATCTCAGACGCTGTATAAATCTAGCAATAGTCATCGTCGTTAGCTAACACACAAATAAAAATCGGATATTAACAGTTACTTGATTTTTAATTTGCTTGTGTTTTATATGGTCATTCTACTCAAAGCCGTGCGACATACCTGTTACTGCTGTAGAGTTTTATTTGGGTGGTGTCCGGTGTGGATACTGGCTGACCTCACTGACTGTGCATTTATCAAGGCAGAAAAGTGATCCCTCGTTCAACGCAGAGGTTAGGGGGCATGATCGCAGTGTATTGGGCAAAACCGCGTTGCTCAAATTGCTTATGGGAAAAACAGGGTTATGTGAACGCGGACGCTTTCGGATCCCCATCGCTGAAAATACTTTCATTTTTGGACATTATTTACACAGCTGCTTGTGGTTGATGCTGCCAGCTTGTATTTAAAATTTTCAGTTTTCTGCAAATTTCACCCCCCCCCCCTCCCCACCCCCCGGCATATACAGGAATACCCCGCTGTAGTGTGCTTTACTTAGTGCTGTTTCGCTATAGTGCTCTTGCCAACTGCCTTTTCTTTTTTACTATGCGTAGAAATGTTACGTAGTTGAACTATTTTTGAGCGTGTGCATTTGTGTTTATCGCCACCGTTGTGCAGTAACTGACGGCCGAGCGGAGTCGGCGGTGTGCATTTGTGTTTATCGCCACCGTTGTGCAGTAACTGACGGCCGAGCGGAGTCGGCGGTGTGCATTTGTGTTTATCGCCACCGTTGTGCAGTAACTGACGGCCGAGCGGAGTCGGCGGTGTGCCTTAGCAGGTGATTATCAGCCTGGAAAGTTGGTGGACCTGCGTCTGATGTACGGGGATGACCACGTGACATATAATGGTAGCGCGTAACGATATTGGTGCAGTGTGATAGACGTTGCGTCTCGTCTTGTGTGTTTAGTGTAGTGTGGGTATTTTTTTGGAATCTCTCCCGCAGCCATAACTATTCAGGAGTCACGTGAGTGTAAAAACGTCTTTAAAGGAAAAGCTTGTTAATAGCAGTGAAGTTGAATGTTACTAGATGTGAGAATACCAGCTCTGTGTATGCAAAGCGTTAGACTTAGAGGAATCGACAGTACGATCTATTTTGAAAAGTAAAGACAAAATCAAGGAATGTGGAAAGACAGCAACTTCTTTAAGGGCTTCGGAATTAAATAGTACTCTTTGTACTTCTAATCGTTAATCTTATTTCAGTACTGAAATATACGTCTCGTTGGGAATTATCACTGAAGCATAAGCTAAGGTTACGAAGTACACCTATTAACATTAATTCTTATGGAAGAAGTTCCCTCGCTTACCGCTGTTTCACTTAATGCTCTTTTTCTTTTTTCGGGGACCGGTAAGAACGCTAACTGAGGGATGCCTGTATTTAACAAAATTCAGTATCGTATAATCAGTACCGCGCTGTGCAATACCGCGTTGGACGAGGGGTACTGTAGGGGAGAGGGGGGATAGTTGGCACACTTTTCACGTTATAATTTTTCACATTTTCCCTGTATATGTTAAGTTGAATGTAACGGCACGTATGGCTAGCAACACCCTTGGGCTACAATCTGACCTACACAAATTTGACGCTATTCATAAAGAATATGAGGGAGAGGCTTTTGCCCTAACCTCTGCACGTGTGCCAACCTGCCCCACACACGGGGTAAGTTGGCATATGGTAAAATACGTGGAAAATCAAGATGCCAACTTTTCAAGGTCAAAAAGTAACAGACAGTGATTAATATAATGTTTTATGGAACAAATGTGTCAGACAGGGGCGCACCCAAGGGGGGGCTACCAGGCTGCAGCCCCCCCAAACACCCCAAAACTGAAATTTAAAAAACACTGATTTTGTACATACGATGATATTAAGGGTTTTACGTGATTTACCCTGCAGCCAAAATCAGCCACTGAAATCAGCTGATGACTAATACATTAGAATTTTGAATAATAAATTCATAAAATTAAAAAAAAATAGGACACTGTGATGAGTCGTGAAATATGTAGCTATATTTTTATGTATATAAATGCAGTTGCAGACAATGTTATGTTATACTTATGACATGATTTTTATAACATAATTTTTAAAATCAAACACAAATTTATATAACCTTAGGGTCAGCCTCCCCCCCCCCCCCCCAATGAAAAATTCTGGTTGCGCACCTGGTGTCAGATACAGGTTGTGCGCAACAACGAGGTGTTATTATGGTAATAAAATAGTTGAGAAACAATATAATTTCAGCACAAAATTCAATACATTTACTTAAATTGAAAAAGAAAATCAAAAGGAAAGGTAACTCAGTATGACACTAGCCTACCACCAGCAATACACGTTTTCATTCTAAATAAAGTATCCCAATCCCATGAGACTGGTAATTTAAGCATTTTTGACAGAGGTATCAATCAAAATGACAGTTATTCTTTTGTTCTTGTTTAAATTTTTGAGCTTTTTGCGTACAATTTAGGAAGGTTTCGAATGTCCTCTGGAGTAGCAAGATGTGTTGCAACTTTTGAAGCAGACGATGATCGATTGGGAGAATCATCAAAATCGCAGGAAGTTCACTGTTGCTACTGTAAGCTGCTGCCTCCATAGGAGGGGCAGCTATGTCTGCAACGTAATCTTCCATAAATTCCTCATTTTGAAAGATATCGCCGCTGAACAGGTAAATTCCAGAAAACTGGAAACCTGCTTTGATATTTGCAGTAAAAAGAAGTTAGATGCGAAGGTGTGTTGACGGCACAAGAATTTTCATATATTGTCACTTGTGACTGTATGGTTAGTTATGCAGACATCATAAGCTCGGTTCACATACGTCGTAAGCGATCAGTTGACAGACCTGTCAAGAGGCTGGAGTTACGGCTGCAGTGTGGAGGGAAGTTGAGGACAGTCACGCCATTCTGCTTGCAGTAGTCTATTGCTTGTATGGCCAAATGCGAATCATAGTTGTCTAGCGACAGAACTACTGATCTCTCTTTAGAAGTCTCAGCATGTGCCACGAAATGTTTTACATATCTTACAAAATGCTCCTTCGTTATCTATCCAGAGGGATGGACGGTGTGCTCAATTACAGTGTTGGTGAGGTGCTTTTACCTCACCCTCCCTTACCCTTTTGCAGTATCTTGCCTAAATACGGAAAGAAATCTGAAAATCCTTCGCCGCTTTGCTTGTTGACCTTCCACGTTTTCGCAGAGCTCTCAGCTTGTAGCAGTGCTCCAGACGTATGTTGCCCCTATAAGACCTCTTCTTGCATGTACGCATTATTTAGCTTCTTAAACCGGACAGAAAATATCACACTGGAAAATAATTAACCAACAGGTTTCTAATCGAAAGCGGGGCAAATTGACACAGTGAGCCAACATGCCCCACGTTGAGTGTGCCGACCTGCCCCGTCGCCACCTTCTTATGTTTTGGACTGTATCATCCTCAAACAAAATGGAAGTCTACAATTCTCTCTAGCTCCAATGTTAGCCAAAAGGAGGTACTATTCATGGGTGGTACAATGTCACATGTAACTGTAACCAAACTTCAAACACAAAACATTTTATAAAGCGATAAAAAATTACTTCCTGCGGTGGAAAAAATAAAACACCACACCACGCTTCAGTCATATCTCATAAAGCTCTGATACTTGCTGACCGCTCTCAGGAGAAGTCATTGAACAGTACAAATTGCCAGGTGCTGCTATCCTGCGCCATCTTTGGGAGTTATGGCCATTTTGCCAACTTACCCCTGTAGCCAACTAGCCCCCCTCTCCCCTACTGCACTTCACTGCACATAGACGACTTTTGTTTCGTTACAAACTGCAGCTGTTAGCCATTTAGTTTCATTTGACAGTCTGTGCATTCAAGATCACCGTCTTCTGAGGTCTACGAGCCGGGAAGCTAAATCACTACATTTATTAGGTTAGAAGTCGGACGGCTGGAGGTTCGTTATTTGAATCTTAGTAGGAACAGGGACTGTCCTGCCTGTGTTCAGACCGGCTCTGAGTTCTACCCACTCTTCTCTCCAATGAGTGCCGGCGGCTTTTTCCCATAGATAAAGCTGCCGGAGCGGGAAGCCGATTGGTTATACCTCCACTCCTTTTTACGCGTCTCATTGCTTGATTGATTCGGCATATAGCACCGTTACCTCTTTACCTCTTCTGAGCTTTGACGCCGCATAGACGGGTAGATTTCGGAGGTACCTGATGTTTCCATCTTCAGGATATAAAGAGTGAAGAGGTATCGTATGTGAATTTGAAAGTGTAAAATCAAACATGTGAGATCCAGACATTCTTCTTAGCACATTGTCACTATGTTTCAGGTGAGGATGGTTGGCTGGCTGTTCAGAGCGCACGGGGAGCTGTGTGCATCACATCCCTGGGAGGTGATTGTAGCCACACTCACACTCACTGTATGCATGATGACAGTTGACCAACGACCCGTGGGACCGCCCCCAGACCCCAACATGGGGTGTGGCTGGAGAAACAACTGCGCTGGGCTTGAGGTACGTCACAATTTTTGAATGTTTTATCTCTGTGGCCATCTGTCATCGTACTGACAAGTTGAGCATCCAAAATTCTCCAGTCTCTTCTATTTTCCCACTGTCTTTCTTTCTTGATTTTTTTCTCAGCTCTTTTCTCTGTTCTTCATGTCTGCAAGTACCCGGCGAGCCATCTTTTTCTGGGTTGTCCCATAAGTCTCTTTCCTTCATATTTTTCGGTATCTTTGTTATGTTAATCTTTTTACATGGCAAAGCAACTGTAATTATTTCACCTCTGACTGTATTAAGGAACTGTGGATTTCAACTCCTGTGAAAATATCATTTGTAATTTTTTCCCTTTTGTTTGCCTCCGTACTTTTGAAATATTTCATGATCTTTGCTTGGACTTTGCTTTTGAATCCCTTTGTAAGGGTCTGTGTTTGGGCATGAAATGTTAGACTCAGTTTAAAATATACTTTATAAGATTGTTGTTTTACATTTTGTGTGTGTGTGACGGGGGGTGGGGGGGATATCTCTGTTTCATAATATTGCTTTCATAATTTGGTAGAATTTAGAACTATTTTTCATTCTTCTATTGAACTACCCATCTGTATTCCTTTTTGAATTTATTTCCGTTTTCAGATAAGTTTGTCCATCTCTGTAAATTCTTACTGTCACGTCTGTGTCCATGTCCCTTTAAATCCTAATTATCACCATCTTGTCTGTATTATCTGCAGCACAATTTTGTGAAATAAAGCATCTGTGTAGTCAAGAGGATTTCGTTGATTCATGATTGAGTAAAAGATGCATGTCAGATTAGATGGAATGTCAGTGCTTAACTGCCACTGTTAAGTGACACTTGAAACGAATGGGGTTTCCATGAATTCTTTATTTCCAGTTGTGGTCAGGATTATTCTGGTGAAGCAATACTGTAGCACCTCTGTTGTGTGTTTCAGTCACACACAATGATCACACTACTAACAAAGATAATACTGATGTGGATGAAACTTCGATAGTATCACAGCAGTAACACCAGACAGATCAGGGTCTGTGTTCACTGGTGACTCAACATTGTGTCACTTATAACAGCAACAGCAAGAGTAGACCAGTAGTAATAATACAGTATTTATTGAGTACAATTATTCCATCTTAACTTGCTTTCTTGGGGCCGTCTTCCGATTAAACCTGAGTTGTCAAGGTGGTAGCCACCCCCCTCCAGTAATAAAAGGTAAAGCAACCCCATTACAGGCCTAGACAGGCCCTGAGGGGTCCAGGAGGTTGAGGCTCCCAGATTTGTAGACAATCGGCACATGAAGATGGTAAGGTTGTCAGCCCTACGCACCGGCCGCCTTTACCCCCCAGGAAATATTCCTGGTACTCATTTCTGTTAGAGGCTGAGTCGACCCCAGGGCCATAGTGCGACCGAAACGATTATGTCAAGGAATTAATTCCAATGACACCATCGGGAATCGAACCCGCGACGTTCCGGTTTGTAGCGTAGTGCCTCAACCAACTACGCCACCGCGCGCCCCCCCCCCCCTCCAGTAATTATATGTATTATTTACAAATCTTTTACCTTATTAAACCACTTATAATAAAATAATAAAGAACAGCTGTAATGGTAATCTTACATAAGTGACACTGAGTCGCACATGAGATGGTGGGAGTGAATGGATCACGTTAGATTGACAAAGTAAAGTCCTGTGCATGCTATGAAGTCACGGTGGGAAGTAGAGGTATAGCTACACTCAGTCTCAGCCTCGGCGCTAGATGGACGTGCGTGGTCAAAGTCACCTACCAGCCGCTTTGCCACCGGGCAGGAGCACCAGTACCCATTGAATTGGAGGTTGGGTGGGGCCGAGAGGCGACCTGGACGTCTTTGGAGATGAGATAACCTCCTTCGACCAGGATTCGAACTCGGGTCCATCCAGTACATAGCCTAGTCGCTATACCGACGACACTGCTTAGGCCACTTGATTCTTACCAAATTTATATTCAGTTTCTTTTTTTTTTATCTGTCTGTATCTGAAACCAAATGCATGCGTTTGTTTAAGCATTTTGAAACCGTCATTTCTTAATGTGTTCTTTCAGACATGATAAATAAGTTCTGCAGTAAAAGTATCTTTCACATATTTACTGTAATTTGCGGTCTTTTGACAAGGAAAAATGTAACTAGAAACCATACAAAACTCTCTGTCACGGAAAAGGTAAAGTTGTCCCTCTACACACCATGGAGGCGTATATGGAAGTGGAGGTAAATAGCTTCACTCATTCTTGACCTCAGCAATGGATGGACGTGCGTGGTCAGCCTCACGCCCCAGCCGCTTTACCCCTGGGAATGAGCCCTGGTATGCACTGACTACGAGGCTGCTTGGACCCAAGAGCCAATCTGGATGTTTTGAAGCTGAAATCCTCTGCATGTGGACTCACAGAAGTGCCATAGTCTGTTTTGTACTGGGAAAGACTGAAGCTGTCCAACATTCGCACTTGAGGGGATCCACTTTATCCACAGCATATAGTTCTGATTATCACAAAAATGCACTATTAACCAGCATGCAGGCGTGTAGACGCGCAATCGTACTGACGCAAGTAACAACCACACACAATACATGCAATAACAAGAGGGTGTGCGTTATTCCACAGAAAGTAACAAAGTTCTGCAAGTCCGGTATCGTACACCTAATTACTCTCCTAATTTCTCCTCTGCATATAATGACAAGAGTAAACGTTGTGTATGTCATATTGGTGCCACAGTCTGATTGGGGACTAGATTTTCTTTAACCGTAGATGTTTCCTAAACTTCAGGGTTCTTCGTATAGTAGGGACCAATCCATTAAAGGATGACGCATCACAACATATACAAACACCCGTGTTGGATCCTGCGACCCCTAAGACCGCACGCAAAATACTGGGATCGCATTTCCAAAATGTATCGTTTAAAATGTTGTGCAATGTAAATAGCGGGTGATTACAAATGATATCAGGTATTACAAAAAGTTACTGGCAAGAAAGTAATACAAACCGTTTATTCATGCATGGAATGCGCTGCTTCTTTTGTAGTATTTTAAGATTACTTTAGCCCTAATTTTAATAATGATTGCAACGAGTTGTATTTAGAATTGTGATAAGACAATAGCTGTTTCACCTGAGGGTGATGTGATCATAAAATGTAGCAATTGTGAATGAGTGAAGGAATTTTCACAATAATTGTGTGTGACTGAAACAGCAGTAAATTGAGACAGTCAGAACATAATGCTGTCATGCTGTGTACTGTTCCAACGTTATACGAGGGCTAGTCAAAAAAGAGTGAGAATGAATTTATTACTCAGCAAATACGTTAGGCAGAGTCCAACTTGATATGGTATTTTTCAAAGTAGTCCCCATCGAGCTGTGTGCACTTGGTCCAACGTGTCTGCCAGTCCTGGAAGACGTGCTGGAACCCATTTTTTGACATCGTCTTCAGAACCGCCTCCGCCCTCTTCAGAACGGCCGTTGAGGAATCGAAACGCTAGCCCCGCAGCTCCGATTTCGGGCGAGGAAACAGAAAAAAGTCACACGGAGCAAGGTCCGGGCTGTACGGAGGGTGCGGCACACATTCGATGTTTTTTCGGGCAGTGACAGTTTTGAAGACCCTGGCCGAACACATCCGACGAAAACGCCCTGAGCTGCATCCATCTCGTTGGCGCCTACACCACGATAATGCACGCCCTCACGTTTCGAACGTTGTTGCCCAGTATTTAGCCCGAAAAAACATCGAATGTGTGCCGCACCCTCCGTACAGCCCGGACCTTGCTCCGTTTGACTTTTTTCTGTTTCCTCGCCTGAAATCGGAGCTGCGGGGCCAGCGTTTCGACTCCTCAACGGCCGTTCTGAAGAGGGCGGAGGCGGTTCTGAAGACGATGTCAAAAAATGGGTTCCAGCATGTCTTCCAGGACTGGCAGACACGTTGGACCAAGTGCATACAGCTCGATGGGGACTACTTTGAAAAATACCGTATCAAGTTGGACTCTGCCTAACGTATTTGCTGAGTAATAAATTCATTCTCACTCTTTTTTGACTAGCCCTCGTACTAGTAGCACGTCAGGCAGGCGCACTGTGGTGCAGCTGATGAGCGACGCTGCTCGGAGCGTTTACAAATCATGAAGGTCGCTGCCTTCTGGGATGTGATACTTCCATCTTTCTTGAGGATGGAGGCAGCAGCTGTCTCTGAAACATTGGTACCTCTCTGCGACACTAAACGGTATTCACAAATAAGAGTATGCCTGACGTATCCGTTTTTCTGCGATCTGGCACTTCGTCACTGAGTGACTGGTGCCTGATGTTTCGGGACAGTGTGGTGGTCTTATCTTCAAGGGTTGAAATGTCCTTTGTAGACATTCCAGCGGTTGAATATGAGACCGTCACGCTGTCTCACAGGTCGGGCACCAGTCGCTCAGTGACACAATGACGCATTCCGGAAAAATGGAGACCTCAACTCTGGCACTTCAAAAGCCAACTTGCAAGATTGTATTTGGCTTAGTCTTCAAAATGGGCACTCGTTAGTTTGTGGTATGGGACACCGGACATGGCGTTCCTGCCATCTGGAGTTACAAGACTTTTCTTTCTTCCCACAGGATTATAATGCTGCTGATGTCATTGTGATGACGCTTATCCGATGTGTGGCTGTGCTGTACTGTTACTATCAGTTCTGTCACCTGCAGAAACTAGGGTCCAAGTACATCCTTGGTAAGTCAGTGTACATTGTTGTTGTTGAATTTGAGATATAAATGAATATACAATTATAACATCACTTCAGATGGAGGTGCAGAGTTTATCTTACAATGCTTATAGGCTCTTAGCTGGTCAGGAGAGTCCTTGTTGTTATGGAACCTGAAGGTTCATTACTATGTTGTCAACACTGTCCTAAGCCACTTCAATCCATTACACATCCTTGCACCTTATTACTCCATCAATTTTAATATTATTATATCTACATGCAAATCATCTGTCAGTGAGCTCTCCCAACACCTCCTCCTCTCCGCCGTTTTTAGAACATCTCTGTCCAAAATTTGATATGCATTGTTAGCGTCTCCATGTGTAACACATGTTGCATCTTTTCAATCCCCTTATTTGATCCTTTGAACAATATTAGATGAAGAACAGTAATTTTGATTCTCCTCATTACATTATCTCCTGTGCTTTGGCACTTTGTCTTTGCTATGTACATATATCTTTCATAGAACATTATTTACAAAGTGTGTGAGATACGTGTATTAAACGAGAAAGAAAAACACATTTCTTCATTAATTGTGAAATACTGTGGTGGAAGGCAAGGTACGTGATTTGCCAGTCCCAAAGATTTCAATTAGTGTGAGTTAAGGTTTTCATGATGCTATAAGTTTTAAAACTTTCGCGGCGACATGATTCAATATAGTCTTCTCGGGGGCACAGCCGCGTCAATTCGTTTGAATACAACGTTTCGGGGACTAGCTCCGTCCCCATCCTCAGACAAAACTGATTTAACATACTGCTCGTCTGTATGTTAAATCAGTTTTGCCTGAGGATGGGGACGGAGCTAGTCCCCGAAACGTTGTATTCAAACGAGTTGACGCGGCTGTGCCCCCGAGAAGACTATATTTTCATGATGCTGAGTATCAAAATTGTGGTCTTCTGGGTTTGTGATACTGTGTGGTTTAGTAGATAGATACTAGTGTTTCAGTGGAACCTGATGCCTTTTCCATCCTCAGGATGGGGGCAGCAGCATCCCCTGAAACATTGGTATAAACTTGTACATTACGTACCAAAATACATGTTATCATAACCCTGAACTGCTGCTGCAATTAAACATAAGTATAGTCACAGCAATGCTTGAAATTAAATGGTACACATCAGCTTCTGGTTTATGATGATGATGTTAATATATTGGGTGGAAGCGTACGTACTATAAAGCAAAACATAGACAATTTAGTATTCGCTGGTAAGGAGATGGTCTAGATTCTAGGCCAGTCTCCTTACTTCTAGACTGTAGAAGTAAATGCTGAGAACAGTAAGTATATGATCATGTCTCTAGACCAGCATGCAGGACAAAATCGCAACATAATGGTAGTAATAATAAGTCTTTTGAAAAGGTGGCACAGTTCAGATATTTGGGAACAACCCTGACAGATCAAAATTTCATTCATGAAAAAAATAAGAGCAGATTGAAGTCAGGGAATGCTTGCTATCATTCGGTGCAGAATATTTTTTTCTTCCAGTTTGCTATTCAAAAATATAAGGATTAAGATATTCAGAATTGTAATTTTGCATGTTGTTTTGTGTGGGTGTGAAACTTGGTCTGTCATATTGAAGGAGGAACATAGGCTGAGGGTGTTTGAGAATATGCTGCTGAGGAAGATATTTGGGCCCAAGGGGGACGAGGTAACAGGGGAGTGGAGAAGACTGCATAACGAAGAGCTTAATGATCTGTACTCATCACCAAATGTTATTCGGGTGGTCAAATAAAGAAGAATGAGGTGGGCGGGGAATGTAGCACGTATGGGGGGGACAGGAGAGGTGCATACAGGGTTTTGGTGGGGAGACGTGAGGGAAAGAGACCACTTGTAAGACCTAGGCATAGATGGGAGGACAGTATTAAAATGGATCTTCAAGGAGTGAGAAGAGGAGGCCTGGACTGGATTGATCTGGCTCAGGATAGGGACAGATGGCGGCTGCTCGTAAATGCGGTATTGTCGAGTTCCATAAAATGCCGGAAATTTCTTGACTAGCTGAGGACCTGTTAGCCTCTGAGGAAGAGGTCTGCTGCATGGAGTTAGTCACAGTCACATCAATTGGATATTACAGCTCTCTCTTACTTCATAAGTGTTCCCGCCTCTGTCACACAGTGTCATGTAGCTTCTGCAGTTGTTACACTACCATTGGATAACCTAAAAACAAACTGAAGGCTTTATTTCCTGCAACCACGGCAGTGGATGTCATAGCAGTTGTTTGTTTGCTCAGAAAGCCTGCAGGTGTGTGGCAGTATTCTTGAGATGGAAGTGGTGTAGGTGCTACAAGACACTGAACCCAGCACTAGTCAGGACTTGCCATGCTATTTTGTAGCACGCTCAGTATTTCCAATTCACTCTCATAAATAATTTTGTTGATAAATTAGCCATCTGTACGAATTACACTTCTTACGAGATGTAATGAAGTGCAGTATGAGACAGCTACGTCTCACAATACTTCACTCGTGATAGTCACCACGTTTGCAACTTCAGAGCCTACGTACTTGGCTACTTTCCTACTAAAAATGAAAGAAAGTTCGCTTTTGTTTGTGTGCGTACGTGTGGGTCTGTTTGTGCATGTGAATGCAGCTGTCCCCACCCCCTCACCCATTTTAGCTCTCAAACCAGTTGAGGATTTTCATGAAACTTGGTGTGAACAGCATGCAATTGGAGAACACGCCAGTGCCATATATTTTAATGTCCCACAGTCAGTAACAACATGGCGGACGCGCAAATTTGTGAGTTGGTAGAAGCACCAGCACCACATACTTCTAGGTCCTGAAATATAGTAGAACTTAAAATAATATGTAGCGTTTTTGAAGTTAATATTTATGTAGAATGTGAAATAACAAGCTTCTTTAGCTCTCGATTTGACGGCAATAACTAATGAACTGTTGTGAATTTTGGTATGGAGATAGACCATGAACATAATCTACATAGTAGTATATGTGAAGTTATGCGTCAACACATGTAAATATTCTGACAGTGCGAAATTTGAGTTACATTCAACATATTTACCGTATATTGAATCTGTGCATAAGTGCGATGTTCGTCACAAAATGACACGACAGTAATAATATTAACAGATGTGTAGAACTGTGTGCCAGATGGAAGTAGGGTGTGGGAGTTCTGCTTGTTTTTGTTGTTGCTAATATCTGGGTGAGGCAGACATTGTTAGCCTGGATGTTTGAATGTTGATGCTCGACAGATGAGATAATACAGCGTGGGCTCCAAAGCACAGTGGGGATGTGCTATTCCCCACATTCACAAAGTTTTATCTTTGTCAGAGGTGCTGAAAGGGAAAGTCTCCACTGGATTGAGTTGGTCTTGAACCTGAGACCTCTGGCAGAGCAGTCCCTATGACGCGAAGCCAGTTACGGCAGCTTGGGCAGGAAGACAAGATACTCAGAACTACACTTTCTCTCTTGTAGCTAGGAGAAAGTGTTGTGATGTGCTGGAATGTGGAACTCAGGAGGCACTGACCTTGGTGGTCACACTTAAGAACGCCCCTAACCACTGATCGTGGGTGCGCAGCTGAATTTAA
This sequence comes from Reticulitermes speratus, assembly GCA_021186555.1. Classification (NCBI taxonomy): domain Eukaryota; kingdom Metazoa; phylum Arthropoda; class Insecta; order Blattodea; family Rhinotermitidae; genus Reticulitermes; species Reticulitermes speratus. Next base: position 1,785,277 of record JAJKFL010000004.1, read on the forward strand.
TTTGTTTATTGGTGTTAGTGTAGTGAAAGGAAAGTCATAATTGGCTGGCCATGTAGTAGTTTTGACAGGGGAAGAAGAAATGTGTTCACAGTTTTAGTGGGGAATCGAGTTTGAAGGAAATTAAGAAGTGTGAGGATAATAATAAAATGGGCTCTAGGGAAATTGGAAGTGTGATTGTGGTGTGGGCTCGTTGCTCAGGATGTTCCAATGGTGACTTCCAATATCTGTGTGTAATTTAGTTGATTTGTAATGTTGGGTGTTTTGTATGCTTGTGAAGCTTGGTTGTCACATTAAGAGAAGGATCTTATTGTAAGCATACAGTGTGGCTTTCAGTAGTACAAATTTGGTGGAATTACCGGAAGTACCAACAGCCTTTGTACACCTTGAAACCATTATTAACCAGTCACGCGCTTCAGAGCTGAACTCGCATTCATCATCAGTGGCTATATTACCCTTGTTAACGTGCTTGGCAGTATTATATGATGTTTTTTTTGGCATTGTCATTATCTTTATTTGCTAGGTCTCTTTTTAAAACCATTTCTCACAATAAGCTTTGTATTGGTATTAGATAGTACTTTCTGTATTTAGCTCATAACCAGTACTAACTTATTTTTAGGTACGCGTTCGCATAATCGCGAAAAGCGCCTATTAGCTCGTCATATCCGTCTCTCTGGCCGTCTGCTCGTCCTCATGTATCTACACGACTCCCACTGAACGGATTTCTGTGAAATTTAGTATTGGGGACTTTGGTTCAAATCGGACAAAAACATTGGGCAATTCACATGAAGACGTGACTACGTTTTATTGGTGACAGTGTCACGTACCTCAACAGTACATACAGAACGCATTGTTTCGTTTCAATTGCAAAAACGGTTGCTCGAACGCCCCACAATGTTACGTTATAGTCACATTGCGTATCTTGTTGAAAATTAGCTAAAACTTGTGTATCTATATCAAACAATAAGACCAAAAAATGCACTATATTGACCAATTTTATTCTGGCCTATTTCCCTACACGTGTTTCGGAACTTTAAAGTTCCATCTTCAGGGGTTTTTTTGTCTTATGCTACCAGATATTCACATATTAAAAACAAATTCACAATATATACAATAGTCTGTTGAACAGTCTTAAAACCTCATGTAAATAGATATTCGGAGCACTTTAGAAGTTGTACGATGTGTACCTTTATCAGTTAAAATGTAAGATCTCACTTAAAAGAATATATAAAAACTCATTTATAAAACGTTGTAATCTGTTCGTGGTATTGGCTGTTTGTTATTATTTTACGCAACTACTGGCATAGTTTTTTTATCTCCGTAGTCCATTCTTATGTGGTGTGAAACGTCTGTCCTGTCCTTTCAAGGTCTAGTGAGTAACACGTGTAGGGAAATAGGCCAGAATAAAATTGGTCAATACAGTGCATTTGTTGGTCTTATTGTTTGATTTAAATAAAATGCACGGTGCTAATACAGTGAAATTTATATTGTGTATCTATCTTCACCCTTTTTTTAAACTTGCTGCTGTTTGTCGTTATATATCAGGTTTCTCATTTTTCCTCTCTCTCTCCTTTATGCGATTCTTATCGGGGCGGCTAGTTTCATTTTATTCCACATAGTGCATATAATATATTTGTTATTTAATAGCTTGATTCTCCTTTTTCTCATTTAAAACTTATTATTTAATACATTATTTTGGATGTAATTTATTTAACTTATTTTAGATGTAGATATAGACTATGTATAACTTGAATGCACCAACAACTTTGGGGGTACAAAGTTGAAGAGAAATTATATCTGGGGGTACGCGAACAAAAAACGTTGAATACCACTGGTTTAGATCAGTGTTTCCTAAATGGTGTTACGCAGAATCCCGGGGCTCTGCAAAGTGACAATAGGGGTTTTGTAAGAAAATTCGATTATAATATGAAACTGATAATTTAAATCTTGTTTAGTGTAAGCGTTATTTTTCATATGCGTGAAATGTGATTTTTGTTTGTAAATACGTGCAGGCAAATCATGTATTGATCTTATATCTTTGTGTAGTTTTTATGTTATCCTTATATGTTGGTGGTCTGGAGTGTAGCCGGGCTGGATGATCTGTGGTTCGATTCCCGGTAGGGGTAAGAGAGTTTTCTCTTTTCCAAAACGTCCCTAACGTCTTTGGGGCCCACCCAGCCGTTTATTCAGTGAATACCGGAGTTTTCCCCGAGGTAAAGCGGCCGGGGCGTGACGTTAATCACTCGTCTCAGTATAGTGCCGAGGTTAAGAATGAGGGAGTTATACCTCTTTGCCCCCCCCCCCCCCCCCCCCGTATGCCTTCATGGCATGAACAGGGAAAACTTTACCTTTTACCTAAATTTTAGCTTCAGATACAACAATTTTATTTGGTCTTCTGCAAAAATGTTTCGAGTGAGAAACGATCCATGGCCAAATTAAATCGCTAGTTTATCGCTCACATGTTGTTTGTTGTTTACCCATGTCAAATGCATGCAGAAGTCTGGTTGGAAAACATCGATGGAAGAGATCTCTTTGAACACCTATATATAAATCGGAGAATAATATTAAAGTGAACCCTATAGGAATAGAATAGGGTGTGTGGACTGGGTTCATGTGGCGCAAGACAGGGACTAAGTGGGCTGTCAGAAACTTGGTGGGTAATATCTTGACCAGATGAGCGACCATTTGCTTCTGAATATTTTATGGATTTTAATAGTATTCACTGTACCGAATGCCAGTTTAATTCAACATAATATCATTTGAACATCATCAAATGCACGTGTGTGGAGTTTGATGTTTTTTTTATAGGTTTTAATGTTAAGTCGTGGTAGTTGTTTTTCTTTAATTATGGATCAGAAGTGTGGACAGTTATTGTTACTGTACTTCTACGTTCGAAATGTCTTTGTGGAATAAGCATGTGAACGGGCATGTACAGAGATCAGGGAAAAATACAGAAATAATTGGTTGCAGAATCAGCAAATGATGGCATCCTACTGAACATCCAAATACACTTAGTAGTGCCACCCACAAGGAAACGAAGTCTTGAAAGACCACGAAGAGGTGGTTGAGCCAGATTTAGGGATCAGTTGAACCAATAGGATTCAAACTGTGTGGTGGTGGTGGTGGTGGTGGGGTGGTAGTAGTAGTAGTAGTAGTAGTAGTAGGTGGCGGGGACGGCGGTGCCCGCTGTGGGTCAGGGACGTATCGTACTCCAGATAATTAAAAATTTCCGAAACGAACAATTTTTGCATATTTCAAAATATAGGAAATGTCCATTTCTGATGCATTCGCTCTGTTAATATTCCTATATTCGTGAATTCTTTTAAAAAACAGTCTTTTAAAACACGCTGTAAGGTTTGTGTATTCCTAGCAAGAGCTGTACACTCGATCATGGTCGAGAAATCGTAAGTGGGAAGATTTACAGTCTGTGTCTCCTACACGTCGATATTTTGACGTTTGTAGTCGATCACGCTCGATGCTGAACTGTTTCTTCAGCTTCAACTCGTACTCCACAGAGGTCATAGCTGCCTCAATTATAAGAACTGTTTCTGTGGCCGCAGCTTGTATCTCATAGAGAACACTGCCTCATTTGTGAAAACCAAACTTGAATCTGATCGACGGAGTTTAGTAAAAATCCCAGTATAAAATTATACGAAAATGGGACCAGTGGGAGGCGAGGCGGGTTGTACCGTGCGGACAGACAGACATATGACAAAGCTGATATTCACTTTTCGCAATTGTTTTGCAAATGCGTCCAACAAGAGAGTCAGAATATGTTAGTTAGTCAGTTATGAGTTTGATTTTTGGTTCTCAAATCACACAGATGGCTGGCGTGTGCGTGACCCCACAGACTGATGGAGTCTGTTCGTGTCATTTATGTAAGTAGGATGGATAGTCCTTGATCTAGTTGTGTAGCACTTTCCAGTTGTGCATTATGTCAGCTGATCCCCAGCTGTTAGGTAAGACAGGTTTCACTTTTCCGATGTGCTTCTCCCGCCACTTTCTCCACAACAGCAGCCTTGACTTGCTTGTTCGTGTCTTCAAGCAGTTGATAATTTGAGCAGGCTAGCTGTTAATTCTCCCAAATATGGGACTACACAGTGCCTGGGTGAACTGAAGGTATAAGTGAAGAGACTGTAGTGTTGAGGAGATGGGCTTTGCTTGCACTTTTAGATTGGAGGGAGAGATAAGAAATGCAGAGGTAATTTTGGTCACTTTTAAAACTGAGGACAAAAAGGACAAGGTGGTTTATGGAGATGTATTGCTAGGGTTGGAAGTGGATGGAACTGGCACAGATCATGTCCGGTGGGAGACTTTTCTTTTATGTATTGAAGGGCCCCGTAGCAGACGCACCACATTGAAGGGCCCCGTAGCAGACGCACCACATTGAAGGGCCCCGTAGCAGACGCACCACAGCTTTGAAGGCTTATTGTGAAACCCTGTGATGAAGATTATGAAGATGAAGTTTTTTCTGCTTTTCCATTTTGATGGAACACCGGTGGAATGAAATTGACAGGGGAAAACCGAAGTACTCGGAGAAAAACCTGTCCCAGTGCCACTTTGTCCATCACAAATCCCACATGGACAGACCCGGGATTGAACCCGGGCCTCCGCGGTGAGAGGCCGGCGACTAACCGCCTGAGCCATGGCACGGCCTGTGGCAGATTTTGCTGTGAACAGTGTTGAACCTTTGGGTTCTGTTCCCAGAGTTCGATAGCAAGTAAGATGGTTCTTATAGGAATAGTTTGTGAGGGTGACAAATAAACTGAACTGGCTAAGTAAGGATCATGTCCAATGGTGGGCTTTGGTATTAGCTGTGGTGGATCTTCTCGTTTTGCTACCAGAGTGTTAGTTGATTAGTAAGATGGATCTTAAGGAAATAGGTTGTGAGGATGGGAAGTGGACAGAACTGGTTCAAAATTGTGCCTAATGATGGTCTTTGGTATTAGCTGTGTTGAACCTTTGGGTTCTGCTACCAAAGAGTTAGTTAGTAAGCAAGCTAGCAAGCAAGCAAATATGATTAGTGAGGGAAATAGATGGGAAGTGACTGAGGATTGTGTCCAGTGGCAAGCTTTGATATTAGTGTTGAACCTTTCGGTTCTACTACCAAGTACTTTATTTATTTATTTGTTTGTTTATGTATTTATTTACTAATGTATTTATTTACTAATGTATTTATTTACTTATTTATTTAGTTATTCAGTCAGTCACTCAACTCAGTCAGCCTGTCAGTTACTTCGTAATTAAGAAGGATTAATCTGAGGGAAGTGGGTTGTGAAGATGGAAGGGTGATTGAAGTAGCTCAGGATCACGTCCATTGGCGGGTTGTAATGTCATTGGTGTTGAACCTTAGAGCTGTATAGATTGGGTTCATTAGCTTAAGTTGGATACCCTGACCTACTTTGTTTTCTCTTCACTCCTTTCACTTCACCTGGAAATTTTTTCTGCCTTGTGTGTCAGAAGTACCCAGTCTCAGTGTGTCTTTAGGCAGGATGTCCTCGCTTGTGACTCATAATACTTATGTGAAATTTGCATAATGTTTTGTATTGCACTAGCTCGGCGTAGTTTGTATTTTATGTGCGTCCGCATAAATAGCGAGAAACGACTGTTAGCTTTGTCATGTCTGTTCGTCTGGCTGACCGCGTGCATCAGCGCGGCTGCCACTGCAGGGATTTTCGTGAAATTTGATATTGGGGACTTTTACAAAAGTCGAGGAAATCCCAATTTTGCTAAAGTCGGACAACAATATGGGGCACTTGGAGACCTAAGCATGTGTATATTGTTGACGCAGCACGAAGTGGTTTGTAGCTCGACAACAAGTTCAAAGGGAACCTTGTTGTGTTTTCGTGGCAACAATGGTTACGCGAACGCTCCACAATATTGCGTTATATCTACATTGCTTCTCTGTTATGACGTAGTCCACAACCTACTGTCAATTTTACTGACTTCTAGATCTATGGGATTTGTATGTGCGCGCGCGCGCGTGCGTGCGTGCGTGTCCCCCCTCTGGCTCGCGCGTGCGTGGTTGTATGAGCCGTAACCGTGTCTGTGTGCGTGTATGTATGAACGAATGAATGTGTGAATTAATACATACGTGTATTTATGTACATGTATGAATAAGTCAGTTGTTTTCATTATCGTGTTTGAAACCCAGCGTAAAAGACATTATCCTTTGACACTTAAAACAAATATTTGATTCCTGATGCTCCCCCGATTTACAGAAGAACATCATTTGTTGTAAGGCCCTCAGGCTACGACCGTTTATACTTTCGTTAAGACTAATTTTGAAGATAAAGATGAGTTTGGAGCATTGATGGAATTATAGTGACAGGGGACAACCGACGTGCTTCGAGAAAAGCCGGTCACAGTGCCACTTTGTCCACCCCAAGTCCCACATGGATCGGGACTGGCAGGCCTGAGCCATGGTGTGGTCTGTCGAGGCTGAAGTTCATCTAAATGGGGTTTAAAAATTGAATTCCTACCTCACATTATTCAATGCATCTGCATAACAATGCTGTTTATTGTGAGATTAATGTGGAACATAAGGTACATCGTGCGGGCACAGTACAGTTTTTGTGTTCTTGATGTATATGGACAGCATGGTTAAATGTCTGATTTAAGGGTTAAGGTAATGAGTCAGTACGAATGAAAAGATCAAAGAGGGAATGAAGGGAAGGAAGTGAAGGATAGAGCGAGAAGAAACATAAGAAACAAAGGATGATGTAAAGCTGTGTCGTGTTATGAATTTGTGTAGGGAAGTGGGGTAGTGCCTCAAGTTAGGTATTGACCTCTTCCTTCTATATATTTTCCAGTTAATTGTTTGATAATTATCGTCATTCATTGCCGTGTAGTTAAAGCTACTGACAGCATAATTAAGTACGTTATAAATTAAGTAAATAACAAATACAATATTTTCTCGAATGCAAGACGAGGTTTTTTCCCTTAAATTTGGTGCTTAAATATGTGAGGTCGTCTTAAATTCGCGTATGAAGCGCCGAACCGGATAGCACTGAACCGGACCATGCGGAGCCATACCAAAGCCTGTATCGCCAAGTCGTCGTGTGTAGACACGAGAGACTGACACAATCTTATCTTTTTGGACATCGTCAGATTGGTTAAAGAAGTACCACGTTTCGGTAGCCGGCTCTGTTTCCGTATTCAGGCAAAGAATCACCTAACCTGGTGGGCCCCTTAGATCGAGCCATGCTCAATCACTGGGCACCATAGAAATAGTAAATTTGTTAAGATATGCACCTGAGAACAGATCTAGTCCAAGGGTGGTAACAGGAAAACGGTTTCATATTAGTATCACCGTGCATCTTTATGGATTAATAAATTTATAACCAACTGATACACAATTGAACCACTTTTATTGTACCGTCTATATTATTGTACGCCCCTACATATGTTTCGGACCTCAGTCCATCCTCAGGGGGGCTCGTTCGTGAAAGCCACTAAATCAAATACATGTTGTCAAGGGACATATAGCACTTATGTACCACTATTGTGGTAAAATTGTCTTAATATAATGGTAAAAATATTAAAACACATTTTTTTATGTTAAAAACCTTATTAAAAGATTTGTGTACTGGTTGTATAAAATGTGCGGATGCGGAAATGCTGGCTTATATTTGAGCGTCTGGATGTGCGTAATCTTTCATATTGTGTGTGTCTATGGCTTACGATGCTGCATGTACTGTCTGCCAGGTTACGGAATGTTGTGTGGAGACTGGCCTTGTACTGTGTGTCGTGTGTTGGAGGGGGTGGGTGGAGTATGGTCAATTAGTTGGAAGAGCGGGTTTCTTCCAACCAATTCCGTAACCTGGCAGACAGTACATGCAGCATCGTAAGCCATAGACACACACACTATGAAAGATTACGCACATCCAGACGCTCAAATATAAGCCAGTATTTCCGCATCCGCATATTTTATACAACCAGTACACAAATCTTTTAATAAGGTTTTTAACATAAAAAAATGTGTTTTAATATTTTTACTATTATATTAAGACAATTTTACCACAATAGTGGTACATAAGTGCTATATGTCCCTTGACAACATGTATTTGATTTAGTGGCTTTCACGAACGAGACCCCCTGAGGATGGACTGAGGTCCGAAACATATGTAGGGGCGTACAATAATATAGACGGTACAATAAAAGTGGTTCAATTGTGTATCAGTTGGTTATAAATTTATTAATTAAGGAAAACGGTTATTGAAAAATTAAATACAAGACTAAAAAATAAAACCTAGACCAATCCACAAATTAAAAATCATTAAAAGAACCGTGAATTCAGATTGATTAAACCACAGACACATCACAGAAATCCAGAACACACACATTTAAAATTCTTAATACCTCTACCACCATCTGTTGAGAAAATTGTGAATCTTCTTCATGGGTTCAAAAAAGTTTATAAACCAAGAAATATAAATGCATTTTAGTCCATGTGGATCATAATGGCATGGCAGCATATCTCACCAGAAGTGATTGTGAAGGGTTTAAGAAGTGCTGTCTGTCCAATGCAGTGGATGGGAGTGATGTGTTGTGGAATGACAGTGAGGAGGATGGAAATGTTAGGATTGAGTGTGAGGAAGTTGAAGGCACTGACTGTGAAGGTGGAGAGAGTTACACTGATTGGTAAAGGTGGATAGAAACTGACATGCTTTGTGTATTAAGTGTATGAAATTAATAGTAAAATATTTTCACTTAGCAGACGTTTTAGTTTTACGAGGTTGTCTTAGATTTGGATAAATACATTTTCCCTTGGGAGATGTGTTTTATTTGGGGGGGGGGGGGGGGGTCATCTTAGATTAGAGTTGTCTTGCATTCGGGTAAATACGGTAAGTGAACACAGAACCCTTTGAGTACCAAGTTATATTCTGTGCGTTATACCCCCACAACAGTGCCATTAGTTTAAACAGTTAAAGAAAGTATGGAATAATATATTAGTATAATGACAGCAAAGCAGATGGCAGTACATACAACTCCTTAAATATTATGTTTGTTGAATATACCTCAGACTACAAACATTGTCCAGTATTTTATATTATATATACTGTGTATTTTAATAATTAATTATTTTATTCCAACAAATGCACTACACTACACCCCTGATGATGGCACAAGGAGTGCCGAAACGTATGTGGCGACAAGAAAACACTAAAGTAGTGTAGTGCATTTGGTGGAATAAAAAAATTAATTAATTGGCCAGCATGATAGTGCAGTAATTATTTAATACTTTATTTGTGCCACATCCTTCCAAATTCATCATTCCTATGTATTCCTCAATTTACTGCCAAGCTGTGCAGTTCAGAAAGCATTGCTACATAAACTAAGAGTGGTATAGTGACAAAGATTCAGAATGTGAACTAACAGCTGTTGCACCATGAAATATGTTTGTCTTGTTTTCTTGTTGCAGGAATCGCAGGCCTGTTTACAGTTTTCTCCAGCTTTGTGTTCAGTTCCAGTGTCATAAACTTCCTTGGGAGTGATATTTCTGACCTCAAGTGAGTGATGTCTCTGTTGTCATGTACCGTGCCTTATATCCATATTGTCTCTCTCTCTCTCTCTCTCTCTCTCTCTTTTTTTTTGTGAGGGGGCCCCGCAGCTGATGCTACGGACGCACCGCAGCCTTAAGGCTTATTGTGCAACCCCTGTGATGAAGATGAAGATGAGCAGTTTTTTACCAAGTTTTACAAGTAATGGAGCACCAGTGGAATGAAATTGACAGGGGAAAACCGACAACTCGGAGAAAAACCTGTCCCAGTGCCACTTTGTCCACCACAAATCTCACATGGACTTGACCTGGGATCGAACCCGGGCCTCCGTGGTGAGAGGCCGGCGACTAACCGCCTGAGCCATGGCACGGCCTCCATATTGTCTTCTGTTAGGTACTGCCTCCAAGCCCCATGAAGATGGAGGCAGTGTATTCTCCTGAAATGTTCTTATTCACTTCCCAGACTATATAGTGTCATAACACAAAAGACCACAGTATGATTCTTCATTGCTATGAGACCCTAAAATTTCAGAAGTCATTGTAGATCAGCAGTTCTGAATTGTAAATTTCCTGTGGTCATCCTCATTTTTAGTTTGGTTTGGGTGTTTAAAAATATGGGGTTATATGATATGACATGTATATTTATTAACAGTTTATTCTGAGCAGTGTAGTTGTCATACACAAGTTAATTTAGCATCAGTTGTGTTTCCTGAGTTGCCAAATAAATATTTTAATAAGTCAACTCAGTCAAACCGTCTGATTCAGTCACAGATCTGTGTAATCAGGTGTTCACTTCACTCTTTAGCAGAATTCTGCCATCTTCATGGGTGCTTAATTAAGCATGATAAGTATTAATTTGTTCCCATAGCGTAGTCGGACTCACAACGGGCTGGACGGTCCGGGGATTGAATCCCGGTGTGGGCGAGATTTTTTGCAGCTGTCCAGACCAGCCCTGGGGCCCACCCAGCCTCCTATACAGTGGGTACTGGGTCTGTTTTCCGGGGGTAAAGCGGCCGGGGCGTGGAGTTGACCACCCACCCCCATCTAGTGCCAGGGTTAAAGAAAGAGTAGAGCTATACCTCTGCTCCCCCTCTGGGCCTTCATGGCCTGTTCTAGGGAGAACTTTACCTTTACCTTTACCTGTACTCATAACTGGACATGAACTGGTTTAGTTTAGGTACTTTCTGGTGAATTTTAGTAGGTTGGCTCCATTAAGTGACAAGTATTTGTTACAGTAAATACAACATACCAATACTTGTTTTTGTGCTGGCCGTTTGACTTCATTATGAAGCAATTTTGGAGGAAGCAGAAAAGTATAATTTTGATTATCTCTTTGGTGCACATGAAGAATAAACATGACATGAATTAGTAGACATTTCTTACTTATAAAAAATGATTATGTCACTCAGTATGTGGTGCAGACAAATAGTTTCTGGACTGACTGAGATGGCAGTACTGCTGCTGGTATGAACTTGTACCACTCGTGTAGACTGAATAGAGCTGCTGAGTGATTTCCTTCATGGAATAACGCTGTAGCATGTGTGGCTGTAGTGTAATGTCTGTGTAAGTACAAGTATGTGTGTTTTATTTGTGATTTTGGCGTACCTAGCAAATGGCAGACTCGAAAGAAGAGCGTGTCTGCACCAAATTTCACTTTGATGTGGGGGAAAAATGCTACAGAAACTTGAAAATGTTGACTGTAGCTTTTGGAGAGCAGACAATGGGGAGAACACCTGTTTTTCAGTGGTTTTCCAAGTTTAAAGCTGTGTGATGTCTGTTCAAGCTGTCAAATGCTTGAGATGTCCAAAATTGATGAAAATGTGGATCAAGTAAAGGAACTTGTTCTCTAAAACAGAAGAATCACTGTCTTTGAAGTTGCTAATATGTTGGGAATTTTATTTGCATCAGTTCAGAGCGTTTTGAAAGACAGGCTGTCAGAAAAGTGGAATCTGGGACTTGGTTTCTCCTCCATGACATAATGCCTGGTTACTGTGCTTTGTGTGTGAACTTCTGGCTAAAAACAAAATGACTGTTACTCTGCACACCAGGAACTCACCAGACTTAGCGCCATGTGTCTTCTTTCTTTTCCCCAAAACTGAAGATAGCTTTAAAGGGAAGGAGATTTAATGACACCACCATTATTCAAACAGAGTCACTGGACAATCTTGGTGAGTTTCAGACAATGCACTTCACAGAATGAATGGTGGCATAGTTGCTGGTCTCGCTGTGTGAAAACCCAAGGGGACTGTGTTGTGATGGGGAAATAAACTCAGTCCAGAAATTATTTTCGCACTGTGTACATCTTGTTAGTTACTTAATAACTATTTTTTGTATTAAGCAAGATGTGGGCATCAGTTGGATGGTGATGGTGGTGATGGTAGCTGACAGTGTGACCTTTTTTTAACACTTTGTGGAGGGTTGACGACATGTTCACCCAAAGGTGCGGCAACTTCCATACCTTCAGTCAGATTTTGTCTGTAGGAGGTTGAGGTTGAACAGTTTTTAGACCAAAAAAAGTGTGTTTTGTTTTGCAGCCTGTTCTTTCGTTTTGTAAAATGTATGGTAGCTGGGAAACATTGGGATACGTTTGCAAGCAATACTTCCTTCCCAGTTCAGATCATTGTTCAAAATTGCTATTGTTGTTTTACAATGTTTGAGCATTTCTGTTTCTTGGTATGTAATATTTTTCAGCTGCAATGTCTTTATCTTGTGCTTCATCATCTTCATCCTTGTTGAGCTGAATAAGTTTTCCATTAGTAATGTCTCCTTGTGATGAGTTTAAAGTCTCTTGAAAGTCCTCTTTTTTTCAACTTCTTTGAACCAAAATTTAACTGCAACAAAGTTTAGAAAGTAATGCCTCCTGTTCTTATTGCATGCTTATTTATGAATTAGATGAAAATTTCACAGAACATACTACAAAATTGATGAAGGCACAGTTATTTTTCAATGTAATCTTCATCTTTGTCAACAGTCTTCTTCACTTGGAACAAGAGCATGTGTTCCTGCCAAGTAAAAGTTGCTCTCCTTCCTCTGTAGCTACTGATGCATGGCATTCTGGAGAGCACTATCATCCACCAAATAAAGTCCTCACGGGCTGCCTTTTACAGAACCAGACAGGCAAAAGTCTGATGTTGCAAGTCAGGACTGTAGGGAGAGTGCAGCAATACTATACATTCAAATTTTGTGATGGTCTCCATGGTGTGCACTCTTGTGTGTGGCTTGGCACTGACATTGAGGATAACCCCTCTAACGTTTTGCTTGTGGGTTGAACTTGATGGATGAATGTGAGCATTCAGACTTCATAGAATTTCAGTATAGTGGTCAGAGTTCAGTATTGCCCTGCTGGGCAAGAAGTTTACAAGTATCATAGAATTTCAGTATAGTGGTCAGAGTTCAGTATTGCCCTGCTGGGCAAGAAGTTTACAAGTATAACACCTTTCTTGTCACAAAAGACTGTAGCCATGAATTTTCCTGATGATGGTGCACTCTTGAATTTGTTCTTTTTGGGGATGTTGTGTATTTTCATTCCAACAGTTTCTGCTTGGATTCAGGTCAGAAATGATGGACCCAGACTTCATCCCCATGACAATTTGTGGTAGGCAGCCCTCAAGTCGTACATTAGTGCAAAAGATTGCTGGTGGTCGCTTTCCTTGCTATCTTGTGTGCATCTGTCAGCATTTGTGGCATGCAACAAGCAGAGGTATTGAAATGGGCAAGCTTTTCAGCAATTGCCATCACAGTGCCTTTAACAGTGCTTTCAGAAAAGTACATTCTATTCTAGTATCAGGATCTTCAATAGCTTACCATGTAATATAAAAAATCTTAAGAATGAAAAGGCACAATTTAAAGCAGCACTAAGAAGATACTTAGATGCACACTCCTTTTACTCTGTAGATGAATTTCTTATGAGTACTGTTAACCTATAATACTGACGTCTAAGACTGCACATAGAATGTTTAAAGCATTTTGCAATGTACATTTTGTATGATTTTGTATGTTATGACTTATTCCACATCCTCTTGTCTTGTGACAAAATTATGGATCCATGGAATGTATGTATGTATGTATGTATATGGTGTAGCATAATTCATCTTTTATGTCATGGTCACCACATATCAGTTTGTCAACCTGGCTGATGTGTAAGAAGATGAAAGATAGGAGGCATTTCTTTCTGACTGTCCATCATAACTTAATTTTTTAATATCTTCTGTGGCTCTATCAGACAGAGTGAAATTGTAAACAGACTGGCAGTAAGGTTTCAGCTCACCGCTCATATTTTTTATGTGACTTTGCCCCACTCTAAAGTAGTATTATCTATTGCTGTTCTTGTGTTTTATTTTTCCGACAATTCATGTACTGTTTGCTTGCTTTCACCATCATATTCTGAAACATATCCCAGTTGTAAGTAATATGCCTTGCAAGTGGCTGTTACACCTTGATCCATCAACTAGGGGATAAGGTGGTATTGGTAGGAAGGGAAACCACTTTTATTACTGGTCTAGTCTTCAACATTAATAGGATGGCTAGGAGTATTGTCAGATATGAAAAGGCTTTTAATGCGTCTTTTTCACATAATATGATGCCATACAGATAGAGGTAGCTTGTTTGTAATTTGAAAGTACTGGTGTTGCCATCCATGCCTTCATGTTGCATTGCCATATCACTGGCAGTGATGCTTTATTTTATCCCTTCACAGGTCACGGCTTTTGTGAATAATGTATGAATAGAAGTTTTATCTTGATGTCACTTTGAAAATTAGCGGCAGGTAGTGTGGTGTGAGATCATCTGTAGTTGTTTTGAGGCCTGGTGCTTTCTTTTCTTCTCAGTAAATAAATGTTCAAGAAGATATTATCTGTCATAATAGACCCATCTCATCAACACTGAAAATCGGCATAGGTGAATGTCCTCCTCCTCCTCCAGTTATCATTGGGTTCTTCAGGGAACTTCATTGCAGCTGCTACATCAGTGCTTGCCCATGCAACTCAGGAATGAAGACTGTGCAAGTTAGCATGAGTCTTGAATCTCTCAAGCCAACCATGGTGTGTCTTAAATTCGAGATCCTCTGCATTTGCTACATTGTCTTGAGCATTAGTTTCAATCTTCAGACAATCACATAAGATGACAAGAAAGTTCATATTTGTGTTACTTTGGCTGTGCGTATCAATTCAGTGTGTCAAGAGCATTTATAATTTTTGCATAGTATTGTCTGTAGTTCGGTTATGTGCTCCAATTTGGTACCACAGACAGATCTCCAGCAACTTCTTTTACTTTCTCTTTTTGAGAGAGAATTGTACTTAACAGCTGATGAAGATAGATTCGTGACTGTACAGATATCCCTGGTACATTTACCATGTTCACTTCACTCTGCAATATATAGCTGATGAAGATAAAATTCATGGCTGTACAGATATCCATATCACATTCACCATGTTCCATTCACTCTGCAGTATCAAGTTTCTGAGCTGCACTTTGTCACTTTACTTTTTAGCTTTGTCACTCTGTAAAGCACGTGCATTGTATTTTGGACTCATGTTTCACAAAAGAATGCTGATGAATAAAGGTGAAAGGTACAAAAGCAGGAGTACTTTTAAATGTGTATAAACACTACAGATGCAAGACTTAAAAGTGATGCAGTGAAGATCATGTGGGAGCAAGATGGTACAAGAGAAACATGATTCAGCATGTTCACAGGCAAACTGCATATTGGGAGCTTATATTAGTGGGGGTGGTTTGCTTGGCTGAAAAAATAGTTATGTGTGTGTATTGCTCATTTTAGCAAATAATCATAAGAAGTGTGCTTGTTTATTGGGGGACGAGTGTGCAATGTAACGTGCATGTACTGTAAGAAGCCACCCATCCTGCACATTTAAACTGTGTGTAGTAACCACAAGATGAGAATATAAAACTATTTATTGATTTATCCACATTTACCTTCAAGGGTCATAGTTCAATAACTACTATAAAGAAATTAATTAATATATTGTATCTGTTGAATGTATATCTGTTAGTAGTGTTTGTGCACTTCACCCCTGATGTTGTACCGGTAGACTCTTGTAAATACAGGTGTTGTATTGATGCAGGTATTACTGGGTGGGAGCAAATGGGTGGTGATGGAAGATTAGAGTGATGTGTACAGCGTACTGGTGAAGCAGTTACAGTGGTTTATTTGAGTGCTGATGGCTTTGTCAAAGATTGAGGCATGTCTTGCCTGTATGAATACAAGAGAGTGCCCAGTCATGACATTTTCAACATAAAGACCGAAGTTGTGACATGGCTTAAACACAGTTGTTTTTTGAAACAGTGTGATTGATTTTACCATTGCAACTCACCCTCAAAGGCAGGGGTTCTGGTGTCACCATAAATTGTGTAGAACTTTGTACATTGTTGTTTACTCTGCGGTTGACACTTGGCCATTGCCTGTTTAGACATCACCCTTGAAATCTTATGTAGGCTATTGCGATGATCCTTGACATCTTGTGTAAGAATACATGCTAGGAAATTATAATATAAACATGCTGTAAATAATCTAAATTACCTTCATTACTTTACTCTCATTCATATCAGAACTGCTGATTGTCTACTTGCTGCCTTGTATTGTATACTTGTTTGTAACACTGATCACCCTGTATACGCACTGCTTGTCCTACGTGTAAACTTATATATGACACTCCCACACTTGGGGAAGACCATTGCACACCTCAGTTTGTCTCATAAATGTGACTTCAAGGTGCACAGATGACGTGACCTGTTTGTTTTCGCCTCAGGAGTGGGCAAATTCAACTTGCCTAATGGCATGTCACCTTGTGCCATGGCTAAGCATTTATTACTGGTATGTATTTTAACATTTACCAGATTATCTGATCCATTAGTATCTGTAAAAACTTGCTTACAACTTATTTTTTCTTTCAAACTGTTATACAGTTTATACATACAAAACATACAACCAAATCAATATTAAGCAAATATACAGGGTATACACAAAAGAATGGTGCGGTTTCAATAGTATTCATTATTGAGACCGCACCATTCTTTTGTGTATACTCTGTATACTGTTACAGAATACATATTGTGAGTTGACATTTGCATTCTTATCCAATCTTCTCTAATAATGTTTTCTACATCAGAAACCCTGTGACGTGCAGGTTTTAAATAATCCAACTGTGATTCAGTGTGTTTGAAACTAGTGTTTAGGTGAGGCCTTTGCTCGTCTGGAATGTTACATGGCATGGGTTGGTAGCTGGTTACTGATGTTCTGGGACAAACTACCAGTCCCATCTTTCAAGGGGCAAGCAGTCCAAGAAGACTGTACCAACCTGTGCCACGTAACGTCCCAGAATAGCGAAGGCTTCAGCTGCACTGTGGCAGAAGCCTGATATCTTGCATAGTGTTCAAATGTATGGAACAGTCATATTTACTATTTACTTTGGACATGACATGACTTTAAAACTCTGAATTGTCTGAATTTTTATAGAATGCATTTCAAACAATGCAGATTTACCAGGTCCTTACAGTTAAAACTTATTCCCAATTTGCCAATCCCTGCTACAGCTACACCTACTGGAGCTTTGTCTGTGCAAAGGGTCACGATGGTTCCACTTGCTGGAACCAAATAAATGCACTCTTTTATTTTCTGTATCCATACAGAATTTGGAAGTTCAACAACTCGTCTGTCACAACCAGGGATTGCCACAGTTTAACTATACAATTTCCATGTAGGTGGGAAGAGTGGAGGGGTTGGTTTTGCTTACATACATATGGCATTGCATTCCGTAGCTTATGTGACCCCATCTCTTGTTTCTTTGTTATGAAATAATATTTCCTTGTGTGATTAGTCCATAAAAATGGCTTTCCTGTAACTGCGTAGGAACCTGGTTTGATTAAAAAGGTGTGGGAATGGGGATTAATCTGCGTATGTTAACATTTCCAGAATTTACATATGGTAATGGTCTGCATATCCCAGTATCCCATTCTTTAGATAAACTTGTAAATGGCACATTGTTAATGCCAGGTTTGCTGAGTCCTTGCTGAAAGGAAACGATAAGGGAGTGTCATTTGGAAAAGCAAGTATACTCTTTTTATTAGTACATCCATTAGTCAGAGCCGCCGAGAGTGGGTTCGGGACCCAGTGGAAAAAATTTTTCGCCCCCCCCCTCCCCCAGCAAGGGCGGAACGGCTAAAATCTTTATACTAAATTGGAAAGACTGACTCTCAGTTGCAGAGTGACGGGCTTGGTCTGAAAGGGTTAAGTTGTAAATCGACAAATAATGATACTACAGAGAAAGACAAAACCATAAGCAACAGAGTTGGGCCCCGGGGCCCCTTCTGGGCTGCCGGGCCCCGGTAATTTGCACCGGTTTTCCCCTGTCTCGTCGGCTCTGCCATTAGTTCAGTGGGAGAACTCACATCTTTCTGTGCATTTACCACACTCTCAGTCAATATATCAAGATTGTGTTGCAGTATATCCATGGCATCATTGAGCTTTAAAATATCGCCTTGTTTCGATTTTTGTGCTGAATAAATTCATTTTTTCGCCAGTTCGTGGTTTCAGAGCATTAATACGTGTATAATAGTAACTTTACCTATTGTCTCCTTGAACAGGCTTTCATTGTATGCAGCATCTGATAACATATTATTTATTGCCGTGAGAGAAGACTTTACTGTGTACAGTTGCTGTTTCAATAGCTTGGCCATATCCTCTGAATTCTGCTTAAATAACTTAATTTTTTAATTACAATACTTTGAATTGCCCTCGTCAAAAGGCCCACACAGTATCTTACTTAATTCTCCCACAAATGTAAGTACTCCTCCCTTCTTTATTTTAATGCCCGCATTTTTTTTTTTACTGTTTCTTTCAATAATCTTTCGTTTCTGTACATGTGGACTAACCGTTCCCCGACATCATCATTGAAAACTTCTGATAATTGTGGTTTGGCACAGTGTGTGTGTGTGTGAGGTAGGTACTACTGCCTCACAGCTAAGGTTTTATTATCAGTGTTACTTAGTTTACATGTAAAGTTGTCTTTTATTCGGTGTTGTACAAAGCCACTGCACCAATGTTTTCCTGATTTATTTATTTATTTATATATATACATTCCATAGATTCAATTAGGAAATGACCCTAAGATATGGAAATTGTCCATATACTCCAGGTGACTCATTGTACCTTTCTGTGCAGTACCCTAAATCAATGAGTGCTGCAACACTTTCCAACGCTGGCAGCAACAGCACAGTGCGTACCGTCACCAAGACTTTGTATCTTCTTCTGCAAATGAAACAAAAGTGTTTACTGTGTTTTACGTCTATAGTCAGGGTTCTTCCTACAGCATTACAGACAGTATTTAATATGCAACACAATGGCTATATCGTGAATTTTGTATGATTCAATGCATACATTTTATGCAGTTCCTTTTAATAAAATGGTTTAGGCTATTTACGTGGTGCCTTCTGCGTTGTGCTACTCTTCTTTATCTTGCTGTTAGGTCCATATACTGATAACAAGTCGTGTGGGACTGAGTTTCTTGGACTACGATCTCGTCGCGGCCAACATTAATTTCAGAAGGTTTTAATCCTTATAATATGCCTTGCTCTTTTACTTGGCGTCGTACTAATTTTTGCCTTGAAATTTCGTGAGGTGTTGGCAATCTCCATTTTAATTCTGCTAAGTATACTTCGTAGTTGTACAGTATGCTAGCGATTTCCCGCGGAGTGGATGGTAGGTCTGATACGAAACCCTACAGTATATCGAACGGCGTGCGCACAGTAGCCGTATAACGTACTCGTAGTTGTATTGTACACGAACTGCATATGGGATACATTCATTCCAGTGACTCAGATCTCCGCGCACATGACGTGGCAGATATTCTGTTAACACTCTGTGGCTGCTTTGTAGACTGCCATTTGATTCTGGGTGGAATGTTGTGATTTGAATATTTTTATTCTAAGTAGGCAGCACATATGCTTGAACAGATCGCTCAAAAAATTCGATTCTTGATCGGTCAAAATCTGGGTGGGTGCACCAAATTTTAGCACAACAGTTTACACGAATTGTGTTGCGGCAGCATCAGCATCCTGCCGGGGGGGGGGGGGGGGGTATAGGTACCGTTCATCCTGACAGGTAGGTTGGCATTTATTTCGTGACGTGCTTTCTGTCAGAGTACCAACAATGTTCAAATGGACATTTTTTAAAAGGCTGATTAGCTCTTATGGTTTCCGTTGGGGCTTTCTTTTTCGGTCTTGTCTTGTTTAGTTGGCACTAACTACACTATTTAACGCGCTCTACTCTCTCCCTTTTCATGTTCGGCCAACGCTAATGCTGTTTTATGGCCTCATACATTTTATTCATGCCACGACAATCGCTGAGGATCGAATCATGGGTTTCCCCGCAAGATTTTAGCCTTCACAGCGTAGTCTGTTTTAACGGGTTCAGGAGTTTCTTTATTAAACCCACCTTTCTAGATAGTGCAGCAGCATCGAAATTCTGAGTTCTAGTTTTTACACTATTTCATAGTCACACTGCTCTAGTTGGATGCACCACTTCAAGTATCGCACCCAGTCCTTGACATTCGTGATCTTTGTGACAAAACTGCCCCTTGCACTCCCATTCCATGCGTCGGTGGTTAAAATAACTTATTTTGAAAAGTCGGGATATTGCAACATTGGTTGCGTTTTTAATTTTTGTTTCAGAGTGTGAAATACCATCTCTGTTTCCCCCTCCCAAATATGTTTGACGTCCTTTAGACGTTCGTGCAGCAGAGCTGTTGTTTTACCAAGCTGGGGAACAAACGTCTGAAAATACCCCCCTAGTCCTAGAAAACTTTTTGGCTGTTTTGCTGTCCTGGGTGTGGGGAAGTTTTTGATGGAGTCGACTTCGTCAACATCAGGTTCTATTCTATGTTCTGAAATTTTGTGCCCGAGAAAGGTAACTCCCTTTCTAAAAAATTCGCATTTGTCTGGCTGCAATTTTAGGTTATGTTCCCTCAGTCGTCCAGACACATCTCTGAGTTTCCTATCATGTTCTGCTAGAGGATTTGCATCGACCACAATGTTGGCTAGGAAAAGGAAACATCTTTTCCCGGTTATGGCCAGGCAATACGGCATATATAATTCTTTGAAACGTTGCGGGCGCGGTTTTATGCCCCAGAGGCATTCTTTTGTAGGCTCAGTGTCCATGTTTGATGCTAAAGGCTGTTATATCAATATCATGTGCCTTATGTCAATTTTATGATACCTATAGCTAAATCTAGGCAAGAAACTATTCTCCTTGTCCCAGCAGGTCAAGAATTTCGGTAATATCTGGCAATGGCTAGGCATTGCATGCTGTTTTCTCATTCAATTTTCAGTAATCTACCACAAACCTAAATTTATGTTGTCCATTTGCATCTATCTATTTTTAGCTGCTACTAAAATCGGGCTATTCCAGGGCGAATCACTTTTCTCTTTCCTCCATTAATGTTTCCAGTTCCATCTTTTGTGTTTCTGGCAAACTGTAAGGCTCGTATTAATCGGTTCAATTCCAGGTTTCATAAATACTGAATGATGCACTGCCTACCTGCCCACCCACCTATCATACAGAATTTTAGTAAGGAAGCCAGTAGGAAAAGATTATATTGTAAGTGTTACAAGGTAGTAGCACTGACCATCAACACAACTATTTATTATGTATTAGCAAAGAACAACACGGTTACATGTTTCAACCACTAGGTGGTCATCTTCAGGCCATTAAAGTACATAAAATTAAAATTACAATTGCATGTTCATTTTGTATGGGTAGACTGAGATCTCAGTCTTTGGGTGTTTCAGTATATATATATATATATATATCAGTATCTCCCCAGTGACGAGTGTGCACACACCACAAGACCAACTCTGTAAACACTAAAACATAATTTTAACACTTAGCTCAGCCTTCTCTGCACACCATACAATAAACAAGCCACATTCTTTGGAGATAACAAGAGAAAATAACACAACCACATAATCTTCAGGAAAGGAACCAATAAACTACACCTTCAAAATGTCAACAATATCAAAACGTCAACAATACTTCCCTATGTAATAAGAAGTGCAAATATACTTAGTCTAAACACAACTTTATTTTACAGATAAAACCAGCTAGATGTTTCAGCTAATGATGATAGCCATCATTAGGCTGATCACAAAAATATAAAAAGGAAATGTTTACAGCTGCATTGGTGGTTACAGATCTTGAACCTTACTACCATACTGTTATATAATATACATAACATGTAAAATATGCAGCTTTAAAATGAAGTTGTGTTTAGACTGAGTATATTTGCACTTCTTGTTATACTGTGAACAAAATGAACATGTTTCACCTTAATACTTCCCTATTGCATTACATTTTATGTATTTCATTTACTTTAATATTCTATATTGATATTACAGTGTTTTAACTTATATACTGTAACACGCAAAGACTGAGATCTCAGTCTACCCATACAGAATGAGCTTGCAATTGTAATTTTAATTTTATGTACTTTAATGGCCTGAAGATAACCACCTAGTGGTCGAAACATTTGGCCATATTGCTTTTTGCTAATACATAATAAATAGTTGTGTTGATGGTGAGTGCTAACTGCCTTGTGATATATACATATGCAGCGGGATGTCCAGTGTGAAAATTATCTTGTAAGACTGAGGAGGAGGTGGGAGGATAACATTGAGATCAATCTTAAGGACATATGTTGCAAGGATGGCAGTGATTCAAGGTAGTGTTGAATGGCAGTCACCATAGGGACTGTGTCATGAGTTCTACAGTGTAGTAGCCTTGTATGATATTCAAGATATATGTGTTGTAAGCTGCTCTTGTTACATTATTTTCATTGTTAATTTGTATCAAGTCTCACTTCTCAATTTCTCATACCTACTATCTGATGTCTTTATGATGCTGCTAGCCAGTAGTGATAGGCAAGGCTTTTGATATTCTGCATTTTGATCATGGCTTCAGAAAGTGCATGTCATTGTTTTGCATTTGAAATGGCAGCCCATTGAGCTTTCACTTCTGCATTGTATTCTGGACTAAGTTGTGTGTAATATTAGAAAGCAATGACACTGTAATGATTGCACAAATTGGGGGTATAAGATTAAATCTTGACCTTGAAACAAGTTACTGACCTGCTGTTCTAGATGCAACTTCTGGCATCATGTACCTTGGGTTTTGGGTTTGAGATTACCTGGATAAGTTACAGAGGCTTTTGCTTTGCTTTGACATCAGTTGAGCAGTTCAGCTCTTGGAAGCATGGCTTCATTATTTATTCTTTGATTTTTGTGCTTTTGTGGATCTGGCTTATTTATTTGCTGTTGCATATTTAAAAATTCCCTATCTCTCCTTCTGAAGATATTGACCTCTGATAAATACTGTATTTTTCTGCCATCTGTTGGTTTTAAAATTAAGTATTTTTGTTTTCTGTCAAATGTTTCTCTGTAGAAGCACACATACAATGGTGTCAGCAAGAAGTTGCCATTTACCATCATCCGTGTGGTATTCGGTGTCTTTCAGCATTTTACACACTAAAGCCCAATTACAAATCCATGTATTTTGTTTAATTCTGTAATAATTTCATGGGGAAACAAAAGATAAAATATTGACAGCCATTCATCTAAACATGAGTTTTTATTTTTTGTGTTTGCCTGCAAAATGCCAAATCCACTGGGTTGTCTAGAATAGAAACTCCGTATTTCAGAGGATTAATATAAATATAGACATGATTTGGTATGAACCACAGACAGGACTTTGGCTGTTATGACCAAAGTTTTTTTGTTATTTTACTTGGTTGTCCTCAGTAAATCCTGAGACACCACCTAGAAACAGACATGTGTTGTTTTCATGATGTCTGTGTGATCATCTTCATGTCAGATTCAGAATAAAAATCATTGTACTTGACACATTGTCATGAAATAATCTGTGAATGTGCTTGTAAGAAGGCCAGGCTGCCATGTGCACATGTGTGTATGTGTGTGCGTGTGTACGCGTGCATGTATTTGTGTATGATGCCTCCATCATCACTGGGGCATTGACATTGAGCTGTTGGTCTCTCAGCTGGCATTTCTCCTCCTCGTCCTCCTCCTCCTCCTCATCATCATCATCCCTCATCCCTCATCCCTGTTTGCATGGTGCAGGGTTTGTCTTGAAATGTTTGTACTTGCTCTTCCATTCACAAGGTAACCATTTTGTGTGTTCAAAAAATCTGCCATTGGACCATGTTCTGTGTCAGTTTCATTCAGTCCATTGTCTGTTCCATATTTCTCTGACATACATTTAGTATTCATCCCATATGTTCTCAGTCCTCTGTAATTATCCTAACAATATTAACACTGTCACTGGCACTGTTGATCAGCATAACGCAATATTGCCTCCAGAATGGTTTTAGAAAGATTCCCAGATGGAAAGTATTTGACGTTTTCCTTTTGGCATTTGAACAACAGTGGTTTGAGTCCAAGAGCAGAGAAGGAAGTCCGGTGCCTAAGAAAGGAGGGTAGGAGGAGATTGTACTTGGGAGAAACGTGTGTGCAGAGAGACAATATGTATCGGCAGTTCATAATTTGTGAAAATAATGTGCATGGCAAAACAAGTATATACCAGAATTATTTATCTCTGTATTATTTATCCCATTGTGCATTATATTGAATAAGAACAATACCAGTTTTCAGTTGAGCAAGCTTCCTACATACCTACATCTTGCAGCCAGAATGGACTTCTGGATTATAATTTCTACAAACACTTAAACAACTGAATGAATAAACCAGGTTGCCAAGAATCCAC
The DNA here is from genome assembly GCA_021186555.1 of Reticulitermes speratus. Taxonomy (NCBI): domain Eukaryota; kingdom Metazoa; phylum Arthropoda; class Insecta; order Blattodea; family Rhinotermitidae; genus Reticulitermes; species Reticulitermes speratus. Next base: position 1,809,558 of record JAJKFL010000004.1, read on the forward strand.
ACTGCCTCTGTAAAAAGCTTTTATTTAATGAATGCTAATGTATTTTAATTATTAAATCATTAATGAGACATGCAGCTACCTCAAACCATTTAGTAAATAATATTATTTATACTCTGGAACAAGATGAGCTGGTACTTGGTTTTATCCATTATTCGGTTATACATGTTGTACCTTTTTAAATTACTCTGCAGCCTGAAGTTGGCTTCTCTTTAGCCAAAACATATAACTGTGTTAATCAAGAAAATAGTTGTGCTTGACTGAAAACTGTGATTGCTCTTAATCAAAATTATTTAGTTCAAACATAGATTACACAGGTAAAAGTTCTTTATTTGTAAATATTGGAGGTTGATGAGAGGATAATGTTGAAGTGACTCCTGAAGAAATAGGGGTTGTGGTTGTGGACTGGATTTATATGGCTCAGTTAGAATGCATCGGTAGGCTGTCATGAATGTGGTAATAAAAATTGTTAATTTGCCAAGTGAAGTCTGCTCCATGCAGCTTGCCTGGTTTGGTGGAGACCTTTGTGTTCAAAACAAAATCAGGCATCTTCCATTTAATCCACAATTCCATGTCTTAAACTTTGTGGTCATGTATCACATACATATTGGCATAAATGGTGGTGTTTGTGTTGCAGGGATGCGCTGTTCTTTTTCCTTTTGCTTATTGACCTGTCAAAGGCAACAGTCCTTGCCCAGTTTGCACTGAGCTCTCAGAGTCAAGATGAGGTGAAGCACAACATTGCACATGGACTGGCCATGCTTGGACCAACCATTACACTCGACACAGTGGTTGAGACTCTAGTCATTGGGGTGGGAACACTGTCAGGTGAGAATGCTGTTTAGTCTTCATGTAATGGTTTTCTCAAGAGTACTTGTGCAAAACGTCTGACCATAGTTTAAGGCCTTCCAAGAGAATACTGTTGGTATTTTGCTAATGGATTTGTGGTGAAGCTCACTCTGTAGCTTACAGTAACACAGTAACACAAACACTGTGGCTTGTGTGCGTGTTTGCATGTAACATGAATCAATTCTGACTTGTGTTTTGGATTATAATTATATTGGGTATATGTCTGAGTGCCACTACCGACCAGTTTGAAATTGAAAAGCATGTAGGTCCTTTGGGAGTTTGCTGTAAGGAGATTTTACTGTATATGGTACAGGTTACTAAACCAAATCCAATCTCTGGCTGGAGTCCCTTTATAACAGATATTAGACCAGTCCCTGTAACTTGAGTCCCTGTCTTACTGGACATGATAACAACTCGTGTAGCCTGAGTGCATGTCGTACGAGACGCAATATCAATTCTTGTGTCCCGTGCCCATGTCTTACCAGACATGAACCCAGCCATTTGGCCATGCATGATGATTCATGTCTCTTAGCAGAAGTTTTATAAGCACATTACTTAACAGTGCTGTTGATTGCTGAAATTGTATAGCATCAGTGGTGGATGAATTAGAGCATGGGGCTCTGGTGGAATGATAATGACACAACAAAAAAATCATGTTGGTTATTGCAAAAGTCACTAAGAGTAGGCATATGGACACTAGCAAGCAGTACCACATCTAAAAGCAGTAAAACTGGGTGGCCAACTCACAGTTAAACACACTGTGAGCCTCAGTCCAGTTTCTGAAGTTATAACCTGATAGACACCTGTAACAAGAGTATTATGTAAGAGAGAGCTGGGCTAGGACAGACACTCACCAGTACAGAATTAGCCCCATTCACAAGATCAGCAACAGGCACAACTGTGAGTACAGATTCCAACTTCGTGAGACTAATATGTATATGCTCTCCAATTTATATTGATCTCCAGTATACATATTTTGGGCCATTTTCAGACTGGTACATTCAGTATGTAAATTCTAACAGGCCCAAAACATACACTGGTTTTTTACTGGATGAGTTAAGTTAAAAAGTATGTGATTTACATAAATATTGTTGTTTACACATAGATCTCTAAGTCATATTATTAACAAACTTGGTTCAATGCAATTTGTTCTTAGCTCCATAATGCAACAACTTGGACTTTGAAAATACAAGTAGTTTTGATATGAACTAACCAGATTTAGTAGCATTTACAGACAGATGTATATAGAAAACAGCTGAAATAAGAATGAGTATTGTTTCCGAGTTTAATGTGATGATGGCCTGCAAAAGCTGAAACATGTTAGATTGCTGATGGTCTTTCAGCACCAGTAAAAGTAGCTGTGTTGAAAAGAACGGGTTGTTGTTATACTTTATTAATATGAAATTTCAGCATCACATAAATTGCTCTGCTGTTAGTGTTGAAACATGTAACTAATTTATGTGGTCATGTTGGTAGGTGTTCGGCGTCTGGAGGTGTTGTGCTGCTTTGCCTGCATGTCGGTGATTGTGAACTACATTGTGTTCATGACATTCTACCCTGCTTGTCTGTCCCTCATTTTGGAAGTGAGTATCAAAAGGGCTTCTTTGTCTCCAGATGAGTTTCAACTTTTATATGTCATGGGAGATTTATCGAGATAAGTTATTTAGTTAGAGTGAAACCTCTACCCATCGTTGCTCTATGCATCATTTTCCTGCAAGTGTTGTTCATTCCTTCTGGCACTATAAATTGCCCATATAAACAGTGTGTAATTATAACGGTTATATCGTCCCTTGACATGTCATTTTACGGCATCAGTTACTCACAAATTCTTGGCCCTGACTCTCATTGTTTCTTGAATGATCATTTCTGGGAAAAACAGTGAAAGTAATGTGATGTTTTGGGAACATACAGTAGCAACAACATGCTCATGCTGGTTACTGTTACGTTGTTAGTGGTTGGAGGTGAGGGTGGCTTAAGTTCTAAGGTTGCAGATGTCAACACTATCTTCTTTAGTTAATCTAAAATGCGGGAATAAAAATGGGGGAGTGAAATGTTTTGTACAGCAGAGAGATACTTTTGCAACTTTGCAAGACTTCACTGTAAGAATGGTGAGCCAATATACATCCTGTTACTATTTTACAAACCTTGGCCACATGCTCCTGACACTTGGCAGCACTGTCAACTGCTTGGGTTATAGTATTCTTTGCAGGTGCTTCAACCAACGTGTGCTAATTGGCCAGTGAGCATGTGATCACATCCCTTGCTGCAGCACATGTGCAGCCACCTGCCTTTGTTCCTTCATTTTAGTTGTAAAGCTTGATTGCAGTCTTATGGTAGTGTGCATAAGAATCGGTTTTAGTTGTTCTACATGGACTTGTCCACACACAGTACTAGAGGGGTGTCAGGTGATCTAAAAATAAGCAGTTGCAAAGTGCATATTGTTGCATATCAGTAGACAGTGAGCTAGTCACCACGTACGCCATACCAGCATCGATGAATTGTATGATTGTGGGGGAGGAAGAGAGAAACGAACGAGAGCCATAAGGTGCCTGTGGACAGTCAATAATATTGTGCAGTAATTAATACCGCACAATAAAATTGCCCATCTAGTTTTAATGCTGAAGGGTTGCACAATATATTGTCAATGAATTGAAGTTTGATTTTTATTGTGCAATCTTGAAAAGAATAGTCTGTGGACAGTATTGCACAATATTCTTTCATTTACCGTCTGCCAAGCAGGCAGCTTGTCCAAAAAACAAATGCAGCTGCAGAGGAGGAAGAGAGGTGCTGTATAATAGAATGTGTCAAAGTGTACAGAAGTGTGCCTGCATCGTGGGGTGTTAAAAGTAAGGAATATAGTGACAGGAAAAACAGGAGTGATGCGTATGAAGTTTTGTTAAGAAAATATAGAGGGATTTCCATGAGCAGAGAGAGAAGATGTCAAAAACAAAAGAAATTCTCTTCATATTAACTTTAGAAAAGAACTACATAGGATTGCCAATTCTAAGAAAAGTGGTGCCAGTGGGAGGATGTTTATGAGCCTGCCTTGTGCTTTTCAAAGATATGCCCTTTTTGGAACATCTTGAAACACCTGTTCACTGTAGGAATACAATTGGGGATGAAGACGAAGAAATGAGACAAATTTCTACTCTGTTTTGTAAAGTCATCAATTGCCCGCTCACTCCCCCATCACCTGCAGTAATGTCACCCGTTGTGACATATTCTGCATCTGCTTGGCCTCAGGGGAACAAGTATACTTGTCTTCTTTCTTATTAGGTAATTGTGTAAATAGCAACATGCAAACACTATTGTCCAGGCTTTTATGGGATGCAGCATAATTGTCCTTTGAAATACACCAAACCTTGCATTTAAAATACCAAATGCATTTTTTACAGTGCTGTATGATGTATTCAGACAGTAATTAAAAAATTCATTGTTCCTCATTTAATACTGATTTGCTGTAGGGATTTAATAAGTTTTCTGACATCGTGAGTGCGTCCACAACAAATGCAAAAGGAACTTTTCTTGTGCTTTTAGGTAGATTTTCAGGCTGTGGAACATTTTTCCGTATATTGAATGTTCCATGACTCTTCTTTCCGTCACCTGACCATTAAGGCCAATGTCCACCATAATGGATTCGTAATTCAGATCTACAGCTGCCATCATAATGCTACTGAAGTTTTTTTTATAATTTCAGTACTACAATCCTGAGTTTGCTGGTGTCATTATTTGCACATGCTTGCCACCTATTGCTTCCAAACAATTTGGGAAATCTCACAGCGTGTATAATTCATGTGTGACTTCTTTCCACTCCACTGGTTTCTTTAGCAACTGAAATCAAAAATTAAATCTTAACTGTAAAATGTACATTTAAAATTGTCTTCAAATAAGCCAGTAATCACCATAAATAATCATTACACATGTTTTGCTTTTATAGTATAGTTATAAGACACCTCTAGCCCGGTGGGGGGGGGGAATGCGGAGACAGCCAGAGAAATTGTTTTCTCTGGCCTGTGAACAGCTCAAATCTGGCGAAACTGAATACGATAAAATAGTGAAAGTAAAGACCATAGAACTAGCAGAAATGGCAACAACTGTTTGTGAAAACAGCTATAAATGGGATTTTATTTGAAGGCCAGTTGGGTAGTGTACATCGTGATAAATGCTGCTGTCAGTAGAGTATGTAACCCTAGTAGTCATATCACTGCAAGCAAATTGAGCTCCATACATGAATTTGCATACACACATTTAGATGACCTACAAAACCAGCAACCGTCTGTTTCTCACTTCTTTTCGAATTTTCAATGAATGTGATTTTTTAATTAACAAAAAAATTGTTAATAAATTCATACTTAATTTCCTACACCTGAATATAATTTTTAAGGCCTTGAGTGATAGCTTCACACATTTCCAGCACAACAGTGCCAGTGAATTGTGGGGGTTCAGCACTTACAAATTTAAGGTCTTCAGAAGTATCTCAAGTGGCCAAGTAGCATAACATAATGGTTAAAACTGACTGTGAGTGATTGCTTCTTGCATATTAGTATTTCTTTTAGCAACTGCAGAGGTAATTGTCTTGAGTTGCTCATCACATGATGGACCATCCAACCACAAAGAATTTTTGTAGTCATTTGGCTCACTCAGTCTCAGGTATCTCATAAGATTTTCATGTGTGTATTATGGTCTTTGTTTGTACCACTCTTTGGTCCAGTGGCAGTTCCTTTTCTTTTTTAAACATGGGGTTACAACAGCAGACATACGAGCAGCATCAGTATCACTTGTGTTTACTTGTCTAAATTCACAAGCAAAATGCAATATTGCACAATAATATTGAGTCTTGTAGGGAGAAAAATTACACAGTATTAATTGAAGGCAAAAATACTGAGCAATAACACTGACTGTCTAAGACCCGCTTTAACCATTGCCAAGCTTTACCGAAGTTCACGCTGCTTAGGAAACTCTTAAAACATGCTTTATGTGCACAGTGTCTACGTGCACCATGAACACAACATTTTGAACTTGAAATTCTCACTGTTGTACCTGAAATGCAAGGTTCAAACTAAACAGTTGTCAGTTACAGATTTCTTTAGAAAGAAGTTATTGGCACACAGGAGTTACTGTGTATTATTGTGGTAGGCCTCAATGTAAAATGTATATTTTTCATTTTTTGTTGTTGTTTTCTCATGTATCTGACACTTAATGCTTTCCCACAACTGTTGTTTTCTCATGTATCTGACACTTAATGCTTTCCCACAACTGTTGTTTTCTCATGTATCTGACACTTAATGCTTTCCCACAACTGTTGTTTTCTCATGTATCTGACACTTAATGCTTTCCCACAACTGTTGTTTTCTCATGTATCTGACACTTAATGCTTTCCCACAACTGTTGTTTTCTCATGTATCTGACACTTAATGCTTTCCCACAACTGTTGTTTTCCCATGTTTGTGCGTTTTCATGATGTCCCTTGCAGAAACAGTGGGTAGAGGTTTCACGGTGCAAAGGTGTTACACGGTGGTTAACTGAACATTGTGGCAAAGTGAATAGCATGCCTTCCTATGGAGAAGATCTGTGGTTAATGTTTTGCCTACAGACTATCCTGGTACTGACGTTGCTTGTGATTTTTCTCACTCCCATCAGGTAAATGCCAGGACATTACCATGATCACCTCCTTCCACTAATACCATCATGAGATGACACTGATGCCATCATTAAATAGGCCATAAATTAAAAAATAACAGTCTACTGTCATGGTGATGGGGTGATACCACCACTGTTCACTATTTTGTAATGGTCCTGATGGCATGCCACCGCCAGGCTGCCAAATTGTAACAGCGCAGTGATGGTATCCCACCACTGCCCACCATTTTGTAACAGAGTGGTGGTGCATACCACCACTACCAACCAACTGTAGTGGAGCAGTCAGTGGAATCCGACTGCTGACACCCATTTTGTAGCATCAGTAGTTAAGGATAGTTTCCTCATTATATCCGCTATATCAGTCTCAGGAGAGCGGAGTTGAACCACCATACCATGCATACCAAAAAGAAAAAGAGTATGCAGTCCCACTAGAACTAGAAATGTTTAACTGATAGCTAATCTATGCACTGAGCAGTGTGCGCATATTTGGGATTTTAAATTTGGCTGAGAACCCATGTTAACAATCTAATCATGATATTCATAATTTCTACAATATTCCCAAAATAGATTCTAGGATAGCATTTTTGCACACAACTTACATCCCATCGAACAACCATATCTTCTGATCTATGTTCACTATCCAGAACTATACATGAAAGATAAACCCCTGTTAAAATTTATACTGGTTGGGAGAAACAAAGTAACTGAGGAAACATTATACATGGTATCAAATACTCTTTCCTCATACTGTCTAAACAAAGTACCTCAGTATTATCACTGCTGTTCACGATGAGGGGTTTATCAGCCTTACTGCTCTTGCTATGCTCATGAGGATAATAGGAAAATGATTTTAAGAAATTACGCTGGTTGCTGTTACAATTTCTGGGAAGTTTAGGCTATCATGGGATTTAAGAATTTCAAGAGGGATTTGTACATAAAAATTCTGACCAAGGTTTACCTATGCTGTCTTATCAACTATACAGTAATCATGAAGGAATTTAGAATAGGGTTATATCTGCGTTTTTTAACACAGCTTACGTCCCAGTGGACCACAGACAGAACTCGGTTACATCTTTCTAAAAAAAAAATCTTCGGTGTTTCAAGCTACGACTGAACCGCACATTGTACGTAAAACGTCACGCCGACAAGTTGAATGTTGGCGATCTTTTTTTTGCGGTTGTTAAAATGTTTTAGCTGCTTGAGTGAGGGAAGGGCGAAAGAAAGAAAGAAGTTGACTGTATTGGAGTTTGTATTTTTTCAGAAATTTTACAAGTTGTTATATATTATATAAACAGCGCCGAGGTGACCCACCTATGTGTACCGAAATGTAAGACGTTAGATGGTGAGAGTGTGAAAATCGTAGGTGATTTTGACATGGCCGCCATTTTGGCAGATTTCAAGATTTTTCGATTATTCTTTTTTTTTTCAGCGTGTAGGCATATTCCTTACCTTTCAAACTATGTATCGTTCACTGCTCTAGTCGAAGTAGGCGCGGAGCACTGTGAAGAAACGTAGGTAACGCGAAAGTCTGACACCGCGAGCGCCGAGGTGACCCACCTATGTGTACCGAAATGTAAGACGTTTTACGTCAAAACTATATATATTCAGATCTGATGTACTCTACACCCCCCCCCCCCAAAAAAAAAAAAAGTTATCAGCTAACCCATGGTATGACCAAACTACAAAGTTGGAAGATTAGAAAATTTCCACAGGTTTAACAACTATGAAGGCTGGATCACCTTTGTACACGTGAACCATTCCATTCCTTTATATTTTGAAATTAAATTTGGAAAAAAGGAAAAAAAAAACTACTACTTAACTTTCCTACCACTCACCAGGTATGAACAGGAAAATTGGAGTCGCCAAACGCATTTTAGCCTTTCAGGAGCGCAAGGGTTTGATACGTCTGATCTAAAACAAAGTGTGGAACCAAGCAAGTCCCTTGAGCGTCGGTATAACCGGCCGGTACACGCTCTCGCTAAAGCTACAACCTTATCGCTTTTTAAAGGGCTCACTACGCGACTCAACTGGGTAACGTTCGGCAGTAATGCTCTTAGCAACAGCTTATGCAGAATGTCGCTGATGCAACACGATACATCCGTTCTGTTGTTAGCACGTGTAACTCTACTCTAATTTACTAGTACAGTAGCCAAGTAGCATAAATTATACGATGAAATGACGCACTATGAAAATAAATTTACATAATTATAAGCAAACAAGACGGGCAGTGTACGTATAACTTAACATTGTTGCCGTGAAAAAGCAAGAAGTATTACACATTCTGAGTGTGTGTATTCTTGCCCTAGTTATCCAGCACGCAAAGCTCATGTGCCGTTTTATGGTGTCATCTGTGACCTGTCCGGCTGTATGATATTTTCCCAAATTATCTCATGAACTACACGATTTTCGGAAAAAAATTATTTAACATAAAATGTGTGTTTCGATTTTCTCTACAACTTTTATCTGAAACATTTCTCATTCTAAGAATTCAGTGAGATGTTATCATACATGTACATACGTCGTCATGTAAAGTACCCGTTATTCTTGTCGGATTTTAATGAAACTTGAATTTTCTCGACAGATTTTCGAAAAAAATACTGAAATATCAAATTTCATGAAAATACGTCCAGTGAAAGCCGAGTTTTTCATGCGGACGGACGGACAGACAGACATGACGAAGCTAATGATTGCTTTTCGCAATTTTGCGAACGCGCCTGTAAACTATACAAGACACTACAGTTCCTCCTCAAACCATGATGTGCCTTGCATCATCTCTGCTTATCACAAACAAAAAAATTAAGTTATATCATAATCCCAAGTTTCCAACAAAACAGATTTAAAAAAAAAGACGTGAAAATGAAACACAACAAACAAAAATAATTTAACACAGTGTGCAGCATCATTACGTAGACATCAAGGTACTCAATCATGAATCAATCAGTATTCAGAATGTAAAAATTTACAAAAAAATGTTCACTCAGACCAAGGGGGTCAGTGTCTGTCCAATTTATATATGTGTTTATCAACTTCTTAATTTATAATTGGCCCTGTACCATTTCTGTTCCCAGGAAAATAAAATTACAAAAGAAGCTCTTAAACATAAGGAAAACAAACAACAAATTCAAATAAACCACATACAGTATACAGCATCAATCCGTAACATTTGATTAAACACAATCATAATTCATTACTGTGCAAAAAAAAATTTTGTCTCTTTAAAATTTGTTCCAGACTTGTGAACTAAAATTTCAAACAAAAAAGAAACTCGACTAGATTTTGACTAGCACTGCACTTCACTGTTACCACTTTACTGTTTAAGGTTATATTTGTATGATCTTCACCAGATTTATTTATACTGCCGTGACACCATCACAGAAATTACTAAGATGCTCATTACCATATGTTACAATGTTACAAAATTATTTCAATACCTGACTAGGATATTCAAATTACAACCAACCATGTGCCTGTGTTAAAAATTTTACTTTCAAAAAATTTAAGTATATGCATCATAGTGCAATAATTTATGCTCCTCTCAGCATATCACCCATATGTTGATAACTGATCTTATTTCCTTGAAAACACAATATTGAAGATTGCCTTTAGAAGACTTCTGCTTGCTCATTGTCTTGAACTCTCAAAGAAGATGGTATGTAGGGACTTCACAAGTTAACATGACACGGTGTAGAAGCTATGGATGGAATCATATCCGTCATTGGACTCGTATCATCATGCTTTGTAGCAGCAAATTTTATCATGTTAGGTTACATGATAACTGAAGGATTCATTCTTTACTTTTTTTCCTCTCACTTATAAGTATGGGATTTCAATGGAACTTCTGGATAATAAACTCATTTATTGCAACTGGATGCATAGGGCAGGATAACGAACTCAGAGTTTCATAGTGTATGCAGTCATTGAAACGTAGGAGGGAATAGTGTTGGATACGTTTTAGATAGACAGTGTCTGTACTTGAAATTCGCAGCTGTTGCAGACACAGTGAGGAATGGTTTTCAAGTCATGAAGGACACAAACAAGAACTCTGCAAATGCAGTGAGGAACACTTTTCAGATTATGGACACAAACCAGACAGTTGAATGTCTCATACTACAAGAAGCACTGTAACTTTGACATCCAGGACTTGGAGCAGCAGCCACTACTGAGACTCTTGGAAAGTAGGATACACAGGCAGGATGAAGTGGAGCACATGGTGTGCCTATTTCCAGAACTCTGCTACCTCACAGTGAAGGTTGTATCAAAATCTCAATGACTGAGAAGTTTTGCTTTGTCTCTGGGATGATGTATGGGTTAAGAACACTTCAAGATGGAATATTTTCAAGAGCAAGTTAAGTACAGTGTCTTGGAACAGATCTGTGTAGGACTCACTATGGAAGTAGGTGAACCTGATAGGCTCAAGAAGGAAATTATGACTTCAAGAAAGGACAGCTGTGATGTGTCCAGGAAAGACGTAAGGTTTTGATGGCATCAGCTAGAAGACTGGTGTAGCAGGAACACGTTGATTTGCTGCCTTGCAGCAAGACATATACGGACATGCATGGATCACCCTTCTCTTGTAGAAGAGACGTTGACAGAACTGTGGTGGCGTTTCTGCGACACTTGAAGTTCATGTGCTGCTGTATATCCAGGCTTGAAGACGATTGACTAAAGACTGGAGCGTAAATGAAAACAACACTTGAAGGAATTCTGATGGATGAAGCCAAATTCCTTCTGAAAATATAGTCTAAACTAACACGTTAAAATGTGACCGTTTTCTGTTAATATTTTTGCAAGTGCATGTGACAGTGCTTGACTTGAGCAGTTTCTCAATTCTCTTTTTCCTTTCTTTTCTTTATGGTAAGCATTGCATAGTGTCATGCAAAACTCGTAATTCGTACCCTTAATAAATTGGAACATAATTTATTACTTTATATTATCTGTACCATGCATTTGAGTAATTAATTATTTATTCCAACAAATGCACTACACTATTTTAGTGTTTTCTTGTCCCTACATATGTTTCGGCACTTATAGTGCCATCTTCAGGGTGTCGTCGAGAGTTCATAATTTTCATAATCTTCAATGCATCAAATTCACTTTCACAACTTACACTTACTGTAAGTCACTATCACTCAGTGTCACTTATCTTCCTGTTCGTAGTGATTAGCTTATCTTCTTTGTTGTTTTATTAAAATGAATTATTAAAACTTTGAACTGAAGATAGTCGTAATATAAAATATTAAAAGTTATTAAGATTTGTTCTACAGTTGGCTATGTATATTAGTTGTGTAATCATATTTGATCGTGTCCTTTGCTGTGTTGTTGATCTTCAATTCAAAGTTTTAATGATTCATTTTACTAAAACAACAAAGAAGATAAGCTAATCACTACGAACAGGAAGATAAGTGACGCTCAGTGATAGTGACTTAACAATAAGTGTAAGTTGTGAAAGTGAGTTTGATGCATTGAAGATTATGAAGATCATAAACTCTCGATGACACCCCTGAAGATGGCACTATAAGTGCCGAAACATATGTAGGGACAAGAAAACACTAAAATAGTGTAGTGCATTTGTTGGAATAAATAATTAATTAAATAATTTATTACATTTACATAAAAATAATTAAGATGGTCAGCCTGTACAATTAAAGTGTTTTCCATACATTCAAAGGAACTATCATAATCGATTCACAATATAACCATCTGACACATAACATTACCCATAAATTCAAAATGCATGTTCATAGAACTAGCTCTATACGTGTACCTAGAGTGTAACCGAGTATCCATCTGGGAGGTAAGGTGTCTCGTATTTCATTGATATACAACATCATGGGTGAAATTAAGTTATTTAGAATCCAATATAATAGCTTTCATCCTCTCAGACAAAATTAAACAATTTAAAACTTTGTTGTGCTTAAACTTTAAAAAAAAAATCCCGAGTTTTGAAATTAAGTTAACTAATGGTGAACAGAGTAACAATTTTTCTTTTTATATTATGCAACTGATTTACATAGTTCAATATAATTCCTCCAAACCCAACACAGTAGTTATGCAAAACAACACAACAAGCTATAACTGTAATCATATTCACTGCATTTAGCCCACGTGCATTTGTCAAAGTGGATACAGAAATCTCATTTCCAAATATCACTAATGCTTGCTCAATATAAACTAGTTTCTTCACTAGTCAATGTAAAACTCCTGTGTTTAATGAAACAATCACACAGAAAATACTGCTTGATTCCGTATAAAAAGTAACATTTCTGTAACCATTTCCTGCAATCCAGCATGAATATAACTGATCACTAATTATTTACTTGGAACAGAACTATTTCCCACTGTAACCTCAACATGTATACTGTCATTGTCACATGGCATTATTTACATGTCCGCCATACTGTCTGTGTGATGTCATAACACCTGTTCTACTGCGTCATCTTTCCACAAGATGGCTGCTTAACAAGGCTACCGTGACAAACAACCATACAGTAGCTAACTGATGCATAGTCCCTGATCTAATGCAATCTATAAGTTTGACCAAACATTAATTTCACATGGAACCCTTCCGGACCTAAAGTAACATTAACAACTAACCCAATAACGTATTCTTCTATTGTATCTGAGTCAACAACGAGATCATTTATAATTACACAATATTCAGTACCAATAAATGCTTCAGAACCAACTCTGAACTATGGAATTTACTAAACATTTCGGCTATTTGAAATGCAGCCCTTTCTTGCAACTATAATATGGGACTCACAACACTAGTCCAACGAAATGCACATTACAATATCATGTTGAACACTGCTACATGTTTCGATCCCTTATGTGATCATCATCAGGGAATCACATTAAAGTAACCTTTCACAAAACCGAACTAGCAATACATGTACACAATAAAAAGATGTAAAAAAGGTCAACCAGTTAAAATGTAGGCATTTGTTGTATAATGGGTCCTGGTATACAGTGTTTTGGAGACAGCCTGCATATTTAAGGAAGGATAACTCCAACTGACTACATGGAGCAGAGTCATTCTTGAGAAGCTAACAGGTCTGAAGCTAGTCAAGAAATTCCCCGCATTATATGGAACCCGAAGGTTCATTGCCGCATTCACAATAGCCCGCCACCCATCCCTATCCGTACCAAAGAATCAGTCCAGGTCCGAGGCCTTGTGAAATGTTTCGTAACATGGTAATTTTTTACGGTAAGGAGTTGTTAGCACCTCGCCCAACCCCCAATCTGGAGGACAACCCCTTGTCGGCTGTCCGCGGCTGCTTATTCAGTGTATTCGCGGCTACCCTCCATATCTGGAGGCCGTTCCTCCATCCGCAACCTGAGGACGCACCCATGCCGTGGTGACAGGGCTCCACTTATCATGGTAAGGAAGGATAAGACTGCACTATATCTGGGAACAATACAGGGCATACACAAAAGAATGGTGCGGTTGTAATAGTGAACACTATTAAAACCGCACCATTCTTTTGTGTATGCCCTGTATAGTGCATTTTGTTGGACTGAGTGTTGTGAGTTGATTATCGACAGTGCATGGAATGGACAGTATATAATTTATGATATGGGCATTTGGCTTGTAAAATTTCATAATTTCGTATCGCTGTCACGAAATCTGCCCTCTTATAAAGCTTAAATGCAAAATATTCTTATAACTTCTTATTCATTACTTGTGGTAGGCTACACGTCTGGGGTTTCTCAGCTTATATGTAATACTTCGTATTGTGCATCAAATTTATTATCCTGCATGAGGGTTTCACTTGTAATATCATCTATTAAACACCAAATATACTCCTCAAAAGGAATAATGTTTGTGTTTACATCATGAACTACTGACATACGTCTAGTCACCTCATCCGAGAATTTACTTTTATTTCCATCGTTACTTCTGTAACGCACACAGACAACTCTAGACCTTTTACAACAGCTACCTCGCCTGTCCACTGAACTAACATCTTCCTGATGTCTTTATAACACAATCACTTATTTCTGTGATACGCTTTCTACCTCACAATCTTAACTCACGGCATCGGGTCGTTTACAACATCAAAATTCTAACTGGGCCTTATCACAATTCACGATACCTCAAAAAACAATTCTCACACAGTATTATAATAATACTCTTACCCACTTTCATCACAGATTATTTCAGCTCTACCATCATGTTTCACGACAAACTTTTCTATACTTCCTGGATGTGTTCTTCTTTAGCCCCAAATTTTAGCCCTGTCTGTACTGAATTTCTACAAAATTATATTCTTCACTAGCTGAAACTAGTAAGGTTTCCAACAACTTCTAGAACTAACTATACTTAGCATAATTCATCAAGTAGGGTCAGCCCCTCATCACTGAATAGAATGCTACCATAAGCCTTATCGATTCAGAAGCATAGCTGATACCCAGTGTGCATTGTAGCTCGTTGTGGCTGTCAAATCATATGGGGATCCTAACAAGCGGGTCGCCTACTAAGTACGACTTGAAGAATTAGCTCCTTCAGCTTGCTAGCCCCTCGTGTCCCTGTCAGAGGGCAACATAACACACGAGGTGCACATATACCACTCGTACAGTATCTGAAAAGATTCCACCATAAAAGGCAAGGAGGTTGTCTGAGATTCTCCCTCCTACAACTTCTCCACATATTGCACGTTTATCTAAGGGTTGTACCACATCTGTTCCATCACTTATGGCCATCCACCATTCTAATTTATTTAGTTCTACTTCTTGCGGGGTTGCTGTTAAACTAAGAAATAACAATCTTTAGTTTTTTTTTCAACTAACGAATGCACGTTTTTATTCCGTAATTTTCTGTTCACTTCCCTGAGTCTCAGTCACAGCCACGCAACAAGACAACAACAACAGTAGGATACGGACTTCAACATGTATACATGACCAGCTGCCAGCAGTTCTAACAGTTTCAACTATTTTAATAACAATAGTTTTAATAATTTTGACGATTCCAACAGATACCAACGACGTAGTGCCCTACAATCACAAATTGTAGTGCTGTACTATATACTTCGGACACGGACGGATGCTATATACATCGGAACAATTCAAGAAACTACTTGAAGAAATGTTATATACTCGTGATTCTCAATGTGAATATTAGCATTGAACGGAATAACAGTTAAGTGATAGTGCCAAATGGACAGTGAACAGTGAAGTGTACTTAACAAGGTGCCCTGATGATGGCCGAGTTACGGCCGAAACATGTGTAGGGTGTAGTGAACAGAAAATTACGAAAATAAATAGTGCATTCGTTGGTTGAAAAAGCTAAAGATTAATGTTAAGATGCACGGTGAACACAACGTCAAATTAAAAAAATATTTACATTTCCCCACATTTGCAAATAATCATTTCCTGTGGGTCTGGTACATCCCACACAACATAATCGTCCATCGAGGAATACTGGGAAGTTCGAAAACACAGGCTATGCTTCTCCCGCTTGCTAGTATTCGTACAAGGTTAAAACATGATTCCTCCTTAAATCCAATTTTAATTTTAACATATCAACCAGTACAGTTTCTCAGTACAAGTCCAACTTCAATAATGCAAACTCTAGCAACAATATTCACAACACTAAATTTGCTACCTTGCCTTCCATCCAACACTAGTATAAGTGCATTTCTGATGAATGGTGTTTCGACAAACTCGTACAGCTAGGTATAGGAAAGGATAGTTGGAAAGACTGTACCTGAATTTCCGAGAACGTTTCCTACTTCTTCTCCAAAAAGGGGCTTATTAAAACAATATTACCACTTGGGCACATTTATATGACAGGTGGAAATAATAGTCAGAATGACAATTATGACTGGAGTCTGGTTCACAGAACGACAAGTGACAAGCGACTAGTAAACTGAAACAAAGTGACATGCATATTTGAGCCGTTTGACAACTGTTTGTCTCACAAATACATTTTCCTGCACAGCCACTTGTTGTATAGCGTCTTTTGACCGAAGCAGCGAGGTAAGGTTAGACTAGTCACGTTTAGAAGATTGCGTGGTGCAGATGGATAGTGAGGACATTATGTTAGATTAAAAGTAAGTCAGCATGTGGTCCAGTGATTCGGAAGACGAGAATGAACTTTTGGCAATTTACAGAAGCAGAGTGAACTATATAGTGAGATGGAGGACAGTTATGATTATAACGAGGTTCCGCCGAACTTCAGTTAAAACGAAAGAACTTCTCAGCATGATTGGACCCTTTTTGCACCGGGAGCCAACCGAAGTCGCGCTCTAAGTGAAAAACAGTTGCTACAAATAGCATTGCATTGGCTAGGTACAGGAGGACAATATCATTCAGTGGGTGATGTGCGTGGTGTGTCTTAAGGCCAGTGTATGTAGAGCAGTGCGTGAGGTAGTGGCTGCTGTGAACAGGATAATGCTGCCAGAGTGGGTCCGTTGGCCTCGCAACATGACGGAAGTTGTGCGCAAGTTTCACGATCAGGGGCGAATGTCTTTAGTGTGTGGATGCGTAGGTGGGACGCTTATTGAAACTGACGCCCCAACGGATAATGAAGCAGACTTTGATGACCGACATGAGAACCATTCCATAAATGTCATGGTGGTGTGCGGCCCAGATTTGTGCGTCTTTTACGTAAATGCCCGGCAGCGTTCACGACGCCCGTGTTCTAAGAAACAGCAGGATGTACTTAAGAATGGAAGAAGGGTGGCGACCAATTGATAGGGGATAGCGCCTACCCACTGAGGAGATGGTTCATTCCGCCTGTGTCTCGAAATCCCAATGATTAAATCGAGCGACGATTTCTGAGGGCACACAGGTCAACGAGAAGGGTCGTTGAGAATGCTATAGGTATTCTTAAAATTCCCATGCCTTAATCATGTAAAAGTGAAACCTAAATTTGCTTGTGACATTGTGAAGTGTTGTGCAGCTTTATGCAACGTCTGACGAAATGATTATGTGCACTATAATGAAGACAATGAGACCAATGATGACGAGGTTAACTTGCCGTATATGAATGATGAACCTTTGAACACAAAAGGGGAGCTGCGCCTTCAGCAACTGCTTATTTACTTCATACGATAAATTGCGTGATTCATAAAACACGATCGTTTTATATTACCTACAAAAATTTAAATTTTTTTTTTGTTTTAAAAATCTGTAAGTATTAATTCTGCGTAACCGTACTCCTAGATGTTGAATTCGCGGCTTTCTTTTACTTCAAGAGGCAAGCCTGTCCGAGCACCTAACCCATTAGCAAAAATACCACTAAAGGGTTTACGAGGCAGTTTACCGTAATGGTAAGGCTAGGGTCAGCTAATGTTTCACAGCAACCGTTACGATAGCTGGGACACATTACCTGACTTTCAGCCCCTAAACTTACTATACTCAGAAATACAAGGAACACTGTGTAACAAATTTGGGGTCATATCCTGTTACGGAAACAAAAATGTTTACTTAGTAGAATTTGCAATGCAGAACATCAAACTAGCATTTGATTTGCGGGATTGGCTCTGGTTTAAAAAAAGTCTTGATTATATTGCTGTATAATATAACAGTGAACTTACATGAATTAAATGACGCGCATTTTCGCTTGTCGCCTGTACTGAATGTCCGGAGCATCCCTCTTCACCGTCCAGCAGTAATCGGCTAACATGGCAGCACTCCATTTGCCCTTGTTTCTGTTCTCCATCGCTGAGATGTCCTGGTGAAAACGCTCACCGTGTTCGTCACTTACGGCACCACAGTTAACCGGAAAGGAATCCAAGTGTGAATGGAGGAAATGCATCTTGAGTGACATGTTGCAGCCGAGCTTCTCGTAAGAAGTTATAAGATCCTCCACAAGCTTCCTGAAGTTGACGTCTTTTACATTGCCTAGAAAACCAGTCGCAACATGTTGAAAGGCATTCCAGGCTGCCTTCTCGTAATCACCGAGAACGAGATCAAATTGAGGGTTCTGTAGAGCTGACGTATCTGGAGGCCAATGAATACACCCGCCTTAATCTTCTCCGTACTAAGCCTCGGGAATTTCGCACACAAGAATGAGAATGCTGGGCCATTTCTGTCTAGTGCCTTCACGAAATTTTTAATGAGGCCCAAATTAATATGTAGAGGGGGAAGCAACAATTTACATGGCTCTACAAGAGGCTGATGAGCTACGTTCTTGGTTCCAGGTGCATGTGATTTATATAGAGGCCAGTTCTTCTTCCTGCAGTGAACACTTCTGGCATGACTATCCCATTCGTATAGGAAATAACAGAATTTTGTGTAACCCTTTTGCAGTCCCATCAAAATGGCAATTACCTTCAAATCACCGCAGATGCGCAATTGATATGCCTTGTAGTTCACGCAGCTGAGAATTTCCTTCGTGTGTTCATATGTTTCCCGTTTGTGGATAGCATAGGCAACAGGGATTGAAGGCAGTACATTGCCCTTGTGCAACAATACTGCTTTTAGGCTATTCATGGAAGAGTCTGTGAATAGTCGCCATTCTTCCGGATTGTACCTGATGTTCATTGCTGCCATCAGCCCTCGGCGTTCTTACAATCACTGAGTTCACCGTGTGTTATGGATAACTGCTCAGAATCTTTTTGGCGGGAGCGAAATACTGTCACTTTCACAGTGTCTTTCAGAAGACAACAGTTCTGCTTTATTCTTCGACAGTTCTAGATGTCTGATTAGGTCAGAAAGTTGTTTCTGCGTGATCTTGTGTGGTTCAGCAGAGGTTACGTTCAGGAAAATTCCAGATCTCTTGAAGTAGATGGCAGTGGTGTTTTTTCAGGTGTATTCTCCTCTTCCTCATCACAGTCCAGGGAAAAACTGTCGGTGGGGTACTGGAATAGGCAGACCTTCACATTGAGGTACTGGACGAATAGCCAGTGGTATATTTGGTTACTCCACTGCCCACTTTTTCTTCTTGGCAATCTCTTTCTGAATAGGAGGCGCCATACAGAAGTAGCAGTCTGTTAAGCCGTGTATCGATTGCGCGCGGTTGCCGCGCGCAGCTGTTCGTGCGCGGCAAATTCGTTCGTTTGTGTGTGGGTAACCGTGTTCGTGTTTACCCAGCATCGAGCGCGGCAGCCGCGCGCGGCTGTTGATCGACGCTGTTCCTCAGATCTCGTGAGATCACCATGAATACTGCACGTGCAGCGGCTGCCTTTATGTTGATGTTCAACATTATCGAATAAAAGAAGAAACCGAAACGAAAAGTGCGTTGGTGGATGAAGGAATTGTATCGTCGGCGAATGCAATGTGGAAATAGACTTATGCGAGATATGACATTTGAAGTAGTGGAAGATACAGTTAAAAATTTTACGCGAATGTCATTATCGGATTGCGAACACATAACCTCATTTATCGAGCCAAGCGTGAAAAAAATGGACACCCAATTTCGAACTCCTGAACTGGCATTTTCATTTCGTCACCTATGTCCTTCCATGCGTCCACGCGTATACTTTTGTTATGGTAATTAGCACTTTTTGAATTCCACAATATCTCTTTAGATTTATAAAGCTGTATGAGAGCTAGACACTTTTCATTCTCCATTTTGCCGCGAAAGAAACACCGGAACGCCACACGACCGTCTCAACTGAACGAGCAAAGCACACTGAAATCTCTTTGCCGCGGGTCAAAAAACCGCTCCGATTTGGCTCGACACACGGCAAGTTCGCGCGCGGCAGTGTTCGTTCTGCCGCGCGCAGCAACATGGTTTCGACTTTGCGAGGCAAAGCAACGAACATTGCCTCGCGCGGCAGCCGCGCGCAGTCGATACCCAGCTTTAGGTGAGCGCTCTACTCGTCCACTGAGCGGTAACTCGTTCTTGTGAGATTCCTTCCGTAACTTGGAAACCAGAGCCCATTCTCAATTCTTAATGTCATTTTCGTGTTCAGAACCCCCAAATTAGCTAAGCTTAGGTATATTCGTGTCTGTGATTTTTTTAGTGTTGCACAGTGTAATACGAGTATATTCTCTCATTGGTGAGGGCACGGTCCCAGGCTGAAACTTGGACCTTCAGCTGTTAATCTGTATGATTGAAAAATGACAACAAGTGGTTCATCGTAAGGACATTTTATTGTTAATATTGTTACTGTACAACAGTCACGACATTAACAATGCTAATCATTGAATAATTTGTTGATCCTTTGTGCCTTTCTTATATTAACTTTTATAAGGCAATATTCTGACAACCGGTATCATTTTTCACAAGCCTGTCTTGTGATATCAAGAGATTTGCATTATTTGCAACCTGAGTATTTGTTTGAGGCAAAACTTTCGTATACTCTGACCGAGGCAGAGACAATTTCCTTTCAAGCTCTAAGACCTGCAATTTAAGTGTATAATTCAGCAGTTCCAAGTGCTGAATCGGCAGATCTGATTTCTTTCTTTTCTTTTCTTCGTCTGCTTGATATATGGAGTGTCGTTCTGACCCTCTTGTGAGCCATCTCTCACTGGCGAAAAAAATCCTTTTAGCCACAACCCACGACATCGACACCAAAATCCCATGGAAGCAGATATATTATGACTGCCTAGAACAGTGAAATTATTATGTATATTGAAGGAAAATGACTTGTTCTGGCAGAAATTCAACCCCACCTTTTGTAACAGTCGTCTTTTCATCTCTGACAGAAGATGGTGAGGGTATATCAGCCGGCAGTACAGATGTATGTGACTGTGCCTGTTGCTGATCTGCAACTGTCTCCTCAGCCTGAAAACCGTCGTCACCGTGCAAACGTGCTACAGAGGGATTATACTTTCCAATGATATCTAGAATGAGGAGGTCCATTTCGTTGTACTTCGCCTTCTTTTGCGCCTCTTTCTCTTCACCTGCTCCTGTAATTTTTGCATTCTCTCTCTTTGCCTGAAATATAATACTAAACTAAGTTTCGCAGACACATCTCTGACTGGTATAGCGCCAGTCTTCTGCATTTACACGGGTCCATAATGATGAATAGTAACCGCTGTGCTAGTTCTAAAACATAATTATGAATTTATTGAGCAAACTAAAAAAAAGAGGAGAGAAGGAGATAAGTAAATATTTAGTTAAAGAGCAATTATAAAGTGTGAAAGGAACAAGGAAAGGTGATTTATTGATCAATCCAGAATATTCTAGAAAGGAAAGGAGGCCGATACAGTCCGACTTCTTGTAACAGTGAGCAGCATAAATAGACTGTTAATAAATTACGAAGTTGAGTGAATTGACGTTGGTGGGCACCTGGCAGCACCACTGGTTCCCTAGAACCCACCGCCTATATAAATGTTACGCGGTTCACCGTTACCCATACGTTCAATTTGTTACCAATGTCCCCTTTCGCTAGTTTGACCACAGAGTGTCACGAAAGTACAGCCACGGCTTCCCGGTCACCAGTCCTGGCGACTCGGCAAGCTCGGTCACTTCTACTTCTCATATTTATTTTGTTATATGAGAGTTCGAAAATGACCCGAAAAGAACACCTTTTTCCTGTTTAATCTTCTGTAGAACAGCGAATTTCTTTGTAGTCGCCATGTTTCCTCTCCCTGCTTCCACTACTCGACTTGTCACACTAGTCGTTGAGAAGGTGACTGGCAACAAGTCTAGCAAAAGATGTGAAACTTGTGAGACCCGTCGCTCCGTGCAACAGTTATCTAGCTGCCTGCTAGTACTGCGAACGTTCCAAGACCAAGTAGGGTTGTACAAAGCTTCCCATGTAAAGATTTGCGTAACACAATCGTTACGTGCGGAGCTGTCATTCAAAAGTTACTTCTGTGAAATGCCTGTAGGCTCTGCCAACTTCTACAACTTCCCGCGATAGTGCCTTCTTGTTTCTAAAAACAATTTTTTAGGGGCACTATCTCACAAAACCGTTATGATTTAGAGGTGCAAACAAAACTGGTTGGGATAAACAAAACAAATGAGGAAACATTATACACTGTATCAAATACTCTTTCCACTATTGTCTAAACAAAGTGCCTCAATATTGTCACTGCCACCACTTCTGGAAATGCTACATTTAACTGAATCATTCGTATAACCTACTGTCCGTTCAGGTTTTACAGTGAAGGGTTTATCTGCCTCACCGCTCTTGCTATGCTCATGAGGATAATATTAAAATGGTTATAAGAAATAACTTTGTTTCTGTTATAATATCCGGAAAGTTTAGGCTATCGTGGAATTTAGGAATTTCAAGAGGAATTTGTACATAACAATTATGACCAGGGTTACGTATGTCCTTGTATCAACTATACGCTAATCATGGAGGTATTTGGAATAGGGTTATATCTACAATTTTTTGCCACGGCTTAAGTCCCAGCTGACCACAGACAGAACTCGGTTACATCTTTCTTAAAACAAATATGTATTCAGATCTGATCTACTGTATACAAGAAAAAAATCGTAAAAGGCTTATCAGCTATACTGCAGTTAGAATGAGCGACACACGCGCAGAAACAAATTGCGTCTTTCCGTGAAATGGACGAGTCCATGTAACACGGCGGGGTGTGACTGGGAGCCGAGATACCTACTCCATTCTCCAGGTCCCCCTTCACTTACCATGCGACGCCGTGCCATCTCATACTAATCGGGCTCTAATTAATGGTATGACCAAACTACAGAATTGAATATTACAGCATTTCCACAGGTTTACAGCTTTATGGGGGCCGTACAGCTATGAAGGCTGGATCATCTTTGTACACGTGAACCGTCCCATACCTTTATATTTTGAAACTAAATTTGGAAAAAAGAAAAAAAAAAAGACTACTACTTAACTTTCCTACCACTCACCTGGTATGAACAGGAAAATTGGAGTCACCAAACGCATTTTAGCCTTTCAGGAGCGCAAGGGTTTGATACATCTGTTCAAAAACAAAGTGTGGAACCAAGCAAGTCCCTTGAGCGTCGGTATAACCGGCCGGTACACGCTCTCGCTAAAGCTACAACCTTATCGCTTTTTAATGCACGTAGCAACAGCTTATGCAGAATGTCGCTGATGCAACACGATACATCCGTTCTGTTGTTAACACGTGTAATTCTCTCAGCTTAACTTAAATCATGGCTTAAATTAAAAAAATTACTACTACAATAGCCAATCCCAGTGGCCGCGCGGTCTAAGGCGTGGGTCTGCGGCCGCTCGCTTGCAGGGATTGTAGGTTCGAATCCCGCCGGGGACATGGATGTCTGTCTCTGTTGTGTATTGTGAGGTAGAGGTCTCTGCAACGGGCAGATCATTCGTCCAGAGGAGTCTTACTGAGTGTGATTTCAAAACCTCAATAATGAGGAGGCCTAGGCTGTCCAGCCATGGAAGAAGAAGACTAGTACAATAGCCAAGTAGTATAAATTATATGATGAAATGATGCACTATGAAAAGAAATTTACATAATTATGAACAAAAAACTATGCAGGACACTGCAATAGCAAATGATTATTCACTTAGTAGACCAGAACATATGTTATACTAAAGGACAAAATAATCATGTTATTACCAATTTGTATACAGTATCCTGCACTGGGATAAGAATGCTCAAGATGTTCATGTACACATTAAACGGACACTACAGTGTAGGTACAATATGTACGTGCATTAGGGACACCAAAACTTGAATTTCTGTCAAAGTGTCAATTTTAATTTTGTTTGCAGTTAATATACTTTAACGGTGTAATGTATGAGAAAGTAAAATTTGATAGAGGATTGATTCTCCATCATCATCATCATCCCAGTGATCGTGTGGTGCGACATTCAAGAGGTCCCAGAGTTGAATGATTTTGGTGCACTGTTCACAGCTGTCACGGAGTGGTGAGAGTGACCGGCCTGCCTGGCATGACAAGTCGCTTATCATGCGGGCACTGCATGAGGAGGATCAGAAGCCAAACCCAGTGGTGCAGCGTGTGAAAGTTATTATGTCAGCTGGACTGATGCTGGTGCATGTACACAGGTACGTAGTGCACACTCAGATGGAAGAGTCTGATGTGCTTCCATCAAGTGAGGCCAGACCAGCCCATAATATAAATAATTTGATGTAATTTGTCATCACTATACACAAAAATACGTATTAGTCCTAATTTTTTAACAATTTCTTAAATGTTTCAGTTTTAAAAGACCACTTTCAGGGAAATTCACAATTACAAGCACTGAAGTATTGCTGAAGGTTTGAACATTAGTGAGATATATTCGTAAAAATCTTAATGATATATTTGACTCGTACTTCTTCCGTAAATCATCCATGTAGATTGACATTATATACGAACAAATTATGCAGCCCCAGCTTTATAAGATGATGCTAAAATATATTAGACTATGTTTCTGCTGGGTTCCTTGGAAGTTCTTTTAAAATGACACATCACTGGTGTATTACAACAGCAATACCTACCTGTGACCATCAGGATACCATCATAAGTCTCACACTGTAACCCTTACTTTTCACAGGTCTAATGTGCTTAGCTATGCTAATTTTTGTGAGTCCAGTGAATTTTTATAGGCAATAACAAGATGTTTAATTGTAGCAACAGGCATAGTAGCATTCTAGCATTGGCTTTTCATACTGCCATTATTGAAAGATTTTGATGGTGGTTGTATTTATGCTGGGTTGGAATAAAGTGTGTTAGTTTAACTCCATGATATGTGGGCAGTGGTAAATTTTGTGGAGTGTCATGGTGGAGTTACCTGTTCATGGGTTCTGTAGTCACAGTATAGTAGTAAGTTCATGTGATAGAAGTACTGCCTGCAAAACTCACTGTGCATCAGCCAACTGGTAGGTAAGTGAATATGTGATGAAAATAGTCATCAAAGTTTGGTAACTTACGGCCTGCAGAGTTCAGTCAGTATAGTTACTAGGCTATGGGCTGGATGACTAGAGGATCAGGTTTCAGTTGGTAAGAGCAGAGACTTTCCATTTCTTGGTGTATCTACCATAGCTGTTGTGGCCATCCCTGCTTCCAATCCAGTGGGTGCCACAGGTGAAGGGGCTGGACCATAAAGCTGATGTCTCACCTCTGTCTAGTGCCAAAATAAAAAATGCATGGCATTGTACTTGTACTCCCTCATACACTGCTGGGTGTGGTGCATAATTCTCAGGGAGAAGTTAGTGATTCCGGTAGTAAATGGATAAGCAGATAAACATAAAGACAAGAGCAGGTTAGTGTAGCAGTAATATTCATCCTGTGTTCTTGAGGTGCTCAGTTTGAACATGAGCCAGGTTACTGGCTGTTGTGACCAGTTAAATGTCAGGGCAGTATGTTGAAATAGGCCAAAGCTGCCTCCTTTCAAGACCAAACCCTCTCTTTATTATTGATTGTTTTCTCATCTTACCTCAGGGGCGCACAAATCCCAGGCACCAAGCTCCTGTGGGAACAACTTTTTTATAGTGGCACCTAATATTTATGGATCCTTAGTATTGAAATTGCTTCATGTCACCCTTCTGACGCCTAGAATTTTATGGTGTCTTCCAGATTTTTTGGAACTTTGTGAACCCCTGTTTTATCTGATGCTCTGTGATCTGTGTGGTTGAAACAGTGGCATTAAATAAAGTAAGATACAGTGAGTCTAACTTGAAAACATGCAAGTAAACTGAAGAAGCAGATATGACCAGAATTCTAAGGTTGCTTTCCTGTTGTACAGGTTTGTACTTCTGCATATATATACATGATTATTGTTGTCATTTATTTTTATACAGAGCTTATTGCTTGGTGAGGTATGAAGTTCCCATAGTAGGGACTATGAAGATAGCTGTCTTCTGGGATATGATGCCATGTAGTGTAGTATGTGTAGTGATGACAGAAGCTGGGGAGTCCTCTGAAATAGTGATACACTTCTACCAGACTATACAGCATTGTATCCTATCACACAGCCACTGTGTTTCTAATGTATTTACAAAAATATCACCTTTACACATTTAAATATTTCTGTAAGGTCTTGTACCATATATTATTTCAGGGTCCTAAATTAAGTGGTGCTGGTGTCAACGTGTACCTCCCAAGTTTGTCCATATGGCATGTTATTACTGAATCTGGGATATAAACAAGTATGATTTTGGGGTAGCCTGTAATGGCATAACACACATAACAGATTTCCTGAACATCAGGCAGCCAGTTCAGAAACCGAATGGTGAAACATACAGACAGCATGGTGTTTTATCTTTCATGAAGCACGATTAATGGGCTAATAAAGAAATGTCAGCAAATAAACAGGAAGAGGGAAAGGTTCCTTTTTAATGTTGCTATCTGTCTGTCAGGTTCCACAGTATTATATCCCAAAAGATTGTAATCATTATTCTCTTTGCCATGAAAACCTCACGTGTCACAAGTAAGTGAATGGCAGCAGTTGCAAAACACTGCTATAGATGAGACCTGCTATATATGTATCTGTGGGTCACAACTGATAACCATCATCTGAACCTGGCCCTGACCTCCAGGCTTGCAAATGGTATGCATGGTGCACATATATATAGTGTGCTGCAGTGAGGTGCTCTGATGCATAATGCTGCAGTGGGTATACAGGTCAGGTTTACAGCTGTTGGAATTGTTCGTATTGACTGTGTGTGGGTCCTCATTATACATTGTTACATGTTATAGTCGCTGGTCATTTGCTAGTGAGGGGGAGGACCTTCCGGTGGTGAACTTGGTGAATGGTGATTCAGCCATAACCTCAAACAGCACTGATGATGTCCCACTGCAGGGCTACATCTTGAAGTAAGTAAGGTAGCATTGTGTCATGTTTGAGTTAGAAGATAAAGATAACACAGGCTTATTTAACCTCAGCTGTTCAGGTATAGGATGATGGTGAAGTGGCTGATTAATTACACTGTACTTCTCTGACCCCCAAGATGGAGGCATCAGGTTTCAAAATTAAACAGCTTCCCATCCCAGAATACAATAATTGTAATAATACACCTTTGTTTGTGCAGCCTGTGTAAAATTTTATCAACCACATTAAGTAATGGTGCATATCATATAACTTAAGTTGCCAGTTTTTGATTCATGAATTTATTTATGTTTTTAGTTACAGTATGAACTGAAGTTCAGGAATGTGTAATGTAAATCAGTGCCACAACCAACAGGGTTGCAGCTTACTGGTAGAATTGAACCATCAAAGAGCACTGCCTTTATTATAAATTATTCCATATGTGCTTGATGTTTTTGTAACATTTGGTACCGTTTTAAGAACAGATATTGGCTTTAGGCAACATGGTGAATGATTCTTGTCGGGGCAAAAGAAAATATGTGTAAATATTGTTCGTCAAAGAACTAAAGTTCAGATGCCACCTTTTGTGACACTGTGACAGATGGCTGACAATGAGTGCAGACCACATCGTCATCCTCATCCTCTTGCTTGCCCTTGCTGTTAAGTTCATCTTCTTTGAGGTGAAGGATGGTCTGACCAGCATGCACCAGCGTAG
Organism: Reticulitermes speratus; assembly: GCA_021186555.1. Taxonomy (NCBI): domain Eukaryota; kingdom Metazoa; phylum Arthropoda; class Insecta; order Blattodea; family Rhinotermitidae; genus Reticulitermes; species Reticulitermes speratus. The sequence goes on from JAJKFL010000004.1 coordinate 1,837,380, forward strand.
CAGCTATGCAAGAACCCACTCCAGTAAGTTGATATCCCCTGATCTCTTTTCTAGCAGTTTTGTGTAACTTTAACACTTTGTACTGAATTTTGTGGTTGGTGGGTGGCACTTCTGTTTGTATTCAGGGAGGTCCTGAGTTCAAATTTTGGTCTGGAGACAGGGTATCGAAACAGGTCTTAGGTGGTTTCTCTGAGTCCCTCCTAACGTATGCTAGGATAGTAGTAGCTCAACTGAGGCTACAACTGCTACCTTCTACATCTTTTCCCATTTATTATATATATACTTTAGTAATGTCAGTCCGTCAGATCCAAATGTCACACTCCCACATTGGAGTTCCACAGACTGCCACCAGATGGCAGGAGATGCCAATACTCAGAATTCAGTCTCATGGATGCACACATGATGTATAACAGACACCACTAATTGAGGTTTCCATGGTACCTATGTGAAGGGTCACCAGGCACGAAGACTAAAGTATAATATACATACGTACACATTATTTGGGTTTCCACGCTAACTACGGGCACCACTATGAAAGTATAATATACACACAAACATATTCTTCAGTTTTCAATGGTAATGTAAATGAGTGTGCATAGCCTGCTTGGGTTAGTTATTCACCAATTATTGTACCATTTATCCTGACTTAGTTTTGAGCTATTGGCCAATTCATTGAAGAAACCAAGAATAAATAAAAAAACTAATCAATTAACACTGTACATTATTTTGTGCTGTTACTAGCCTTTGTGGTTGTGATATTTGAGGTTCTTATGGCAGTGGATACAGTCTGCTGGGATTGGTACCATTTGGTTTGGTATGTATGTACCAGTGTTTCAGAATTACCTGCTGTTGCCTTGTCCACTAAGCTCACTTGTAATTTTGAACTGATTGTCTTGTCTGTGCACTTAGTAGTTATCATTCAAATAATCTATGCATATTTTATTATCCTACACATTTTTATTTAGTTATAAACAATCATCAGGGAGACACAAGTCTACAGTACAGAATTATTGAATTTGTGTGGTTTGTACATAGTATAGATCATAGGTGGCCAGACTTTCTGAGTCGGGGATCTCCTTGAAAGACAGAAAATCTTTCGTGATCTACCATAGTAGATAATGTATTAATATTAGGTCAACTAGGCAAAGAAATGTAAAATAGCATAATAACATCAAACATATAAAGTAAATTGTTTTATTTATTAAAATTGATCTTTTCAAACAAAAACAATTTACTGTAATTAAAGAGTGTTTTTCATTAACCTTCCTATTGCAAAGTTTATGCATGACACTGCATATCTTGTGATAACTTACCGAAAGGGGGTTTGTAATTACTTAGGAAGAAGTGTAGGCAGTATTCTAAATGTTCATCAGTCAGACGGCTTTGGTATCTTGATCGGTAACTTCATGGAGAAAGCTTCTTCACAGAGGTAGGTTGATCCAAAAAATGCTGTCAAACGAAGAGCTACTGATCTCAAGCCTGGGGTACTGTTCCTCATAGAGTAGAATCCAGACATTTTTTTCATGAGAGCTTACTTTCAGAGGAATATCACATTGGAGCTTCAGGATTTCTTCCTCCAAATCTGATGTGTTCATATTGAACATAGAGGAGATAGTTGTGGCAATTTCTTCATTGTCAACTTCAGCAAATTGAAATTACATAAACACTAAGATTGGCTCAAGGTGCTTAATGTCCTGAAATCACCTCTCTAGTTATTTTCTGCAGATTCTTTCTAAACTAGGGAAATTCTTCAAAATTGCCTTTCCATGCTGCGATTTTAGAAACTGCAATTTTGATTTGAAAGCATTTAAGGAACTAACTAACTGGGTAATGGTTTTATCCTACCCTTTACGTTCAAGGTTGAATGCATTGCAGTGACCTGTTAAATCTGTCAAAAAAGGTAACTTTATCAACCATGATGCATCATGCAGCTGAGATGTTCTTTCTCCAAGTGATTGGGGAACTGAATTATTTCAGGCGACAGGGACTGGAATATTTCTACGATCTGCCCCAACTAAGGCACCTGACATCATTATGCAACAGCAGGTCTTCATACTGAGCCTCATTTTCGTCCAGTTGAGTTCGGAAAAGTCATCTTCATAAACACCTTGCATGAACTGATTTAACTATCTTGGTAGCAACAGTGATGTCTGTAACATCTGTCATGTTTCAAACTTTAGCGCACAGTGCATTCTGATGTATAACACGATGGATTGTTGCAAAGTCAGGAAAATCTTAATTTTTTTTGTCAGAGTGCAAGAAACCCATTGTTCTCACCAACCATGGCTGGGGCCTTGTCAGTAGCAATGCACACAAGTTTCCAAAGACGAAGGCTTGTTTTCTTCAGAAAACTAACAAATGTTTGGTAAATTTCCTCACCTGTAGTTGTTCCTTTCATAGCTGTCATAGTTAAAAACTCCTCCTTGTAGATCATATCAGGGAATACCAAGCTTATGAACATGATTATTTGATAAGTATCCACTATATCAGTTAATTCATCGAACTGCAAGGAAAAATAACAACAGTTGTCGCTGTCCATTTTCAGTTTGTTCTGCAAGCCTTCACCCATTTCCTCCACCCATCTCGTCACAGATTGGTGAGATAGAGGCAAGTCTTTAATTGCTTGCATGATTTCATCTTTATTAATTTATCAAATAAAACATTTCCAGCATCAAGAAAAGCTTGCTTCACCATTTCTCCATCTTGAAAAGGTTTCTTATGCTTCACTAAAATATTTGCAATACCACAGGATGCTTCAGTTGCTGCTTGGGACAGCAAAATACGTTTAGCAAATGCAGCTGTTGTGCTCCTAACTGAGCTTTAAAGTCTTTCACTTTTATCTTCCTTATTTCACTTTTAGGTGGAACGTTAAGATTATATTTCTTATGTATGCTTGAAAAATGTCTCTCTAAGTTCTTCTTCTTCACCAGAGCAACACTAGCACGGCATGTCAAACATACACATTTGTCTCTAAACATCGTAAAAAATAAATCATTTTCCCATTCTCCATACAAGTGGTAGGTTTACGGGCTTTGAGATACACTCATATTTAGTAAGGGTACAAATAATAAAACCAAAATTTATAACACAATTTACCAAAATTGTAGTAATGTAAACATGACTTCACACTTGCTTTACCTGCTTGTATGTACCTGCTCCTATGCGCAGCATTAAATATTTTGGTGGAAGTGACCGGTGCGTGAATAACTCAGCACACATGCTGTCTCCATGTTCAGTCATACTGAGGCGGCAAGTAAATTGTGATAAGAGACTAAAAAGTGGCCGCGATTGACTATTTTGGCCACCTCTGGTATAGGGTCTACCTTTCTTCTTCTTCTACAGGCACGACAACCTCATCCTCTAGGTTTTGGCCTTCTCAACTATATCCTTCCATTTCTTCCTATCCTGGATGCAGTTTCTCCAGTTTTTGACATTTTGAATCCTCAAGTCTGCCATAACATCATCTTCCCATCTATTCTTCGGTCTTCCACGCATATAGGGTCTACCAGCTGGTCCAAAAAGAAATTGTGTGTGTGTCCCTGTAACAAATTAAATATTTTGCAGTTTATATGGTTAATTTTCTGTAAGACTACAATAGTTGGTCTTGTTGAGGTATTCGAATATGTTCAATTTATACATGTACAATGTTCTGAATTGAACTTATTCACCTACCGTTATGAAGGAGGCTGCAGGTTCCTCTGAATTGATGGTGCAGTCTACCAGGCTATGCAGTATGATTTCCCAGAAGATGCTGTTAAAACTATGAAGTCATTTTACTACAATCATATGCATACCTGCATTACATAATAGCATGCAATATCAGAAACAGAAAATTTTATTTTCTGTGGGCTGGCATGATTGGACATAATAGACTGTAGGGTAAATACTCAATTTTTATTGTTGGAAGTGCTATACATACATTAACAATTGTGTGAAATACTCTTGATCCACAGTGGAGAAAATAAATTTTTAGATTTCTGAGGTGCATTTAAATCAAAATGCAGTGAACATCTGTTAACATAGCCAAGTTTCATAACCCTTGCACTCTTATGTGTGCAGGGATGTTGGCTATGGAAGGTTGGGTGGAGGTGAGTGACCATCCACAAACTGAGAGCACTGTTGTCACGCCCACTGAACACAAAAGCGTGCAGACAGAAGAAGATGAGCCCAACTGTCAGACTTCTTTATGTGGGTTGCTGGAAGAGGAGAGTAAGGAGGCATTGACCTCACACTTGGAACCTCCCACTGAGGACAGACATGTTGAGGAGTGCCTTGGAATCTATAAGTCTGAGGTGAAGATACAAGTAGTTTCACACTGTTGACACCGTGCATCTTCGTCATATTAAATTAAGTTACAGACCAACTGATGCACACTAAAACCACTTTTTATGTAGCTTTATTATTGAAATTGTTAAAATTATACCCCAACACGTGTTTCGATCCTAGGATCATCGTCAGGGGTTTTTTTGCTAAAAGCTACAGTCACTTCATATACATGATTTTAAACATTCTAACGGCACTTTAAAAACTTATATATTATAAGTTAAAATCTTGTAAAAAGACTCGTTAAAAGTTGTAAAATTGTAAAAGTACTGTAGATAGTAGATTGTGGAAGTGCTGGCGTGTGGGATCGTGGTATTAAAGGCATGTGATATGTTTTTGTGGGGAGCGAAGTGTACTGCCTGTTGTACGGTGAAGAGTACTATCACTATAGGGGACTCATTGTCACCACATTACAACAGCTGGTACAGTAGGCTGCAGTATCAGGGGGCGAGGTCTCACTAGACTGTTGCAGCTGGTACAATAGGCTACAGTACCAAGGGACCCAGTCTTACTGTACAGCTCCAGCTGGTACAGTAGGCTGCAGTACCAAGAGATGCAATCTTGCCACACTGTTATGGCTAGTTACTGCTTATACAATGATGGTGGCAGTTTATTGATCCATGAGAAACTTTCCAGCATATTCAGTCAATCAGCAAGAATTTCTGTATGAAATTTGAAACATCTATTTGTTATCACTTGATCTGCAAGAACATAGTTTCCAGACAACTATCTTTAAGTACTAAGCAGACACAGCTAGGCACATTGATGCAGTATAGGTATCGGCTGCATCTGGGCCATGGACCATAGTTTTCCTGCTTCTTGTGTAGTTACGATGCTGTAGAATTTTTTGTGTGAGGTATTTGAATTGAGACTTAAACAGGATACAGCATATTTAAAATCACAGTCAGTTCAGACAAATGCCATGATAATGCCAATAAATACAGTACACCATTATTGCCTCCTTCCAGAGCCTTCTCAGCATAAGACAACCACCCTTTGCAGTCTTCAGTTTTCAGGAAAATATACATATATACAAACATGATTAACTTTGTGTGTAATAATAAGGCAACCGTCACAGGCTTCTGTTGATGATTTAGGAAAATTATTTTTGTCTTGTATTTGGGTCAATATTGTAAACCATACGAATGAGTAACCTTTATTGTTTGGAGATAAGATATTTAAATATCTGCTATCACAAGGTTGGTGGCCATTATTTTAATTTGGGAGTAACTGTACCAGTATCAGAAAATGCAGTGCTCACTAGGTTGACTGTACAGTGCAACATATGGCTGCTAAAATTACACTAAAACTGAATTAACAGTACACTTCCTATCTTTTGTTTCAGAATATTTTATTTTTCTGTGTTCAGTCTGAAAACCTAAACATGAAAACATTCAGGACTCAGATTTTACCTTTTTTTATGGTTTTGAAACTCTGTCTCTGATACAAATAGAAGAACACAGATTGAGGGTGTTTAAGAACAGGATGCTGATGAAAATATGGGACACAAGAGGAAGTGATTGGAAAGGGGTGGAGGCTGTTCAAGGAAACTGTATGGTGAGGAGCTTGTAATTTATAATATGCCCCCTGTATGTGCTCATGCGAGGTTCTTGCAGGCTGGAGGACGTGCCTTGAGGGACTCGGAAGTTATGATGCTTGTCGCTCATGGCCACATTCCTAGCCACCAACTAGAGAAAGCAGTGGGAAATCCAGAGAGAGGTGTGTGCATAAGACGTAAAATCCTGAACAGAACTGCCAAACTAAACGATGCATTGACCCACCTGCCGTATCAACATTATAATTATTCCAAGGTGAGTAACATAATTATAGCAGGGGAATGAGAACTAAATAAAGGGGGATGATGAGATGCTCACTGCCACATGTAGAGGCAGCTCAGTTGTTGGATGTGATCAGTACAGAGTTTTAGTGCTGGTAATTTTCTGAAGACGACCACTTGTAAGAACATGAGGGATGAGAGTGGCTACATAATGAGTTATTCTTTGAAGAGTGGAGTAGGAAGAAACGTGTGATGATGCTGCTGGCATGTAAGTTAGGCTAACTTAATGAGATTTAACATTTATCCTACTGGTGTGGGTATTTAAATTTTAGCACATGGTTACAAAAAAAATTATTATTTGAACAGAAATAGATAAAGTTATCAAATAAACAGCATTTTGTCAAAAATAGAACAGAGATTATGCAGCATGTCTTGAAAATACAGTAAATTTCCCTGTTGCCTTAATATGTAAAATGAATTCCTACATGTGTTTGCATTTAGCTGCACTGGTATTTAAAAGGTTAATGAGAATGAACTAAATGAAAATGAGAATTTTGACAGGATGTGCTGTAGTCTCACTAGATCTCTTATTGCAGGTGATGGGTGCTTGTTGTGAGAATGTGATTGGTTACATGCCTGTGCCTGTTGGGGTGGCAGGCCCCCTCCTGCTGGATGGGTGTCTTTTCCATGTGCCACTTGCCACTACAGAAGGGTGCCTTGTGGCTAGCACCAACAGGGGCAGCCGTGCTCTCATGCGTTGTGGTGTGAGCTCCAGGATCGTTGCTGATGGCATGACCCGTGGACCTGTTGTTCGATTTCCTAACATCAGTAGAGCTAGGTACAAGCACATCTGGTTATAGACACTGTTTTGCATTGCTGAAAGTGTGTATAGGTTTACAAATATCTCTACTTTAGTATAACTAAGGGTCAGGTAGCCCTGTCAGTATAATGACTAGGCTACACATTATATGACCAGAGAATAGGGGTTTGATTCCCAGATTTGAGGGGGGGGGGATTATTCTATTTGCTGCTGCATCCAGGCTGGCTTTCAAGCCCACCCAATGTTTCCATTGTTTACTGGAAGTTGTTTCTCCGAGGGAAGAGTGGTGGGTTGTTAAGCTAACTGCACACCTGTATCTAGTGTTGTAGGGTAAGGAAGACAAGTTATACCTCCAGTAGAAGGCCTTGGATAGTAAGACACCTTCACGCTATAACAGGTCGTGTTAAGGTCCGTTGTTGCTCTGTGTTTGTTGCAGTAAGGCCATGCTGTGGATGCAGGAACCTCAGAACTTTGAAGCAATTAAAGAAAGTTTTAACTCCACTAGTCGTTTTGCCCGCCTCTCCCGGATTCACATCCGTATTGCTGGTCGCCATTTATTCATCCGCTTTGTAGCTACAACAGGTGATGCTATGGGAATGAATATGCTCTCCAAGGTGAGTCATTTCAAAGTACGGCAAGTCATTCATTAGTGTATACAGGGTCATGAGAAAAATGTAATAGCTTTAAATATCTACATTTATTGAAGTGTTGTCGCACTTACAGCAAGGGTTCTGACATAACAGCACAAATTGAATGTGGGAGATTTTATGCATGTATTCAGTGTGTGGTCCTTATTTGTTGAATACAATATACAGAAAAAGAGCTGGAACTTTTGATAAGGGCTGCCAGTGTTTCTTTGGTGAAGTTTTCTGCAGCAGCTGTGCTGTTTGCCTTTATTTCTTCAGCCTGTCCTGTACTTTTACATATTGGGGGGCATCACTAACTGATAAACTGCTTACTGTTATGTTTTCTTTGACAACAAATTATTTAATATCAGTGCAAACATCATGCCCTTTTTGGTGACTATAGTTATTTGTTGTAATTTTCTTTATTTGACAGCATCACATCAGTAAAGGCAGGTATTTATCTTCACAAACTTTACTGTAGGTTTAGCTCAGTTCTAATTAATTAACTTGCCTGTTTTCAGGGTAAATGAAACCCAATGTTGAAAGGGAGTAGACAAAACACAATGCATGCCACTAATTGCCTTTTATGAATCTGCTTGCTGATACACAGTTTGAGGAAAGTATTGTAATTGCACAAAATAAAAATTAAGGTTTGATAGAAGTGCCAGTTTTAGGGTCCCTTGTATACCAGTATATATTTACGACATTCATTTACTGTATCTACAAGTGAGTATTACACAGTCGAGTGGGGTCTGTTGCACATTGGTTTAATGTGTCAACAACCTGAGAACACCAGTCAGAATTTAGGATCCTGCATTGCTAGTAATTATTACTAACATTATCTTTGTGTTTTATATATGTGTAAAATATGTTCCATCTGTTTAAAGAATTGATGGCTAGTACAGAGACTGTCTGAGCAGTGGTAACTTAAAATAGCAGCAACTGGATTAACCACTTAACTCTTTCTATTCTGACAGCACTGTTCGAATTGCAGCAGCCAGCTTAACCCCCTAACTTTTTCTGTTCTGATGGCAGTACTGTCTCCTGCTGTTCTGATTGCAGCAATTGGTTTAACACCCTAACTGCTTCTGTTCTGATGGCAGTACTGTCTCCCACTGTTCTGACTGCTGCAGCTGGTTTAACCGCTTAACTGTTTCTGTTCTGACAGCAGTACTGTTTCCCACTGTTCTAATTGCGGCAGCTGGTTTAACCCCTTAACTCTTTCTGTCCTGATGGCAGACAAAATTTTAAGCAATAAATCAGAACAAAGTATTACATCAAAGTCAGTGAGGCATCTTCCAGGTCTGATGTAATACTAATCCAAAAACAATTAAGGGGTTAAAGCACAAAAGGTAATGAAAGTAAGTATGGGGCTGCAGTGGCTGAGGACTTTACCTTCTCATTTCATCTGCAGGGTACGGAGGTGGCACTGGGGTTCGTGCAAAAGACATTCTCAGACATGGAAATACTGAGTCTCAGTGGTAACTTCTGCACAGACAAAAAACCTGCAGCTGTCAACTGGTGAGTACTTTCTTTTGTGCGTGTACACAGGTGCATGTGCGTGCATGCATGTGATATGTGTGCCTGCATGCACACACAAATTCTGCAGTATATGTCGTGGGCAGTTAAGGATTCTTGCATTGTGACTGTATCCCCTGTCCAAAGTTTGCCTTCCGACCATCCCAAGAACCAATTTTGTGAACAAACCTGTTGTGTTGTTGCAGGATTGAGGGGCGTGGCAAATGTGTGGTGTGTGAGGCTATTGTGCCAGCAGATGTGGTGAGCTCGATTCTTAAGACTACTGTACATGCCCTGGTGGATGTGAATATTACCAAGAACCTGATTGGCTCAGCTGTTGCTGGCAGCATTGGGGGCTTCAATGCACATGCTGCAAACATCGTGACAGCCATCTTCATTGCAACAGGACAGGTGAGAGTGTACAGTATTAACTCCTTCTTGAGAAGCTAATAGTTCCTCAGCTAGTCAAGAAATTCCCTGCATTATTATGGAACCTGCAGGTTTATTACTGCATTCACAAGAGCCTATCCTGAGCCAGATCAATTCAGGGTGTGCCCCCCTCCCCAATCCCACTTCTTGAAGATCCATTTTAATATTGTCCTCCCATTTATGCCTAGGTCTTCCAAATGGTCTCATTCCCTCAGGTTTCCCCACCAAAACACTGTATACACCTCTCCTGGCCCCCATACGTGCCACATGCCCAGCCCATCTCATTCTTCTTGATTTCATCACCTAAATTGTATTTGGTGAAGAGTAAAGATCGTAAAACTGCTCATTATGCAATCTTCTCCACTCCCCTGTTACCTCATCCCTCTTAGGCCCAAATATCCTCCTCAGCACCCTATTCTCAAATACCCTCAACCTATGTTCTACTCTCAGTGTGACAGCCCAAGTTTCACACCCATAAAAAACAACAGGCAAAATTATAGTTCTGTGTGTTTTAATCTTTATATTTTTGGATGGCAAACTGAAAAACAAAAGATTCTGCACCGAATGGTAGCAAGCATTCGAGTTCATACTGCTCTTAATTTCTTCATGAATGGAATTTTGATTTGTTAGGGTTGTTCCCAAATATTTGAACTGTTTCACACTTTCAGAGGATTTACTACCTGTCTTAATGTTGTGATATTGTCCCACCTTCTGTTCACTAGACATGAACCTATACTTAATTTTCTTAGCATTTGCTTCAGTTACTTCATCATTTTACTTGCCTGTCTCATTTCTAAAAACAGAAATAAACCCAGCCCTTGTTTTACACCTGTTTTTTTATGTCTTTTTGCTTTAACACCCATTGATAATTTACATCACTTCTTATTTTGTGCTCACTCATTTTCGGTTTAACTCCCTCTGGTTAGCTGCGCACTTGGAAACTGCTAGGAGAGTACAAATCTCATGGTGAACAACTGCCTACAAGTGCCACAATGACACACCCAATCAAGGAATTAAAAAAAAAACCGACGCTAAGATGAATAATTGCAGCAATAATTGGTAATACAGTGATTGTGTAGTAAAGCCTGTGAGAATGAATTTGATAATCTGTGACAGCAACAATACGGAAAATCTACCATCCGTGACAAGCCTAATATCTACAAACTAGGCTGGAACAGAAAACTGAGATGATGACAAATAACACAACCCTTAACCTAACCATCATCATATCCACCTATATTAAAGTGGCTTAACCAAAATCCTAATATAACGACAACAAGAATCTTAAATGGTAATAAAGTGACCAAGTTGTAAAGCCTGTGAGAGTGAATTTAGTCATCTGTGACAGCAATGATATGGAACATATACCATCTGTGACACGTGTACGCAAGTTGTTTTCAATTCCCACTCAGTTTACATAGGCTAAAAATTACATTAATTTTTCTTTCTATATTAATATCAGTAACACAGTAATAATATAATAAATACATGTATATATACCGCATATGAACAGGCTGTCATTGGTATGATTGACCCTAACCCCTACCTATTACATTATTTCTTATGGGACTATTATTTTTTATTTACGCCCACTTTTTCAGGAATGCATCTAGGTATAAAACAAGGCCTGAGTGTATATGTAAGTCTATAATTTTACCTGTTATTTATGTTGGTGTGTCTTCATTTTTTACTCTGAGGAAGGACATAGAATAGAATAGAATAGAATAGAATAGAATAAAAATAGGGTGGGCACCAGAGCGTCCCATGCACATTGACCATTTCTGATCCTTTGTGCAGCCCTTGTATTCATTTGTGTAGCAGCCCCACACTTTGAACAAAGTGCAGTAACCTGCTTACAGAGATATCCATAAAGTCCCCTGGTTTCATAAAATAATGTCCCAGATACCTGAATCGTAATGCAGCTAAGGCTTCACAGTCACCGAGAACATGCAAGGCCGTTTCAGATGCCTGTTTGCATCTATCACACTCGGGACTGTCTACTAGCCGCAGCGTAAACAAGTGTCCCTAGGAAGGACATACTTGTGGGTGTTCTAACAGCAAAATGCTTAAGAGAATACTTGAAGCTATGAGAGAAGATGGAGAAAATTACATAATGAGTCACTTTATAATTTGTACTCTTTACCAAACATTACTTGGGTGACCAAATCGAGGAGTATGAGATGTGCAGGATGTGCGTGAGTGGGAGACATAAGAAATGCAAACAAAATTTTAGTAAAGACACATGAAGACCTTGGCATAATTTGGAGAATAATACTAAAATGTATCATCGTGTAATAGTGTGTAAAGATGCGGAGTGTATTCATCTGGATCAGTACTGAACTGTGATGAACATGGTAATGACTCTGTGGGTTCCATAGGAGTTGAGAGATTTCTCTCATGAAGGATGGTGCTCCATGGAGTTAGTTACATTTGTGGTGTTGCAGGACCCAGCCCAGAATGTGGGCAGTAGCAACTGCATGACACTGATGGAGCCTTGGGGAGAAGATGGCCAAGACCTCTACGTGTCCTGCACAATGCCTTCTATAGAGATCGGCACTGTTGGTGGAGGCACAGTGTTGCCACCACAAGCAGCATGTCTGGAGATGCTTGGTGTGCGAGGTATGTTTACACTGTACAGTAATTCTCAGCCACATAAGGAATGTTCTGTTTCATGGAGTTGGTCGTATATGAGTCTGTCAGCAAATCTGTCCTGTCAGGCAGTGTGTGAATTAGAAGTGTGTTCCTTTATATTCTCAGAGGTGCATTATTACAGGAGCAAATAAGCTGTGCCCTGGAGAGAATGCCAACAGGTTGGCCCGCATTGTGTGTGGAACTGTACTTGCTGGTGAGCTTTCACTCATGTCAGCACTGGCAGCAGGTCATCTAGTGAAGAGCCACTTACAGCACAACAGGTAAGAGCTTTGTTCCTGTCTCAATAACTGTTGGTCAAGACAGATTGGTTCTGTGGTAAACTGACTGTGCAAAGTTGCTAGATGTATCATCCATATTTTGCTGTTATCAGCTGCTGCAGAATTGTCACTGTAGAACATGTTTTGTAAGTTTCAAGGGATATCAAAAAGTTTCTACCTTTTTTTCCCCAGATATTTTTTATTTCTGTTTTGGACATTATGAACATATTATTTCTCAACATAGTCTCTCTGCTTCTCAGTACACTTTGTCCATTGATGTACAAGCTTTTTAAGGGCATCAGAATAGAAGGTTTTTGGTTGTGTGCAAAGCCAGTCATATGCTGCTTCCTTCACCTCATTATATGCAAGTTGTTGACCTCAGAAGGAGCCAGGTCTGGATTATAGGCTTCATTGTGATAACATCTCTAGGGACAGGAGCAAATGGCAATACAGAAGCACTTAACACTTTTCTGTCAATTGCCTGGCACCCATCTTGCACAAACCTTGTACAACACAAGGCTGTTGTACACTACTGAATATGCTGACCCTTGCTAACATTTAATGTTTGTGCAGTTTCTGCAGTAGTGACCCTTCTATCCTTGAGAACCATTCTTCCAGTTTCTCATCCCTGGTTGATGTGGAGGGGATCCTGTGCATTCTGTATCAGTCATACTTATCCAGCCTTGCTTGAACACTTTTTATCCACTTGTATACACTTTTCTGAAAAAGAGCATTGGCTTCATACTGAACACATAAATGTGTGTGTATTTCAGCACCTTGCACACTTTCTGCCCATAATAAAGAACATATCACAGATCTCTGTTCTCTCTTGGTGCAAACTAAAAATGGCGCAGCCATGTTCCCTGTACAATAGGAACTCACGCATTAAGAGCAAGGTCAAGTCCGTCAGTGTGCTGACACATCACATAACCAGTCACAGTGTTGTCAGCTCTCAGAGGTTGGCTTTATACCAGTGACAGCCAGAAAAAAAAATGACCTGGAAACGGTCTGGAGGTCCCTCATAAATTATCCAATTGTCCACAACTGTCAGGCTTTCTTCATCTCCTCCTCCTCCCTCTTCTTTCCTGCAGTTCAGAATTAACTTCTAAAACGGTAAATCCTTCTTAGATAGTTAGTTGGACTTCTTGGATGGTGAATCAACCCATTGTAAAATGCTACTGATACAGGGTAACATGCCTTGTGTGTGATATGAGTGGTCATATAATATGCATCTTAGACCACATGGCCACTATGATCAGCTGTCAGCCTGGTTATCAAAGAAATTATTATTGAATCTTCCTGGTCCTTGATGTCCATCTGGGCGGCAGACTGGTTTTGGGGGCACCTTCCTGGGGATGAAATGACTGGAGCATGAAGCTAAGGGCTTACCTCCAGCTAGTCCCATGATTGAAAATGGAGCTTTACCCCCATTCCATGTATACCCCAAGGAGCTGGATAGCTCAGTTAGTATAGTTTACAGACTGAACAGCTGAGGAATCTGGGTTTGATTATTAGCATGGAAAGGAAATTTCTTCTCCACAGCATTCAGATCAGTTCTTAGGCCCATCCAGTCCATTATGCACTGGTTGTATGGAGGATATCTCCCTGTGGGGTAAAGCAGCCAGAACATGAAGTGGACAGCTTGCTTCCATCTAATGCCAAAGTTAAGAATGTGTGGGGCCATACCTGCACTCTGCCACGATCTCATTGTATGGTATAAGGAAAAGATTTAACTTTGCCCTACGCCATACAAGCTTACCCTGTGAGGACAAACCAGTTTGCCTCTGCTGCAGGAAACAGACCTCTCACCAAGTCAGCACTTGTTTCAGGGCATCAGTGAGTACATCAGGCACTGAGCCAAGTAGCCCTGCTGTCTGTAAGGACAAGTCCTGAAGCCCTCAGCTGTCTGGCACACAACTGGTACTTCCCACGACATATACTGCACTGTGGAGTGTGGTCAGGTTACCTCAGCAAGAGACTTAATGAATGAATGGATGGGTGTGAAATGTGTATGTGCACAAATCAATAGAAATTGTTGCTTTATTAAACAGAGAAACATTCTTCAGCATATAAAAAGTTCATTAAATTATTATTATGTACACAGAAAAGTGAACTAACAAATTCTTTACAAGCAATCTTTGGCCCAAAATTCCTTCACCCTCCTGCTTTTCCTCTTACTCTGTGAACATTGTTAGACTCAGTGCCCTCTTCCTGTTAAAATTACACCTGACAACACTTAGCTTCAGAGCTGTGGTGATCTACTCCCTCTCTAAGAAAATGTATTGGCTCCCAATGGCATCATTGTTTTGTTTGAATATTTCTGTGCTTGGATTAGATTGACTGCTCTGTAATTTATTTAATGACATTTTTTTTCAACTGAACAGTGTATAGTACTAAAATTTCAGATAATTTTGGACCAAAGGGATATTGAATGAATTGGTTGTGGTTCATTATAAGGTACTGCAACATCAAGTACTCTCTGGTCTAGAATTTGAACCTGCATATGAAGCAGGAGTACTAACCACTATCATATGATGTTCACCTCAAATTTAATTTTTATAAAAGGAAAGTAAGCACATGCATTGTTAATAACAGTTTTTAGTAAAAATGACTGGAAAATGGGGAAAGCTGTTTACCAAGAGACCAGTTTCATTTTATGTCCTCATTGAGCCAGAACTAGCACAATTTGGAGATGACATCAGGATCATGTTTCATAATGTTTATGCCACTTGTCAGTAGACAATGCTGCTAGTTTGGATTTGAGTTTCTCTCATAGCATTGAATATTAGGAACAGTCTTCTTAGGTGTGATATCGATAGCAGCTAAACACAGACACTTAAAAGGAACCTGCTGATGCCTGAAGATGGAGACAGCAAGTACCTTTCTCCTGCACTACATGGAGTCTCATTCTAGAAAAGTGTAACCTTAATGCCATTATTCAATACGAACTTTTATTCAAGAAATTCGTCCTTTTTGTGAAATACAGTGGAACCTCGTTGCATCGTTCCCGTTACCTTCGTTTTCCCGCATAGATTGTCTGCCTTATTTGGTCCTGGAACTAGCCACATATAAATAACACTATTTTTTCCCCGCCTCCATCGGTCCTCGAACTGTCGTTTTATCGCTTCGATCATTGAAAAATCACGGTCCTGACGCAACATTTTCTTAGATGGATAGTTTTTTTAAAATTTGAAATGATGATTTAGTGTGCTGCGCGTGCATGTATTGCTGTCTTAGTGCTGCCTGGATTGTCTGATGCGTGTTTAACCAAATACCAGAATGAGAAAATTGCCTTAATTTCGATCATTTTGGTTTTCCGTGAAACTGAGATGCATGTATATTCTTATACAAGATCTTCGAAAAACTCGGAGAAAAGTTACTGTTTTACTTTGTGTTAACAGTGATGGAAGTGACAAACAAGTGCCGATTGAGTGACAGTGATCGTGAAAGTTTTCTAGGCCTTGAAAAATCGTACTTTGAATTGAGGTGTAAAGTTTGCACAAAAAAAATATCAATCAAAGGTTTTCTCAGCAAGAAGTAATAATAATCATTAAATTGTTCTTATCTATAATTTTTAATTGTTTCCCGGTACTATTGCTTTCCCCTATATATCGTTTTTGTTTTCCATCCCCCTAAAAAACGATGCATCGAGGTTTTACTGTATATGATTTTGTCTTATGCCAGAATTTCTCATGGTTCCAGTTCTAATATATGTTTTTCTGTTTCTTAAGTACCCACTTCTCTGTACGTAAGTTGCCTTTATTTTTTATATTCTCACATAAGGAAGAAAGAGAAAAAGTAACAGAACAAAGACAACCCACAGATAAAAATGATGTTGAAGTGTTTTAAATGATCCTGTACATGAGTCCCACTCCTTTGTAACCAAAAGCATCTTCTTTGATGTCTGATTTAATGATGAGGCACATCTGATATCAACAGACTTTCCACAGTGAATGTGTCTTGTGTGTAACACCACATGGGCCTGCAGTTCCTTCACTTAATCTGGTACAGTCTACTGACAAATAGTGTAAGGTCTGAACACCACAAGGAAATGGCCAATCCAGTTGACAGCTTCTTACATCTTTTCAAATGTCTCCGTATGGTCGCAAGCAATGCACGTGCGAGTGTATGTATCGTCACTTTCATTGTGAGTCTCTGGTCCAAACTGGTGCTCGTGCGACGATTTGCTAGTGTGATCATAGAGACTGCTCCTTACATGCATACGTAAAGCTGTCAACATAAAAATAAGTGATACAGGTGGAAAACTGCATATTGGAAATACTCAGATTGAAAATTTTGAATGCTAATGGCTCTGAGATTTCAGAGCATCAACATGTTATACTAAGGAGTTTAGTTGCTACATACCAATGTTTTGAGAAAACCTGCTCCCTCCATCTTCAGAGTAGAAGATGGACATAGCAAGTTCCTTAGTAATCTCAACTTCAAACATTTGTTTCTGTCCTGTGTTTGTCATCACTCTTTCAGAGCCATAATAAGATTTCCAGTTGTGGAAGTAGAAGCTGCATATGTGTGCCTTCTGCATCAATTAGGCCACAGGACTATAAGATGCACTTTCATATGAATATCTCATTCTTTCAGACCTACCTGATCTGCTGTCTTTTAGGTATTTCAAAGGCTGTACATTAGTGTCAGTCATTGTGAGATCTTCAAGGTTTTTGTGATGACAGATTTCAAAAAGGGCCTGAATTTCATTAAATTAAAAAGAAAAAAGAAAATGGAAGATGAGAATATGGCAGCTACTTGCTCTGATGACTTAAGGTGTTTAACAAACTACTTAAGATGAACTCAATGATTCATACTCTTCGCATGGTGGTGTTATGATATACACACAAAGTCATAAAAGAGGGTTCCCTGTGTACAAAGAATACATAGGAGAAATAAGAAATACAAACAGAATTTTAATCTGTCATGAATACATCTGTCTGTAATAGCAATTAGTCTGTATACTAAGGAAGTAAGCAAAATGAAAGTTCAGTGAATGAAACTGAACACATCCTTCCATACGAAGGGGTGTCCAGAGTTTTCCATAGTGCAGTTCATTAATCTCTTGTTCATACCTTTCAGCTGCTTGTTGTATTTCTTAACTTTGGCTTTGGCTTGTTCTTCCTCCCTCCGTTCCCGTTCAGCCTGCAGCTGTTCTTCTGAGCCCCACACCTCCAGTGCACGCTGTTCTACCTATACCAAAGTAACAGTCAGTCAACAGAACAACTAGAGGCATTTGTCCTAGTCAGTCATGTGTCACACATACACAAAGCACCATCAGACCTGCAATTCGAGGTACAGCTTCATGCTCCCCCAGCGCACGTTGTGAGGATTCTTTTTTACAATACACTTGAGTGGTGGATCTCGTTTCTCCAGGTCACAGTCTTTGAGGAGATACATACTTTTAGCTTCTGTTTTTGTGATGAGTCTGTGCATTTCTTCACTGTCCCTGCAGAAGAACACGTTATGGTTTTCTGTAGTTTCAGAATTTCTTGAACAGTCCAGTAATGACTTCTGCCATACTGACAGCTAGAGAGTAACACAGTTAGTCATTGAGACACTTGGTTAGTTCAGTGATCAGTCACTCAACTGGTTTGCAATCATTTACTCGGTTCATCAGTCAGGGGTAACAAGACATGCTTCAAACTTCATGTAACACCTGAATGTAGATGACTGCATGTTCTGTATGATATTTTCTAGCATTGCCATCAGACTATGGAAAAGAAAGTTACCAACTGAGAAGTGACCATATGAACATTTGGCAGGGCAGTTGCACAGTTACCCTTTCTAGGATCCCAGCCTGTGTCTGGCTGGTCAACACTCTTGTGTGACCCCGTTTCCCGCACTTCTATACAACTTACCCATTTCTAAATTTTGCTCACTTCTACCCTGATGAAGGTAGTATGTTCCTCTGGAACCCTAGTTGCCACCTACCAGACTACATGGTGTCATAAATGTATGTCACTAATAATTCCAACCATCAACCACACCACCTGAAAGTCCAGAACTTTACCTGCAGCTGTCACAAACAGGATGATCAAAGTTCTGGAACAGGTAAGAATCATCAAAGTCTCCATTGCACTCTTTGCAAGTGGGTCGGTCCGGTTCCATGAAAGGCGCTGGTCCTGCTGTGAGTTTGAGCTGCCAACAGACATGCTAGTGAGAGTTGAGGTTATCATGGCACTGACCACGAGGATTACTCTTTTCTGCAGTGTGATGTCATGTAGTTTGGTAGATAGGCACGAACATGTTGGAGGAACCTAATGCCTCCAACTTCATTCTGCAGAGGCTTATTATGCGAGATTTGAAGTTGTCATAGTGACAGCTGTAAATATGATGCAGCAGGTTCCTCCAAATGTCACATCCTACAAGACAGTAAAGTTCTAACATGTGCATGTTTAAACAACTTAACAAGCAGCAGTGAGTAATGAACACACTCACTATTGGTGCAGTGATGATCAAGGTTCTCACACTGATGGGTCCATACTGGAATTTTGTCTCTAAATGTTGCTGGATTTTGCCTTGGCCTTACAATAAAAGGTTCCATTAGCAAGGAGAAATTCTACTAAAATTAATACCCAACAATATAATAATGTGATATCAGTGTGAAGGTTTACCAATGATATGAGTAGCACAGCCCTAATGAAATTGCACATATTTTTAATTTATCACCACCACCTACCTGCACACTATGCTCAATGGTGCCATTGTTATTCTAATGTCTCACACTCACACAGCAGCCCTGTGAGTACCATTGAAAGAGTGACATTAAGTAGCATGATCTGCATACAAGCATAAATAAATAAGCATTCTTTACAGGTTTACAGTTCATATTAATGACAGCTGAAATTGAAACAGGGACAGATGCATGAAACTCGTTTTTAAGTTTCAAAATAAGGGCTTCTGTAGTGGAATACCTTCCACAAGAGATGTAATAGTTGCAGGACCGTGAGACAGTTGTCTGGAATTATACTAATGTGATGGTAAAAAAAATCTGAATGGCAAGGATTATGATGGAACCTGAGACATCTCTCTTCCTATCTACTGTTGCATTCCTTTTAAGTGCCCTCTAGCCTACGTCAACAAACACGAAACACTTCTCATTAGTGAAGGTTATCACTGTGAACATTCATATTAACGGAATGGTTAGATGATTGGAGGGGGAAATGTAGGTTTTGAGGGAGATGTGGAAGGGGTTGATCCATGGGAATTCCTTCCTTGGCTTTAGTAGCATTATGTCATTTCATCCACACCACTTGCAGTAACTGAGTGTGCAGTACTCTACTTGTTGCACCCAGCAACAATTACTATATGTAAACTTATTGTGGTAGTTTAACTTCTGTGCCCAGTATTCATACCGGCTCATCATCTTGAGCTTCTCCCACTTTTTCCTCCAGCAGAAATCCGCCACCGCTGTCGATGAACTTACTACCCTGGACCTTAATCACACTCTTCTCTATACAGTCTGCTGTATTTCTAGAAATTAAATGCAATACAAAGATATTTATTTTAACTTTGTTAGTAAAACAACAAAAATCACTAGGCAGTATACTTGCATTAAAACATTGTTAGAGCAAGACAGTCATAAATAATTGGGCAATGTATTATAAATACATTGCTACCTTAAATAATAAACATTTCAATTTACACCTCCACCTCTCATGGCAGGAGTTTGTCATTGTATGTACAGAAGCCACATTACACTGAATGGGGAAATAAATATTAATTTATAAATGGTAACCAGATATATTATATTATATTATATTATATTGTATTACATAATGCTAACCATCTGCAGTGTCATCTCCAGACTCCTTAGCATATAACTGCATTTTCAGGAGGTAACTGGAAGTTATACAAACCTATAACTCCTTGTATATTAAGCATGCGAGAGTTAAATGTGTAGAGAAGGCAAAGGTCCTGTGCTTAATTCAGCACCATATCACATGAAGTTGTATGTGGGAGTTGAGGTTAGCTTTATGCATTCGCAACCTCAGCACTACATGGAGGTAAGCTATATAATCTGGTAAATTTACCTCAGGAGAAAATGACTCCGCTAGCCATTGCGTAGGTGGCTGGGTAGCCCCTGAGTCATTCTGTCCTTGCCAAGAATCAAACTGCATCACTTTGATCCCCTGCGTGTTAGCCTAGTCATTATACTGAGCTATACCAACTCCACAGAGTGTATTGAATTGTATTTCATTTTCATTCTACAAATCCAAAGTGTTGCAAAACCACTGTATATAGAACATGTCAGAAAACTACAATATAAAGCATAAATATAGAAGAAACTAAATCCGAACCATGTCTAGTATTTCTTTCATGAATATCTAAGTTACGTGTAAATCGATCCTTATTATTACAAACAAAGCATAATAGTGAGAAAATGTATTGAGATTGAAGAGTCAAAATTTTGAGGTTGCTGAATAACTTTCTGCATTACTCATTTTTACTGGTATTAGTGATAATTCTTAATATCTTTTTTTGTAATCTAAAAATATTTATGCAGTGAGGTGAAGCACCCCATGTTCATAGCATTTACAGCTTCGTTTCTTAATTTGTAGGTTGCGTTTTCAGTTGTTAATTTCATCCTAAATCCATATTGTTCCATACTTAAAATATTATTATTAATCAAGTGTTTGCATTACTTTTTCAAAAATTTTTTAGAATGAAGTTAACAGGGATATAGGTCTGTAGTTAGATATGTCCGTTTTACTTCCTTTTTTGTATAAAGGTTTTATTATGGAGAATTTTAATCTATCGGGGAAAATACCCTTAACAAGAACTTTATTACATATATAATTTAAGAGTAAGCTTAGGAATGGAGAACTTCTTTTCAATATTTTGGTGGAAATTTCATCATAGCCGTGTGAGTCCTTTGATTTGAAAGACTTGATTATTTTTTCAATTTCAAAAGTTGTTGTGGGTTTACATTTTATTTTTAAGCATGTGGGTTAAATGTAATGTGGCATTAAAGATACACTTACATTTTAGCATAAGGATGAGGTATAAGTCTCGCTTGTTTTAAAAGCTGGGCAGCTTGTCTGTTTTTCTCAATTCTTGTCTTTTGGGACGCTGTTAAACTTATGTTATCGCTTCCAGAATTATTCCCGTTGCCCCCTTGTACGTCCTGGGAGCCTGTATCTTCTTCCTGATTTTCATTATTGTCGTTCATTTTATACACATTATACATTACAGACCCTAACCTCGAATTACGCCCGAGACTGTGGCTTTTTTTTATTTTTGTTTTGTTTTGGAGTAACGCGGAGCTGCTTCCTGCCCCTATGCTAAACCTCAGCAACCATGGACACGTGTAAGAAGTTCTGAACTCGCAATATGTTTCCACAAACTGATTCTTCTGAAAAGCACCCTGTGTAGAAATGATCCGTGCTTTGTAGTGGAGGTCCTGAACGAGAGATCGAAATCAAAGATAATATTAGGAAAAGTGGACACAAGTCGCAGCAAATTTTGTGAAATGAATGTATCTTATTTTATGTTCAGTTTCTAAGTTCTGTACCAACCTCACGTAACCTTTCACGTGTTTTCTTACGGTTCGATTTCAATCAGTTCGCTCCATTTAACATATCACTGGAGAATGAGTTCGGTATTGTACACCTATGCTGAGATCTCGCAGGAGTATCTTTCTTTCAATATATGACACTCTTATGGTCGAGATTATCTGTGCTTATGGTGCTGCATTCTGGCAGGATTGTGTTGTAGTTGGAATGAAATGACGTAGAGTGGTGGTGCGCCGTTCTTATTTGATATAATTGCGGATATTACTGTATTAAGGTAGGAAGCTGCATGTTGTTGTATTGTATATTGATCGAATTGCCGAACTTGACCATAGTGACTGTTGGCAGTCGTACATTCGATCTGATACCTTAGAATGGATCATGACGGATCGATGAAAGGCATTCCTGGGCCATGCCTGCGTACCTGGAGCGTAGATGGGCGAGTATCAAAATTATATTAGAAACTTAAATGCCAATCCCTTGCGCACCCGAACAGGTGGGCGACGGCAGTGCGTTGTTACTAAAATGTTATGCATATTTTGGGTGGTACGCGTCTTGTTAATAACTGGTGTTGAAATAAGTATCTTTTCGTGTCATATGGAAGGACGTTTGAGTTATTTGTACGCAGAAAGTGTGTAGTGTGAGATACTAATATGTGGGGTGATTCCTTTGTTAGAATGTAAAGTGCCAACCGAACGTCGCAGTCGCGCGGATTACACGCGTGTTGGTGTTTTGGAAAAGTTCAAATCTCTGCCTGGGCACTGGCTGTTATGACCGATGAGTTGCGTTATTTTCTTAAGTCCGTCCAAGTAAATGCCTGAATAACCTCAGATTAAACTTTCATATACATTTTTCACTTATTGCCCCTCCCATTCCATGGCATATAGTTGGAGCCACGACAGCGTCAGTAGATAAACGAAGAATAAAGAAGATAAATCCGCGCCTTCATGATCTTTTCATAGATGGTATTCAGTGGCAATCATCCTGGTCATATTGTGCATTGAGGGTCAGTGGTATGTCGAGGATTTCGCTCTTCTGCAGAAAGGGTTAAAGTGTATTAACGAACGTTGCCTCTTATTCTGTGGATCTGAAATTACTGTGTGTCAGTCAGTAGTTAGATGATTTCAGTATGGACATGAGCATGAAATGTGTGTGTTAACATAATAAATCAAACATTTGTGTGTGTTAGCACTGTAATCTTACAAGTTATTTCAGCTTCAAAGTATCCATTCACTTGTAGTGTGAAAAATAAGGACTTTGAATGCTTTCCAGTTGTTAACTTCTAGTTCCAGAGAAAATCACAGTGTTCTGGGATGCGATGCCATGTAGTTAGGTGGATACCAATGTTCGGAAGGAATTTACTGCCTCCATCTGCACTGTAGAAGAGCACTACCTTGAAGATGGAGGCAGAGATGCGTAAAGTCACCATAGGTGTGCAAGTTGTGTGTTTTGGTGAGCTCTATGCAGTAAAACTTCTCATTATATTTGGTGTATGGCAGGGTTGTACAAATTTTCCAAAGACATAGGAGCCACCTTAAAAATCTAGGTGCCAGATTGGTGACGTAAACAGAAGTGCACAAATGCTGGGTGCCAGGTCGCAGGGGTAGCTACATTTTGGACCGTGGTTCCTAATATTTGTGGCTTCTCATTATGGAACTTTCTTCGTGTCACCTTACTGGCACCTACAGTTTTGAGGTGGCTCCTAGATTTTGGAAAATTTTTGCTAGTTCCATACTGGAGATGCACAAATATTAGGATCCACCATACAAAATTTAGTTCCTCATCCCATGACTTGGTCCCCAGTGCCTAGGATTTGTGCTTCGCTGGTGTGAGGTAAGGTGTTGTTAATGCTGTGTAGTGTGTTGTTTGCCCTGTTATCTGTGATAATTTGATATCAGCTGTGGGTAAACAGGAATAGTTGGGTGTAAGCTTATCTTTATGACATTATGGTTCAGTGACCTCAATGTTCCATGGCTATTCAAAGATGCAGAGTTTGGTGATGATGTTGGAGGAGTTCAGAAGCGTAGAGTTGGGTGGATCACATGGGTGTGAATATATGAGAGTTTACATAATGAGGACCTGTGTGAATACAAAGTACATGTGGATTAGGGTGGTGAAATTGAGTTTACTTTGAGCTGACTGTGGGGCTTGAAAAAGGGAAACGGATGTAGCTACGTGGAATTGTGGTGGGAGATGAAGTGGATAAAGAGGTAAGAAGTAATGTTAAAATGAATCTTAAGGGAACTGGGTGTGAGTATTTGAACTGAATTGAGATGGCCACCAGGACTTCTGTGAAAAGAATGTAACAGCAGGAGCTTTTGTGACTAGTTTATTGACTAATGATGACTTAATCCATGCAGTTAGTTACATTCCCATTGTTACCATCTGTAGGGAAGGATGGAATTAAACAGTACAATGAGTGAAACCTGAGGATTGAGTTTCTTTGCAAGTCTGAATCAGGCTTCAGTGACCTAAGAAGCTTGACCAGAAAGAGTTTAAAATTTGTTGCACTGTTGGTTTTAAAGCAGACATTGACACGGCTCAGGGGTTAGACACTGATGTCTTAGTGTGGAGCTCAGATGGTGTCTTAATCATCATTGCACCATTGCTGTTTAGTCCTGACCAGACAGCACATTATTACATAGTCTTTAAGTTGGAGACTTCTTGTGTGAAAATGGAGTTTGTGTCTGACTTTTCCAGTGAGAGTCTCTTATGTGATAAGTAATACGTGTCCCTTAGCAGCCCATGCTTAGACAGGACACGTGTATCAGTACAGCAGACAGTTATATCACTCGTAACATCACGCTGTAATAATGGAGGCAGAGACAGCATCTGAAACGTCATATATTGACACCACTTTCACATGAGAAGACTTCACTGTAAACAGCCAACATGAAAGCTTCAAAACCTATACAGAATGTTCTGTGACCTAGTGCCCAAACTTGAGGAGTGTGTTCTACAGATCATTTGGAGCAAAATGTGTCTGATAAACTGTAGTTTATTTTGATACCAGGTAACACACCAGTGAAGCAAGTTGGCACTGTTGGAACTTGTTTATGTGCCTGCTTGTACACTGTCTTGGCTAGTGGCTGTGGCTATGTTGTGTTACAGTTTGGTGGGGCAGTCGAAACACCTAACACATTTACAAATGAAGAATATGGCAACATGCATTTTGTATACAGTTTTTTCAATGGAAATGATAGGGCTGCTGTGGCATTGATATCCACTTTGCATAATTTAATATCACAAACCATTTGAGATTGTACACAGAACTCTGAGGGAGACTGCTTACTCCCCACAAGTTAATGCAGAATGTGAACAACAGTGGTGTGGAGAAGGAGTACATCTCCTATCAGGAGATCAAACCAACCATGTGCGATTTTGTGAATGGCTGTGGCCACAGCTGCAAATTCTGCCTAATTTCTGTTCATGGATGAGACTGAATATACCCAGGATGGTACCACAATCACGAGGAATTTATACTTTTGGGCACAGAACAATTCCCATGGTACAGCACTATGTCATTTTCAACACCCATTTGCAGTTAACATGTGGTGTGGAGTATTAGGCAATAATATGATCGGACTGTGTGTCACCAAGTGACATTTAACAGCTCCATATTACAGGAATTTTCTGAAAAATTAATTACCGTTGTATTTAGAGGATGTGCCTCTTGCAGCATGAGAATAAATGTGATGGCAACATGATGGAGTGCATCCACATTTCAGCAGAGAGGTAACGGAATTTTTGAACAAAAATTATGAAGATGGACTCCTGGGCTGGTGACTTAAACCACTCGGTCACCTGACTCATACCCAGTGATTTCTTTTTTTGGGGTTGCATGATGTTGAGAGAATATTGTGGAAAGGCGTCATTTATTAGAGGCCATGAATGAAGCCACCATTGGTAGCAGAAATGAATTGGTACACATACAGTGGCAGCATTCAATGGCACAACACCCTACAGCATGCATGCATTGTGATGGTGGGCATTTCAAGCATGTGTTGCGATAACCTTGAGAGTTAAATGTTGTAAATATTTAAATTATGATGATAACGGTGATTTGAAGAGTAATTTTTATTCAGTGAAAATGTGTGGGATAGGACCTTGTAATAGGCCTCATTTACTTTCATGTCTTCTGCAGTTATGTGTTCATCATCATATGTCATTCAAAGCTAGGCAGCTGGAAAAGCACAAATATAATTTGTGGTAGATACAAGCATAATATGCTGGGTGCATGTGTGCTGAGTAGTCCTGTGCTTAGTATGGTTCAAAAGTCATCCATTGAGACTTTTCATTACAAGTAAACATTTGATTTATATAAGGAAAAATCACAGCAAATGTTAAAAGTTTTGGCAGGCAACTTCACTTTTGTGTTCGTTTAACATATGATACCTGATGATGCTGCAAGTCATTTATGCTGATTTGAGAACTTTCTTTTCCTATGAAGAAAAACACAGAAATGTTAGTGGTTGCTAGTAAGGAGATTGGTCTAGAAGTAAGTGTTGAGAAAACTAAGTACATGGTCGTGTCTTGAGATCAGAATGCAGGACAAAATCACAACATAGAGAAGGATAATAAATTCTTTGAAAGGGTGGAACAGTTCAGATATTTGGGAACAGCCCTAACAAATCAAAATTTCATTCATGAAGAAATTAAGAGCAGATTGAAGTCAGGGAATGCTTGTTATCATTCGGTGCAGAATATTTTGTCTTCCAGTTTACTATCAAAAAATATAAAGATTAAGATATACAGAACTACAGTTTTGCCTGTTGTTTTATATGGCAAGAAAATTAGTGACGAGTAATGTAAATTTATGGGAAATATCAAAGCTCAAATTAGACAAGGGAGGCACTGGACTCATCTGTGGTTCGGAGAGTAAGTTGAAAGTATAATGTAAAGAAATGGGGTGTGAGGGTGTGGGCTAGATGTGTCAGTATGGGTCATATGGTGGGCTGTTGAGAACATAGTATGTACCTCTAGCTGAGCAGCTTTTTAGCAGCTGTGGGGTTTTTATCAACTCTGACGATGAAGACCGTGAGACAGTAGGGACACTGATAATAGTCTTGAGGAATATGGTGATCAAGATAATGAAATTTGTGAGATAATAAGGGCAATGATAATGGAAATAAAGCTGAAGATGGAACAGGATAATAACAAGGATGGTGAAGCTGAAGAAGACGATGGTGCTGAAGCATATGATTTTTCTTAAGAGAGATTCTTTTCCCAGACTGCTGTAAATTTTATTTCTGTTAACTATGAAACAATGTTTTCTTGAATTTTATAAATTGTGTCTGGTCGGCAGGAATTAATCAAGTTTGCGCCGATGTGTCGATATTCCAAACTTTGTACAGTGGAACAAGTGCAGCCTTTCGTTTCCATGAAAGTTGACTTATGAAATTACAGACATTTGAAAGCAACCTGAATCGACAACCCTGAACAGTCATTTCTGCAAAAAACTGAACACTTATGTGCAGTTACTTGGGCATGACATATGAATTTAGTGTCTTCTAGAATGTGATACCATGTGGTCTGGTAGAAATTTACCAACGTTTCAGAGGAATCCTCCGCCTCCATCTTGAATCTTGAGTGTAGAAGAAAATAAAGTATGGCGAGGACGGTGTGTATGGCAAATGGCGGACAACCAGGGGACGTTGGCGCGTTAATAGGCGACAGTGGCCCTCAGAGGGGCGGGGGATGTGGCAGAGCATGGGTAGTAATTGAGGAAAAGGGTGAGAAACAGATTATTAGATGGGGCAGAAAATAGTGTGCCAGATTCTGTGGGTCGGGGGTAAAAAGCTGAGGAACTAGAGGTCAGGATACAGGCCTGAAGGGAGCCGAATGCTAGTGGCTGCTGGTTCTGTGCTGCATACTGCACTGGTTTTACCCGCGCGCTTCATTTTACCGTGAAGCTGGGCACAGTATGTTACGCCGAAACGTTAACTTCTGTCAGACTGCACGGTGTCACACCCCAGAAGACCGTAATCTTCATAGTGACCGACGCGAAGAGCTTAACTCTTTTATTTGTGTATTTATTTATTTATCTATCTATTTCATACATTCTGTAAATCCGTGACAGGTTGAAAAGCCTACTGGATACAGAATAAGGCAAAACGTTTGACATATCCCATTGCATAGCAAGCTGCACTTAGTTTAGGTGTAATTGGCTCTGTATTAATTTTCCAGTTCTATGTATTGTCGGTAACTATTCCGAGAATGGTGACTCTCACGTGTTTGTCATGTTAAGTGAGTGTCAAATTATATTGCAGATAAAGTACATAGTTGTAGATCTGTTATGTAGGTGGCTCAAAACGCCCAAACTCTTGTGTGCTGAGGTCTCAGTTCTTGTTGAGCTGTTACGTCCCGTCACTGGGCGATGGTGCTTGTCACCCAGCGACGCAGCGCAGTAGCCCAGAAGAACGGGTAGTACTGCAGCTGCACCGCTGTGTTTTTGTGGTTAGAATAACGGAGCAGGTTTTATGTTTGTGGAAACTGTCGTTGGTCAAAGTGTTGCAAAAACTGCCGATTGGTGTGTTCATACTGTAAGTTATGTACCAGCTTTGCACAAGTAGCCTGGACTGAGCGTGGGAGGATTGTGATCATGAATGGTTATTTGAACTTGACATTTAAAGCATTAAAAGATGCCATTCTATCCCAGAAAACGCCACAACACGCACAGTTCAAGCAGGACTGTTAAAGAACCCACAGACATATTTAAATGTGTGTAGGTCAAATTGATTGGCTTTGAAATTCTTAGTTCCATGCGCCCCTCCATTGGTAGTGAGGTGGGAAGTTCCTCTGATTACAGTAATCCCTCGGTTTACGAGCTTAATTCTTCGAAAACTCGTAATTCAAACACTGGTAAAATGAAAATTAATTTACCTTAAATTTTAATTGGTTCCAGAAGTCAGTTTCTGCCCAGACATAAGAAGTTCATCTTAATATTCGTATAACAGCACGGTACCCAAGTATGAAAAAAAACACGGATATCAGTTACTGCATTTAAAAACATTAGACATTAACTTCTGTATAAACAATTCCTATTTATTTCTTAATGTTGCGCCTGATCACACTGAATGACGCACGCACGCACACAAACACACACGCTCGGTAAGACTCGTCTGGACGAGGGACCGACCTGTCGCAGAAACCTCTACCTGACAACACACAAGATTCGCAAGAGACAGACATCCATGCGTCCGGCGGGATTCGAACCCGCAATCCCAGCAAGCTAGCGGTCGCAGATGCACGCCGTAGATGTATAAACAATTCATAAGTAAAATTGTGTGTAAAGTCCATACGAATTAGATGAATCTTTATCACAAATATTATATACAAAAATTCCTGAAGATCTGATAAATGCGGAATGTTTAGCACCAAGTAGGGCGAACTTCATAGAAAAGCTACGAGTACAGTGAAAGACGGTGCAATGCTGTTGCTTCTGCGCAGACCGCTCAGGAATGCCGTTACGTTTACGCATTTGAAAAGACGAGAACCGGCGACAGCCGAGCAGAGGCGCCGGCAACAACGATCGGTTTGCTGGAGGAAGGAGCTCGTGTAAGCGAAAAGCCGTAAGCCGATTGCTCGTATATCGAGGGATCGCTGTACTTAACGGCTACCACGTGACGTAGGGTAACTTGGTGTCTGCTGCAGAAACGGCTGCTGTTGACCCGTTAACGTCAGATTACAAGTGTGGACTCGATGAGAAAGCCGCCGTGGGTTGTTTTAAAACGCCATTTGAATATGCACCTGCATGTGGTGAGGAACGGCATAAAGAAACCTGCATGATAGCCGTTTTGCGAACCTATATTTGGACCCCGTGACGTCCAGAAGCAAGTTTAGTAGTTACTTTGTACCACAGAGTGTGTTAACTTCACTTGTGACCCACGCGCGCAACTTCAATCGATACAGTATTCAGGACGCCTGTAGTTTTGCTTGGAATTTACGTTGCGACAGCATGTGAAACCTGGTTCGACGATTTCTTGTTCGAATGCCATGCATCATGTGCCACCTGCTAGCTTAAAGAGGCTGTGCAGTGTTCCGGATGCGCTGTCACACGAAAGGCTGCGTAAGATGCAGTTGCATTGCGTCTGTCCTCGGTTGCCTAGCAGCGGTTTTATTGCATCGCCATGTCCGTGTTATAATGTCGGTTACATTTATCGTCTGTAATTCCAACTGGCAGCTGGACCATCACTTGGGACGTATACATATCAGATAACATTTCGATGTAAATGTTTCAAAATACGCTTCAAATAAGTGGGCATGCATTTAAGTGAAATGTTTTATTCCGTGTTTGCAGTAGAAGAGAGAAAGAAGGCATTCCAGTGTTGAGACGAACCTTGACACTTCAGGTATGGTTGCCATGTCTTGGTGTGTGCGTTCGCAACGAATAGTTTGTAAAAGTGCTCCAGTCAACTTCGTCATGTCTTATAACCACATGTATTACCACCACAACTCGTACACAATATTGAACTACAATGTAACAAACTTTATAACAACTCCCGACATGTTTCGGTGTAACATCACACCATCCTCAAGGGAGACACACAGAACACTTAAAAATGCACAAGCCTAGTTGGTTAGGAGTTCGTTAAAAACATTTTGTTAAAATACTACATGACGGCGTGTGTTAAAATATTATACAAAATTTGCTGATGCGTTGCAGATTGTTCATCGACGAATGTGCCAAGAAATGTGGTGTAGCAGAGTACAAGCGTCAGGTTTTATTACGTAGCCTGGTATTGGCCTCGTCTGGAGTATTTGAACCTGTTGTTTATGTGGTAGTGGTTAAGTGTTCTGTGTGTGTCCCTGAGGATGGTGTGATGTTACACCGAAACATGTCGGGAGTTTTATGAAGTTTGTTACATTGTACTTCAATATTGTTAACGAGTTGGTGGTAATGCATGTGGTTATAATGAGTACGTACACGGTATGGACAATTTTAAATTCATTGCCATGTCTGCCTGCCTGCTCACATGTAACCACGGAGAACCCATATGCATATTTTATGAAACTTCATCCTGAATGACCTTATTACTGTTTGTGGGCATGTTATAATTTTGGTTAAAATCGGACGAACGTAACAGACGTACGTGAAGACTGCGTGCTTCTCAGCGCGTATCTAGTGGACCGTTAACTGTTTAAATATTTATCAAAGTGAAGACATGTGTCGGGGGGTGGGGGGGGGGAGGGAGTTGAAAAGAAAAACGAAACGTTTGTGCCAATAGCATATTCCGTAAGTCGTGGGTTTTCGAGGTACTTAGATAAGAGTGAGTGATCGTGCCGAAATTGTTAATGGTGTGTATTTTTTAGTGACATGTTTGTATTACTGTATGAAATAATTGTCCTCGCTTGCAAATCGGGGTTAGTCATGTAGCCTCAGACAATTGCAAGGCCCATGCCATCAGCAGTTTCTTCATGGTGCTACAGTATGTTTCTGGCCTCGATATTGACTGGTTTAGAGGGTATCTAAAATCGTTATTAAGGCGAGCCGTAGGACTCCTTTGATGGGAGATCAGACCGGTATGTCGAGGTCTGTGCTTGTAGAGGTCAGTACAGAACAAAAGTACGTCCATATATGGAGAGGGATTAGACCCTGCGATCACAGTGCTCGAGCTGTCAAGATCATACGCGTGTCAGGTAGACTGTGTGATTGTTAATGCAAGATCGGCTTTAATGTTCTGACGTCTCTGAAGCTATGCCTGCAGTTTCAGTCCACAGCGACTCTGCTTGGTCATCCAGAAAATGGTTGCTGCTGTGATTTTTTGGAGATGGGACGGGAGGGGACAGCCAGAGGTGTTGCTTACGTTGTGGTTTTAATGACGTTAAATTTAGTGGTTTTAAGATTTTTCAGTCCTCCTTGTTGTCCAAACTCCGGGGGAGGGGCAGATGTCTTGCAACCCCCCACTGGCGCCCATGACCAAGAATTATTGAAGTTTGCGTGTCCACTATGCTTCGCCGTCGTAAAGTATATAGAACACTCGTTTTACCATTTTGCGTCTGACAGTTCCTGTTCGAACGCCGCATCTTGATTTGCGTTGTTTTCCTCATTTCTCCCCATTGGACTACTTATGCCTCGTGAAGCAAGTGATGCAGCTGAACAGCAGTATCATGTGGCTGAGTCGCGCACAATTTCTTTATTTCCCCCACCACACACATACACACCGCTACACGAAGTTTCGTCTTCCATCCAAATCATCGATCACCACTTTGTGCTGTAGTCTGCTCCAGCGTGAGAGGGCAGCCCCCTCGTAGGCAATCAATGAGCGTCAGCTGACTGCAAGGTATGGTCCGGTAGTAGTAAACTTAAAATTGTCGTAGCTAGTTCTCACTGTGAACTATAAAAGGCCTGTGGACGCGGCGCTAGCGCGACAAACGGCGCTGTGTGTGAGTGTGAGTGCGTAGACGTGCACGTGGAGCATTTGATATTTTCGTCAGAAGGTTTTGTGCTAGTTGTTGTTGTCTGTGTTCAGATTGTTCGATTTTTAACGTTTGTGTAATGATTAATTAGTTTAGGCAGGAACTGGTTGCAAGTTAAAGTCTTCTCACATGTTACTCCATGTCGACTGGTAAATAGTTGCCGACTTTCGAAGGATCGTAGTACTTTCGTCTTCAGGATCAAGCAGTCTATGAAGTCTGTCGTTCACTGAAACTCAAGGTTCAGTCCAAACACAATTCTTACATTTCAAGTTATTCATCTACATGTTTCGATCCCAATTGAACGATAGTGAAAGGCACAACGGGATGACAATCATCAAAGCCCAAGAAGAGTCGCGGTCTGTTCTTGCATTGCTTAGCTCTGAAGATGAAGGTACTAAAATCCTTGGAAATGCCAGAAACTATTTATCAGTTGACACGGCGTAATATACGAGAACAAATTCAGCAGCACCGGTATCAGAATCTCGGATCTATCAGGGAGGCGCTTGATTGTCGGTTTGTCCTTCGTTTCCGGCGAAACCAAACCAATATGTCAGTTATCCGTAAGCGGCATTGGAAAGTGTGCTTCTGGTAATATGTATTATAGTGCCGACGACAGCCGGAAAAATATCTGTACGTCACATAGCAACACTGATTATTATATCAAGTTGTCTGTAGGTTGTGTGAAGGAGGTCGTGTTCAGTGCTTAGACCTGTAGAGTGCGTTTAGAGGATACACGTAGAATAAATTCGGGGTTAAATGCATGCGTGTATGTTTTTACAGTCCAGCTGTTTTTCCGCTGCTTTTCGAGTTCACTTTGTGCACATTCAGTAAAATTGTGGTACCAAAGTATTCCCCCTTTTTAGTCTTGACACTTTCGGTTGCTAAGATTATACGAGGCAGAGTCAAAGAATAACGTTAATTTACTAATTCGTGTAAAACAATGTATGACAAATGCAGAGTGTATCATTTCTCAACATAATCACACTTTTTTCAGCGCATGTTGTATAGCGGTTTGCAAGCCTTCTGATCCCATCCGCGAAGAAAGTTCGGTTTGTGGTCGAAGCCACGTATACACCGCAAGAAGATTTTCTAGTGATGAAGTTACTTCATCACTGGCAAATCTTCGTCCACGTAAGACTTCTTCTCGTGGTCTGAACATGTGATAATCCGACGGAGCTAGATCCAGCCTATGTGCGGGCTGTGGGAGAAGTCAGATTTCAACTGCGTCAGTGCTTGACGGTAGCCACCGCGCGATGTCGTGGAGCAAAAGAACGCACTTTTATAGCAAGCCTCTGCGCTTGTTGCGAATTGCCGGCTTCAGATGAGGTCTGCGCTTTTCTGGGATGTTACGCGGCGTTGAGTGGTAGTTCTGTACCGACGTTTCGGGACAACTTATCGGTCCCATCTTCAAGGGCCAAGAAGTTCAAGAAGAAAGGAGTTCTTGAAACGATAGGTTGTCCCGAAACGTCGGTACAGAACTACCACTCAACGCTGCATATGTCCCGGAAGAGCGCAGATGTTACCTACATCACGGCGGAAGCGTGAAATCACCCCGGCTTCAGATGTTTGAACGCCTTCTGATCACAAAAAAAGAAAAAAGAAAGAAAGGATCACAGCTCACTCTCTACAGCGGTGCAGCCATGTGTAAAGAAGATTCGTAAACAAACACAACACTAACTAAAACTGGCACTGACTTGTCGCAGCAATGCCTGGTATATACTTAGACAACCGCTGTGTTTCGCAGTGCGTCGATTGTAGCACCTTTTTGATTCGCCTTCCTGCATATACTGTCGGTGACGATTGAATGTGGATCATTGGTGGAATCATGCCGACAGGGAAGAACTGAGGTACTCGGAGAAAAACCTGCACCATTGTCACTTTGTCTACCCCAAATCCTACATGGACTGCCCTGGGTTAGAACCTGGGCCTCCACGGTGGCAGGCCGGCGACCAAGTGCACGATTGATGGCACGGCCGCAGAGTGTTTCTGAAAGGCATTAACACATAAGAGTGGGTCATTGGCAAGGTTATCTGTTTAAAGCCCCTTACGGAGGTATATGAGATGTACAGGTCATCGAAAAAGATGGTCCTGGTTTCGAGGCATAGTAACCTTTATGATAAGAGGCTGTAGAGATGAGATTTACCGTAACGTGTTCATCAACGCTTAAAGTATTTATACGTACCTCAGAGTATTAGAATACCGTTCGTAGACCTGCATACATCTAGAAGGTACTCAGCTTCGTGCCATGTTCCTTGAAGCATTGACGGAGTGAGTGCCGCTACGCTTGTGTTAATTATCTCTCGCAGATGACGTAAATCACGACTTTTCCCGGCTTGAACGAGATATTTTATACATCCCCACAGAAAAAATATCCAGTGGTGAGAGGTCAGTACTCCTTGTGGGCTACGTGGTGGTTCGCCTCTTCCAGTCCACGGATTAGGGAGATCTGAGATTCAGTGCACCTCGTACCTCATGCCTGAAGTGGAGTGGAGCACCATCTTGTTGAAGCAAAATTTCGCCTTCTTCTTGTTCAATGTCGTCAATTCGTGGAAAGGTAAACAGTTGTCTTGATGGTGTTTACATCTCCATGCCTTATGCCACACCACACATTAACTTTCGGGAAGTCCGGCACATACTCGTAAATTTCACGTGGCCGTTGCGCTTGGAGTATGCGCAAAAAAAGATGCGCGCGTGGATGTTGAAGAAAATTTTGTGAGTTATCTTTCCCAGTTGTGTTTTCTTCAAATGTTGTATTAAAAGACACAGTCTTACACAACACGTATACACGTTTTCTGGGTTACTAGTTTCGGTTTTGTTAACGAGTAATGATCAGACCTTTTTTTATGAACAGCCGTCCATTGAAACTTACCTTGCATATAGGATGCCAGGGTACGTTTCACTGGACGGCCTTTGATAAAAAAGAAGTCTGATGATGGCTAGTTAACAAAGACGAAACTAGTAACCTGGAAAACTTGTGTATGTGTTGTGTAAGACTGTGTTTTTAATATAACTTTTGTGAGTTGATGAACACATTACAGCAAATCCCATCTGTATCTCTCTTATCATAAACCTTATGACGTCTGGAAACTAGGTCCATTATTTTCGATGACCCGCTATTTCATAGTAATTTGTAACAGGGGGGCACGCGGTGGCACAGTTGGTTGAGGCACTGCGCTACAAACCGGAACGTCGCGGGTTCGATTCCCGATGGTGTCACTGGAATTTTTCATTGACATAATCGTTCCGGTCGCACTATGGCCCTGGGGTCGACTCAGCCTGTAACAGAAATGAGTACCAGGAATCTTTCCTGGGGGGTAAAGGCGGCCGATGCGTAGGGCTGGCAACCTTACCGCCTTCATGTGCCAATTGTCTAAAAACCTGGGAGCCTCGACCTCCTGGAGCCCTAAGGGCCTGCCAAGGCCTGTATGGGACCACTTTACCTTTAAATTTGTAACAGACCATATGGCGTCTCATCCCATCTGACATTGTTTACTAATCACGTCATCACCCGACACTATAGTTTGAGCCACAGACAAAAGGTCGTTAAATATGTCATGAATGTATGAATGAACATACACAGAAATTTGAACAAACAGAACTTTTTAACTGCATGCCACCGATATTTATTATCGAATTACATACTGTAGAACCATCCGTCAGGCTTACAGTAGGAATTCTGACCTGAAGCTGACAGATGTACAAACAAACGATTATAACTGCTGTACAAGAATCGAGAATCCCTGAAACCTAACAGGCTCCAGGGTGTGTAACACAGTATATTGGCATTAAAGATGCAGGCAGTTATATTGAGAAGGTGCAGAACAAGACTCATTTCTTTACGCGGTATGTGGCGAAAAGTCATTGGCAGTGTGTCTAAAATTTATCAAACACCAGTACAATAATTTAGTGTATTTGATAAGTTGGAAGTGTATGCGGAATCCCGCCGTGCAATATTTGAGGCTTGGTAATTCCTCAAAATAATATGGAGATTTAAAAATTCTTCGCGGAAAACGCATTCCGCCTTCAGTTAATGCTGTTTATTGTGAGAACCATGCGGAACACAAACACACGTGTGGGCAAAGTGCTGGGTTATTTAATATTTACGTAAGTGCTTCATACGCGTTAGTCACTGCTGTGCTGTAGAGGGTTTATCACTGTAAACCGAAGCGTGTGTGCGCAGTTAAGATGGAGAGTTGCTGTCGCCCTGTGACGAGAGGCGCCACGGCCCCGATAAAACACGCGGTAGTGTGTGCAGCAGGATCCATTACCCTGGGGGTGGGTTGCTGTCACTATTGATCGATTAATTCTTTGATAGCAGATTACTCGGAGTAAAAGAGCACAGCTTTGCGTCTTTCATATTGCAGCAGCGTTTTCTTTTTTTATTTCCCTTGCATCTCGTTCTTCATCCCCTCTTTCCCTTCCCACCTTCCCATATTTTTCTCGCATTCTGTTTCTCCATATATTTTTCCTGTGGAGCAGTGCTGACCAACATGCACCCCTCAGTCACATGAATAGTTTCAGTAACACAGTTTAACAAACAATATAATAGGTCTGCAGAACATAATATGGCAACTTTAATAAATAGCAATAAAACAAATGTGTTTGTAAGTAACTGCGTTCCAGTTGATTCAATCCCCTTCCCCCTCTTCGATACATGCGGGCGAGTCCTTACGAATTGTGTGGCTCTCCAGTGGGATGAAGTTGTCCCCAGCCCTGCTCTGGAGCATGGAGAGCTGAGTCGCTATCGTGACTAGGCTACATTTTGGACGATCGGGGAAATGGAACCCAGTTCCTGTTAGGGGCAGAGAGATGTATTGTCTCCACGGCGTTCGGACCGGCTGTTGGACCCAACCAGTCAGCTCTCCAGTGGATATTGCGGGGGTTGGGGGTATTTTGGTGGAGTTTTTGGGCCTTAGAGAGTAAAGCGGTCGGGACGTGAAGCTGACCTTGTCTGTATCTAGTACCAATATTACGAGTGCATGGAGCTATACCTCCACTCCCCATAGCTTTCCATAGCGTTGTGGCGTAGCGAAGCACGGAAACCTACCTTTACCTGTTCTGAAGGCTCGCTGCCATTTTTTTCAATTCCTCCAGCCCATGTACGTCTGCACGAATCTGCTCATCACATCGCTAATTCCAACATGACGGTCGTGCGAACTTCTTAGAGTGTGTCTTGGGGATCTGAAATTGGTGATTCAGAAAGTCTGCGAGACTTCGTGAGTACATTAAGTTATTTGAGGAAAAAATAAGTCCTGTTAATATGGGCCCAATTCGTGAAGTTTAAGGAGTCACGGTTGTTTAAAAGTAAGGTAAGGACGTAGTTAGACACTAAGGTTTATAATGACAGCTCTTAACAATAACTTTGCTGTATAAGTAAAGTAAGTATTATTTAATTGTGAAACTTCTTGCTAAAAAGTGTTCAAATTTCACATTTGAGTACGGCGTAATGTTGAAGTGGTTGGCAGCACTGTGATGTACATTGTAGTAAATCGAAAAGAATACTATTATAAAATACACCCTTTTTTATATGGCAAATATTAGTGAGCCTTTACAATTCGGTATGGAGATGTCTTATAACCGTGCTTACAGATGTACAAGACATTTTCTTGCGCAAACACTTGCAAAATTGTTTAAGGTGCGAAATTGGTAGGTTATGTCTGATGGCCTTCACATAGAGTCTTTGCTCGTGGATATTAAGTACAGAAGTATACCTCTGACTTGTGTAATTATTATAATTCAGGCTTATCTCTGTATACAGATCGGTGTTTAAAGGAAAGTAGACTCCATAGGCACTTCCTGGAACTCCTTGTTTGGAGTAGGTACACACTACGTGATGCACAATTCATAACAGTGAGTGCACGTGACTTCGTATAGAGATCACTGACATCTCAAAGGCATCCCAGCACCGACTTCCAGGCGTTACACGTGTGCTCCATATAACATAGCGTCTGCAGGTGTGACCCATTGTTGCTGTTTCTGATGCTAGCAGTTAGATATTGGCATTAATGATGCGTCTATTACAATTATACTTTATTTGCTCCAGTGTTATGACCTTAAAAGTATAATGGAAAGGCTGTAACCTGTCCCAGTGTTTCAAGTTGTTAGTGCTTAGACATACCCGATATCGATTGTATGTTGGTCTGAAGATTGAATGAAATGAAAATTTATTTCCAGAATTATTCGCTGTATTTGTGACGGAATATCGTGTTTTGGTTCTTGTCGGTCCTTTGTAACCCGAACTATCCATGAATAAAATATGGCTCTGTATAGAAACCCGCTGCGTGACAAACTCGGATTTGATTGACCGAGTGAGCTGGCTAAGTCGGTAACGTTCTGACTTGTGTTTGGAAAGTGTCCGAATCTAATCGTGACCGGAACAACGACTATCCTGAATCAGGTGTTTTCTTGGTTTTCCTCAGTCCCCCAAAACAGTTGCCGTCTTAGGGCCACAAATGAGGCCACAACCGTTTCCCTTCCGCATCGTTTCCAATACGTTATGATCGTCGTACCATTTGACGCTGTGAAGTCAGAGCTACCGACAGCGTCATTAAATAGGCCACAAGGAAATAAAACATATATTATTATTTCTTTTATTTGAAGCATATGTCGATATTATGACTAACAAAGTACATTACTCTGGCTGTTCAGTGTGACAGCTTTTTCGCGGTGGATTTGTATTTCGAATGAATAACATCTGAATGAGATTGAAATACAGCAGACCCTCCTCATTCGTGGTTTCGCTTATTCGCGGAAGAATTACTGTGGAAATCCTCGTATAAGGCGGTGTAGGTACCTCGGTCACTGGCGGTCGTGCTTGCATAGGTCTGCACAAGAGGCCTTATTTGTCTGTCTGTGTCGGTAGCTGCCTAGATATCGTGCGGTATGGAATGTACATAGACATACGTTTTACAGTTTCTGAAACTAAGTCTTGCCGTCGTGTTTCATTATGCCTGGGTTATGGTTGATGCGTGCTGATGGAGAGCCTGTTGATATGGTTATGTCTCTGCTGGAGAACGTGGAGGCGGTGCTGGATAAGCTGGACAGACGAATGAGCATCACCTCGGCATGATGCCATTGTGATGTAAATGACTCGAAGTGTTGCATCAGGAAAACTGAAGATAGGAGCGTGGGAAGCGTTAAGGCCAGTGCTCCATCGGGCGCGAAAATTTCTTGTGTGAAGTGGTCGTTACCTCGTCGTCGAAAAGATGGAAAGGGCGTTGTGTGTATGGCTGGAAGATGAGACACGGGAAGGTTGTTCGTGGTGCTGAGGTGAGGGAAAAGGTCATGTCACTAAAGGCTGGCGTAAAAATTGTATCCGAAGTCCAGATCGCCTTGTTCTTGATAATGCTCCAGTGCATCCGCAGGATGTTGGTCTCGCCGATCTGAATATCCAAGATCATTATCTGGCCAACGTCACCACCGTACTCCTGTAGTCACTCAACCAGGGAATCATCACAACATTCAGGAGGTGGTACACACCGCACCTTGCGCAGTATTTTGGATGAAAGTGGTAAGGAGACCTTTGCTAGCGCGAGTGAATGCTGGAAACCATGCAGCGGTGCGTCAGTGTGAAGGAGTCCGTGGAGGACTGGTGCTTGAAGGAGCTTTTGTTTGGAGCAGTTAATGACTTTCTGAGATCCCACACAAGCAGGACGACGTAAGGAACATCCGCGTGTTATCCCGTAAAGCAGTGTTTCCTAACGTTTTTCACATGGAGAAACTCTTAAAATAATTTCTCATATTCCGAGGAACGTCTGTTTATGAAAACGAAAACAAACCAGAGGCAGTTGGAGATTACGGCAGAATTTCCAATTGCCGAAAAAAATTCCTGCAATATTTCGAGCCATGTTTGGAATTTTGCGCGTTATTTCAACATTTTTATTTATTTCACGGTTTCTCGCGGAAGCCGTAACGATGTTCTGCGGCACTCTCAGGTTCCTCAGAAGCCTGGTTGGGAAATGCTGTCGTATAAAGTTCCAGCAGAAGGATTCGTAGGTGTGA
Source organism: Reticulitermes speratus (assembly GCA_021186555.1). Taxonomy (NCBI): domain Eukaryota; kingdom Metazoa; phylum Arthropoda; class Insecta; order Blattodea; family Rhinotermitidae; genus Reticulitermes; species Reticulitermes speratus. The sequence goes on from JAJKFL010000004.1 coordinate 1,877,720, forward strand.
AAGATGCTGTATTCGAGAAGTTCTCCACTCTCATGCTACTGATGTAACTGAGGAGAACTTAGAACAGCTGCACCAAAACGAAAAGTGAGGAAGGATTCTGACGCTGTTGTGGAGATGTCTCATCAGACTACCAGTGCCCTGGAGAAAAGCTTCCAGATGATGGACTACATACTAAAAATGCAGGTTTTCTCAGTTACAACACAACTTTACTACGTATGTAGCTGATTTATTAAATAGTAAAGTTGTATTTGACTGAGAAAATCAGCATTTTTAGTTTGTTGTAAACACAACGGGGATTTAAGCAAGAGATGGAAGCGACCGTAGCACCATGCAGGCTGATGTATGAAGACAGAGCAGTCGAAGATAACTGCGTCTTCTGTCTCCCTCTCCGCTAAGCACTGCGTCGTTCAATCACCCTGACAACTTTTCAGCCCGGAACAGTGTCATGCCAGTAAACACCAACACAAATGTTTGTGTGTTTATTAATCCGTAATTTACATCTCATCACGCATCGTATGTTTCTGGTGGTTCCCCTAACCCCGTTTTTAGGCGCGTTCGCAAAATTGCGAAAAGCGACTATTATCGTCGTGTCTGTCTGTGTTACCACGTATTAACCAGCCCAGTGTCTGCATGCATTTAGTCAGTGACTGTCGAGGCAAACGTGGACACGGTGTGTTTGGTATACAGTAGATACAGTATAACACTTGCTGTGATGACATATTAAAAGTTCGGCGAAACAGTTACTTGTCCATTGTATAGTATTCCAAAACATATCGAAAAGTGAATCTGTTTCTGTCCTCAGGCGCTGTAAGTCCAGAAGTCATGTCTAAAAGACGAATGCAGTACTTTATTTTGTAATAGGATGGGTATGTTTGGAAGACTCGGTGTTCAATATAAAAGTCTAATGTGTCCGTAGCGTCCCCATTTTTTAAATCTCGAAAACTTCTCAAGATGAGAAAAGTACACATAAAATGTGTATTTCAGTTTTCTGTACAATATTCGTTCGAACCGTTTTTCGCTCCGATAAATTTTTAAGAAATTTACGCTAAAGATGCGCGCAGAAATGCATGTAGATCTTCATATAAAGTGACCTTTAAGATTTTCGGATCTAAATGAAAAAACTTTTCATAGAATTCTCCACTGTTTTCCAAAGAAACCCCGTTCCCGGGTTGTTACACGTACATTCGAAGATACGCCGACCCACAGAGTGAAGTAGATGGGTCCGTTTTTGCAAAATGTTGCGAACTCGCCGAAAGTTCGGGAGGAAAGGGATTTTTTTCCCCATTACAGATGATTAAAAATGTAAGCCGAATATTATGTTTGGCATGATCTTTTTTTGGCCCGCATGTGAACGGTGGCGCTGTGCACGCAATTTTTTTACGCTCCACGGTGTCCCACTCGCCCCTTAGATCACTCATCTCTTACGTATAGTGGAGAGGCTAAGAATGCGTGGAGCTGTATCCCTACTGCCGATACGTCTTCAAGGCATGATGCCTAGTTAAGTACAGGGGCAACTTTACCTTTGCTTAACCAGCTGTGTAAGTTACGTGCTGTTCAAAGTTTGATATCAGATATCTCTTCCCCCACCCCCCACCATCGGTTACAGATTTGAGTAACGACTTCTTTTTTCTAAGAACGAGAGGAGAAAGGCGGCTACCGTTTTCGGCTGAAGAGGAAATTTTTTCGCGTTTACGTGGTGACTCATTTATGAAGGAATCGAAAATCTGTATTGGCAGCATAGTTGATTAATCGTTTGGTTTCAGAGTAACTGTCGCAGTTGAGAAGCGTCGTTAAGGAGACGAAAAAGGTAGAGCCGAACAGTGAATGCCACGATTTAGTTTGAGTTATTGTTAATGTCTTTGTGTCTCCTTCTGTGGGAAGAATATACTGTAGAATAAATGAGTTTGAAAACAGGAGATCGAAGAAAATGTGTGGACTTAAGAAGGAAAAGGTCGCAGAAGAAAAGATAAGATTGCAGGACGTGTAGATTTAAACTTTTACGTTTCATCTGATATTCCACAGTCATTAAATCAAGAAAAATTACATAGGTAGACCGTGTATCATTCACGGGGGAGAGCAAAGAATGTGTAGGGCACCAAGTTTTGAATGAAAAGCGTGAAGGGAAAAGTTGTCTCTGTGCCTAATTAAGTACCTCACCATGAATACACATATATAAGGAAGTGGAGGTATTGTCCTGCGCGTTTTTAACGTTGGCACTAGATATAGGCGAGTTGTCACCTACACGCCCCGTTCTCTTACCCCGAGAAAGAGCTCTGGGTATTCACTGTGTAGAAGGCATGGTGGGTCCCAAAGCCGGTTTGGATGCAATGGCGAAGAGAAAATCTTCCGGCCGGGATTTTAATCCCATTTGTCCGGCCCTTATTCTGGTTAGCGAAGGCATAAGTAGGACGATAAAAAATTACAATTAATCGAAGGGAAATAATGTTGAGAGGTCGTGGATTGAGTTAGGGTCATACTGGCACAGTGGGCTCCAACGGCAGGCATTTGTGCAGAACGGACTTTCTGTCTGCTGCGCACGCTTGGGGGAAGGGCTGGACCAGGGGTGCGGGTCACATGACTCACCGCTGAGTCACATGGTGAGGGATCGGTTTGGAAGCTGTATGGTGTTCTTAAAGTCAGCGGCCTGTCGCTACAGTTGCGCAGACGAAACGCGTAGATGTGTGGAAGGTCCAACAATAGTTCGAGAAATCATTTATGTTAAGTATATGTTCGTGACTTGTCAACAGAAACCATAATAAAGATCCTCAGTAAGTCCTTCGAAAGGGTGGCAGAGTTCAGATGTTTGGGAACGTCATTAAAAATTACTAATGCAAAGCCAAGAAGAATAATAATACACGGCCACAAGCGAGAGAAAATAAAATGCAACATTGCAGCTTCTCAGCTGAAAGTTCTTCACCTCAGACTGGGATCAAAACTTAAAGGAGTGAGGAGGGCACAAAATATAACACAGTTACATCTCATATCCACCTCATTTACTTGGTACTTTTCACTGTGCTGCACCCAATTTGGCGATGAGGAGCAAGCATTGCATTAATAATTTTTAGAGTTTAATAAGGTTTTTGTCTGAAGATGGCACTCCATGCAGAAACTAGTAACAATAAATAAATAGTAAGTACTTGATAATTGTTGTATATGACTGTAGTAAAGCGACAAACAGATTAAAATTTCATGCACTAAGAAATTAGGAGCCGGGGAGTGTTTGCTGCGATTTGGTCCAGCATCCTCCTTCGGCCCGTTTGCTGTCTTCAAACATAAAGAGCTGCATTTTGCCTGCTGTGTTACATGGGTGTGATACTTGAGCTGCACATTGAGGGAAGGTAGATAGGAATGATGGTGTTTGAGAATAGGGCACTGAGGAAGATATTTGGGCCCCAAAGAGAGATTGTAATAGGGAGGTGGAGGAAGCTGAATAAAAAAAGCTTCATTATATGTACTCACCAAATATTATTAGGGTGATCAAGTAAAGGAGGATGTGCCATACATGAGAGAGAAACTGCATTGAGGGTTGTGGTTGGAAAGCCTGAAGGAAAGGGACTAGACTAAGAAGGTAATAGTAAAATGTATTTTAAAGACAGGTGGTAGGATGTGGAATGCATTTGTTTGGGTCAGAATCTGTACCAGTGGTGGGCTGTTGTGATTACAGTAATCAGCCTGTGGGGAGTTTATTGAGTAGCTGAGCATCTATTACCTTTTCCAGAAGGATTCTGCTTGCTGGAGGTATTACAGATTTTCAGATTTGTACACGGTGTCGCGGTACATCCTACAATAAAATATAGTGTTACAGTTGACTGGATTAGCATATCGCATAGATATTTCAGAGTTCCTGGGTGTACATGTTGGCATGGTTCCAGCTTGTCTTGAAACTCTTGGAACGCTCACTTTGTTGTATTCCTCAGTCCCTCCAGTCATCTCCAGGATAGAACATTGTATTAGGCCATAGCCATTTGCTGTATGTTGGTCCCAACTTGTTGCCTTTGTTATATTGTGTTGTTAGCCGGCCTAATGTGATGTTTTTGCAGGGGGTACCAACCACTGACGCTGGTGGTAATGTTGATCCAGGGACGTGCCGTGGAGCCATGACAAGTCTGCTGCAGTTGGATAACCTGCAGGACTGCATCAGTGTTGCGAACAGTGACCAGATCACAAAGCTCTTCCCAAAGTGTCGGCCCCGTGATATCAACCTCAACCCCTTGCAGCAGCAGACTGCCCAACAGGATGGCCAGCATGACCATGACAACAACAGTCTTCTGCGCCACAGACTGTCAGTTGTATCTGTGGTGATGGATGCACTGCCAACTGCAGACAGGTGTGTGTATTTTTGTTGTGGAACTAAGTAAAGTGTAATGTGTGATGGTATTGCATATGGCAGCAAGTTTGTGATGGAATACATGAAGTGACGTGGTGTGATGTGAAGAGCAACAAGAAGTAATCTCCACCTGTACATCTGTGCTGTCTCATACTGAACTGAAGCATGTCAATTTTCATAAACATTCACCCTGTTTAGGTAACCTTGGTACCAAACTTTACTATGTGTACCTTCAGTAATGAGAACCTTGCAGCATGTGCATAATTTTGAGGTGATGACAGCACTAGGATCATTCAGTGTATGATTCTGAAGTTTTGTGAAAGAAATGTGCAGTTTTTGTTTATATTCATTCATTCTGTAGTCTGTCTTACGACAGGTCCGTAGCCTCTTCATTCTGTAGTCTGTCTTACGACAGGTCCGTAGCCTCTTCATTCTGTAGTCTGTCTTACGACAGGTCCGTAGCCTCTTCATTCTGTAGTCTGTCTTACGACAGGTCTGTAGCCTCTTCCAAAGCGAGTTCTCCACAGTGTGCGATCTAGTGCTTCCTCTTTCAATTCCCAGTATCTTCTCATTTCCTTAAGGTCATCCAGTAGCTGCTTACGTCTTCTCCCTCGTCTTCCCGTCATTTCTAGCCTTCCTTCTAACTTTCCTTCAATCACGTGTTTCAGAAGGCAATTTCTATGCAAGATGTGACCAATCCAGTTAGCCTTTCTTCTTTTTATTGTATGTAGGATATTCCTCTCCTCTTTGACTCTGTGTAATACTTCTTCATTTCTCACGCGATCGGTCCAACTGATCTTCTCCGTTCTTCTCCAGCACCACATTTTAAAACTTTCCAGATACTTCTGATCCATTTTTCGAAGTGTCCACGTTTCAGCACCATACAAAGCTGTGCTCCAAATGTAGCACTTTACTAGTTTCTTCCTTAAATTTAAGTCCAGTTTGCTGGTGAAAAGTTTCTTCTTGTTGTTGAATGCTGCTTTTGCCACGGCAATTCTGGATTTAATTTCACGTGTACACCTTGCATCATTTGTTATCATGCTGCCAAAATAATTGAAATATTCCACATTCTGCAATTGTTTTTGATCTATCATATTTTTCATTGGGGATGGTTGCCTTGAGATTCTCATTACCTTAGTTTTTTCCACATTCATTTCCATTCCATAGCATCTTCCAATTTCAATTAGTCTATCAACCATGTCCTGTAGCACGTTTTCTTCCCTAGCCAGTAGCACAAGGTCATCTGCATATTTCACAGTGCAAATTACTTGTCCTATTTTGAAGTCTCCAAACCCTTCAAGAGCTTCCTTGGTAAGGTACTCACTGTATAAGTTGAACGGAATCAGTGACAAGCAGCAACCTTGTCTAACCCCTCTTCCAATCTTCACTCTTCTCGTCTCCCCTTGGGCCAGTCGTATTTTGACACTCTGTTCCATGTACAATTTGCTGATCAATCTTCTTTCACGCGAGTCTATCCCAGTTTCCTTTAGGATCTGCATTAATTTGGTCCAGTTTGTATTGCAGTCATAAACAATACCAGTCCACAGGTCTGAAGCTGGAATGTGCCTTGTTGCATTTAGCATTTGAGGATCAAGAAAACTGTATATTAAGGTTATAAGCTTCTGGGTTGTGTTACTGTGTGGTTTGGTAGGTAGGAATCTACTGTCTCCATCTTCAGGTCACCATCCATCCTAAAGATGAGAGACAGCATGCTCCTGTAAAATGTCGGTACCAGTCTTCCAAACTACCTGTTGTCTCAACTCAGACGACCCATAACCATGGTAATCATTTCTGTGGAACTTCATATGTTACATATGTATCAAGAATTTTAATGTACATTATTTTTGATCAGGAGCCTCCCAGATAATTATTGTTCATGTGGTAACAGTTGAGAGATGTGACACCATGGGCATATAGAACATACTGGTATGTCTCTGCTGAGCACATTAACTGTTTATGACGTAATATTGTATGAGAGCTGGAAAATGTTGCACCACTTGACGTAATATTTTGTTTGTATTTACTGCTTCAAATTTGGCTCACATTTGCCATAGTATGTAATTTGGAGGAAGAGCTCTGACAGCTGCTGCAGTCTAGGAGAAGAACAATATGAAAATTTTGTGACTTCTTTGAACAGGCAGTGTTAAAAATCATTCCATATACCTAGTATATTCTGATTTTTCTATTACGTGGAATTGAAAGGGCCAAGGGAATTGGAACAGGGAGAGACTGTTGCTGTCAGAATAGAAGCAGTTAACGAGGTAATGAGTTTCAGAAACCAATACTGTGTCCACAGGTGCAAGGTGGGGTGCAGTAGTGTGGTGGGAGGGGGTGAGGAGGAGGACGGAGACGAACCTGAGGAGGGAGCAGACAACTTCTGCCAACACGACGCCAACGCGGGTAATTCTGAGAACTCGGCCAATTCATCAGATTTGGAGAATTCAGATGACATGTTACAGGACGATGAAGAAGATTTGATTATTGACCACACAACAAGTATGCACCTAGCCAAGCATTTGGGAGAGTACTGTCTTCATGTTATGTTGCAGAATTTGTGTGACACTTGAGAGCTAATTTCTGTAGTCAGTGCCAGCGTAATTTGATTATATTTTAAAGTACTTGTTTGAAGTCTTTATGGACAGATAATGTTAATTTAAAATATATATCACAGTTGGGGCAGAGCCCACCACATCACACCCTAGTGCCGTTTGTTTTATTGCTGCAGTCATATAGCTATTTTGTTCAAATGATTGTTGATTGTGATGATCTTCGCTAGTGAGGGGCACTCTGAGCTGACTCATATATAGAGCAGGGGAGTACAAGAGAAGGTAGAAAGGAGGGAGTATCAAGTGCCGTTATGGCCACCATCCTTGAGTTATCTTTGTGTGGCCTAAGTAAAGGATTTATTTTCAGTTTATCAAACTGTGTGTAGCACAAAGCAGAAACATTGCAAATTTGAATTTCAAGTGACAAGCTTTTACCGCCATAAGATGCGAGAAACACCATGCTGAGATGCACATAATTTTGGGGTAAGACATCCCATTGTGATGTATAAATAATTAGGTGACTGAAAAGGATCATCAGTCACAACTATGGTTCTGGCAGTATTTTTTTGTCATTCATACTGCATGTTTCAGCCATCTTCAGTTACCAGTTTAAAAACATTTTTAAGAAAAAAAATACTTGTAAACAATAGGTTATTAATAAAAATAAATTGAGATCTCAGTTTTATATGACAGTATTTCTTATGTAATGATATTTAATTTTATATTAAAATAATATATTAAAATGCATAATGTAATAGACTTACTGCTTCTGTTAAAAATTGTTACTAAACTTCCGTTATATCCGCAGAAGTTGTGTTGTGTGGAATCCACCACAAAGAAGCAAGATCTGTAAATAAAAACTTTGTTTATATGAATTACTCTTTTCTTTTAACTAATATATTTACATATATGTATAATCTTAAACAACATTTTATTTATAAAGATTTTACCATTTTGTGGTGAATCGCATACAATACAAATTTTTAACGCACTTGCACACTGGAAGGAGGAACTTGTATAACAATTTCTAAAAGAAGTACTACATCTATTACATTATGTACTGTAATATATTATTTCAATATGTAATTAAATATCATTACACCGCACATTTTGATATATAATTAGATATCATTACATGAAGTTTAAACTAAATGAAGGTGAGAAATATTGTTATGTAAACCTGAGAAGTCGTAATTTTTTGGTAACGTTTTGTTCAAAAGTATTTTTCTTTTACATATGTTTTAATCTGGTGCCTGGTGATGGCTTTTATATGAGCCGAAATGTGTGCCACGAATGACAATAAAATATTGTCAAAACCACATGTGATTGACAGTTCTTTTTATGCATTTAAATATGTACATAGTTGTTATGTGAGCATGGTAATGGTGCAAAGACCTGACCCAGATTAGAGAAATCTTACCATGAAATGGTTAAGAAATGCCAGAAATGTCAGTGTAGTAGTAACACATCTGACTTCTATTCAGCAACAAGTTTGATGTCCTAAATTAGGAGTTACAGGTGTCCCTCAGTCACTTTATGTGAGTAGAAATTATTGTAGCTCAGACAGTGTGGAATAGGCTGGACAGCTGGCAGAGAGAATTAGCCCAACTTGCTGTCCAGTTACTCTTCTACCTGAGCATTCATGAACACTTTCTTGAAGCATTGCATCCTGTAGCATTAATTCTTCATTGTCTGGTAGACCTCACAAACCAGCAAGGAGAGCAACATGATAGCAGTGAAGTGATAGTCCTCACCAGCAGTGGTGGTGGTGGTGGCTCTGGCAGCAAGGTTGGCAGCACTTACAAGCTGCGGGACTCACGCATCATTGAGATTGCAGGAGGGCGTGAACTTTTCTCACAGAGCAGATCAAAGGCAGCCCGCTGTAAGTCTGCCCGCTACTCAGACGAAGGTGACAAACTAGGCAAGCGGGCTGGAAAGACGCAGGGTGTATGGGAGCTGCGTGCAAGGTGAAGGAATTTCAAAGTATTTTGTTCCTGTAACTGCTGTTGAACCGACTGAGAGTTTGAAGCATATTCTGCAAGTTCTGTTGTAATCTCATCTGGCTGATGCTTAGAGACTATGGTTTTATTGCATCTAGTTCATTGTTACATTAAGAGATGGCAGTTTGTATAAGTGATTATCTCAGATTGATATGTCATATTTTGCATGCTGTTCTAACTGTAAGGAGCAAGTGAATGTACTCTTTCATGCGCTGGGACTAATTGTTGAATATATGAACAGTTGATGTTATAGGTCATATTGTGTGTGAGTAATTAGCTGCCATATGTTGGTATTTTTTTTTTTTTTGCTTAATTTGTTAAATTGCGTTGTTGTTTAAGTACACCAAGGCTGTGTTTTACACCCCCCATTGTGTTCCTGAAAAAGCAGGTGTAAATGAAAAAGGCATAAATCAAAAATGATATTCCCTTAAGACAAACAGACTTTATAAGTGGAAATAAACCAGCCAAAGAGAGTTAAACTGAAAACGAGGATGTAAATTAAGAAGTGGTGTAAATTGGCAAGGGATGTTAAAGCAGAAAGGCATAAAACAAGGCCTTGGTATATTGGAAGTGACAATGGATTCAGTTTATCCACGTTTCTGTGCTTGTGAACCATAGATAGGGCAGATAGTGGAGGCAGCAGTGATTCCTCTGCCACTTTGCATAGTGTGCAACCCATAACACAGTCCTATTAATATTCACTGCAACTAGAAGCTCAGAGTTACACATGTGTAAACCATAAATTGTCAGAACCATAAGGGATTTAGTACTGTAGTTCACAGTAAGCCTTTGTCTTCATGTGGAGGTATTGCTGTAGTCATGCATGCCCTGGCAGCCATACTCCCATTGAAAGCACCCCTCATACTTGCTGGATAGGAGGGTTGTTGGGCCTGAGAGATGGTCTGGATGTGGCAGCAAGGAGGAAAATCTCTGATGCTCTCAGAATCAAACCTGTAATCAATGGTCATACAGCCCATAGCCTAGTCACCATGGTGTCTGAACTACTGGAATCACAGAAAAGCATGGGATGTTACTGTGAAACAAAGACATTATGGCAATTTTTTTTAAATAACAATTAACAGTCTAGAAGTACTGAATGGAAGGGAAAATTTGTTTTATTATTAAAATTGTTATGAGCAGAATTTTGCATTCATGTTAATTGAAGCTGCTGGAAACTGACTAAAATATGTTAATACAGGAAAACCTCTATGCATCGTTTTTCAGGGGGATGGAAAACAAAAACGATACATACGGGAAAACGATAGTACCAGGCAACCATTAAAAATTATAGATAACAATTACTTCTTGCTGGAAAATTCTTTCATTGACGTTTGTTTTGTGCAAACTTTACTCCTCAATTCAAAGTACGATTTTTCAAGGCCTGGAACACTTTCACGATCACTATCACTCGTGCTGTGCGCATAAAAGAACGATTTTACTTTCGTCAGCGCTTCATGCGTCTCAGCAAGGCTCGGCACAACTTGGGTTCGCCATCTTCTGCTTCTCCTCCTCCTCCTCCTTCCCCCTCCACACTCCCGGACGCCACGAGGCTCACGTGACTGTCCACAGAGACGTAGTCCTCGAATTTATCTTTGTTTATGCCACTGAACTTTTCCCAGTCTTGGTGGAAATCGTCGTCATCGTTGGTCAATACGACGTCACTATCGCCTGAAGATTGTCCCTGCATGTAACCAGCTTTCCGTAAACAATTTTCCGTTGTCTGCTGGGTTATTTGTTGCAAGGCTGGCACAGTGTAGTGCAAAGCTTCCAACACATTTATCTTCTTTTTTGTATCTTTGCCTGCATCCATTAAGCAAACAGCTGTTTGCATGAGGCATTTTCTATAAAGCTGCTTATAACACTTTATTACCCCTAAATCAAGGGGCTGGAGCACACTTGTACAATTTGCCGGGTACCATATAACTTTTACATTTCTTAGAAATGATGTATACTTTGGATGTGCGGCACAATTGTCCGCAAAGAGGAGAATGTTCCTGTTTCGCGCATACATACTTGCGTCTAATGAACGCAGAAACGAAGAAAAAATGTCTGTGGTCATCCACGCTTTATTGTTCGTGTGGTATTTGGAGGGTAATTTTTTTATATTCTTGAAACATCGCGGTTTCGGAGATTTTCCGATAACAATTGGCACTTGGTTATCACTTCCATTACTGTTAACACAAAGTAAAACAGTAAGTCTGTCTTTAGAGTTTTTCCTGCCATGACAAGACTCCTTTGAGAGCCAAGGTTCTATCAGGAAGCACATTGTAGAAGAGCCCCATCTCATCTCATACTTTTTGATGGAGCCAATCCAGGCAGCACTAAGAAAGCAATACACGTGCAGCGCACTAAATCATCGTTTAAAATTTAAAGAAAAACTATCCATGTGGAAAAATGTTGTGTCAGGACCGTGATTTTTCAACGATTGATGCGATAAAACGACAGTTCGAGGAATGATGGAGGCGGGAAAAATAGTGTTATTTATATGGGGCTATATCCGGGATCAAATAAGGCAGACGATATATGCGGGAAAACAACGGTAACGGGAACGATGCAACGAGGTTCCACTGTATTTAACTTGTTTGCTGTGAGTGAGACTGTTGGGCCAGCTAGGCAGTTTTAGGTAAGCATGACATGATCCATTGTGGTTCATATATGGAGGATGGTTTTTGTTGCATATAGATTGGGGTCTGCACATTTTCCGAAAACCTTTGAGCCTCCTTAAAATTGTAGGTGCCTAAAGGGTAACATGAAACACGTTCTGTACTGAGGACCCAAACATATTAGGCACTACCATACATAATTTGGTTGACTAGGTGACTTGCTGTAGATCCTATGTATGTCAGCACATGGCACTACCATGCATAATATTTTATTTTGAGCACTTTCAGATTCTTGCATAGGGCAGAGTCTTGTTCAGTTTTAATGAACCACAGTTGCAATTATTACAGTGAAATGGTAGAAACTTAGGCATGCTAATGTTGATTCCTGTATTGCAGGTGTGGAAATGATGTAAAGAACAAACGAGGGCTGAGTTCTCAGCAGCGTGAAGTTACTGAGACAGTATTCTCAACGGAGGTTAGGTCTGTGGTGCGGCACCAGCGTTCTGCTGGCGTCAGTCCCCCTCTGGTAACAGGCAGAGAGGTGGTGGTGTTTGATGATATTGGAGAGGATGATTGGCGCAACAACATCAGTAACACTGGCCACTCTTCCACAGGCACTTCTCCAAGCCCACCTGTGTACCACCGCACTGCCACTGATTTCTTCAAGGTGTGGTCACTGGAGCTTCACTTATAAAAGTTTTTAAAATGAGTGTCAGCTAGAAGGAAATGTGTGGCTGATACATCCATTTGTGGTTTTAACCTTTCTGGCACTTGCCTGTCTCATTACTAGTGAAGGAATTCATTTCAGAAGTAGGGGCACCTTTGAGGCAACTCTGATATATTCATTCGATGATAGGATTATGATGTGATGAAACAGAGGTTCTCACCCAGTGATTGTGGACCATTACTGCCAATCTGCATATTAGAGTATGTATTTTATGACATCTGGAAGGACTGCTTTATGACAGTTAGCATTTATATAATTTTCTGTTGGAAACAGAATCATTTTTGTGAAGAATGACTGTGTTTTTGCACAGCGTTCTGACTGGGTAATGCAATTATGATTACGTTTCCATATGTTACGTGCTGATCTGATAACATTTGAGATTTCAAACAATTTAAACTCCAGTAAACCTTTATTCAGTGAGTGTGTGTCCAACATTGATTTGCATATACGTGCAGAAACAAATGTCAGTAATTATTTGATGAATGCAGAGAATTTAAAGATGTGCAGTGTGTTAAATGTGCTGTAGACTTAAATTCCAATATGCACTGTGGTATTTTCTCTGTATGTATACCATACTTGTGTACCATCCTTAGTCGTCATGCTTACACTGCTGTCACATCAAGTTCAGTTGTGTTTGTTGGTTTTACTGTGTTTTGTGCAATTACCTGCAGACAGCAGTATGGCATCAACATATAAATTATGTCAAAGTGGTAGTGAAGAGAAGAAATTTTACAGTGGTATGACATTATCAAAAAATAGAAAAAATAAAATTCTGGATAAGTTGTGTGGTGGTATGAGAGTAATGTTACACAGATATGAATGAGTCTACCATCTCCACCATCCAAAAGTGAAGGCAAGTGTTAAGTGTAATGGCTTCTGTGCATTGTGCTGAGGTGTGTTAAATACATAGCAGGAGTCCTAACATTTAAGACATGGAAATAATACTGCATGTGTGATAAGTGTGCATGTGAACATTCTGGCATTGCTGTACAAAAGTGCTTAATTATATGAACACATGATCACCAATCACCAGCATAGGGAATGGGAGTGCATGTAATTTTGAAGCATGCAGAGGCTGATTGTCTACGTAATGTTCTGCTGCAAGGTGAAACAGGTCCTGTAGCAATAATTGAAGGTGCGTAGTGTGAAACTAGAAGGTGAAGCACAGTCCGTGGTGACAGGTTGCAAGCTGAATAAAGTGAAGCTACAAGGTGAAGTGGGGTCATTGTCCATTTGATTCAAGCTTGAGTTTCTATACTTCATGAAGCTACAAGATATTCTTCTGAACCAGTGTTCATTTGGATAAAACAGGTCTTTTGTAAGAAGTTGGGCAATAGGACATTTGAGGCTTTTAAGGATAGGCTGACTGCTTTCTTGGGGGACTGCAGTGGTGATATGAAATGCAAACCTTTGGTAGTATACCATACTGAAGTCTGTGGGCAATAAAAAGAAAAATTTTGCAACATTTGACTGTTTATGGGTGAAAAGGGTCCTGTTCACTGACAGCTGTATAATGGTTTTGTTCATGATGTAGAAGCACATTTGATGAAGATGTAGAGTGAGAAGTTTTATCAGTTTTGGACAGTGGCTCTGAAACACTACAGTTTTGTTATCAAAATGTTGAGTAGTTTTTCAGTCCCTACAGCAGATCACTTTTGCTACCTGTGGTTCATTGTCAAGTCTTACAATTTTGGAAAGCATACAGCATCAGGGATTACATCATTGTTTTCAGAATGCTAACAGATGAGGTGAGGACCTGCTTGTAATGTGTTTGAGCCCTGAATTCTTCAAGTATATTGAGGGATGAGAAAGAAATTGGTGAATACATGAATCTTGCAAGAGAAATCAAAGGAGAGGGATTTGGTGGTATCAGAGATGAGGAAACTGATGAACTGTTGAAGCCAGTGAGTGACAGTGTAAGTGAAGACGATGCTGAAGAGGACAGAGTACTAATCCTGTCATAACAGCAAAAGGTGTGTCTGATTACCTGTAATGAAGAGAGAAGCTTTAAGTTGAGGACTGGAACTCTTAGCATTTTACAGGAAATTCTTGAAAAGAGTTAAAAAAGGAAGGTCAACAAAAATCGCTGTCTTTATGTTAAACCTAAAGCATGAGTGGGTCAGTATGATGTCTGATTTAAATATGACAGGACAATCTGATTGCATTTAGACTACCTTGAAAAGAACTTTGTTTTATACTTTTAATGTAATTTAACCATTTGAAATGTGGTGATTCCAGTATGTACCACATGCATTGACATACAGAAATTTTGCACTCTGGCTGCACAGTGTGTTTGTATGTTACATGTGATTCTCACTGTGAACATTGATGAGTTCCCTAAGCAGCTTTAACTGCTTGGTGTCAGTGGAGATGCAGTGTTCTTGCTGCGAGTTGGTAACTTCATATTTTAAATATTATTTATATGAATGTCAGGCTTATACAGCAGTAAACAGATTGATCAAAGCATTCATTATGAACCTTCAGTCTACTATGAACTTCTGTTCAGAATGATGATATTCCTGCAAGTTTTGCGTGAAGGAATTCTCTGACTTAGGTGTATTTAGAAGTGAATGATTAAGCCTTTCCTTGCCAGTGATCCAACTGAGCCAGAGAAGCAGGTTGTGCTGATCCTTACTAGCATCTGATCTGGTTGATGCCTCAGAAGTACGAACATGAAATATGATGCAGCTGTACATACAGTTTTGTTGTCAGCACTTGCTACTTGTCTGTACACATGTCATTGTCATGTTGACTGCAGTCATTGCATAGCTTGTACAAGTATGAGGCATAATTTGAATGTGTGTCTCCAGGTCCTTGTTTACCTTGTGAGATTTGGTTGGGAGTTAGCAATTTTTATTAGGTGCATTTGTATATCTGCACAGCATCCAGCATCCATTAAAACCATTGTGTCTGTCTGTCTGGTCTGCTTGTGTGCGTGTTAGAACTTGCAAACCATGCAGTAGATTTTCTTGATGTTTGATACAGAAGGACTATGAGTAATTGTCAGGCCATGTCAGCTTTTGGTAAAAGTTGACAAAAATAATGGACACTTTGTGAAGAGTTAACTTGCATTTCTGCATGCATCTGAAGTGTAACGCCCTAAATATTTATTGGAGTGAACAATGTTTCAAACCAAAGGTGCAGCGAGGACTGAAACTTTTATGTATCAATAAATTTTTCCATAATTCTTACAGATTTCAAGGTGATTATTGTACTATTTTGAACTTGCCTAACAGTGCAGAATGGTTGCTAATACAAGGGGCATTTCAGAAGTTCTGCACACTGTAGTCCTGTTTTAAAACCAGATGTTTATTTCTGTTTTGTAATGTCCATCTGCCTTTAGCACTTAATATCTTTGTTGTGACATACACGTTTTGCTGTCTTTTCACGTCATTATTGGGTTCTTGAATGTATTGTGGTTTTACAGTTTTCTGCTCCTGTGTGCTGTATCACAACCCATGCCAGGCTGTGTATCATTATGTGTTGCACATGTGTGTATTTGCACTACTGTAGGCACTCTGTCTCTTGCTAATACTCTGTTCTTGTCATATGCTATAATCATTATGACTTTAACTTTTGAATGTTGACAGTGACATTTCTTTGGATGAGAAGAGGTTGAATGTTTCCAATTTGAGGATTGACATATCAGTTCTGGTTCAGAATTTCACATCCATGTTTCATCTCTGTCAACAGTTGTCCAAAAAATATTTGCCATTAGTCTCATAATGATGTAGCAGTTCTTCTAAAGTCATTTTGTGAGCAGCTTTGTGGCCTTCCGGCAGCTGGTGTGGAACACACTTGTCTGTGACTTTTCTCTTACACAGAGTTCGTGTCAGAATCCAGAAAATAGAGATGGTTGGCTTGTTTCCTTCGTGTGCAGTTTCCTCTGCAGGCTGTTGACAGTGACCACTGATGTGTCATCTGGTATTGTTGATGGCCTGCTGCTTCTTTGATCATCTTTAGTGCTTGTCTGATCTTCCTGAAAGTGAGATGCCTTATGTGACACTGTGCTGTGATCCACTGCACTCCACAAACTTTATGTAAAGCATTGTGAATCTTACTGGGTTTTTTCTGCATAAGGTTTTGATTTTGGTGTATGAACAGTGGTCGCTACATGAAATCTGACCTGAACAATGTTTATCCTCCATTTTACAGTATCTGTGGAATATGAACAGTGGAGGCAGCAGTTGAGTATACAGCATTCTCAGGCAAAGGCTGAAATAGAACTGTTGTGAAGATTGGAACTGTTGCATCATCCTGCTGCCCATCCATGTGCAGTGTGCAGAAGTTTTGAAATGCCTGTCATATATACCTACTCATCATCCCAAGCTAGAAACAATAGCATGATTGCATTTAGACTATATTGCTAGGAAGTCAGTTTTCTTCTATTGATGTATTAAAATGTGATGCAGCAGGATATTGCTCATGAAAGAGCAGTTTGTCATAACCCACCAATACACAGTTTTACAGGAAACAGAAAAAAGTTAACAGATCATTAATAGACCAACACTTAAGCCTGTTATGTTTTTACAAAAGTATAAAGTGAAGCAACTTTTTTGTGGACACTGCATTTTGACAGAAGGTGTGTTTATAACCCAGCTGTCTAATAATGTGGGATTCTCACTGTGACAAATTGTGTGGATTACGACAACTTGCTGTTTCATGAGCGATATGCTAAATGAGGTGCGTAAAGTCTATGTGTACTCGTGGGTCATTTTCCTGACGTGTTTGTAATAATATGAGAGTGCAGCTTGAACATTAATTGTTTATTCATTATTGACTTATTTCCAATTTGATTATGTATCGTTTAATAGAGAATAGTGGTAGTGAATTTATGGGTTTTTTTCTATCATGGATCTGATGTAGGTTTTCCAGTTTTCAGGGTGGTGGTTGCTCAGATGGTTTTTACACAGAATTGTGAAGGTTTATTTTAATGTTCTGGGGGAATGTACTGTCTCCTTCTTCAGGGTGACTGCATCTGGTCCAGGTGGATGCTGACGTAACTGGGAGGAAGGAATGAGTCAGTTACATAGGAAGGCTGGAGGGAATTTTGGCCCATCAGAGCTGCAGGGAGGGGATAGGGCTTATATCGAGTCAGTGGGACTTGAAAGTTCCAAGAAGGCCCTTTTTGATTTCCAACAATACAAGATGTGCAGGTGGATGTGTGAAAGTTGTAAAATTTATTCTTGTGGGTGTTAGTATTACAATGAGGCAGTGTTGCTTGAGGAGGGCAAGACTGCTTTTTTCTTGGAGAATGCCTGCTGGCATCTGTCTCTCACAGAATGGATAAGAGGCTTCCACAATTTGCTTATGGAGATACTGCCCTCCTGGTTTATCTTGTTAGGGTGCAGATTCTTCTGTCTTGCTTCCCCTGTGATGCAACTCTTCATCGTAATGTTATTTATTTATTTATTTTTACTTCACATGATGTCAGCAGCAACTTATGCAAAAAGTAGTACAATACATTTAAAATACTTGTGCTGGCATTTATCATTTTTATTCTGTGTGTGAGAGAACATGATAAGTCAGCATTCAAGAAGTGGTAACATAGAGATAATAACAGAGCACTCATGCCAGAAGTGCTATGTTAATACATATATTTCTCAGTCTGTTCTGTTTTTACTCTTAGGCTGTGACATCTGTGTCCGACCTGGATGGTGACTCCCTTTCTCCTGAGCATGGTGGGTCCAGCACCAAAGGAACTCCCCGTGTGATTGGAAACCTACCTATAGCAGAGTATGAAGGGTCCCCTCGACGCTATGGGCCCAGACATCTTGATGTGTCACAGCCACATCCCGTGCTGCCCTCTGCTCAGAGTCTGTTGGCTTCCCCTTCTGTATACCCACCACGGCCAGGCTTCCCTCAGGTGAATACGTAACTGAACACCTAATATTGTTAGCATTGTTTGGTGGAACTGACTGAACAATGTCTGGTTGTGATGGCAGCGCATCCTTCCCACTTCGACGGAACCTGATCTTACAGTGCCATTGTCAACATCACCATCACCAGTGGCGGGTACAGCAACGGCAGCATTTGATTACCTTTATGAGTTTTCTGAGACTCGAAAGGTACTGGAAGAGTTTTTCAAATGCCCCCCTGCACCATCAGGGGAGGAGACCATTTCTGCAGCAGTTGACTTCCAGGTGAGTTAATGTTTTGAAGACTCAGCAGTTTGTAAGTGTGACTTTCTCCTTTCGAGACTTTCTGAGATGCACAGTTAAATATGTTGATGTTTTTAGTTCAGTAGATTAGGGAAGTAAAGTTCATTTAACAGCTGGTTTTAAAATGTTCACTGCTGAGTGTCGTTTAAATTAACTTCATTTGAAGTTAACTGTTGGTCTTACATATATCTTTGAAATTTGTTTATATAAGTTTTGAGCTGTGATAACATGTAGTTAGAAGAATAGCATGACATAATATGCAAGGTTTGAGGTTTTTGCTGTGGTGTTGCTGAAGATTCAAGTATTGTATGATGTTGCACCTTGTTGACTCACATAAGCAGTTACTGACATTTTGGAGGATTGAAATGCCTTCAAAACATCAGTAACTGTTTACCAGTCCACCTTATTGGACTGATTGATGCTGTAGGTGAAGTACTGAAGGTTTGAAGCATGCTGTGTTGACTGGAAAATGTACCAGTTGACACAGCATAACATCCCAGAAGGTTTGAGTTTTCATGATGTAATATCTTCTTTATACCATGATATAGCAGAAACTTTTACATATATTCTGTTAGTTTTTCCTATTTTATTATTGTTTAAGATGTTGGAAAGTGTGTGCAAACAAGGTGTGGGGAAGTTGTATACTGTACAGGTGAGAAGTGCCAGATCACAGGCATCTTAAATTGCCAGTTTAATTGATAGGAGTTACTGCTTTATGACACTGAATGGAAGCTGTCCATTAAATTCATGTCAGTTTTATTATAGTGCAAAGCATTTATTTATTTATTTATTTATTTATTTATTTGTTTGGAGATTACAGTCATCTGGGATGTTATGTCATGTAGTCCTGTAGAAATTTACCAATGTTATCCCAAAAAAAGTCTGTAAATTTGTATCAAACTACAATGTGTAACATCCAGGAATCTGATAATCCTCATAGTCATCATGACAAGTACCTCAGATCTTGCGTGAATTGTTTTTTTTTTAAGTCAAGACCTATGAAATTTTCTTTTAAACTCTTATTTCTTCCCTGGATTCAAAGTGACACCACTATCATACACTCTGATACATTCGTTGGCAGCTGCGTCCTTCTGAAAATAAACATTATCATCATTTCAGTGTATGATGTATGAACTTTATGCATATGTGTTACATGTCATTTAAAGGGACACTGCTGTCATACACTCTGGTACATTCGTTGCAGCTGTGTCCTGAAAATAAATTTAGTGCTATTTTAGTGTATGATTTATGAACTTTATGTGTATGTGCTATGTCTCATTCAAAGACTTTAGTATAATCATCATACTTATGCACGTTTGAACATCTGACACAGGCTCTTGTGCATCACAGCTTACATAATGAAGACCTCGAGGTGAAGGTGGGTTGGACAAGTAGAAAATTCAGATGCCACTTAGAAGCAGTGGGTAATGGTATGAGTGAGAAGTGCATTGGGTTTGTTCTGTAAACACCTGTGTGTGTATGTGTCAGTTCCAGGAGTTGGATTATGAGTTGCGGCGGCAGGCTGGCAGTGCCTATGTTGGACAGCGGTTGGCTAAGGGTACCTTGCACCAAGATAATCCAGAGCAGAGTGAGACACGTGATGGAACCTCACCAAATAAACTGGCAAACAACACTGCCAGACAGCAGACAGACATGTTACAGGTGAGCAGTACAGCTGGCACAGCATTGTAAATAACTTCAGGTGAAGGAAAATCTTTAACCTCTTCAAGCACAGTGTTAATTATATGTACCACTTCCTTTAGAAACACTGCATTTTGCCCACATAGTATATTTTTGGATTTCCTGTGATTTACAGTGAACAATGACTATTTCTGTATACATTTTCTGATTTTTCTGTTTACTATGATGCAGTGTGTTTTCTGGCAGGTAGGAACTGAAATTTTAAATATTACTTAGATGAGTTTCGTTCTTCAGAGGGTTAAACAATGACGTGAGTTGTGGATGGATATTGTATGTTAAGCTTTGCAGGGATTTAGTATTATTTGTTCTGTGCATTGTGACTGTAATCACCCATATACAGGAACCCTTCCATGTATTTCAGCAATAAATCCCCATCCTCAGGGAGACACTAAAACAAAGGAATATAAAATTAATACATCCAACTTACATCAAATGATAGGATGCATTGGAATTGGGAAGGATGTGGAAGAAAGCGATCATAGCCCAGTTTGGTGAACTCTTCCAACGTTTTCCTGGAGTGATAAGCCATAAGAAACCTGAGTCAGGATGATCGGTCTCTGGGCTCACATTTGAACCCAGACCTCCAGAATACAAAGCAGGAGTGCTGACACCTTCACTGTGACTTTTGGACCAGATTTTTATTAACTGTCTCTATGTTATGCCTGGCAAGGTTTGCTTGAGCTTCACACAGTCTGGTCTGTCACGTGGGTGGACGTCTGCAAATTACGTGTTGTGAGAAGCTGATTTTCACTCACTTTGGATTATGCGCCTGCTGACAAATGATGTTTTTCATTTGTACAAATTGAATGTATGGTGATTTATTTCGTACTTAATTTTGAAAATAAAGAATGATGTGCATGAATTACATGATGAAGTGCAGCATGTATTACTGTGCTGCATGTGCAAAAGGTTACGGCAGTAATGTAATGTGCTGTGTGTGTTTGACAGGAACAGGATACAGAGACAGAAGGTCATTTTCTGGACTTATCAGCAGACACAACTGGGTCAACGGAGGATTTGGGTGACACGGAAGTTGGTGGGCTGCAGGTGGGCCACTCCCGCAATTTCACCCTCTCCCCGAAACAACAGACTGTGACTCAAATTGTGGTGATCTGGACAGTGAAGTGTCGCTACTGCTGTTGGAGAGTGAGGGCCCCATGGGGGGTAGTAGTGAGAATACGAACCAACTGGCACCTGATTGCATGAGATTGTACTCCAGCATGCCTGTGCTAGAGGATGGGCTGTCATCTGGCCATGCGTCAGACACAGATAACAATAATCCAACTGTGATGAAGCTAATGAAGCGGCAGATAACAGAGATTGAGCGAGAGATCAGCACGCAGCGAGCTGCCAGCAAAGAGAAGGCCACAACACCAGTCGTAGACGCTGGCAATGCAGAAATGTTCCTCATGTCAGCTGCAAAAAGTAGAGATAACTCATATGACACCACTGACCCAGATCTGGAGGCACTGGACCCACTACACAGTGAGGAACTTTTTGTTATATGGTTAGGGAATGAAAAGTTGTAAAGAACTGAGTGCTTATGTTTAGTTTTAAATTAGATCCACACAAATTCATGTTAAACTGCTTTTACAGTTCTGACCTAATCACATTATGAAGAGATTGCTGTATTTACCCAAATGCAAGACTAGGTTCTGTTCCTTAAATTCTGTGTTTTAATACATGGTATCGTCTGGAATTCATGTATGAAGCAATGAACTGGATATGCTGAGCTGAGTGGACTGATGTTACAGTTCATTTATTGCACTGGTAAAGTATTAGACCAAGTAAGGAAGGGGGCTTCAAATGTGAGCTGTATTCCAAATGGGATTGGGCATTTATGCTTCCAGATTTACATAAATTCTGATCAACCACTCTGAGGAAACAAATAGCTGGAATACAGCAAGAAAGTTTGAGGTATTGGAAACTAATATCTGCAGGTGGAGTTAGCAAAACAAGTTTATAACTGCAAACTGTACCTCAAAAATATTTTGTTGGGCCCAAGAATAGTTATTTCAGGAAATTGAACAAGACACTGCTGAGTCTGTATGCTAAAAAAAATTGCAATGCCGATTGTATCCAAGGCAATACAATATAAAACATGCAAACTTGCCAAATCACACACTATCACGTGGCTTCAGTTCAAGAGCAGTATGGGTTGGTGTGTACTTATGGTGTGGAGGAACAAGTTCTCTCTTTACCAGAATTTGACAGTAGACTTTGAGGAGAAGAATTTTGCTCTTCAGCAACATGTGATTAGACTTCACAAAATGGAACATTACATTCTGTGCCAAATAGGAAATTTTGATTAAACCCCAGTATATTTTGATATGCCATTAAATCATGCTATTGGTGATGATGTGGCAAAATCTGTGGCGATGAAAACATCAGGTAATAAAGGATGTAACTATCATGTTGGCAGTATTAGTGGACGGTGGCAGTTGACAATCATATATGATCATAATCGCAAAACAATACCTAAGGAGCAACTGCACAGAGAAATCACTGTGAGCTGCCAAACAAAAGGTTGGATAACTAGGGCTAGCAGTGGTGTTGAACAGAAGGACAGTGGTGATCCTGAGAAAATGGAATGTTGGTCTTGGATGCTTTTAAGGGACATTTAACACCACAAATCAGTGCAACAATTACTGGTAGTTCCATGAACATAGACCTTGTGGTCATACCTGGGGGCATGTCCTCACAGCTGCAGGTGTTAGATGTTATGGTGAACAGACCATTCAAAGACCACCTAAAGCAGCTGTATAGTAAGTGGCTGTTTGGAGGGGACTATGATTTGACCTTAGCTGGCAAAACTGAGAAGCCCAGTGTGACTCTTCCTTGTCAGTGATCATCACGACATGGCAGCGCATCTCACCAGAAGTGATTGTGAAGGGTTTTAAGAAGTGTTGTATGTCCAGTGCAATGGATGGGACCTGACTGTGAGAATGGACACTCAGCTAACAATGACAATGGAGTTTCCACTGATGGGTGAAGGTGGATGAAGTTGGTTGACACTGATTGGTGAAGGTGGGAGGAGCTTAACATATTCTGTGTATTAACTGTATGAAATTTGTAGCAAAATGTTTTTTCAGAGCTGATGCTTAATTAGAGAGCTTATCTGGGTTGGATAAATATGTTTTCTCTTTGCAGATGTGTTTATATTGGGGGATTGTTAGATTAGTTTTGTCTTGCATTCAGGTAAATACAGTATATTTGGGAAATGCTGTTGTTATGTAATATGGAATCATCAAAGAATGTAACAAAGTACGTGGAGGAAATTCTGTGCCCCGTATCAGGGTTCATGATCATGTGTAGAAGAGCCTGCTAGGTGGTCCCTATCCTGAGCCAGATGAATTTGCCCACTTCTACCACCCTGTTTCTCAAAGGTACATTGTAATATTGTCTTACCATTGGCACATCTTGCTTTTCCTTCTCGTTTTGGAACAAAAATTTTTTATGCATTTCTTTTATTATGAAACTGTAACTTTGTCTGTTGTTTGTGCATGTTACACTTTTGTCATCATAAGAGAAAAGAATGCAGGCATAGGGTGTGTGAGAACAGGGTGCTGAGGGGAATATTTCAACCAAAGAGGAAGGAAGTGACAGGAGGGTAGAGAAAATTATACATTGGGGAGGTTCATGATTGTTCACTTCACCAAATATCATTTAGGATGATTTAAGTCACACCAGATGCAATTGGCACAGCATGTAGCATACATCAGGGAGATGAGAGATTGCCTCAGAATTGTACACTGATAGTCATATTGGACATTTTGTATCATATCATTGTGGTTAAAATTAGAGTATTTTGGAAGTTCACTTTGCTTCCATCATCACGTAAAATTATGAACTGTATACACTCTGTTGGGTCACTTTGGGGATCTAAACTCTGTCCCAGCAAAATGTCCATAGTACAAGGCCTGTTCAGAAAGTTCTCGGGCTGCATGGGCGACTTCCCTTCAAAATTGTGATGGCCATGCAATGATTGGGTGTGTTTTATTGAATATGGACAATTATTTGATTTAAGAAAGTGTGCAGTGATGATTTTTTAACCCTTTAGTGATGGCTGGAGTTTATATTCCAACTACTACCTAGGATGGAAGGATTTTTAAATTTGCTATATCCTTAAATGCATTGATGGTCATATAGTACATTGAGACCAGCAAGCGTATGAATAATTAAAGGTCCATATAGTGCACCGAGGCTGGTATTGAATGGTTAAAAATGTTAATGGAATTGCATTGGTATGAAATTTTGTTATATAATGGAAAAAACTGCTAACAGACTTGAAATTTGTTGAAGGTAGCAATCAGCAATGAGGCATTAAGCTGTGCAACAGTGCCTGAACAGTACAGATGTTTTAAAAGTGGTCAAGAATTGTGGGAAGACGACCATCATTCTTGCTGTCCATCCGCATCTCTAATTGATGGAAAAATCACACATCACCTTGGTGCATTCAGATTTACGAGTAACAGTATGAGAAATGGTGGGAGTTGTATGAATATCCATAATATCACATTTCACAATTTTCACTTAAAATTTTGATGTGCAGCATACTCAGCAAAATTCATTCCACAGCTCACAGTTGAACCAAAATGTTTTCAAAATCTTATATGGAATGCTGGAAAAATGGAAACATTGTTGGAATCATACTAATGCAGTAGGTGACTGTTTTGAAGGGGATAATGTTGAATAAAATTTATCTGGTATAGTGTTTTATTGGTATCTTCACCTTGCTGTGGTAGAGGCACTTGTGAGTTCCAGTGACCCTGAGAGCTAAGCTGACGGTAGCATTGCTACCAGTAAGGTCTCCCAAGCCAAACCTCAAGAGGGTAGGAACCAGATGAAGAGAGGTGCCTAGGAGATGGGATATACAATAAAAACTCCCTGATGCGGGAAGCAGCGACTTGAAGCACAAAGCAAATGATGCTCGAGATGGTTCATGATCGTGTAGCAACAGGCGTAACCAGAGTGGTCTGAACAGCTGCTGTACTGCGATGTGGAAAGCAAATGGAAAAACTACCACATTATTACTTTTCCTGGATAGTCTTTTCCAGAAACAGAGACAAATGTGAGATGCTTCCTCTGGAGACAAAAAAAGTATTTTATTTAATCAGTCTGAGGACTTGAACATACCTTTCATGTCTCAGTTTCATAACAGCTTTGTAACAAACGTTGAGTGTTATCTTACGCGAGTGTATTTGGAAAATTTTGTGGGAATAGACAGCTTGTTAGGTCTAGATGTGGATAGGAGGAGGGTGTGTATAAATATTGATGTTGAAGAAAGAGTGTGTGAAATTGTGGGCTGGATTCATTTCCTTTGGGATAGGATGCATTGTTGGTATATTGTGAATGTGTGATTGAACTTTGTTCCTGTTAAAATCAATTTATTGACCAGCTGAGCAACAGTCAACTTTTCTGTGGAATTCCTGCACTGTGGAATTAGTTATACTTTACATAACCATAGTGTTAGTTGAAGTGTGGTCAGCATTGCTGTGATGTGTATTTTATGTGTTGTATTACAGCAGTGACCCAGTCAACTCCACCACCACCTGCTCCTCAGCCACACCGCAGTATAAGTCTTGAGCCACCTCACACCAGCAGTGACTCAGTAGAAGCAGCTATCAAAGACATACGTCTGGCTCTGCAGCGCACCAAAACATTGCCCCTCAAAAGTTCCCCAGGGGGCGTGGAGTCTCTAGAATTGACTGACAGCCCCATCTGGGTACCACGGTGAGTACACTGATTACTGCTCAGTGTCTTCTACTGAATCAGCTAGGATTCTGATAATGATTTCTGCCCTTTAGTGTATAAGTCTGCTGTTAATTGCTTCACACATCTCTTTTGTAGGAGACGGACTGGTGCTCCTACAAATGGGGAACCAGCAGGTGTCACGGACCAACACAAAGCTCACAGTGGCGAGGACGGAGGTGAGGAAGGTGAGCAGGCACCTCACTGCCTGTGTGTTGCCTGAAAACAGTTCTCTGTGGCATGTGTATAGTTGTAGCATGTGTTAAGAATATGTAATATGTGTAACGGTTTAGGAAGGAGAAATGAAGAAACATATTTTCTCTCTCTAGTTTTTTTCTATAGGGAACAGAATTATCTTCTAGTACATTGGTACTATAAAATTATTTATTTATTTACGTGTTTGTATATTTATTTTTATTTATTTATTTATTTATGAAAACAACAATTCTTCCTTATGTAATGAACAAAATAAAATGAAATACAGGTAGGTGTGTTTCATATTTAGTGTTTCTTCCCAGGTACAAGACGCACTGCAATTTTAGGGCCTTTTGAAGAAAATGTCTGTGGCTTGTGTGTTGTAAATATGGTATATGGTGTGGATTTTTAATTGCATATCAGTAGCTTGTGTTTTATGAGTGGTGTTGCTGGAACATGAAAGTACATTGTGTCATTGAAATAAATTACATGCCGTCACAGTACACTTAACTTTGGTATTTCGTAATTTTTCTTCATAGTTTTCTGCGACATGTTTTGATCTCAAAGGTCATCACAGAGACATGTAATAATATTAACAAGAGAAAACCCAGCCAAAAGTTTTACAATAAACATTACAGAAATAATACGTTTATGCCTGGCAAAATCAGAATGTTGAAGTGTGTTAACCCTTCAGTGCAGCCATTTAGAAACCTCTGACTCTGGGTGTCACAACTAGTATTTTTTCAATGTTGCTTTAATTTTTGCAACACATTTTTAAAATCAGTATAACTTTTATCTGTATAAAACAAATAGTTTACATTTTTACATTATTTTCATAAAAAATGTTTATAATCTTGCCTTATTATTTGAACGGACTGTATGCAAGTACTCCAGGAAGCATATTAGAAGTGACGTTTGTGTGTAACATGTTCACTGCCAGGTATTTAAATCCCCGAGGGTGTTAAATTGCCAGGGATTTATTGAATGTTAAACAACTAGTGTGTCGTCTTATAAAAAGATCAATTACAAGGAAACTATAAGAGATAAAAATTTGAAATTTTGAGCACGCCTTTAGTAATGTTTCAGTGTATGATATCGTGTGTAGCAGCCTTCTGGATGGAGAGGAACACTGCAATGCGCGCAAACAATTCTCATTTCTTGATATTTTTCCATATACACACTCGACATCTTTGTGTAGGTGTCTTGTCTTTCTTTGTAGGAGGGATATGCACGAGTTTATGGTTTTTCAATTCTCCATCAAGCCTGCCAGGTGGGTCACTTTTTGGGGCTCGTTTTGGTGGAGTTGGTGTAGGCATTCTGCTCGAGTCTTGCAACTCGTCTGATGATGGTGATTTTGATACGTCTTCGCTTGTGTGTTTAAGATTTTCACTGACATCCACTAAGTAATCTAGGAATGATTTGTGGGAATTAGGGTTGGATTTTGTAAATACAACATAACTATTGAAAAGTGCACATTGGAGAAGGTAGAAAAAGACTTTCTTAGGCCATTTTACAGTTTTACAGATGAAGGGGTAATAGGCAAGGTATTGGTCAGCTGTCTCAACACCATGCATGTGTGTATTGTAATCTGCTATGCATTTAGGTTTTTTCTTTGTGATGCCAGTATGTCTGCTCGAGTCATCTACCACAGCTGCAGTGTGAAGTGTTGAAATCATGTTTACGAGTCTCTTATCTTGGTACGACACCAATAATACATCCTTTTTCCTATGAAAAGTGACCTCACCCTTCTTCAACTTTTTTTGCATCTTCTGTCATGTCCGTGGGAAAACCACGATTAACTCTAATTGTGCCACACACTCAAATTGATTTTTGAAGCAGTTTCTCAGCCAGATGAACACTATTATAATAATTATCTTGATACAGATGGTAACCCTTCCCTTCATAAGGCTCTAGTAGAAGACTTACTGTTTCAGTCAAAGGCCCACATTTGCCATCATATATCTGCATGTTGCAAATATAGCCTGACATACTTTCACATACCATCCATACCAGAATACCATACTTTGTTATTTTACCAGGGTTGTATATGGGAAAACGCAAAGGACCCCGCCAACCAAGCATGCCTTCATCAAGTGAAGTATCTCTCTTGGGAATATAATTAGATTTGAAATTATCGACTACAGTGTCTAATATTGGTCGAATTTTGTACAGTCGGTCTTCATTTGTTCCTACTGCAGTATTGTCGTTGAAGTGTAGGTATCGGTGGATAATTTTAAATCTGTTCCTAGACATCGTTTGTGAAAAAATGGATGTTAGTAAAATACCTCTTTTTGACCAGTACCATTCTAATTTTAGTTTTCGAATTACACCTGTAAGGAACATCAGACCAAGACATTTCTTCATTTCATATATTGTCACAGTTTTCCATTGTACACTACGTGCGTGTTTAGTAACGGGTCGTGGCATTGTCGCGAGCTGTTGTGTGTATAAATTTGTCTGGTTGACAGCAGTTTGAATGAGTTCTGGAGTGATGTAATTTTCAACATATTCCATCATATCTGTTCCATTTTGAACAGCAAATTGTACTGCTGGATTTCCTGTGAAGAGTGGAATACTTGGTTGATGACCTTTTTTACAAAACCTGTCTACACTAGGGCCCAGACCTGAGTCTGAAATGTCATTCTCATCATCACTCTCCTCACTACTCGATATTTCTGGGACACAATCTTTGTCTGAAATACTGTCATTCAGAAGTTCCTCATCAATAGAAGCCATTATTCTGCTTCAGTTCTAAGCAATGTTCTTTTCCTAGTAGCCATATTGCACTTTATGTATAAATAAACTCACAAGCAACTTCACAGAAAGGAAACACTCTACTGACTGCAGCCTCACAAATCACTTGCTCAGCTGGAGACTAAACATAAATGTTGTAACATATTTATGATATTTTTCTACCCTAATGTACTGTGACCAAATGCATATATTTTTTCTAGTTATGTCAGCTAGGGATTAATAAAGATGTAAAATATGTTTCCTGACAAATTATTGTGTGTGTGGCCTATTGAAGCAAAAGAGCAGAGTAAACTTTAGATCGACTAAAGTCGACGCTGACAAATTAAAACATAAATACTTAAATCAACCATGGTCATCTTTGGCAGTGAATGTGTTAACACTTAAAACACCTATCCAGACACAAACCAGTTTCACACTTAGGGAATAGATGAGTTCCTTCCATATGCCTCAGTGAGAACACGACGCATCTTCTCTGAGGTTTCGCCTTTTTCCTAGTAGTGGGAGTCCTCTCCAGAAAATGGCATTCAGTGAGTCTTGCAGGAGGTGGTTGAAGGGACAGAAAGTCATACACAGGACAGTGTACACTTGATCCACATTTTTCTACTATTCCATGCGTCAGTTGGAGCGTGAATGTCAAGTAGTCAATCACCTTGTTGGATGGCACAGACGTGTGAATCGTCATAAGAGTTATGAATAGTAACACTGAGTAATCTCCCAAGCAGTTTCACATAACCACTTTGAACATTCCATCTGTTCCATCTAATACAACTGCAACATCCGATCTTTGAGATCAGCACCCCCCATATGGATGTTCTTAAGTTACGAATAGCAATTGGCTTTATTATATCCTTACCCCAGCTGACACATGCATTTCATCTGTGTGGTATGTGCCAATCATTGTTACTCTTCTCCTTGTCGTGCCAAGCCAGAACTGTTATATCTCCAGAGTTTTGAAAAATGCTCTCCCTTTTTCAGTTTTCACTAAGGGAGGAAGATTTTTTATGTTAAGACATGAAGTACCAACACAATCTGCCCCTTCTGATCTTAGATATCATGATGTAGGAGAGGCTGTACAAATTTCGCTACTGTTGCTGTAATTTTGTCTCTGTACATACAGGCTGGTTCTGTAGCTCCATGCCTTGCCCTCTATTAGTAATGAAGGACCAAACATATCCTTTATTGGGCTCACATAGTTCATATGATTTAATGCCTAATGTAGCAGCTTTCAGGGGTACATGCTGCTTGAAAGACAGATGGCCTTTCGACACAGTTAAAGGAGTTGTCTGTGGAAATATTTAGATTTGGAGGTACAATTACTGAAAGCTGTGGTTTGGATTTGATTTCGAAGTGTAAATTTTGAAAATTTTGGCTGGCCTTTCTTATTTACGTAATGCAAAGTTGTCATTGAAATGTAGAAATTTTGTTGTGGGATCCAGTCTTTCAAGGGGAAGGGTTTCAGGCAAGAATGGAGTGTTTAGACTGTGGTTCTTGCTGTAATAGGATCTTTGTGAGAGTTTCTGTAATACTCCCTGTAGCTTGTACAGTACCAAACATAGTAAATGGAGTGACACTTTAGCTACTAGTTGCTGTACATATATGTTGGCTTCCTGTATGATGGGTTGCAAAAGGATCAGATCAGAGAGCTGTGAAACACATCCACACTATCACCACACAATGTCCACATCACTACTAGTATCTAACTGTGGTCCACACACATCACAAAACTTCTCCTGTGAACCAACAGGTGTTCTGGTACCTTGACATGAATGTCATGTTGACACCCCTTTCTGACCTTGTGTCACTCTTTGTCCTTGAACATGAGAAGCACTGTTATCTCAGTTTTTTACTTTCCCTGATTTTGTGAGTTCTTCGCCTAATAAATAGTGGCTCTATTATTGTATGCTATATTATGCAGTAAGTGTAACATTTGGAGAAGACAGGGAGTGTGCACATGCACACATGTGTACTTTGTTTGTTTGTTTATTTATAGAATCTGCAATGTTTTCACTCTGTAGTACTTGTTTTCTTCTTCTGTTTGTTGATCCATTAGTGTGTATTATGTTGGGTAGTAGTTGTAACATATCTCTATTCATTCATTCATTCATTCATTCATTCATTTATTTACCTTCCATAAATCTACAGATGTGGAAAAAGTCTAGATTATATTATTTATTTTTTTGTATCGTGGCTATGCAGAATTATGTTCTATGTATCAAATTTGCTTGTTAATTATAGAAATAGTTCTACAGGGTGGAAGAGGGGTTTTGATTTAACGTACTGACGTAAGTGTGCAGAATTTTTTTCTTGTTGTCTGTTTAGAGTAATGATTTTGAAGCAGCATTTGATGAAGTTTTAGTTGTGAGTTCTGTCAGCAGGAATTTTTAAGAATGATTAAAATTATATACATCTGTTGTTGGCATACCTTTTATGAAGGTGCCTGTGATTTCATGCTTGGCTGCTGTTATTGGGTCATGAAGTTGTTTCCAGTCCCTTAGGGGAGTCAACTTTTTATTAACTGTGTTTTAATGTCTACCGATCATTTCATTGTATTTGAAAAGTAAACCACACCTGTTGTGTACATTCTAGTGGTAATGTTTTGCTTTGTGCATGGATATGACTTTATGGATAGTTCTTGCATAAAATTCCAAAGAGCACATAAAAACTCACCTCCATTTTATTCTTAAATTAACATATTATTTCTTTCTTGCAAATATATTTTGAAATTTTTTTTGATATTCAGGACGTGCGTACCATGTGTTCTGTATTAAATAGTACATAAGAAAGTTGTGTGCTATGATGGTATATAATTTTGTTCAGTTATAACTAGTACACATTCTGAAAGTGAAGCATTTCTAGGTACATTATATCATGTTGGTAGCACATGTAATTATATATCACATACACATATGTAAAGGTAAAGCAATCCCTGTACAGGCTTGGACAGGCCCTGAGAGTTCCAGGAGTTTGAGGCTCTCAGATTTCAAGATAATGGGCACATGAACGTGGTAAGGTCGTCAACCTTATGCACTGACTGTCTTTACCCCAGGAAATGTTCCTGGTACTTATTTCTGTTAGAGGCTGAGTCAATCCCAGGGCCATAGTGTGGCCAGAAGGATTATGTGAATGAAAATTCCAGTGACACCATCGGGAATCAAACACACGACCTGTCGGCTTGTAGCACAGTTCCTCAACCAACTGTACCACTGTGTGCCCACACATATATATATGTAACTCTTTTAATTCTGTTGCAGAATTTGACAAAACAAGTCATTCCATTGTGTTCCAATGTTGACTGTGTGATTTATATATATTTACATATGCATGTAACATTGTATTTGTTACGTGTCGATGGATGAAAATTCTCCAGTCACTTCTGTCTTCTTACATTCTTTCCATTTTGATTTCTTGCCAGTTCTTTCCTCCCTTCCAGATGCTTTTCAGTGCCTTGCTGAACCATCTGGTTCTGTGTCATCCCGTAAGTCTCTTTCACTTAAAATGTTGTAGTATGTATTCTGAGTACCCTTGTCCTATGTATTCTTTTATTATGGCCAACTTCTTCAGTAAAACTTCATTTCTAACTTCAACCCTTCATATTTTTTTCCTGAATACTTCTAAAATATTGTGTGTCCTTGGCTTTGATGGTGCTTTTGTTTTGCCTTGTAAGTGTCCGTGTTTCGTTGTTAAATGTTAAATTCATTTAAACATAATGAACTAACTACATGGGGCAGAGACCCCTTGAGAAGCCAACAGTAGCTCTAGTCCAGAAATTCCCTGTATTTTATGGAACCTGATGGTTCATTACTGTCTTCATAAGAGCCCACCAGTAGTCCCTGTTCCGAGCCAGATAAAACCATTCAGTACCTTCCCATCCTATCTCTTTAACCATGATTTTAATGCCCTACCACCTGCTTTGTATTTATAGTGTCTCTCCCCTTCATATTGACTCTGAAAACTACATGCACTTCTCCTGCATAGATCCTACATGTCGCACCCATCTCATCCTCCTCCATATTATCACCTAATTTTATCTGTTGAGCAACACATATTAATTATGAACCTCCTCATCATGCACTTTTCTCCAGTCTCCTGGTACTTTGTCCTTCTTGGATCCCAGGTGTAAAATACACTTTATACATGAACTTGATACAAACAGTACCTCTCTGAGTGCTTTTATGATGTTCTATTTACGTCGTCAGTAGTATGAATTTTCAAACATAAACATGTCACGGGATTCTGCTGCAAGATTTAAGGTCTTACAGCAGTGGTACTGAGGATTCAGGCCTTCTGAGATGTGACACTATGTCATTGGGTGAGTGAAGGAATGTAGTGCCTTCGTCTTCAAGGTCAAGCAATCCAAAAGTACGGCCAGTATGAGGGAAAGTGGTGATACACATACAGGAATAGTGGTACCAATAGTAGATGGCTGGGAGGGGTTGCAAGTCAATGGGGTGAGGGGTGGGAGGGGTCTGGGTGTACTGATGTGGCACTGAAATGGGGTTTTGTCAGATGTACGAAAATGGAGCTGGGCTCTGAACAATAACCAACAGGGGAGCTGCTTGGTTCACATCAGGCAGAGTTGGGAATGTGAGGGGGTGATAATGAATTGGATGAAGATGATATAATATAGGGGCCCTGAAAAGGACCAGGACTTGATACAGGTCAGGTGAGAAAGTGAGGAAGACCGAGGGGTATCATGAGGTATCCACTGGGGGAACCTGGGGTTAGGGATGTAGTACAAAGTGAGGAGAAAAAGAGGAGGCATGAAGGAGGACACAGTGTTTGGTCATGAAGAGGGCTGTGAGCATCTTAACCACTGTGGTGAGGTTTGCTCTGCTCTCTGATGGAATGCATGAGAGGTTCTCATGACCTGCCTGAGATTAGGCTGCCATCCTTGTTTATGTTGTTGGGATGGAGCTCAATCTCGGTTTCCTTCCTGATGAGCTGGCCCATGTGGGGTTTGGTGGAGAGCGTGTGTGTGCGTGTCATGCAGTTGGACATGTTGGTTGTAGCAAAGAGTGTGCTCTGCCACCACCAACTTGTAGGGTTCAAGTCAGATGTGGCAGTGCTGTTCTTTAACCACAGCCTCTGTGTACTGGCATGTATGTCCAATCACAGGAGATGCTGCACACATCCAGGGTTTTCAGCTCCAGGTAGTCCCTCACAGCACAAAGGAGGCTGGAGATCTTGCTTGGTAGCAGGCCAGTACTTTCAGTGTTGTGCAAATGCATTTGAAGGTCATCTACCTGTGTGGCAGGAAAATGACTGAGGTGTAAATATAAACAGTGCAAAATATTCCTTCATCATTCTTCTACATACCTGTCCTTAAATTAGTCACATATGTAAATGGGTTTAGGAGTGTGACATTTTTGTAAGGTGATCATGTTAATAATAAGTGACGAGTTTTCAAAGCATTAAACAAGTGAGTGCTACTAAATGTTGTCAGCCAGTTGGTAAAAC
Organism: Reticulitermes speratus; assembly: GCA_021186555.1. Classification (NCBI taxonomy): domain Eukaryota; kingdom Metazoa; phylum Arthropoda; class Insecta; order Blattodea; family Rhinotermitidae; genus Reticulitermes; species Reticulitermes speratus. The sequence continues at coordinate 1,911,942 of JAJKFL010000004.1, forward strand.
ATTTAAATATCAGATGTCGAAGATCCACAATTTTTTACACTCTCAGTTGATGCTTTCTGTAACATGTTCTTTACAGATGAACCAGACACTGACCTGGAGACAGATCGGTTGCTGGGGCAGCAACGGACAGATGACCAGGGTTTCTTTGATGACAAAGTGGTGAGTATAAGACATATGTATATCTCTCTGTAGCAGGATAAGTGTGTGTTAAATATCTTGTCATTACACTTTTTAATGACTTATGTTAAACCATCCATATTCAATGGACTCCCTGCTAACTGGCATCAATGGCAGCAGTAGTGTGGTTAATCAGAAAGCTGGCTAATCTGAAGAAACAATAAGCATTGGAGCTTAGGATAAAAAAATTGTCACTAGCATTTATTCAGGTACCAATTTATCAGTTACAGATTCATCACGCGATGTTAGTCGTTAAACTTCTGTAGTGACAGTGTAATGTAAGGTACTAACTTTGCTGTTAAAGTTGAAGCACTTATTAAGCTGGAGAACCAGACACGAGAACATGGGTTAAGAAAATCTACTGTATGTGAAAGGTGAACACGTTCTAGTCTGTTGTTTCGTACATTAGTAGGTAGTGTGAATAAGAACAGAAGATGGCAGTATCAAAGCACAGTCTAAACTATGCATAGTCAGTACTGCAGTTGTTACCTTTGCCAAAAAACTTCATAGGGTATCTCTAGTTAGAAGGGCCACTTAATGCATGTTGTTAATGATTCAGATTCAGTGTTTTGGTGTCAACAAAGCTGTCTTTCCAGAACTTTCTGCAATTTCACAGCCAGCACATTTGGTGATATTCTGTTTTCGGAGTGTCTGTTGAGGGCTATAATGTATAAGAATGGATCATAGTGAAATAAGTACAGTGTGACTGAGTGTGATGTGGGTGAATATAACAATTTTTGTAAAAATTTCAGTGGTCTTTATGCTAGTGATTTTTAATATGCTAACCTTTGTTCTTCCTGTGTGTGTGTTCACCATATTTACTGTTAATATATCAGCAAACTTACTGAACCATTTTGCAGTGTATGTTACATGTTAAACATATGCCAATATAAAGATTACTGTCATCTGTAATGTCATGTCATGTAGCCTGGTAGAGTTCCCAGCATTTTGGAATCTGCTGTGTCCATCTGTGGGGTAGAGGAAGTATGGAAGCATCATACTGCTCCAAAGTATTGGTAACTTGCTTACCAAACTATGCAGTGTCATATCCTAGAACATTGAAAGTCCTCATATTTCCTGCCATGAGAACCTCAGATTTCACCTACTAATGTGCTTGTGCACTGTAAAGTTGCTGTTGCCCATTTTATGTGATATACTCTTGCCACCTTGAAGCTGAAGTGCTTGTTAATACTTTGAGAACTATCTTCATATTGTGTGTCATACACAGTTTACTGTTGTGCAGCTGCTGTGACAGCAGTGCATCCTGATGTTTGTCATGGTTTTTTGTGGTGGGGGAGTAAAGGACATTACTTGTTTCAATTGACTTTTTTAGTACTGTAAAGTGTTACTAGTTCCCGTATTTCCAGTATTACTTCATCTGTCACCTTAAAGGAGAAACACAGCCTGAGGTGTTTGAGATCACGGTGCTGAAGGGAACATTTGGACCTCAGAGGGAGGAAGTTACAGGAGGATAGAGAAAATTACATAATGAGGAAATCCATTATTTGTACTTCACTGGGTATTATTGTTTTTATCAGATACAGTAAACCCCCAATTTAATGTTCCCGGATTTAGTGATGATTTTGTCATGTCCCGGCAATAGCTCCATATAAACAACGTATTATTTTCCCGCATTTAGTGAATCCCGATTTAGAGAAAACCCCCCATTTAGTGGAAAAATATTACGTACTCATACTTCAATTGTTATTTGATGTTTCCTGCATTTAGTAAATTTTTTCATCAGCAAAAAAAATCACAAAAGATACATATTGTACGTAAAAATTACGATATACACTCGAAACATTGAGGCAATGGCCTGCCACGATGGAAACACCAGTTCCCGTTAGATCACCGAACTTCGTTGGGCCGGGATAGCGCCTGGATGGGTGATTGTCCAGGAGTGCCCGGTACTGTTGCCTATGTCTAAGTGAGACAAAGTAGTGTGAAATATGCGGAAGCACAATGGTAGGGGAAACTGTGACATAATCAATTAGCCAGTCCATTACTCCGATCCTGATGACGTAATGCCTGTCTCCTCTCCGTCTACCTTATCTAGAAGTTACTCTGCTGCTGCATGCCTGTTTTGCGATCACTGCGTAAACCTGGAGCATTTGTGAAAAATCTTTCTACTATTTTTATTATATTTTTTTATTTCCCAATAATGGCTGCTAGTAAAAGGAAGAAGCTGACAATTGCGGAAAAAGTGAAAATAGTTCAAGAAGTGCAAAAGAACCCAAGCACGCCAGCAATAGAAATTGCACGGAAGTTTAATCTTGCACCGTGTTCATTGTTTTTATAATGAAGAATAAACCAGTTCTGAATGTTCAGAGCACCCACCAGAAGAAGCAAGCAAGTTTGCTGGACTATTTTAATAAATAATTTTCTTATAGCTATGTATGCTTGGTTTTTGAATAATTTTGATATTTTTTGATGTGAAAATTCCAAATATATTTTAATATTTTCTATTTAAAGTTGTATGATGAAGCTTTTTAAAGGAGGGATGAAAAATTGTTTAAAGATTTATGTCAATTTTGAAAATACTTTTAAAATTTTGAAATTATTTTTTTTTAATAATGATTCATTACAGAACATTTCATTTTCAATAGCAATAAGGCTTGCTTGTCACTGGAATTTGTTTCTAAATGTTTATTTTAAAAATATTAATATAAGTATTGTGCATACAAAGTTGAAAAATGGATTTTTGTTATAGAGACCACAATGGAACTAATAAACAAGCGAAAAAGATAAATTTAACTCATTTTAATTGAAAACCTCAATTTAATGAAAACCTCGATTTAGTGAAATATATTCTAATCCCCCAGCAATTCATTAAATAGGGGTTTTACTGTATTAGTAGGGTGATGGAGCCAAAGAGGATGAGATGGGTGGGGCATGGAGAACACATAGGAGAGATTAGAAATGCATGCAGCCTTTTGGTCAGAAATCCTGAAGCAAAGAAACCTCTTGAATGACACATGACTTGATATAATAATAATAATAATAATAATAATAATAATTGAACAAAGAACTAGGGTGGGAGGATGTGGAGTGGATTTGGAGCGGATTAGTGTGGCTCAGAATAACATCCAGTGGCTGGCTGTTGTGAATCTAGTAAAGGACCTTTAGATTCTATAAAAGGTGAGAAATTTTCTTGAGTGGATGAGTGTTAGCTGCTGAAGAATGGCTCCTTTTGGGATTTGGTTAAATCTTCAACATGCATCCTACATTTGACCACATTCCTCACCCTCTTTGCATGTTGTGTTCAGGGAAATGTGTAATGCACAGTTGCAGTTGTGAGGGGCACGCGATGGTACAGTTGGTTGAGGCACTGCTCTACAAGCCGGAAGGTCGCGGGTCATTGGAATTTTTCATTGACATAATCCTTTCGGTCGCACTATGGCCCTGGTGTCAACTCAGCCTCTAACAGAAATGAGTACCAGGAATATTTCCTGGGGGGTAAAGGCGGCCGGTGCGTAGGGCTGACAACCTTAGCAATTGTACCAATTGTCTAGAAATATGGAAGCCTCGACCTCCTGGAACCCAAAGGGCCTGTCTAGGCCTGTAATGGGATTGCTTTACCTTTACCTTTACAGTTGGCAGTCGTAAAACCTGAAAGGGGAGACGTGGTTTAGATTGGGGATAATATTAATTAATATTAATGAGTTTGGGGAGTGTGAAATGGACTCGAGAGGCTCAGGATAGAGACTGTGATGTCCTCTGAACATGATAGTGAACCTTGAGGTTTCTGCACTGAAGATGAAGGGAGCTGGTTCTTTTTCAACATTAATGACTTTCAGCTATAACACAGTCCATCATATCTGAGAAGGCTGTAGTACTAATATTTACTTCTGTCAGAACCTCATATTTTCCAGTCTTATACTTTAGGCAAGGCATTTGAACTGTGAAGTCACAAAAACGTGTTCAGCTTTACCATCGTTTCAAACTCAGCACATTGCAGGGAGTAGAGAACAATATTTCCATCATGATTATTGTCCTGTGGAACATGATACCAACATTTTGGAGCAAACTGCTGCCTGTGTGTTCAGGGTAGGAGGGTGGTCTTACGTTATTGTATTTTTTGTATTTCTCGCATGAAGTACACAAAATTAATTTATTGTTGGGTTGATCATATCTGTCCATCTATCCCCATAACTTTATTTCAGCTTCAGAACTTACTGCTGTATGCACAAATACCTAATTTTGGTGTAGGGTATTTACACTGAGAGCCAACAGGTCAAATTAATTTTATTGATCATCACAGTTGAGTGGTTAGTGCTGTTTGTTCGTGTTAGAGAGCTCTTGTGTTTGGTTTTCAGCCCAGATGTTAGTTGTCCTGAGTGTACTTTTTAATGGTTTTCATCAGTTTTTTCTGGGGTTTCTTTTAACAGGCTGTAATTGTTTCCTTGGTGTTTTATTATTCACAGCCAGTATTCTGTTTGGTACTAAATGGCCACTGAAGATGAAAGAGCATTGTTAACTAAATTAACAACTAGTGATTTGCTATAGCTGCGATGTAACTCGTACTATATATGACCTGATGTTAACTTCATCATTTTTTCTTCCAAAACCAGTGTGTGACACAATACAGATCTCATAGAGCACAGCATCAAGTCCGAACCACATGAAGCCTTATGGGGTGGTATATGAAATATATTTCATATGTGTCAAATGGTACTACAAGATGTCTTAGTCAGTTCTCATATGTACATTTTCTATGTGTAAAAGAGTGTGCATACAATGTACTCATAGCAGATACTAGAAGCAGGCCTTCTAACACATAAACAGGAGTAAGATAGGGTGATGCATTGTCAGCAGTATTATATAATATAGCACTAAACATGTTTTTGGAAGGAACTGTAGAAAAAGGAAACATTACTTATAAATCCAAACAAATCTTTGCGTACACTGATGACGTTGTGATCGCCAGGAACATTACAGCTTTAAAAAACTTACTGTTGGCATTGGAAATTGAAGGCAGAAAAATGAGTTTAATAATCAGTGAAGAGAAAACCAAGTACATGAAATGTCCTTTACAGAAGCCGGAAGATATCCCAAAATCTGACAGTAGGTAATTTTAAATTATAAGGCTTTGACAGCTTTACATACTTGGGATCATTTGTAAACAATGAAAACAAAATGTGGACAGACATTTACTCCAAAATCATGACTGTAAACCGAGCATATCAAGCCCACGTTAAACTCTTCAGATCCAAACTCCTGTCCCAAAGTACTAAATTAAAACTATTTTATATTGCTTGAATTTAATATTTTGGGGCTCTAATATTACCCAGAATGACCTGTGGGTGAGAGACTTGGGCAGTGACCATGGAAGAAACGAACATGCTGAGAATATTTGAAAGGAAGATAGTAAGGAAAATATATGGACCTGTAACTGAAGGAGAATGGTGGAGAATAAGAACAAACAGGAGATAAAGGACATATTACAAGGGGAATATACTGTAAAATCTATAAAATTCCTCCAGCTGAGATGGTATGGTCATGTTGAAGTAATGCAAAACCAGAGCATGCCAAAACAAATTGCAGTAGCTACAATGGAAGGAGCAAGGAAAAGAGGAATACCACGTAAAAGATGGAGAGATGAGGTAGAAGAGGATTTAGGTATAAGGGGAATAAAAAACAGACAGACAATGGACAGAGATTGTCAGGAATGGAGGAAGATGTATTGGGAGCCAGGGTCCACAGTGGACTGTAGTGCTTAAGAAGCAGAAGAAGAAAAAATTTTGTCTTTCATGTTCATTTGTAATGCATGGTAAAAATTAAGTGATCACCCTGAAGACAGGGGGCATCTAGACTGTTAAAAAAAATGCTGATATTCAACCTTTTTTACAAAGTTTGTATGAATATTTTACAAAACACAGTACAGTAAAAATTAAATTGTGAATATGAAGTGTATTAACCTAAGAATCTGCTGTTGAGGAGGTGAGAAATGTGTACAGTATTTTTGGTCAGAAAGCTCAAGGAATAGACAGGTTAGGAGGCCTAGGCTTAAGTATGAGGCTAATATTAATGTAGATCTTGCGGAAATATGATCTGAGGTTGTGAACTGGACTTAGGTGATTCAGTAGGGTCCACTGGTGGATTGTGAACATGGGAATGAACTTCGTGTTTCACAGAAGGCATAGAGCTTCTTCACTAGCTGTGTAACTGTTGGCACATCTGCATGTAGTTAGTTGGTTGGTTGGTTGGTTGGTTAGTTAGTTAGTTAGTCAGTTAGTCAGTCAGTCAAGTTCATTTAGTCAGTTGGTTACTCACTGACTTACTCACTCACTCACTTACTGTTTGTTTACTAGTGAATATATGGCAAAGTGCAGGAATATTTACTAATTAGGCATTAGAAGTATCAGGTATTTGTAAGGCTGTCTGTTCTAAGAATGTATGAATAGATGTTGACTCGGAAGTTATCTGAAGAATTATATCTTGTTTATTGATAAGATTCAAGAGGGGAAGTATATCTGTGCACACCTTTTGAGGAAAGGTGTGAAGGGAAGTACAGTGGGTTCCCAGTCTGTGGTTCTGTCCAAGAGGATTTTCACTCATTTAAACTTCATTGTCATTGCTCCCCTGTCCACTATCTTCCTTGGTAGGTGTAGTGATTTCAAAAATTGTTTTGCTAAAGGAACAAATGTGTTGAAAAACCAGCCTTAGAAGTTTCTGAATTCATCCTTGCATTTCTCTAGGTTTTTGAAAGTGCATGGTTTTTTGGCGTTCCCAACAATGGGGAAACCTGATCCAGAAGTGAGGTCTAGTGGAAGGGTAATTGGAAGGCATTGTGTGCCTTCGGCTGGACATGACCTCGATCAGGATTTGCCACTGCTTTCCAATAAACGCAAGTTTAGTTTGTGGTAGCTGTAGCGTTACTACAGGCTAGAATTGTTACTCTTTCCTTACTTATACCCAGAAGCTGAATCTTCAGTCTAGGAAGCTTTAGAGTTTTTGAAGTTAGTATTTTATTATAGTTCAAGCTTGTCTCATCACAGTTGTGCTCACCAGATAATCCTTCACTGCCAATGACAATAAAATTCTACTTTAAATTTCAGAAATTCATGCAGATTTACTGATAATTTTTTGCCATGGGTATTGAGCTGCCTTAACTTGTATCATTGTTCCCAACAATCAAACCAGCTGACACTAGCCATAAAATCAGGCTCCCTTGCATTAAATTCCTTTGGAAAATGGAGCTTTCTCTTTCAGGATCGGGCCTGTGGTAGGATGCCCTTATCCTTCGCTGTGTGAACTAAAAATAAAGCTTCACAAACGTTTCAGTATTCACATCTCTTCATTGTTTTTATGTTCTTCGGTCCTTCATATGAGGCCCAATCATAGCACCACTTTTTTTAACACCTGTTCCTCTTCCAGTCAGCAGCTGCAACATGCCCAACATTGAATTTGGATGCAATTTTTTTGTATGTACTTGCCTTTGTCTTAGTCTCTTATGGTGGAGTGTTGGGTAACTGAAGGTTGGATATTCTGTACTCTGCTGCATAAATCAGTGTTTCTCAACCTATGGGTTGCGACCTTGATCGCTAAGCTATTCTGAGTGGGTCGCATAACGGTTTCATGAATTGACTTGGTACTAACTTGCAGTACTTTGATAAGTGTATTCAAATTAGTACTTTTGTAAGTGTAATCACTTGTAGTTTCATTGTAGCAGTGTTAGCCTAACCGCTATGTTGTAAGAAATGGCACAGACCATTGACTACCAGGGTTGCCAGCCTCTCAACGAAACATTACAGGTTAGCCAAACAAAATTACCAGGTTTTTACTGCAGGTATCATGGTTGGCAAAATTTTCTCAGTTTGAGGAATATCTTGAAAAACAAGGAAAATTTCAAATTTGCAAGATCTTGAAGAGTAACTATATGTATAAGAGCCATAGGAGGAGTTAAGAGTACTAAACTCAGGCTCATGCAAAAGTATGTAAATGCACATATGTACATCTTTATGTCATGAAATCATTAAAATACCACATTCGTTAACACCGATTCTTTTTTTATTACTATTTTACGCCTACCTTTATCCCTTACTTGTGGGGTTGTGAGACAAAACCATTGGCTTAATTTGGGTCCGCGGGTCAAAAAAGTCAAGAACCACTGGTATAAGTGTTTTGTTCTTTTGGTGTGCATCGAGCAAGTTGGGTGAAATGGTAATGGTTGTGACTTGTGTTTTGGAGGTGTGTGATTTGAATCTGCCAGGTCACCAACTGTGCTCACAAGTTTGTTGTTTCCCTTAACACCTCCAAGGAATTTTGGAATGGTGTCTCAAATTTGTCCATAGCCACTTCCTCGAATACAGCAAAAGAAAATTTTTTTTACAGTAACTAATTGTGCTGTGTAGTGTCTATAATGTGATAAACATTGAGTTTGTATCTGCTATTAATGAACATAAAGACCAGTGAAATATGACAAATCACAAAGAATGCATTTTGACAATGTATGTTCCCCAGAACTTTTCATTGTTTTTTAGTGAGCTACTGTGAACATTGAGTTAAGTATATGGAAACTTGGATCCTTCTGTTCTTAACTGTTACTGACACAAGTATGTTGTACTTGCAAGACACTTGGTCTCTTTGTTTCCATTCACATTAGACATAAAACTGAGTGTTTTGAATCTTGACTGGGACACTGGCTAACCTGACTGAAGTTTCTTCTGTCTCTCCTGAGTCTCCACAGCCAAATTCCAGAATTATGCCTTGAGTTAGGCCTCAACTGTGGCTTCCCACATTCTTTTTAATTCATTGTACATTATCATTAAATAAAGAATAAATAAGATACCAGGAGGTACCACATTCATTAGAATGTGCTGGCATCCATGCCTTCATCTTCAGGATCAAGCAGTTCAAGAAGAATTCTTGGGCCCCTTGACCCTGATGATGAAGGTACAATAATCCTTCAAAATGTTGGGAAACACTTGCCCAATGACAGTGTCACATCTCAGAAGAAGTCTTGAATTGTCAGCAACATTGCTGTGAGTACCTCATGTCTCACATGCCATTGTGTTATTTGTAAATGAGATAGAATGTACTGATACTGCATTTTAAGATTCCTTTGGAACCCTGTCAGCAAGCTGTGTGTGTTTGACCTCATTTGTATTCAGACATCAGCCCTGCACTCTCAGTTCAATGTTCTTGAAACTCTGTTGATACGAGTATATTTGACTCCATCAGCAGTACTAGTATGGCAGCCTTATGAACTTATTATATCAGAACAATAGGGCAGGCTGTCTTAAGTTATGTCTGCTGTTACTAGGCAGTGGGATGGACTCATGTTATGTTCTGCCTGGCTCTGGGGCTCACTTAACCTCCTGTCCATTGGTACAGAAATAAATCAAACAGATTGTAAAGCTGACCACTCATCTGGATCAAGTGCCATTGTTCAGACTACTTCATTCCCCTATACTTTTTCATGGCATCATGCTCAGTTAAGCACATTTTATACCTAAAACGCTCTTTACACTTGTATTACAATGCTAAAGGTAATTAAGTACTCAAATTGCGCGAACGCGCAGGAATTGTTACGCAATGTATACGTATCCCAACTTCTTATTGTCGTAACCATCATGAAAATAAAAAGTAGAATCTTTTGGAATCCCTCTTGAAAAGTACCTGTTGTTTTTAGCGTTATAGTTTGTCCGAATCTAGTGACGAGTAAAAACTGGAAAATACAACAATTACTTATGTGTCGAGCTTATGCTGTATTATAAAGCAGCTGTCTTGTTTCCTGTGCCAGTGTATCGCGACAAGCAATGCTCCATTTATCGTGATATGCAGTCGCCTGTTTGCTTTGCACGGCAGAACAGTGGGAAGGAAGCGTTGGCGATAAAGCGGTTAAAACTCCGTCATTCGTAACCGAATGTTGATAATGTGCGGTGGTCACTCGCGCTCCGAGTGGAAATGAAGATAAAACAATTAAATAGTGCTGCATACAGGTAATTAACTACATTGTTACGTCTAGTGTGCCCGCGCATATGGACGGCGTAGGATATTTCGGATTTGTGAACTTAGGTGTGGTATCGCAGTGAGGTTGACACAGGTGCTGTCGACAGCGATATAATTTAGTATTAGGAGTTGCTTCTTTTGCCTCACGGTATGCGTGTTTGAAAAGGATGGAAGTTGTACTTGAAATATATTAGTCCAATAGCGAAATGTTTGGTACCATACCCACAGTTAGTTTCCCCTCCCCCCCACTCACAAGTTGAGTTTAGGTCATTGTGTATTGAATATGATGTGTTTTCAGTTCTTGTAGATAACGATGTCACACAAGTAATGACGGAGAACAAACTAAAACTCGGCGATATATTTCTGAACGGAAACAGTAGTTCGATTGTCCCTGCCAGCGTTTGTTATTTACGTTCGTCATGCGTTTTATGTGAATTTATTTTCTTTTTGGAACTTCGTGCAATGTTTTTGTGGTTTGTAATTGTATAAAACATTTAACATTCCTCAGCTGTGGAGTGTTCGAAGAGTGAAAGAAATTGTGATGTAACGTGATTTCTCCGGAATACGTTCACGTCGTGTTACGGTCGTCTGTTTGTTTACTGCAGAAGCGCCAGTGGGGAAATGGAGATGTATGTAATTTCATTCATGTAATGCCTAACCTTCTACAGAATTGAACGCAAGAAATACTTTTCGGAAGGAGTATATTGCAACACTGTGCCACGCATTTAAAGACATGTAGTGTGCGTTTCATGCGCAATGTCCACGTGTTCCTTGGACGTACATTCTCCATGTGTGTTTCAGGTGTACCCGGCTTTTGTATATCGGTTTATTTAAAGACGATTATAAAAACCTTGGTTTGACCAATATTTAAGGTGAAAAGCAAATCCGAAACCACCATAATACCTAATACTGCACTATTGACATTAAGCGTAATGATTTTCGTAGTTTGTGTAAATTAGTACTGTATTATTAAATGTAACAGCCCAACCGGGGCAAGAGATGTATCTCTTTTCCAAAAAACATGCACACCGATCCTGGGGCCCACCCTGCGTCCTCATCAATGGATACCAGAGGCTCATTCTCCTGGAGTAAAGCGGCCGGAGCGTGAGGCTGACCACTTAACTCCATCTGTTACCGAGGTTAAGAATGAGCGGAGCTATACCTCCACTTCCACTGTATAATTTCATGACCTGTGTTGGGGCAGTTTTACTGATGTAACATTTTTCCTAGCATAGATGTCAGAAGTGGAAGTAGGGCATCACGTGCCTAGATCCTAAATGTCCCAGATATGGTTGTTAGACTGCTTAGTAGAATGTAGACAGTAGATGTGACAGGCAGGGCCAACGACGGCAGGTTCAGGCCTTCAGCAATGGCGGACTGGCAAAAAGTCTTTACGTTAAATTGGAAAGACTGTCAGTTGCAGAGTGACTTGGGCTTGGTCTGAAAGGGTTGATTTGTACAATCGACAAATAAGATACTACCGAGAAAGACAAAAACAGTTTGTACCGGCTTCCTCCCCCACTTCCCTCTCGGCACTGGTGACAGGACTTACCAAGCAGCTGTAATGATAGGGTGAAATTGCAGGATTGGTACACCCCTCTGGCTGTACCATTGTTCCTGTACAGCTGAGAATTCAGTATAATACTATATAATAATAACTGAAGTCAGTGCTTGTTTATTAACGGGCTCAGTCAACAGCCTAGTGGCCAATAACAGAATCAGCATGAACATACATACAAAAAGACAGTGCAACAATAACACAAAACCATAGTAAGTCCTGTGATATGTCCAAGTGTATCTAGGTTATGTGCAAGGTATGTAAACTTAACTCCTTTACGCCGTAACCAGCCAAGTGCCAGGTGAGGCAGAGGATGTGATAATGTGCTACCTGGTCATGTCTGTCCCACCCTCAAGGCGCTGTGATGGATGAATATGAAGCAATGATGGAACAAAGATTTGTTAGGTAAAACTGCAGAAACTCGAAGGAAAACCTACTCCATTGTCACTTTGTCCACCATGAGTGCTACTTGAAGCCACCAGGGATTGCTCCTGAGGTTCTGTTGTGAGATTCCAGTACCTAACCACCTGAGCAGTGGTGCGGCTTGTGAAGGGAGCATTAATCCTGTAGTTTATACAAAAGAGAATGGCCGGTTGTGGATGTCTAAATTGTTTCCGAAGACAGTGGAAAAGGTGCAGGAAGGCTGACGCAGCATACGTTAACTTGTGATTGTGTACTTTTTCTTGCTTCCAGGAAAGGTACAAATTGTGGTTAGCCATCCAGGGTGCGCAGTGAGATTATATCAGGAAACATTTTTATTATTAACAGAATACTGTCGTTAATGTTGGGGGGCAGAGAGTTTATTATTTATTTATGTATTTATTTATTTATGCAGTTAGCAGCACAGATTACTGAGTGTTAAGTGGTAGGATGATTAGTGAATTGGAAAGGATGTGGAAAGAAACAGTTTTGGCCCAGTTTGGGGTACTATACCACCGTTTTTCTGGAGATACTGAGGAACAAAGCAGAAAACCTCAGTCTTGATTGCCAGTCTTCAGGCTGAGAATTGAATCCAAGATCTCCAGCAAATGAAACAGAGGTGTCACCCACTGAACTGTAACATTCATTGCAGGAAGGGAAGCATCAAGGGGATAATCAGTGTAATTGTTATATGGTGTAGTAAAGTTAAGCACCACACCAACTTCGGCACTTGATGGAGATGAGCATTCAGCTTCATGCATCAGCCACTTTGCGCCTACAAGCCCTAGATACCAATTGTATATTAGGCTGAGTGGTCCACGAGCCAGTCTGGGATATATCTGGATAAACCATTTGTTTTCTGAGGCTGGAGGCAGTATGTTCCTCCAAAATGTTTGTACCAGTCTACCAGATTACATGGCATCACATCCCAGGAGCCATACATCTTAAGGTTTTTGTTGTTTGTATATTTATACTGTGCCATATGTGGATGGTTTACCAGTGTGGTCTCCATCTGCAGGCAGAATGATGTACAACTAGCTTAGTTTCCATATTTGTAGTGTTTGATGAGGCTGTATGAAATTAATAACCAGTTGGTAGATCTGAAAGTAAGTACAGCATAAGTTATACTCACACACATGTAAACTTCGGAGGATGAAAGTTATTTTCTGTATCAGAGGTTGCAATCCCCATGACAGTATGTGTGGGAATAGGGGTAAAGCTTCATTAATTCGTGACCCTAGCATTAGATGGAGGCAAGTGGTCAGCTTTACCTCTTGTCTACGCATTGGATTTGGCTGGGTGGGCCTCAGAGTTGTTACTGATGTGGCTGTGAGAAATTTCCAGTACTGCTTCTGGTAATAGAGCTCCCACCAGTTTGGTCTGTAGGCAGTCACCATGTTTGCCGAGGTGTCAGTTTGTTGGCACAGTGCATTATGGGTGGAAGAAATGAGATAAATTAGGCACTTGGTTACATTGAAAAGAGGCACAGTCCAGAATAAGAGGTTGTTACTTCATAGTTTGTAATGTGGAACTGTGTTACAACTGCAGGTCTGACGTTGTACTTATTTTTTGTGAAACAAATGGATCCTTTTTGCAAGTGGCATGTTTGTTGGATTTGCTCTATGGAAACATTCACAGGATTTTACACATGCTCTTCACCTAATGTCATTAATGTTAAACCAAAAAAGGATAAGCATGTAGTATATATTATCAGGAAGTATTGGTACAGCATTAATTATTCATTATTAAGAATCTGTTATCAGATTATAACAGCACAAGAAGTGTATTAAGTATTGTTTTTAAGAGAACATTGATGTTAACTATGGGGAAAGGGCTAGCTGATATTAAAATTGGTTGTAGAAAAATGGGTTTGGAAGGTGTGAATTGGATTTTCCTGCCTCAGGATAGTATGAATGTAATGATGGATGTTTGGGTTCCATCTAGTAGGATTTCCTGATGCAGATGAGAGAAGATTCCTTACTGTAGAGTTCAATAGTACTGTGGTGAAGTTTGCCCCCATAAGCCTTCAAGCAAAATAGGGTCCTACAAATTGTTATATTTTTGTACATCTTTGATTTCACATGACACTGCACACAAATCCAGTATACTGTCCATGTTTTACGTCATGTCTTGTCTCCTCAGCTGCCTGTGTGTCATATGATGTGACAGCAAGCTTTATAATGTGATACTATGCAGCAGATCCCTGTTTTCGTTGAGTAATTGAACATACTGTAATTAGAATTTATTGATCTGCTTGTAAATATGGTGGTTTTAAATTCAGAATTCTAAATTAACAGTTACAGAGACAGGAGCAGTAGTGACAGTGCAAATGTAACAGTGTAAATACAGAATCAGTCCCTTCTCTGTCCGTAAGCATTATATGTTAGGCACAAGGTGTGATGGTCTGCTGAGCAGTCTCACTGGTACAGTCAGAACAATTACCTACAGTGATGCCACAACACATGTGATTGTACAGGGGGCAGTCAGAAAGGAATGCCTGCTACTTTTTGGTTCATGCTATTCGCGAGTTAGAAATGTGAATATTTCGCAAAACTTCACTACGACGTTCCTGAAGGCATATTTATTTATCAGTGTAGTTGCCATCTTGGTTGAGTCATCTTCCACCTTTGATCAAGAGTATTTCCATCTAGTAAAAAGTTGTTGTCTCTTCTCTGTAGTCACTGGCAATGGTGTTCTGCAGTGCCTCATCATTGGCGTAACAGTGTCCTCGCAGGCTTTTTTTCAAAGGACCAAACAGATGATATGATAGGGCAAGGTCAGGGCTGTAGTGTAGATGCAGTGACAGTGTCCATCCAAAATCTGTGATGGCTTCTCTGGTGCACATATTTGTGTGTGGCCTAGCATTGCCATGGAATAACAATACTGCAGACATTTTTCTTGTGGGATGAAGGCAACAGAGGTGAGCATTCAGACTTCTTAGTGTTTCAGTATAGTGTTCAGAATTTACTCTTGTCCCCCTAGGCAGTAACTTGCACAAGAATAATGCCTTTCTCATCCCAGAAGACTTTAACCATGATTTTTCCAGCTGATGGTACACTCTTGAATTTATTTTTCCTTGGGGATGTCATTCCATCAATTGCTGCTTGGATTCGAGTTCAGAGTGGTGAACCCAGGTTTCATCCCCCTTGACAATCTGTGAGAGGGAGCCCTCACCTCCATTGTTGTATTGGTGCAAAAGATTGATGGTGATTGTTTTCCTTGTCTCTTTGTGTGCATCTGTCAGCATTCATGGCACACAGTAGGCACAGACCTGGAATAGCCAAGCTCTTTGGTAATTGCCATTACCCTGCCTTTACCGATGGATAGGGTAGGGCATAATTAATTTGTTATGTGACAGTTGCCATGTATCGGTTCATCAACCTGTGTGGATGTTGTGAGGCATCATTGCAGTGCATGTGTGTCCACACCACAGTTGTCATGAAGTGCTGCTTCACCTATTTCAGCTTCTTTAATCCGTCCTACCCCTCATTGAACAACACATGTACAGTAGCTTTACAGTACACTTTGAGCGAACATTTGTGAATGCACTCACCTTCAGCAACCAGAAACTCTTTTATCACTGCTCACTGTTTTAACTGCACATCAAAATCTGCCATTTTAGAATTAACTCTGGTGCTGCCATCTGCCAAGCGAAACAGTTGTGATTAGTCAAATGTGACTGAGATTGTTCAAGGACTTCACTGATGTAGTGGTTATTCCTTAAAAAAAGAATGTGGGGAGATAAAGAAAAGGAGGCATTAGTTTCTGACTGTCCCTTGTATTATGTAGAAAGTGATGACATAACTTAGTGGGGTGGTGGTGTAGGGGTGGAGGAAACCCAAATCCCGCACGGTGATGCCCTCTGGTAATGGTGGCTGTACCAAGACATCAGCACCTCTCTCCTCGGGTAGCAGCAAGCAGCTAGCTCCAGTGCCTCCTGCTGCATCATCCCCTGTGGCAGTGCCTTCAAATACCCTGCCCCCCGGTGGAACGAGCAGTAGCAGTAGCAGCAGTGGAAGTGAGGATGCAACTGCTGAAAAAACTCCATCGCCGCAAAAAACAGATGCTGCTACTGCTGCGGCTGCCACCACTCAGGTGTCCAGCAAGGCCAAGAAGGTGTGGGCATCCATGAAATGGAAGGCTGTTGCATGCCATGCATGAAATGTTGCTTGATTGCATGTGTTAGGAAGATACAGTGTGACTGTTATGATGCAACGGTAACTGAAGAATTGAATTCTTGCCTGTGAATGTGTAAGTCATAATTGTAAGGAGTGGTATGAAGTGGCTGTGAAAATTTGCGAGGTTTGTTCCCATCTTGAGTGTAAATTCACATTACATTTTTAATTGTATTATATGCATTTGGGCATGGTATTTGTCCATCCTGTCCTCTGTCTGCCTTTCTAGGTAAAATTAGAATCACATTTTTTTGGGGAATGCCAAGTTAGCAGGAATTTCAGCCAGTGATAGGAAGATAGTTGGTGAAGCAGGCCTGAAGCTGCGTATGAAAGCCAAACCACAGTAGGGCGTGGAATTAAACTGTTACAAGAGTGGAAAGGGGAAGGCATGCAGAAATGCATTGGATTTGGCTGTAGAATGAGGGAGTGGGGGGTTAATTACACTGGCAGTTGGTAAGATTACATAGCATCAGTTGTAGATGAATGAATTATGAGCATATTGAATTTTGGGTTTATGCCAACAGCAGAAAACTGTTCCTGTACTTGGCGAGAAACCTGTGTCAGTGCCACTTAGTGCATAAATCCCACATGCATTGGCCTTGGATCAAAACCAGGTCTATGTGGTGAGACACCAGAAACTAATTGCCTGAGCCATGGCATGGCTGATAGGGCTGGTCTTAAACCTGAGACTTCTCTGTGCCTTTTATCTAAACGACAGTATGGCAAGGTAAAGTTATTCATGTGCACAGCATGAAGACATGGGGGAGTGGAGAGGTAAGCTCCATGCATTCTTAACCTCAGCTCAAGATTGGAGGTGAGTGGTCAGCTTAATGCTCTGGTTGGTGTTCCTCCTGGAAAAGAGTCCCTCATACCCGTTCACTAGGCGGCTGGTAGGTCCCAGAGCTATCTGAATGTTTTGGAGAAGAGAATCTTTTGCCCCTGTTAGAAAATGAACCATGATTCCTCAGTCACTTAACCTGTGGCCTGGTCACTACAGAATGAGCTGTCCTGGTTTCCCTAAAACATGGAGTTTACACAGGTAATGTCTCAGGAGCTGAAATCATTGCATTGCACTATTTTTACGTGACATACAACAAAATATGTCGCATACATTTTTAAAGCATAAAACTGTACACACACACACACACACATATATATTTATTTATTTATTCTGTTGCTCCATTTTCTGTCATAGTACTTAAAAAAAGTGGTTTTGTGGATTTTGTCACTTGCAGCTGACAGTTAGGTGGCAGGATTAAATTTTTAATTACCTTAGAGAATGCCTACTTTGGAATTTTCTACCTCTTTACAAAAATAAGTCATAATCCTGTAGTGCCATGCTTAAAATTAATAATAACATGGTGTTTATATATTTTTTGTAAGTTACTTAATGTGTATTAAACCTCTGCCTTAATATTTGCAACATGTTTGTAGGCCTGAACTTGTTCTTCTGTGGCACTCGGACTTTACTGAATTTGTATCGACAGTTTGTTAGTCTTGCATTGATCATATTTTAGTGCTTCTGGAAATGTAATTATGTGCCAAGAAAATGTTTTGGTGTTCCAACAGATACCTTGTCAGTTAGTACTGTGTTTGCCCAAATATAATGTGAAGAACTGCCAAAAAATTGACTGCTTCACTGTAAGCTACTGCCCTAAGTGTTGCTGTGTCTCCATCATCAGATTTGCTATCCTGATGGAGACAGAACAAGTCTCCAGAGCATTGACTTCAGTCATGATGTGACTGATCATCCAAGAGTTCAGTGTATTTATTTGCCATGGAAGTTTCAGATTGTGCAAAAATATTGTTACATATTACAGTCAGGCGTTTGAAATGTATTGGGGGGGGGGGGGGGGGGGGGGGGCACGCACGTGTTAGCAAAGTCAGATGTGATAATGTGGTATAGGACCTCGATTGTTGTCATGGTGTGTGGTTGCAGTTCTGGTTCTGTAGAATGGGAAGTGCTAATACATCAGTAACAAAACCAAATTTTCAGTGTGGCCTGCTTGCCACTTTGTCAGCATTTTAATGTGCTGTTGACGTGTAATGTGAATTGTCTACATCTTTACAAGGTATGAAATAAGTAAGCCTTTTGTTGCAATGTTCTTATTGAAGGGGGGGGGGGGGTCATTTTTTAAACTTGAAAAATTCTAATGGGCCCACCGCATTAGGTTTTCCTCTTTCATCATTCCCCTTGAAGATAGAGGCAGATCCTCCTATGAAATGTTGTGGGTTCTTTTAACCTGAGATGATACACAGTGTCCAGAATTTCAGTCACAAGTAAGAAATTATTTCTTGTATGCAGATGGAACTCTAGTTCCATGCTGTCCCTGTGCAAATGCATGTACACTAATTTACTGTCTGCCTCTAATTGTGTTTCTGTTCATATAAAGGTAACAAGTATCACATCTGACTTTGCTAACATGTGCGTGCCCCCCCCCCCCCTCAAAATACATTTCAAAAGCCTGGCTGTAATACGTAACAGGAGAAAATATACTTGTTTTTGTAATATGTGATCCCTAGTTCTGTAATGTGACAGGTGAGTTTCCGCTCTTTGTGTACGTTGTATGGCTGGTAAGTTGTCTGTATGTTATACTATTGTGCATACACTGAGATTTTTTTTTTTTTTTTGTGTGGGGCTGGTGAATTCCAAAATGATAGTTCAGTTGCATGGCCTGTGAGTTCCCCATTCCTTGTTCTGCTATACCTAATTTCTTAAATATTGCTTGTGTGTTGCAGGAGGGCAGCACAAAGAAGAAAGGTCGCAACAAGGAAGGTGAGTAGTGTGTATTGATATTGCTGTCAACCCTGCAACAAATGAGAATGGAGAATAACTGCATTAACGCAAAATGCCTGTTCTTTGAAAGCATATCTGCTACAAATTGTGCCTTTTTTCATGTATGCAAAGTAAAACACCAATTTTATGTTACTGCATTTTGCGTTTTCCTTGAATGTTCATAAGAGCCATGTTTCTTCGTTATTATGCCATTTTTAGGTTGTCACCACAAAAAATATAAAATTGGGGTTTTACTGGATTTGGAATCAACATTGTCAATGCACATGACCCTGTAATTCTCCTGAAATTTAAAAATGTTTGTTGCTCTGAAGGAGGTGTTCTACATTCTTTCATATCTTTGCAAGCACCCAGTCAATGACATTTTGTTTTAGGTTTGCAGAACAAAAATTGTATGCAGAATTGTGGTTATGAAGCAGTCATTATGAAGACTGGTAAAGTGGTGGGAGGGTAATAGGGAAGGATTATTCATATGAAACCAATTTGGCAATTTTGGGCAAAGGAGTAGAGGGCATTAAAAAGTTCCTGTGGGTGATGAGACACGCAGCCCAGGGACATGCCAGTCAATGGATTCTCTCTGCACAGTACTCCCAAGTGCTTGTGCTGAAACCACTGCACCACCACATCCTTGACATCTTGCCCATTAACATTCAAAAACCATGACATCACCATCAACACATGGCGCTGTTTGGAAATCTTCAAGTCCTACTACTGATAACATGAAGGGCATTCAGAAATACATACAGAATTTTGGTTGGAGAATCTTAAGGGAAGTGGTCTCTTTGAGAGACCTAGATGTAAGTGAGTGGATAATATTGAAATGGTTCTTAACAAACTAGGTTTTGAAGCTCTGAATTGGATTTAACTTGCTTGGGACATGAACCAGTGAAAGCTTTTGTGAAAATAGTAGTTAACTCATTTCCAGCCTTTACATTTTGAAACTCCTATTAGCTACGTATTAGTTTGCAGGAAAGTTAAAACAAGAAGACACTTGCGCAGGCAAAAATAAGAAACTCCTGCCTTATGCCATTCCTGTATTGAGGTGGAGCATGAGCAAGAAGTGTGGCAAATGTCTGAGTGAGAGAGGGAGGTAGGATGTAGAAGACTGTAGCAGTGAGTGGAAAGATGTTAGTGTTCATGTCTGTATTATTTTATTGTCTTTTCTGAAAAAATTCTGAAACACACTTCTCTGGAATAACACTTCATCATGTGTACTGAGAAAAAAATGTAGTAATTTCTTACCTGTTGCTCTAACAAACTCTCAAATAAAACTAACATAAACAACCAAATATAGCTGAATTTCTCATAATGAGGATGAGTGGTTTTGAATTGCTCTGATTTGATTCACTGGACCAAACTGCATGATGTGTAGGCTGGACACAACTGCCCCCATAGCAGCACTTTTCAGACAAGTACAGATTCAGGTACTGAAATGTGTTTTGCAGTGAGTTCTTTGTTCCTGTCTACTAGAAGATATATTAAGAAATATAAGAGCAGAGATGTAATATGCAGAATGTGTTAGTGTGACAGTAAATTTGTAATTTGGTGATAGTAGACCTGTGTGAGAAAATTGTAATCCTTCTGGTTCAATGAAAGCTGGACATTTCTTGACCACCAGAAATAACAATCAGTTGTTCATGGGAAACCTTGTGTTTTGATGTTAGTTTGTTCCCTGCATCCCCAAATGGGCTTGCACAAAGAGTGTTTGGAAAGTAATGCCTCCACAGTGTGTCTTTACTCCCAGACAAGTTATCAAAATGAAACAAGATGCAAAAGAAATATAGCTCAGAATGTGTACTTTGTTTTTGTACCTCATTTTTCAAAGTTGTCTCCCTCTTGTTCAGTATAACACCACCAGCCTTGAACAAGTTTTTCAAACCCAGTGCTATATAACTCTGCAGGCTGTTCTCGAAATTTTCCTGTAGCAGCTTGAACTTCTTCATCACATGTGACTGAATTCCTCTGAGAGGTTTCTTCAGAGCTGCAAACAACCAGAAGTCAGATGGTGCCAAATCCAGGCTGTAGGGAGGGTGTGGAACAACTTCAAATCCAATGCTCTCTCTCACTGCTGAAGTGACAGCACTAGTGTGTGGTTTAGCATTATCATGTTGAAGAAGCATTGGCTTTCTTCATGGCAAATGTGATTGTTTCAATTCTCTTTAGGGTCTTTACTTAAGTTTCGGAGTTGGTTTTCGTACCATTGACCACATGCTCCTATCAATGATGCCTCTGTAGTCCTAGAAAATGGTGAGCATGCATTTTGTAGTGGAAGGTTGAGTCTTGAATAAATATATATATACATTTATTTATTTATTTATTATTTTTTTTTTTTTTTTTTATGGGAGAAGTGGGGTGATGGTATTCAAGTGACTTGCTTTTCATTTCCGGATTGTAGTGATGCACCCATCTTTCATCACCTGGAACAGTGCTGTATAGAAAATCATTATCCTCACTTTTGTAGCAGGCAAGTAATGGTTAACATGCTTCCAGTCTTTGGGTGTAAGCTTACACAGCACCCATTGAACACACACTTTTTTGTAACCCATACCTACGATAATCTCATTGACAGTAGGTAAACCAGTGTTTAACGTCCCCACTGTGGCTCTCTGAGAATTTTCATAACTTTTCTTTAATAAGTTTGTCAACTTTTTACCCGTTCAAATCTTGAGTTGCGGTAATGCCTTCCAGACTGCAGCTCATTGTTCAGGTCCAAATTTCCACCACTATCCCTTAATTTTCTCACCTAACGACGAACAGTATCTTCAGCATAAAAAGCCAATAATCACCAGTTGAATTCCAATGGGAATTCCATTTTTGCACATAAAAAACACAGCAACTGCCCACTGTTTGATTTGCTTCAGCCTGGTTGAAAACGAGTCATCCATTTCAGACCAAATAAATGCAAGCCATTGTGTTTACCAAGCCGTATCCCATGGCTGACTGAAGCTCCAAAGAAGCTGGAACAAGTTCTGCTATAGTTTCACACCTCTTTGTGCAAGATACCTTGGCAGAGGCATTACTTTCTGAATGCGTCTCATAGTTCATGTAATGGTGCTGTCAGTAACTCAGTCTGTGTAAGATCAGACTATTGGATGAGGACGTGAAAGGGAAGCAGTTGTGGCCTGTATAACGTATTGTCCTATGATTCGCCCCCCCCCCTCTCTCTCTTTTTTTTTTATTTATTTATTTATTATTGAAATCTTACAATTGGCATAATGAACAGCAAAGTGACTATCTGTATCCACTGACGTAACTTACTGGACCAACTGTAGATTACCCAAGCATCTGATACAACACTGTTAAATAGCCTACAGATTTTTTATTGATTTGTTGGATGGGTCTTCCCTGGACTAAGCAAATGTTGGGTGGATATTCGCTTGGCATTGGTTGGAAAGCAGAAGTTGGACATATCTGGGGGTTCTGTGTGCACGTTTGTTGGGGAGGTCAGCCCATGGTGTTCATGTGTCTGAAACCAAAATAATAAATAAACCTACTTCATGAGATATGATCCAGTTGAGTGATGTGTGTGATAAAAGAAATATGTATGTACTTATGGCACACCTATCCACTTCTCTGACACCTTATTTCATGGCACAGCTCTCACCACCATCTATGAAGAACTGTTAAAACTGACTGTAACACACCACCTAATTTCCTGGCAGATTTTGAGTGTCCTAACATTTGTCATGAATTTAGGTAGGTTTACCTAGTGCATAGAAATGAGCTGTGTAAAAAAATTACATAATGTGTGTTTGAATGTAAAGCATACTTTTTCTTCAGGTGTCTAGCAAAAAAATTTGCCTTATATTTGTTCAAATTCTTT
Source organism: Reticulitermes speratus (assembly GCA_021186555.1). Classification (NCBI taxonomy): domain Eukaryota; kingdom Metazoa; phylum Arthropoda; class Insecta; order Blattodea; family Rhinotermitidae; genus Reticulitermes; species Reticulitermes speratus. The sequence goes on from JAJKFL010000004.1 coordinate 1,934,843, forward strand.
TAACTATTTGAAACCGGACGTTTATGTAAATACTGTAATATTTAAAAATTTAGTTCATAACTTACAGAAAACACACTAAATCTGAATTTCAAAAACACAGAATGATTAATGCTGTTTAGGGAAGTAATTGCTGTTGAATGTGAGAATTATATGAATCACATAAATACACTGTGGGTAAAATGAAGATTTTCTGGAAGTTAAAACTGGTGGTACATGTAATTACCTCAGGCATTAAAAATTAATATGTATAAAAATGTCTGACAGACATGAACATTTATGAATATTCTGTGCATTCAGTCATTGGGAGGTATTTGGAGCAAACGTGCATTGTGTTGTGATAGGTGTGGTGATGTCATGCGGTAAGAGTGGTAACTGAGATCAAGAAAGTGTGAGAACACACTACCACGGAGACTGACTGTGCCTGACAGATAAAAGCAAAGAAATTACATAACAGAATAGTGTTCTCAAGAAATATATTTTGGGGGAAAATTTAATGAGGCAGAATATATGGCCGTGCATAACGAAAATGAGTGTATCTAAGTCAAGCATTTTAATTGAAGCCCTGTTTCGTGGATACTGAGTTTTATCCATGTTCAGTTCTTGTATGTGTGTGTCTTCTCACACATTGAAAACATCACTTTCGCTGGAAATAAACTTCGTGAATGCAAAGAATGTCCGCTCTTCCCAATCACTGGGGATAATATAATCTGCCATCTGCTTGCCCCCATCCCAAAAATGGATTCTGTATCACTGCCTAGGTGGGCAGAGGCACTAGGTGAACAGCACGAAAAATGCCTTTTTGGAGGCAAGACGGATGGAAACATGTACTAAAATTGATCTTACAGGACTGTGGATTTCTGAACTGAATTGAAGTGGGGCAAAGTAGGGTTGTGTTGTGTTGTGGTGAACCTCGAACTAATCATGTCAGTATTAAGACTTCTGGTTTGGAAGTACAAATCTCTCAGGTTACCAGTTCAGTTTCTGTACCTTATTTTCCCTCATTAGTTATATTCTAGGATAGTATCTTCAAGCTGGCCATCACCACTTCCAAATCCCAATGTACTAACCGTTCATGATCTATTAGTCTTATTTGGAACATCTACAACCTCTTCAGCCATTAATTTCATATAGTGGTTCTGAAGCAGTGTAGTCTGCTAGGTGGGTGCCAATGTTATGCAGGAAATATTGTCTCCTTCAGTGTAAGATGAAGGATGCAGAACATTCCTCTGAAATGTCTGTACCCACGTACCAGACTACACGGTGTCATAACCCATGATTTGCTGTTGTAAAAACCCCAGATGGTAATGTCAGATTTGAGGTCCACACAGAGGTATCAGCATTGTGGTCAAGTATTCAGGTGTTCAGGGATATGACACTATGTTGAGTGGCAAACTTTAGGTTATAGGGTACTGTTTAACAGTTGACATGACATCATATTCCAAGGGACTTGAATGTTCATGAGTGCCACTATGAGAACCTCAGATCTCACAAAATTACAGTCTTATTGGATGTGTTGCTATGTAGTTTGGTAGATGGGTACCAGTTCTTCCCCCACTTTTTCCCCTACATTTATTTATTTTTTAATTCACGAGGACCTGTTGCCTCCATCTTCGTGGTACTTACAAATATGAAGTGGAGGTGTAAGGGTAAATTTTCCTGTTGTGTGTTTTCTGATATGAGTGCAAATTATATGCTCTTCAGGGGTAATGCTCTGTAGTTTGATAAATGTATAGCATTGTTTTGGAGGAACTTGCTACCTTGAGTTTGCTTGATATGTCTTGTAGGGTAGAAGTTGAAGGCAGTACCTTTTCCTGAAATGTTGGTACATATCTACCCAGACTACACAGTGTTGCTTTCCAGAAGCACAATTTTGTTACCACTTTGAGAACCTAAAATGTCACATGCTGATATAAGTTTGTTTCAAAAATGGTCTCAAAAATGGTTGCTATTAGTTGGATAAGATGTGTTTGTGTGGTGAATGTGAGTTTGGTATGAGTGACTGTAGACTGATGTGCGTGTGTGTGTTCTCTTGTTGCACTCACTGCTACGCCTCTCCATGGCTCCCACACCGGCAATCTGTGTCTGGTAAGTATGCACACTGTACTTGGTTTGCATACCATGCTGTTCACCTTGTGTATAAGTGTCTTGCAGTGTTCAGACTTGCTTGTCTTTCCTATTTGTCTTACAAGTAAAATTCTTTATGTGTGTAAATGTTCAGTCTGTATTCCAAGGATTCTGCATATATGTTGCCAGCCTGTAGCCAAAACTGGGTATAAAATTGTACAGTGCTATGTCAGTAGTAGAACCCATGTATGGATCAGAAACATGGGCCACATAAAAAGATAATGGGAAACCAATAGAAACTGCTGAGATAAAAATCTTGCCATGTAACCCATGTGGAAGATGTATGAAGCACCTGATATTAGGATCGCATGCTTTTCAATATCATAGTGTGAGTCATATATTGGCCTCATCTACTGTGGTGATGGATGACAGGTCTAAAGTATGTGTGGGCATTAAAACTGTTGAAGATGTTAGTATTGTTCTGGTACCATTATTTGACAGGACACAAAATTTTTGAACTGATATGAAAGAATATTGAAGTTTAATATTAGTGCCATCTGTGTTGGATGCTTGTGGCCTTGTTGCAACTGATCTCAGCATTTCTTAATATCCAACACCAGTGCTTCAGTTATTTCTAAGACTGTTTTCATTGGGTGTTCAGAAGTATGAAATTTCATATGCATGAAAAAGAAAGACACATCCCGTGATTTTTTCAATGTGGTTTCACATATCTTGAAGTAACTGTAAGCTGATGCACATGACTTACATCTGATGTCAAGTCTGCAGTAATAGAAAAGTACTTGGCATTTTCCACTTCATCAGCAAAGCTTTCTCAGGGATGATGAGTTGTGTGTGACAACTAAATTCATTGTAAATTTGGTGCTATAAAGTGTTTCTTTTTTAAACTGATTCAGCTTACAGCCATGCACCTGAATTAGTAACAAGTGGAAATACAATCAGAGCGTGCATGCACACACATTAAATTGAACATAATTTAATTGCACTCCTTCATGTTTCAATGTAAATTGATCAGGGAGACACTTGTATGGATTCCGAGTGTCATTACCAAGGTTTTACACTGTTTAATGCATTTTCACATTATTGTAAAATACGCAACATATTTCGCATACAAAGTAATGTTTATATATATATATATATATATATATATATATATATATATATATATATATATATATATAATATATCCATTTAGTACTCAAGGCTGTGTTATGTCTCTGCCTGTTCTGCTTACTTTTAGTAGTGTGAAGTCCATTGAAATCTGTATTGTTATTTAATTTGCTTAGTACAGAATTAATATAACATTACTATTAAAACCTCATATTATTGTATTGATCCTTATATCTGAGTTTTTAATTATTGCTGCATTTGGTTTACCCTAAGTATCCATAGATATCAACAAAAAATCATCAGTATCTGATCGTGTGTTGCCGAGGTGAAGTATCCTTGCAGTGTTGTACATTAGGTCTACAATTTCACTTATTGCTAGTTACTAGTGAAACATGACACTGAGCATACATGTGAGAAAGGTCACTGCAGATCCACATTTAGAAGGAACAAAATCGCACGTGAATTTAATGGTATGCAGCATTCATCTGATTTAAAGCACTGCAAAGATACTTCAGCTTAGTGATGCTGAAATAGCTCTTTTTAATGGAATACTCATATAAGATCTGTTAATGATCTGTGGTCAATATTTATGGATATTTGTAGTAAATTAATGCAGCAGCAATTAAAACAAAGATATGTGGATCATTATGATAATAATGAAGTTTCTGTAGTATTGTTACATTAATTTTGTTACAATCAATTGAAATAACATACATATTTTCATACAGATTCTGTACTTCTGATAGTAAACAAAATAGTTGGAGACATAGTACAGGGGTGGGGTCTAAAAGGATACACACACGTGCGCGCGCGCCATACTTTTCATATGACCTATGTTGTATATTTGATAATATTGTGATGTTATATATTGCAGTGTCAAATCTCAGCAGTGACACTTGGAAGCCATAAAATTGTCTGCGTGAAGGTGATTGATTTAGATAGAAACATGCTGGTGTATGTGTACATTGTGGTATTTTTATTTGTTAATATAAAAGTTAGTTTTACCAGAACCATATTACTGATGCTGTTTCAGTGACATTTTAGAAAATTATAAAATTCATGCAGCTATTTGAGACAGGTCTGAAACATCAAGCTGCCAGTATTTCTGATCATCAGACAAAATTTGTGGCACCATCTTTGTTGAAACTTCCCTCATTTTGAAAACTTAAGTCACAGTCTTTTTCACAATTTCCATCTCTGTATTTAGTTTCTTTGTCATCATTCATACTCTTAATTTTTTGTTAGTGCGTGAGTGAGTGAGGGGATGTTGTCAGATGTAAAGTTCTTTCATCAACTTCACATGTTTGTGACCCTCTTTAAACCTGTTATGCCACCCAGAGACACTTGACTTCATCGTAGCCTTGAGCAGTGTTATATGTAAAGTTTTACGCATGCTTTTGCCTAACTTTGCAGAAAGCTTGATGTTAATGCATTGCTGCAACCACCTATCACCCATTTCTCGATTGAGACAAAAGTGCATGCTTGTGTAAATACTGCCACTGCTTTGCTACTGCTGCCTAGCTTGCTTTAAGCAGCACAGAAGTTGCAACCACAGACATGGCACAATACGTGACTGCTTAGTCACTGCTCAAACTGATGTGTGCCAGCATTCTGGGAACTTAAATGTCACCTTGTACAATTATGAAGAATGATCTTTGAAATCATGTAGTCAAGAACTGGAATGTAGTGTCAATTATTTGACACATTTTGCCTGAGTTGAGCTTTGGAATCGTGTACATGTGTTCATCCTTGGCATGTCCCCAAAACTGAGGACTGACCATCATAAACAACCTCTATTCTGTGTACCATGGTTTGAAGAACTATCAGTTATTTTGGTCAGTTTCATTGTCAGAGGGCGCGTTTACGAGCATCCCTACGAGATGGATGAGTAGTGTTCAGTTATGTACTGAGGCTACAGAAACAGTTCCATGGATGGTGATGATGACACTGCCTCCTGTTATATTCTCCTCCAGCCCCTTCTGACCTATGTCAACCAGCCCAAGACACATGTACGTAGCAAAGATTATGACTGCCACTGTCTTTTTGAATAGAATGGCTGGACACCTGGGGGATCTCTTTGCGGAGAAGTACAACAGCTCGAGAGACCTCAGTATAGGATTATATTTTCTCTTCTGTTGATGCTTTTGACTATGTGAAATTCAGCTGGCTGTGGGCCCATGCTGAATCATTCCACAGTGGATATCTTGAAATTAATGCAGAAGACTGTCAGGATCACTTCTGTCAGTAAGGCATGCTGGATGAAGTGGCATAAGCCACTAACTTAAAAATAATGGGTTGTACCCTTACATTTCTGCTGAAATATGTTTAAAAAGCTTTCTGTTTCAACAAACAGTACGTTTACATTTTATCTCACTTAACATTACAGCAGCTGTTATCTGTAAGTTGTTTTATATGTTGGATGCCATTTCTGTTATGATATTTTCATATTTTTAAACAACGGAGCGTCCTTGTTTTACAGTTTAACTGAAGCAAACGTACGCGTGATTTCAGGCTTCCACCGCGGTGTAAATGAGATCCTTACTCTTCTGGGATGTTATGCAGTGTAGATTGGTAATTCTTCTTGGACTGCTTGACCCTTGAAGATGGGACCGATAGGTTGTCCTGAAACATTGGTAACTAACTACCAATCTATGCTGTGTAATGTCCCAGAAGAACAAAGATCTCACGACAAAAGTAGCTTGAACGTCTACATAACTGATGTTGGTTTGCTATATTTGCAGTGATGATCCACGAACCTGCAGTGCTGATCGAAGGTGTACTGTTCCGAGCACGCTACCTGGGTTCTACACAGTTAGTTTGTGAGGGACAGCCCACCAAGACAACACGTATGACACAGGCCGAGGAAGCTGTCTCCCGTATCAAGGTTAGACCAGCACCAGCTTTGTGCACCTATTATTGATGAATTCCTTACCTCATAATCTTGGTTTTATTGGTATCACCTGTATAATGGCTCTGATATTTTGTTAGTTATTTCACTTCATTATCACAATGCTTGTGTCTCCTTTGTTTCAAGACATAAGCTGATACTGACAGTTTCTTTGATAATGGAAAATCCGAGGAGTAAAGAGTCTGAAATTTATTTCACTGAAATTTTGAAGACATCAGAGCTGTCATCTGTGCATTAATGAGTATACTCTGTTCTGCAAACCTTTATATGGGCATGAATGTATTTTTAGACTCATGAGAGAATGCAGTTGGGGTGGGGGGTGCAGCAGATGCTGGTACAAGGAAGACACAGTTCTTTTGCTTTAAGTGAGCTCTGGAGATCCTTGACTAAGAGTGTACAGGCTTTGTTTGCAGTGTTTGAACTTGTACAGTTGAATGCTGAAAGTAGGGTAATGTGTACAGGAAATATATTCCATCTGTTGTACTTCTTGGTGTGTGTGCATATCTACATGTATGTGTATGTGTATGTGTGAGTGACACTTAATGTCAGAATCTTCATCACTGTTTACAGCATTCACATAATGAAAAGTTTTAATATGTTTGAGGGTGGCAGCAACAGGTAAGTGCCTCATATAGTGTTGCACGCTTGGTTGCTTGTTGCCTGCACCATTCTTTTTGGGCAGGGACCCCACAGGGGGTAGTGAGGTGCACAGTGGTCCCCTTTGAAGGTGATGTCTGTTTCACTGACAAACACCATACCTGTATGCTGCTGCATGAGTTGGGCTTGGCAGGATTAAATAAACTGGTATCCTGTAAACAATAGTCACATTGTGGCAGCCTGGAGACAATTAGGATGCCCCTCTGTCTCTTCAGGGTCCTTAATGTGTGTCACAGTCAGAGCTGTAATGAATACGTTGTACTGGTAGTAAGTTTGTTCTGATCAGTGGTTCCCAAACTGCATTGCTTCTCAAACCATTATAAAACCACCATAACAGTTAGACCTTTCATTGAGAATGTTTCCTCAAGCCTCATAATAGTATAACCCAAAGTTTTGATGCCACTTAAAGCCATACAGTTATTGAAAACAGTCCTGAGTCAGTTTCCTGCACCTCCCATTCCTAAAAACTGCTTCCCTAGGATCTGCTCTGATTTTTTTAACCCTCTCATCTGCTTCTTAGTCATTGAAATATCCATTGTCCAGGAGGTTGCCCCATAAAAATTGTGAATGCATTCCTGTAATTTGAAACTTCTTGCAAAGACCTTGGAAGTTTTCTCTTAGGTGTCTGTTTCTCTCCTTCCAGACGCTGACGATCTGATACCTACTGCTACAGTTCAGTCTTTGCACCACATTTCACAAGTCATTTCTCTTCTGAGGAAATAAATGTAACTTTATATACATCTGAATTCTAAGGTGGAAACAAACTACAGAACACACTGATAAGACTTGCGGTTTTGAAGGTACTGAAGACTGGAAATGTGGTCTTCTGGCTTATGACACCGTATAGTCTGGTAGGTGTGTACCAGCACTGTGGAGGAACTTACTGCCTTCGTTATCTTTAGTGAAACCGAATCCTGAAAATGGAGACAGTATGTTCGTCCAAAGAATCAGTATGCACCTTCCCGATGACACATTGTCATAAACCAAGACTACAATACGGAGTACGAGTACAGTAGATAACTGCCATGAGTATTAATGCCCTTTGTGCCATAAAGTGATAAATAGCTCCATGGAGCAGAGTTCTACTCAAAAAGCTTAGCTAGTGAAGAAATTCCCCACATTTTATTGAACCTGAAGGTTCGGCGCTGCGTTCCCAAGAGCCCACCACTTGCCCCTATCCTGAGCCAGATAAATCCAGTCCATGCCTTCCCAACCCATTTCATTAAGATTCACTTTAATATTTTCCTCCCATCTATGCCTAGATGTTCTAGGTGGTCCTCTTTCTTTCAGGTTTCCCCATCGGAACCCTGTATATACTCTCCTCTCCCTCATACATGCCACATGCCCCACCCATCTCATTCTTCTTGATGTCATTAACTAATATTGACACATATTGCATCTTAACTACATTTTGCATTATTCAAATGATGTTTCCAGCGACAGTTTTGGTACCACTATCTCAGAGAATTGACTGCATTTCTGGTTGTGATTTTTATGGTTACTTTCCTTGTTAAGTGTTATGTGTGGATTTTCAACTGGAGTGCCTTTATATCAGAATGAGACAAGATGCCTCTCCTATTCTGATGACATTGCATTCTTTTGGAAATCTCTCTGAGTGATGAACAGAGTGTTGTTGCTGACAGTGGCATAACTAGGATGGAATATGGTGGGGAAACCTCTTTGAAAAGTCACGTGAAAGACTGTGAAGAGGAGAGAGAAGTGTTATTTAACAATGCTGTCAGTTGCTAAGATTGTATGGCGTAGAGAGTAGGTGACTGAACTAAGAATATGGAACATCAGTGGCATGGTAGTGGCAGGGGAAAACAGAGTCTTCAGAGAAAAATCTTGTCCCAGTGCCATTTTGTCCGCCACAGAGTGCACATGGACTGGCCTAGGATTGTGAAGGAAATGTGAAGATAATATTAATTTATATCTTAGGGAAATAGTGGGGATGGGAAGTGGGAACTGCCTCATCTCATAGTGGGCTTCAGTGTTAATGGTGTAGGAACGTTTGCGTTATGTTACCATAAACCAGTTAGTTGGTTGCAATTTTCTCATTGCCGTGGTTGGAATATACACGTAGCCACTTGTTCTGAACTGAGTGTAACTTTGAGGTCCAGCCATCCATTTTATACTAGGTGCTATTACTATGTGATTTTGCACCTTGTAATAAACATTTAAAAAAAAATTGTCATTATGGGACCAACAGCAGATGCCATGTGACATAAATTAAAGAAACACACACTTGTGTCACCAGAGAAGTATAGTGAACAAATGAACATGCCATTAAATGATTATGACTTATCTCATTTAGATGTAGCCACAAGCTTGTCCGGGATCAGTGAGAAAGGTGTATCTGTATGCAGTTGTGAAATCAGAGGTTCTGATGATGGTGAACTTCAAGACTATGGTCTTCTGGGGTATGACATCACCTGGTTTGTTAGATGGGTACCAACATCTCAAAGGAACTAGATGCCACCATTTCCTACCATGAAAATGGAAATAGCAGCTTTGTCTGAAATGTTGGTACCTACCTACAAAACTGGATGGCATTACTTTCTGGAGGACTGTTGCTGTGGTGGGTGGCACAGTTTATGAATCTGGTTGCACCGCTGCTGTCTGATGTGTGTGGTGTGTACTGTGCAGTGTGTCCTGTCATGAAGCATCTTACAGTTCTTGAAATTCCACGTCAGAATAATATCTTTATGAAGTAATGAAAGGGACAGGCATGACAGCACTTGACTATCCAGTGACATTTGTCATGAGTGAGAATCACCTCAGTCTTTCATTTATCTGTGCATCTCGTAAGGTGTTTTCTCATCTTTAGGTACTTTTCTGCATCATATAAACACTTCTGTGTTTCTTTTTAAAATTAGATCTGTTTGTGAATTTTGGTGTTTTGATAAGGGTTTGTTTACAATTGTTATGTAGTATAAAAGGTCAGAGACAGTCAGATTTTAAGTGTTCTGACTTCTTTTAATTCATTGGATTTATTTTGTGAGCTGTAAATAAACTCAGTACATAGGTGCTTCTTTCAGTGAAGTGGTTGGAACTCCTTGATTATTTGGTACATCCACAACAAAATCGAGTTTAAAATTTAGTGTATCTGTAGCAAATTCCTTGTTACTGCAAATGGCTGCTGTGCATTTATAATAAATGCTCCCCTTAGGTTCCACAAGTCACGTTCTACGTTCTTGATCTAGTCTCTCTGTAACCCAGAACAAGATTTTCCCTGTTGCATACATCATGTCTGCATGTGTTCAGCTTTCAGAGGAAAGTCACGAAGTGTTGTTCCCTGTTGCATACATCATGTCTGCATGTGTTCAGCTTTCAGAGGAAAGTCACGAAGTGTTGTTCCCTGTTGTGCAAATATAAATAAATTGATAAAAATAAAAAATATGAAAAGACATGAATCCTGCCAGTCCTGTTGGGGGCTCATCCTCCCGTGCACCTGACTACAGAATTGGGGTCCTGCACTCCCGGCTCGTTTGGTGTCTCATCTGTCGTCTCTGTCTCTTTCTCTGTCTCTCTGTCCTTTTCCCTCTCCCTGCAACCACACGTCTGTTTCACACATGATGCCACAGAACGTGCAAACTGGAACATCATTAATCCCTTGTTTGGTATTCAAATGGACTACTACTGTATGTTTAATGGTCTTTCAAATCTTCACTATGGCTCTTATGACCCACACTTTCATAAACCATTAGCATGTGCACTTAAAAATAAAAATAAAAAATATGAACGCAAAGAAAGTATATATACATGTATTGATAGTGATCAGCTGTCATAAGCAAGCTAATTAATACTGAAAGGCTATGTCCCTGCCATCTGTGAATGACAAGTGAAAGTAAAATACCATGGGTATTGAAAACTGATGTTATCGCTAAGTACTGTATGGCCTTCCATTACCTGTCATTAGTGTTATCCAACATTCCCGCTCATTTCCTAGGCAAAATGTAGTTCCTAATGTATAATGCGGTTGTTTTGCAAAATAGTATCTGTCAAGCTATAGGAGTTTACTAATCAGGGTGCAGGTGTTCTGAACATCGGAACTCTGTGTGTGTGTTTTTTTGTGTGCATACACATATTACAATTAATACATATTTTTTGCCATCTTCAAAATTTAGTACCATGTTTCTTCTTTTAAAGTGCAAGGTTTTCATGGTAGTATTATGACTGCTGTCTTTTGGGATGTGATGCCATGTAGTTTTGCAAATAGATTCCTTGGTGTACTGAACTATGCACCATCACATTCCACAGGACTTTGATCTTAACATTCCGGCTAGGCTGCAGATTGTGCAGCTTTCTAAACTGTCTTATACTGCTGCTTTATGCACTGAGAGTTGAGTGATATTTTCTTTGTGTTCTTTGATAAAATACTGTGAGGTACTTGTATTGACTGTGGTTTAAACTGGAAAAAACAGTTATTACACTTTACACCACATAAGTAGATTATGACCTTGGCATAGTAGAGGGAAGGTTAGATCAGAAGTTTCTGATCTGATGTTGCTGCTGCACAAGTACACTGATAATAATGTATGCCACCTGTGTCAGTTCTGAGTACTTGGAATTACTTAAGTCACAGAGTATTAATGGCTTTCGTTTAATTCTCAGAATTAAAAGCAGTTGCTTCCCTAAACACTGATCATCCAATTCTTGTAGTGAGGATGAAATTTTGAAATATGTGAAAGAACTTAAAGGTTCGAGAGTTCTAGTTCCAAGTGATCATTATAAAAAGTTAAAATACATAAATAAATAAATAAATTGAGGTATGTGTTGTGGCCCGTGCATGTGTGTGAGGTGGGTGTCATTGCCTTGCTTTACAGATACAGGAACATTGTCTTCTGCAAAATGATGATCCAAAGTTTGCAAAGTTCTGGTGGCTGATCTGTCCTTCTCTCTCTTTTTCTTGTGTTTTCTGTCATACACGCACACCCCTTTGTTATGTTGTTGGCTTCAATTAGATGGTCGATGTTTTTATCTTCTCACAAGCACTTCGCTATAGTTCATTGTGGGAACCAATCCTCTCCAGTTACATCAAGCTACTGTAGTGTATCCAGCATTTAAAATGGAGTGTTGCTGTTATAGTGCATCTACAGCCTGGCCAGTGTTCATTCCAAGTTAAGTGCACAGCCACATTCTTACACTATGTTAAGACAAAACCTGACATTTAACATCCCATGACATTATTTTGGAGTGTACTGAACTGACCACTTGCCTTGTAATAGTGTTTCTCAATACTGCATATGGTAGGCCAGCATACGTGCAGAAATTGCTAACAGACAGACTGGTATTCAGTAATTATTGATGAATTGATCATCTTTTTATGACAAACATACCACATATCAGGGGAAAAAACATTGATGTATAAGAATGATTTTAAAATTATTTTAAACTTATTTTCCACTTTCACATTTTTATAGTCAGATTTGTATTAGAGTGGGCATAATTTGTTCAGTTATATACATCAGTGGTAAAATTTAAGAAAACAGTATATTAAGAAAATCTTTAAAATGCTCTAATAAACAAATTTTAATGTACCATATTTTCACACTCAATGAAAGTTGAATATTTTTTCAGTGTTTACATTTTATAGAGGTAATATATCTTTTACTACTTTGTGAACGTGAAGAATTGTTTTTATGACAAGCAGCAGTGGCAACTGTGAGCACTGCATTACATTCAGCAATCATAACTCTAGTGAAATAAAAGAAGGAAACATTGTTATTAAAGGAAATTGAAAATTTTTGGCTGAACAGTAAACTGTGAAATGCTTTGACTGCCATGTTATTGGTAACATCTAATTACATTGTAGCGTAGTTTGCACAGACAGGAGAAGGATTTTACCTCTTACAGATAGCACCATTGGACATGCAATCCATTGTTAATGCTGGATGGGCTATAGCACTAGATCACAAGTGCCTGAATGAGACTGGAAATGACGGGGTTGATGCACTTTGATGTAACTTGAGTGGCTCTGCTTTACGTCATTGTTTTTGTATCTCATCAAGTCCAGCAAGGTGTGAAGATGTGGAAGCCTGTCATAGCATTGACAGAGACGACAGATGAAACAGTATCGCCCAACAGGCAGCAGCTGGTACCCCTGCTTCTCTCCAGCAGCCCATATATCTGACCACAGTGTACAAATGTTAATATCATTATAACAGTATCAAAGATAATGAGTGGTTTCAGAGCTAATGTTGAACCTGTTTTGGGGTGATCGTACCATGTAGAAATTCGCTGTATTGCTGACATTTTGGAGAGTCATGCTTTTCTCATGTTTAAGGTGAAGTAACTTTCTGAAGGCCTTGTTTGATACATATCAACTGTTTGTGATTTAATGGTAGTCATACAAGTGGAGCACAATAGCCAAGCCTTAGCAGAGGGGCTGATCTCTTTCAGGGAGCAGGGGGTGAAGGGTTGGGTTGTTAAAAGTTTTGTCTCATGAGGGCATGAGTAGGAGAAAATTGGTACTGACTTGGAATGTGTAGGGTTTGAATAGTGGAGGCTACCTCTCTCTTCCTTCAGCATCTTGAGCATGGTTTTTTATGCTGGGCTGATATGAATGACTGTGTGGTCAGGTTGTATCACTGCTACCAGTGGCGGCTCATGGGACTTTATTCTTATGGTAAGGCAGGCCTAGGATTTTTGTATGATTAATGATAAGACCTAATTGAGTGTTTCTTTGAGCACAGCCTCTCAACCACTTACATTCAGTGTATATAGCAGGGTTAAATTTTTCTCACATAAGTTTGTATTCTGCTTGATGATGACTGAGAAATAACAAAATAAGGTGTTGCACGACCTAAATTCTTAATCTCAGTCTCCTGGGCGAGAGTTAATTGCCAAAATTTATGCCCTGTAAATACTTCACACTGTTCTTGTTTATGCTTATCTTAAAAATGGTTATCAAAATTTCAGCATTTGAAGTGTTAGAAAAGGTAAACAGATATACAAAGCCATCCTTTGATCCCTGTCTGGGCTGCAGTGCCTGCAGCCTGGCCTGTGACCTATCTGCCACGGTCTTCCCACCACTTGGCCTAGCTGTGCTGACCCAGCGCCCAACATCTGGGCTGGGCACAGCCCACTTGCTTTCTGCAGCATTTAGAGTCTGTCGCGAGTATTTGAATTTAAAGTGATTTCACTCGTATGCTTTTAAAGAATGTACATATATCCTAAAGAAAACTTTAATTCAGATATTTAGTTTAATTTTTCTCAGAATTTGTGGGAGGGCTGCAGCCCTTACAGACGAGCCGCCTCTGACTGCTTCCCTGGTTGATGGCCATCACTTGCTAGTAGATGGACTCTTCCAACACACCCTGCAAAGTATGTGATACAAAGGTGTCCCATCCCATCCCACATACTTGCCATTATGACACTTGTCCAAACCCATCCTCTGGGGTTGCCAGTTGGCTGCTTCTGGGCAGGTTCGAGCATGTGGGAGGTTTCAGGACCCTGGAGCCATGGCGATGATGGGTGGCAGTAGCCACCATGTAGCAGGATGCCCTGCTGGCTGGCCCATGGAGTCATCGCCACCACCCCCCAGTGGTGAGGAAGAAGAAGAGGAGGAGGAGCCCCTGGTGGGAGTGTTGGAGGGACTGGGGGGCTGGCTGGCACCGTGTTCAGACTGCACTTCTTGGGTTCAGTAGAGGTGGACGAGGAGGGGGGCCGCAAACGACGCAAACGCCTTAAGAAGCACATGGTTGAAGAGGCAGTCACCAAGATCAAGGTTGTGGGCTCAATATGATTTGTGCGGGGGAGAGGGGCCTGATGTGCTGGGTGGCAGGGAGAGGGAGACTGTTGCGTAGCAAGTGAAGTCTGAATGATGAAGCCTGTAGCGTTTGGTGTGTTCACTGAACAGCACTCTCATGCACATTCCTTATGTCGTGTTGAATGGTAGGGCATTTATGAATTACAAGTTAGAAAGAATGTGGAAGTGACTTAAGTAACTAAGTAGCTCATTCACTGCATGGAGCAGAGTCATTCTCAAGAAAGTTATTGGTTATATCTTAGTTGGCCAAGATATTCAAAGTCGGAAGGTTTGAGGTTTGGACAGTGTTGTTGTTGTTTAGGGTACCGTGTAGAATGAAGTGAGGAGAGCTACAGAACCCCTGTATCAGGAAAGCCTGTCTGTAGGTCGAAGTCAAAGCTGGGAACATCCTGAGTACAAAGGAGGCATGTGATCAAACTGTTAAAAGTGAAATTAACTACAGTTCTTACATTTGTTACCATGACAGCAGAGGTAAATGGTGTGTGGTGTGAATAACAAAACATTCATTCTTTGTGTCACTTCCATAGATTTGCTTGTTCACCATTATCACCTGATTTGTATTAAATTAGATCAAGTCCCTGGGGTATGGTTGCTTTATCACTAACACAATATATAGGTAGTAGCTAATAATTTACAGAACGAGTAACACTCAAATTCAGGAATTTAAGTTCAGTCTTATAATTAAGAAAGGGTTGGGAATGAGGGTTAATATTACATCCAGCATCTGTATGACAATACTTGTACATCAGTCCAGCAGCTATGACTGCTGTACACCTGTGGTAAGAATATGGAGTGAATTTCATGATGTCTGTGGGTGTTCTCTGTTAGATCTGTGATAAGAAACAGGAAAGTTACGTTGCTGTGTAGTAGATTATCTGTAAGGGATTGTATGAAACCAGCGTAGACAGTCTGAATAAAGTGACATTATTCAGTAGGAAGCTGTCTTACTGTGCTGCCCTCTGTACCTAGTGTCATGAATGCTTTGTGATATCATTTGCCCTTCTGTAGCTAGTTGATGGATGATTGCTAGTTGGGTTATTTATTGACACTGTTTCAAATTCAGATGTTACATATTATTGTTTATATGAGAACATAACGACTTGCATGTCAGTAAAGACTTGGAAGGAGATGGTCATGGTCTGTTTCACAGTACTTGCTGATGATGGTGACGAAAATCATGAAAAACAAGTCAGGATGTGAGATTTCAGGCCCTTACAGCAGGAATGTTAGGGTTGTGGTCTTCTGGTATGCTACAGCATGCAGTTGGATAGACAGGTTTTGCCAGCATTGCAGAGAAACCTGCTGCCCCATCATAAAGGGAGAAGACTGAAGACGGAGGCAGCAGGTTCTTCAAACATTTGTATCTATCAGCCAGACTACATTGCATCACATCCCAGAAAACCACTGATGTTAGTATTGTGTTGTGGAACTCCAGTTTTGACAGTAAACAGTTATAATGCGGTGTGAGACATACAGTAGCTGCTGAGCCGAGAGTAGCTGTTAAGGATTTGGACTGTGTTCTTAAACACGGTCTGCTTTACTGTTTGCTTCATCACTGCTATACCAAAACTGTTGTAACTGTCCCTTTCATATAATTAATTTTTACTAACAAGATTTGTGTATTTTGTTTCTCATGCTGTCCTATTGCTGGACTTTATCACAGGCATTGGTAAGTTCTACAAAGCTTTCACAAACTTTGGTTATGCAAAGAATGTGTGTACTATGTTTATTATGTGTACAGAAGGGTAGACCCTGTTGGTATCGATAGTGGAAATTTGTAAGAGCCTGTCTCAAAATTGAGGTAGGTACGATTAAAATTGTTTAGCTCAAAACTGTAAGGAGTTACTCAGAAGTTTAAATGTTTTTCTCTGCCATCTTGTGATGGTACAGGTCTAATGAGGAGTTGATCCTCCATCAAAGGAATCCTACCACATCCCACAACAATTTATTATCAAAGAATTCTGAGTCATAAACCATAGGGCCTAATCCTTGTAAGTAAGATGATAATGTGCTACTAAGGAGTAAGATCTGAGATTTTCACAGCAATGACTATGAAACTACTGTCTTCTGGAATCTGATGACATGTAGTGTAGTAGATGCATACCTACATTGTGGAGGAATATACTGCCATCATCTTCAGATGGAGCACTTTCCTCTGAATTGTTTGTACCCGCATACCAGACTACGTGATGTTACATCCCAGAACACTATAGTCTTCAAGGTAATAATGTGTCTGTGAATGCTCCCTATATTCTGTCTTCATATGAGAAACTTTGTAACTAAAGAAATTCACACTCCAATCAGTGGCACAGTCTAAAAATATTTCTCTATGTGTATTTAATTGTGCTTGATTAAGGCTTTCTTTTTATGTATATTCTCCTGTGTATGAATGGCACATGTTGTTTGCTACATAATTTAATGTTTGCAGTCACTTTCGTTTATCCAGCTCTTTCTCTCTTGTTATGAGCCACGTTAGCCCACTAGACTAGCTATGGATGTCCCAGCCTTTGTCTCTGCTGTCAGCCTGATCCAGTCTATTCAGTGGGTGCTGTTATCCTCGCAGTAAAATGGTCAGAGCATGAAGCTGACCTCTCAGCTGCAGCTTTACCTTCATGGCACCACGTGCTCATGGCATTATGTTTAAACATGAGGGTAACTTTAACTGCATGAAGGTGTAGCAGAAATGTTTGTGTGTGAGACATGTTGTTTCACTTGCATGTGCAGAGGAGCAGGATAGCCACTACATTATGGACTGGGTGACTAGGGTTCAGTTACCGTCAGAGCCAAGAATTCTGTCTCTTTCACGACATTCAGACTTACCCTGAGGTTTTCCCATTCTGCTGTACAGTTGGTACAGCAGTAAAGCTGCCAGGGCGTGAGGTTTATCACACACTTCCATGAGGATAAGATTGCATGGCTGTATATCCCCATCCCCCATATGTCCTAATGATATGGTGGTTAATTAAGCACAGGGACAACTTTACCTTTGCTGTATATGTGCACTTACATGGTTGTTCTGTCAATTCAGGCACCAGAAGGGGAGACACAGCCCAGCACAGAAGTTGACCTGTTCATCTCCACTGAAAAGATCATGGTACTGAATACTGATCTGAAGGTGCGTGTTGTTAGTCTTAGTCAAGCAGTGACCTGCTATTATGGAACCTGAACATTCATTTTTGTGTTTACTGAAGCTGCCTTTTTGGCCCATTTTAATATTATTTTCCCATTTCTGCTTAGGTCACAAGTAACAAAATGCAAGTATAATGTGAACATTTTTGGTGCAGACATTGTGCGGTAATATGAAGGAGGCTCAAAAAGTTTAGTACAGTTTCTTGTGAGAATAGTTCTACATATCAAGGAAGGCATCGCTTTTCGGCGTATTTACCTTCATAGTTACAGCATGTATCCCACCATGTTGTGAGATTATCCATATTTTGCGGTTACAGTCTGGGGTCAACCTGATAGGCAGCGATGCCATTCAGATTGAACATCTACATTTGTATTGAAATGCCTTCAAGAAAGCTGCTGCTTTAAAGTCTGACACAAAAAGGGAAATGGAATGTATGTGGCTTCAGTCATTAGCACATTCATGGGTGTTAAATTCAGGCTCTTGGCAATAAGTAAGTCTGTTACTGCATCTTTCACACCTCCCTCTTACATGATTTGGTATGTTGTGGGATACTGAGAACTCTTCTGCTGGGATATTCTGCTGTGTCCCTGGGTGTTCATTGCCCATTGTTTCGTTGGACCATTGACCCTTGAAGATGAGGCCACTGCATGGTCTCAAAATTTTGGGCAATGAACACCCAGTGATGAAGCAAGATATTCCAGATGGAGTTCTTATCTACACCCCCTTCAAAAGCATGAAACTTTCATTGTGAGATACTGTTTTGTGGTAGTATGGCATCATGTAGAAACATCGAACTGCAGAACTTTATTAAATATCTTTTTGTTTCTGAGTGAAAGGCCAGTGTTAATGATTATAGCTCAAGTGAAATGTAAATGCTATAAGGGACTGATAACTTGAGACTTGAAGGTAATCAAGGAATGCAGTACTAACCTTTTAAAACATAAGCTATTTTCTTAACATTTTTCATTCCATGCAATGAGAGTGTGTGTTTTATTTAAAAAAAAAAACAAATATATGCGCACACACTATACACAACAGTACAATTTCTATCTGTCCAACATGTTTCTTCAATTATATTGCCATCATCAGGGAGTTATGTAAACATGTTAAAATATTATGCAGTTACATTGCTAATATACATATGTATCATAGTAACATTCGCAGTAATGTTTATATGATGTCAGATGCAGTAAAACCAAGTATCATAGTGTATGCATAGTTAAAAGTATATCTATTTGAAATACTGTTTTAGGATTTGCAGCATCATACAAACATTTAAAATTTGTCTTGATATCTACTGGATCTGTACCTGTATTGCGTGATATAGTTGTCAGTGGAGGGGGTGACTGCAGCTGGATCAAGACCAGTCTTAGATGTTTATATGCCAGTGCGAATCCTACAACAGTATTCCAAATAGATAGAGTTTTAACTACACATACACTTTTACTGGGTTTTACTGCATCTGACATCATATAAACATTGCTGCAGATATCACTATGATCCAAAGGTATATCAGTAATGTAATTGTATCATGTTTTAACATGTTTTATGTAACTTGGTGTGCTATACACCTACGAAATATGTAGGAGGGATAGAAATTGTAGTGTTGTGTATACAGTGTATGCGTGTGTTGGTTTTGTAAATTAAACACATAAGCTTCCTTTTTCAAGTTATCTGTCCCCAAAGGTAGGTACCAATGTTCTGGGGGAAGATGTTGCCTCTGTCTTCTACTCTGAAGGCACAGACAACAGGTGCCTCTAAAATAGTGGTGCCTATGTACCAGACTGTGGCTTCACATCTCAAGGCCATATTCATAATCTTCACCTCTGTGAGGACCAAAGGTCTCAAATCACATGTTGCAGTAGTACGAGAAAATGGGTAACCTCAGAAGATGAATCCCATATAATCCAGAATATAAGATGAGTTTCTTTTCAGAAATATCCACACAGAAAAGTAAGGGTCACCTTATAAATTAGCCCTTATGGCATTTTGCAGTAACACGTGAGAGATGTTGTTTCTGAGTGAATAGTGATTAATAAAAGGATGTATTGAGATGCTCATGTAGTACATAAAGTGAGTCATACTGTATCTATTATTTTTAGTTGTGTATCTGTCTGTCTGAAACTTTATTGATGTTTTTAGTACATTTTCTGAATTTCCTGAGTTTTTTCTCTAAATACCCCAATGAGAAAGAATCACCTTATATTTGGAGCTGTTGTTTATTTGGTCTTATCTGGTAGTTGTTGGCAAGGGACAGTTTCTCATTCCCTGTGTAATTTGCTTGCAGGAGATTATGATGGACCATGCACTGCGCACCATATCATACATAGCAGACATAGGTGACCTGGTGGTACTCATGGCGCGAAGGAGGTTTGTTCCTCATGATGTGGAGGAAGCTCCCAAGATCAACCGCACACCCAAGATGATCTGCCATGTGTTTGAAAGTGAAGAGGTGAGGAAACGAGTGACAAGCACATAACCACTTTCCTGTACTGTCCCCTCACTGCCAGGGCATGTCTAAAGAACATTGGGTTGTTACAGGCACAGTTCATTGCACAGTCAATTGGCCAGGCATTCCAAGTAGCATACATGGAATTCCTGAAAGCAAACGGTATTGAGGACCACAGCTTTGTGAAGGAGATGGACTACCAGGAGGTCCTGAACTCACAGGAGATCTTCGGGGATGAGCTGCAGATGTTTGCCAAGAAGGAGATGCAGAAGGAGGTCAGTACAGTCAGCCCAGTCCTTTAAACCCAATGATTGGGAAAAGGTGAATTTTTAAGAAGTGACTGTATAAAAATGTATTAGACTGTTTACTTATTTGAATTTTTGTCTCTTTTTTCAGAAATAATTCTCTTTTACTCTTTGTTGTAGTTGTTGCTGCCTTTAGAAAGAGTTGAAATTTCTTCATGTGACTGAGCATACATGTTTCAAATATGATAAATTATTATTTAGCAAGTTTATCTTAGACTGAAGTGTTATAATTGAGTTTTATGATAAAGTGTTTCCATTCACTGTTCTGAGAAAAATGAAGTCCACATCTTGCCACTGTTTCTTTAAGTTCCCTTTAAGATCCCACCAGGGCCATGCTGTAGCTCAGGTAGTAAGTCACCGGCCTCTCATCGCACAGGACAGGGTTCAATCCCAGGTCAATCTGCAAGGTATTTGTGGTGGACAAAGTGGTACTGGAACAAGTTTTCCTCTGAGTACTTTGACGTCCCGTGCCAATATCATTCCTTCAGTGCTCCATATTTATTCATTCATCTATGCACCAATGCTATACAATCTTGGTAATTGACAGCATCATTAAATAAAATGTACACTCTTCCCACCAAAGTGTAACATACAGTTCAAGATTTTTAATGTAAACAGTGACGCTTTAATGCACATAGTATTAGATTTAAGTGTGTGTGTGTGTGTTATGGTCTGTTGAGATATAAATGCAATATTTCCTCATGTATGAAACATGTTCCCCCCCCCCCCCAAAAAAAAATGGGCTCAATCCACACAGCTGTGCGTGAGCACAAGATGTCAAGCTGCTCTTGGAAGGTGGACTGTCAGTTGCTGTGTTAACAGATGTAAGTGTGACAGTAACACACATTCAACTTTTTTTTGGGGGGGGGGGGGAGCCAAGAAGTTCACAGTTGTGGTATGTGAGTCAGGAATAGATGAGAGGAGAAAGATGTAAAAATGAATCATAACTAATGACTCCGAGGAACTAAACTGGATTGAACTGGCGCAGGAAGTTGAATGTGGATTTCATAAAAGCTCTTAGGATTTTAAACTTGTATGCTGTGTAAGATTTGCAGTTTTCACAGTACGTAAGTGCTGTGAAGTCTTCGCAACCAGTCGAGATTGAATGTTATTAAAATGTCCTGCAAACTCATTGACATGATCATCAATGCCTGATGATGGATACCATGACATTTTCCAAAATGAAGTCCCTTCCATATTCATACAGCTGACAGCCAGAGAAGACATGGTATGCCATCCTCTAGACCAGTGTTTCTCAGCCTTTCTGGTACCATAGACTGCATCTGAAAAATTTTGTTTGCTTGCGAACCTTTTGAAGCACAATACCCAGTGACATATATAGGTGGAATATTTACAAGTAAGAAACATGCTAAACTGTAAAAACTGTTATGAAGTCACTATTAAAATTTATTACAAACACAAGTAACCTTGATTTCAGGCTTCCGCCGGAGATCTGCGCTCTTCTGGGACATTACGAGGCGTCGCGTAGTAATTGTTTACCAACATTTCGGGACAACGTATCGGTCCCATCTTCACGGGTCAAGAGTCCAAAACGTCGGTAAACAATTACCACACAACACCATGTAATATCCCAGAAGAGTGCAGATCTCACAAACGTAAGTAATTTTCGTAGCAGTAATGACAAAACTAAGTCTGAGATGTCCAAAGGGAAAAAAGCTTTGTTTTACTTAGTAGAATGTACTGAACTTGCAGGCCCCTGTTGATAGACTGTGCCTGAGACTACTTTGGTTCAGTCCTGACGTACGAACTAGTAAGTGGCTTGATGCAGAGTAGGGTCAATTCCTTGTGCAGTCCAGCATGATGACATGTGTCATATTGTAGTAATGCTGTTTCAGGTTGTGGTGCCCAAAGCAAAGGGTGAAATCCTCGGTGTGGTGATTGTGGAGTCTGGCTGGGGCTCAATGCTTCCAACTGTTGTGATTGCCAATCTAGCCCCATCAGGTGCAGCAGCTCGTTGTGGGCAGCTGAACATCGGTGACCAAATCATTGCAATCAATGGTGTCAGTCTGGTGGGCCTTCCACTATCCACATGCCAAAACTACATCAAGGTATAAATTGGCATGTCTCCATAACTAGCAGGAACATAATATTATTGTCATCAGGATTTGAAGAATTATGTCAGGTTATAGTTAATCAGTATCCATCCCAAATTCTGTAAACTTAAGACACTGATTTTTAATATCACAAGTGGATTATTCTGAAATACATAATGAGATGGGGAGATCATGTAATCAGTATGAGGGCTGGGTTGGGACATAGTATAATGCAGGGGTGGCCAAACTTGCTTAATGTAAGAGCCACGTACGATAAACTTAAGATGTTTGAGAGCCGCAAGACATGAACAAATATTACACACACGTTTTTATTGTTACACGCACATTTTGTTACAATATTCTTAAATATATTTACTCACCATGAACATTAAACTTACATTTTAATCCAGTGGACTCTCAGTTTATACCCGGTAAATAATTATACAGCTTGAAAATTGTTTATTTACCTTTTATATGAATTGTAATGCAAAAAAGGAGCTCAGCCAACATATTTCTGCGAGCCGCAAATTATATATCAAAGAGCCGCATGTGGCTCGTGAGCCGCGGTTTGGTTACCCCTGGTATAATGAGTATGAGGGCTGGACTGGCAGCTAGTATAATGAGTATGAGGACTGGACTGGGAGAGGGGGAAAATGAGTGTGAAGGTTTGACTGGGGATTGTATGAGTATGAGGGCTTGACTGGAAGGATAGAGTAATGCATATGAGGCCGGAATGAGGAAGTAGTGTGATGAGAATGACAGCCAGACTCGAAGGTAGTATAACAAGTATGAGGGCTGGACTGGCAGCTGGTGTAGTCAGTATCAGGCTGGATTGGTAGATAGTGTAATGAGTGTCAGGGCTGACACTACAAATTAAACTGTTGCAGAATACCAAGACTCAAACGGTGGTGAAATTGACAGTGGTGCCATGTGCACGGTGGTGGAAGTTAAGATCAAGCGACCAGATACCAAATACCAACTTGGCTTCAGTGTACAGAATGGAGTGGTGGGTATAAATGTTCTTGGCAAGATACTGTAGTCACACTAGAACATATGTGAAGACTGATATTTGCAAATTTGACACCTTAAACGTTTCCCTGCTGCATTTTGGAAGTGAGGAAGCTCTTTTGTGTGGCAGAAGTGTGCTTTTGTCCTCTCAGATCTGCAGCTTGTTACGTGGGGGCATTGCAGAAAGAGGTGGTGTGAGAGTGGGGCATCGCATCATAGAGATAAACAACCAGAGTGTCGTGGCTGTTCCCCATGAGAAGATAGTGAATCTGCTTGCCACATCTGTTGGAGAAGTAAGTGCGTCATCTCCTGGCTTTAGGACCAGTTAGAGGCACACACGAAGGCATGGGAGTTGTTACATGAAACCAACTTTCCCTGCCCTGATAAGTTTTCTGTGCTTGCAGATCCTCATGAAGACAATGCCAACATCCATGTTCCGGCTGCTGACAGGGCAGGAGACACCCGTGTACATCTAGTTACCAGCCCCAGTCATCACACTGTGTATCTAGTCAGAGTTGTCTGGCAAACAGTAGATCTACCCCAGCCTTCTCTTCCTCTTCATGAGGATGTTTCACATTCCAAAGATTTACTTTGGTGGTATATTAGATTGCGTTTCTGCCTGTTGTCCGTCATTATCGGACTGCTGTTTGCAAAGACAAATGTAGCGATGAAGTGCCTGCCTGTGATATGTCTGGGCATCATGATGGAGGGGCATGCCAGGAATATAGACATATCGAACAATGGCCCCACACAGCCTGTTTTCAGTTCAGTGGTGTCAGCAGTGGACACTTTTGTATCCCCCAGTATTTGTTGCATTTGAATACTGCGACACAGGGATGGCCAACTGTTTGGGCCCTATTTGGCCTGTGGTGATGCCTTTATTGTCAGTTTGTTTGCTACTTTATCCAGAGTTGCCTTTATTCATGCAGAAGGGGATGCTGCTGACCTGTAGTTGGGTCTGTGGTGAAGTTGGCCATCCCTGTTGACATGTGACACAATATGCAGTGGTGAGGGGCCACTAAGAATGCATCAGGCACCAGGATAAGAATTTTGGGACTCTTTCCCACTGATAAAGTAATTACTTACTATACACACCTTCTTCGTGATTTATTTATTGGGCCAAAGACCCCGCGACATGTAGCACCCTACACCTGCGACTTGTAAGTGGATACACTGTAGTCTGTAACCTGCTTACAAAATAAAACACATGCTATTGACTTGATCTGCTATCATAACTGAAGTCATAAAACTGACTCTGGATTGGTAAGTCCTAACATTACCTTATGTCCTTCCTTTTTTCCAAGACTGGCCTTCATTCTTTATCCAGTTGCACAGGCTGATTTCAAAACAAAAACCAGGAACAAATGAAGGAAGGCTGATCAAAAATTATCTGGGACAGAATTTCTTATAGAGAAACTACTAATAGCATGGAAGTGACAACCATGTAGGCTATTTTGACATCATCATCTGACACTGCATACCGCAGGAGTGGGTAGCAGGTTGACTGAGTCGTGCATGAAATGATCTGTAGTGCAAGTGTGATTTTCCCTCTGTTGCACTGGGAAGTGGATGTATTGAAGGAGCAATGTTTCTGCTTTAAGTACTGCTGGAAACTTGGTAAAATGGCTGCGAAACATTTGAGGTGGTACAACAAGCTTTCAGAGAAACAGTATTGAGTCAGTCAAATACATTCAGTGGTACTCCCATTTTAAAAATGGCCACACTCCCAGTTCAAATCAAGACAATACTGATCGCCTTTTTTGATGTGGTGCATCACAGATTTCTTCCCCCAAGGTCAGAACATGAATCAGAGTGTCTGCAGAACTGTTTTGCAACACCTTCAAAATTCAGTCTCACAAACAGCCTGACAAATGGTTTTTTCAATATCTGGCTTCTACACCATGACAATGTGCCATGCAGCCCTGAGTGTCAGAGAATTCTTGGCCAATCACAACATCCCAATAGTTCTCCACATGCCTCACTCACTAAATTTTACCTCTGGCAACTTCTTCCTCTTCTCCACGCTGAAGATCACCATGAAGCAGGAACCGATTTTAAGCCATCACAGAGATACAACTGAATATGACATAGCAGCTGCAGGCCATTATGAACAGGCCTACCACACATGTATTGAAAAGTGGAAGGATTGATGGAATCCTATGCATACAAACCAGAGGATTCTACTTTGAAAGAGATAACTCAGTGTAACTTGTTAAGTGCTTTATTTTTTTCCCACAGTTAATTTTGTCCTGGATATCATTGTCAGCCCTTGTATGTATCTTGACAATATGTTATAAAGTTATATGAGCCAGAATACTGGAGACTGAAGGACAAGAAGGCCTGTGTTATGGAGTTACTCCAGCAGTGCCTCTTGTATTTCTCCTTTTCATGACTGTTCAATGAAATTTTGAAATTTCAAGATGGTAGCTGACACCTTCGAGAGGTTTGCATTAATGCGTAGTGAAGTTTAATTATACAAAACTGTTTTGCATTGTGTTTTATGTGGACATGAAACTTTGTGGTCTCAACCATAAGGCAGAAACACATTGAGGGTTCATATTGTGCTCTTTGGGTTATGACACTAGTACCGAATATTCACCACTGTGAAAACCTCACATCTTGCACAGGTAAGTGGGTGTTTGAGAACAGGGTGCTAAGAATATTTGGACCTTAACAGAGAAAGTCATAGGAGGGTGGAAAGTACTGCATAATGAGAAGCATCAGTAAGCAAAAGTGGAACAGATGGGCAGAATGCATAGCATGCATTAGAGACAAGAATGCAGATATGAAATTTTAGTCAGAAAATCTGGAGGAAAGGATGCTTTTTCGAGGCCTCGATTTGTATGGAAGTGTACTGTTAGTATGTATCTTGAGGGGAATGGTGTTTGTGAGTGGACAGGATTCATTTGGTTGAGTTGACTCCAATGACAGACTCTTGTGAACACACTGATGAACACTTTGGTTATATTGTTAACTGAGTGATTGTCAAGTTTTTAAGAAGGGAGAGCATTCATTAAGTGGTACAAGTGTTACTCCCACCTCAGAAATTCACTCCTGCTATGACTAGGAAAGTGTAAATGACAGAGGTGGGGTTGAGTATTGTGGTATTACAAGATGTAATGTAAGACCCATCAGTTGCTCAAACATTGTTAGAGGGCAAAGACACATGGATGTGTTACTATAAACATATCTTTCCTCATAATTTAAGGAAATATAGGCCAAAGAGGTTGAATATGGCTGATGAGATTAGTATCGGCAACACAAAAGTGTAATGTAAAACACAACCCTTATTCCAGGATGGGCTGTAAGAAATTCTGGGCTTCACTCGTTGCCCCCATCTGAGCTGAAAGCTCTTTAAATTCACAGCAGTTCCTTTGTGACAGGACATTTCATGTGAGGTTCAGGTTCTGACAGCGTGGTGCTATGAAGAATACTGCCTAGTGAGATGTGATACCATTTGGCCTTGCAGAAATGTAATGTGGAGAGCCTTCTGTCTCCATCTTCTGCCCCAAATGCAGACAACACATTCGTGTGCAATGTCAGTAAATTCCTACAAGACTTCCTTGCAATACATCCCATTTACAGAACATTTCATTTCACTGGAATTTTTATGTATTTAATATTACAAACTTCAAATTGTTCAAACACCAAAACCCTGTCCCCAGAGATTGGTAGGTATTACCGTATATTCTCGAATCTAATCCGCACCCAGTTTTTGGCGACTTCTTAAACGAAAAAAGTTAGTTCGCGATTCTAATCCGCACCTTTCCTTCAACCACCCCTTGCCCACGGGGCGACTGATTGAATAATATTGGATTATACCAATGCGTTAAAATCCGACGCTACGCCTGTGGCCGATGAGTCATACCGATAGAGGCGGGGCCTTTCTCAACAGACGTGCGCAATCTCGTCTGAAGCCAGCTGATCTTTAGTTGTTGAAACGTGGGAGGTGCTTGTTCCAATTTGTCGTGTACCGTAGTTATGGAAGAGGGACACCTGAAATCTAAACGACTCTCATATACGGCAAAGTTCAAACGTGAAGTTATTCGGTGCGCAGAGGAGAATGGAAACCGCAAAGCCGCTGCAATTTTTGGAGTTGATGAAAGCAACGTTCGACTATGGCGGAAACACAAGGCAGCGATCAGCGGGTGTGAGGCGTCACGAAGGAAATTCACTGGACCCAAGAAAGGACGATTTCCTGAAATTGATGATGCAGTCTTCACGTTTTTTCAAGAGACGCAAGACTGGACTGTTTGTGAGTTATGATCTACTGGCGAGGAGGCGATAAAGAAGGCCAGATCTTTGAACATTCCTCGAATTATGAGTGATGACGGCGAGTCTGATGAATAATAAATTATAATAATAAAATAATAGATTATTGTATTGTTCTTACGTTGTTTATTAATTACGTTATTGTTATATTGTACAGCAGCTCAATCATTTTTCCAAAATCCAGCTCTAGACCGCGAATCTAATCCGCATCTGATTTTTAGCCCTCTAAAACTGTAAAAAAAGTGCGGATTAGATTCGAGAATATACGGTACTTTTAGCCCTGTTGGGCCAGTATGAATTGGGAGCAAGTTGTGGAATATTTTATTGTAGTATTTCAGCAAGGGATTGAAGGTATTAAATAAAACTATAAAAAAAAAACTAAAGGAAAACCTGGGTTTAAACAGGGTACATCCAAAATGTGAAGTGTTAACACAAGCATCGACATAAAATCGGGAATGTATGCACTTTCCTGGCATTTGCATGTGTACAAATCGACAGTGACAAGTAGTTCATGCAAAGTTCAATGCAGTGTTTTTTCATATCTGGTTTTACTCTTCCACACAGTTGTAAAAATCAAATTCTTGCCACCTCTCCTCAAAAAAAGTAAGGTTTAGTTTTGTGTTTGTGTGCTTCTGGTGTGGAGGGGTCCATTAGTCCATCTGAACTTCTCAATCAGTTTGCCAATTTTCATGAAACTTCATAGAACATTATACTACTACTGGACACCCAGACATTGTACTTTTTAGTTTCCTGCAATCAGCAAGTGGTAATCCACTTAGCTGAAGGTCCTGAACAAATGTATGGCAAGAGATCCAGGGAAAAATATTCAACTTTTGTTGGGGTAATATTTATGCAGTGTGAAAAACAACATGGGTGGCCATGCACAGATGCTTTTCAGTAAGCTGAGGCAACAGCTTGGTGGGCATTGTATTCTAATGTGTGTCCCATCAATTGCCCCTGCCCAATTAGGAAAATTCCATCTTTCCTCAAATTGTTCAGAAATATTAAAAAGCTAATTAAAATTTTGTTTGACAGCTGGCTATGTATACTAGTTGTTCGATCACATTTGATCTTGTCCTTTTGCTGTGTTGTTAACCATCCTGTGGTGTATTGTGTACTACAAGATCAAATGTGATCGAACAACTAGTATACATAGCCAGCTGTCAAACACAATTTTAATTATCTTTTTAATATTTCATACTACAACTATCTTCAATTCTAAAAATTGTTAATAAAAAACATTTAAGAAAGATAAGTTATTACTACGAACAGAAAGACAAGTGATATTTAGTGCTGGTGGCTTACAAAATGATGATGTGAAAGTGAGTGAAAAACAATTGGATGTATTGAAGATTGTGAACTCTCAACGACCCCCCTGAGGATGGCACAGGGTGTGCCGAAACATATGTAGGGGCAAGAAATCAGTGAAAGAAAGTGTAGTGCATTTGTTGGATTGATAAAAGTAATTAATTATCAAAAATACATGGTATATATAATATAAAGTTCAGCTGAAGAAAGTTCCATAAAGCAGTAAAATTTCAGGTATTATTTTTTGTACAGTTGAAGCTGTAAGTCTGAATTGAAAATGCAATGATGCAAAATACTCCCTGCAAGCCAAGTACCTATGATAGAAATTTCAGAGGAAAAAATGTATTGAACAGAAATAATAATAATATCTCCCTATGACAACCTTTAATAATATGGTATCGCCTAACTATGCAAATAATATAACACTGCATATGTGTGTGTGTATACATTCTGTGGGAATCACCCCACCCTGGGGTATATCCTCACTGAGCATGCTCAGCCATATAAATTGCTTTACAACTAATTTCAGTGTTGTTAAATCACACAATTGAACATTTTCAGCACAATCCCATTTTTTTTAGTGCTGGAATTTAAAGCCAAATTGACATCACAAAGAAATTGTTATGCCAGAACATTATGTGGGAAGAGAAACCTGCCGTGTGGCTCAGAAGCAAAGAAGAAAAAAACAGTATCTCGTTGATGCCATGTCCTTAACTGACTTTATGGGTAGGCATAAAAGAGTTGGAAGTAATTCTGATGTGACATTAATGGAAGACATGAAGAAACTGTTCTAGAGAATGAGGAAGCAACTCCGGAAACCGACCTGTTGTCTGCAGATGAGAACACACATTGGATTACAATGAGGTCCAAGCAACACAACAGTTCAAAACGCTGAAATCAGTTTCAGCTGCAGATAAGAGTAGCAAGGTCCATGAGTGACATTCTAAAGTCAAAACCGGAAAATGAGCATGATGATGCTGACTTTTCTGTTCTTGTCTTGCAGACAGGAGGAAATGTAAAGTTAAAGACTTGGTCATGTTTTACATCAATAATGAAGCCCATGCCTCAGATTACACCCACTCCAGCATCCTATTATAACATATGCTGCAGCAGGATAATGCAGATCATACAATGGGGGTGTATGTCACATACCCCAGGCAGATGCTTATCAGAAATTAACAGTGGATATTATTACATGAGATTTTTTGATAGTCACCTTTTGAATTATTGAATTCATTTCTATGATAAAATAATAAAATATCTATTCCAATATGATGTGTTTATTAATTTACCCTTAACCATTACAATAAGATGGATAAAACTCACCTCAGTGTGACCCAGAACTCCTCTAGGATAATATTAAAAAATTTATAATTGTTTTTGGATGGCAGGACCAGCAAGCTTTAGTAAATGGTCAAAGATTTCTATTGTCATACTTGTATCGTTATAGAACTTGTTTTCATGTTGTCGAAGCTCCTCCAACAAAGACAAAATCACATTTGCCATTCTCTTCTTATTCATAGGATGCAAGCAAAATTCCCTATTACACATCAGATTAATGTGTCCCAGACCAACGCTGCAACTCCATCATGTGAATCAGATAATATCATGGCGATGACAATTAAGATGCTTTATTTTGTTCCACTAGTGCGGGGTTTACTAGTTTTAAACAGCTTTAGATGGATCTGACTGAAGCAGTTCTAAGATGGTTTTGCCTAATCATTGTGGCTTCACCCTAAACATACCTGCAAATTTTATATTAAATATTGTTTTAAGTCAGTTCCTACATATGGTCATGATGCAGAACTTTGAGGTTAATATCCAACAGATTCAATGTTTACAAAATATTAACTTTGGTAATAAGTTCATCAAAAAAATAAAGTAACAGAACTAGAAATGTATGCATTATAAAGGTAGCCATTGAGTTTTCCTTGGAACTGCTTGTTATTAACAGCACCACTACCACGCAGTTGAAATTATCCATTGCACTATGTTTTGATTTAAGGAAGACATTTTCACATGGCATTACTAAGCCATAAAATGGCAAATATATCCTGCTAATTCCTTGTTTAATTATTAACACACTACATCTGAAAACTTCTGCCATCATTCCGTATCAGCTGTCAAAATGTTTACTGATAAGAATAACACAAAAAACTCAAGAGTGTGTCATAACTGTTAAACCAAAATTGCAAATTTATTGCAGGCAGACTTTCATGTAATTAGAGAAGGGACTCTTTAACATAGTTTTCATAACTGCTGTTGGTAGCAGTTTGTGAACGTAAATTGTGACCACAATCCTGGAGAACGCAAAGTCTGTACTCTAGGATTTGAGGTCATAGCAGTGAAGACTTACAGTGTTCTTATTCGTCACAAACATGTTCCTTGGAAGTCTTGTACCCACTGACCACAGTATCAAAGACTGCACTGTACTGTGTGAAATTTTGATTTAGTGGCACAGCACACAGTGCTTCAAACTGAAAGTGGGCATTGCTGTCTTCTAAGAAGATGGAGCTCTCTGCCACTGGGTATGTGATGCAGCAGTAACTCATTATAGCCTCCAAATTGATTAGGCCTTGTACTACATGGGGTTAACGTAAAATCTCATCTGTTTACATTTGGCATCAGAATGTTCACAGATACAAAGGACATTTTGCTTGTGCATGACCTGTGCCAAATTCAGCAAAATGGACAGGCAGACAAATAATCAAAACCACTATATTTTTTTTTTATTTTTCAAATAAACTTAAAAATAGAAATTCATTTAATTAATAAGTTTTGGTTCATTCTTTAGGTTGGTCTACCTCCCATTTTACTACTCTCATTAGTGCACTGTTACTCAACCATTTCTCAATATGCAATTCTTTCTAATAAATATTTAATTTTGAATAATTGTGGAACATGCGTTAACACCTTTACATACTTGGTATCAGTTGTAAACAATGAACAAATATGGACAGGCATTCACTCCAAAGTCATGACAGCAAACCGGGCATATTTCGCAAACTTTAAACTCTTCAGGTACAAACTCCTGTCCCAAAATACTAAATTAAAACTATATAAACCTCTAATATGACCCATACTGACCTGTGGGTCAGAGACTTGGAGAGTGACCACAGAAGAAATGAATGTACTCAGAATATTTGAAAGGAAGGTTGTAGGGAAAATATTATGGACCTATAAAATAAGGAGGATACTACAGAATAAGAACAAGGAGATAAAGGATATATTACAAGAGGAAAATATCATAAAATTATAAAATCCCTCTGACTTAGAGGGTATGGTCATGTTGAAAGAATGCCAAAACAAATTGCAACAGCTAAATGGAAGATACAAGGGAAAGAGGAAGACTGGATAAAAGATGGAGAGATGAGCTTGAAGAGGATTTACGTATAACAGGAATAAACAACACGCACGAAATGGCCAGGGATCATTGGGAATGGAAGAAGATTGTACTACAAGTCGAGGTCCACAACGGATTGTAGACCTTGAGGAGGAGCAGAATTGTGATATGTGCTGTATTCAAGAGTCATGTAATTCTGAGTCCAGTATTGTGTACTGTTCCAGTAAATCCAAATTTCATACACAAGACACCCTTAAGCCACCAGCTGCTTCCAAACTGCTTGCAGTAAACAAAGCATTGTTTGCTGCTCATGTCAGTGTTCTCACAGCAGTAAATATTAAGACTGCTCTGTTGTGAGATGTGACACCAAGTAGCCTGTTAGATTGTTTTCCCCCCGTCTCAATATACAATGCTTCACCCATAATGATGATTTAATTTTGGATTAACAATTATGACACACCCTGCAGGTGTTATAAGGTATATGTGAAAATTAATATTTTGATAACATTTGGAATGGCAGGATAAGTTTTCAGACTTAGTGAGATAATAACTGCACAATGGAACCACAGGACAGGGCTTACCATTTGACAGGTTTGTAACACTGTCTTAATACAACTTAGAAATAATGCATAATTTCACTTAGTGTTCTTGGTGGCGATTTTAGCTGCTACAAACTAAATTTTGTGTATCCATTGCATCAGAAGGAAGAAAAACTAGTGGGCACTATTTAAATGGTTTTGTGATGTGCAGTGTATGCCACATGACTTCAGTTGGTTTTAAGAACATCAGCATTTCTGCATCACAACTTTACAGAGTCCTGTTAACTTTTACACTACAAAAGCCACATTTAGGGACTATATATATTGTTCAAATCAGAACAAAATGCCCTCAGTGTCCTAGTTCCTATGTACAGACTTGCACACATACATAACTCTAAAAAAATTACTTTTACAGTCATCACCATTGAAGACCAACAGTCACAAAAATTTTGAGATCACATCGTTCATGATTATAGTACCTTACATTATGTATGCTAGAAATTAAAAACAAATTTAAATTATACAGATTAAGGTTCTGAGATATGCTTTGTAGTCTGGTAGAAATTTACTCACATTTTGGAGGATCCTGCTCCCTCCATCTTTCCTAAGATTCCTAAGGTGTCACATACCAGAATACAGCATCTTCATAGTTACTGCTGTAAGATCCTCCAATCCCAAAATTTTTTAACTACTACATGAATTCTTAACATAAAGTGCAATTCCTTGCTGTTATACTGGTACCAACATAGCTCACCTGTCACAGGCAGTGATCTCAAACATGTCAAAATGTGCTGCTGCCCATCAACTGTCATGCAGTGATTCTGTGCTTCAAATAGGAGCCTGTCTCTCGGGCTCTTCTGAACATTGCTCGATCAGATGTCAGACCTTTTCTGTTCCTTTTGGAATTCACGAGGGGATGGAGAACACCTCAAAATAATGAAGATAGGACAGGATAAGTGACTGCATGAAAAACTGTGTGTAAACCATGATTATGGATTGATGACACACATACAGTGACACAGAAGCAGCACCAGACATCAATTTGTTAAGTTCCCCTCCTGTTTGATACAGTCAACACCACACAAAGAAGGTATGACCAAACACAACTGCGAGTGGAATTAAGCCACGGAATGCTCAGCAATCCCAGATTGATGATTCTTGCCCAGTTTCTGTCACTGTCACAGGTGATGAGATGTGAACCCACCAATTTCACCATACAACAAACTCCCAGGTAGCTGGCAACATTCCCCCATGAAAGTGTAAAAAATCATTTGAAGGAATATGCAAATTCACTGCACAACGCCTTCAAGCCCTGAAGATGCCCTACATATGTGTGAACAGGAGTCAGCAGTAGTGTACCATGATACAAATGGTGATACTTTCCAGAGTCAGTTCAGGGGAAATAAGGATTAAGACATTGAGGTGTAAATGTTAAACAAAGGTATCATTGATACATTACATGTGTCTCAAAACTTTTGTGGATGTCTATATATATAAATACTAAGGAATATGGAAAAAAAAGGGATCACTCTTAGTCTGTGTGATATGATCAGTTTCCAGGCTGACATTGCTGCAGTTACAACAAAACTCCTCTTGTATTCAAAGCTGTAGCTTGTGTCACTTAGCAGCAACACCTGTAAAGTGGTCAGTGTTGTGTGTGCCCCATTTGACTTGCATTTTGTCACAAAACTCCTGACTTCAAAGAACAGCACATGTGCATGAAGTTCTCCAACAAACTAGGCAAAACTGCTATACAAACCTATGTGATACTAAAACTTGCTTCCACACAAAAGACAATAGGTAGAATATTTGCCTTTTAAGTTATACAGCAGAGTGATACCAGTTAACAATGCTGAATGTTCAGGATGTCCATCAGCAAAGCACATTAAAATGTGGCACAAATCGAGGCACTTGTACATGAAAACAGATGGATCAATATCTGCAACTAAAAAAAAAATGAGATGGGGATCTCCTTTGGATCAAGATAAAATGTTTTGATACAATATCTGAACATGTAATAGACTGCTGCAAAAATAATCATGCCTTACTTGACAAATGACAAGCAAGAACAGAATCATGACAATGTGTGTCACAAATTTCAGGTAAACTTCACCGACCCACAATTCCCTCTGATTTTCACCGTTTTTCCAAACTTAAGTCCATACTGATGGGTAGGAGATTTGATGCCATTGTCATAATTCAAGCATAACTTGCTGGCTTAAAAACACAGGATGTTTTCAAATGCTTTTAACAGTGGCACAATCAGTGTACTCACTCAACATCCAGTCACAAGTAAACTACTTTGAAGAGGGCAGCATGGAATACAAAATATATGCAGTTATACAGAAAAAAGCAATCCAGAAAATTATGTATTCACAGCACATACTTCTTGCACTGACACAACACAGTCTTGGACCACAAACACAATTTTCTTGGCTTCCTATGTCCAATTTATTCGAATCATTAAGAACTGTACAACAATGATGACCCAGGCACATACTGCTACATATAAACAACAGCCCCTGCTCTCCAATGCACAATCTACAGGCTCATGGGACCATGAATCAGTAAGTGGATAACATATTTTATATCATAAAAACTGTGATATAAGCATATGTACATATATGCTCTTTATTGTGTAAATACTGAATACCTAAACCATTTTGCTGTAATGCAGCCTTTAGGCCAAGTAAAATGCAAAAATCAATGGATGTATTGGTTTTCATAATGCCACTCACTAAACAATACATTTTGGCTGCCATTTCCTACAGTCATGGAAAACACATTCAACTCTCATTTGAAGCAATAAGACAAAATCACCAATGGAGCATAATTTACAAGTAGCCAAGAATGCAAGATACTTGACATAAGTGATTTTATTCATCACTTAGTAGAATTTTCAGGCCATTTGCAAATGACAGGTTGTGACAAGAATGTGCTATATCACAACCGACCTTGACTGTGTAATTTGCAAATCAGCTATACATCTGTTGAAACTGTTCTTAGTATCTTCAGAGCCCTGCATGGGTGGCCAGTAACCCCAATAGGAATAAATGAAGATAAGCTGATCGAAATTTCCTACCTGCAAATTAACATTTTCCTAAACTTTAGATAATTGAAACATAAAAGTGTGTTGTTTCATTTACAATGATATAAATTGGCCAATTCAGGTAGCCAGGCTCAGTTCAGTTCCTTATCAATTGTCCATAGCATATCTTCGGGTCCACTCTTTCGCATTGCGGATGGCCTCAGCTTCATTTACTTTCCAGAGTTCTGCCACATCGTTTGCCAAAGGATCATCTGGATTTGGCGCACTGAGAAGGGCCTGGATTGAAAGAAGCACCGTTCGAATTTGTAGAGCCGGACTCCACTTATCCTTTAGAATGTCCAAACAAATACGTCCAAGTCTGTCAATATTAGGATGATAGATTTTAGTGATGAAACGAACTTTAGGTGCTGACATAGGATAATCTTCCGGTAGAAACAGTTCCAGCTTGAATAACCCTCCTTCAAAGGGTGAATCTTCTGGACCTGTGACAATTACGTGGAAATATCGGGCGTTACTATCATCCGGCACGGCACTGATTCCAGGGACTGGTTCTTGCATCAAACGCTGTGTTTCCTTGATTATTCTCCGAGGTAAAGCTGTCATTTTCAAACACTTCCAAGAAATTCAACTTACACGTTTCCTAAAAACAATATACGCTATGTGTTAATAAGTCCCACTCCGATTTGTGGATATTTGGAGGCAGTGAAACTTGCAACAAAAAGTCACCGATTCGATTTTGTTGTCTAAGTTCCTTGCCTAACGAACAGATGTCGCATTCAATACATTTTGAAGCTGAATTCCTATGAGGTCGACTTCTGTGGACTCATTGTATCTCGCATACCGGAACATCTAATTTGTATTTAAAACGTGCTCCGAAACACTGTCGGTAGATAGATGAACCGTGGTCACAGGCGAAGAATTCAATCGCCGTATATATTGCATAATAATTAGTAAATAACGTGCATATTCTGTTCTGAAGTATCTGGATACAGACAATCATCGACCAAACCGGTTCCAGCGGTGATTCTTCTCATTTACATGCAGAAGCTCCCCGGATCGCATCTGTTCTGAGACACCAACTATTGAGATTGACTTTTTATAGGTTTCTCAGTCTGTGCTGGTTAACGCGGCGGTAATGCCGTAAATTAGACTACAGCCACTTCCTCCTATACCCATTCAAATTACTATTAAGTCTTATTGACTCGTTCGACAGTATAAATTCTGACTTAGTGGTACTGTCGTAACATGCACATTAAATACATTAATAAAAATTGAGACCTCGTTTTACATTCTAAAATGTGATGTACTCTGCTAGCTTCCTCATAGAGCGTACAGGAACACTTTTTAATGGATTATCTCGAAAACGTTTTATCTAAGGCCATTGAAGCAACGTCACAACTCTTCCGTGACTGTTTCTGCGAGCGTCAGTACCCACTTCTCAGCTATGGAAAACCTCATTCAGTGCTTCTTCTTGATTCCGCTGTACCCAGATATGCTTTTTGAAGTTAATTAGCGACTCCGTAAGGGCTGGGCGGTCCGGGGATCGAATCCCGATGAGGGCGAGATTTTCCGCACCCGTCCAGACCGACCCTGGGGTTCACCCAGCCTCCTGTACAATGAGTATTGTGTCTCTTTTCCGGGGGTAAAGTGGCCGGGATGTGGCGTTGATCACCCACCCCCATCTAGCACTGAGGTTAAAGGAAAGTACACCTCTACTCCCCTGTGGGCCTTCGTGGTCTTCTAGATAATCTGTGTTCTAGGGTGAACTTTATCTACTTTAAATCAATGTCTCACTACCGACTAAATGCACAATATTTAAAAAACCAATATAAAGTTTCTTAAAATCGTCTAAAAAGCCCTTACTTATGTTTCGGTTTCTAGAAAACCTTCACCAGGGGGGGTCACATAATTTCACTTTTTCAAATTACGTCCATGTGTAGGGACTTTTTAGACGATTCTAAGAAACCTTATATTGGTTTTTTAAATATTGTGCATTTAGTTGGTAGTGAGACATTGATTAGTGTAAATGCACGGT
Organism: Reticulitermes speratus; assembly: GCA_021186555.1. Classification (NCBI taxonomy): domain Eukaryota; kingdom Metazoa; phylum Arthropoda; class Insecta; order Blattodea; family Rhinotermitidae; genus Reticulitermes; species Reticulitermes speratus. The sequence goes on from JAJKFL010000004.1 coordinate 1,972,863, forward strand.
GAACCTAAAATAAAATGTACCTACTTTACTTTTCATCTTCATCTGTGATCTTTCGAGTCGCTGTTACCGTAGACATTTTCGTGTTATGCTGGCTATCTCTAATCCGTGCTGCTGGCCAAAGACCAGCGGTTCTGTCGATCGTGGGGCCGGTGTAGTGTTTGTAATTGTGCAGATGAAATTGGAGGTTGTTCGTGCGCAAACATGTGTTGGCGTGTTGTGACTTTGTGCTAAAGAAAAAAATAATTTATGTATTATAATTAGTTCTGAATAACTTGTGGCGAGGCAAACATGTCGGATGTGGAGGACGATTTTATGTGCGAAGAAGAGGAGGACTACGGATTGGTAAGAGTTAATTGTGGTTAAAGATTTTGTATCTATTACGGAAAGTGTAATATAGAGTGATATTTAATTTACGCATTTATGAATACAGGAATATTCGGAAGATAGCAACTCCGAACCAGATGTGGATTTAGAGAACCAGTACTACAACTCCAAGGCTTTGAAGGAAGACGATCCGAAGGCAGCCCTTACGTCCTTCCAGAAAGTTCTCGACTTGGAAGGAGGAGAGAAGGGCGAGTGGGGTTTCAAAGCACTGAAACAGATGATAAAAATCAATTTTAAGCTGGTTAGTGTACAACTGATCTTTGAGATGCCACTGTGTACATTGACGCACAAGCTAGGGTACAAGTTCAAAATTCTGCAACCGTGTACTTTTCCGTCCATAAAATGGCACTGATGTAGTTCAGCCCGACCACTGTGTATTCAGTGTGTTGTGACGAAGTTCATGTATGTTCCGGGGGGTGGAGCCTTGTGGCCGCGCCTGTATCTCACCCCTTCAACTTGGCGCACTCATTCCAAACTTTCCTTTTCCATACAAGCAGGCACTACATGACCACTCGAACCAAATTTAGGTTAGGGTGTAGGCTATGTCTCTGTTACAGTCAGCAGGACATTTGAACCTCGTCCTCCTCGCTCCACAAATGGTTCTCAGTCTGTGTATTGACTACATGGCCACTCGAGACAAACTTAGGTTAGGGTGTAGACTATGTCTCTGTTACAGTCGGTACGCACCTTGTCCTTTCACTTCACTAACGGTTCTCAGTCTGTGTATTAACTACATGGCCACTCGAGACAAAGTTAGGTTAGGGTGTAGGCTATGTTTGTGTTACAATCGGCACGATATTTGAACCTCGTCCTACTCACTCCACTAATGGTTCTCGGTCTGTGTATTACGGTGCCGGATTCACCCTCCCTCCCACTGGCCCAATCTATAGTCTTGCTGATTATATGTTCGCATCTCTTTGCCGTGCACATGATATTGACCCCTTTACAATGTTTCTTCACGTCATCAGAGATGTCGACTGGTTGCTGCTGCCTGTGCACACAGCCCCCCCCCCCAAGTGCATAAGTAACATTGCTCCACCTCTTTACATCTCCCCCAACCACAAACGGTTTTCTAGACACCCTCTGCCTTGCTTTCTACTGAAAATTTTCCTTCTGTGGTCTGGCTAAACTACATTGGAGCACATAAAATTTCGTGTTGTATTTTTGAATACTGGACCCAAAACGTGTGTCAGTTTAAAAATTAACCACCTGTCATTGATTTCTGATTTGTTTAAAAAGTTGCGAGAAATTATGTATTTTTGCAGTTCAAAATGTCGGTTGGTGATTAGTGTTATGCATTAGAACCATGTTTATGTACACACACACACGCGCACACACACACACACACACACACACACACACACACACACACACAAGCCCGCAGCATGACTGTATAAGTGAAACCTGAATAGCCAACTTCCCAGAGCATCATTCAGTAAAATGAAACTCGAAGGCTTAAGTGTGGTGTCATAAATATTTTTGATGACCTTCAGTTTCTGTCAGCGTAATGAAGCCTGAAACAAAGTTTCTGTTCCTAAAATGAGAATTCATTGACCTTCAGAGTCAGTCAGCATAATGGAGCCTGAAACAGTAATGATTGTCACCAAAATGAAAACTCAAAGACTAACCTGTACGGTTATTTTTTTTCTTTTCCTTTTGTTGTAATGTTTGGAAGCTAATGTTCTCGGATTAAATGTTTGTGGTTTTGTCATATATCTTGGTTGCTGTGGCTTCACTTTCTGTGACAGTCTTGTATTAATAGCCTTTGATCTACTATAGCCTGAAATGTTTGTTGCAAAAAGTATTGCCATCAGCAAGGAACATATACAGTAGAACCCAGATAAGTCCCCGTATAAGAAGTTTTCCCCTGTAAGAAGTCTGATTTTTAATGTCCCGAAATCCTATTGCTTTTAATGAGCTTCCCTCTTAATAAGTCTTCCTGCTTAAGGAGTCCCTAATCCTGTGGTCCCTTGAAAGACTTCTTAACAGGGTTCTAATGTATATATTATACTAACATCATAATTTGAATGAAAATACATTGCTTTGTGTAAAAATACCAGTATTCTGATGCCATGATGAGTAAAGGTTTGTACATGTGGGAAAATGATATGACTGGAGTGTAAATAGTTAATGAATGTGAAACATAGATGTGATTTTTAAAAATCGTTAACATTTTTCATTGCTGTGGCAAGTTCCAAGCATTGGTATTTATGAGAGTGACATTGAAGTACTGGTTCTGCAAAGAGAGATGAATGTGCATCGTGTTATGCAAAATTTGTAGCTGTGGAGGCAGATACTGTTTTTTGGAACATTAGCTTTCCTTAACAAACTGTCTTAGAAAGAAACCTCTCTTGTCTTTTTGGATGTTGCCCCAGGTATTTCAAAGCTATTGAACTCTGAACCCTGTTTTGTCATGTAAATTTTAGTTGCTCTTGCTGCAACTGTGCAATCTCTTGGATCCACACCTGCTAGTACACACAATTAGGATTTTTCATATGTGTTTTGCTCATACATGTCCTGTATTTACTATAAATGTTGCTGAATACTTTGGTTGAGTTGCTGCCATTTCCTGCTTTATGTGTGGGAGCTCCTAGATTCTAATCTCAGTCTGGAGACAGATTGTTGTGACTTAGCTTTTTGTGATTTTCTTCACTCTCACCTGTCCAAGATAGTGCCTCAAATTGGGCAGTGACTACTTCTTTCCGTATTGTTTCCAATTCATTATCATCTTACTATTTGACACCATATAATTTGAGTTATTGAATGAAAATAAACAATAATGAATAAAATACTATAAATCTTTCAGAAACTATGATAGTGTTGGATTGTACAGTAGTAGACACAATAGGCATGCAATAAGGGGCCTTTTGCCTCTGTTGGTTGATGGGTCGCAATATTGTTGAAGGCAAGAAGAATAAATACATTTAAGAAATTAATGAGTAAGTGAAAATACCAGTTCTGTTTATTTTGAAGAATAGGGATACAGTGAAATCTTTATCAGTCTTTTCCCTCTGCATTGTTTTCCTGCCAGTATTATTTACTTTTTCTGGTCCTGTAAATCATCTTTATGCATAATTTATAATTGTCTTGGACATGCCATTCCTTGAATCATTGTTTTACTGCATCAGTCAGGATTCCTGGTTTTGACCCTTAGTATGCCCAGAATGATCATTTGTGAGGAAAAAAAACAGTGGAAGTAACATGATGTTTTTGGAACATATAGTAGTGATAACCTTCGCCCTGTAATAGTACAAATGAAATGTCACGATGCCTTGGCCAAGTGAAGAATTGGGGGAGGGGACTTAAGTTGTAGGGTGGCAAATGTTGAAACAATGCTCTGCATGTGTTAGTAGTATTGTTTCACCTTGTTGAGTTGCACATTTAACAGTTGTGTGATTTGGTGATGTTATTTCTGTTATTTGTTGCTGTTCATGTCACAGTGGAATAAGTGCCCAAGGGAGCTGCTGTGTGTGAACAGTGATGGTGGCAATATACAGGTGCCAGCTGTGGTTGGAAAATCATTGCATCAACTTTTAAAAACATAAAAAAACTTCCTGCAATGTACTATGCGAATAAAAAAACATGGATCATTTACATGATTGTGGACAATTATGCTGCACATCTGCAACATACATCATTTCTAAGGAATGCGATATTGTGTATTATCCACCAGACTACACAAGACATGCTACAGCCTCTTGATATGTGCATCATAAAATGTTTCAGGCAGTTGTATGGGAAGCACCTTGCACACAAAGCTGTGTGCTTGATGGACTCGGGAAAGGACATCACACTGAAAGTCATTGTTTTGCAAGCAGTATATTTCACAGTATTGGCTTGGCAACAAGTCACATAGTTGACAGTTGTGAATTGCTTTTGTCAGTTCATCTGTGGGCATGAACTTCACACAGAAGCTGACTTTGACTCCAGTATTGAAGAGGATGCTGCCTTCCTTGAGGACTGGACTGGATTCAGCTAGATGCTGAGCAGGATATTGACGTCATTTCTTATGCACCTTCAGACATTGATGTTGCCACTTGCTGTATTTTTATGGATAATGAGTTACGTGATGATTGTGAGGGTGATGGGAGCAGTGTCAGAGAGCCTGAATCAGTGCTGAGCTTTGCTGACGCATACACTGCCTGCAGAACTCTTGTTATTCTTTTATGCACACAGCATTGCCAAGCATCACAAACAACATTTTGAACTTGTTTTTTTTTCCTTAAATATATGGTTTCAACTAAACAGTTGTCATTTAGAAACTTCTTTGGAAAAGAGTGGTGTGCATGGATGTTAATGTAATTTTTCGTTTGTTTCTTGTTTTGTGGGACTAAGTGGCAGATGTGCAATTTGTGCTTTTTTGTTGGTGTTTTCTCCTTTTTCCAACACATTTAGTACTCTACCACAACTGTCAGTCTGTCATTTACCATTTTTTGCTGTTAATTCAGAAACAGTGGATAGAGGTTTCATTGTATAGTAATTGATACAACGATGTGTATGTAATTTAAGGGGGTGCAATTCATTGTGTCCACGCACTAGCCACACAGGCTGTTGCACAGTACATGCAGGTCTCGTTTTACACGATTTCGCTTTAATGCAACTTAAATATTTACGCCATTTTTCAAATTTACGTGATAATTTTCGGTTGAATGTGATTTGGCATAGGCAATCCATGGCTGCACTTATCTTCTCTAGGAGGCTAGCAGAAAGTGACGTCACTGTCACGCCATCAGTCACATGTATGGATTGATCACGTTGGTGATATAATCATGTGGCTCCTTTAGTTTCCTCTTCTACAGCATTGGCTTTCCTTACCAACATGAGTGAAAAATGTTAATCTACATCACCTAGTGAAATCCAAGTGAAAAATTGGCGAAAACAGTCAGTGTCGAAGAGAAAGTAGACGTAATGAGCTGACTTGAAAAAGGTGAAAGAATTGTTGACATATGCTGTAATGTTAGACTTGCTCACAGCAGCATATATATACAATTCATGATAATGCTGATAGAATTAAAGAAAGTGCTAAGTCAGGAACTAAAGTGTTTGTGTAGCAAGACTACCGCAGTCCTATGGGAATGATCCGTACCAAAAACTATGGAGTGTGTCTTACATTTTTATTGTATTAGAAATAAATATTTCTATTATATTACAAATAAATATATTGTATAGAAATGTATATATACTGTATATGCAGTATACATATACTGTATATACAGTACATATATACTCTACAGGTCCCTATGTTCACTAGTGGTATAGTTATATGCTATATAGGATGAGGCTGTCAATCCCCTAATCCGCAGGAAATACACTGTTTTAAATGGGAATTTTGCTTTCGATTTGTGTGACGTTTTTCAGGAATGTAACCCTGGCGTAAAACGAGACCTACCTGTATGTGTGTGGTTACACATGAACACAGCCACTTTTGTTTGTCAGGAACACACGAATGCTTTGAGCCTGAACGCATAGATTGTGGTTTTGCTGAGAAAATTGATTTTTATTTATTGATAAGTTTTGTGCCTGAGAAGTTGAAAGGTGAATATGTGAGGCTTTTCTACTGTTGTTGTTTGGGAAAAGAAAATAATTATCTTGTCATATTTGTAGTTGCATATAAAGAACATTTTTCAGTGTAATTCCAGTGTTTTTAATCCCATGACAATCTATGTGGAATGTCTCCCAAGTCTTTGGGTGCATAGGAGCCACACAGAGGTCAGTCCCATTCTGTATACTGCATTGTTATTGCAGAATAACTACCGGGAGATGATGGCGCGTTACAAACAGCTTTTGACTTACATCAAGAGTGCAGTAACACGCAACCACAGTGAGAAATCTATCAACTCTATCCTTGACTACATATCCACATCCAAGAATGTGAGTTCTGCTTAGTAAAAATGCTGCATGAACATTGTCTGCGATCAAGAGCTGGGCAGTTGGGTGAGATAAGTGTTGTTATGTGCATCTGCAGGGGTTTCAAGTAATACAGAATGTACCTTTGACAAGTTGCAGCTTGCTGCAGTCTTACCTTATACAGCACTATGATAACTATATATACCAACTACTTCCATATGACCTTCACAATAAGTAGTTATTATTTTCCTAAACCTTATTAGCTGGTCTGTCTTTGTAAGGAAGATGCTGTTTGTTTTCTTTGAGTTTGTAACTGAGTTTTAATTATTTATATGAGCTGAAGACTTTGGATGATTAAGTTTGGGATTAGAATTGTCACTGTGCAACATAAAGGTCAGAATTTGGCACAGGATAGGAGGGTTTTGTGCTAGTATGTGACTTGTGAACATTTTTGGGTGAGGTTTTATGTTTTCTTACAAGTAGGTATTGAATTTTTTTTGTTTCTCACCTCTGCATCGTGGAACATGAACTGGTCTGTCAATTCCTTGCAATCCTGTGGTCCATGTTTTGTATATTTTCTGTCATAGATACCGTAGTAGAGAACTTCATGAACCTCGTTTTGTTTGTATCATTAAAAAAATGTTAGCACTTCTCGGGAGCACCCAGAAATTTGGAAGTTGTTACTCAGAATTTAAAACATAGTAAAGATCTGATGTGAATTTCAGTGAACTATCTCTTTTTACTCATATTCTGACATACCTCTTGTGCCATTTTTCTTAGAACCACAGTGCTTTGACAAATAATTCTGTTTCATTTGTCATAACAGGTTAATGCCCTTGCTTCATTATCCCCTTGGTGGGGCTAGTCTCAAACGGTTGTCCAAGTTTCAAATTAAATGTTGTGGTTTGGAAAAACTGGGATGATGAACAATATCAAAAATATTAACCATTGAGAAACCTACAGTCTTAGTGGAGTGGACTGACTTGGGACAGAATTCAGTAGCAGTACTTTATGATGATTCGTGAAGCTACTAATGCTAAGACTGCAGTGGTTTAAATTGTTAATTTTGACTGGAATTGAGAAGCAGTGCTGCCATTTGCCAACAGAATTGGTGTGTTGTCTAGCAGCAGGTTGTGTATGCCATGAAGTAAGTAATTGCATGCAGCAGAGTCCTTCTTGAAGAGCTGTTAGATCCTCAGCTAGTCAAGAAATTTTCCAAATTTTAGGGAACCTGAAGGTTCATTACCATGTTCATAAGTGCTTGCCACTTGTCTTTATCCTTGGCCAGATTAATCCAGTCCCTGCCCTCTCATTCTGTTTCTTTAATATCCAAAAGCATGAAATGCAAGTACGTTACAGATTCAAGCATTTTGACGTCGGTACTTTTACAGATGGAATTGTTGCAAGACTTCTATGAAACAACACTGGAGGCTCTGAAAGATGCAAAAAATGACCGCCTGTGGTTCAAGACAAACACGAAGCTTGGAAAATTATACTTTGACCGTTCAGACTTCAATAAATTGGCCAAGATACTCAAACAGCTGCACCAGTCCTGCCAAGTGAGTCATAGACATTTTTATTTTGTCTGATGGTTTTCGGAGCTCAGATTTGCATGAATGCTTCCTGAAATTTCTTGCATTTCCTGCGTATGTCTTTGTAATAGTCACTAATTTCTTGGGAAGTTGTAATAGTTTTGGGGGCCAATAACCTTACTTAAGACCCAGAATTAATATGTAACAGTGCAGAAGGGTGATAGTTGGGAATAGTGTGTGTTATACCTAGCAACTCTAAATAAATGTGATAGTGATACACATAGGTGTCTGTTTAATTATATTATAAAGTCATTACACTTTCAGATGCCTTCTTACATATGCTGGACCTTTATATGGGAGTTCTGGGTTCAAGTCTTGGTTTGGAGGCTGGCTATTGTAATTGATGTTCTGTGTTGTCTAAAATTTTGCTACAATATGCACCATACATTTAATGATTTTAAAAGTTATTACAAAATCACTTTTAGACAATAATTTAATAATAGAATGCACGGTACTAATAACAATGTGAAATTTGATGATCTGTGATTTTCATCAGTCCCTACAGGTACCTGAAAGCAAGTCACAGTCACTTCCTTCCACATCCTTTCCAGTTTACTATTCACCAAGCATTCTACTATTCAGTGCTGTGTAGTCTGATCTATTGGGATTGTTGTTAAATAAATGAAAAACAAAGTATATCTGTTGAGGGGAATTGTGCCCATTTGTGATCGAGGTTGTGCATCTGTGTTGCAGACAGATGAAGGTGAGGATGATCTGAAGAAGGGAACGCAGCTGTTGGAAATCTATGCTCTGGAGATACAGATGTATACTGCACAGAAGAACAACAAGAAGCTAAAAACTCTGTATGAACAGTCGCTGCATATTAAGTCTGCAATCCCACACCCACTCATCATGGGTGTCATCCGAGGTGGGTGCCCTGAATCTCGCTGTGTTACTGTGTACTGAACAGGGTCATGTAACTGCAGCACTGTAGACTTCTGTTGGGGAGGTGCACACTTCAAGTCTCAGGCATGTTACCAGCTATCCCAGTATGTGTTTAATAATCTTCCGGAGTTGGTTCAGGCAAATGCAGGGATAGTACCATGAAATGTGTTTTGAATGGCTTCTTCAAAATCATTGTCTTCCTCATCATTTATGATACCATCTCATTTCACTGAATACTGTCATCAGATAACCAAAGAATTAGTGTGTTAGGTTAGTCAGAATATAGTGAATGCCTCCTATTTTTTATATCGTGCTTTTTGTAAGTAAGATGTTTGGCAGTTCCACTGAATGTTACTGCAGTATTACAGTGGGCATAGTTTTTATCAATATAGTCTGAATATTTGTAAGCAGTTGCCTTCTGCCTTTGATCAGCAGCATGTATTCCTGCCTGGCGACAGTCTCATTCCTCTGCAGCCATTGGCGTGTGACATTCTGCAGTGCCTCATCTGCGTAGTCATGCTCTGTCATGCTGTGTTCCAAAACACTAAACAGATCAAGATCTGAAGGTGCAGTGTGGGACTGTATAGTGGGTGTGGCAACACTTGTATTCAAATTTTGTGATGGCCGCATTGGTTTTCACACTTTTGTGGCCTGTGGCGCTGTCATGGAGGGACAACACTTATGATATCCTTCTTATGGGATGATGAAGCCAATCATTCAGACTTTGTAGCATTTCACTATAGTGGTTAAGAGTTCACTGTTGTCCCCCTAGGCAAGAAGTTTACAAGAAGAACACCTTCCTCACCTCTGAAGATTGGCAGTAGTTTTCCTTGCTGATGGTGCACTCTTGAATTTCTTCTTCTTTGGTACTGTGGTGTGATGCAGTTTCATTGATTGCTGGTGGGATTCGGGTTTAAAAAGGTGGACCCAGGTTTCATCCCCCTTGACAGTTTGTGACAGGAAGACCTTGTCTCTTGTGTAGAATTTGTGCATTTCTGTTTGCCTGCTGTTAGTAATAAATTCTGTAACTGAATTCTTTTGTACTGTTGTGTATGGAGTGGAATGCTGACGCCTGACACTTGGCATTGTAAATCTACTGGATGTTTAGTGGAAGAAGTGTCAGTTTGAATATTTATTTATTTTTATTGTTATTCAAGATAATAATGGAGCTGGCAGATGTGCAGTAGGATAGTGCTGTGTTATGACTGATTGATTAGAGCAGTGTTTCCCAACCTTTCTTCTGTGAAGGAACCCCAAAATTTTCGTATCCTGAGGAACCCCTGTCCATGGAAACATCTAGAGGCCAGACAACAAAGAGGCATTAAGTAGCACACAGAGATTGCTCCAATACTGCCAATTGCTTGGACATTAATTCCCACAATATTTTGAGGATATTTGGAATTCTTTGCGGGATTTAAAAATTTTTGTGTATTCCACAATTTTCTGTGGAATCCTGGTTGGGAAACACTGCGTAAGGGGTTCTTACAGTGGTGACTATGAAGAATAGGCATCTGGGATGTCATGCTAATCTGGTAGAGACTTGCAGCATTTTGGAGGAACCTGCCACCATCTTCAAGGTACCCCAAGAAATTAACCAGTGTTTCACAGGAACCTGCTGCTTAATGAACACTGTTGTCAGTACCCTGGGTGTTGGAACACTGTGCACTAGTCAGCAGCTCAAGAATGTGTTGTTGATGATGCCAGAACTGGTGCACCACACATTGCTGATATTGATGCCATGGTGGGGACTGTATCCTGTAACAATTGAAGTTGTTGCGGTAATCATCTGGGAAGTTCCTCAGTGACCCCATTATAACCCAGACTACTCATGGTGATCCTTTGCTTACTGAAAGTGTTGCTGGGAGACAAGAAGTTTGAATGAGGTAAATATGCCACAGCATCATGTGTGCCATTTATTGTGAAAAAGGTAGAGGGCAGTGCAAATAATTCTGCTGTGACATGTGCCAGAGAAAGTGTGACAGGCAGGCTGGGGCGGGATAGCAGTGATGCTAATAGTGATTGTAAAAACGTCTAATTGCGTACAGCTCTAAGTCACTGAAACCCAGGATCACAATGCTTTTAGAAAAGTTTGTATTCAACCAGGGGGCTTGGTTGATGGCAAATGGGAGGGGACTTGGGCATCACGTTTGCCAAGTGATCAGTCTGGTTTAAGTTTTCACGCTGGAAATATTGTATAAAATTATCACCTGCAAAATGCAGCTTTCTGCAAGTTTATTTTGAGTTGGCAACAGTGCATTACAGCTGGGCCATGCACAGACCTGCCCTTCAACACAGTGCTGCCGCATTGGCATGATGTGAGAAAAAACTCTCTCCACACATTAATACTAATAAGTAACATTATCAGTAGTGTGGCTTGAAGCAAAATGACTTTTGTGGCAACTGTGGTGATGGAAGAGTGATAGAGGCCGAGTAGTGGGGATTGACTGATTGCAGTCTCTTTGTTGCAAAAAAAAATATGTGAATCCAGTTCTAATGGTAAAGTTGTTCCTGTGCACACCATAGAGGCATATAGGGCGAGTGGAGGTAGAGCACTCATTCATGACATTAGCACTAGATAGAGGTGAGTGGTCAGCCTTGCACTGTAGCCGCTCTACTCCCTGTGGAAAGAGCCAAAGAACCCCTGATACCCATTGAATAGATGGCTGGGTGGACCCCAGAGCCAGTTTGGATGTCCTGAGAAGAGAAAAATATATTGGCCATACCAGGATTTTAAGCCCATAGCCTAGTCACTATACTGACTATGCTATCCTGGCTCCTGCAGCTGGGTTCATGAATGTTGTACACTGATGAAAAAAATGTGTGCAGTAGTAGTGTTGATGGTTGGAATATAGAGTGGAGGTGCCAGAACTCTTGTGAAGTGTTTATAAGGTACAAGATCAAATTGTTGTCCTGGAATGTAAAATGCTTGTTTTGTATTGATTGCTTAGGAACAGACATTTCTTTGCTATTTGATCATCTGAAATTGTATGAACCTGAAGATGGCAGTGCAGAGTGCTAAAGGTTGGTTTGGTGTGAACAATAACTTATTCTCAGCGTATATAATCCATTGCTTCCTGATCCTGCTGACTTTGACTCTGAAGGAGGAGGCAGCATGTTTCTCCAAAACAATGGGATGCAGCTGCAAGATGATATGGTGTCACAGTGACCAATTGTCAGTGTTGTCATTGCTGTTAATTTTTGTGTGTTTGTTGTAGAGTGTGGTGGGAAGATGCATCTCCGGGAAGGAGAATTTGAGAAGGCACACACCGACTTCTTTGAGGCTTTCAAGAACTACGATGAGTCGGGCAGCCCACGTCGTACAACATGCCTGAAATACCTTGTGTTAGCAAACATGTGAGTCTTGATGTCACATTAAAGTCATCATCATTTTTACTGTTTTAAGAAATGGCAGAAACGTGAATTTCATGTAAGCAAGACCCTGGAACTGTCTGTTAACTTGCCACAGAGGCCAGTAATGCATACATTTTTAGTTGTGGTTTAAGTGTGTGAAGAATTTAATAAATAAATCATTTTGGGATGTTGAATTCTCACTGTGACATTCAGAATAGTGATAAGTTCTTAATTGTTGTGTATATTTGCCATGTTGTGCTTTAACTATTGATGATTGTTGGTCATATAAATTTGTTGCATATCCTGCTGGTGTGAACTACTCTGTTACTGTGTATACAGGGAAGAGAGCATATTAAGCCTTCGTGTGCTGATTTCACTTTTAAAGTCAAAGCCTGTTGTCTGTTATATTTTCAATAAGTTGCTGTCTACTGCATCTAAAGCTCATAGTATGATTGTGTGATTGTGACATCTGGTATAAAGTTAGTAAAACTGATGAAGAAAGGTGCTTCAGATTGCAACTGAAATGTGCGCATTGCAGATATATGTGGACATCGCCTATAAAGGATTAAAGATTGCATTATTTTCATTACATTCTTAAAAATCTTTCACATTGAACTTACATGAAGCATGAAACTCACTGATCTGAAGCCCCATCGATGGGATTTTGTGGTGATGGTAATTAACTTTTGGGTTCCATAAAGAGGATAGTCATGTGGGTAGTTATGCCATGTTTACTGGTAAATGTTTACCTCGTCAGCACTGTGTACCATCCCAGAACACCCGAATCAAGGATAGAATTTTTTGACTACCTACAGCTACTCAAGGAAGACCCTGTACTGTGGAGTTACCTGGTGCAGAATCCCAGGGTATCTGTATGACCCTTGGTTTCAGGCTTATGAAGTCTGGTATCAACCCGTTTGACTCACAGGAAGCAAAACCTTACAAGAATGACCCCGAAATCCTGGCGATGACAAATCTCGTCTCCTCTTACCAAAACAATGACATCAATGAATTTGAGACTATCTTGAAACAGAACCGTCGCAACATCATGGATGACCCCTTCATACGGGAACATATCGAAGGTGAGTGTAGATAATGTAATGGAATAAGTTTATGTACTTAATTAGTCTGCTTGTACATGATGGTATGCAAGTGTTGTGAAGAGCACTCAACTTTTCTTGCCTTTGGTTTGCATTTTGGCCTTATTCTGTGCTAAGGCTTTTCATGTCATTTTATTCAGAATACTTTCTTCCTGGATTGTCTGGGTCTCCGTTTTGTTTACATTCCTTGTCATCTTGCTTCAGTACGACTGTAATTTTCTCATCATATATATGTAGGGTTTTTATATCTCCTGATACTGTAGTGTTGGTGGTCATAATTCATGGGTAACATTTTTTTTATATTAGTCTCACCGTGCATATTTCACAATTCACTGTTTATAAAACACCGACGAAATGCACTTCACTTTACCACTTTTTTATATTTCACTAGACCCCTACATATGTTTCAGTTTATGCAAAAACCATCATCAGGGGGTTTTCAAAACTACAATATATTTACATCCAATGGTATTTCTGTCCTTACTGTTATGCAGTATCTTAGTGTTAAATTGCCATTCACTTATAAAATCAGTTTTAAATCAGAGTTGTTTGAAAAACGTATATAGACGCACCAAATATAAAATCGTTGAGAATTCATTAAAATTCGTGTCGAGAAGGTAAAATGTACACAAATTTTAATGAATTCTCAACGATTTTATACTTGGTGCGTCTATATACATTTTTCAAACAACTCTGATTTAAAACTGATTTTATAAGTGAATGGCAATTGAACACTAAGATACTGCATAACAGTAAGGACAGAAATACCATTGGATGTAAATATATGTAGTTCTGAGAACCCCCTTATGATGGTTTTTGCATAAACCGAAACATATGTAGGGGTCTATTGAAATATAAAAAAGTGGTAAAGTGAAGTGCATTTCGTCGGTGTTTTATAAACAGTGAATCATGGGTAACAGTCTAAAATCTGGGAAAAGGGATTTTAAATCTACATGGTTGCCAGGAAGTGACTGTAGTCCTGCCTAATATACCATGTGGATCTGTGTGTATGCTGTATGCCTGTGGTACACTGTGAAACTCAAAAGTGGAGTGTTGCAACACTGTCAATTGCACATGATTGCAGGGCAGAGTTAAAGTGAGCCAGTTGTGTTTGGACTATGGCCAATAATAGCAGTTCATTTGAAGAGCAGTTAATAGCAAGTGTGTGGGTACATAAGAGACCACTCACGGGCCAAACAATGGTCCAAGTGCTGAAAGTATTCTGTGAACAGTTTCTAGTGCTAGACTAGAAGAAATGTACGTTCACCTGGGAAGTGTTTAGGATCAAGCATGGAGTGGACGAAGGAAAACATGTTTGACACGTGTCTTGCTCTTGCCACTTGTGTTGATCACTCCCCCCAGAAACTGATGAGAAGATCCATCATTAGAGCTTGGTATGCCACAGCCAGCAATGCAGTACAACATGAAGAAGGACTTGAATTTGAAGTTGTATTGCCCAGCATTCACAAATGAACTGTCAGATGTTGACATGAATCAACACTGTGACACATGCCATGCACTGCTGAACACTTTCCCAAATACCACATCCTGCTTGAAGGGTCTCTTCACTGATAGATGCACAGTTTACTGCAGTACCTGTGACAGAAATGTTATGTTCCTGGCTAAGGAGAGATTACATTCTATGATAGGAGTTGGAACATAATCTACCACATGTGATGTTGTGGGCTGGTATGACAGCAACTCATATGATTTGCCTCTGTTTCTTTAGTAGACCTTTTAACACTGCATCTTAATGCAGAAATGCTAGAGGTGCAGTTTATGCCCCAGCTGAGATGGAAGACTGATAGAAGATTAGTGGCTGCTGCATGATGGAACACCTGCACATTCCGCCCTCACTGTGAGTGAACATTTTACAGGCTTCTGGAATGGTTGTGACTCACCAACATAGTCCTAACCTTACCACAACTGACAGCTCTTTGTGGGGCATTATTAAGGGGCAAGTGGCTGTGCAGTGCTGTCAACAATGAGTTACACAGAGTTGTGTAACAGCCATTTACCATTTGTACCACAGATATGTCAGCACATGTCACACAGAACACTGCAGCACAGCAGGGGGTGTGTTTGGAACACTGTGCACCTACAGATACCATGTACAGTGACTCTCGCCAATGCTATAATGAAGTGATTTGAGGGTATGGCGACATCCTGGCAAGCCTGTGGTTTTACAAGTCTTGCAGCCATATTCTAATGTGTGTGGGAGGGGGGGGGGGGGTAAATGAGTAAAAGGTGGAAGAATGCAACGATGTTGAGTTACTGTGTGATGGTGAGACATGTCATGAAGGGTTACATGTCACTTAATGAAGAAAGCACATGGGAAAATTTCCATATTGGTTTAGTATAAAACACTAATCAGATTTCTGTATCGAAGAAAAGTCTTTTGGGATGTGACAGAAATTTACAGATCTTTGGGGGCAGTTGCTTCCTCCATCTTCAAGGCCAAAGATTTGAAATTGTAGGCAGGAGATTCCTTTTAAATACTGGTTAATTTTCTACCAGAGTACATGACATGACGTCTCAGAAAACATTTTTCTTCAAATCACCTCCAGCTCTTACATTTATAAATGGTGAATAAATCAACATATGAGAGACTGAGTAGTGTAGCATAGTGATATTGTTTGTGACATGTTTAAACAGTACAGAGTTCAAACCCTGGCCAATAACAAACTGTCAGTTGCTTTAGAAGTGATGATTCTACACTATTCATGGTTCTTTAACATTCCAATAAATGCTTTTTAACTTCTGTATTTGAAACAGCCTTTTTGTAGCCTGAGAATCGCCAGCCTTTGCAGATTTTTTATTCATGCAGGATTGTCAAGAACTTTACAGTTTTTGCGTATAGTTGAACTTTATTGGTAAAGTAAATACGGCTGGAGCCTGAAGTTGTCAACTGAATCTGTTCCTGTAATGGTTAGTGCTGGTGTTTCTTATTTTGGAGCTGTCCAGTTCAAAGCAAGCCCGGAGACCTACTGTCCATGGTTTTCCATAGTCCCGTCTGTCAGATGCTGTAACAGTACCTCAAAGTATGCCACAGCGAGGTTTTTACAGGCTCCGCGACCCTTGAAGATGAAGGAAGTATGTTCCTTCAAAATGTTGGGAACCAGTAACCCTGCTACTGAGTGTAACTACCCAGATCTGAATTCTGTGTCACAGCGTCTTTCATTATTGCCCTTAACAGCTTACTGTTCATAATGATCTTGTCATTTCTAGACAACAGTGTAACTGTAGTTGATATTGTTGGTAATTATGGTGCTGTATGAAAATGATGTGTGTTGTGGCAGATCTGCTTCGTAATATCCGCACTCAGGTGCTGATCAAGTTGATCACCCCATACACAAGGATACACATCCCATTCATCTCAAAGGAACTGAACATTGATGCCTGCGATGTGGAGAGTCTGCTTGTATCCTGCATTCTAGACAGGTGGGTATGGTGACTGCTTGACTCCATCTGTGCTTATGGATGTGTAGCGCTATACCTCCACTACCCCATACATCTTCATTGCATACATGTAATTGTGTTTTTTTCAGCACGATACGTGGCCGTATTGATCAGGTGAACCAGGTACTAGAGCTAGACAAACAGTCTGTGTGCGCAGCACGTTACAATGCCCTAGACAAGTGGACAAATCAACTGGCAACACTGCACCTTGCAGTTGTCAACAAGATGGCTTAAATTTTATAACCTTTCGAAGTTATGTATTCTATGGTTTGTTAAGATATTTATGAAATGTAAAATAATAATAATAATTTTTGTGATTACCAGAAGATGCTACAATCATTCCCAGGACAAGTCATCAGTGACCTGTTATGTGCATTAGAGAATAGAATCATTACATCATTTGACAGCCACCCTTGTGGGCTAATATCCAGCTGCTATTTACAGTGTGACTGAGTGTGATTTGAACATTGGTTAGCATTTGATCAAACATTAATGCCAGTTTTACATCTTACATGAAGATTAAAATACAGTGAATCTGTATTGAGACATTTTAGGAAAAATTCAACAAATTACCCCTGTTAAGCATGAAAATGTCATAGAAGGGTGAACCTGAAAAGATCATTGATTTGTAATTCCATACTGAATTTGACATTCCCCTTACTAGGATGTTCTATATAAATTGCACATTAAATGATTCATTTTCACCATCAAATCACATTTCCAAACCTCACCTTCTTTAGTGATTTTGGCATGTTCTTGAAAACTATTTTACACGTACAACTGGTACACAAAAAGACTATTCTTGCCAGCTGTTCCATAAGTACCAGTTCCACGGTTCTTTAGTTTGCTTTTTTCACCTTTTTCCAGCTCATCTCTTCATGTACACACTGTCTCATAGACAAATTTATTACTAAAATTTTCCAACATGATGAACATGTTCATTACCCTTTTAGTATGTTTTCCACTTAAAAAATGTTTCCCATGCATGAAGCATGAGAAGTTCACGATGCAATGGATTTTTCATCCATTTAATATGTTTTTGCATAAAAATCTTAAACAGTTTCCCATTTTAATTTGTTACCAACACACAGTGACGAAATAACACTCTCAGTTTGTAAAGATTAATCTCCGAGGTCCCACCACAGATCAGATGTGCAGATAAGCCACTCAGTGTTAATCTGTGGAAATGTATGGTGGGAAGTGATGTCAAGTTCTAACTGCAGGGCCATCAGTTTACACACTTGCATTTATCGCAGTGTGATGCAGTATCATGGCCCCAATATAATCTAGAATGTGATTAAGTGTGGGTTTAATGGAGCATGTTGTGACTGTTTTGCTTTAATTCTGGTAATCTGAAGTATTCTGTGTGCAGAACTTATACTCATTTTGTGTTCACTTCAAATTGATCATGTGTGTACAGTTGTCATCCTGTAGAGCCATTAATTACTCGACAAGTGATCTGCATGACAACTGCATCAAAAGCGACATAAAACATGAGCTGGGTATTATAACATATATGCTACTTAAAAGTTTTCCTCTCAAAACAGTCGTTTCTGTGTCAAAATATGGTACTTGGTGTGTAAGCAAACAGCTGAACTGGAAACAGGTGAAAACAGCAAAATAAGGTGAAATTGGTAGTCATGGCAAGAACAGGCTTTTCATCTACCAGTTGTGCTTGTAAAAGAAATCTTGTGTTCAAGAATCTGTCACTTCAAATGTGGTATGATGGTGAAAACATCATTTAATGCAGAATGTATAAGAAATAATATTCTAGTAATGGGAATGTAAATTTCAGTACAGAATCAGAAAATAATATTTTTGGGCTTACCCTCTTAAGGCATTTTCCCACTTAATGAGCTTCATTTCTTGAACTTTTCCAAAAAATGTCTTTAAGAGGGTTTCACTGTATTTCTGATACATCCTGTATACCCTGCTGTGTCAAATACTGGTCACGTTCTACAAATGAACTGACACTGGGTTCTCTTTACAGTAGAGCCACTATTTGGTGCCTGATTACTATTTATGTTTAAGTACCCAGCTACACACTCATTACTTCACCCTTGAAGAGTGGCAGATTTGAAGTGTCCAACCAGAGCAGCTTAGCAGTTCTCAAAAAATCAAGCAGTTGCCATTTTGTTTACCATTTCAGGTTTCCTGAAGTCTGCAACAAAACTTGCATGTTTGTCTGAGCTGCATCCTACAAATTAAGGGAAGGACACACCATATTTACCCAAATATAAAATGTGATTTTTCTGATTTGTTTGCAAAATGAAGGGTTGTCACATATTCTCACAAAAAGTTAAACACATTCTGGGTGAATAGGGAGAATATTTTTGTATGTGCTGTAGCTAGATTAAAATGAAGGAATGTACACTGTTGCTACAGTGATTATACACATTAATGTATACCTGATTTCATTATTTATTTGCCTGTAGATCATTTGAATTCAGATACCTGAAGTTACTAGTTGTTAAAGAATTCTACAAAGATATTGGGTGACCCTGTTGAAAGAAAAGGTACACCACCTAAAATACCAAATCAATGCACTGCAGTTACGATCTTAATTTTAAATTAGTGGTAATTAAACATGCAGAAGAAACCAACAACTGTGCTGTGGCAAGGAAATTCTGTGTCGTGGAACAGTGTGTACAACTGCAGAAAGAACTAAGTGAGCAAGTTTAACCTGACAAGTATTTTCTGGGGCCAAGCAGGGGAATTAAAATGTTACCTATGAAAAAGTTTGGATGTTGTGCCAGAGGAACGTAAAAGATTGGTCTTCCATTACAACTGAGACGATACAAATTAAGGTACTGGAAGTCGCTACATCCCTGAAGATTCTGGAGCAAGATTTCAAAGCCAGTTGGGCAGTATGATTTATGTCTTATAAATGGTTAGTTCTTCATTGGAGACCTACATTAGCAGCTTCCCACAGACTACCTTGAAAAATTAATAGCAAACCAGTGCCAGAAACATGATTACCTCTTAGTACAAATGGGTAATTCACATAAAATCTGAAGCCTTTCTTCATGTGCTGACAATACTGCAATTGATGCAAAAGGATCAAAATAAAGTACTTGTCAAAACAACAAGGCATGAAGACTGAGAAAACTGACACAAATTGTTAATTTGAACAGAAGGAATCTTCTAAAAAAATTTTGTAGTGGATTTATACTTGAATATAATGAGAAAGAACTCATTGAATGGCTGAGAGAAGTCTGGGACAGATCAGGTGCTTGCCAGATAAAGTGCAAACTCTAACTTCTAATCTAAACACAGATCTAGTAATCATACCAGGACACATGACCTCTCAGTTACAGGTTCTTGATTTGGCAAAATATCTTGTCCTGTTAAGGAACTGACATCATACTGGTTGTCTGCAGTGCCAGTCACCTTGCCTCCCCTCCTTCTGACCTGCTATCATAATGTACCTAAGCCTGAAACATATTCTGGTGTGTGCTTCCAACAGGGGTGGGACATCGTCTAAATTTTAATTCTGGTCTCTTGTTCTAAATTTGGTTTCGGCTCCCCAGTAAGAGACATATCAGGACCCGTGTCATTGCCATGTGTTTGGTTGAGTTATTTTGCCTGTGTTATAATGTGTGTTATTTCATTTTTAACATGACATTGGCCAGGGGCGTGTGTGTGTGTGTTGTGAACAACCGGAACGAATCAAAATTCCATTCAGGAAGAAATTAAGAGCAGGTTGAAGTCTGGGAATGCTTATCATTCGGTGCAGGATCTTCTGTCTTCCAGTTTCTTATCTAAAAATATAAAGATTAAGACATACAGAACTATAATTTTGCCTGTTGTTTTGTATGGGTGTGAAACTTGGTCTCTCACACTGAGGGAGGAACATAGGCTGAGGGTGTTCGAGAATAGGGTGCTGAGGAGGATATTTGGGCCTAACGGGGACAAGGGAATAGGGGAGTGGAGAAGACTGCATAAGGGGAGCTTAATGATCTGTACTGATCACTAAATATTATTCGGGTGATCAAATCAAGAAGAATGAGATGGGTGGGGCATGTAGCATGTACGGGGGAGGGGAGAGATGCATACAGGATTTTGGTGGGGAGACCTGAGGGAAGGAGACCACTTGGAAGACCCAGTCATAGATCGGAGGATAATATTAAAATGGATATTCAAGAAGCTAGATGGGGGGGGCATGGAATGGATTGAAATGGCTCAGGATAGGGACAGGTGGCAGGCTCTTTTGAATGCGATAATGAACCTTTGGTTCCATAAATTGCGGGCAATTTCTTGACTAGCTGAGGACCTGTTAGCTTCTCAACAACGACTGCGCTCCGTGGTGTTAGTGCTTTTATATTTAGATATTTATTCATTTATGTTCTTTATTAAACATTATTATTACATTCAAACCCTCATGATGCTTTGTTCACTTGCACTACCCTCAGTGCTTCCATCTTTTTGGGCAGGGTCAGAAGGAAGGTGTTGCAAGTTAACAAACCATTCAAAGACTGACTACATCACTTGTATGGGGATGGTTGCTGAAAACTGCCCACTAACACCAGCAGGAAACATTAAGGCCGGCTGAAGCACTGCTTGGGCAGTAAATTAAGACTGCTTGGAATGGCGTTTCACCAGAATCCATTGTCAGGAGGCAGAAAAATGTGTCAGATGATAAGAATGGAAAATATGA
Organism: Reticulitermes speratus; assembly: GCA_021186555.1. NCBI lineage: Eukaryota > Metazoa > Arthropoda > Insecta > Blattodea > Rhinotermitidae > Reticulitermes > Reticulitermes speratus. The sequence goes on from JAJKFL010000004.1 coordinate 1,994,138, forward strand.
TGTCCTGTGGGAGGAAAATCATGAAGAAAACTCTTCTTCTATTGATGAAAGTGTTGCCAGTGATTGGTTAACTCTGATGTGTTTATACTTTTTTACTACAACAGTATTCTAATATTTTAACTGATTATTTCATATCAGAATATTAAATTTACAAATACTATACTGACACAGGAACCTGGCTGAAAACTGTGAAGGGAGTAATATTTTGGTAGATATGGTTTATTGAGGTTGTTTGAGAACAGTGTGGAGGAGAATCTTTGGAGCTATAGGAGATAAAGTGACAATAATTATGGAGGAAAGTGTATATATATGGAGATCACCAATTTTTTTACTTTTCATCTAATGTTGTTGTACTGACTACCTCAGTGGTACAGGGAACTTTTTGGGAAGCTGATAGCCACTCATCTGGTTAAGAACCCCACATTATATGGAACCCAAAGGTTCCTTACTGAGTTCATAGGTTGCTATCCTGTAGTACATTAGTCCAGCTGGTACCCTTGCACATTTCTTTAAGGCCCATTTCAATACTGGCCTCCCACTTACATGCTTAAAATAAGTAATGGTATATTTTCCCATGCCAAATGCTATGCCATGATTGTATATATGGGCACTGTGGTGTAGCTCCACACATTTGTAACACTGCCATTGTTACAAATCAGCTTATGTTCTGCCCCTGGCGAAGGAACCTCCAGTACACACTGGTTAGGCTGGGTGGGCTCCGGAGCTTGTGTTGACACTGGGGTCATAACGAGAAAAATTTCTGTCCCCGTTTGAATTTGACCTGTATCCTTCCAGGATGGGTATTTAAATTTTAGCACACAGTTTATGAAAAAACATATTACTTGAACAGAAAAAGATAAATTTATTAAATAAATGGCATTTTGTGGAAAATAAAACAAATTATGCACCTTTCTAAAAATGCTGTAAATTTCCTCAATGCCTAAATATATTAAATGAATTTCTATGGTTTTCACTATTCAAAAGCACCAACTGGATGCACTTCTTATTTAAAAAAAACTATAGTTCTTTAAAACAATTTAAAAAGCCCGACATGTTTCGGCTTCTCACTGAGCCATCTTCAGGGGTTTTTATGTCACTAAAACTGCAGTTTTAGTGACATAAAAAAACCCTGAAGATGGCTCAGTGAGGAGCCGAAACATATGTTGGGTTTTTTTAACATGTTTTAAACAACTATACAGTTTTTTAAAATAAGAAGTGCATCCAGTTGGTGCTTTTGAATAGTGATTGTGATAAGATGCACGGTGATTTTAGAATAAAGTTCTATGGTTTTTATTTTACAAATATTCATTTATATGAATGCAGGTCTTTAAAAGGTTAAGTTTGATCATTTGGTTTACTGACTACCATCCCAGGTAATGTACAAAATAGGTTATTGGTGGAATCTGTAATTGTTAATTTGTTTCCTGGTCAAAGAGAGTACAGCATACTGTGTCTCATGTATTGCATATGAAGTTGTCATCAGTAGTCCTGTTACCTTATCATAGTGTGTTCATCCTTGAAGGACAGATAGAGTTTCTTATTGTGCTCTAAGGTCCCAAAAGATTTTTTCACTGATAATGCCAGATATGTGTATATTTACGTATAACCACATGTTGATGCCAAATTTCATGTCTGTTTGCAATGATCAGAGAAGTTTATGAACATCTAAGCACAAATACATGAATCTATAGAGATGGAAATTTCTATATCAAAGTATTGGGATATATTCACAGTTCTAAGATTGTGAACTGCCCAGTGCTCATGCCAATAATACAGCTCGAAAAGCTTGCGATATTGCAATGGCATGGCATAATTTCTAAAAACTGTGTCCATATAATTGCAAAAGAATGTCTGGTACACTGCAGTAAACCCTGGATGCTGTAGACATTTTCTACAGAGTGTATTTTTTTTTGATAAAGTATGGTTGACTGGTTTTATTGCCTCTATGTGCAGTATACTTTATGATTCATGCATGCCTCTTACCTAGGCAAGGACACAGAGTATATTGTTATGTGCTGGTCCATGCACAGCAGATTCTGTTGCCCCAGTGATGGAGTACCTAGTTCCTGGCACCTTCAGTATACCTGAGGTTGCTGATAAAAACCTGAAAATGAACAGCTAATGGAACTGTGGTGACACTGCAATAGGCCTGGCACTCTGGCAGTGGATTTTGGACTTCTTGTAAAGACGCAATCTAGCATCAGAAGGTCTTTATACTAACCATGAAAATATATCACATTATAATTGGGAAGAGCTTTCCATTGACAGAACCACAGCTCAACATGACAGTATCCCCTCTCTATGTAGGGGACATCTGTGACAATATACTAAAAAATAACACTATGTGGGAACACTAGCATAAACAGAACTGCCTGTTCTTTGCTTGGGATATGGTTACTTACTTTCTCAGTGTTGCAGTATATAGTAGTCAAACTTTTTAAAAGGAATAACACTCAGATTAAGAAATCCAAGTCTGCCAATGAGGATGTGAATGACAACCAAAAACTCTACAATACTTGCACATTGCTGTAACAGCCAGGGTATGGTTCACACTGGCAAGAGCAGAGCAAATTTCATAATTTCTTTGTGTTTTCTCCATCACGTGTGAGGTAGGAAACAGAAATCTGACAGGAAAGTTAAATTCTTATGTGTAATAGATCTGTCTTGACTCAGACAGCAGAGATATACAACTGGGTTGGAAACAATACACTTATATCTACACCAATTACTGGCTGTACAGCACCACTCAAAGATGATCACAACATCAGTGGTACACACATTCCAGTCTGTTGGGTGTATACATTAATATTCATGTGTACAATAAAACAATATGTATGGTTTACACTCATTTCATCATGTAAAATTGCTAAAACATTTTGTATCTGCACTCACACATACCTATAGAACATTCATGTATACAGTCATACCAACCACTAGAGCAATATGTCTCACTGATACTTCACTCAGAGTCACAATCTGTCCGAGTTGCACTGTGACTTCCTGACAGGAAAGTCGGTCCACCATATCAAATAAGCAAATGTTACACACTGTGCTATTGGAGGAAAGTTGTGTTAATTGTGCATCACAGTTTGTGGTTTGATGCTTGAAAGAGTAACCCTTGGTTATGTCCCACATTGTAGACAGAGCAACTGAGACTCCCCAGTGAAGCAACTAATGGGTCATTTACTAACACTTCATCAACTACGAAGTCTGCAACACCAGTTCACTTGTTACCAGTATCTCAAAGTGTTTGTATGTTCCAGTGAACATTTTAAGTCTTCAAAATAAAGTGGAAGGTGTTGAAAATCACTTGACCTGATTATGTTCCACTTGCAGTACTGGCTCCTCGCCACCAGGACCTTCTGGACCATTGTCCCCTGCACCCTCCTCTGGGTTCACTTCTGCAAAACACATTGATCAGTTTTTTGTATATGGTGACTGTCTTCCTTATACTCTCCATAGTTATTTGGCTATGAATGCACTTGCTATTATGGAATCCACAGATTTACTGTTCACACAAGCCTCCCACTGCAATCTACCGTCAGCCAGATGAATATTTACTTACCATATTTATGTATGGTTTACTAAAATTGCTCCCTGTAGTTCAGACTATTAAATTATACGATCATTACTGAATAATGAATTAGAAGGGGCATATAAGGAGTGGTCTTCACCCGATTTGAAGTGCCATCCTGGTATCGGCCTACAGGAACCAAGGAAAGCCACAAAATACCTCAGTCAGGATAGCCAGTCTCTGGACCAGGTTTTGAACCAGTGCCCTCCCAAATATACATCAGGAGTGTTAGTCACTTGAATGTGGTGTGTTGTGAGCCACCTTAATCCAGACCTCATCTTAAGAACCTATTATCTTAATAAGATTTGGTGGTTAGTACACCTGATTTAAATTGGTGAGGTCCCAGATTTGAATCTTGGCCCAGTGACTGGCTATACTGAGGTTTTTCTGCAGTTTTTCCCTCAATTATTTAAGGGAAATGATGGAACAGTATTTTGATATAGGCTAAATTTTTCCTTTCATATCCCTTCCAATTAATTATTACCAACCTTCTTTCTGTTTGACACTTTAACTTGTATGGTTCAAAAAGCTTTAAATAAACCAAGCACATGCTTGATCACTTCCCTTGCCGGTTCCTAACAAAATGCCATATGCCACTCATTTTGACCCCTTGGCTGTTCACAACAGCTGTGTAATCAGTGAAGAAAATACAGCCACAATACTGACCATCACCTCTTTCTCCAGCATTGTTCTCTTCATTCTCTGCTTTCTCCAGTTCCTGCGCTCCATCCCTCTCATGGTCTCCGCCCACTGCCATGCCAGTGTCACCAGGTTTCGGAAGGGGAGCTGCAGCAAGACAATATACACATTGTAAATGTGCACCACATGTAGCTGGAGTTGTTTTAACACTGTCACTAACTCTGGAAAAGTGCTGTGTTAACACCATCATTAACTCTGTAAATGTGCATAACTTGTATCTGAAGCGGTGTTAACACTGTGACTAACTCCACAAAGGTGTTAATTTTTTTTCTGTGGCACAACTGCCCAGTAGAACTCCTTTGAACGGGTGATCAGCTCATCACAAAAGCCTTACACAACACACAAACACAAGGGATGAACATCCATGCCCTCAGCAGGATTTGAACCCAAGATCCCAGCAACAGAGTGGCCACAGACCTATGCCTTAGACCGCACAGCCACAGGAATTGGCACAAAGGTGACATTACTGCAGCCTGTCCTGGGTGAGTTCAATTCACTTCACATTACTGTGACCTGTTTCTGTCATATACTTTGACATCATCATAAAGATATCATCTTTCTATGTAACAAATTCTCTTGGTAGCAGAAACTGGAGGTTCAACACCACCAATGCCAAAGCTGTCACTGGACACGATTCTACGCGAGTTTCATCCATCCCCCATCCTCAGAACCTATGTCCCTAAGATCCATCCTACTAATGAACTAACTCTCTGGTACGAGAACCCAAAGGCTCAACACTGCCCATACCAAATCCTGCCATTGGACACAATCCAGAGCCAGTTCCATCCATCTCCCATCCTCATTACCTATTTCTTTAAGATCCACCTTACTTGTGAACTAATTCTCTGGCTGAAGAAACTGAAGGTTCAATGCTGCTAATACCAAAGCCTGCAATTGGTCATATCCTGAGCCACTTCCACCTGTCTCACACTGTCACATCTTAGGTCCGTAACAGTTTCTTCCTTTGATGTCTCCAGACAAAACTATATACGTACATATTTTTTGTTTCTGACATGCCCAGCGTATCTCATCCGTCCTGATTTTAATCATCCTAACATTATGTGATGAAGACTACATATTGTGAACCTTCTCATTATGCATTTTTCATTTATTCCTGTGTTGTTTCATCCAAGGCCCAAATGTTCTCATCAGTACTTTGTTCCTGAACACTCTTAGAGTGACATTGAAACTGGTGACCTAGTATATGATGACATGAATGCAGCCCTGGAAGAAACATGTACAGCTGCAGTGAACTTACTGGACTGTGTATGTGTGTGTTGTCAGCACACTGGAAAACTTCTGAACCATCATGAGGAGAACATTGCAACCAAGAAGGCAGCACTTCATATTCTGTTTGTGAAAACTGTCTATTCTGACAGGTTTTTAATATTCTTCCTCATCTATTCCATCTATTGTATCCTTTACAATTCACTATTCATCAATTATTCTAAAATTAAATGCTATACTCTAAGTTACTGTTATATAACCATAAATTAATTATGAAACAGAAATCACTACATGATATTCGAGGTTACTGTACTGGTGGGTATAAAGGGTGTGCGACATCTTGGGATTTAGTTTCAAAGATGGGCCCCCATGTGTTGGATGGACATGCTACCCTGAAGATGCAGGCAGTTTGTTCCTCTGAAATGTTGATGCCTATCTGGAAAAGGCAAAGCATCATGTCCTAGAAGATGATGATCTGTAAACTGGTATTCCTACCATTTTTGTGCACTTTACTCAGTGATGTACTGTGGCCAGTACCTCGCAATTAAAATTGGTTGTCTGGCATGAACCACATCACATATCAGTGAACATTATATTTAACATTCACAGTGCAAGATGATGACAATGTAGATGTCTGATGCCATTAAACGAGAGAAATTCATTGTCACATATGTAGAGCATTGGCCAGATACATGAATACAAAAATTTATCAGCTGCAAACCAGAAGTTATACTCTACATCCTTGAATTGTTGCATCACCCACTATACACTTGTACGTGTAATTCTACATTGAAGATCAACACAGTCCAGAGAAACCATGTAAATCTAATAATCCTCCTACATGTTTCAGCCAGGCTGGGCCATCATCAGAGAGAATATGTAAAACACCAAATGGAAATTACTTAAGCTTCATATTAAAAACTGGAGCCTTAAGTCAGCTGATCTATTACAAAGTATAATTTTGCATTAATATACAATGTGTCCAATTGAAACCGAACACAGACACATGGCATGTTTAATGGCCACTGCCACTCCTATCGCTGCATCATCTGTCTTAGTCACACAGTCCAGTTTAATCTCCTGTCTGTAACAGATGTATTAAGCACAGTGTAATGCACATTTCTTTTGTTTGTGAGTATGCACTGCAGTTTATTATAGAAGATTTTCATTGTGAAAACCTATATAAGGAAGAAATCATACAAAAAGTGCCATAGCGTGCAGTTCATTGGCTGTTTTACAGAATGTTTTTGGGGACCCAAACACTTAGTTATCTGTTGCGTCCTGCTCGTTCGCCTAATCTATCCCCTTGCGACTATTATGTGTGGAGAAGTTTGAAAGACAAAGCACATAAAGCTATTCACACACACAGGGTGACCGCAGTCATTTCCAGCACCTACTGTAGCATGTGGTAAGTTACATTATATACCGTATATTCTCGAATCTAATCCGCACCTTTTTTACAGTTTTAGAGGGCTAAAAAATCAGATGCGGATTAGATTCGCGGTCTAGAGCTGGATTTTGGAAAAATGATTGAGCAGATGTACAATATAACAATAACGTAATTAACGTAATTAATAAACAACGTAAGAACAATACAATACAATAATCTATTATTTTATTATTTATTATTATAATTTATTATTCATCAGACTCGCCGTCATCACTCATAACTGAATCGTTATCCGTGCTCTCCACCCAGTCACTATCATCTTTATCTTCAACATCGTCCTCCCATACGATGTCATCTTCGGTTCCGTCCAAAGCATTGCTTATGCAACACTTCTTGAAAGATCTGACGATAATGCTCTCCGGGAGGGCTTTCCATGCAGCCGACACCCACCGCACCACTTCTGAAGGAGCTGCGCGTTTGATTTTTCCAGTTGCTGTTAACTCACGGGCAGGATCCGCAATCCAGGTCAGATATTGTTGCCTCAACCTGTCTTTAAAGGGCTTATTAATGGATACATCCATTGGTTGCAACACTGATGTCATTCCACCCGGAATGACAACAAGCTCAGTTTTCATCTTGCGGAGCTGGTCCTTCACGGAATCAGTGAGATGCCCTTTGAATGCATCAAGGACAAGCATTGATGGTTGATTTAAGAAGGCTCCAGGCCTACGACTCCATACTATTTTCAGCCACTCCAACATCAGCTCCTCCGTCATCCATCCTTTTTCCTGGACCCTGACTATAACGTCCATTGGAAACGCCTCTGATTTGGGTAAAGTCTTCCTTTTCAAAATTAGCAAGGGTGGTAGTTTTCTCCCATCAGCAGTTGCTGCCAGCATCACTGTTAGGCGAAGCTTTTCGCATCCAGCGGTTTTCAAAAGTACCTCCTTTACACCTTTCCCCGTGTAGTTTGGTGGCATATCAAGATAAATAGCCGTTTCATCGGCATTGGCAATTTGCCCCATCAGAAAATTTTCCGTCTTCCTAAGGTTGATGATGTACTGCTGATAATTCAACAACTTTTGTTCAAAATCTTTTGGGAGCTTTTGGCATATTGTCGTCCTATGCCGCAACGCCAGCCCCATTCGGCGCATGAACCTTATGGCCCATCCTTTACTGGCTTTAAAACGACTTCGAGGAATGTTCAAAGATCTGGCCTTCTTTATCGCCTCCTCGCGAAGTAGATCATAACTCACAAACAGTCCAGTCTTGCGTCTCTCTTGAAAAAACGTGAATACTGCATCATCAATTTCAGGAAATCGTCCTTTCTTGGGTCCAGTGAATTTCCTTCGTGACGCCTCACACCCGCTGATCGCTGCCTTGTGTTTCCGCCATAGTCGAACGTTGCTTTCATCAACTCCAAAAATTGCAGCGGCTTTGCGGTTTCCATTCTCCTCTGCGCACCGAATAACTTCACGTTTGAACTTTGCCGTATATGAGAGTCGTTTAGATTTCAGGTGTCCCTCTTCCATAACTACGGTACACGACAAATTGGAACAAGCACCTCCCACGTTTCAACAACTAAAGATCAGCTGGCTTCAGACGAGATTGCGCACGTCTGTTGAGAAAGGCCCCGCCTCTATCGGTATGACTCATCGGCCACAGGCGTAGCGTCGGATTTTAACGCATTGGTAACATCCAATATTATTCAATCAGCCGCCCCGTGGGCAAGGGGTGGTTGAAGGAAAGGTGCGGATTAGAATCGCGAACTAACTTTTTTTCGTTTAAGAAGTCGCCAAAAACTGGGTGCGGATTAGATTCGAGAATATACGGTATGTTATATGAGAAAATTTAAGGCTGTTAAGCTTGCCATGCATCTGGGTTTGGTTTTCAGTTGGGCTCCCTGAAAGCTGCCAAAACCTATATAAAACACTGCAACGTATCCAGTCTCTTATTGTCTCATTCTGTTCTGAAAGTAGGATGATCCAACAGCATATAATTGTTCTTGACTACAAAATTGAGGCTCAGGTAAAATAACAATACATGTAATGTTAAAGCAATAAAATATATGTTGCTTGTCCATAGTAAATTGTTTTCCATTGATCATATCTTCAACTATTTGAGTATATGGCACAGAATTTACTAGGGACAACTAGCTCTAACTCCAAGGAGCAGGGTCCTACTCAAGGAGCTAACAGGTCCTCACCTACTCAAGAAAACCCCCACATTTTATGGAACTTGAACGTTCATTTCTGCATTCACAACAGCCTGCCACCTGTCCCTATCCTGAGTCAGGTCAATCCACTCCATTCCCTCCCATCCCACATCTTGAAGACAAATTTTAATATTATCCTCCTATTTATGCCTAGGTCTTCCAAGTGGTCTCCTTCCCTCAAGTTTCCCCACCAAAATGTGGTATGTCCCTCTCCCCCATATGTGCTACATGCCCCCCCCCCCCCCCACCCATCTCATTATTCTTGATTTGATCACCCAAATAATAATTGGTGAGGGTACAGATCATAAAGCTCCTCGTTATGCAGTCTTCTCCTCTCCCATTACTTCATCTGTCTTAGGCCCAAATATCTTCATCCTTCTTAAACACCCTCAGCCTAAATTACTACGGACAAGCAACATATATTATATTGCTTTAACATTTCATGTATTGTTAATTTAACTGATCCCCAACTTTATAATAAAGAATGATTACCATTCTACTTTCGCCACAGAATAACACTTTAGGGACTGGAAATATTGCAACATTTTATATAAATGGTGGCACCATATTAACGTAGAGTTACACTCTGTAATTGGTCAGCTCACTTAAGGCAACATCTCTTGATGTAAATGTTAAATAACTTCCACTTTGCTGTTTACATGTTCTCCCTGGTGAAGGCACTGCCTAATTGAAACATGTACAAGGAATATTAAAGTTACATTTGCTCTCCACAGCATGTTGTAGACTGTGCTGATCTCCACTGTAGAATCATACTCCACATATTTTATAAATTCCATTCAGTGATACCAGTGAATGGAATTTAATATTAGGGTAACAATTACACAATCACACTTACTTCCACTAAGTACTTACATTATAAAATAAGACAATTATTACATTATTTCACATGCTTTTGTGCATAACTGGAATAGTTAATGTTTAATACAGGTGACAATGGCATCTCGTCATTTTTAATACCATAAAAATCCATGAAGTCTTATACTTCAAAAAACATGTTTTGATGTCCCAGCAATACTACAGTCTTCTGACTTGTGACACTGTGCAGTCTGTTAGACAAGTACCAACATTTCGAAGGAACGTGCTGTCTTCATCTTCAGGGCTCCTGTCTACCAAAATCTGTGGCATCACATCCCATGATCTTTCTGCAAGCACCTCAAATCCCACAGTATCCCAGTACCAATTTTATAACAAACTGTTACTTGTACTGTACAGTGCAGTGATTTTTGGAAAGCCAATGACTGTTTCACTGGTCTATAAAGAGGAGAGATTGCGTTTCAGTGCACTAAAGATTTATATTACTGTCAGTGTTATGTTCTAGTTTGTGTGATATCATACATGTTCTAGCGTTAGCATGACATGAGTACTGTTATCACATGTCTAGTGGTATGAGAGAGGAAAATGATTCAAACCTTCTCATGGGGTGTTCAGTGTCATAACATTTTGTGCTTCTATCTAATCAGTGTGTAATATAGTTTTGTAAGCATTTCACATAAGAGAATAGTAGCAGCACACCAAAACAGACCCATAAAGCTAAACAGTGAGCAACACAATGACAATGGTGCTGGGACAGAAAGAAACAGAACAGGCATACCAATCATCCTGACATCAACAGGCTGTTACACGTTTCTGTTCAATAGGGTACTGAAATTAGGGTTGCCAGGTTTTCCTTTTTAAAAAAAGGGAAGATTTTCAGGGTTTCCTTAAAAAAAGGAAGATTTTTGTTGACAACAAAATTAGTTTTAAAAAATACAAGAAAATTCAAATTGTCTGATATTTTAATTGTACTTATCTTGACATTTTGCCCTTTTTAACAACTGTTTATCCTGTTTTACATACTGAAGGAACTCTTTACATGCAAAACAGAAAACCTACTTACAGGAAAATTAAAAACATAAACAGTAAAACCAACCAAAAAAACGTAAAGCTTACGGGAAAAGCGTAGGACCTGGCAAAAACCAACCAAAAAAAACGTAAAGCTTATGGGAAAAATGTAGGACCTAGCAACCCTAACTGAAATACATCCTGATGTTCGTCAGGCAGAGATTGGCAGCCCTCAAAGAGTGACGGATACTACCTGTGGGGTAGTGTCAAAGTTGGGTCACGCTGAATCGTGGTGGGGGGCGGACTGCGTCAGGAGGGTCCTGGGGAAGGATTGGCAACCCCTTATGACGCACAATTCCACTGACACCTGGCACCATCACACGCAATTTCGTCACCTCACGCAACTCCCCTGCCCTCAGATGGGCTACAACAAACCAACGGCCACTATCATGAACCCTCGGCACAAGGTGAATGTACTTCATGCAGTACTAAGCACTTACACCACTCACTGTGTGTGTCCAATATTCATGACATCTGTTCAAAAAGTTCTCACACTGAAAGCACAGCCACCCTTTAATATCATTTGATGGCAGTGTAGTTTGGCATAGTTTCATAGACTGCATGGATCATGCTGCTGTTTTTTATTCAGGCCTGTGTTCTATTGTCAAGCAAAGACAATTATCTGATAAAAATAGTGTATGCACTGGTGGTTTTTAAAAATGTTGTTACCAGAACAGTGCATATGTGGACATTTTTTTAGTTACAAAATGGGGAAAACTGCTATGGGAACTTACAATTTCTTGAAAGCAGCATTCAGTGATGACGCATTAAGTTAGTTAATAGCACTTGCATGATAAAAATGTATTAAAAGTGGTTTAGACTGGTAGGAAGATGACCATCATTCTGGCTGCCCAGCCACATCACTAACTGATGACACACCCAAGCAGTCAATGCCTTGGTGCATTCAAAGCAATGATTAACAGTATAAGAATTGGCAGAAGACATAGGTAATATCTGTAACTTTGTGTTTCACAATTCTGACTGAAAAAAAAAAAAAAACCTGAACATTGGCAGACTTTTGCAATAAGGTGACGTGAAAAAGAACTCCATGAAATTAATTATTGTGGGTGATGAGATATGGGTTTATGGGTACATGTCGAAACAAAGCAGTCTTCATGACGGAAGTCTACATCACACCTAATTAAAAGAAGGGGGGGGGGGGGGGAACAAGACAGACCAGATTGAATGTGAACACCATACTCATTATTTTCTTCAATTGTCGAGGTCTGGTGCATTACGAGTTTCATTGTATTGGTCAAACATCAAATCAAGGATTCTACTTCACTTTATGGCACCTAAAGGAAGCAGTGCGACAGAAATTACCAAAACTTTGGCGGGAAAACAGCCGGTTTCTTCACCATGAAAATGCACCTGCACCCAAGGCACTTTCCATCCAGAAGTTTCTGACAAAAAACAGAACTCCAGTGGTTCCATAGTCACCATACAGCCCTGCCCTCTCTCCAGCAGACATGTTACTGTTCTTTAAATTGAAGATGAGTTTTGAAGGATGTTTATTTGAATCAGCAGAGGAAATACAGGAAAAAATGCTAGAACTGCTAACACAATTTTTTTCAAAATTTTATATGGAATGCTAGGGAAAATGTAAATATCACTGGAATCATTGTATTAATGCAGGACGAGACTATTTCAAAGGCATTTAATAAAACTGATCTGGCATGTAATGCTTTTCATTTAATCAGTCTGAGAACTTTTTGGACAGGCCTCATACATTAGGCTGGCATCAGTGCTCATTTTCTGTTTCCTCTTTAAAGTCTAAAATTCAGTTAAATAGTGTAAACATTCAGTTCCTACCACAAGAAAATGCTGTGTATCCATTATGGATGAACTGGCTAATTTTATTTAGGTAAAATTCAGTTTTTTAATGTTTGTTTGTAGTTGATTTAATGCTGTCAGTAACTCAGACTATACACCATCAAATGACTGGGTGATGAATTGGAAAGGATGTTGCAGAAAGTGGTCGTGGCCTAATTTAAGGTACTATCTTGGCACTATGGATGGACTAAAGAAAATCATGAAACACAGGACAGTCTGAGTCTGGCCAATATGAACTGAACACCTTCTGAATACAAATCGTGTTACCACTCACCAACTTTGCCAACTTGCTTGGTTTATTAATGTCAAAGCAGATCCCATTTACAGTTTCTGTCCTTTAAAGGGTTAACTTTTCACTTCCATTCTGATTTATTTTCATACACTCAGTGCAAACAATGCATGAAGTGGTTACATCATTAAGAGGGCTAACAGATTTTGATTATAAGTTGATATGTTGGCGTTCGGCGTAATCTAAGCTCAAACCACAATGTATTAATTTTCTCAAAAAGGGCCACTCAAAAAAAAATTGATGACATAAATCACAAATTTGGGCTCCTCTATATTTTTCAGTATGGTGCATACTTCATGAAAGACAGTAAAACAATGTGTAACTATACAGCATCATATGTTATAACAACAGATTTATATGTGCAGTAAATGAACACCATGAACAAGGAGTTGTGCAGAATTACAAGAATGCATTTCAAAACGTGTGGACTTCAAACTGACTTACACCATTGTGCTCATTACAGTCTGAAGGTTGCCAAACCGCACAGCTTTTCACAGAACTGTACCAAGATTCTTGTGGGTCAGAATCGCTGATCAAACATCACAGTTGAAAGGGCAGCACCTATTCGTATTTAGGAGGTGCCACATTGAAATCTCTCCCACGAGACCGGCAATCCTAACTTGAGATTTTCTGTAACTTTCATCAGTTCCCCTACACATCATTACCTGCATCTTCCAGAGGCTGTTCGATTCATTATTCAGTAATTATCATATAATCTGAGCTACTGACAGCATCAATAAATATACCAGAAATATTTCATTACAATGATTCTTTCTGTGATTCACTGGTGCAAGTTACCCAACACACCAAAGCAGACTAAAATCAGACTTGCTCAAGAAGTTTTAATGTAAATATCCTACATCAAATTTCAAAATGTAATGCTTTGTAAATATAATCAAATACCAGTAAATGATTCTGTGAGTATACTGTAAGATATTCACATACAAGTACTTCAAAAGGGATTAAACATTACATGGAGCAAATGCCAGTTTGGTCTGGTTTCCAGCTATATTAGTCTGACAGTGTATCCTTATGTACCAAGACAGATGAGATGCAAACAGATTGGTGTGGCTTTCTTGTAAGTATAGTCATGTCTACTCTCTAGAAAAAGTTCATTTTCCTACCCACATGCAACTAAGACTCCTGTAGCAGAACCCAAAGTTTCAACACTGTTAATGCCATGACCTGCCACTGGACAAAATCCTGATCCAGTTAAATTCATTTCAGTGTAAATCAAAACCATAATTGCTTCTATTTCTCACATACTTCATCTTCCTTTTTAGATCAGCATGTTACAATTCCTGACTTTAAAATCTCCCTCTGTATGATTAGTAATTCCAGTCATGTTTCAAAGGGACTGACACCACATAAATACTTAGTCCTACACTAACACCTGCTAGCATGGTGTCAAGTATCATGCCTTGCTGCTGTTACCTGCAGTTGACACTTTTGAGATTGTCCTGTCCAGCTGTTTATTCTTGGATGCTTCTCTGAGAGATGCTCGAACCTGCACAAACAACACAGACTGTTCTGTAACAGATTACTTAAATACCTCAGAATATCACACAAGAGAGGCATGTAGTACCATGACTGGGGGAGATGCAAATTCTTCCTGAAGGGAAGCATCTGTCTGAGAGACCTAGGCATGGATGGGAAGATAACATGAAAATGGATCGTACTGAAACAGGGTGTGTGGGGTGTTGACAGAATATATCGTATCTTGGCAAGTTTAATGCAAAGTAAGATTTATATTTTACAGATAAATGTTTTAGTTTTGACATAGCAATTCCTAAGGTTATAAAAATTAATTTACCAGTTATGGAGATAACACACAAATACAGACACATAGATAGGATCTCTCCATTACCCAGTCATTTCATGCAAAGAACATGTAATGCTGGGCTCCATTAATACACAGGCTGTCACATTCAGACCAATTAATTTGTTAATATATATATATGTAAGTGAATCATGTAAGCCTAACATTGTATGTGCTTTCTTAGAAACGTGGTATTTACTGAGCTGGCCAGGAAAGTCCGTTCTTATTCATTACCATGTTCACAAAACACTTTACTGGTTCCAGATGAATCCAATTGCAACCTCCACATCCTATTTCATTATTCTCATATGTACAAATTAATTAGTTCTACGTGCAACAGTAGGGTAGAGGTAAGAAGAAATGTCGTGCATCTTTATATATGTGAAGTGAGGCAAAGCTGCACACATACTGTGAAATCAGGAGATGATGAAGCAGGGGTTGTATAAAGCAGATCAACAAATAACTGCAGTTACAGTTCTAGTAATGACAAATGTCTGTGTGATGATGAATGGATAGCTAAGTGTATTACCACACGTAAAGTATTCAACAAACAAATTTTGTAAAATTAACATCAAAAGATTAAATGAAAGATTTTCAAAACTGTTTAATGCATCAATAATTCACTGTATTTATCAGATATTTAATAAATTCTGTATAACTTGTAAAGATAAATCGTAAAGTGGTGCACATGCTAAAGAACATGCAGGGCATGAACACAATACTCTGTGTAGTCTTCATACATCAATACTAAGTGGAAATGAAGGGTTGGCTTCACTCAGGAGGCTGGCTGGTCTCCAGATTCAGTCTAGACGTGGTGAGAGAAAGCAAAAATATGCACCTGGCCAGAACTGGACTCCAGTCATCAAGGGTGAAGCCAGACACAGCTGTTACTTCAATTCAGCATTTCAAAATTGGTGTATATATTTTATATAAGGGTACATTTGGTATGAGATACCATGGAAAATATTTAATGTTTCCATCCCCTCACCTGTTCTAGTTCATTCTGCAGTCGCTGCAGCTCCTCCTTCTGTCCCTCCAACTGGGCTGTGAACTGGTCCTTTTCAAGCCTCAGTGATGCGATGGTTCCCTCTTTAGAGATTTGGAGTTTCGTCAGAGATTCCTGCAAAAACACATGATTGTAATAAACGTCCAGTCTCTGAGCACTACTGAACCACAAGAGATGTGAAGTGAATCCAGAGGTAAGGAGCTGAGGAATGGCCTCACAAACATTTCTTGGGAACAAGAAAAGAAAAGAAATTCACACACAAGTCCTCCGCAGTGTGATTCCTTTTTATTAAAATATTATACAGCATATGTCCTGAGACTTTAGTTTTTGAGATACATTTCACCATCAAATAGTGTAAGGTATCAAATGATCAAACCATGAGCACCTGATAGCTACACATACAATAGGTATGGAGGAAAATCAACTGGAAACAAAAGGGCATTCTGTGAGCAGTGGTATGAATTGTCATGAAGTATTTCAATGACCCTTGGTTGGGGTAGTCCCAATTCTTGTGCAATATTGTGTGAGCTTCTCCACAGCTCTCACTCCACAGCTGCAATTATGGCATCTTCATTGGCTGGTGTTTATACAGTCCTTGGGTGATGTGCATTCACAAGTGCCACAAGTGTCACACTTCATGTCTCACAGAGATGTAGCTGTAATTGTCTAAATGCATCAGCATCTCGATGATGTTGACCTGGATAATGTAGTGCAAATTACCATGCGCCAGTACCAGCTTGACTGGTACTGGCACCAAGGGTTAAAAATATGTCACAGTATTCACTGTGTGTATTCCATGATTATTCAATTAAACACAACTGAACCCTGCTGTACTTTGTGTGTCAGAAGAAGACAGAGAAAATATCAAAATGAATCTTAGGGAAAACAGACTATGAGATATCAGGAAATTCGGATACACAGTCGCGAAGAACTCACCATAACCCCACCAACTTGCTACAAGTTTGATGTGTGAGTGCACGTGGTGTGCTGTGGTATACTGTGAAACTTGAAGCTGATGTGTGGCAACACTGTTAGTCACACACATTTGCAGGCCACAGTTAAAGACAGTCAGTCGTGTTGTGACTATGGCCAACACAAGCTTATTCAGTTGTACAGCATGTGTGTGCAAAACAGACCACACACATGCCAAAAATTGATCCAGTGATGACAGTGTTCCATGAACAAGTTAATTCAGCACCACCACAAAGTAAGACTGCTAGGCTGCGAGAGACATGCGTCTGCCCTTGTAAGTGTTAAGGACAGACAGCATAGAAGATGAAGGAAAAAAAGCTTCACCATGTGTGCAACTGTTGCCACCTTCATTACTCATTCCCCCAGGCAACTGACATAGATAGGATCAGCATAGCTTGGTGTGTCAAAGTTAACAATTCAAGCCACATGAAGAAGGAGCTGAATTTACAAGCCATATTGTCTAACATTAGCAAATGAAATGTCAGACATTAACATTGATACAGTGAGACATGTCAAGCACAGCAGGAAAAGTTCCTAAATACCACATCCTTGCTTGAAGGTTCTCTTCACTGATGACTGCACAGTTTATTCAGTGTCAGAAATGTTGTGTTATGTGCTAAGGAAAATCTGCAGCTTGAACACAACCCACCACATACATTGTGGGCCAGTATGAGAGCAACTCAGTTGATTGGCTCGTATTATTTTTAGGCACCTGTTAACACCACATCTTATAGAACCTTATGCAGAGACAGTAGAGGTGTGGCTAATACCACAGCTTAGACAGAGAACTCGTGGAAACTGTGTGGCTGCAGCATTATGGGGCACCTGCACGTTTTGCCCTTATTGTGTGTGACACTTTGAATAATCATCTTTCAAGCTGCTGGAATGACTGTGGTTCACCAACATTTCCCACACTATTATCCTGAACACCACACAGTCCTGATCTTACCACACCTGAAAACTCTTCATGGGGCATTAACAAGGAACAAGTGGCTGTGCACCATTCTCACAATGAGTTTGTACAGAGATGTGGAACAGGTATTTGCTGCCACACATGCTTTGAAGCATGTCACAAAGAGAGTGGCAGCATATCTGGTTGCATTTTGCACACAACAGCACACACACACAATATCTACCTGATGTACTGTGGCTCACCATCTGCTGAGTGAAGTAGGAGTATCACATCATGTAGTGTGGTTGGTGGATATTTAAGTCTTGGGGGTGCAGTAACTCCATTTTCCTCAACACTGAATATGAGGTTTTACAGGGAGTAAAGTAGCTGGGTGCATGATGCTGACCATTCGCATCTAGTGAAAACGTTACGATTGAGCTGAGCTACATCTCCACACCCACAGATGCCTGTATGGGTGCAAGATTACAACTTTATGTTCCTAACTGAATGCATACATTCCTCTGAAACACTGGTACCCCCACCTACTAGACAGCATGGTGTCATAACACAGAAGACCATAGTATGTGAGGATATTAACTGGTTTTATCTAGCAGTGTGTTTAACCTTCAGCATCTATTGTCAGGGAAGTTGTGTTATGATGCAAGACAGCCACTGTCACTTTCCTACTATTCTCTTCAGGTAAATGGAAGAATCCTGTTCAAATACTAGGTGTCTAGCATGTTCAACAGCTTCTGCATGACTCAAACACTGCCAGTTCTACCAGAACTTGTATACTACACTGCAACATCTGACATGTCAGTCACACAGTCTAGTTTATTTAATCTGCTAACAGCCATATAAAGCACAGTGTACCATACACTTCTTTTGTTTTAAAAGTATGCAGTACAGTTTAAAACAGAATTTTCTAAGAAATTGTACAAAAAGTGTCAGAGAAAATTTTGAAAATGGTTGCCCAATGTTTCAATTTCTTCAAGATCAACAATACATCAAATGGTGAACAAATTTAAAATATTGTTCATTATTGAATAAGAAACATGACATGTGCTTTCAGAAGAAACACTGAAATGTGAACTGAGACACACGGCAAATTTAATGGCTACCGGATGACTCACGTGCCACCAGTCAAATGACCGTGAGTACAGTATGCTGCATCCTTGTATGTCTTAGTCACACAGTTCAGTTTAATCTCTTGTCTGTAACAGATGGGTGAAGCAAGGTGTAATGCACATTTCTTTTGTTTGTGAGTATGCAGTACAGTTTAAAAAAAAGATTTTCATTGTTGAAACCAATATGAGGAAGAAATCATATGAAAAGTGTCATAGGAAATTTAGAATACAGTTTCTTGGTGTTTCAGTTCCTTCAGAATCAACAATACATCAAACAGTGAACAAATTTCAAATAAGTTCATTTTTAAACAAGATGCGACAACAAACATGATGTGTTCTTTCAGAACAAACAATAGATGATGTTACAGCCTGACTGGAAACATCTCCATGAAGACCTTCAAGACAGTTATCACAGGAAACTGGTGTGTCAAAGTCATCTGTACATGCAGCCACAGCCACACAATTACTTCACTTGAAACCATACAAATTTACAGCCATGCAAAAAATTCCACAAGGCAGGATGTGTTATAACAACACAGTTTTGTAACTGGTTGTGTGAAGCAGTCTGTAGTGGTGAGGCTGATCCTTTACTAAATTATTTTACTGATGAGGCATGGTTTTACTTAAAACAGCCACATAAATACTCAAAATAGCAGATACTGATCAGCAGATAATCCCAGACTAATACATGAGTTGCTATTATGCAATGTTAAAGTTGGGATATGGTGCTCTACTAGGGTGACAAGAATAATCAAACCCATTTTCTTTTTGAACACAATGAATTCAGAAAGGTGCAATAGAAAATTTTCCCACTGGCTTTTGAAAATCTAACTGATGAGGAGAGGGCTACATGTTCTTCCAGCAAGATGGTGCAACTGCCCATACAGCATGCAATTCAATGGCTGCCTACAGAATGTTTTGGGGACCAAATAATAAGTCTGTTGTGCCAAGCTTGTTCATCCAATCTAACCCCATGTGACTATTACCTGTGGGGAAATTTGAAAGACAATGCATATGAAAGCAATACAAACACACACACACACACACACAGGACAAACTTAAAGAAATCATCAGGTGAGCAGCATCAGCAATTTCTAGACAAGAACTTCAAACAATATTTAATAATCTGTTCACCAGGTGTCAAGCATGTCTGAGAGTTGAACACCTACTCTAACATGCAGGTAGTTATATATATATATATATATATATATATATATATTACATGAGGAAATGTAAGGCCATTAAAATTGCCATGCATCTGAGTTTGGTTTGCAATTGAACTCCCTATTGTAAATTATGTTCCTTCAGCTGTCAAAATGATTCAATTCATGAAGATATTTTATCACAATGGAAGGATACCACTGGTTCCTGCCCTCAGTTAATATTGTGTCACACTTTGTAAACAATTCCTTCAAAATCTATGACAAAAACATGAGATAAAGATAAAAGAATATGGGGGAGGAATACATGGATAAGGAAGCATAAAACAACAGGAAGTGGTAAATGGGGAAAGAACAAAGGAAGCCCTTGAAAGGGAAGCTGGTTCATTACTACTCTTAATCCTGCTTCCACCCTCTGTATGTACCATTTTTACTAGCTCAGCTTAATATTCTACCTTAAACATAAATGCAGCAGGTTCCTCTGAGACATTGGCAAATCCCTACTAGTCTACAAGGGTCATAGCCCAGAATTTCTGTATCACAGAAACTTTAGTCTAGGAATAATGGAACTAAGATGAGCCACAAGCACCACACATTACATAAATATACGAGCATTCTATCCCATTACGTGCCTTCACTTCGCACATTTCTCGACCTGTGTGACTGTCTACGCTAGATCTTTTTATAATTTCCTAACCTATACAAATGTGAAACCTTCGACATACCAATTCTGTTTTGCATAAACTGGCCGACTTGTGGATATTATCCTGTTCCTTCTTCATCTCTCTTAACTTGTCGTCCTTCGTTTCCAGATTCTTCTTCATTTCATCGTTGTCTGTTCGTTGCTGGTCGAGATTGACTCTCACCTGAGCCATTTCCTCCTCTACGACTTTCACCCTCCCTTCCACAGATAGCCGCTGATGGACACATAAATCTTGTTCTTCGGAGCTGAAAACCGATTAGTGAGTTTTCTAAGGCGATTCCAGGTTCAAAACACTCTTAACTACAATAATCAATGTAAAATCTCACCTGATTTTTAACTGTTCGCCCAATTCCTCTATCTGTTTTATCAAATCGTAGTTCTGAGAAGAGAGTGACCACCAATTGAAAGTTAAAATAATACACACCACCAGTAGACCTGCAACCAGGAACGGTGGACAACGTCCATAACTACCCCTCATATTGTCTAAAGACATTTCCAATTTTCGGGACCTAGATTTTACAACCAGACGAGATTACACGCAACGAAACAAATGTTAGGCCTAATAAAATGTTTCCTTGATCGACCAATCACAGCAACGTCGGCACAGAGCACAGATTACTACTAGCACAGAGGCCCAACATGCCATGTGACTCACTTCTGCCAATTAGGAAATGCAAAAACACTAGTTCATTAAGCCGTGATTCTTCACATGGGGACTGGGAAGCAGTGGGAGTTGGTGTATTTGTAATGTTAATGTTGTTTAAATATAAGCATTAATCCAGACAAGATACTAGTTCAGCATTGATTACAAATGCAGACAGTGTGACCGAGAATTATGAGCTTAAACTTCTTGTACAGAGTGGGGCAGAATAACGGGCGATTTTGAAAAGGGTGGCAATCCCGCTGTACCGAAGGGAGGGGATTAGAAAGCTGTCGACCGTGCTCTATAAGTATCTGTGATCTATATTCCCCCCACTTGGAAAAACTATACGCTCTTAGAGCTGTAGCCTTTGGTGTGCCACGTCCCGACTTAATCGAGACATTAAATTTGTTAGCGTAAGCAAAATCCCTAGTTCAGAATAAAGAGTCTGTTATTGAGTCCAGCAATGCGGTAAAACGCAGGAATGGCTAAACAGATCAAGGGACGTCGACTTGCGCTCCGCGCAAGTCTCCGCCCTTAGTTAACACTTTGGTTGGTTGGTTGGATGCTCTATACACCGATGGTTAAGTTTGTGGACTTCGGTGTTAGCTGCAGCGGAGTGAAGACGTACTAAGAGACCGAACCTAGCGACGCAGCCATAGTCACTGCAAGGAGAAGCGACTGAGGAAGGAGAGGTCACTAGCGTGCTGCCCCTATTCCACTGGGAAGTCGGCGCAGCGTCACAGGAGTACGGTGCCCCCCTGCTGTAGGCGTAATGCTGAAGCAGGAGGAACTTGCCCTTCTAAGGGCTATATCATCGGTGCAGGGCAACCCAGTCCTCTTGCGAAAGCTGAGGACAGCCCTTGCCGCCAAGAAGACTGCGAAGGCCGCTGCGTGCTGCACGGCCAAAACGTCTTTCGTGGCGCTTTCCAAGCGTCATGCCACCACCACCGGGGCCAGGAGCGTGCCACCATCCTGGAAGGGGCCGCAGCCCATCACGGGGAAAAGGAAGGCTGAGTCTTCTGGCTCGGACGTCCTGTCAACCCCGGCAGCTAGACGCCCAGCGACCGACGCACCGGGCACCTCTGGTGCCCCTACACCATCGAGCAGCCGGCGGCAAGAAGACACGTCAGGTAAGCCAGCGTATGCTGCAGTAGTAGCTGAGAGTACCAACCCCCATCAGCCGAGTGGGCAGCCCAAGCCCATAGCCACTGGTTCGGACTCTTCCGAACCTGCTGCCTCCTCTGAGGCAGCCAACAGGCGCATGTCTGTCGACATGTCCGGGCCTCTGGGCAGCATGCCAGCTGGCACCACTGAGGCTGGGGCCGTTCCCGCAGGGGAGCGGCCCAACAAGGCCCCTGTCTTCGTAACAGGAGTCACCGACACGCGCGGGTTTCTAGCGTGGTTACGGACTTCATGCCCCAGTAGTCTGTCCGTCCAGATGAAGGGCGAGAAACATGATCGTGCCGGGTACTGCCGACGGATTCAGAGCCACAGTCAGTGCCCTCCGATCCCTTGACGGGAGCAAGGGTGTGACCTTTCACACTTTCTCTCTCCCAGAGGATCGCTGTGTACGTCTGTTGGTGAAAAACCTCGGCAGACAGATGCCTGAGAGCGTCGTCCATGAGGAGCTTGAGGCCCTGGGAATCCGTGTCCAGGGCGTCATGCAGCTCCGGTCTGGGCGCTGTGATCAGGACGCTGCACACGATCGACCCCCCACTTCACACTTCGTGGTGTCGGTGGCTAGAGGCCCAGAGGTGCAGAAGATGCGATCCCTCACCGAACTCTGCAGATTAAGAGTCTCTGTAGAGACTTACGTGGCCCCTAAGGCCCCGCTTCAATGTAAGCGCTGCCAACGTTTCGGCCACACGCAGCGTAACTGCGGATACACACCCCGGTGTGTTGCCTGTGGTGAACCGCACAGCAAACTACCGGGGCTGTGCAAAGTGGAAGGAGGCTAAGGCCGCGCTTACAAAGCGGACGCCAGCTCCTCGCGTCCACACGAACGGTGCAACCGGTCGCTTGGCTTCAGCGCAAGCGACCCGCGCCGAGCCTTCTGCGGAACAGAAAAGCTTAGGCCCTGAGTGGTCTCATGTGGTGCGAGGGGGGCGGGTAGTGAAACCCACCACCCCATCCCAACCTGAACCCACTCTCAAGCCGGCCGTGGCCCCTAAACAGGGCAAAGCGTCCGCAAGCAGGAAAGAGGTTAAGGCTACCCAACCAGCCGTTGCAGCCCCTCAACAGGCCCCAATGAAGAAGCAGACGATGAATGGTAAATCATCGCCTCCACCTAAGAAGCCTAATCCTGCTCCCATTCCACCTCCCAACCAGTCACCAATCGAGGAGATCTCTAATCTACTCGACAACCTACCTGTTAACGCGTGTGTGGAGCTGACACGGCGGATCCTCACAGCGGTACCCTCCCTCCCTTCAGGTGCGGCACGCTCGCGGGTTGTCCTGAAAATTGTTATCCTATTTGTAGCTGAATATGGCAGCACACCCTAAGGCACTCAGTGCGAAGGCACTACGGCTGGCCTGCTGGAACGCGGATGGCGTGCGCGGCAGAAAGATGGAGCTGGATCACTTCCTTGGTAAACACGGGGTTGACACAAATTATTTGTGAAAATGCCACTCTATGTTCAAAACGTCCTTCAAAGTCTGAAATGCTTTTGCCTGTTCTTTCCCCCACACATATGGCACATTTTTTCCAGTCAGTTTATGTAAGGGGCTGGCGATCAGGCTGAACCGCGGTACGAACTTTCTGTAAAACCCTGCGATACCTAAGAAGGCCGAAGCTGTTTAACGTTAGTCGGCACTGGGTTATTTTTTGCAGCTGCTATCTTTTTCTCATCCATTGCTACACCGTCAGGCGTAACCTTATAACCCAAAAAATACACTTCTTTCCTTAGAAATTCACACTTATCAGGTTCAAGTTTAAGTGAATGGACTCGCAAGCGGTCAAATACCTCAACTAATCTTTGATTGTGTTCCTGTAAAGTTGCACCCCAAATTACAATATAATCTAAATAAATGAGTGTCTTGGTCCCTACCAGTCCACTTAAAACAGTATTCATTAGTCGCTGAAATGTGGCTGGCGCTGAACATAGACCCATTGGCATATTGCAGTATTCAAAATGGTTTCCCGGCGTTGAAAAAGCAGTTTTATGACTATCTTGCTCTCGTAACGGAACCTGATTGAACCCACTAGCTAAATCAACAGTAGTATAATATCGTGCTTTTCCCAGGGCACCTAAAATATCCGAAATAATGGGTAGGGGGTAAGAATCGCGTACCGTTACCTCATTCAAACGCCGAAAATCAACTACTAACCGCCATTTTTCTTTCTTTGATGCGTCTTCTTTCTTTTTCCACCAAAATAATGGGAGAATTCCACGGGCTGGTGGAATGCCGGATAATTTTGTCACGCAACATTTGATCAGTTATTCTTTCCAGTTCACCTTTCAATGCTTCGGGAATCTGGTAATTTCTACTTGCTATTCCTCTACATGGATCTATCCCAGGTGTCGGTATTGCGTGTTCTATTGCAGTTGTTGTGGCTAGTGTGTCTCCCGGTAATTTGAATATGTCATTATAATATTCACAGATATTCATAATAGATCTCCGTTCCTGATCGTTTAAGTGATCGGCTGGAATTCTCTTCCGCAGTTCTCGTAACCTGTCTTCCCGCGTTACTGCGCCTTGTGCTATAAAATGAGCTACTTCTATTCCCTTAGCTTCAGTTTCACATTCCTCTAGATTCACTACAGGTAGGGTCACACTGACCTCCTCATCATTCATGTTCAGAATGCTGGTGAGGCATCCTCCCTCTCGTACTACAGTTAAAGTCTCTGCCATAACGACTCCTGGTAACAGCTCAGTTTTACTAATCAAACCAGTTCCTAGTTCCTCTGAATTTGTGGGTACTCTAACTACTGTTTCACACCTAGGTTTCAACACAGTCCTGACTTCCCTAACCTGCTCTTTTGACAGAATCTTATCATCAAATTTCAATCGCACGTCACCCATTATAATTTCCCTCTTCTTATAATCAATCTTAGCTCTCTTATTTTCGAAAAAGTCTTGGCCCACTATCCCATCATACGGAATTCTTATTCCGTCGCCAACTATGTGAAAAGTGTGCGCTGTTTCATAATTCTCAGTACTTAAAACCATTTCGATTTCACCAAGCGTTCTCTCTGTACAGCTTGATATGCCTCTTACATTTACTACTCTCGTAGGATCGTACACTGATCCCTCTCTAATGCTAGCATACTTACATAAACTCAATTCGGCGCCCGTATCAATCAAAAATCTTAATTTCTCCCTCACTCCCTTATCTACCTGTAACGTGACCGTATTCAATGCTGCGGTCGCTAACTCTGTACAGCCTACCAACGCTGCCGGGGCCCAGCGGGGCTGCTCCCCTGAACCCTCGGTCCGTTTCCCGAACTAATTCTCCTCCAACCAGAACCATCTGGCACTGTGCATGCTTTAGCCACATGACCGAAATTACCGCATGCGTAGCATCTGATTCTCTTACCTGAATCTCTCGTATATTCGCGCCTAATCATGCCTCTAATACCACTTGCAATATTCATATCAACCCCGCGTCCAGGGTGCATAAGGCCTTCTGATTCTACACGGGCTATGAACCCAGGTCCTCTACCGGACCCTCTTAACATTTGTCCCCTACTGCTAGCTCCATTGCTTGGCTGCACTGATACTCGGGCTGACCCTTTAAACATACTTCCTTCACCTTTGCTTCCATAACCTCTCTGTACCGAGAACCCTCTCTCTCTCGCAGTTAAGATTGCCGATTCCTCTTCTAGGGCGGCATCTATGCAGGATGACAACAAGGCAGTTTCGCCCTTTGACCGCACTATGGTTTGAATTCTTTCATTACTTAATCCTTGCACGAGACATGCTTTCGCGAGATGATTAATGAGCCCCAATGACTTCCTCATCTTCGCATATTCTATAGGCTGCTTCTCTCAGTTCTGACTGCATAGTGTCGATCCTACTGCTCCATGCTGCTATGCTCTCATGCGCACCCTGCCTGCTACTAAACATTCGACACGCATAATAATCTAGAGTTCTTCTAACCCCGTAATTCTCCTCCAAAATTTGTTTCACATCGCGCCACGTCGATGTAAGGTCCCTAACTAACAGTTTGCTTCTAGCCTCTCCAGTGATTTTGTTTTAACAAATTTTAACAATAAATCATGTTGGTTGGGATTAACAAGTTTGAAAGCTGTGGTTACATTGTCAACAAATTCTTTCAATTTTCGCTTATCCCCATCAAACGGTTGGCTAATGAGCTTCATAGCATCCGATATACTACAATACCTGTCTCCCAAGGATTCCATTGTATTTCCCGTATCTGGTTGACTCATGCTGTCGCAAATACAGTAGACTTTACATATATACACTCTGATACTTCCTTACAACACAATATAACATTAACACTTGAACTCTAATTAATCTAATCATTGAGTGTGTAAAATGAGATTATACCCATGAACAAAATCCTAAAGTGCGAAAATTTAAAACAAGCGACTGAGCATGGCTTACCTTGTAAAAATGTGATTGACGAAGGCTGCCGTGGGCGGGGGGAGAGTCCTTCGCAATCGGCTGCGGGTTCCAATGCCGGAGTTGCACCCGTCTCCACTGGTAAGGTTGACGGCGGCTCCGGTCCTGTGCTCGTGCGGCTGCAGAGGTACAGCCCAGCTTCTTTTGGCGGCGCAGTCAGTTGTAGCGGCACCAACTGGCGATCTTCCTTCAATCGTAAGCCCTTGAGGCAGCGACGCGTGCCATGCCCCGTAGGTCGCGTATACCTCAAGCGATTTTCTCAGTAGATCTCAGTGGCGGATAGATATCTCGCAGATCGGACACGGGAGGACGGCGGCCGGGGCACAAACTAACCCAGCTGGTTGGACGTCGGGGGCTGTGCACTGCTCTTCCCGACGGCGGCCAGCGCTATACAGCCTCCGTCTGCTGCGGACAGGATCCGCTCCTCGGTCCCTCGTGATCTAACGGAATCCTTACAATCCCGGGAGATGTTGCAGCTCGGTGTCGCTCGGGTGGCCAGCCAGAACGAGCCCGCGAGGTGATAAAGATGAGTATTGCTGGGCGGAGACAATCGACGACAAAACCCCACACACGCTGACACCAATTTTTATGTAGCGACCCGGACCCGGGGAGCCTGGGTTCCGTCCCCGAGTTAGGTGGATGAAATAGGAGAGCGGGTCTTGTCGATTAAGAGTGATAGATAGCTCACGACAGTCTCCTCTATTGATATATTGAGTAGTATTTAATGGTTAAAATAAACTATTACAATGGAACAAAGAAAGCTGTGAGAAGGCGAGCACAGGAGCTGTTAACTGTTAATTTTCAACGCGACTGTGGTGATGTTGTCTGTGTCGCTGATGCCTAAAGAATCCCGCGAGCTCTCAGACGTCAAGTCTCATATAGGCATGTCTGCTGCATATAACGATATATTCCAAACCCCTCTCCTGTCCTCGCATTCTTTACAAAAAACACAAGGGGTTGCAGCTCCATTTCCCCACTTTGCTTATAGACTAAACAAACGTGAAGGAATGTGCTGCACCCTCTCTATCTGGGTTTCACCCTGTGGTCAGCGGGCTGTCACGAGCCCCTGTATGCTACATCCCTGCTGAAACGAATCGACCCCCTTCCACTTACCTTAAGACAAGTTCTCTCGATCCACGATTTTTGACCTCAAATTGACCTCATTTATACAAACGAACACAATATTCTAAGACGCCATTCAAAGGAAATTTTTACTTAAACTCGAAATTTTTATGCTGCTGGGAGAGAAAGTGCACAGTTAGCAAATATTTCAACCCTGTTACCTGGAACAAGATTATACCTACAGAAACATGTAATTTATGGCATGTTATTTTGCATTTTTTGTTTTGTAGATGTCTCACAGTTATTATCTTTATGCAGATTTATTCAACGACAGTAGCACCTGCTGCAGAGGACACGTAGCTCCTAAAGGAAAAGTTAGACATTATGGATCGTTACTACGTATTTAGTGGACGTGGAAGCAATGATTCGTAGCATTCGGTTGCAGGATTAGGGAAAAACTTCCCTTGAAATTGTAATTTCCTAACTAACTAACTAACTAACTCCATGGAGTTACACTGCCTGAAGAAATTTAAAAAAAATCATCATATTTCAAGGATCTGTGATCTGTGAAGTGTATCTGGTGAAAGTGAACTTTCTCATAACACAGTTCACTTTCACCAGATACACTTCAAGACTCAGCCCCACACTACAACAGTACCAGAACCACCTCTTCTTCTTAATTATATCACACATCGTCACAAGACTACTCACTACAACGTAAAAGACGAAATGCCAAAAATTCATACAGTACGCACCATCCATCACCGTCTACAGCAAATTCCACCACAATCTACATAGTGCAGTATAAGATCTTGTGGAACATCTAGAAGTGCGACACATATCCTTATAAGATATGGTGAACAGTGTGGTTTTAACATTCTATCATTTTAACTATATTTTATGACTCACGATTTTAACTTATAAATGTTTTTATAAACAGTGCAAAAAAATTTTACGAATGTCAATAACAGACCGATCCAGCATTTGAAAAGCACTATTAGAAAACCCCTGATAATGGCTCATGGAGAGCCGAAACATGTGTAGGGTTCGACTATAATAAAGGGCTGATTGCACCTTTTTAGTGATTTGTGCATTTGTTGGTGTATTTCTAGAATATATATATGCATTCTGTGTAGGTCCATGTCCTTTATTCTACTTAATTTTCAAATGTTGACTTGTTATTATTTATTGTAATTGTCTTAGTGAGTGAGTATTAATTCTCTTGTTATTTATAGTGTTTTACTAATCTTATGTAACTTTGTATCTCATTTGTATCTCAGTGTTTTGACTTGATTGCATATTGCAATCTATTCTGTTCTTGATGAATTCCATATCCAATCCTACTTGTGTGGATATTAGATCGGTGAATGTATGTGTATGTAACTTATTAACTTTCTTTTCTTATGAAGCCTGGATGAAACCAATCAGGATAACATCACACTACACAACTATGCAACAAGGTTGTCTGTGTGGAGTGAACCAGCTGTAGTCATATGCTTTTCACCAAGTTTTGGCAGATTATGTGGCGCAGAACATAACTCACATGGGTTACCGAGTGTTCAGTGTCTTTCAAACTACCCATTTTCCTTGGCTAAAATAAAAAAAATATGACAACACTTCAGTACTGTAACTGCTGGAAGCAGAGAGATTTGCATTAACTATGAAGCAAGAACTGAATGCCTTGGACAAAGGCTGCTTGCAACCCCCTGTTGTGATCGGCTGTTGTATTTCCCAGCCGAGGTTAAACTTCATAAGAAATGGAAATAAGTGTAGAGAGTAATAGACTTTTGTGGTTATTTTTGTGGTACCTACATTTTGCCAGAAAGAAGATTAATACGAGTATCACCATATGTCCCAGTCAGTTCCAGTTCCTTTTTCATTTCTTGGAGCTTTCTAATGTCATGTCTTAAGGTGATGTTGGAAAGCAATGGCAAAAAATAAAGCATCTCTCTGTTTTAATCCATTCTGAATAAAAAATGCATCAAATAGATGTTTATATATGTATACTTTGCTGTAGGTTTTATCTAATTAGGCTAACAGGTGTACCAGATGCAGTGAGCTTAGTGTAACATGCTTATCTCCTAACAG
Source organism: Reticulitermes speratus (assembly GCA_021186555.1). Lineage (NCBI taxonomy): Eukaryota > Metazoa > Arthropoda > Insecta > Blattodea > Rhinotermitidae > Reticulitermes > Reticulitermes speratus. The sequence continues at coordinate 2,024,325 of JAJKFL010000004.1, forward strand.
AATCATAGGCTTTCTTGAAATCTACAAATAAATGATGTACTGACCCACTGCATTCCCAGTTTCTGGCAGTGAAAGTTACCTTGCTAGGTTTATTCCCATCATGCTTGGACTTTTTTTTTTCTAGCAAATAAATAATATCAGAATTTAAGGCAGGGCTTGTAGGTTCTGTCAAGCTGTAGGTAGAACTCGACTCAAATATCTTTTCCGCGACGCAGAGACCAAAATCAGTCAGTCCCCACTACTCCCTTTCTGTCGCTTTAGCATCACCGTTGTTGCTACATCAGTCATTTTCCTTTCAGCCACCGTCCTGTGAAGGTTATTTAGTAGCGTATAGGAGTGGGAGGTATTTGTCTTGACGTTATAACAACGTGGCAGCGTTGCGTTGATTGCCCAGGTCTGGGTACAGTGCGCTATTGCCAAGTCGAAATAAACTGTTCCCAATATATGCTCCGTTAGTAATACGTTTAAACGATGTTACCTCTGTGAAAATTGAGAGAGAGTGACTATGTGGCAAACATGGTGCCAGAGCCCTCTACCTTTGCACTTAGCTCCGCCCCTTCCTCTCTCTCTACATTTTTCCTCGCGCAGGACGCGGAAAAATTATATGTGTCGCATTATAGCTCCTCTGGGTTGAAATAGTGTGGTTTGGTAGGGAGGTACCACTGTTTTGGAGGAACCTGCTTCTTCTGAAAATGGAGACAGAAAGTTACTGTGAAATGTTGGTAGCTGTCTGTTGGATTGTATAGCACCACATCCTAGAAGACTGTACTCTTAATATTCACTGTGATGAGAACCTCAAATCTCGTTTCTTCCTTCATGTTTGCAACACTTTCATCAATCTGATTCTGGGACAAGTGTGTCCACATCTGAACATCAAATACTTTTCTAATGCTCATTCACATACTGTTGACATATTTCACATTTTATTCTTCTAGGGGTTGCTTAGCCATACTGGTATATCATGGTGGTTATTAGTATGAAACTTTTTCCACTGAGTGATTCTGGAAACACTCTTTGGACACTGGCTCTGTCTCTGTCCTCTGTTAAGCTAGGGATGAAGAACCTACTCCACTGGGGCAGGATTTCCCCTTTCTTTTTTGAGGATGGTGTCAGAGCTAGTCCCTTAAACATTTGTTTTAATATTAGACATCCCTATTGGTATATACATGCAAAAGTATATTTGACTCTTATCAATAGCACAGTCACAACCAACACACACACCTGCAATACGTAATGAGGCTACCGGTTTCAGCTTCAAGGAGCCATCATCAGGCCTGTGGCAGAAAACTATGAAAATCAAACTCCATGCATTTTGTAAGAGGAAAAACTCCCCCTTTTTTTTTTACAATTACATATATAAAATGTATATCAGTATATAAAAATGTGCTGCCTAAGAGATGTGTACATTAAACTGTAGATATAAAAGATGTAAAATATAAAAACATGTAAGTATAAAAATATGAAAATAAAAAAAATGGAGTCAGACCGTAAAATGTGTGTGTGTGTGTGGCAGTACTAATGTAAAAAACTAGTGTCAATCCTGTACGTTACGTAAGGATCTTTGTGCACCCGGATAAATTGGTCCTTAAGGTAGGTCACTTGTATACACTTTTTCTTGCACTCCTGGTATTTTATGTAGTATACATACATGTACGAAAAACTGGGTTTTTTAATATTTTGTGTGGCTACTTTACAGGAGTTTGCATACTAGGCACGTAGTTTCACTGGTTTTGGTGCTGCAAGTGTGTGTGTTGGTTGTGACTGTGCTACTGATAAGAGTAAAATATACTTTTGTATTGTAATCAGTTGGAAAGCCATAGTAATAATAAGAATACACCATTGTCATTAAATTTCAGAGTGATATTATGTAATGAAGGTGAGATAACAGGAACACAGCAAGAGTATGGCTATTGATGTGGTAACTGGGACAGGGCAGGGGTGTGCATGTTGACAGGGACAGGGCAAGAGTGTGACTATTGATGTGGTAACAGGGACAGGGCAGGGATGTGCATGTTGACAGGGACAGGGCAAGAGTGTGACTATTGATGTGGTAACATGCACAGGGCAAGGGTGTGCCTATTGAGATGGTAACAGAGACAGGGGGCAAGGGCATGGTTATTTTGTGGTAACAGGAACAGGGCTAGGGTATGCCTGTTGACAGTGGGTAGGGAACCCTGTGCCTATTGACATGGTAGCAGGGACAGCAAGGGTGCACCCATTAACATAACAGGAACTGGGCAAGGGTATGCCTTTTAACGTGATAATAGAGACAGTGAGAAACCTATGGGAATTTTATTTATATTAATTTATGTATATTGTTTAAAATATATTAATCTTTTTGTACATAAAATTATAAGGTATGTTACACAACCTTCCATAAAAGCAGTTTTGCCACATGAACATGAAATGTAAGGTATGCAGAATTCCTTTAATCTGGCACCCACAGGTCAGGACGAGTTCGGGTTTATCAGACAGTATCTATATCGACCTGAGTTCTTACAGGTAATTTTTTGTTACTGCCTTCAGGATGTGTGCACTTGTCAGTTATTTTAATTTCATCATAAAATGACTCAGCTTTTTCAATTATCATAGGCCCAGTCATGGGTTTTCCTTCAGAATGCATTGCTGTAAACTTCTTATACAACATCTAGTCCAATTGTGCCAATTTACAGTTTCATTTGATGCCATAAATGATAGCAGTTGGTTTGTCCATTCCTTTATATCATTGATTGTTGATGATTCAGTGTTGTATGAAGCCACAACCTCTTTTTGGCTTTTGTCACTTTCAAGCCTCCCAATTATTTCAAGTTTCTGAGGAACTGTTAAAGTTACACGTTTCCTCTTGGAAGCAAGACCTAATTTACCCATCTTTGAATCTTTTTAAGTCATTACAATAGCTTGATAGGCTCACTAAGGTCCAGATAACCCAAGATAATATTATGGAATCAGTATGCACACCAGAAGTTACAGATGACAGAACTTCCAGTCTTGGGACTGCTATCTTCACATGCTAACTATCTGGAGTGCCAGATGATCATGTGCCAGACTAAAGGAATTCTACTGTATTTTGTACAAAATAAGCAGATTTCCATACATCATGAGAGATATCACAAGGTTAAAACTGCAGTTAATTCATAATGTGCAAGGAAGGCAGATGCAACTGACATGATCATAACATGAAATTCCCACACACTCTTTTCAAATTTATTCACTTGTTGGAGAGGCTGTTCTTACTGTAAGGTGTAGAGATATGTTTACAGAATTGTGATGTTTGATGGGTTAATGTTTAACAGATATCTTGTTACACATTCTCATCTTTCACTGGCTCTGCCTTGTGTGGGTCACAGACTGGCTGTCCTCACCGAGGTCCTTTGTTGTATAATCAGGGCAGCTGATAGAATGTCATTAAATTAAGAAGCAAGAATCTACTGAGAGGCTAGGATGCACTAATCAAATGACAGGTTGTTAGTCATAAGTGTAGGAAGGTTGTATGCCTTTTAGCATGTACCTAAGGGTGTTGTCAGTAGCTCAGACTATACAGGTGTGGTGTTGAATGGTAGGATGATTAGTGAATATTGGTTTGTAAAAGATATGAAAGGAAGTGGTCATGGTGTGATGTGAGTTGGCATCACAGAATTTGTGTGGAGGGACTGAAAAAAAGCCACAAAAACCTCATTCTGAATAACCAGGCCCTGGATCAAGATTTGAACACAGGACCTCCAAATATGAAGCAGGAATGATACTCACTGGACTTTAATGTTGTGTATGAGTTTGAAATTGCCATTCTTTGATGTAACATTATGTTAGTTGCTCTCCTCTAAGACATATATTTATTTTTACCGTTCATTTTGGGATTTCCACTTATACCTGTCTTGAGGTTGTTGATTCAGTTCCTGCTCTTTGTAACTTCTAAACACATTCAGACCCATAATATGAAACTTTCACTGTAACATTGTGTCTGTTAAATCACTACAGCCTACAAATTTCTGATGTGACACTTTGTATATTTACTTTACATATTTAAGTCATAGACAGTAGTTGGCCATCTCAGTTCAGAATTAACAATTTAGGCAATAAAACTACCCACGGAAAAATTAATATGTGAAGATGTGTACAAAAATGGGGGTGCAGAAACTTACTTCATGGGTAAACTGCCAGCCTGCTGGGGAGTATGACAAATTTTTAGTTGAGAGTTCCAGAAATATGTTCAACTGTTCATCATGGGTGAGTTAACAGAGATATATGACTGTACTGAAAATGTATAGGCAAGTGCATTTTGTTAAGTTGTTTTATGTTGTGTTTCCAAGGTCAACTGTTAAAAAAGTAAATTTGTTTGTGGCAAACAGTCATGGTTCCTGAAGGTAGGAATTCACAACCCATAATACTGTGTATCAGACCACTCTTATTCTTGTCTTTAGATTTTTTGAGCCAGTATCTAATGTGTAACTTTAGCTTTTGTTCTTCTGTTATGTCACACACTGAAGTTATTCCAGTGTTTTGGTATACATTACAATCACCATCTTCAGGGTGAATGACTCAGAAGGAGAATGTTACCTGAGATATAGGTCTTGCATTGACAGTAAGAGTGGAGGTGTGGAATGTTGTGCTGTCCAGTGGGCAAGGGACTATGGAGGGGATTAATGCAAACTGGGCAGGGGACTATGGTGGGGACTGATGCAAACTGGGCAGGGGACTATGGTGGGGACTGATGCAAACTGGGCAGGGGACTATGGTGGGGAATGATGCAAACTGAGTAAAGTCTGGTCTCATCTCATTTCTTCTGAACTTTCTTCTTAACTACAATGCCCTGGACAGCACGATGCTCCACGCCCCCTACTGTTGTTATTAGTACTGTACTGAACTGCATCCTCCTTAGGACTTATTGACCCTGAAGTTGGAGACTGCAGTGTACGTCAAGGTGTTAGAACAAGTTCATCACACAATATGGCTAGACCGTGAAAACCGAAATTACACTTCAGAGTACTGACAATGTTAATAATATTGTGTATCTTTTGCCACGCAGGCACTTGGTCACTCTACAGTCTTCTCATCTAGCCAGGGCCGAAAGATGGGCAGTGTTGATGGGTAGTGTGTGCCCTGCTTGCGACGCAGGGTACCATCTGGTGAACGCAGGGGGTAAGTAGCAAGCATGATTGGCAGCTGTAGTTTTATCTCTTTCTCAAAGCTCTTTGGATCAATGATGAACTGTAACAGCAATATTGAGTCCATTACAAATCTCATATCTCAAGGTTACAACAGTTGGATCAGCTTCAGTGCTGTTGGGATACTTTATCAGTTACAGGAAATGCTCTTGTCTTAATACATACATATTTTTCTTAAATTATATCTGTCCTATCATATGCCAAAATATAGTCTGCTGTGATGTAGTGTCTCTTGAGAAGGTAAACTTCAAGAGTACTGTGAAGGTGGAGGCAGCATGTTTCTCTGAAATTTGGTACCTTCTGCTACATGCTGCCATATCCATAACACTGACATGATTTTGTTTGTGTCAACAAGGCAGTGTCAAGGTAATCCTTAATTCTTTTCACCTTATACAAACTTGTAAATAGTTCAGGTTGGTTTTAATTTTGGTCTGTAACTGACTACCACTTACCTCTCTCTAGTGCCAATGTTAAGAATGAGTGGAGCTCTACATCCACTCTGCTATATGCCTTCCTGACATGCACAGGAACAATTTTATGTTACTTCACTTTATTTTACTATAACTGTCTACCCTGGCCATAAGAGATGTTGTGGTTTTCCTGTTCCTGCAGGAAATACTGTCATAGGACCTTCAATTTTATCATGACTGCATCTTTTTCATGTTTTATTGGTTCATTCCATGCTATATAACCTGTGCAGCTGGAACAACATTGTTAAATAATCTTAAGATTGAGTCACTCAAGCTTCACTGCATCAATAAAACTCCAACTTTGTCAAAACTTACCGTATATTCTCGAATCTAAACCGCACCCGAATCTAATCCGCACCCAGTTTTTGGCGACTTCTTAAACGAAAAAAAGTTAGTTCGCGATTCTAATCCGCACCTTTCCTTCAACCACCCCTTGCCCACAGGGCGACTGATTGAATAATATTGGATGTTACCAATGCGTTAAAATCCGACGCTACGCCTGTGGCCGATGAGTCATACCGATAGAGGCGGGGCCTTTCTCAACAGACGTGCGCAATCTCGTCTGAAGTCAGCTGAGCTTTAGTTGTTGAAACGTGGGAGGTGCTTGTTCCAATTTGTCGTGTACCGTAGTTATGGAAGAGGGACACATGAAATCTAAACGACTCTCATATACGGCAAAGTTCAAACGTGAAGTTATTCGGTGCGCAGAGGAGAATGGAAACCGCAAAGCCGCTGCAATTTTTGGAGTTGATGAAAGCAACGTTCGACTATGGCGGAAACACAAGGCAGCGATCAGCGGGCGTGAGGCGTCACGAAGGAAATTCACTGGACCCAAGAGAGGACGATTTCCTGAAATTGATGATGCAGTCTTCACGTTTTTTCAAGAGAGAGGCAAGACTGGACTGTTTGTGAGTTATGATCTACTCGCGAGGAGGCGATAAAGAAGGCCAGATCTTTGAACATTCCTCGAATTATGAGTGATGACGGCGAGTCTGATGAATAATAAATTATAATAATAAATAATAAAATAATAGATTATTGTATTGTATTGTTCTTATGTTGTTTATTAATTACGTTAATTACGTTATTGTTATATTGTACAGCAGCTCAATCATTTTTCCAAAATCCAGCTCTAGACCGCGAATCTAATCCGCACGCGAATCTAATCCGCATCTGATTTTTTAGCCCTCTAAAACTGTAAAAAAAGTGCGGATTAGATTCGAGAATATACGGTACTTACATGACACCATGCCTTCCCTTGCAGCTACTACTTGTAAATGACAGGAGGTCCCTATTATCTTATTTTTACATCTTTGATGCATGCTAGTAAATAAAATGCATGCCTTTGTCAAAGGAAGACCACAGAAGAGCATAAAGCTGTTCTCTGTTTATGAAAAGATGAAATATTGGCACAACCTAGGAATAAGTATCAGAATGTCTCTGCTTAGAAAGAGTGGCTGACCAGATCTCAAAAGTGATGTTAGTCAAAAATGTGTTAGGTTTCCTGCACTCACATAGACATCATACTGAATCTTGATCAGGTGGCAGCCCCGCAGGTTTGTAGGTGGAAGGGGTGGAACATACAATTGCTCATTTTTCCATTCATCACTGTCTCCTGGTCTTATCTTGCCACGACTCAGTGATGCTAGCTCCCTTGTCTCAGTTTGTAGGACCTTGTTATGGGCCATATACTGTATCGTCTGAAACAAATGGACTTGTGATGTGTAGTCTATTGTTTTGTAATGCTGAAGAAAAATGTAAGCAGTGCTGTGTGACATTTACATTTTACCTGTATGCTGTTTTATTTCTGTCACAGAAACACAGCTTGTAATAGCATTAGGGTCTGTGTGGATGCCGTGGTGTGTAAGGCCTTGACAGTGGAGGCAGCAGATTCCTCCAAAATGTTGGTAACCGTCTACCACACTACATGATCTTACAGCCCAGAAGACTGCAATCTTAATTCACACTGCCACGAAATCTTGTACCTTGTGATTCATGTTACTGCACCATTAAACAAGTTAGCAGAACAGAATTTTTGCTATCTTGAACTGTATTTGGGAAATAGTTGGTTTAAAGATCACGCAGAGAACTGCTTAATCTAACAGCGTTTTGTGGTTTTCCTCAGTCCTCCCACCAAAATCCTATTGTGAAATCCTTGACCAAACCCTATCCTACTGACCAATGATAAAATCATTTTCTCATCTTGCTTGATATTGTGAGGGTTGTTGAAGAGAAACACAGTCAGAGATGGATCCCCACTGCAACATACTGTCTAAGCTCCTGCTGGAACCCCTGTGCCACTACAGCTTTGATGTCTTCATATGAATCTAGCCTTTTGGCTTTCAAGGACCCTGACATTACTACAAACACACAGCATTTCTGTAGAACCCTCCAAGACTTTCAAACCACCATCAAGAGAAAGCAGCCTAGCATGCTCATGAGGGGTATCATCATATTGCAGGATGGTGCCTGTCTGCATGTGACCCATACTGGCCAGGACGTGCTGTGCTTCATGTGCTGGAAGATGTTAGACTACCCCTTACTGCCTGGACCATGTGCCATGTAACTTCAAGGCTGTGGTGGTGCAGTTGTTCCAGCAGCATCCCAGAGAGTTCTTTGCTAAGAGGATCTATTGGCTGATATCTAAATGGAATTCCTGCCTCAGTATCTGTGGGGACTATTTTCAGCAGCCTCCCTTGCCATGAATGATCCCTAAATATGTTTCACTGGAACACACCTCATGTATTTACATCTTCAAGTGTAACAGCATTGATAAATATTCCAAGAATGTAATAAAAAAGAATTGTCTAGTAGTGTCATCATTACTACTGATCCCTAATGGAAATTTGGCTCACACTGCTCAGCATTATTAGTTACCTCTGTGAGAGCAACTTTCATACCATTATAGAAGACTGGAACTTTTCTTGGTGGTGAAGATTTATACAGTAAACCCTCTCCCACTGCAAATTTGCCCAATGCAGATTTGATTATATACATGAAAATAAATATGTGGGTGAGTCAGAAAATATCCAAACAAGTTTTTTTTTAATTTGTTGTGTTGAGTATACTGCTCATTGTGCATGTAGAAATTTTTGGCCTTGTGGACAAAGTGCATTGAAAATAAGAGTGATTATGTGGAAAAGTGATGTAACTGTACAGACTCAAATAATATTGTGTTTTTTTTAAACAATACATTCTGGATAATGTCTGACTCACCCATGTATGAACAATTATTTGTCAAGCATGGAAAATTCAGGTACTTGCTGTCTGCGAAACATGATGTAGTAGCACACGAAAAATAGTTCTACTTTTCAAAAGCTAAAGACTTCTTCACTTTTGTATGTATATTTGTTTAACCAACTTGGTTTTTATTATTCAGCATAACTGTGTAAATATTGTTCAACTGTCATCATGCAATTTATTCATCATGCAGGTTTAACTTCCTTTGTCACATCAAACTGCATGTTCATAGAGCAATAGCACTATGGTATATTTCTGGAATCGTTGTTTAGCCATGCTCTTGTATCTCCTTTAATTCCATACAGTATTAAATTTTCCAATGTGGATTCACCAAACGTGCTGTTTCCGAGGAATGTAACTTCTGTATTGTGCAAGGGTCTACTGTATTGTGGTTTTCTGGGCTATGGCACCAGCTGTAATCTGGTAGGTGGGTATTGATATTTCAGATGAACAGTGGTAACCACCTACCACACTAGAGTCCATTGAACCACAATGTGTATCTTTGTTGTGCTGTTGACAATTGAACTCACTCACTGGCTGCATAGTTGTTACCTCTGTGAGAGAAGCCTTTGTCCCCTTGATGGTGACTCGACTCTTGTTATGGACAGTGGCAGAGATGCCAATTGTTTCTCCAGGCACATAACCACCTCGGTCGAGGGCCACACGACACATCACTGGGCCTGAGTTGACACAACTCACTCCTAGCTTGTGCTCAATTTCACACCGAAATGGTTGCTGTAAACATGACAAACACAGCATTAGTGATCATCTTATGGAAGCAAAACAGGCAGAACAATAACTGAAGCTAGAATCCTTTGCCTGAAAGTTGTGGAAGCACACAGAAGAGAAGTGTCTTGAAGGCTTGAAGATTACAGTCTCCAGTATGAAATGCCATGTGGTTTGATAGACAGTAATATTTCAGAGGAATCTGCTGCCTCAATCTGCGGGTTGGAACAGCGTGAACCATGTGGTTTCGTAGCCACAAACATTTTGGAGGAAGCTGCCGCTTCCATCTCTGAAATGTTGGTACCTATGTACCAAACCACGGCGTGACATGCCGGAAGACTGTATAGTGCAGTGCATGGTTTTTGGCCAGTGGAAGAGTTAGCGGAGCTGGCGGACGGGCCTACTGGGGGTGGTGACGTGGCAAGGGGTGGGTGTTTATTTGCTTTGAACTTCATTGTGACAAGGTAACCTGTACTTACAGAGGCAGAGGGAAGGACTAGACCAAACATGATGCCATCGCTGTGTTAGTGACTCGCTCCTAGCCTATCGTTTAAAAATTCCACTGGCCAAAAACCATGCACTGCACTATAATCTTAATGTTCATTGCTGTGAGAGTGTGGCATTTCATATGTTTACTGCTTGCTAAACTTTTCACTGTATGAGACTTATTTTCGTTGTTCTTAGTTTGCCTGCACTATCAGAAACAGTGTGGTGAGTCTGAAACACTAATTTATTACTGACTTTTTTTTTGGAAAACTGGATTTCTTTATAGACACTGTCTTTGTGTTCTTGCTGACCCGAAGGACTGAAAATGGTGACTGATGTAGATGACAAAACAAAGATATACTCTGACTTCTAATGACATAAAAATTGTCAATAAATTGAAAGGTGTGAAAGTATTATTAGGCAGTCAACCATGTCAAGATGGAGTGGGCTTCTATTACATTTTAAATTCATTCCACCTTGATGGGCTTACAGCCAGACTTCATTGCGTTTACTTCCTGTGAAGGCTTTAAATCATATGCCTTTAAAGCTCCCTGGCTGAGTTGCACTTGTTTGTTTTTTTAATGCGTTATGTGGGACCAACTAAAATACTTGACTCCTTGTAAGCCTGAGGTTCATAGAATAGAAACTAAGGCCTTTAGTTCATGCTGAAGAGTTGTGGGAGTTTCTAAATGGCTGAAGGAGGCTATGTAGAATTGTGGTTGGGAAGGCTAGATTCAGGCCAAGTTATGGGCCCAGGATAGAATGGCTGAATGAAAACAGGTCTAAACTAGTTGTGTGATATATATCAGGAGCCAGGATATCTCGGTCAGTACGGTGGTTAGACAGGGTGCTGGATGACTGAGGACTTGAAGTTTAATTCCCAGCTGGGACAGCATCCACACAGGTTTTGAGGCCCACCCAGCCTCCAGTCCAATAGGTACCAGGGATTCCTGCTCTGGGCCTGGGATATAAAGCCAGATCAATAATGCATGGAACTATATATGAGGTTACCACAGATGTGCATAGTCATTGTAGTGTCTTCTACATTTTGCACTGTGTTGCAGTGGCAATCAACTTGTAAGTACACTGAAGGAACAGAGGACGTGTTACTTTGGCGGGTGGCCACCAGAAATGTCACATGTGAGTGGAAGTCATTTGATATCACTACACACCACTGTTATGTTTACTGACTGGTCACAGTTTGGGGCTGCTAGATTTAGTCTCTGACATTCTGTTATCTACCTATATGAAAGGTTAAGGCTAGTTCTGTCATTACGTATGTTTGTTAGCAATCAGAGTTGGCAGTAATTACGAATTGGTGCATAGGATAGCAGAAAAGGGCTATTATTCCATTGTTAGGTATACTGGTTATCAGTTTGTAGCATAAGATGGCTTTTTGTAGTTACAAATAGGAACAGCAGATAGTAGCAATATGCAGCCATGGAGGGTATGCTAGAGTTAACAGTATTGCAGTAAGTTTAGTATCTTAGTGTAAATGAATTTGTATATTTAGTGTTGAAGTGGACTACACTGCTGTATTGAGGTTAGGCATTGACTTTTTTTTCTTTCTTTCTTTCTTTCCCCAGAGAATATTGTATGTGCGTACAAACTGGTTTATCAATAGAGTTTTTACTCCACAATTTCCTGTTCAATTCTTAAGTCTTTATGGTAACACTTCTCTGTCACTCTTCCAAACCACTTTTGTATCACTTTAAATCTTGAAGAAGGAGGCAGAAGGAATCGGTGAACGTGATGTAATTTCACTTGCACTTGTGGTGTTGGTGATTTGTCTTGCTTGTTGTATTTGTTTTTTTGTAAATGTGTTTGTGTATTCTGTTTGTTCATTTGTATTGGACTATTTCTACATCCTGCGGTTTCTTTTAACCTGCTAGAGGATTTACTGAATGTAATAAAGATGGTGATGATGATGATGATGATGATGAGTAATTTTCTCCAGAATGTCTGTAGTTTTTACCAATTGCTAGATGCATTGTCACTTTACAGTGAATTAGTTGTTGATATTGAATATGGATAAATATAGGATTGTTAGAGTAGCAGTTGATAACAAAAACACAAGGTCAGCTTGTGTGTGACTCACCGCAAGAATTGGAGGCTCCAAGTTGAGGTCAATAGGATTCATGACAATAAACACTTGCTGATTCTTGTGTGTCAGGCCATTCGGCTCTCGAAGTGCTGCTTTACAGTAATACTGCACCCAGCCATGTTTCCCCAGAAATGTTGATGGCAGACCGAGTGGTAAACCAAGCTTGAATGGGAAGCTGTGGATGCCAGGAGATAGCAGAACAGGTCCCTGCCCTGCATCAGACAGACAGATACACTGAGTCAATGACCAAAGTTATTCATAATAATACACAACAAACACACCATTGATCACAAATATGGATTTTTATTATATGCATGGCAAATTTGCTTACAACATGTGTCGGCCAGACTGGGCCATCATCAGGTAATATATACGTATCAAAAAATACTGAGAAGAATTACTGCATTATAATGTGTTTGAAGTTAAATGTGATCTCATTTTTTACAATTAACCATTTTATACTGAAGTGTGATTAGGGTGTCTACATATATTGGTTATATTGTAGACTTTGTAGAAAGTACATAAGAGAAATTTTTTCATAGCAGTCTGTTGATTTTGAACCGTTGTAATTGAGGTAATTATTGATAGATAAAGCTTCCTCCAATACAGTCTTCATCCATCAGTAATTACCTCGATTACAGTGGTTCCAAATGAACAGATTGCTAAGAGAAAAACTCTCTTATCTGCTTTCCATGAAGTCTACAATATAACTGATATCTGTGTACACCCTAATTACCCTTCAATATAAATTGGTTAATTGTAAGAATGAGATCTCATTTAAATTCAAATCAGTTATGGTGCAGTAATTCTTCTTAGTATTTTTTTATATATGTATTACCTGATGATGGCCCATTCTGGCTGAAACATGTTGTAAGCAAATATCTCATATGTATAATAAACATTCTTAGTTGTGATCGATGGTGTCTTTGTTCTGTATTGTATTCATCATCACCATCACAGCAGCATGAATCAAGTTAAGATCCAAACTTGTTGTTCATCAGGCACATGTGAATTATTGTCTGTAGTCAGTTCCTGAACAGAGTGAGAGATTTAATATTTTTATGGAACCCACAGTTCATCCATTCATCTTGAAACAGGCTAGGATAGACCAGGATAGAGTAATGTAAATTGTGTCAGTGGGTGAATAGGGTCACTGCAGTCAAACGATCAATAGGTGTCAGTCAAAATCTGTCAGCTGTGATGTCATTATGATAATGAGCCAAGTGTCCTACATCATCTTAGGACATGAACGTGTATTTCAGTTTCTGCATGTTTGTGCTAGGGGGAGAGGTGTCATATATGTGAAGTATGTACTTGGAAATGTGCACTGGTTTTTATTTTTGCACTGTATTAATTGAGAATGTAGTAGTGTATACTCATTTGAAAACTTGAAGTACTTATTATCGCTGTACGAGTCATACTTTAAATTAACCTGCACGGTTAGGTTTCAAATTCTCTCAGCGTTCAGTTCTCCAACATGCTAAATGAAGTAAACAAGCTACCATATAAGGTGAAGTGGGTCACTTTTTGTGTGAATAGGGTCATCATATTTTTCCTTAAACATCAGTATAGAGGGAGTTGCCTGTATCATACTGGTGCCCAAAAGTTTATTCCCTTTATTGTGACTAGGAAAATGATGTAAGCTGCAATCTGGTGGTTGTATTAGATACTATTCCAATAAACCAGTAAACAAAGATGGGGAGGTTAAAAGAGAATTGATTGCAACTTTAATATCAAAACAGGCTACTGATACGTTTGCTCTATTCGGCAAAGATTTAAGCACGGCAAGAATGGAAAAGACACAAATCAGTAAAGCAAAGCTCTTTGAAGAGAGCAGTGAAGAAACAGAACACAAGGAATGTGTAATACAGAAGAAAGTGACAATGAAAAGTATGGCTTTTGTTTCTCAAAATATTCTGATGCAAAATCTAAACAGTGTGGTGATGGGATGCAATGCCAAGGAAAGGGCAAAGAATGAATCATGAAGAATCGTGAAGATTGCGTTTGGGGATGGAGGCTGGAAGCTGTTGGTGTGTTGAAGATGCAGATTCTAATTCTTTAATTTATTTTCTCGCCAGTTAAAAAAAAAAATAATTTCCTTATGTTTCCAAATAAACATTTTCAGTTGTACTTCTTCCAATTTGTACTGCATATGTGGCATATTTTATGGGCCTCTTTCACCTGAATTTCCAACCTAATTCATACTCCAGCTTCGAAGACATCACATCACTTGCCTTGTGTCAATGTCCACGACGTTCTTAACTGAAACTCTACGTGCTTCTGTTGCTCTTCAGATGTGTGGTATGTGCATCTTATTCTTGTTAATTTTCACCATCTTAACAATACTCTACTCTGTGAGATTTGACATTCTTGTGGTAGTGAATATAAAGATTACAGCCTTCTGGGTGTGACATGTAGCTTGGTAGACGGATCCTAAAAACAGTTGGTACCTACCCATCTGTCGAATTATCCAGTGTTACATCCCAGATGACTGTAATTGTATCTTAGCACTGTACCATACTGAGGTCACAGAAAGAAGTCCATACTTGGCAGGGGTGATTATATATTCCACTCAAATCCCCCTCTGGCCTATGGCAGCCAGCCCAAAGTATGTGTTAAGTAGCAGACATTATCACTACTAACATTTGTGTGAACAGAATGGCTACACTGTGGGAGGGGCCTGTAGGGCAGTATGCTGTGTTGGGAGGTGCAACAGTGGAGACAGACATGGAGCAACTCAATAAATCCACAGGACTTCTTTCTGTGGCCTCACTCAGTGCAGCTGAAGACTATATAGATCCGTTATCTAATTTTTCCAGTCTCTATTGTAGTTACATTTCTGTTTTCAAAGAACCTGATATTTATTCTTCATTCAGAGTAACAGGCTGTATACATTTGATGCCATTTGTTCAGTCATCTGCCTTGGGGTAAAACACAGTGACTGGGTAGTGTAGTGACTAGGCTGGCTTTAGGATGGATGACTGGGAATCACGGTTTAATTCCTGGCAGAGACATACATAATTCTCCATGGCATTCAGGCCCCCTATGGATCCCAGCCAGCCTTCCATCCAGGGAGTACCATGGTCAAAGCAGCCAGGGTATGAAGCTGACCATTATTCTCCATCTAGTGCCAAGGTTAAGAATGTGTGGAGATAAATGCCCACTTCCCCATATGTCCTCATTGTGTGTACTTTACCTCCACCCAGTGACTGGTTTTTGTGGTTATGAGCCTTCTCTTATAACAGAAAACTGTGTTACATTGACTGGCTATCAACCCTTCTGGTAAAGTCTTGTAACACTGGGATCTTTAATCAGTCTGTTACTTCTCAACAGTTTTATCTTTCAAAGTTCCTTGATGCAGTAAGTTTTGTTTTCACTTTGCACCTGGTGTACAGATCATAGTTTTACTGTCTATCCCCTTTGAAAGATCGTTTACCATCCATTTTAATGAAAAATGCTCTTAAGATGACTCATCCCCGTTGTGTTATCGATCAAGTATATATTTCACAGTATACAGTCATACACAACCAAAGTAAATACAAGACGAGGTATACGCCAGCTTCTACATCAAATGTTATGATAACATTGACCTTCACCGGGCACATAAACATCAAGTTATTTAATCTACTATACACGTGAAAATAACCATTGCTTGCCGAAACTATTAATGCAAAGGAGATTAAAAAGAACCTGAAGATTTCACTAAGATTTTCTTCGGAGTCCATAATATCGGAACTTCTTCTTCATCGACTCTTATAGAAAACAATACTTCGCATCTGTATGATGTTTTTGTGCCTCCAAAAGAACACAATCCAGTGTATGTACCACATATTGAAAATTTACTGCCTATCAAGGGTTTTAAATAGATTTTTACATATATTACCTCTCACAATTTTCCATTTTTATACATTTTTAATAAAAACCTGTTGTATTTCTTTCTAGTATTTATTACGCATTTTGTAAAGGGTGATATCTCACACCTGTCTGTAGTTCAAGTTTTTACTGAAAGTTCTGAAAATAAAAAGCCTGATGATGGCTTATGTCAAGCTGAAACTTGTTACCTAAATGAATTTTTAAAAAATTGCTTTGGTTGTATATGACTGTATACTGTGAAATACTCGTATGTGCTTGAAAAGTGCTCTGTATTTTGAGGTTATGGTACCTGTCTGTAGATTTACTCACCGGGCTCCCCAAGGAGCCTCATACGGAAATCAATGTAGTTTTCTCGGTCATACACTCGTTCCTGGCGCTGACTTCGGAGCCGCACCACCCCTTCCCCGACCACATGAAAGTGCAGACCTGTCGAATACATTTAAAATCAGTAACAATTCAATAGAATTCATTTTTCTCATACCAACTGAACTTTATGGGGCAGAGTTCTTGAGATACCAAACAGTCTTTCAGCTAGTCAAGAAATTCTGCACCTTTTTTTGGAAACTGGGTATTCCTTATTACCATGTTCACAAAAGCTCACCACTGGTCCCTGTTCTGAGCCAGCTGTTTCAATTCCATACACTTTCGGAGACCCATTTTTTATTCTCCACCATCTCTACTTAGGTTTAACAAGTTGTCTTATCTCTTCAGGTTTTCTGACAAAAACCTATGTTAGGGTTACCATATCTCCAACACAGGAAAAGAGGACATTTCCCGCTTATCGACCATAAAAAAGAGGACATATCAGCGACAAAGGGGGTTTCCAAATTTTGGTCGAAAAAGAGGATTCCACATGGGCTCGAAGATCAAGAGCACTCTTGTTCGCCACAGACATGTAAGTTCCTGGTTTACATACCGGGCATTCGGCTTCCGACTCTTCGCGACCATTTCGGAAACACGAATACTTGCTTTTTAGTTCTTCCGTGAAGTTACATTTTCTTTTTCCCATTGTAAGAACACGATAAAAGCGACACACAAACTAAACAGCGCACAACTGCACTGCACACAATTAAAAATGAACACCCGGAACCGGGCTGTGCGAGCATGCGTTCGGAACAACCGGAAGTGACTTTGAAAATACGTTCTGAAGTTGAAACGTTTCCTACGAGAACTATGAACTATAACGCACGTAACGACCACCGAAAAATTGACTGTGACTATCGACAAAGGCCAAAAAACCCGGACATTTTTGTCTCATCCTTTGTTTGATGATGATCACGACGACGACGACAACAACAATTTGTGACGAGTGCAAATTCAATTTTGCCTATCCTGCCATACATTCTCTTTTTGTATGTATCCACCCTTCATGACCGCGTCACAACCTGTTCTGGCACCCATCACGCTTCCTATCACAGATTAACTACTATCCAGTGGGTACTGAAGGTAGAACGGCTGAGCCGCATAGCTGATCGTTTCCCTTCGTTTACTGCCAATGGTTGATAAAGTACGAGTTGTACCTGTCCGCCGCCATACATCTTCATGACGTAGCAGTGTCACAAGTACACATTTTGCGACAGAATCCCTGATAATGTGTCTACAGTGAGACAGGGGGTATTCACATGAAACTGCTGATAATGTGTTCTATGAAGTGTGACATAAAAGTACTGATAAAGTAAAATTAGTATCTTACCGAACGTCGCGGTAGATTGGTTAGCACTTCTGTTTCGTATGCGGAAGGTCCCGGGTTCAGATCTGCTACCCAGCTTACCAGTCACTTTGCGTGTAACGCCACATAATTTTTAGAGTTCATATGCCCTATTAAATATGTATTAATTATTACATTGAGAATTGTGACATTTCATCACAAACTATTTTGTACTGAAAGTTGTTACTCCTATTCTCATGAGGTTTCATGTAGCACGCATGGGGAGATAAATGCATACGGCATTATCATCAGAAAACCTGTAGGTAAAACACACAGGTACAGATAGGAGGAAGTCCTTAGAGCAGCCGGGTAGCTATTAAGTATGACGAGGTTGGCAGCCCTGGCTTTCCGCAGACCACACTGCTCCATGTTTTTGTCTGGTTCAACGCCCTGGTCCCCTGCGATTTCTTGCTTGAATTATACAGTTGTCTCACTGTAGTAGATGTACAGCTCCAGGCATTCTTAACCGTGCCTCTAAATGGAAGCGAGCGGCCAGTCACACGTTCCGACCGCTTTAGCGCTGGGAAAATAGCTCCCATTGGGTGGACTCAGAGGAAAGAAAGTCCACGTGTATGCCGCAAACCGAATTTCAATTGTTCAGCTAAGTTGCTAGCCACTGTATTCAGTTGTCAGTGCTCATAATATTACCCCTTGAAAGGACAGTGATTAATGTAGGTACCGCCTCCTTTAACGTTAAATAACTGTACATTTTGTCCGCACGCTGCGTTCTTTTGTTTCGTGATTCTCACAATAGCTCTTATGTCGCGCAACTGCATTAATTGTTTGGTCTTTGTAATAAAGACGCAATATGTTTTCTGTGAATTATGAATTGAAATTATGAGTATTTGGATGAAGTTTAGGCTACAGAGGTTTAAAATAAGCTATGTGTTTTCAAGGCTGTCTTTAAATCTCTTGAATTGCGGGATAAAATTTATCTTACGTTTGACTTAAATACATTGTCCGTATCTCAGTCTGTACAGCATCGAAATGTGTCATGATCGATGAAAAAGGGCTTGGGAAGGACGTGGAAGGAAGCTGTCATGGCCTAATTTGAGGCAATGTTCGGAGACAGTAAAGCTACAAGAACCTGTGAGGACAGCAGGTCTCGTCGATAAATAAACTAAAAATAAGTACAGTGGAAGGATTTATTAACTAAATCCATGGAGCAGGGTCATTTTTGAGAAGTTAGTAGTTACTCAGCTAGTCATATTCCGCGCATCTTATGGAACCCGAAGGCTGATTATTGTGTTCATAAGAACCCGCCGCTTTTCCCTATCCTGAGCCGGATCAATCCATTCCAAGGCCTCCTATCCTGTTTCTTGAAGATATACATTTTAATATTATCTTCCTACCTACGTGTAGGTTCAAGTGGTCTCTTTCCCTCAGATTTCCTCACCAAAACTCTGTATGCACCTCTACTCTCCCTCATACGTGCCACACAACCCGCCCATCACGTTCTTTTTGATTTGATCTCTCGAATATATGATGAGTAAGCATCATGAACCTCGTCATTATGTAGTCTCCTCCAGCACCCTGTTACATCCTCCCGCTTAGGCCCAAATATCTTCCTCAGCACTCTATTCTCGAACACGCTGAGCATGTGTTCTTCAACCCAGTGTGTAAGACTAAGTTTCACATCCATATAAAACAACATGCAAAATTATGGTTCTGTACATTTTAGTCTCTATATGTTTGGGTAGCAAATCAGAAGACAAAAGCTTCTGCACTGAATGGTAGCAGGTGTTCCCTGTATTCAGTTTGTCCTGATTTCTTTGTAGAACGATTTGCTATTATTAATGTTGTCGTCGTCGTTTTCACGCAACCGGGCCGTGTTCTGGTGACGATATTTGGATATTGCACGCCTACTTTCGCTGCTATGTACCGTCGCTGGACCCCGAAGACTGACGTAATATCGAGGCTGGACGGTCTTCATTGCAGGTGACATTTCGACGTTACGACACGCTTAACGGTGTTACGTCACGCGAGCAGGTGAAAGCGTTGTGATTATAATTGTGCTAATGCATTCATTGGTGGCAGCACTTCTCGTTTAAGAACCGAGGAGACTGATGTAGTGGTAACGTTCTACACTTATAATAGGAGTTTACCCGGTTCGAATCTGGGCCGGACATCGGCCAACCTGACAGTTTCCGATGTTTCTCGCAGTCCATCCAGTAAAAAGTTTGGATTAATACCGCGATTAGACGACGGCAGTTTCCTTCTAAATTCTTCACAATTTATCTTTCACCAATCGTCATCATCATTTGACGCTACATAAGCCCACGCAGAGATCCTGACAGCGTCGCTTTAAAAGTCACAGACAGACTGACAATACGCAGATAGGAAAGTGACTGAATTAGAGCTACTAGATTTAAGCGTATCTTCAGAGTTGAAAACACTAGTGTAAAATCCCGGGGGGATATGGCGGCGGGGGCGTGAAGCTGACCGCTCATCTCCATCTAGTGTCAATGTTAATGATTGGAGCTATGCCTCCACTCTTCCATATGTCTTCATGGCATGTACAGGGTCAACTTTGTCTTAACGTTACCTAATCAAGGTCTTAGACTTATAGCACCGTTTCGAAACATGCACATGAATCTGCAGCCTCTGTTACTCATGCAGTTAACCGTTAAAATGCTAACGAGTTAAGAAATATTGTGTATTTAGTCTATAGCGGAACGGTTCTGGCGAATTCGTTTCATTTCGTTTAACTATATCAAAAACCGTAAGAATGATCTAAAAAGCGAATTCAACATAAATGTGTATTTCATGCTTCTCTACGTCTATTCAAGACATTTTTTTCTCTGTCAGAGACATAATATTATTTATTTCTATGTTTAAAATCTGAGCACAGAAACCATTAAATATTCATCATATCAACTGTTTTTGATAAAAGTTACACATCTTGATAGGCTCTGTATGACATGCACATGCTGGCAACACAGTTATTGAATAATTACAGCGATCCGTCGTCCAGCGCGGAGGATAGGCGAGTGATCACGGCATTTGGGGGCAAAACTGCGTTGCACAAACTTTTTGTGGGCAAAACAGGGTTACTTGAACGCGGAGGCTTGTGGATCCCCTCATCGCTGAAAATACGTACATTTGTGGAGCATTAAACATTTACACTGTGCTCGGTAGCTAATGCCGCCAGCTTCCGCGGCGTTGTAATGAGTAACCCCCCGCGTTTATCCGCGTGTTTTCCAATTTTTCACCGTTGACGATTTTTTTGCCCATACATTTATTATTGTCAACCGCATATAGTCAAAACAGCGCTGGACGAGGGTTACTTTGCTGTAAAAGTATATATGCGACGTGTGCAATGACTAACATATTGCCTTGTCTCATTGCCCCGGGATGCATGCATCTCGCTTTTCACTTTCAAGATCTTTTCATCCGAAACTTGATACTGTTCATTTCTTCAGTGCTGGAACTCAGCCATAAAATTGTTGGCCGCCTATTATGAACTGCTTATGATGTGAATTCGACTAAACAAGAGAAATTGTATGATTATTTCTGTTGGTCCATAGCTTATTTCACTACGCTGTATCAGCTGCAGATTTTATATAGCGCCAAATGATGGGAATTCTAGAATGTATGGGTACAAAGCCGCCATGATCTGTTTAAATGTAAGGTAAAGGTAAAGCAACCCCATTACAGGCCTAGACATGCCCTGAGGGGTCCAGGAGGTTGAGGCTCCCAGATTTGTAGACAATCGGCACATGAAGGTGGTAAGGTTGTCAGCCCTACGTACCGGCCACCTTTACCCCCCAGGAAATATTCCTGGTACTCATTTCTGTTAGAGGCTGAGTCGACCCCAGGGCCATAGTGCGACCGAAACGATTATGTCAAGGAATTAATTCCAATGACACCATCGGGAATCGAACCCGCGACGTTCCGGTTTGTAGCGTAGTGCCTCTGTTTAAATGTACCGTCCCGAAATTTGGGAAGAAAAACGCGAAAATCTTCAGCCGTAGCAAGTGTCCTGGCGGAGATTCCAACTAATACTGAGTCCTGAAGGCTGATTGCGAAGGGTGGGGGAACAGAACTACGTATTAGGCAGGTAAAATGGGGTAAGCTACTATCCACCTTCAGGACTCGTTGAGACAGTACTTCCTGGATGCATGCCAGAAGCTGTACTGCTGAGTCAACGCATTTGAATAAAAACTGACGCATTCCTCATTTTGTCGCGTAATGTGACAGCAGGTGGGGCGTTGGCAGCACTGACGTGACGTCACGAAAGAGCGCCCACCGTGACCTTGTCGATAACGGGATGAGGCAGGAACTTCGGACATCTCATTCGCCTTGAGATGAATGCTGAGGTTTTGTGTCAAGGATCCGCGGAGGCGGCGATCCATTGAGTACTCAAGTAGACAGAGATGCGTGCCAGTTCAGGCCTGTTACTGACACCGTAGTTATGGTTCACCCAACCCAGGGCGAACTTCCTCTGCAGTAATTGAAAGTTACTTTGGTGGTCAAAAAACAAACTCCAAGATTCATTACTGTTCTAAAAACAGCGGATAGTGGGCCCTACCTTGAGCCGGCTTAATCCAATTTACGCTTTCACTTACTATTTCTATCAGATAGGTAGGTCTCCGATGCGTGCTACTCGATCTTCCGTCTAATCGTATTTGAGGATATTAGATCAATATAAATTACGACGGTCCGTACCCAACATTGCTGTCATTTAGTTAGCACTTCTGCCTTTTGTTAGGAATGCCCTGGGTTCAAACCGCATCTGGAAGACTATCCTGACTGATTTTATCCGTTCTTCCAGGCACTTGCCAGGATGACACGTCAAGTTAAGACACACCGCTTCCTGCTAGTCTTTCCAATTCATTCTTCATCAATCATCCTACCATTCGGCATTATATAATAGCAGCTATTGAAAGCGTGTCCTGAAACAGACCACTAATACATAAACAAGTAGAGTTTCTTGTGTACTTTTTCTAATGCCGGTTATTACATCATTTCCACTCGTATCGTTGTGTACGTACAGGTTGGCGAGAAATACTGACCATCTGTGTGCGTAATTACCATGTGTTCAATAAAACCACTGTCTTCTGGGATGTGATGACGTGTAGTTTGATAGAAATTTACCAGCGTTTCGGAGGAACCATTTTGCTTTAATTTCTTTTCTACGTCGCATATGGAGGTAACCGGTTCTCCCGAAACGCTGCCTGTCAAAATTCACTGCGTCAATTCTGGAAGACATAATCTCTAGATAGTATGTGCCGCTGTGAGGACCTCAGACTTCAGCTCCTGACGCTTGCCAGACATATGCCAAGTATTTACACCGACGTCATATTTGTACTTTTTAACGAAAACGAAGTGCTTCGTGAAGATGTTATATTTCCTCCTTGCTTTGTGTCGTCGAGACTCAGATGGTTCACGTGTTAGATCCTTTCTCTGGACTGGGGGTTTTAATCCTTTAACGTACTGTGTTCACTGTATGTAGCACCTGCTTTAACATCAAACAAGACAGGGAACGTACGTATAGACCTAACATTGAGGTGGGTTCGCGAAACCATTGTTGCCATGGAAAAGCAGTATGACATATTCCGAGGGTGTGTCTGTAGCCTTAGTTATCCAGCATGCAAAGCGTATACGCCGTGTTATATCGTCATCTGTGGCCTGTCTGGCCCTACCATATTTTTCCACATATTTCATAAATGGCACGACTTTCGGAAAAAAGTTATTGAACATAAAATGTGTGTTTTGATTTTCTCTACAACTTTGTCTGAAATATTTCTCATTCTAAGAATACTTAAGCGAGATATTATCATAAAAGTTTATTGGTCTTCTTGTAAAGTACCCGTTATTTTCGTCATATTTTAATGAAACATGAATTTTCTCGACAGATTTTCGAAAAATACGTAAATAGCAAATTTAATGAAAATCCGTCCAGTGGGAGCCAAGTTGTCCCACGCGGACGGACAGATATGATGACGCTAATAGTCGCTTTTTGTAATTTTATGAAAGTGCCTTTTTGACCACATAGTATATTTTTGTGTTTCGTGTGACTGTCACAATAAACTGAGATGATTTCCTCAAACATTAACCGATTTATTTATTATAATCCAACCAATTTACACTGATTAGTTTTTATTTTATTTTATTTTTTCCTATGGCTCAACAGCCCCAAGGGGCTTAGGCCTCCTCATTTTTCGAGGCTTCGTGGTCACACTTTTTAGACACACCACACTCGGTAGGACTCCTCTGGACGAGTGACCAGCCCGTCGCAGAGACCTCTACCTGACAACACACAACACTCACAACAGACAGACATTCGTGCCCCGGTGGGATTTTTTTTTTTTTTTTTTTTTTTTGTCCGGGGTTTTTCCCCTTTGATCCATTTTTGTACTGTTTAAATTCTTTCGTCCTTCATGTCACTTTACGTTCCATGCTACCGTCCTTACAACAAACACAACACAAACATCCATGCCCCCGGTGGGATTCGAACCCACAATCCTAGTAAGCGAGCGGCCGCAGACCCACGCCTTAGACCGCACGACCACTGGGATCGGCGATTAGTTTTTATACCTCTTATGATTTACATTAATCTATCTCCAGCATATTTTAGCATCTATTAAGCCATCATATATATAAGGGAATAGATAATAATTTTTATAAATATATATATATATAAAACTAATCAGTGTGTTTAATTGGATTCTGATAAATAATAGCATAACACACGAGCAATGCAAAACATTGAGATTAACCGACTTGTTTTCGTAATGGAGCCGTGGAGCCGCAGTCTTTTTTACTGTGAGGTAGGAACGGAATATTAGTTTTTTTTTATCTGTGAACATGCAGACAAGCATTGGTCAGGCCCTGACTCTACCCATGCACGGAACAGAAAGCAATCCGCCACGCCAGTTAACTGCCTGCCACACGCATCTCATGTAGGTCTGCCTCTCCTAAAAAGGATCGACTCGCGCAGCAAGGCGTCACCGAACATGTGAATATACAAATGCGCAAAGTTTCACGATTCCCTGGAAAATATTATTTACAATGCCGCATTCGTTATCACTAGGGCCAAATTAACTTCTTACCACTTAATCATTTGAAGACTGACAAAAAGAAGTGAATGTACTTTTCTATCCAATGCTCCCCAATTACCGAAAGAACATTGCTTTTGAAGATTTCCAGATTTGCCCCTTGTCCTTCCGGTAAGAACAACATGAAAGTGAAGATGAGTATAGAGCATTCATGGAATAACACTGACTGGAAAAACCTAAGTACTCGTTCGAAAATCTGTCCCATTATCACTTTGCCCACCACAAATGTCACGTGAACTGGCCCGGGATCGAACCCAACTCTTCACCATGATAGAATGGCGACCTACCACCTGAGCCATGGCACGGCTTTGAAGACTGATAATTGTCTCAATTATATCTTAAAATTTCGGTTCCTACTGAACAGAAGTCTTTGTCCGTCTTAATTAGAAAGACCGAACTCTTAATGCTGTTCAGGGAAGTAACCGGTATTTATTGTGGGAATCGTGCGAAACACAAAACACACTGTGTGGCGGAATGCAAGTTCTTACTGTTAAAGCACATGATACCACAGGTCCATAAAGCGTTGAACTAGCATAGCAGTTCGATTTTTAGTCCCGGAAGGCAGCCAATGTGACTGACTGCTTCTTGTGCTTTCCTGAATCATTTCAGACACAAGCTGGGATAGCAAGTCTACCTTAAAGTAGGTCAGGATCTCACTCTTACATGTCCATTGACATTCATAAATTACAGTGATTATCCCATTGACGTCATTTACCCTATGCAGTCACATAAGGGAACATACCAAAAAAAGTTACAATTCATTGTGTAATGTATATTTAAATTTTCAGATATTTATACGACCGTGTTCTATCCTGGGCCAGAAAACTGCAGAACTGATCCGAAAGCACACAAGAGTTTTGCAGAGTCGTATTGGATACTTGATTGTTATTCCTATGCATAACCTTATGGAACTTACAGATTTATTGTACTTCACATACTCAGACCCCGCTTCTCTAATATCTGTTTTTATGTTACCCTGCCATCTGTATCTAAGCCGTCCAAGTAGTATGTTCACCTGCAAATTTCCCTCTCATATTTATACGTGTTTTTACTAATATTTATATATTGCGTGTCGTATATTGCCTTCATCGACTTTATTCGTTCACCCTAACAACGTTTGGTGGAGTACATATTGTGAAGCTCCTCATTGTGTATTTTTCCCAAATCTGCTGCCACTTCCTCTCTCTTGTGTCTAAATATTCCCCTCAGGACCCTGTTCTCAAATCACCCTCATTCTGAGTTCTGTCATGGCGAGAGACCGAGTGTCATCAATAGACCGGGACGTAGGTGGGAAGGTAATGACATTACCATGGCTCTTAAAGGAATAGACCGTGAGGTTGTGACTTGGACTCGTTTGTGAGTTTTAAGGTTCTCACGGCGGTAACTGTGAAAACTGCTGTCTTCTGGGATGTGACGTCCTGTAGTCTGGTGGAAATGTACCGACGCTTCAGAGAAACCTGTTGCCTTCATTATGGGAGTAGATGACATTCTTGTAGCCGGAGCGGCCAACATGCGGCCCGCCTGAGATTTTGGGAACAATATTTTACCTAATTAGCACGGATGAACTAGCAGGCCTGTAGGCCCTACCAGCTGCCTGTCGCTTTTTTATTACTGCTGAAATATCTGTACGTTGAATAGCCACTGTTATTAGTACAACATTCGTGCAGCCACACATGCACGTTGTTTAGGCGCGTTCGCAAAATTGCGAAAAGCGACTATTCGCTTCGTCATGTCTGTGTGTCCGTCCGCCCGCACGGAACAACTCGGCTTCCACTGGACGGATGTTCATGAAATTTGATGTTTGAGGATTTTTCGAAAATCTGTCGAGAAAATTCAAGTTCCATTAAAATCTGACAAGAATAACGAGTACTTTACATGAAGATCTAAGTACATTTATGATAATATCTCGCTGAATTCTTCTTAGAATGAGAAATGTTTCAGATAAAAGTTGTAGAGAAAATCAAAACACTTATTTTATTTTCAATAACGTTTTTCCAAAAGTCGTACCGTTTATGAGATAATGTGGAAAAACATGGTAGAGCCAGACAAGCCACAGATGTCAATATACGTCTAATATGGTGCATGCGCTTTGCATGCTGGATAACTAAGGCTACAGACACATATTCGGAATATGTAATACTTATTGCTTTTCCACGGCAACAATGCTTTCGCGAACGCGCCTCAATGTTGCGTTTATACGTACATTGCCTGTCTTTTTTATCATGTGGCCCACTCTTTGAAAAAGCTGGACGCCCCTGGTTTGGCTGTCGGGTTTGAGATAAGGGCTAGTCGTAGGCTTTTGAATGCGGTAATGAACCGTCACGTTTTATCAAATGTGGTGGATATCGTCAGTAGCTGAGCGACTGTTGAATTGAGTATTCAAATCTTCTGGGATGTGAGGCTGTGTCGTTGGGTTAGTGGTTTGAGACGTTTTGATGGATCGTGGTGGCTTCATCTTCAGGGTAGCAGTCCAAGAACAAGCCACCATGATCCTTCGAAACGTCGGGAACCACTCGCCTAACGACACAGCGTCAGATCCCAGAAGATTTGAATCCTCAACCACACCGCTGTGAAACCCTCAAATCTCGGACTGTTAGGTTCCTAATCAGGACTGTGCTTCTTAAGTGTATTTTATCTTTCAGTTTTACTTTTAACTCATTTTACGACACCAAGTGTTACTATAAAACCTATGTCAAATCGAACCCAGCTACGTCGTATAATGTCACAGTTGGTAGCGCTGTGCGCTCCTGGGCGTAACGATGCTTGCCATGATGCACAGCGGAAGTGACGAGACCACGGTTTGATCCTCCATAACATCATTGGCGATTTCTCTGGTACGGATGAGACCCATCCGAAGTGTGTCTCGAGTATTTTATAGACGCTGCATCAACTGATGAATTTATACGGTGATGGCGTAGAAGGAGAGAGTGGTAAAATTAATGTTAAGGTCAGACGGTGAAACAGCGAGAATATTAATGCGCTTTACATAACAGTGACATACAGTGACATTACAGCTGACGACGGATTGAATTCAGCGGTTATATTTACGTCAGATTTTCACCGGAATTCGTGGCCGAGTGGTTGGCACTCCTGCTTCGTATTCGGGAGGGTCATGTTCGGATCTGAGGCCGGAGACCACCTATAATGACAGATTTTTCGTGGCTTTCTTCAGTCACTAAAGATAAACACTGGGATGGTACCTCAATTTACGTCCTCACCGCTTCCTTCCACGTCCTTTGCAGTTAACCACATATTCACTGATCATCTTACCATTTGGCGCTATATAAATTGATCTCCTGACAGCATCGTTAAATAAGCTAATAATAAGATTTTCCTTGCGCATATAGTATAGCGTCTACAGTCTATGCTATGTACCAAGGATGCCTAACGTTTTAAGTAACGGCGGTAATTATATATACCACCTATACTGTCATTAACTAAACTCAGTATTTTGCTCGCTGTTGTGTGTTTCATATGATGCGTGTAGTAAAGGCGACTATGTCCGTACTAACCGGTTGCTCTGTGCAGTGGAGACGCAGTGTGTTTATTGGGCTTTTATATATTATTTAGACCAGTGGTGTGTAACTTCTATTAACCGCGGCGACTTAGACACGAGTGATTTGCGAAGTGCCACGAAGGGATTTTAGATCACGATATTAATATATTCAATGAATAAATATTCTGTGTTACTAAAGGCTGCACGGGCCACTTAGGAAGGAGTCGAGGACCACAAGCGGTTCGCAGGCCACAGGATGCCACCACTGATTTAGACGAGCTTCAGTGTTTCAGAGAGTTTTTCTTTTTTGTGGCAAAGGGCCCCGCAGCAGAAGCTACGGACGCAGCGCAGCCTTAAGGCTTATTGTGCAACCCTATGATGAAGCTGAAGAGAAAGATGATTAATTTTTTTCATTTTTCCAAGTAATGGAGCACCGGTGGAATGAAATTGACAGGGGAAAACCTAAGTACTCGGGGAAAAACCCCACGTGGACTGACCCGGGATCGAACCCGGGCCTCCGCGGTGAGAGGCCGGCGACTAACCGCCTGAGCCATAGCACTGCCCGTTTCAGATAGTTAGTCTACCTTCTGTTCGATGAATCCAATGGCGGTGTTAGACAGGTTTTACTGTATTATACTAAGAGGATACATTAACATTTGCGCTGATTTTTATGCATATACCATTCTTTCATTTATTTGTTGTTTATTTAAAGGTGCTCTCAGCAGCTCAGACTATATAGCGGGGTGGCCTGCTAGATGAGCTTCGGGTGCTTCACTTTGGGGGAGGAAACGTAAGCTAGAGCCATGCATCAATAAAATAAAATACAGTTCAACTCGGCTATAACGTCATGAAAGGGACTGAATATTTTGTGTCGTTATAAACGAGTGTTGTTATAACCGAGGATTATATTGTTATGGTTAACAGTGAAGAATTAATTGGTACCACATTAAATCTGACTTTTAGAAGAGGTTTCGCATAAACTGATGTCGTTATAACCGGGTTCGTCTGTATTGTTTCCTTATTTGATGGCTTTTTAATTATGTTCAACTACAACGGGTTAGTTTCCGTTATGGATCTCCTTTCTGTAGGAAATGTTTCAAAATGACGTTCACGGCCAGCCTCATGTGCATGTGAACTACCTGAATACTATTTTTTACAGGCAACGTGCACGAGATGCACTACTGACGTGCGCGAGCCCCATTGCAAGTCGTGTTGTGGCACCCCTGCCACGTAGCATCGAATTAAGGGGATTAGTGAATAACGAATTGGAAATGATGTACGTATAAGGAAGTGGTTGTAGCCTAACAGGAAGTAATGTTCTGGAGAGACTAAGGGAATGCATGATGAAATTCAGTAAGTATAGCTGGTCTGCGGGCAGTCACCACTGTGTTTTTAGTCTGACCTTGAGCCAGCGCATCTTGAGAGTAACGGTGCAACCTGTCAGCCTACTAGTATGCTGCAATGTTGTAGCCACTGGCTGAACCATTTTCGTGACAACGTTCAGTAATATACCATTGCTGTACAGACAATTACATGTTAATCCATCATTTACTTACAAGGCTAGGTACTTCCAGTATATTCGGTGTTAAAAGACCACCTTTACGGAAAACTCAATATTGTATCATTGGAGCATTCCATTCCTGAAGGTTTTAACATTAATAAAATGCATTCATACAATAACATGTTCCGATCATTCACGTAACTTTGTGTACAATGTTGCTATATTACTGAATATTGTTACACAGTCTTCACCTGGCTTACAGTGACTACATCGAAATACTTTCCTGACGTTTGCGTTTGTGGTCTTCTGGTTTATTACTTCATATAGTCTGGTAGATGGTGCCAATGTTTCAGAGTAACATACCGCCTCCATCTTCAGAGTAGACATGGACCAAGCCGTCAAAATTAAATTGCTGAAGGGATTCTACGTATTCACTAGCCGTCAGTCAACAGTGTGGCTCACTTCGTACCTGAACATGGAGGCAGACTGTCCTAACAGACTGCACGCTGTCATAAACCGGACCGCATCATGAACCTTCGCTGCCGTCAAGATTCAAGTCGCTTGTAAAAATTCAACTCACTGGCTTTATGCTTCAGGTATGTCTGAGAAAAAATGATGTTTGTAGTGGAACGTACAAGTAACGGGGCCTCCTATGGATAAAGTCCCACCAAATGTTTGGAAAGGCCGTGCCACGGCTCAGGCGGTTAGTCGCCAGCTTCTCACCGCGGAGGCCCGGGTTCGATCCCGGGACCAGTCCATGTGGGATTTGTGGTGGACACAGTGGCACTGGGACAGGTTTTTCCCCGAGTACTTCGGTTTTCCCCTGTCAATTTCATTTCACCGGTGCTCCATTACACGGATAAACGAAAAAACTAATCGTCTTCATCACAGGGTTGCACAATAAGCCTCAAGGCTGCGGTGCGTCCGTAGCATCTGCTGCGGGGCCCTTTACCACCAAAAAAAAAAAGTGTTTGGAAAACTGTTGAAAGAAGTTGCTTAGGAGGCATTAAAGCAATGTGTTTCTGTACGCGAGGTTTGGACGTTCTCACAGCGGTGTACTCGTATATAAAGATTGCTGTCTTCTGGTAGGCGATGCCTTGTGGTATCTTCTTCCTTCAAGACGTAGGTAGCAGGTTCACTCAAAAAGTTGATACCTTACTACCAGATTACACGGCGTCACATCCCGGAAGAAGGAAATCTTAGAATTCAGAGGATTGGTATTGTTGACTTATTTTGAAAACTGTAACTTTACACAGGCTCACTTTCTGTGTGCGCAGATTAAGTTCCCTGCTTACCCTGGCGTTGAAGTCTCTGGATTTTTGTCTTAACACTGCAATGTTTGGCACGTGGATTTATATTTCTTTCTGTGGAGAATATTGAATTGGTTTAAGCCCGAGTCCGTTGGAGTCTTTTCATTAGGACGGCACTGAACCTTTAAGGATTTATGAAGGTAGGGAAGTTCTTCAGCACCTGAGTAAATATCTTTTCAGGGAAGATGTTACGCCGTTGAATTCGAGGATTTTTTTAAAGGAATTTATTATGTTTTAACTTGTCAGCCTACATTCATGCAATATGTACTGGAACTTTGCTCCTCCACCCCTATTATTTGTTTAGTAACCCTAAATTATAAGTTTCTTTTAATGCAGTCTTCACCATTCATGTGTTTTGTGACACTGTGTAAACCACGTACTGGCGAGAGGTGATGCGATTTTAAGAATGACGGAATGAAATGCACTGCAAGGAAGTCTATTTGGAGGGATTGGGGAAAACCAATGAAAAAGTTTCGTATTATCTTGGATGGGATTCGAAATCAGACTCCCCTGAATTACCACATTGGTTTGTTCTGTTTTCCTTTAGAACTCGAATGTTCTCGGCATTATTTATTGTCTGCCACACTTATGTTTCTACACCGTAAAAAATTACGCTTTCTTTGTACAAAGTTCATAAAATTAACGCACAGTGGAGATGGGTCGAACCTGTCAAGAGCGCATTTCCATATACAGCATACGGATTTCGATGAAATTTGGTATTGACAGTCTCTGATAAAATTCGTATCAGTTTAATGCTCTTTCTTATCGTTGTAATATAAGTTCTGCTTTACGTGACGTTCAAATTAAACCTTTTCTGGTTTTCTTTAAAAAAAAAGCTGATTATCCAAAAAAAAATCGGTAAGCTACGCAAAACACAAATATTGTTAATACACAAAACTTGTACACCTAATACTATTTTCGTCGTGTGTAATATCGACAG
Source organism: Reticulitermes speratus (assembly GCA_021186555.1). Classification (NCBI taxonomy): domain Eukaryota; kingdom Metazoa; phylum Arthropoda; class Insecta; order Blattodea; family Rhinotermitidae; genus Reticulitermes; species Reticulitermes speratus. Next base: position 2,056,402 of record JAJKFL010000004.1, read on the forward strand.
GAATTTTGATCTAGCCATATACAAATGTGACCTTGCTCTTTCCTACCGCTCATCTGACAGAGAACACACAAAGGTATAAGGAAATGTGTTCTGTACTGTCGTCATTGCATATGGCTTTTAAAGCGATGAGCAAGTATTGTGAATTTTTGGATTTGATTCCCATTCTTTTATTTATATGAGTAAAGTTTATATTGCTTAATCTTACTGTCATTATTTTTTTACGTTTTACTAATGTCATGACACTGACAAGAAACATAACCATATCTCGGGAGAAGAGTAGGTGCTTTTTTAATGTTGGATTTAATTTGGTTATGTTATTTATGGAGCAGCTTGTATCTCTGATAAACGAAGAGAAAATTCTGTAACCTGCTGTCCTGAGGGATGGGTGGATTCGCTAAGCAGAAACTCTACATTACCGAGAGCAGGCGTGTCATCCTCCAGTTCCACCAGGACTCTGCCACTCAGGAACTGCCCTGGGAAGTATAGGAGGTTCGTGTTGTCGAAGAGAATCAGAAACTTTAGCAGCTTGCGAGCAGACATCATCACTACGGCACCATCTCACACAGACTGTATCCACAACATGGCTCTCACTGTCCGTGCTGCCCTCTGTAATCAGCTGACATCGGTGGCTCTGTCGGAATATCTACGGTACCGCTGGCCTGTCCAGCGTACTTACTTAACTGTATCCACTCAGAATATCTAAATAAAATAAATGCAATGTTTCCATCCCACTTAGAAGCGGCGTCTGTTATGGGTCAGGATTTATTTTGTTTGAGACCAATGAAAGAAACGTGTCGCGCCATCCCCCTCGTGTTTACTAGTGGTGTCTTCATCAACACATATTGCAAATATATGTGTACCCGTTGAACATTTGCTGACATAGAAACCTACATGGACCGGCTAAAGTTGAACAATGATAACCGGTACGACATATATTTCTGAACAAGCAAAGCACTGTGACTTTTAACCAGCCGTATTTTAAGCTGTAGAATAAATAATTTATGATTCTGCAGTGCGAGATCTGGTATGGGCCCCAGTACGTTTGTATGTGCAATAAACGGACATCAAGGCTAGGTATCAAAGAAGCGGCGTAGATGAACTTTCGGGGTCCTGCATGACCTGCTAATCCCCCCTCTCATAATAATTATAAGCGAAGTTACTCCCAGGTGTCTCAGAATACTGCCTTCTGACAGAAGGACCCAATTCAGTCCGAAATAATCAACAAAAGACTTTTGTATTCTGTAAGTTTGTAGACCCGTCTGGCCCATGGGGTCCGTGAGGACCTCATATAAGCCATTGTATGAAAGTATCACAAAGAACACCATTTGGAAAATGTATTTTGGAGTATGTGCCTCCATACCTCACAAACTTGAGATTATCTCAGCGGTCAGCATATTTGGATTAGGTTTTCCTGGAATATGAAACCGCGTCATTTACCTTCGTCTACAGGGCCGATCCTGGCATCCCCGGATCAAATTACACGCCGTCACATCCCAGAAGATTCTCGTCTCTGTATTGCTATTTATCGTAGTTATACGTGCGGCGGAGTGAAGTTTGCATTCCATATAATTAATCCAAACGGCGCGGCCTCTGCGATGATTCTGATCAGTCGTTCGTAGGAGTCCTACCGGCTGTGTGTGTGTGTGTGTGGTGTCGAATTGTGCGTGATGTAGAAACCTCAACAAAGAGGCGACCTAGGGCCGAGTTGGGCTGTTGCGCCATAGATTTAAAAAGTTCATATGACACAACGTCGAAAATGGAGAAACTAGGCCAACTTAATAATTTTGTCTGTTTGAAAATATCCGCCACAGTTTATCTCCTCCCCCTGTATATAAGATTCTAGCACATTTGCCTATTACCATCCTTTAAAAGTATGGGAAAATGCCGCAATGCCTAATTAGGCCCCACGCCCTGAACACATTTGGGGTAGTGGAAGTATAAATTCCCGCATTCTTAACTTCGGTGCTAGATGGAAGAGCGTAGTCAGCTTCATATTCTGATCACTTTATGCCCGGTAGAAGACGGACAGAATGATCTGTATGCCCCATAATTGGTGCACATGCTGTGAAAAGAGAGAAACCTGTAACATCTGTCGGAAATCGAACCTCGGCTCTTCGCCTTGCAGGGCCTAACCGGAGCTATGCCGGTCATCCCTTCTACTTATTCTTCTCCACGGCATGCAGTCCGAATCTCTGGTTCACCCAGCCTGCCATTCAGTGGGTATGGGGACATTTTTGCTCAATAGTGAAGAGGCCGGGGTGTGAAGCTGTTCATCCCCCTCCATGTAGTGCCAAGGTTAAGAATGCGTGGATCGTGCCATGGCTCAGGCGGTTAGTCGCCGTCCTCTCACTGCGGAGGCCCGGGTTCAATCCCACGTCAATCCGTTTTGGATTTGTGGTGGATAAAGTGGCACTGGGACAGGGTTTTCTCCGAGCATTGGTTTTCCTCCGTCAGTATCATTTCCCAATGCTCCATACTCATTCATTCTTCTGTCACCGACGCTATATAATCTCAGCAATTGAGAGCGTCCTTAAATAGTACACTAATAAGAATGTGTGGTGTTTCCAGCCCCCCATATACCGTAACGATATGGTGCTTAATGAAGCACAGGGACAACCTTATCTGTACCTTGCCTCGCCGTACAATGCGGCAACTTCTCCGACACTTGTGCAATGTGTGTAGTATAATAAACCTGTTAGCGACTCGCTACGGGCTGGACGGTCCTGGTATCGAATCCCCGTTGAAGCGAGATTTTCCGCAACCGTCCAGACCGACCCTGGTGCCTACCCAGTCTCCTGTACAATGAGTATCGGGTCTCTCTCCCGGGGGTAAAGCGGTCGGGGCGTGACGTCCACCCACCCCCATCTAGCGCCGAGGTTGAAGAAACAGTAGAACTATACCTTTACTCCCCCTATGGGCCTTCATGGTCTTTTCTAGGGTGAACTTTACTTTTACCATTAGTCCTTCCGATATCTAATTACGTTTAGAAACACTTCACAACAGTGCATGATAGTTGTGTCCGTCTGTCCGTAAGACATAAAGGGTAAAGTTATTATGCGCCTGTATATCCTACTACGTAATGCGTATCGGCGAAGTGGGTGAACCTTTATCCCTGTCATGTTATGGTTGTGAGTGATGAGCTTCACAGTCTGAAATATTTAACCCCGAGGGAAGTCCCAGTACCCGTTGCATAGGAGGCTGGTTTGACGTCATAGCAAGTCTGGACGAAGTGGTGCTGAAGCAAAATGTCGCCGCTGCCGGACCCAAACCCCAGTTGTGCTGCCCGTACCCAGTCCCATTTACTAGGTACTTGTTTTATAACGCGCGTTCCCATTCTAGCCTAATTTCATTTAATTTTATGTATATGATTGTACATGACCAATGTTGACATAAGCTAACATTTTTATTACAAGAGTCGCCTGGGTGAGATTGTACTCACGTCCCAGGGAAACATTACTTTATTTGAAACCAGCAGAGAGTGATAAAAAGGAGATACGGAAATTGTTTAAATTGTTCTTTGCCATGTCCATTGGAAATTTCACATCTACACACTGATGTGCGAAGTACTGCACGAAGTATTTTTTTTAAGTTAAATTCCACATGGGGTTTTTTCCTTAATTTGCAGAATATTAGCAGGCTTATTTCCGTACACTTCATCTTTCCTTATACCCCACATTTAAAAATTACGATGTGTGAGATTAGGAGGCCTTTGGGGCCACTCTTCTGCTCCAAGGTGACCAGGTCACATCGGGAATTTCTTGTCGAGAATGGAGTAGCGCTGCGTCCTGTTCCCGGACATACTTTCTACGTCATGGTGCTGTTTATTCTCCGGCATCACTGTGCTTTGCAGCAGTTCTAGACAACTGCAGCTACAGAGCATTGTATGAAAGAAGGCCCAATTATACCTGCCCAAATGCCTGCCCAGACTGTTCTTTTACATGGTGAAGGGTCCCGCAGCAGATGCTACGGACGCACCACAGCCTTAAGACTTTTTGTGCAACCGTATGATGAAGATGAAGATGAAGATGAGCAGTTTTTTTGCCAAGTTTTACAAGTAATGGAGCACCAGTGGAATGAAATTGCCAGGTGAAAACCGATAACTCGGAGAAAAACCTGTCCCAGTGTCACTTTGTCCACCACAAACCCCACATGGACTGACCCGGGATCGAACCCGGGCCTCCGCAGTGTGCCCAGACTGTTACTTCTGGAACATTAAACTCTTCTTGTATGATTTGATGTGGGTGTTTGTCACTTCAGTATAGACGGTTGTGTCGATTTATTATTCTTCTTCTCTTGATGTTGCTTCATCTCTTCGTAGCACCTATGTAAACCCAGGATCAACCTCGTGAATGATTAGGAACTATTCACAGAATTCTTTCCATCTCTCTGTATTGTCATTCAATGCATGCAGCAAGTAAGGTTTGTATGGCTTGATTCCCAAAGAAGGCAACACTAAGTGTAGGAGAGTGCGTGACATTGCTGGTTCTGTTGAAGCTGTTCTTAGTGACTGGTTACAACTATGAACAGAAGCTTGAGCTACAGTTAGTAGGTTTTCTTATTATCTAGCCGACCTTGGCCCGCCATGTCGGCATCACTTCCATTTTATTGAAATCTTTGCCTTAGGGTTATGTATTGCTTTACTGCTTGGTGGTTTGACACCTGGAAAGTTCTCGGTAAATGCTGCAACTAACCTTCGAGACTACCCATTTTTCAACCAACAAGTTTGCAACAGAAAAACTAACTGCTCTTTTTAAATTTTCTGTTCATGCTTGAGTGATTTGAAGATACGAAATCAGTACACACACCAATGACACAACCGCTGTTACAAAAGAGGGCTAATGTAACCACAGTGTTGCCAACTGTAGCAAATAAAAGTGAAAGCAAATGGAATTAATCACAGTTTAAGTGCAGTAAACACCCCCTCCCCCCATTCGCGCGAGTACCACTCATGTGCGAGAACTATCTTTTGTACTCTCTATTATTGTACGAGGACCGAATTCAAATATACGAGATTTGAGCAAACCTCAAATCTCGCATAAAGACAAGTTGGGTTACTTCCAGGAATTTCCACAGGAAGATGAACGGACTACTGACCGTGTCTGGAACCTTGCAGACTAAGAAATTTTCGTTCCAGACCTAACTTTTCCCTAAAGTTGCAGAGTATTGCGGAAGCTTTTAAATCCAATATAAGCTGGCCTGCAGTTGGTCTGCAGCACAGATCTATATGTAGTCGGTTTGAGTCCGGCTTCAAGGCATGATAGGACGTGATATTATCGTGACGCGCAACAGTGAAATAAGAACAGTATTTGTGTCATTATATCTGTGTCCATGAAGGAGAAGAGAAAGATGATGAGATTGGAGAAGAAGTTTGAGATCGTCTCAAGAATCGAAGTTGGTGAAGGTGCTTCGGCCATAGAACACGTTTTTGGAATTAACGAATCCACGGTGCCCACCATTCGCACGAAAAAGTAGGCCTTAAAGGCATATACCTTTGCAGCAGTCTAGGCTTCTGGCTGAAACTACCATCAAGTATGCGCGGACGCCTTATTGATGCGCATGGAATCGATGTTGCTGACAAGGATTGAATTTAATAATCAGAAGCACATTCCCGTTGATGGAGGCATGACGAAGGAGAAGGTCATAAATATCCTACAGAACTTGCAGCCTGCGGAAGATGTTGGTGAGGTCATGGAATTTTTTTTCTGCAAGTAAGGGCTGATTTGACAGGTTTCGCCAGAGCTAACATGCAGAGCGTTACGTTCAGCGGCGAAGCTGCAAGTGCAGGCCTGTCACCAGCCGACCTATTGCCTGCAGAGCTACTGAACGTCATCGAGGTGGGGGCTACTCAGCGAAGATACATTCAGTGCCGACGCGACGGACCTGTACTGGAAGCGAATACCAGCAAGGACTATCTTTGCAAAGCAGACAGGCAGGCGCTACTGTTCTGTGCAAACGTAGAAGTCGATTTAAAATGTAAGTCACTGTTGATCTACAGGCCTGCGAACCAAAGAGGCTTGAAAAAGTCTAGTAATTCTATTCTGCTTGTGCGCTAGAAATACAGTTATCGGCGTGGATGACAGGGAAAACGTTTGACGACTGGTTTAAGAAGGACTTTTGCCCAGAAGTTGACTGCTACTGCAGAAGGCAGAACATCGCCTACGAAGCATTGCTAATGGTTGACAGTGCCCCAGTCCGTCTCAATCTCTCATCTAGACGAAACCGTGAAATTTTTGTTTCTGTTTTCCAAAACCACAGATGTCTTGCAGACGACGGAACAGAGGGTTATCTCTACATTTAAGAAGCTGTACCAGAAGCTGGGTTATAATGCCGTGTTCGCTGCTGTGCGTTCACAAGTCTGGTGGAGTTGGAAGGCCAACAGTGGAAGATCGTGTAGAAGTCGAGGATGACGTCGCTGAACTTGTGACGCTTGGGAGACGGTTTGGTGACGAAGGCTTGGAAGACCTCCAGCCAAATGACGTCGTGGAACTAATAAACTTCCACGAAGAGGAGTCTTCTACAGAAGACTTGGTGGAGCAAGATGCATTAAACATCCTGCCGAAGGAGGATGAAGAGGATGAGCCTGCTTCAGTGGACCTGTAGGCAATTCCTAACCTGAATAATACGCTGATGATGTTTGCGGGTGGCATCACTTAACTTCTGAACCTTGCCGCCAACTATGAATGTGGGTCTCTGATGAGAAGAGACGTCTATTTTGCAGTGGCCCCATACAACCTAGTTTTCGACGAGAAAAGTAAAAAGGCTTCATAACCAACACTTAGAGAGTTTTTCAGTGTTTCTCAGCCTTCTTGATTGTCAGTCTCTTCTGCATGACCCAGGACATCATCCAGGATCTTCAGGCGCAATACGCTGTTCTGCTGTGTGTACTGGTATCGAATGTGTGATTCGGTTTCTGTGATTATTCTGTGAGCTTATAATATTTATCCTTTGGCAATGTATCTTCAACCAAATAAACACACGTATCGTAAAATGTTACCCCCCAATTTTGATACGTATAACCCTACATACCTTAGATAAATATTGTTATTCATTATGGCTTCTGCAGCTCTATTAGCGTGAATTTTGTGTGCGAGGTTTCTTGAGAACCGAATCCTCGCGCACATACGGTCTGCTGTACTTCATTCTCTGGGTAAAGCGACTTTTAGGACACCCGGTATTCGTTGTGAAGGCTGTCCTATTTGACATCTTTGCGATGCCGTATTTTTACTTGCTTGCCTTATAAAGGAGGAAGTTGATGATGTAACAGTTGCCACATGCGAGGGTTAGTAGTGTCGACATGAGTTGAAACAAGGTCATACCGCTTGTAGGATACTTGTATCGGGAAGTTCCCGGGTTGGATTATCGGCTAGAAGGCGATTTTACACGGTTTATCAAGTCAGATGCTTGGATAACTAGCACAAGATAGACATTGTACGTACAACGTTACATTGTGGCGGGTTTGCGTAACAATGTTGCGATGGAAACGCAACAATACGTTCCATTTTTATTATTGTTGGCTAGATATGCTGCTGTCAATAATATGAAAAGTATTCAGTGCTGCCATGGAAATGCAAGAATGGGTTCCCTTTGCGCTGTTTTCGAGCTGCAAAATATTTCGTACTGCTGTTAACAATAATAAGTATTAAATTTTATGACTGTGTGTCTTTAATCTTGCCTTAGTTATCCGGCATGCAAATCGCATCTTTTCCCCGCCGTATTGTCATCTGTGGCCTGCCTCCCTCTATCGTATTTTTACACATTATCTCATAAACTGTACGATTTTCGAAAAAAAAAAATATTGAACATAAAATGTGTTTTGATTTAATTTGCAACTTTTATCTGAAATATTTCTGATTCTGTGAAGAATTTAGCGAGATATTGTCATAAGTGTAAGTACGTCATCATGTACAGTACTCGTTATTCTTGTCAGATTTTAATCAAACTTGAACTTTCTCCACAGATTTTCGTAAAATCCTCAAACATCAAATGTCATGAAAATCCGTCCAGTGGGAGGCGAGTTTTTCCATGCGGACGGACGGACGGACAGACAGACAGTCATGACCAAGCTAATAGTCGCTTTTTAGGAGCTTTCGCCAGATTGCGAAAGGCGACTATTGGCTTCGTCATGACTGTCTGTCTGTCAGTCCGCGTAGAACAACTCGGCTCCAACTGGACGGGCATTCACGAAATTCGATATTTGAGGATTTTTAGAAAACATGTCGAGAAAATTCAAGTTTTATTAACATCTGACAAGAATAACTGGCACTTTGCATGCCGACCTATGCAAATGTATTATAACATTTTTCTTCTTAGAATGAGAAATGTTTCAGTCAAAGTTGTAGAGCAAAATTAAAACACGTTTTCCGAAAATAGTGTCGTTTATGAGATAATGTGGACAAATATGGTACAGCCAGACAAGTCACAGGTGACGATATAATCCGACGCATGCGCATTACATACCGGATAACTAAGGCAAGAATGCGCCTAACAATGTAGTACTGAACTAGGAAAGAAATTCCCTGCCTTTTGAATCACTTGAAGTTTCATTACCGTGTTCGCAACAGATATCTAAATGTTGTAACAGTGCCTTGAAATAAACCACGGTCTCGTCCGTTGTCATCCATGCCGGTTAATAATTCACAATTACCTTGTCAGTTGACGCAATAAAAGATATGGAGCTGAAGAACTGTCGTTAAATGAAGTAAGAATCTAACCATTTGTCTTGATTCTCCATTTCATAATCACCGTCGTTTCAGCATTGTGAAACCTTGAAAGCACAGCGGTAACTATGGGCTTATACAACGAGCAGTTCCTAGCAGAACTCTTGTAGCCCCGCTCATAATGTGCTGTAGCGAAACATCCAGCTGGAATCGTTTCACAGTTATTTTATTTTCCCTTCATATAACGTAAATAGAAAGGTAATACTGTTAATATACTCGTATATTCCCCTCAACCCTCACTTGCGGTAATAGTCTGGCCCACACGAAGGGAGCTTGATTCACGAAATGTTAGCAAGTAGCGTATGATTGGAAGCGCGTACCAAATTGCGCGTTCTGTCCTACCGCGTCTTTATGATATGAAATTAGCGGCGGGGCTGTTTATCCCCGTTGTATCTCCTCTGGGAAGACCTGATTGAGTTGGTACGTATTAACTGACTGCATGAAGCGGAGTCCTTTAGAAACCAACAATTTCTCAGCTAGTCAAGAAATTTAATGCATGTTATGGAAACCACCCGTTCATTACCGTATTCACAACAGCCCGAAACTTGTCCGTGTCCTGAGCCAGATCAATCTAGTCTACGCCCGCGCATCTTATATCTTTAAAATTTCTTAATACTGTACTTTCCTCCCATCAACTCCTAGGTCTTCCAAGTTGTATTTTTCCATCGTTCTTTCCCACCAAAACTCTGTTTGTATTCTCTTTCCCCAAAACGTGACACATGCTCCGCCCATGTTATTTTTTTTATTATTTCATCACCTGAATAATATTTGGCGTGGAGTACCAGTCATGGAGCTCCTCATTATACAACTTTCTGCAGTCTCCTGTCACTTCCTCCCTCTCAGGCCCAAATATCTCCCTCGGCACCCTACTGTCGCACACCCTCAGCCTATGTAAAGTAAAGTAAAGTTTACCCTATAACAGGCCACGAAGGCCCAAAGGGGGAGTAGAGGTACAGCTCTACTCATTCTTGACCCCGGCGCTAGTTGGGGGTGGGTGGTTAGCACCACGCCCCGGCCGCTTTACCCCCGGGAAAGACCCGGTACCCATTGTATAGGAGGCTGGGTAGGCCCCAGGGCCGGTCTGGACGGCTGCGAAAAATCTCGCCCCCACCGGGATTTTTTTTTTTTTTCGATCCCCGGACCGTCCAGCCCGTAGCGAGTCGCTATACCGACTGAGCTATCCCGGCCCCCACCCTCAGCCTATGTTCTTACCTTAATGTGAGAGTCCAGGTTTCATAACGGCATAAAACAACAGGCGGGATTTTATTTCTCTGTATTTTAATCGTAATGTTCTTAGCCAGCAAACGGGAAGATAAAGAATGTTGGACCGAACTGTAGCGGATATTCCTTGATTTAATCAGCTCTTAATTTCTTCATGGATGCGATTTTAATGTGTTGTTCTCAAAAGTTGACACATTTTAAAAGGATGTATTAGCTCTTTTTTTTTTTGCCGATCCCAGTGGCCGCGCGGTCTAAGGCGTGGCTCTACGGCCGCTCGCTTACTGGGATTGTGGGTTCGAATCCCGCCGGGGGCATGGATGTTTGTGTTGTGTTTCTTGTACAAGGACTAGTATGGATCATAAGTGACATGAAGAAGGACTTAAAAGTACAAAATGGATCAAAGGGAAATAACGGGACAGGGGAAAAAATCCCACCGGGGGCATGGATGTCTGTCTGTTGTGTGTTGTAAGGTGTGTTGTCTCTGCGACAAGCTGGTCCCTCGTCCAGAGGAGTCCTACCGACTGTGGTGTGTCTCAAATGTGTGATCGTGAAACCTCGACGAAACGAGAAGGCCCAGGCCTATTTAGGGCTGTCGAGACATACAAAAAAAAAATTAGCTCTTCTTGTTGCGACTTTGTTCTGCATTTTGTTCACTAGACATGACATTAAGCATAAATGTTAAAGGAATAACTATGCACTTGTGCACTAATGTTTAGTGTTATGTCGCTATTTACCCTGTATGTGCGGGTTTTAGACATAACGTCAAAGTTCCGCACCATGCTATTGGGGCTTGTAACATACAGGGCATACACAAAAGAATGGTGCGGTTTCAATAGCGATTCCTATTGAAACCGCACCATTCTTTTGTGTATGCCCTGTATATCTCTGTGCAATTGATGTTATCTCCTGCTGTTGGACTTTGTTCCGTATTGAACTGCGACACGCGGTGACTTTCAGTATTTTCTCGCCTCGTAATATTTTTGCCCTGTGACATACTCACACTTTGTCTGTCACGTGTCACAAAGATGGCATTACGCTTGTCTGATTTCACTTCATCCTTTGCATTTTGTAACAGTGCTCTAAAATGCGAGATCTGACGTTCTCACGGCGGTGTTGCTGAAGATTAAAATCTTCTGGGATAGCTTTATTTTTACCAACACATGCACTACAATTATGTCGTATTTTTTACACCCCTACATATGTTTCGACTATTTATTAGTCATCATTAGGGGGATCAAAGTGTATACACAGGCTATACATCCATTAAGATAGTTGGTTCATCAATTGGTGCATCCATTTGGTTCAATAAGATGAACCAACTATTATAATGGATGTATAGCCTGTGCATATACTTTGATCCCCCTGATGATGACTAATAAATAGTCGAAACATATGTAGGGGTGTAAAAGATACGACATAATTGTAGTGCATGTGTTGGTAAAAATAAAGCTATTACTTAAAGACACAATTCACGGTGAATATAATGTGAAATCTTCTGGGATGTTACGCAGTGTCGACTGGTAACTATTTACCAATCAACACAGCGTGACCTTCCGTAAGACTTGAATGTTAGTAAAGTATGTTATACAGCTTATCATTATGTAATTTTTTTCCAGTTCCCTCATATATTCTTTTCCTCTTGAACTCAATAATTCGTTACTGCAAGTACGTTTCGATGTTCAGAAGTTTTAAAAATGGGGGTTTCATCTACTACTGCACCTCCCCACGTCTCTCTACCCTCAGGGACTTTACCGTTATGGTAACGTCCTTATTTATTGCTCTGCGAGTTTTTACGTAATGACGGTGGTGATTGTGATGATTACTGTCCTCTGAGCTGTGCCGTCGTGTAGTCTGGTAGATGGATGCTGACATTTCGAAGGAACCTACCGCCATCATATGCAGTCCACTCTGAAGATGAACGCAATAAGTTTCCCCGAAACGTTGGTCACTAGCTACCAGATTACACAATGTCACGTCCTAGAGGGCAGTTCCTTTCTGTTTACGAGTTGTTTCTAGTTTAACTGTCCAAAGTCCAGCAATAACTGTATTTACCACCTGCTGTAACATTAAGAAACTCTGTATTTTGTCAGCACACAGCATTTATTTGTTTCGTATGATTCTAACAGTAAACAAGAAATATTTCCTTAAATATCGTCAACTAGTTGGTCTTCATAACGAAAAGGGACTGTGTTCTCTGTGAGTTGCGAAACGTGAAGACCTTATTTTCCAAAAAAAATACTTATGTCCACTTTTGACAAGAATTTAGTTTTGATTACATAACACTGAGGATTAACGCATGTGAAAGATAAAGTAGAAAATATCTGAACTACAGTGCCTACAGTAGTTTTACTCAGTACTAGAGATCCGTATCACGCATGTTTTCCCATAGGTAACTCAGTTGTTGTCAAAGTGTTGAAATGAAACTCTCCATACATCATTTTTATGAACGTTAGTCTCCAGAGGGTTAATTGACCTTTCTTAACTTCTTCCACCATATTCTGAATTTGCATTTCTTACGTACATACTTCTCTCTCTTCGGTTCATGTAAGCACATCAGCTATTTGTTTTCTAACATCCGCACTATCTGTTTTTCCCTTATCGTTACACGAAAGTAATGGCATCTTCATTGACCTCTAAGATGAAGACACTACGCTCTTTTGAAAGTCGGTTATTATTTACCGGTCGACACAGCGTAACATTCCAGAAGACGTTACTATTTCATGTTATGTAGTTACAAAACTTGTTCGCGTATTCCAATTTTGGATAAAATCGGCCATTGATTACGGTCACTTCACACGAAGACCTACATGGTTTTCTGTACGCATCTCGCTAATTTTATCGGAGCAAGAAATGTTCCGGAAAAAAATTTGTAAAATACACATTTTATCCCCAGTACACTTTTCTGTGATTCTTGCAATTTTCGAGACATTCGATCAGAAGCGAGCAAATGTGCCCAAATTGTTATATGTTATGGATGCATTTCCTAACGTCTTAGCTCATTAGACAGCAGATCAGAACATAACTGAATGGGAGGGAGGATTCCCTGAATTCAGTCTGTTCTTGGTTTTATTATTAATACAATTTTGATTTGTCACTGTCCTTCCAAATTCTTGAATTTTTCCGCAGTTTAAAAGAACCTACTAGCATATCTTTCATTGGTACAACGTGAAATCAGAGCCAAATTTGAAGCTTACGGTGGGTGAAGTAGGTAACTAACTTGCCGGCACGTTATGTGTATTATCGGACATCAGAGTGAATGACGTGAGCTTAGCCCCCTGAACTTTGGTCTTCCTAAACCCGTAATATGCATTAGACGTCGCGCGTGGCTTTTAGACCGCGTTACCATGACTGCTGACAGCTAGCACGCACGAGCATAAACTGGATTGGACAGGTCAGTCAGTATAGTGAAAAAGTGACTGGCTGGACGACCGGGATATCGAGGTTCGATATCCGGCAGAGTAAAGTTTTTGTCTGCTCCACAGGGCCTAGACCAGTTCTGGAGCCCCCCAGGTTGCTATTAAAATGGTATTTGGGGCTCTTTCTACGGGGGGTAATGCTGCCGGAGCGTAGAGCTGACCACTAACTTCCATCTAGTACCGAGATTAAGAATGCGTGGAGCTATAGCCCTATTCCCCCATGTGTCTCCATGGTGTCGTGTGTAATTAAGCACGGTGACAACCATTCATTCATTCATTCATTCATTCATTCATTCATTCTGCAGTCTGTCTTGCAACAGGTCTTTGGCCTCTTCCAAAGCGATTTCTCTACAGAGTGCGATGTAATGCTTCCTCTCTGAAATTACAGTATCTTCACTTTTCCTTAAGGTCACCCAGTAACTGCTTACGTCTTCTTCCTCATCTTCTCTTCCTTCTATCTTTTCTTTAACAGCGCTTTTGTGACAACTTTACCTTTTATCATATTTTATTAGTTTGATTGCATCAAGAAAAGTGAGACGCAATCCCTGACGATAGGAAACCACTTTGGAGAGCTAAATGTTGAGTGGAGGATGGTATTAAGGTGAAGCTTAAGAGATATTTTGTGAGGATCGTTGCTAGGTTCACCTGACTCGTGATATGGGCCACTGTTGGCCTCTTTTGTAAACACGGTGATGATCCTGGGTTCCGTGCAAGGAGGGGAATTTCTTGACTACCTGATCGAATGTCAGCTTCTGTAAAAGGTCCGTGTTTTGTGGAGTTAATGTTCATTTATTCTTGGATTTCTCTTTCCCTATGTTCTTGCTTGCCTTGACCCTAGCAAGCTATGTCGGACGAACTGATTCAACCGTAACGTCCAGTTGAAAGTCTGCTGCCAGCCTGCACTGTGGCCCGAGACTGGCCACACTTACTGAAAGGTTTTATTGTTTTCCTCAGCCCCACCAAGGAAATGACGCGATAGAACGTCGGATTAGGTCACAACCGATTCCTCGCACTTTCTTTCTATCTACTGATCATTCTAACATTGGACGCTGTTTAAGCCTGTCCTAATCTACTGGCGGCGTCATTAAATGAACAATAATTAAATAAAGGATACTTTAATTTCGAATGTTTGTATTTGTCTTGTCTCTGACCAATCAGCTTTTTCTGGAAGAACAACCGAGGAGAGCACATTGGTTACTATAAGTACCACCTGTTTAAACATTATAAATCAACACATTTTGCCCACACGCTGTATTTGTGTGTTTTGTATGATTCTCACAACAAAGAGCGATTATATCGCTAAACCGTATGAAATGGTCTGTCTGTGTAATCAACATGCAGTGGGTTTACTGTGAGGTTGGAAGTGAATTATTGTATGTTGTCAATTGAACTTCAAGCTTCAGGGGGATAACTTGGCCGTTTCCTCCTGAATGAATTTGAACAGTGATATCGCTCCCCGACCTGCTCGGCATACCTGTGTTTCTCGGACCACAGTTTGAAACCGCTGCTATAAAACTTTTCCATTAGTGTTTACACATGGAAAGCTTCGGCCGTGTACTTGTGTGACTGTGGTATTTTCCATGTTTGTGTTTGTGTGTGAGAACGGAATGTCCGTCCCTCAGCAGGATGGTGAAACGTCACAGAAACAAATGGGCTACAGGCCAGCGCCTGCGGGATCCTATCTGACTGGTAAGAAGGAATGTTTCTGTTCTGTGTAACGTCAGACATGCTGTTGTAGCGCTAACGCTCTAGACCAACGGGGCCCAAACGTTTTTTGGAGGGGGTAGCAAAGGGCCACAACCGTTATTGTGGGCTGGTTCACGGGCTGCACGTGGAAAAATCACATCAAGCGGTATACCTAACCGCTTAAATTGTTGTGAAATTGTTATATTATATATGTAATTTACAAATATGGCCGCAGATTAGAACCTCTGCTCTAGAGTCTTATGCGGGAAGTTTCTGGTTCGAATCTCGGCAGGGCACCAACTATCCTGACTGAAATTTTTCATGGCAAGTGGTGGAATGGTACCCCGATTGGGCCACGACCGTTTCTCCCAAACCATTTAGAGTTCATCGTTTATCAGCGACTGTCATTCGACATGGCCATGGTCTTTGATACTGAATGCGTCGTTAAATAACGCACACATTACTGTGTAGCAGTAAAACCTGTCATGAAATTTAGATGTTCCTTACATTGCCTGCAGGCGGAGGCGTTTATCGATGGAAAGAGAATGGCAAAGATATGTTTTGCGACTGAAAAGTTCAACATAAGTGTCAATAACTTTGTTACCAACAAACTGCACTGTGAACGAGTACAGAGGTCGTTCAGAGTGTACACAGTTTGACGACATACTGACTTACCACTCGACTAAAGTCGAAGAGAATTTGCAATTTCAATATATTTGGTTGCCCAAGATTTTAACAACAATCCTGTATTATAATAGTTCTAACATTAATTTTAACATAACTCTAACATTGCCAACACAATACATTGGTGTTATTATAGTGTATTGGCATTGTGTAATTTACCATTTACAATTGACAAAGCTACATGCTGATGCTATATATAAGGTTTTAGTATATAATGATTCTCCCTGAAGATGGCTATAAATAATAGCCGAGACATGTAGGAGTGATTATCTATTTATCGACAAGTGCAATTTCTTGGTGTTAAACTTATTTATGTATATCAATTGCACGGAACATGTACAATATTAAATTTCGGCATAAGTGTGCCTTTGAATACAGTAAAACGTACCTAATGTCCGAATTTCAAGGGATCTGACATATTGCCCTTTAATATAAAGCTTAAGTTTAGCCCTGTTATTTACTTATGAATGAAACTGTATAGGGCCTGACTATAGTCGAAATCCCAAGAAGAGGAGAGAATTCATGTGGTGGTCACTATCTCTGAAATATGAAGAATGTGAAAGTACTTCTGTGTGTAATGCTCCCAGATTTCTGAAAGAACATTGTTTTTTTTTTCGAAGGTTCCTAGGCTTCGGCCACTTCTCCTTCTATTAGAGCAACATGTACATGAAGATGAGTACGGAGCAATGGTGGAATGATAGTGACAGGGAAAATGGAAGTACTCGGAGAAAACTCTCTCACAGTGCCACTTCTTTCAACCACAAATATCACGTACATTGGCCTGCGATCGAACGCGGGCCTCCACATTGAAAGTCGAGCGACTAACGGCCTGAGCCATGGCACGGCCTTTGAAGGCATGACGTTCATCTAAATGATATTTAAGTAGGATGTTCCTACCTCACAGAAAACACTCTGCATCTCCATTCCAAAGACAAACCTGTCAATGCTGTTTAAGAAAATTATCGCTGTTCATTATAAGAATCACACGAAACACATAAATACACTGTGGGGGCAAAGTGCAGAGTTTCTTGATGTTAAAGCTGATCGTGCCTACAATTGTACCGTTGTGATTTAACGGTTCTTTTGTATTTTTTCAAAGAATATTTGCTCACAACTGCGCCTAATTTCCAGAAACAGAATTTCTTGATCAGATGTAATAAATATTAATAACGAGATGTACGCTGTTCTGGAATGTTACGCGGCGTCGTGTGTTAATTATTTACGTCGGTAAACAATTACCACACGACGCCGCGTAATATCCCAGAAGAGCGCAGATATCGTCAACATCGCGGCGGAAGTCTAAAATCGATATTAATAGTGTTCGTTATGTTAATGTTTCTTCATTTCGGCTTTGACATTTTCTGTTCATCGGCTTTGCATTATTACTCTCTGGATGTAAGACATTTTCTGATAAAGGAATCCTTCGGTTTACGCATCTTTTACTAGGTATGTAATGCAGCGTACGTTTTAACGAAAAGGCTATTGAACACATGCTTGTAAATTAGGAAGTGTTGAATAGTACACCGTCTCTTGAGAGCAGCGTCGGCTGTAATTGCAGGAATAGAGGTTTTAACCATACGTAAACTTTGCTGTGCCTTCTTTCTCGTACTGTAAGTCTTACTTATCTAAGCCTGAGTGTTCGTCAGGATGGTGTTTTACCGGGCAGTATGCCCGGTCTTGCTTCTCTTTTGCAAACACGACGTTTGTTTTCGGTTTTCAGGTATAAAATTTCTTGCCTCAGTTGGGCCCTTTGGAAAGAGCTGGTCTGAATCTCTGACTTAGTGACTGACATTTCTTTTTCTGCAAGGTCCAGCTGAATATACGTGATAAACACTTTAGAAGTTGTCACACGGTCAAATGAAACTCTACAACGTATAGGAGATTCTAGGCTTTCGCAGCGGTGCTGTTGAGGTCTTTGTTCTTCTGGGATTGGTACCGCGTCCCAGAAGCGTGAAGACCTGTACAAGGTGTATTTTCAAATGACTAAGATACTGATCATGAACACGAGGCCCTACATGTTTCGAATCGTCTTAAAGCCATCTTCAGCGGCTTAAGAAAAACGTCGACTAAAATGTGTTACAATGCTTAAAATATTGAATTATTCAAATTTTGAAAATACTACAAATTCTATAAAAATGGCGCAGGTTATTTTCTTAATGTTCTTCCTTTTATAATCCATGATACGAAACACACACGAATATGCTTGCGTGTACAATAGTATATGAGTATGGCCCCCCCCCCCCCCCCCCCCCCCCCGCCTGCAAGTGCACGTATTCAACATCATCCGTTCGAAAACTGAAGGTTCTCGGCCTTGCGCTTCACATGCGTGTGACATTCCGTTTGTTGTCCCATTATATAATCTATTCGGATATACATTTAACGATTTTGATACTTGTAGGTTGAATAAATTTATGTTAATTATTTGAATATTGTAATAAACATGTCAATTTGAAGCATTATAAAGTGTATTTTAGTAAATTATTTATTTTGCTGAAAAGGTTTTTTGCGCGTTTGCAATATTGCGAAAAGTGACTATTAGCTCATCACGTCTGTCTGTCCGGCCGCACGGAACAACTCAACTCCCGCTGGACGGATTTTTATGAAATTTGATATTTAAGTGTTTATCGAAAATCTGTCAACAAAATTCACGTGTGATTAAAATCTGAGAAGAGTAACTGGTACTTTACATGGAGACCTAGGTACATTTATTATAATATCTTGCTGAATTCATCTTACAATGAGAAATATTTCAGGCGAAAGTCTTAGAGAAAATCAAAAGACACATTTTTATGTTCAGTGACGTTTTTCCGAAAATCGTGCCGTTTATGAGATAATGTGGAAAAATTATGGTAGAGCCAGACAGGCCACAGATGACAATACAGGGTATACACAAAAGAATGGTGCGGATTATATGTATATATACATATAAACTGCACCATTCTTTTGTGTATACCCTGTATAATACAGCGCAAATGTTTTTCTTGTCGGATAACTAAGGCAAGACAACAGACACACACTCATAATATTTAATATGTATTGCTTTCCCACGGCAACAATGGTTACGCGAATGCGCCTCATTGTTACGTTATATGTACATTACCTCTCTTGTTAAGCACTTTAAACGCACTGTAACTCACTGCCTTTAGTCGTTTTCTTAAGCAAATCTAGATAATTCTCAAGCAGTTTTAAACCCGCAACTTGCATTTATCTGTCACTATCTGTTTTTATTGTCCGACTAACTGACCTACCATTCAGTTTCTCTAAGTCCGTGTTTCATTTGACCTGCGTGGATGGTGTGCGCAGTAAGAGAAATCCGATACCAATCAGTAAGGCTGGTGTCATAATTTCGCCGTGTATGTGATCGTTCAGCTCCAAGACAGCTTACAAGTACGTCGTTGATGCTTGGATCGCTTGGCGTTTCTGTAGCCTTTGCCTGCATATATATTTTTTTCCGGAAATGCGAGTCGAGCGGACAAACGGACGCAGTCCGCCACCGCTCGCAGGTCGGTATAAAGGTACAGGGCTACCGCGCGCGACCGTCAGTTGCTTCCGCGGGACCCAGCGTTGAGTAAGTACCGTTACATGTAATAAGCAACACGCTGTTCTTCAGATATTGCCATATCATAGGCTAGTTTAATTAGGTACACAGTTGTGTGTAGCGATGTCTCTAGATTGTATTGTGCGCTTGGCTAGCAACAGTATGCAGTACGATTGTGTGTATGCCATAGAAAGTGATCTGTCATTATTATTATTATTATTATTATTACTATTATTATTTTGAATTTACGGCGGTTCAGCTGATTTTAAAAGAATACGGGTCACTGACAAGCGCTTGTAATTTATTATTCTGCTAAAAGCTTTCTAACTATCCGGCATGTGTTAAGAATTACTGCTTTCTGCATTAGATGTATAGACAAGGGCGAAGATTGGGCATTTTGAAGCTGTCATGCATTTTGGGGGGGGAGGGGATAATACCCGTTCTGAATGATACTAATGGTACTATATATACCGCTTTCAGTTGCCATGTCCTTGTTGGCTGTTCTTTTAGGTCTGTAGGTCTGTGTACTTCTGGAGCTTCTCAGTGATGGTGCTGTAAATTTGCGACTGTTGGGAATCGCTACATCTATTACATATGCTTCTTTGATGGTTTTGTTAAGCGTAACCATATCTAGTCTTTTGTTATGGATAGTTCGATCAGTTGTCTTGCGCCTGACATAGTATAGTTTGTATTATTATTTATTGTTATTATTATTATTACTAGTTATAGGGAGGTTGTTGTTTTTTCTGTACCACGTCACTGTTGTTTACATTAGTCTGTGCATGAACAGTTCCAAACAGTGTTATATTTGTAAGGAACATATGACTGGTCATGTTAATACAGGTTGCCATTATACGAGTATGACGCTACGTAAGCGCTGAACTATCCTAGGCCTGTTCGCTTTTACAGGCAAGTTAGCAGCGTCATAATTTGAAAATGCCGTGTATAACAATACGCGTATATTTATGTTAGTTTGTGTGGCGTGCAATTTGCGTTTCAAACAAGGGCAACATTATCGTGTGACATTTGCCACTGTAAGGAGTAAGAAGATGGCCAGTGTGCTTAGGCTGCGTCGTTCGTGTGCCGATATTGTAATGACATGGGATATGGCGCAGTGATGCGCAAGTTAGGTACCTGCCTACAATGAGAACTCAAAGTCCAGTCTCCGTGAATTACGAGTTTTCTCTTTGGGGGGGCCGAAGTCACCGTACCTGGACCCGTCTCTAATAACTGGGTCCCTCTCATCACTACTTGGAGCTTCCTCAGGGTCGGGATAGAGGGGACGGCAGTTACGAAGGGTAGCTGCGAATATATTGAATAAGCTATCTCGGACAGACGAGAATTTGTGGTCCTCCAGCTTGGGGGTTTGGGTGAGATGATAACAACTCCTAAATGTGTGAAAACGTAACATGTTACGAAACATTTCACAGGCCGCGAACTTGGACTGATCCTTTGTAACGACATAAGTAACAGCAAATGGACAAGAGATTAGGAATGTGAAATGTGCGGAGTGTGTGTGGGCCAGGGTCGCTGAAGGCAGTGGCCAAAGAATTAGCGACGTATAGATTTTAGTTATTGGCAGTATAGGAGGTCAGATGGGACAAGGGAGGCACTGAACGAGCAAAAGAGAATGCTTCTTTCTACGAAAAGGTGGAAAAAATTATCGATTAGGGAGAGGACTTTGAACATAAGAGTATATCAGCCGTTAAGAGAGCAGAGTTTGTTAGTGATGGGATGTCATATAGTGATAAGAGGTCGCTCATGTGATATTATTCTGAATTCGCACGCCTCAACTGAGGATAGACGTAACGACTCAAAGGACATTATCTATGAGGAATTAGAGCCGGTATTTGGTCACTTTCCTAAGTACCATACGAAAATTCTGTTAGGAAATTTTATTGCAAAATTTGGGGACAGCAGATTTTTGAAACCGAAAATTGGGAATGAGATTTGACATGAAAATACTAATGCTAAGGGTGTTAGAGTGGTCAGCGTTGCAACATCAAAAAATCTAATTACCAAGAGCACAGTGTTCTCGCATCAAAATATTCATAAACACACTTGGACTGTCCTGATGGAAAGACTAACAGTCAGGTTGATTACATCTTGAGAGACAGGAGATGGTATTCAAGTGTACTTGCTATCCGTCTTTCTGGGGAAGGGGGGGGGAGCTTTCTGTGATACTGATTAAAAGTGAGGGAGAGACTGTTGGTAATTGAACGAGCGGCGCAGGAGTTTGATATGCAGAGATTCAGTCTCAAGAAGCTAAGTGAGTTGGAAGTTGGGGAAAATCATAAGCTTAAGGTCTCAAACAGGTCGGCAGCTTTGGAGAACTTACATGATAGCTGGGACATAAGTATGGCTTGGGAAAATATTGGAGAAAATGTCAAGTAGCAGCTAAAGAGAGTCCGTGTCATCACGAACGAAAGCAGCTTAAATCGTGGTTTCATGAAAAATGCGCAAAATGTGTAGGTAAAATGATGCAGGCTAAACTGCAGTGGTTACAGGATCTAAGCCAAATTCAGATACTTCGAAAAATGTCAGACATAAAAACAATAGACATCTAAGGAACAAAAAGAGGGAATATTGGAAGGGTAAAATTAATGGGCTCGAAACAGACAGTAAAGACAGGTATACTGGAGACTTGTATAACAGTGAATTTAAGAATGGTTCCCAGTCTTAGAGCTAACTTAATGAATGATGCGACGGGTGAACTGAACGCAGATTCCCACAGTATTTTGAATAGGTGGAAGAATCACTTCTGTCATTTAGTGAATATATGTGGGTTTAATGATGTTAGGCAGACTGTAATTCATACAGCTGAGCCATTAGTACCCGAGTCTAGTGCCTTTGCGGTTGACATGGCTATTGAGAAGCCGAATATATATAAATCACTAAGTATCAATCGAATTCCAGCAGATCTGATTCAAGCAGGAGAGAGGACAGAACGTTCTAATATTGGCCTATATAAACTTATTAATTCTGTGTGGAATAAGGAAGCGCTGCCTCAACAGCGGAAAGAGTCATTTTTCTACTTATAAAAAAGGTGATAAGAAAAGTGATAAAACAGATTGTAGTAATTATCGAGACGTATCACTCTTATCGGCTGCACACAAAATTTTATCCGACATTCTGCTGTCAAGGTTAACACCATTTGTTGATTAAGCTATTCGGCATCATGGGCGTGGAATTCGGCGTAACAGATAAAACGCTGTTCATATACTTTGCACTCGTCAAATACTTGAGAAAAAAATTTGGAATGTAGTGGGGCAGTGTATCAGGTATTTTTAGACTCCAAACAAGTTTATGATTAAGTTAGAGGTGGTTTTGTGTAATACCCTAATTAAGTTTGATATTCCATGAAACTAAGTTAATAAACGTAAGACTATGTTTAAGTGAAGCCTGTAGTAAATTCCAGATAGGCAAACATTTGTCTGTTACATTTCCTGTTAAGAATGGTCTTGAAACAAAATGCTTTGGCGTCATTGATTTTCAACTTTGCTTTAGAGTCTGCTATTAGGGCGGCCCAAACAAACCAGGGTGGGATGAAATTAAATGGGACACATCACCTTCTGGTGTGTGCTAATGTTAATTTGTTGGGCGAAGAAATACATAAAATAAAGAAAAACACAGAAACGTATTAGTCGCTAGTAAGGAGGTTAGTGTAGAAGTTAATGCTGACAAAACGAAGTATATGTTCGTGCAGGACAATATCACAACATAAAGATAGGTAATAGATCCTTTGCCGATCCCAGTGGCCGCACGGTCTAAGACGTGGGTTTACGGGCGCTCGCTTACTGGGATCGTGGGTTCGAATCCCGCCGAGGGCATGGATGTCTGTCTCTTGTGAGTGTTGTGTGTTGTCAGGTAGAGGTCTCTGCGACGGGCTGATCACTCGTCCAGAGGAGTCCTACCGAGTGTGATGTGTCTAAAGTGTGTGATCGTGAAGCCTCGAAAAATGAGGCGGCCTAGGCCCCCAAGGGGCTGTCGAGCCATTGGGGATAAAAATAGATCCTTTGGAAGTGTGACAAAGTTCAGATATTCGGTAACAACTGTAATAAGCCAAAATTAAATCAAGAGCAGATTCAACCCGGGGAATGCCTACTATCATTCGGTCCAGAATCGCTGTCCACTTTGCTATCCAAAAATATAAAAATTAAAATATACAGAATATACAGGAATATAATTTTGCCTGTTGTCTTATATGGGTGTGAAACTTGGTCTTTTACATTGAGGGCAGAACACAGGGATTCGAGAATAGGGTGCTGAGGAAGATATTTGGGTCAAGAAGGAGGAGTTAACAGGGTACTGGAAGAAATTGCACAGTGAGGGTCTTTATGGTCTTGCTCACCAGTTATTACTCGGGTGATCGAATTAAGAAAAATGAGATGGACGAGGCATGTGGCGCATATGATGAGATGTGTACAGGGTTTGGTCGGGAAACCTGAAGGAGAGAGGCTGGAGGAAAGATGATTGCAGAATCGAGGTTCGATTACCGGTAAAGTCAGATTTTTCTGTTGTCCGCAACGTCCAAACCCATTCAGGGGATCGCACATCCTCCTGTTCGAGCACTGGAATTCTTTTCCCGAGAGTAGAGTGGCCGGAGCGTTACGCTAACTTTTCATTTCCATCTAGAGCCAGAGATTAATAAATACTGTAGCTGTATCTTCGCTATAGCTGGTGGATCTGGCATGAATATTTTGTAATCAGCTGATTAATTGGCGTGCTCCAGTGCGTTACTATCGCTCTCAGAGTTCAGGGTTGTCTTCCGGAATGCTCTCCTCGCGTGCCACACGCTCTCCATTTGTTTGTGTTTGTTTGTAGAAAGCGAAACATCAAGTTCTAAACATAAAATTCATTATGCAACTCAACAAGATTGTGTAAAATAAAATACAGCGAACTTCTTCAGTTAATGTCAGATATGTTAATTTCAAATCTGAACGCAAACATTTTGCATCAAGTCACACAAATACGTTTAAAAAAGTCGCAATCGCGTAATGAATGCTGACAGGCCTAGAGGGTAGTAGCTGTGTATCTTATGAGAATATTTGTTGTGCTGGTGGATATATGTTTATTTTCATTTAAATAACGTCATTATTTCAATCTTGAATGCGCTCGCTTTAAACCGTGCGTCTCCAATATTAACAGAAAAAAAAGAGACCATCAAGGTATACACAATTAGTTACCTCTTTTTTGTTTTGATTATTCCTCCTGCTTGTTTCGTTCCTACTGGATCATCTTCAGGGAGAAACAGTGAGTGGATACATACTGAGTTGTAGACCATAGATTACATAGAATAGCATTATTATAAAATTTGTGTAATAAAAAACTGTCTGAAATTTACATATATTCATGTAAAATTTGTTTTCAATTGTTAGTGAAACGTGACAATGATTACGAGCAGAAACACGACCAAAGCTCTATAAATAGAAGAAAAGCCACACCTGGACATAGTCAACAGGAAACAATGCAGATACGATTTTAATGATTACAGAGAGCGGCAGGTGATAACACGAGATTAACTATAACACGTTTCACTAGTAATCTGTACAATTTGTACACGAAAATAAAATAATAGTACCAATTAATTTTAATTTTATTATGTTGCGAAATCTCCGCATAATGAACAGGTGACACTGTGGAAAATAATACAGAAAGATAAACAATTTTTATATAAGTTTATTTAAATTTCAAACAGATGGTATATAAATTTTATCGTAAATGACATAGTGTAAAGTGCAGCCTACAATTGACATTGTTAGTTCATTAATGGTTTCTCCCTGAAGATAAAGCTGTAGGATAGAAACATGTAGGCGGTGTAATAAATAAAAACAAATAGGCAACTAATTGTGTAAAGTGGTGGTATGTTTTATGCGCTTTCGCAAAGTTGCGAAACGCGACTATTAGCTTCGTCATGTCTGCCGGTCCTTTTGTCCTGACGGAACAGCTGCGTTTCCAATGGAAGGATTTTCGTGAAATTTCGTATTACAGGCTCTTATTAAAATCTGCCGTTAAACTTCTAGTTTGGTTATAATTGGACAAAAAGTCTGAAAATTTGTAAAGGAAATCAAACACATTTTTTTTTTGCCAAATACATTGTTTCCGAAAGTTTTACCATTTGTGAGATAATTACGAAACATATGGCACAGCCAGACAGAGCATAGATGATGTAACATGGTATGGCCCAAAAAGATGCGATTTGTACGCCGAGTAATTAAAACAAAATACAGACTCTGAATCATAATACTTAATGCGGCTTTTGCGTGGGTGAAACTTTGACGCTAAGCTGCATTTTGCATGAATGATAATTAGGGAAACAATAAGCAGTCATGTTTAATACTTATTGCTTTATACTTTTCTATAATTATGTAATAATATGGCCCCACACACGATAGATTGTAAGTTGTCATTTTGTTACGTGATAATAAAAACAAAGTTCGTGTTGAGACGTCACTTTTCTATGAAATTTGGTATGTGCATACATTATGAAGATGCTTATAAATTGTGTACTAAATGTTTTATCTAGGTCATAAATTACAACATATTTAGACGTGCTAAAGCTGTGAAGTTACATGCAACTAGTACATTTAACGAAAACAAACTTATTGTCAACGTATAAGTAGGAAGTTGTCCATGTAAACTTAGTAACAGACCCTAATAATATGAACATTGTGTAGTATATACAGAGATGTACAAATTTTCCAAAAATCTAGAGTCAACTCAAAATTTTAGGCGTCGGAAGAGCGGCATGAAGGAAGTTCCATACTGTATTATCTCCTGCATACGCGTAGGTCTTGCATGCAGTTTCGTCCCTACAGGTTTTTCGAACAAAATATTGTATGCATAGCATATCTTACATGCTTTCTATATACCTTCCAATTTCATCATCATCATCATCACATCATCGTTTTTATCGCCCTAATGTTATTCAATAAAAAGCACAGAACAGAACTCTCTGTAACATGTAACTTTATTTAGTCTCCATTCACTTCCTTTTAGGCCAAATATTATCAACACGCTGTTCTCAACCACCTTCATTCCATGCAGATGGTTGTGTTTAGGAATGTGACGCCGTGTATTCTGGTTGAAATGTACCGACGTTTTAGAGAGACAAGAGGAAGTCATGTATCTGATGACGGAGGCAGTGTGTTTGTATGAAACGTCGGTACGATTGTACCACATTGCACGGCATCACAACCTGGAAGACAGCAAATATTACAGCGCCGTCAGACCCTCAGATCTCAGCGTCAGTTTATGTTCTTCCTTGAAAGTGATAGACCGGGACATGCAGCCATACAGAGGAACCAGACGAGAGACCAATTACATTAGCATTCCTATGGATGACATGGCGCGAGATAAATTTTACTTTTTTCATAAATTGGGGAAGCTGATTGCGGATTTACACGTAGGACGGTCAGAATATTTTTAACACACTCAGTCTTTTTGTTATGCCTGACCTCTGTTTTTATTCGTAAGCAATACGTACGAACCTAGGCCACATTCTGCTTGTTACGCAACTTTGAATAGTAATAGGGGTAACAAGATAGGAAATGTAGTGTGACGTAACAATGAGACGCGTTCACATCTTTGCATCCTAGACTGTTCTCAGATGGTCATATAATTTAAGAACCACGCCACGGATGACTCAAGTCTGAATTTTCGGCAGCATCATGGCTTCGGCCGCTTTATCGCAAGTTGAGAGTGCCTCGTTACCCATTGAAAAGGAGGCTAAGTGGGCCCCAAAGCAGCTCTGGGTACGGTGGCGAAAGACAAAATCTCCGCCGGGAGTGAAACCTCGACCCTCCGGTTTTCCAGCTGGTAGCCTCTGTACTGTGCTGACTGATACAGTCGACTGACGGGACCCGTGGTGGACACAAAATGAACAGCAAGAGAGGCAGTATACTTATAACCTAACACTCAGGCGCGTTCGCGTAACCATTGTCGCCGCGGAGAAGCAATGAGTATTAAATATTATGAGCGTGTGTGTGTGTGTGTGTGTGTGTGTGTGTGTGTGTGTGTGTGTGTGTGTGTGTGTCTGCCTGCCTGTCTATATTATTGCCTTAGTTGTCCGGCGTGCAAAGCACATTCGCCGTATTTTTTGTCCATCTGTACCATCTTCTCCCCCATTATCTCGTAAAGGGCGTGATTTCTGGAAAAATGTCACTGAACATAGAATGTGTGTTTTGATTTTCTCTACAATTTTTTTCTGAAATATTTCTCATTGTAAGAAGAATTCAACGAGATATTATAATAAATGTACATAGGTTTTCGTGTAAAATATCAGTTCTTCTTGTCAGATTTATTAAAAACTTGAATTTTCTCCACAGATTTTCGACAAATATTCAAGTATCAAATTTTGCGAAAATCCGTCCATTGGGAGCCGAATTGTTCCATGCGGACGGACGGACGGAAGGACAGACAGAAAGACAGACAGACGGAGAGACATACAGACAGACAGACATGATGAAGATAATAGTCGCTTTCAAAATTTTGCGAACGCGCCTAAAAATAGTACCGGACAAACCATCGGTCAGTTCAGAGGGCTGTGGACCTAACACAAACAGGACCTGCAACATACCGGACGAACATGTTGCTCACTAGCGTGTGACGTTGAACGGACAAAGGACCTACGGTGCGAGGAGGACCACGAGAATTCTGTCAATAGACGGTCTTCGAGCCGACATTTGAAACCGTGACCCCCATCTACGAACCAGTAAGAGAGCCGCGCGACCGTAACGTCATTTTCTTGCGAACTTGAGAGTTGGGAGCGACACTGCAACAGCTTATTTTAGGGCCCTGAGATTTTGTGTGGTAATAGACCTTCAGAAATCTACGAGTTTTCTGAGGGCAATTACTTTGTGGAATATAAGACAACATGGCAGCTCTGCGAAATGCGTATATAAAGCGACTGTGTTTTGCATTCGGTTTTACATCGCGAACTTTAGAAGTAACATTTCACTATTAGTTAAGTCTAACTGCCAGTAAGTACGTCAACTGGATGGATTCTGCGGTAGGAGAGGAGTCCAGCAGTGACTTTCCTTATCATGTGAACTGTCGGATGACAGAACAAACAGCAGCGTCATGCAAGCGGAAACGTGGCATTTCTGTTCTTTTTTCTGTTGCAAGTCTGTTGCAAGTGTGACGTCACCAGCAACCACACCCACGTCCTTGTAGAGTATCTGCCGAGCGTTCTCTTGCAAGGTTGTGGTTGTCGCAATAATTGAAATACAAAGCGGCCGTCTGGTTGCTAGGTGACGCGATTAATCGCAAGCTCAAGAAGGTCTTAAGCACTAGACTATGAACTGTGCATCTAACTATTTGAAGCATGAGGTTTATCGTAACAGTATTCAAAATTGATTTCCTGCCTCTAGTAAACACACCATCTCTATTACAAATACCATCTGTCTAGTGCTGTTCACGGAAATAATCGCTGTTTATCATCAGAGTCATAGGAAAGTATTGAAAGACTACGTGGAAAATGTAGAGCTTTTTCTTTTACAGTCCGTGGTGCATACATTTACGACTGTGCTTCAAAGGGTCAAGGTGTTATGTGCACAAATAAATAAAATGAATGCGTATTTTTTATGTTGTATGTACCGTGCGCTTTATCCTATGTCTAAATGAACCAACAAACGCACAAGATTATTGACATGTCCCTACAGAACATACACATGTCTTGTATGTTCTGTAAAATACGTTTAATGTGTAACCATACACTATATATATGGATGTAGAAAGTTCTTGTAGTTGTCTGCTAAATAACCCCCTGAAGATGGCAACTCGTTTGCCGAAACATATGTAGGGGTCGCAAATACATCTTATACATGTCAATCTTGTGCAATTGTTGGTTGATTTAGACTTCAAATGAATGCGTGTCGTCGTATATTTGCCCCCGCATGTTTCGTTTCCGAAACTGCCCCATGTTAATATCGTCTGCTGTAGGTTTGGAGCTGACGTCACGTCATTGATCTGAGTTCGGGCTCCAGACATATCCTTTCTCACCCGGTAGGAGCGATATAGAATGATGGATATATTAGCCGTTGCAGTCATAGGATTGGGTCAATGTTATTCACGTAAAGGTCACGAGGCGTTATTTATGCATAGTATGTAAAACAGTGCCGATCCCAGTGGCCGCGCGGTCTAAGACGTGGGTCTTCGGCCGCTCGCTTACTAGGATCGTGGGTTCGAATCCCATCGGGGGCATGGATGTTTGTCTGTTGTGAGTGTTGTGTGTTGTCAGGTAGAGGTCTCTGCGAAGGGCTGGCCGCTCGTCCAAGGAGTCCTACCGACTGTGGTGTGTCTAAAGTGTGTGATCGTAAAGCCTCGAAATGAGGAGGCCCAGGCACCCGAAAAGGGGCTGTTGAGTCATAGGGGGAAAAAAAATGTAAAACAGTAAGACGATGAATGAGAACAGTAACAGTTTGCAGTCGAACACAGCTATTTTCTTTATTAACACAGTTACATGTTTCGGCTAAATACAAGACATCTTCAGGCTGTAAAATAAAGTACAGTATAAAGATAGTGAGTTGATGACATGCTTCTATTCGTGTCTTTGGTTTCCAAAAATCTTTCAGTGAATTTCAATAAGATGTCTTATTTGAAGTGTCTTGAGTAGCTGAATATATGATTAAGATGCAGGCTGGACCGCCAAGGAACCTGGTGTCGATTCTCTGCAGGTGTAACGATTTTCCTCTTCTCCACTCAGCGTCCTATTCAGTGGGTACCGGGCCTCTTTCCCGGGGCGTAAAGCGACCAGGCCGTGAACTGACCACTCTTCTCCATTGAGTGCCCAGGTCAAGCATTCACGGAACTCCACCTCCACGCCCATATATTTTCATAGCGCCGTGTTTAATTAAGCATAGGTACAATTATACGATTTGTTGTTAGAAATGCGCACCTGAAATTGAGTGCTGATTATTTCATTTATAGTCTATTTTGGGACGTTGTCAGCAGCTCAGATTACTTATATAGCGTCGATTGATGTGATAGTGAATAGTGAATAATGAATTTGAAGGAATGTGAAAGAAAACTGTCGTGGTCTATGTTAAATACTATCCCAGTATTTGCCTGAAACGACCGAGTAAAAACTCGAAATCCTCAGGACAGCTACCCTACGGTTAGAGATTTGGAACCCATGACCTACATTGTAAGGAGAGACTGGCGACGTTAGGTTCATGTCCATCCAGTACTTTACGTGAAGCGGAAATCAAAATTTATTGATTTGGTGAAGAAAAGGTACAAATTGGTAAGATAAAGGTAAAGCAACCCCATTACAGGCCTAGACAGGCCCTGAGGGGTCCAGGAGGTTGAGGCTCCCAGATTTGTAGACAATCGGTACATAAAGGTGGTAAGGTTGTCAGCCCTACGCACCGGCCGCCTTTACCCCCCAGGAAATATTCCTGGTACTCATTTCTGTTAGAGGCTGAGTCGACCCCAGGGCCATAGTGCGACCGACACGATTATGTCAAGGAATTAATTCCAATGACACCATCGGGAATCGAACCCGCGACGTTCCGGTTTGTAGCGTAGTGCCTCAACCAACTACGCCACCGCGCGCCCGGTACAAATTGGTACCTAACATAAAATACAAGCGTGTCGTAAGGTCTGCAGTTGTTATATGAAACGATTTTGAGTATGTTGAATATGTAACGAAATAGGAGATAAAATGTATGACTGTTGGTGTACTGTCTGCTGTGGCATATTGCTGCCAGTGCCTCGGTTTGTGTCTGACAGGTGAGCAGCAGACTGACTTTGGATACGTTGTCTTACTGTTCTTTTAAATTTGTGGGGCAGTGAGTGCCAGGCGAAGGTAAAAAGTTAAAATCTCTGTGACTAATTAAGCACTGCGCCATAAAGACATATAGCGTAATGGAGGTATAGCTCCACTCATTCTTAACCTCGGCAGTAGATGAAGGTGAATGGTCATTTTCGTGCTCCGGTTGCTTTACCCCCGGAGAAAGATTCCTCATTGCCTATTGTGTGATGTTGACTGGGACCGAGGGCTGATCTGGATACTGCTGAAAAGAGGAAAAATCTCTGCTCCTGCCGGGATTCAAACCCTTTTCCGCGGTCTTCATTCCCGTAGCCTAGTCACAATACCAATTATGCATTCCAGGACGGGAAAACAGTAGGGTTGTAGCGCCATACTACAGCGGCAATTGCTCCGGCACATTCGTCAGGCAGGTAGTATATACTTCAGGCGACATTTGCTGCCAAAGAGCTCAAATAACGCAAAACTGACGCCTGCACGAGAAATTGGGGGGGGGGGGGGGAGAACTGGCACGTGAAGCCAGTAACCGAAACGTCTGTCGTTTCATTCTGAAATATTGTCTGGCAGACATTTTAAAACATCACAAAGAATGTGGGATTTTACGGTTTGGCACCGGTAAATACATGTGTTAAGATTACTGTCTCTGATATATGACGCCGTGTAATTTGGTAAAAATGTTCCTGTTAATTATATTATCGCACCTGTTTTGTAAACAGGGGCTAACTGCCACTTTGAGCTAAATTGGTTTATGTGTAGCAAATCATTCATTTAATGGTCCTCTATGATATGGAAAAAGATGACAACTGCATCTTCAAGAATAACCAAGATAGGTGAGCGATATCCTTGTAATATGTAAATCGGAGCCACCTTCTTGCTTCTACTGTAAAATTAATATTATGTGGTTTGTCCCCTTTTTACAAAATAGGGATGTTTTCTTATCTTATGTTTATATTATATATTTATATCATGTTATATTTTAAACGGAAAAATCGATTTTCTGAGCTTAAATAATTTAAAATTTTGAGCCAAATAAAGCAAATTAAATAAATAATTCTGTCTTTTTTAAAGTTCATAATTTCTGTTAGGGTCCGGCCATTGTGATTACTCAGCCCGGGCACCAAAAAAACCTATTTACGCCACTGGTTACCACCCTTTATTTCAGAAGGTTCACAAGTTCACACGGACAGCACGATGTTCTCATAAGAATACTGGCGTTTTTTTTCTTTATGAAAGGAAAGCAGGCTAATGAACCTGCTGTGAGTTGCCTTGGAAGTCCAATGGTCCTGTTTTATGTCGTTCTCTGTACAGGATTATGGTTTATCAGCGATACTGCAGCGTTACGTACTGGCACAGACATCAAGCCACCATCTGTTTCAAGTTCTCATTGATTCCGCATCACTGCTAGTGTGTCCGTGCCTTCACATCACCTCTCGACTTTGGTAAGTTTGTGGCAGACATGTCCACGTTAGCAGCAAATAATATTACTGTTTTCTATGGCTCTGACTTTGATGTGTGACATTTGAACTCATAGATGATTTGGACTTTTTCCATCGTATGTTCTGAAATATAATACACTATGTTTACAACTCTTCCCCCTTCTGGCCAACGACTCTACTCTTTCAGTGGCCACGAAACTGCATATATATAAGGCAGCTGTCCGTTCAACCATGACTTATGCGGCACCTGTATGGTGCTCGATCAGTGACTCGACGTACCAACAGCTTGAAATTGTGCAAAACAAATGTTTGCGGGTCATTTCATCCTCTCCGCGATATACGCCCATACTCCGCCTTCGCACTGCCTTGGGTGTCGAATCTATCCAGGCATACGTCCGACGATTAGCAATCCGGTTCTATTCAAACTGTCACTTGCATCCAAATCCCCTCATCGGGGCCATCGGACAATATACTCTCCTAGATTTGATTCATATGTATAAACGATACAAGCATAAACGTCCGAAGCACAGCTTGCTCTAAGTAGAGCAGCTCGATAGGTAGTGTTTTTTCAGCTGTTCATAATTTTTCACTACTCTTACTATGCTATGATTGTCATGGCCACATGTGCGGACAGGGAGGAGTTCCCGAAGATTGTGTGAAGTACAGAAGCTGGTATATGGCACAGTTTACCTACAGTTCTTTGTCAAGTTATGTATGTAATGAAAGTAGTAATAAAGCTCTCTCCTTTAAAAAAAACACTATGTTTCGGGAACAGTATCGATGCCCGTCTTCAGGCTTGCTCCTTCCAAAAACAGCTGTTACTACATGATTATGTATACTGCAATTTAACCCAGAGTAACGTCGAATTTGTAAATACAGCATACTAGGTATTCCAGTAACGCTTTAGAAAATATGCCTATGTAAATTCGAATATGTTGTATTTACTAATTTTATGTTAACCCGAGTTTAATTACAGTGTAAATAACTATAAATAATTATAAAACTTACGAAATGGGCTCAGGCTTTTACAAAAAAATACTGTATGTCCATTATGAATCTGCTTTGTCTCTGGGTGTAGTTCAAACCTCCTGGAAGGTATAATTTTTTCTAGCTACTATTGCGATTTGCTATATTTGTGCTGAGCTTTAGATCGTAATTACCACAGTAAATGCTCTGAGAAGATTTAATGCTTAGGGACACTTCTGAACCTTCATGATCTTCCGAGTCTTAAGATATTGAAGCGGTGTGGACGAGGTGTCAAATCTTCTGGAATGTGACGCAGCGTCACTGGGTATTTGGTTCCCGACGTTTCGAGGCTTCTTAATGGCCCCAACTTCGAGAGTCTTCAGATATATGATCTTTAATTTTAATAATTCTGAGTACAGATTGTGACAAATTAAATCAAGAATATTTGAAATGTAAAAGTATATATATATCAAAAATTTTCAGCGTCTTCAGGTGAATAATTATCACTATACTAGGCAATGTGACAGTTACTTAATAATGTGCTTAATGGGACAGTTACTTAGTCAGGGTTAAGCTACTTTTTTTGTGAACGTAATTGGTTTTCTTTTGACTGAAGCAGACAATTACTTCAATAACAGTTATATGGTTCAGTCTAACACAACTGTCTTTTTATTCAACAGCTACATGTTTCCGTTGAGGTCAACCATCATCAGGCCATAAATACAATATTTAAAAAGCAGATAAAAATGTAATGTACAATACATCATCTTTTGTGTTTTTGTGGGATCCCACAGGTTTTCCAATTTTTTTACAATAAATTGTGAAGTAGTATTGGTCGACAGTAGCTAATTAGTGATTATAAAATTATACATTATTGGACAAATTTAGACCATTACTTATTAGTTTACACTGACACCATCGAAGGAAGTCCAATGGATCGATGGCCTCCTCATCTCCGAGTTCTGACACTTCCTCCTCCAGCTACATGTATTCCCCTTCACTCCTCTAGCCATTTTGTTCGTAGCGTTTGCTGGTACTGATAATGCTTAGACCTACTGCTGGCAAGCGCTTTGGGCTGGTTGAAAGTGAATATAACAGTAGGCAGTAAGGGTTATGTACGGTTGTGGGACGCACGTGTACAGTTTATCTTTAAGTGCTAAATGTTGCGGTTATGGTTTCTGGGAAGTTATGGTATAAAAAACTGTAATCCTCGGACCTGTAAGGGTCTTTGTTGTACTAAATTATTTATTTGCCTGTGTAGTTATGTTCATTACTGTTGCAGTGTTGCCAACGTCATGAAAGCTGCCGACATGGACACGCCAGTGGCAATCAAATTTCTCACAGCTGGCACTGCTGCTTGTGTAGCAGACTTTGCGTCCTTTCCATTGGACACCGCTAAAGTTCGCCTGCAGGTAAGATTATGTGTGTGTGTGGGTGTGGGTGTGGGGGTGTTCATGTCTTGTCGGCAGAATGCAGGACAAATTGACAACACAAAGTTTGCTAATAAATCCTTTCAGAATGTGGAAAATTTCAAATATTTGAGAACGACAGTGCCAAATCAAAATTGCACGCACGAAGAAATTAGTAGCAGATTAAATTCAGGAAATGCCTGCTACCATTCTGTCCAGAATATTTTGTCTGCTTTTTTACTGTCTAGAAACATTAAGATTAAAATATACAGAACTGTTGGTTTATATGGGTGTGAAACTTGGTCCCTCATTTTACGGGCAGTATGTAGTCTGAGGATGTTCGAGAGCAGGATGCTGAGGAAGATGTCGGGGAATAAGAGGAAGGAATTGGCAGGGGGATAGAGAACATTTAATAATGAGGAGCTGTGTGTGTTTTACGTCGCCCTCGGTGGACTAGTGGTTAGCGTGCTCAGGATTGAGCAAAAACCTTGTGCGATCAGTGAGCCGGTCACTCACTACAGAATGCACACTTACCGACTAGGAAAACCTTCGGGATGAAATCCCAAAAAGAAGGAGGCTTTGGCCCACCTCGGGCTGTAACGCCATGGAAGAAGAAGAAGAAGAAGAAGTGTGTGTTTTACTCCTTACCAAATATTCGGGTGATCAAATCAAACAGGATAAGGTGGCAGGGAAGTGTGGCACGTATGGGGGAGAAGAGAAACGCATAGAGAATTGTGGTGGCGAAACGTGAGAGGGAAGTGATTACTTGGAAACCCTAGGCATAGATGGTAGGATCATATTAAAATGGATCTTAAAGGAAGAGTTTGGGTTGTCTTAGAAGGATTCGTCTGGCTTAGGATAGGGTCAGAGTGGTGGGCTGTTGTTAACATGGTAATGAACCTTCAGGTTCCATAAAATGCTCCAGGGAGTTAAGTGCAGTTTCGGATTTTGATGTGCAGAATTAGTTGGGGATAAAAAAGTTTTTATATAAAATTTGAAAAAGTACTTATTCATTAAATCTTATTATTCACTTGAAGAAATCTGTACTTGCTGTGCTCACACAGCGCACCAGAAGTCGTGGTTATCAGTATATATACAGGGCATACACAAAAGAATGGTGCGGTTTCAAAAGTGAATAAAAAATTTATTTCTCACCTTACACGGGCACAACATACACCGTCAGCGGCGGCAACTGTCCAAGTTTCTCATTTGGTAATTACAATCCTTCAATGTGTGCACCCTGGGTCACACGACAAACATCCACACGGTAATCAAACTCATCCCAGACCCGGTGTAGCATGTCCGCTGTAATGGCCTGCAGTGCATGCGTTATCCGATCACGAATTTCATGGATGGACGTGGGCAATGGTGGTACATAAACGCTGTCTTTAACGAACCCCCAAAGAAAGAAATCGCACGGTGTAAGATCTGGCGAACGGGGTGGCCAAGGGAGAAGGTTCTTGTCTCCATTTGCAGCAGCACGTCCGATCCAGCGCTGTGGAAGAACACGATTGAGAAGCACTCGTACATTCCTGTGTCGTGTGACCCAGGGTGCACACATTGAAGGATTGTAATTACCAAATGAGAAACTTGGACAGTTGCCGCCGCTGAAGGTGTATGTTATGCCCGTGTAATATGAGACATAAATTTTTTATTCACTTTTGAAACCGCACCATTCTTTTGTGTATGCCCTGTATATCAAACAAACAATGCACTTTACAATCTGCACGGATATTACTTTTAAAAGAGTAGTATATTTCACCTTACAGTGCTTTGGATCCTAAGGTAAGTGGCACTAGTGGTGCACCCTTCTCACAAATTCACACATCTGAGGTGCTGTTATTGCTGACTGCAGGAAATTGAGAATTTCAGTGTTGGGGTGGCCTGCAACACATTCATACAAAATTCTGTGAAAATCGGTCAACTGGTTCACAGGTGGAAGTACAGGGTGGGTGGGAAGTAAGTAGGCATTGAGAAATGGTTATAACCTCTACATTTCCAATACAAAGATAATGAAAATAATTGTTACATGTACCATTTTAAATGGGAATATGGACGCATAGCTTAAAATTCAATGTAGGCACCGGCGGCATCTGAAGGTAGCGGTCGGCATTCATGGTGTCATGCAGAAGATATGGGCCGATGACCCTAGTTGCCGTCATTCCGCACCACGCAGTCATTTTTGGACGATTTTGCATCTTCTCCACCGTCACTTCGGGATCGTGTGCCGCCCAGTAATGGCAATTATGTCGAATGACGAAACCGCCGATATGGAAAACGGCCTCGTCGCTCCAGAGAATGTTTTCAAACAGTTGTGGCCAATCCTTGCGCGAACCCAGCATCAACTCCCCATATTCCATTCTGCGGTCACAGTCTTCAGGTGTCAGCTCCTGCACGCAATGAGGTTTCCACGGGCGAAAATGCAAGTCTTTCTCTAACACCGTACGTATTGTGTGCCTCGACAGTTATTTAATGCCTACTTACTTCGCACCCACCCTGTAGAGGGGACACAGACAGCATGACTGTCTCAAAAGCCTCCTTTTTAGGCGCGTTCACAAAACTGTGAAATCCGACTATTAACTTGAGATCTGCGCTCTTCTGGCATATTACGGAGCGTGGAGTGGTAACCCTTTAGCGACGTTTCGGGACAATGTATCGATCCCATCTTCAAAGCTCAAGATGTCCAAGAAGATAAATAAATTTTGTCATGTCTCTCTGTCCGCCCGTCTGTCCGCATGGAACAACTCTGAATTTAATAAAATTTGATATGTGAGGAATTTTTTTGTCGAAAATTTGTCGAGAAAGTTCAAGTTTGATAATGTTACGTCATACATAGTACATTGCCTGTCTTTTTCGTCTTTAGGAGGGACTGTGTAATAAAAAATGAGAAAATGAAAATTGCTGTAGTGGTGTATGAATAATATGAAGTTTGAGGTTCTCACGGCACTGCAAACCACTTGGACGTGATACCGTGGCAGGGGCGCACGCAAGGGGGCTGCATCCCACCCCCAAACCCCCCAAAACCAAAATTTAAAAAACACGCATCTTGTAGATATGATGTCAAAAGTTTTAGGTGATTTACCCTTCATCCGAAATCAGCCACTGAAATCGGCTGATGACTAGTACATTACAATTTTGAAAAATAAGGTAATAAACGTAAAAAAAAAAAGAAACAAGAATGTGGGACACAGATTGAGTCATGGAACATGTAGTTATATTCATACGTATATAAATGCAGTTGCAAACAGTGTTATGTTTTACTTATGACATGATTTTTATAACATAGTTTTTAAAATCAAACATAAATTATATGTAGCCTCTAGGTCAGCCCCCCCCCCCCCCACCTCCACCCCCAACGAAAAATTCTGGGTGTGCGCCTGCAGTCTGCTACGTGAACTGAATTAGCTCTGTCTGCAGGCAAACTAACAGACTTCATGATGTCAAGCTGAAGGAACACACTGTCATTCTTCACTGTCATAAGAACATGAAATCCCCAATACAAACTCAGTTTACGCACAGCACACATGCATGAACACACGCACACACGTCACAGTCGTTTTGACGTGTGTGATGTTTTATATGGAATTTCAGTTAAGCGTGCATCCATGTGGTTAAAGTTGAAAAGACACGAAATAATTGGATTTTTAGTTAGTTTGTTAGTTACAAATGGATATAACTGATTGCAGATACAGGGTGAGGGACGTGCACCGGTAGCTGTGAATGCTGGTAGTGCTGTATTGGTGCATGGACCTGCTGCAACCCAGTACAATGGCCTTTTCAGCACCATTATTACCATAGCACGCCAAGAGGGTGCCAGGTATGTGCATCCTTAAGTAAGATTTGAAGCTTTCATGGTGAATAAATGCATTATAATCATCTTCTGTAATCTGCCACATCACGGTTGACTTAAAAACTAACATTTCTGAGATTTCCTCTATCTCCATTGTGAGTGTTGATATAGGGAGTTGCCATAAATTGCTGCTATGTATATAATTGCACTGAATGATAGATATGTATAAATCAGTGTGTTAATGTCACTGCCTCAGACAACCTTGATGACAGAGACAGAACAAGTGATGGAAACTTGCATTTTAGCTCAACCATGGAGCAGCTGATCATCTAAAAAGATGTTAGTGTATATATTTGCTTCACGTTTTCATAAACTTGGTGACATGTGTAAACACTGGCGTAATCTAGTGAGTGATTTTGGACAGGTCCTTATTGCACCACCAAGCATCAGAGCATTCAGTTCCTCATGAACCCTCTCACGTCAAATGTTTCACTGTCCAGTCACATTCCACTCAAATTCTGACATGATACATTGAGGCAGTCAAATTCCAATCCAGAGTTTTGACTGGGTATGATGATCTAGAAGTAATATTCTAGTCATACTTCATGTTGTCTGGCAATTTGTAAATCACATTTCAGCAAAATATTGATTGAACATCATGTATAAGACACAAGTCTCATATCTGGGAAGTCACACTGTTGTCCAATGATGGATTTTTGTGTGTTACATATGTAGTGTCAGTGCTTCATGTGTTATGTCATGCAATCAAACATTGATTTTATCCACCTGCTGTGTCATTTAATATTGTGCAGGAAAATAATTGCCTAAAATGTTGCATATTTTTTGAATAGCTTTTAACACTGTTTCTCAAATAGTGGGACCTGATATTTGGCTAGGTTGGATATGGAATTCCAAAATAAGGACTCTTATTGTAAGATCTGAGGTTTCCATGGCAGTCTGCATTTGTGTATCAGTCTTCTGGGTGGTGACCCTGTGTAGTTTAGTAGGTGGTTACAAATGTTTCAGAGGAATATACTGCCTCACTCTCCAAGGTTAAAGCATTTAGAGTGAAGTTACAGCCAGGGATCTTCCTCCTGTTTTTTGACTAACCACATTCCTCGCTGCCTGTATAACCTGGCTACATTCTCACCCTCGTCACTTCTGCACTGAACATGCCCTCTGAAATGCTGATAGTCACCTCAAAAACTCGTGGTTTCACAGCTCAGAATATAGCAGTATGAACTCCTTTTCCATGAGTGTCACAGTCTTCTGAGATATGATGCCATGTAGTTTGGTAGACACCTACCAATCTCTTGTAAGAACCTCCGGCTTCCATCTACAGGGTAGAAGACAGAGGCAGCAGGTTCCTCTAAAAGTTTGTACAAATGAACCAAACTACACAGTGTCACAGGCAAAAATATTTAGTATTCCTCTTAACACAGCTATTTTTATTTAAAAACACATGTTACAAGAATTTATATAACTGGCTACATGTTTCGGTCACATTTAATCATTTTCAAGTAAGATAAGGGATATGGGAAGTTAACTGTTTTTATGATCTTGAATGTAGTTCTTTCAAACTTTTAAATTCATTAAAAAATCATTTAAAATATTATGATTATGCCAAAATTATAACCATGTTAAAAGTCCTGTCGATATGTTGTAATAACACTTTAATGCAAAAACACGTATAAATAATGAAGTTAATATAATAGTTTTAAAAATCAATGTTCTTAATATGTATGTATGCTTCTTTTTATTTAGCTGATGGTAGTTGAGCTCAAGAGCTCAGCTACCATCACTAGAAACAAAGAAAAACTGAACAACAAACATATAATTTTGAAAAACTGGTTTTATACTATGTAGGTGTTCGAACAATTATATATAAAACATTGTTTCTTAAAACTATTACCTCAACTTTGTTATGTTATACTACTTTACACATAAGGGTTATTACAATACATTGACAAGATTTTCAACATGGTTATGAATTGTGGCATAACCATATTATTATTATTATTACAGTGGTCCCTCAATAATTCGGACCCCAGTAATTCAGATTATTATTATTATTATTATTATTATTATTATTATTATTATTATTATTATTTTGTACTTTTAGGTATATCGTTTCCACTCTAAGGAGTTTTACTATGGCATAGAGTGATGATTTTTTGTATGTTACCTGTACCATGGAGTTTCCATTTGGTAGTACAGATTCCCACATATTCCAGACCACCTCACCCCTATATGGTCCGGATGACCAAGGGCCTGCTGTATAAATTTTTTTCTAATGAATGTAAGTGCTTAAAGAGTTACATTTAAGATAATAGGAACAACAACATCATACATCCCAGTATATGGCTTGACAGTGGTCAAGCATGATGGAAATATATAATCAATTATAGAAACCGTTGCCCACATATTAGTTGTGCACAGTAGACTGCAACAAGTTGAAATGTACACAGTGTAACAGTCCTCATACTCTCTGCCATGAGAACGTCAAATTCTTTTATTTCTTTACCATTTGCTGTTAATATTAGTTAGTCTTCCTCATGTGTTTTTTATGCAGTACGCAGATGGTGGCTAAGGTACTTGTTTCTGAGTCTTACCTTGCTTACAATAAGTGACATGTCACCATTAATATGTGACGGCCAAGGTTGAGTCGCAGTGCAGGTATTGGATGAGCTCTCATTGCAGGAGTCTGTACAACGGGTTGTCTGCTGGATTGCAGCGCCAGATGTGCTTCGCCTCAGTCCGCCTGGGACTATATGATTCTGTGAAGACTGTGTACCAGCCACTTCTAGATGGTACGCCACAGCTACGGCCAGTTACACTAAGCTGTGCACTGCACATGATGCCACTGGTAGCCACTTGTATTCATGTGACTGCAAGTCCTTGCAAGCAAAGATAGCACCTTCAAACTGGCCATGGCCATGATTATGTCCTTGTGCTCCTACCATTCAGCAGTATATACTGTAGTTACTTGCCTAATGTCCTTCATTTTAGGCTCATTCACATCTATATGAAGCCCTTATTAAAATTTCTCTCTCTCCAGGTGTCTGTGTACATAAAACAGCCTGAGTACAACCAAATGAATCTTATTAAATTTTACTGTGACACATTTAATAAAAATTTGTTAACACATTCCACTTTTGGTTAAAATCAGACAATAATGGACACTTGTAGATTCTGATCATGTGAGATGTGATGCAGTGTCACATGTTACATCTTATATGAAGAACTACATGCCTTTCTGTGAGCATCTCAAGCATGATGTGATATTTATCAGAATAAAGAATATTTAGAGCAGAAATGGCAGATAAAAATAAACAGTGCATTTTTGTAAGTCTTAAGTCCTTGAGATAATTAAACAAAAGAGCATGAATGTGTCAGTATTGTTATGCTGTATGTACATTCTCTAATTATTTCCCTGCTCATTTTAACAGTCAACATGAGGGAAAGGGGGAGGAATTATACAAACTATTTTTGTTAACATCGTATTTGTACTACATTACAGTAACTGTCACATCAAAGGACATGTGTTTCCCCTTTACAATTGCAGTCGTCTTTTTATGCACCTTTGCAGAGGAAGTCGCACTGGTCCTTGTGATAGTTTGTGTGCTGCTTAAATACAAATAAGGACTATGACAGTAAAAATGTCTTGTACCTGCTTTGAAGGGTAGATGTCAGTAGGTACTGCAGTCAGAGGGACAGATTTCAAATGAGTTTTTGTGGAGTTGGTGACAAAAACTGACTAACACATCATGAAAAAAGTAAGGGGAGGATTTTTTCAGTAAGAGAGAATAAGTGTAAATTTCCTATCCATAAGCAGAAGTGCAGGGGGACATTAAGTGAGTAAAGACGGAGATTTGGTGACTTATAAAGCTGCAGTTATTCCATAAGTTGTGGTGTAATGTTTAGAATTCCTTTAGATTTGGGGTTTCCTAGGTTCAACCCTTAGCCCAGAGACTGTTATAACTGAGATATGTGGCCTAGGCAGATGCGTGGATATAACTTGAAATATTTTTGACCATTTCCATATCCTTCTGAATTTACCACTCAAAGTGATCGTGCCTATTTTTGCTATTTAAAGTCATAGTAGATGAAACGTTCACTTGCGAGATTTCAGGCTTTTGCCATGGTGTAGTTGAGGCCTTCACTTTTCTGGGATGTTATGGAACATGTGTTGGTAGTCTGCTTGACCCTTGAATGTTGGACCAATAGGCTTCCAGAAACGTC
Organism: Reticulitermes speratus; assembly: GCA_021186555.1. Lineage (NCBI taxonomy): Eukaryota > Metazoa > Arthropoda > Insecta > Blattodea > Rhinotermitidae > Reticulitermes > Reticulitermes speratus. Next base: position 2,099,277 of record JAJKFL010000004.1, read on the forward strand.
GGTAAACAGGTGCGAACATACCCTACTGCAGAAAATCTCAGAAGAGGAAGGGCCTCAAACATTCCCTTATATTTGAGGATCAACAAACTGTCTTCAAACTTGGCAGGAATTACACCTTGCAGCAGCTCAAGGGTGAAACATGACCATGGGAAATTTTGCATGTGAGAGTAGCTTGTAACAGGGCAGCATGTGGGAGAATTCTGTAGCTCTTTAAGTTGGCATTACTGATATCACTTACTTGTATGGAGCAATTAACAGGACTGCTACTGATACACAACACCTCACTCTGAGCCACTGTAAGCTGTAGGCTGAACTTTAAACTGTTTTGTAGTGTCAACCTGTGGCATCATATGCAGATAGCTGGGTGATCCCTGTTCAGAACTTAGAGTAACATGAACAAATTAAGAAAGAAAGAAAGAAAGAAAGAAAGACAGAATAACTTGTTGAAATGGCTTGTGTGGCAGCAGTTATTTGCCTGGCTTGCAGGTAACCGCAGTGGTGGTTTGCATGTTGGGACACGGATTGCTGCAGGTCTCACAACAGGTGCTCTGGCTGTTTTACTTGCTCAGCCCACTGATGTTGTGAAGGTGAGGTTCCAAGCACAGCAACGAACACTGGGAACAGGAACTGTGCCACGCTACACATCTACACTGCAGGCATACCAAATGATTGCCAGGCAGGAGGGTGCTCGTGGACTTTGGAAAGGTGAGCCACATGGGTAACAGAAGTGCAAACACATTACACACTGCATGTTGTCAATAGTTCTTTACATTAATTTGTTTCAGAAACAATCAGAAGTACAGGTACTATAGTGCACAGAATCATGCATTGAATTTCTGACAGAGCTATCTAATAATACAAATACAGTACTTACCTGGTGACACCAGATATGTTGACATTTATGTCTTTAATTTGTAGGTCTTCGTGCTATTTTTGCTCTAAAGTACGTGCCAGTTTTGTATGAAATCGCATGTGTTCTATGGAGAGTATAATGCATTTGCACATCTTTGTTGTTGTTATTTTTGTTGTTATTGTTGTTGTTGTTTACTGTAATGTTGCATGGTTATTGTTATATGCATGAAATCGTAGATGATTCCTAGTAATGAAACAGCAGTGGACACCACTCACATCACATGTTAAAAAAAACTACATATGATCACCTAACAAAGAGATGAGCGGGAGTATGATGACAGGAAATAAATGTGGAACCAGAAGGATTTTATTATCTACAAATTTTACAAGTAGCACACACCACTATGTGTCACAATTAGGTTAGGCACATTTTATCAGCATATCATTCTTCTCCTGCTCATACTACTACCACAACTACTATTATTATTGTACTACTACTATTACCACCATTATTATTATTATTATTATTATTATACTACACTACACTATACTACTACTACCACCACCACCATTGTTTTCTTGTACCACCCCACAACCTTTCCCTTTTAATTCTTCCCAGCTCCTTCCCCTCTTCTTGATGACCTCCAGAACCTCGCTGATCCCTCTTGTTCTGGTCATCCAATATATCTCTCTCTTCTTTAAAATTTAATTATAATGCCCTTTCTAAATGACTTTGCTCTATACATTCCTTTTAAATTTTGGTCCTTTCTCTTCTGACCGGAAATATGGTGCTGATGAACTCAGGTTTCCACACGCGAAAGAATTTCACCGCAAATTGGGCACACGCCCTCAAAAAGGTTCGCCAGCCCGCTCCTAGGCCGAAAAAATTTAAATAACACCGGCTTGAAAGGGACGCCAATTACTATTCCGCCCGGAGCACCCACGTGTCTCGTGCCGGCCCTGTTCAGATATATCAAATGGATGAAAATTGAATTTGTTCACTATATTTAGCAAAACCTACATTTACTACGTTTATTTGAAATGTCTTTTGTCGTGTAGAATGACTACTTAACCTATCTGCACCAACAAACGGTTTGTATACTGTCATGCCGTGCGCCATCCCTTCTGCAAACATACTTAAATGCACAACACAAAGGGCTGCTAATGATTGCTGTGCTGCCATTTGTGATAGTACATGGTTTAGGAAGTTGAGTGGGCTGCAGGTGACTTTTGGAGGCCAGATTTAAGTGTGCTTCAATGGTGTGTAGAAAATGATTATGGATAAAATAACGCTTTTTGTAGGGGAGGGTAGCTGAAGTTTGAAAACGTGGACATAGTTTAAAGATAGACGGAGGCCGGGAAGTAAGTGAGATCTTGTGTTTAGTTTTATAATGCACCCAAAAATGGTAATAGAGACTGCTGCAAATGTTCATAGAAGGTAAAACTCGTGACATTGATTGTAGTACATCAAAAGAGCTTCATGTGCCAGCTGTCTTTGTACAAGTATTTTTCAAGAGCAGCAACTGATTTGTGTTTGTAAGACTGAAGTATTAAAGTATCGCAGTAGATAGTTTAGTTTCTTTATATATACACCGATGAATCGTATGTTGTGTGGGGACTTCCTGTATTGTCCTTCCACATGCTGGGGCACATTAAGGCTGGTCTGTCTTCCATTTTTCACTGGTGTGTAAAGGTGCATGTGTGCTTTCTCCCACAGAAGACACAATGCTGTTGTCTATCCTGCACCATTAGTTGGCGTTTCAGCACCTTTTGCTTCAGGTGAGCAGGTTTCATTTATGGTGTCATGTTTATGTAACAACACACACCAACAATTTTGTAATGTCTCTACTCTGATCCAGGGACACTCCCCAATGTGGGCCGCAATGCTATCGTCAATGTATCTGAGATTGTGTGCTATGACATCATCAAGGAACTAATCTTGCAGTACAGCCTCATGAAGGATTCCATACCATGCCACTTCACATCTGCTGTCATTGCAGGTACGACAATAGGTTCCTCTTTATGAACATCCAGAACACAGTGAAATGGTTCATCTTTCTATTTGCATAAAGTAACAAGCAGAAATACATGATGTGGTTGCTTTCCTTGTTAGTATCACAATATAAGGTAGCTGTAAGTTTAAAGAATGACTAACACTTAAATAGAAATTAAAATATGCCCATGTCATAAATTGGGAATGAGGAATTAAATCATATCCAAAAATTGTACCACTGTACTTGCACACCACTTCAACCCTTCAGTGACACTGGGGTTTAAAGTCCAACTACTGCCTGGGGTGGGGGGGATGTTAAATTTATAGTACCCTTACATGCACTAATGATTGTATCGTGTACAAAGGCTGGCAGCATGTGAGGAATTAAAGGCCTGTATAGTGTACCAAGGCCAGCATTGAAGGGATAACAGCTGTAGCTGCCACATGTACTGGTAGAAATGTGGAGATAAATTTCATAATATCTGTGGGCATTCTTCATTAGGTATGTGGTAGGACACAGAAAGGTTGCATTTATTTACATGTATGTACTAGGCAGACTCTCACACATTCAGAAATTGGTATCAGTCTTGCAGCAGAAGCTTGAAATATGTAGCAGGATAATGCAGGCTACCTAACTGCAGTACTTTACTGAATAAACCAGTACTCTCCTTAATTACAATGATTGCTGCTCTTTAGTTTAGTAAGTTAACAACTAATTATTTTCACTGGTGCTCAGTTTTACTGTCCCTCATCCTCCAGTCAATGTGGTAATATGAAAATGTGATGAACAACATGATGGGAGGTTTCTGTAGTTCCATCTGATGGTACATTTGTGTGTAACTTAATAAAATTAAAATAAATTTATAGAAGTTTCCTTTCTGAAACTGAAACTTTAGCATTAATCTTTTCAAGGGAACTGTCTGTGGCATAATCATTTGCATTGTTAAACTACCTAAGGCTTGGTTATGCCTGTGTTTGCAAGAATGGGGTGTTACACACTTCATATGCAGAGTGGTAAGTTCTTACCTGGTGTAGATTTAATGATACATGCATGTCTCTGTTGTCATTACAAGCCAGTTCCAGATGTTAAAATATGCCTTGTTTGCTAGTTAAAACTACTTATACTGTATATTTACTTACATTCAACCATGATGTTATCAAAAGCCAATAATAATTGCACAACATCCTATCATAACCTCATCGATAGCTTATCATAAGTGGGTGAAAGGAGTGAGTAGTGATTGGTAGTAAGCAGCATGTGTGAATGACTTTCGGTAGTTAAAGTAAGCTTGGTGCAGTTTTCATTACAGTACAAAACGCAAGTACATCCAGTATCCGATGGAGCTCTCTAAATGAGACTCGAGTTTTCCCCATTATGATAATTACAGACTAGATAAAATCCATGCCATGACTCAGGCATTTAACCCCAATTTCTCACCACAGAGGACCAGGTTCAATCCCAGCCTATTCCATATGGGATTTGTGATGGACAACATGGCTCTGGGACAGGTTTTTCTTGAGTACTTTAGTTTTCACCTGTCTTTATCATTCTGCCAGTACTCCATGCTCACATGTTCATCTACCACTAATGCTCTATATTCTTAGACTTTTACAGTGTTTTTAAACAAAGTGCTTCACTCTCAAAGACTAGATTTTTCTGTGCCACCTCCACACCAACAGTATTGTACATAAACTTACATGCTTAAATGGCAACAATATGCTTTTATTTGTTCTACTAGACCACATGTTTCAGCAATGCTGGTTGATTATCAGGATATGAACAAGATATGAATATTACACAAAATACCAGTTACATGTTTCATTGTTATTAGTTAAACAAGAATCAAATACAGGGGATCCCTTTCACTGTGTGCCTGAGCACAATAGCTGTCACAGGATATCCTGATGGAAGATGCAAGCTTTCTATGATAAAGCTGCCATATTCAGGGGCACAATAAAAGGGACACGCTATAAGTGATTATATGTGAATGAGTGCGTGCGCACATGTGTGTGTGTATGTGTGTGTTGGGGGTCTTTTATGTTACGGCACTGTGTAATTTGGTGGGTACTGCCATTTTGAAGTTCCACACTACCTCTGTCTTTAGGGTTAAAACAGGAATTGGCAACTTCTTCCCAAAATATTATGGAACTACATGATGTCATGATCCAGAATGCCTGTTTTAATCTTATCAACCTGGGGTGACAGATTGCTCCTATGTGAAGACAATAGTAAAGCCATTGCTTTGGGTCCCCATGAGCACCAAAATAAAACAGAGAAACTACATCTACGAGTATATGGAGACTCTAAGAATGCACTAAACTAATTCAGTCATAAAATCAGAGAGCTGGAGGGCAGGTGGTTATGTTATTCAGCATGAGGGGTTACTTTGAAAAGGAACAGTTGTTAAATTAAAGATGAATTTGAGACGCAATGGTGTAGGCATAGAAGTCAGAGCATGTATAGCTACATTCATTAGACAGAGGTGACTGAGCTGTTGCATGCTTGACCATCTCCCTATACCCACTGAATAGGTAGTCTGGGTGGCCTGTGTTGAAGAGAAGAATCTTGCCTCTGCTGGGAAGTGAATCTCAACTGGCTAGTTGTCCAGGCTGTAGCATAGTCACCATACTGACTGAGCTATCCCACCTTTAAAATTATTGTTAAAGCAAATGTTAATCTCTTTTTTGATAGTAAAACTGCAACTTGCTTTCACTAAGATCTTAGAAAAGGAATGTGAACTACATTGCAACCCAGGGGGACACAAAGAGAGGGAAACATTGAAAATAGTACAAGTGGTCCCATTGAAAGTAAAAGCTCATGATTCTGAGTGGTCAAGAAGTCTTAGTTCTTGATGCACCATAGACATACAGAAGGCCAATGCTAGTATTGCGATAAAAATGTCTGTATCACGGTGCCAGCATATGGTGACTACTCAAAAGCATGTAATCAAAGTCTATAATATGTAGTGCTTAGGACTTGCATTCAGGAGATTTATGTTTCAAATGTCAACTAGAGTGCTGGTTATACTGACTGAAATTTTGCATTGTTTCTGTTCCTAAAGGTGAAGATATGGGTATACCATGCTAAGGTTGTGGAAAGAACCCCCATGGATGGTGGGGATGATGGCATTCAAGACTCCCCACAAGAAGCCTACCGTTGTGTTTGCTGTATACCCACTGACCTTATTGACCAGGCAAAACCACTTGTCAGTAACAAGTGTTACCACATGCATATCACTAGTAACCTTTGGTAAAGGTAAAGTTCTCCCTAGAACAGGCCACGAAGGCCCAGAGGGGGAGTAGAGGTATAGCTCTACTCTTTCTTTAACCCTGGCACTGGATGAGGGTGGGTGGTTAACTCCACGCCCCGGCCGCTTTACCCCGGGGAAAGAGACCCGGTACCCATTGTATAGGAGGCTGGGTGGGCCCCAGGGCCGGTCTGGACGGGTGCGGAAAATGTCGCCCCCACCGGGATTCGATCCCCGGACCGTCCAGCCCGTAGCGAGTTGCTATACCGACTACGCTATCCCGGCCCACGTAGCAAGCTTTGGGTGAGCAGAAAGGCTAGATAGTTGGGAGGGGGGGAATACGTTTGAAGAGGGATATGGAGTTTACTGATCTATGTGACTTCTTGTGCAGCCTTGGTATGATGAATATATATTCACAGCAATATTTATATGATGTCTAAAATAACGAAGTCTGTAAAAGAAAGCATAATTTCGTTAAGTTATGGTTTATGTGTCTGATGGTCTGTGCTACAGGATTCTGCACAACAGTGGTTGCATCCCCTGTCGATGTGGTGAAGACAAGATATATGAATTCTACACAAGGGGTGTACCGCGGTGCAGTAGATTGTGCAATGCGCATGCTGGCCGAAGAGGGGCCTGCAGCTTTTTACAAGGGGTAAGTACAGTTGGATACAGCGGTAACTTAGTTCACATGTAACATATGGTTTTGTTTCAGGACTGAAGAATGTCATCTGCAGCCACAGTCCTGAGAATTTCACTACTGAACTTCCTTTCCTCATCACTTCATTAAATTACTCCCTGCCTGTCTAATTAGATTGCCATGCCATTATTCAGTCCTAGCCATTGAAATCTCACTGCTAATACCCACGTTAAATCTCAATGTAGTTCACGTTGGATTTCTGATGAAAAAATGGCACTTGGGCAGGTTTTTCTCCTGTACTTAATTTCTCCCTGCAGTTATCATTCCACCAATGCTTCTTACTCATCTGCCATCAAGGGCTGTTACAATAGGATGCAGTAGCAAAGGACTCAGTCTCACCACACTCTTACAGCTGGTACAATAGGCTGCAGTACCAAGGGGCTCAGTCTTGCTCTCCTGCTACAGCTGGTACAGTAGGCTGCAGTACCAAAGGGCTCAGTCTTGCTCTCCTGCTACAGCTGGTACAGTAGGCTGCAGTACCAAAGGGCTCAGTCTTGCTCTCCTGCTACAGCTGGTACAGTAGGCTGCAGTACCAAGGGGCTCAGTCTTGCTCTCCTGCTACAGCTGGTACAGTAGGCTGCAGTACCAAGGGGCTCAGTCTTGCTCTCCTGCTACAGCTGGTACAGTAGGCTGCAGTACCAAGGGGCTCAGTCTTGCTCTCCTGCTACAGCTGGTACAGTAGGCTGCAGTACCAAGGGGCTCAGTCTTGCTCTCCTGCTACAGCTGGTACAGTAGGCTGCAGTACCAAGGGACTCAGTCTTACCGTCCTGTTACAGCTGCTACAGTAGGCTGCCGTGCCAAGGGACTCGGTGTCACCCAACTGCTACAGCTGTTACAATATGCTGCAGTACCAAGGGACTTCAAGTCCCACTGCAGTGTTGTAGCTGGCCCCATAGGCCATGGTACTCAGGAACTGGTTTTGAATTTGGCACTGTACCTTACTATCTTGGCTATTACAAAAGTCTGCCAGTGAATATAATTTTGGCCCACTTCCATGTATCACCACCTGTTATCAAAACCCATATATTACTGATTAAGTCTCAGAACCCAAAATTCAGTACTGTTAACATCAAAGCCTACCATTGGTCCTTACTTTTATGAGGAGGGAGAAAGGCATGCTCGCACTCTTGTCACACATAAACATTTACTGTGTGGTAAACTGGCACCTGTTTGTACAGATTTGTACCTTATCCTGATGGAACACCTATGTTGAGAGGGTATACAAGTGTAGTTAATTTACTGATTTTTTTTTACCATTTTAAAGCCTTTATCCTTCAAATTTAATCTGCTTAAATAAATATATTCTAATATTATTCAAATAATTTTAGGTCCTCACTGGCAGGACCCTGTACAGCCTGTGATTGATGACTTTTTAATGTACAGACATACCCTGCAGAATCTCTCCCCACTTAACATTTTTTCAGATAGAACACCTCTAGGTGTTAAATACTCAAACTTCATAAAACGTATCTCTCAACGCAACATTTTTCGGCTGATGTTTTTATAGGAAACATTTATATTAACATTCCAAAAATTCGATACAACAAACGATGTGCGTGCAAACTCTACATGTTACTACATACAAAGCAACTGTTTGTTAACAACCATATTAATTGTTTGGTGATCAGATAGCGGTGTTTTAAGCCTTTTACATCCTAACATGATAGTTTGTTACTTATATATAGGCGTTTTACTGTGTTTTAGTTACATTTTAGGAAATTAGGTATTGTAATGCATTATAATTTTTCCCGTTTCAAATGATGGGAAATAGACTCCTGGTTAGTGTTTTCGTGCAGAACGTCTGACTTTCAGGAACAGATTACTGACATTAAGTGGGAGATGGCTGTACTGTGTTTATAATTTGTTAGATTTTTAACCACACTTGCACACCCCTTTATGGCCTGATCAAATATATATATGTACACACACACACACACATATTTTGTCCAGGATGATGATATGTATGTTAAAATGCAATTATATTCAGGCACAGACAGTGCTGACATGTCATTAAACCCACACACCCACCCTGTTCAGTACAATCATGAACCAGGTCCACCTTTTTTTCCACTCATGGCAATTTTCCTAATGTTAGTCTTAATACTATAGTCCCATCATCTTTTTGGTCTCCTAATACACCACTTCCCAAGAGTATCTGCAACTGAAATGCTGAATGCCAAGCTGCAGGTCCATTTCATTAAAACATCCTCAATTTCATTGCCACAACAAACTGAACTGTAAATGTAAGATTATACATGTTGCAGCTTCACTCCTTCATTCTGTCGCCTGGTGTCATGGAACATTGTGATGTGGATCACATATGAGCAGTTTAAGACTACAGTCAGCAACATGTGGCAGCAGCACAACTGACTCCACAAATTGTGTGTTTAAAATCAAGCCAACACAACAACTTGGATTTTCTCATTAGACATTGTTGGTGACATTTGCAGATCTGATCAGACTCTTGCAATGTGGAACACACACTAAGTGGAGATGATACCAAATTCCATTAGAATCAAATAATGTGATATTATTCATACAACACTAGCTTTATTTTGTTGTAAATGGCAATGCCATGACAACCTATTGTGATATTAAGTGTTATAGATTTGTAACTTAATCTTTCACTAAATGACATAATGAACACTAACTGTACTGATAAAATAACCATAGCAAATGTACTGTAGTGTGTTGTGTGGTCAGTAAGAAAATTCTGAAGTTCCAATTGTGTTAATGAAAATAAATGGATATTTATTTTATTGTAAAAATATAATGACCATTATCAACAATAAGAATGTATTATAACTTGATGACCAGTAAAGGCTCACTTTGTTTTTTTAAGATCACCGACTCTGCACCTCTATCACCACACAATCGTCTCATATTGCTTGATACTGTCGCAGCTTCTGATGGTATATGCCGATCACTCTCTTGTCTGTGTGTTGTTACATTTATCAGTGTTCAGTCAAGTGAATCAGAAATAACAGGGAAGTGGGAAGGAAGTGAGGGGGAAAAAGTCAAAGTAGCAGTATCTGTCTGGATGGTTTAAATAGAGGACTTTAGAAGTCACAGTAATGATAGGTGAAGTATCATTGACAATATATACCTGTGATATATTCTGCAATAAATATGTTTCCCGATAAGTTCCTCAACTGTGTACATTTTTTTCAGTCAGAATCCAAGTTTCATGAAGTTGTTTAGATTCCATTCTTATTGTAAAATCCCACTTGTGAATTAGTGTGTACCATCTTATAATCTCACTTGTCAATTAGTGTACACTCTGAGATATTCTTTCTTTTGGGATATGGTGCTGTCACCAGGTGATTGATGCCTGACATTTCCAGTGGTCAAGGATCATATATGCAATGAATATTTGACATTTGAAGATCAGACCACTATGCTGTCTTGAAACACTAGACACTAGTCATCCAGTGATGCAATACCAAATCTCAGAAAACAAACACTCAACCGTACCGCTACAAAAGCCTAGAGTCTCGGAGTGTATGCCATCTCAGTACTTGCTTGTGGATTAGCATGTACTAGGTGCGCCCAGAAAGTAATGCAACGCATTTTTTTTCTCGGCCCAATTTTGTTGGATAAAAATGATATTTTGCGTGCTGTATGTTTAAAGTGTCCCGCGTTTATGCACATAGGTGCAATGTTTCCCGCTGGATAGCAGCGCAGTAGTGAGCTTTCAAAATGGAGTCTGCAAGTGACGTGCGTTCTAAACAGAGAGCAGTAATTGAGTTTCTTTTGGCAGAAAACGAAACGAGTGAATCAATTCACAGGCGCTTAAGAAAGGTCTATGGAGACATGGCAGTGGATAAAAGCACCGTCAGCCGTTGGGCGAAGCGATTGGCGTTATCAGAACAAGGACGGGGCACTCTGTCTGATCTCCCGCGCTCGGGCCGCCCATTAACAGCTGTGACGCCTGCAACAGTGCAACGAGCCGACAGTCTTATTCGAGACGATCGGAGAATCACAACCAGGGAACTCGCCGCTGTACTCGGTATTGGTAAGGGAAGCGTCGACAAAATCAAGGATATTCAAAGGTCTGTGCCCGATGGGTCCCTCAAAACCTAACCGAAGAGCACAAGCAACGTTACGAGGTTGAGGGTGACGATTTCTTGTCCACCATTGTCACGGGTGATGAGACATGGATTCATCACTTCGAGCCCGAGACGAAAAGGCAATCCATGGAGTGGCATCACACGACCTCTCCTCGGAAGAAAAAGTTTAAAGCAGTTCCCTCAGCCGGCAAGATCATGGCGACAGACTTTTGGTACCGCGAAGGCATACATGCTCTCGCATCTCGGTGGCGTAAGGCCAAAGATTTAGAAGGAGACTATGTCGAAAAATAGGGTCAGGTAGCCAAAGATTCATGTAATGATGTGACATATTTGAAGTTTTGATAAAATCAATTGTGAATGAGAAAAAAAATGTGTTGCATTACTTTCTGGGCGTACCTAGTACAATAACAACTACAAATAAAAGTGCATTCATATAAGGCACTCTGACAAAAATGTTTGACTTACCAGTATTTGTGGAAGACCTTCCATATAAAGAATACAATCTAGAGGATTAACCTGTAGTTATAGCATTTACTGCATGTTTGTGGTGGAAAGGAAATGATCCCACATATTACTTAAAGTAGCTCTGCTATAGGCTGAGAACTTTGATACAGGAAAATGAGACCTGAAAAATTGATATTCTAGATACACTAAGTGCTAAGGGCTTTACCCACATTTTATGTACTAAAACTATGGTTGTAGGTACTCTTCAATAGCAGTAGCTGCACCCAAACACCATGAACAAATCCCACTGTCTCCATCAGCAGGCAGTGTGTACCTCTTATTCACAACCTGAAGTAATGAAAGATTGTTCTAAGGCCACAACAGTCCATCTTGATACATTACTTCTCCACACTGGCCCTAATAAGGCTGTTTACTACTTTATGTCAATAGTGGCCCTAGAAAGGGCTATTTTCTCGTAGTTTCGTATCCATTGTTCCTATCAGCCCAAACACTGTCTCTCCATTTTCAGTACTTCTGAGTGACCACCATGTGTTCCACCTGACAATGTAATTTTTTCCACATCTGACACCACTCACTTCAACCCTGAAGATGGAGGCAGAAGTTCCTATGAAACATTAGAAACCACATTCAGATTAGGCAGTGTCATAACCCGGAAGATCACAATCTGAATATTCACTGCCATGAGAATATGGCAGTGAATATTATCGTGTATGGGCCGCTGGATCAGAGTGATACAAACCAAGACCATAACACACACACAAAGCTCTCATGCCAGACTTAATGTTGAGTGAGCCAAATGACCAATTCTTTTTTTGATAATTAGTAGCTATTGTGAAGATGGAGGACGCAGGTTCCTCTGAAATGTTGGTACCTGTTTACCAAAGTGTACACCCTCCCATCTAAGAAAACATTAAGCTTAATGAACTGAGTGTTGATTAGAATTACGCAAAATGTGGCTTATTTTATGGATTTATGGACAGACTCTTTATTTGTAGGTACTTCTCACTAAACTTGTCTCACATAGAACAGAATCCACTGAACATACACACATTGATTCCTTTTATTTTCTGATTCTTTAAGATTTATGTACTTTCTTTTGTGTCTATAAAGCTCTGAATCTCAAAGATGTAACAAGTACACAGGTAATTGTAATACTGAATTTTGTATCACTGCATTCCATTTCAAACAGACAATGTTTACACTATTAAATGCAACAGATTATAATAAGGACATTAACACCTTAATCCACGGGTGCTTCAACCCCCATAGCCCCCAGACATGGCACCATGTGACTTTGTCCTCTTACCCCAAATTAACAACACCTTGAAAGGTAAATGATCTGAAGATTTGGAAACAATCAAACAGTGCAATGAAACTATTTGTAGAGATCCCCAAAACAGAGTAAGAGATGCTTCCAGCAGTGGAAGAGCTGCTGGAATAAGAGTATCCAAGCAAAAGGAGCCTACTTCAAAGGGGATTAGTCCATCATCATCAAGATATGTTTAGTATTGTTAGTTTTTCAGCATCAACCCAGATACTTTTTGATCAGGCCTCATGCACCATGATGTATCACTTTATCTGTACAAAATTGAGCAAGACAGCCATTTTGAGAAAATGGAATAATGATACACTGCAATATGTGTGAAGGTAAAAGTTCACCCTAGAACAGGCCATGGAGGCCCAGAGGGGGTGTAGAGATATAGCTCTACTTTTTCTTTAACTTCGGAGCTAGCTGGGGTGGGTGGTCAACGCCACGCCCTGGCCGTTTTACGCCCGGGAAAGACATCCGGTACCCACTGTACAGGTGGTTGGGTGGGCCCCAGGGCCGGTCAGGATGGGTGCAGAAAATCTTGCCCCCACTGGATTCAATCCATGTACCATCCAGCTCGTAGCAAGTCGCTATGCCAACTGAGCTACCCTGGCCCACTGATACATTGCAATACATATATATAAATACAAAAGAAAATATTCAGAGGTAATATTAAAATTCAACAAAGCCGAGATGAGGATAGCACCATATATATAGTCAGTAGAATGAAGGACTTTGATACTACTTTTCACACAATTCCCCATTTAAAATACATATCATACAGTTATAACAGTCACTTCTAGAATTACCTTGTAGCATTACTGAAAGGCACTACCATTTGAGAATAATGGAGTCAGTAAATTTTGGAATAAATCTTATTTCTCAACAGATATTAGTTTTTCCTACTTTACACAAAGGAGTTTTATATGTCTGACTCATTCAGATTGAACTGCTTCCTTCCTATATCAGGACTACTAAAATCTTAAACTTCAAGATACATATGCCAAAAAGTACTTCTGGTCAGGTAACATCTTCTCTTGAGAGGCAAGAGTCCGTTGCAGGTTTGAAGTCATGGGTTGTTCAGGGGATGCCAGTTCTTGTTTTTTGAAATAGTACTCCGAAGCTATTCCTTGTATTTTACTTCTAACCTGAAATTTTTCTAAGGATGTAAACTCACTCATGTATGGCATTAAACTTTTGAAGAAACTCATATCTGTATTTTCATGTTCTTCTTGAACAAATAATCTTATGAGCAATTTCCCCCCCCCCCCCCCCCCCCCTTCTAAATGCAAAAACTCGTTCCCAATGTCATAATATATTTTCGCTTTTGTCTCCTGTCAGATTTATAATAGGTGAAGAAACACTGCATATTTTCCCTGTGTGTACATGAAGGCTCTAGTGGCAAGAACTGTGACATTTCAAAGTTTTCATTCCAGAGTAAAATTTCATATTCATCATCACCACTGTCATAACCTTCAATGTTACTCTCATCAAAAAACACAGCAGTGATGGCCCCTAATTTCCTTTGCATGTGACTGGGAGAAACATATTCTTTTACAAACTCCTTAAGTTCAAAATACTGCCACTTTGGTATTTGAGTTGAGGGCACTGCTGCCACACCCACATGGTTTAATTTAGTAATTCTATTCTGTACCAGTCCTTCAGCGATTTTCATTTTATTTTAGCATTAGTTCTTGCAAAACAATACCACCAACACCAACACCGCCACTACCACCACCACCAACCCTGCTGCTGCTACTACAAAAATTACAACTACTACTACTACCACCACCAACAACAACAATAATAATAATAATAATAATAATAATAATAATAATGTATTTATCTTTCTTACTGGTATTTAGCAACAGGAACTTTGTTTCATTCTTTGGCTTTTGCCTTTCCAATGGGAAAATCAACTTTAAGTCAGTAGTATTTGAAACTTGTGAAATGGTCTGAGATGAACTGGTTTGAGAATTCATGCTTATACCAACTGAACCATCTGAAAATTGCTGGATTTCTACAATCACTGGAATTTTCTCAACTGTTTTGGCTGCATTGATGGGAAACATTGTCAGGTACAATGCCCTCTGAATCTCTATGGGTGTTAGTAAAATGCCCCTTGTTGACCAGTACCATTCTAATTTTGGTTTTCGAATTACACCTGTAAGGAACATCAGACCAAGACATTGCTTCGTTTCATATGTTCTCACAGGTTTCCATTGTTCACTATGTGCATGTTTAGTAACGGGTCATGGCATTGTCGCGATCTGTTGTTGTGCATATAAATTTGGCTGGTTGACAGCAATTTAAATGAGTTCTGGAGTGATGTAATTATCAACATATCCCATCATATCTGTTCCATTTTGAACAGCAAATTATAGGGCTAGATTTCCTGTGAAGAGTGGAATACTTGGTTGACGATCTTTTTCACAAAACCCATCTACATTAGAGCCCGGACCCGAGTCTGAAATGTCGTTCTCATCATCACTCTCCTCACTACTCGATATTTCCAGGACACAATCTTCGTCTGAATCACTGTCATTCACAAGTTCCTCATCAATAGAAGCCACTATTCTGCTTCAGTTCTAAGCAATGTTCTTTTCTAGTAGCCATATTGCACTTTATATATAAATAAACTCACAAACAACTTCACAGAAAGGAAACACACTACTGACTGCAGCCTCACAAATCACTTGCTCAGCTCGAGACTAAACATAAACGTTGTGACATATTTATGATATTTTTCTACCCTAATGTACATGACCAAATGCATATATTTTTTCTAGGTATGTCAGCTAGGGATTAATAAAGATGTAAAATATGTTTCCTGACAGAAATTATTGTGTGCGTGGCCTATTTAAGGCAAAAGAGCAGAGTAAACTTTAGATCGACTAAAGTCGACGCTGGCAATTTAAAACGTAAATACTTAAATCGACCATGGTCGACTTTGGCAGTGAATGTGTTAACTAAGAGGCCCATTACATTCCACTGTTCCACCTACCAGGAGCACCCAGCACTGAGCATTGGTGCCTTGTTGGTGTTTTTAAGACTGCATACATACCATGTTATGTAAACAGGGATGACAAGTATATAATTTGCAAATGCTTTAAACATGACAGTATACAGAATCATTCATTAACACTTTTGAATGTTACACCTGGTGAAACATAAAGGAACCACTAGGCTTTAAGAGAAACTTTATTATCAGTTACAAAATGAGTTCACAATAATTACACACATTTCTTTCTTTTACTTACACAAATTGATTCTCAATAAAATTGGCTAAAACCCCAACATTTTTCCTGATTCCATCAGAATACATTTTTCAGGGCCTTGCAACAGCGTTGCAACACGTTTCAATGAATGGTGCTCTTTTCAGTACAGCTTCATCATCATTGCTTCTTACATTTGTCCCGGATACGTTGATCAATCTCCTTTGTGACCTCCATTCCTTACATTGTGGTCACACACAATCAAGGACTCTCCCACCTGCTTAGCCCCTGAGTACTTCCATCATTCATACTGGCCTATAGATCTCCAAGTGCAATGAAGCATTTGAAGGAAAGGAGATGTAACAACTTCTGCCCAGAGCATCCTGCTTACAGAACAGATTAAGACTTTATGAGTTTAAGAAGTGGTACTATGAACGCTTTTGTACTGAAACCTCAAAAATACCTGAATGCTCCTTCTATTCCTTACCTGTTTCACCAGCTAGTGCCATAGCTCTTTCTCTATGTGTCTGTTGTCTGGATACATGTCGAAAGGCAACTAGGTCATCATCCGCAAATGTGCGAGTCAAACGCTTCGGCAATGATCGAGGTAGTCATGGTGCTGATGTAACCACAAACACACAGGTGTTAAGAAGCCTGGTTCAACACTGTCCACAGTGTCAGCATCATTTCTTCAAAATAAACATAGAATATAAACAAAATAAGTGAATATTAAAACAGTAACATTTAAAATAAGTGAAACTATAAAATCACAGATATAGTGCAGTGGGGAAACTGACAGACAGGGCCATTCAAGTTGGGAAAGAACACCAAAATGAACGCAAAATCAAATTTAAATATGTAACACCAGAAATCCACATCATGTAGCTGAAATGATTAACTCAAACCATAAAATTTCACAGCAAAAAATAAATACTTGTAGTGAAATCATATTCATATTTCCAGTAACTGAAAATGAAGTCAAAATAGATACCAAAAATCTAAAGGGAAAAGTTTCAGCAGGTTTGGTGAAATGCCAGATGATGTAGTCACGCAGTATATACAAGATATATTAACAAGCCTTTAGTTCACATTCATAATGCATCAGTTGAAGATGGTATTTTTCTAGGCAAGTTAAAAATTACTAAATTAAACCTCTTCCCAAATAGAGAGATACATACAACAGAGGACTAAAGACCAATATTTCTTTTACATAAATAGCTATAAGTATTCCATCTAACACAACATATATTTATTATTATTTTTCAAGCACTACATGTTTCGATCAAACCGGTCATCATCTGGTGTTTTTTTATACTAAAACTTATGAATTTACCCACGAATAATGTCAAACCAATGGGCAACACTACTCATTTGCTAATGCCAATACAAACCGTCTTTCAGCACACAATATTCATTCCAAACAACTCCACAATTTCTTGCACAAATCATCTAAGTTCGGTGTCTTGCAATTTCCCATACGGTGCAAAATTTGTTTTCAAAGCCACTTCTCAGCACACACGTCGACATAACTTTCACCTTTGGACTCCCGCGTAACTGGAAAGTTGTATTGTCCTGGCACCTGGCGTAATCTCAATACGCGCCCCGTTTCTGTCACCTGTCCAAAGTTGCCTCTACAAATTTACGCACTGCAAGCAAGGCGCGAAAAATAAATTACTTTTGTTGAACATTTCGGTTACGAATGAAGGTGCTTTATTTCGTTGTTGAAAGTACATTTTCCCCATCAAACGAAATACGTACTTGAAGAATACCCCTAGGAAAAGGTACAGAATAACAATTGGAAATGTCCGTGAAACCACAGGCAGAAAGTTACGTTCAAAACTGGATATATGTAGAGCAGCTGGGTATGTTATATCCTAGCCTAGCTTCAGGTTGCTCTGGCGGGGTGCACCTGCTGTCTGTGGCGGCAGACCAGACCAGACCAAACAGCCCAGGTGGCTGTGGCTTGAAGCATAGGGACTATGCGCAGGGGCCTTAGGTGTATGACGAAGGCGCCTGGTCTGGCTGGGCTCCCTTTTTTCTACAACTTTAAAAAAAGCGTGTTCTTATGTCTGTATAATTCCTTTACTATACAAAATTTTCTGCTGTCTATAACTTACTGTTGAAAAGTAGACAATAAATGCTTAATCAATTTCACTACAGATTTTCCCTGATCTGACTGGGTAAAAACATGTAGCGACATGCACATAAAATAACAAATGTACAGCCTTCGTATCTTGTCCATTTCAAACAAACGCATTCGTTGATACTTTAAATAGTGGTATGTCATTGCTTTTCTTTACATTATAAATAAACTGTTTGACGCTTTGAAGCACGAGGCTCATACAAAAAATACACAAACTTCTGTTTTTCGCTCACCAAAAACACAGGGCATCACCATAGAAAGACCAATAGCTTAATGCTGTTTGGGGAAATAATCGCTGCTTACTGAGGGAATCGTGCACAATATACAATTACAGAATGTGGACAAATTTCAAACCATTTAGTACTGGAGATATAAACATAATGTAAAGTTCACTGGTTTCTGTTATACACCAAATATGTAGCATTATGTTCCGTTATGGCTCCTATGAGCCGAAACTAGTAGCCTAAATACGCATTTAAAACAAAGTGTTATTTCTAACTGTGTTATTAATAAGAATAAATATACTTTTGTAATCTCTGTACCAATGGGAATGTCTTATATTAAAAAAATAAGTGAATATTAAAATAATAACATTTACAAAAAGTGAAAATATAAAATCACAGATACAGTGAAGTGTGGGCCACTGACATAATAGGGTTATTCAATTTAATTCAAAAGCACCATTACATGGACAAACTGGAATTCAAGCAAGCTTCTTAATCCTATACAGTCTAACATGAAGTTTCAACTTCCTATGTCAATTCCATTCAAACTTACACAATTCTCAAGTCTGCCTTTCAGTATTAGTTTATTAACAAAAAATCTACATAGCCATTTCATGTCAATTCAACACAGTTCAGGGGCTACTCTACATTGCAGCAACCACAGGGTGGACAGCTGCCTTGTACTGTGGCCAGCATGGGGCTGACAAGTCTGCGCCCTCTCCATGAATTCCTGGTGGGGTACGAGCTTCACCACAGGACAGCCACTACGGCTCCTGAAGCCCAACAAGTTGTCCCATATATGTCATGAAGGCACAAAGGGAAGTAGAGGTGTAGTTCCACTCAGTCTCTCAACCTCGGTGTTAGAAGGAGGTGTGTTGTCATCAAACTCTGGCCGCTTCACCTCCAGGGAGAGAACCACGGTATCCATTGAAGTGGAAGCTGAATGTGCCCTAAAATTGGTCTGGACGTGTTTGGAAATGAGCAGATCTCATCTCAGTGGGACTCAAACTCTGGTATACTAGCCTGTAGTGTAGTCACTATTCCAACTGCGCAACCCTGGCTCCCAACAGTGATCTCTATGGACCCAAAATATTAGATATTCAACTATTAAGGTTTTAAACCATAAAGGGGAATTCTTTTCCCCTCTGTGCCAAAATAAACAGCAAAATGTTAAGAGATCAGATACCCTTCTAAACTGTCTTCAGGACTTACATTAAGCTTCAGCATGTAACACCTCCTCTCCTAAGCTTCCAGACCAAACCTGGGACCCACCCAGCCTCTTACTCAGTGGGTACCAGGGGTTCTTTCTCTGGGAGTAGAATGGCCAGGGCATGAAGCTGATAATTCACGCCCATCTATTGCCAAGGCAAGAATGACAGGAGCTATACTTTCACTCCCCCATATGCCTTCATGGTGTACACAAGGATGCCTTTAACTTCAGCACGTAACAGAGGGTTTTTTGAATGTGTAATGAGACTATGATTAGTGTTAGTCACTTATCTTTTGCCCTTCTTTCATATGAAAGGAAACAGAATTGCAGGACTAAACAATGTTGCCAATTATTGTGGAGAACAAAATGCTTACTGGTCTCGTAGTGACAGTGAACGCTTTTGGTGGCTGTTTTGAAGATTTATTTCTTGTTATTTCATTCTTATGAAATGCAGCATGACAAGGTTAACCACTAGCAGAGTCTGTTAATCTGGTGGTAATGTTGAATGGTAAGGTACTTTAAATTTTATTGTTTTCAGTTAAATCTCAGACAATATTTCCGTTCTGTTATTGAAATGAACTGTGTGTCCATCAGTAGTTCTTAAAACATGTGCTTTAGCCACATTCAGTTTTAAATCATTTTCAGCACGGATTTTCCAAACCATGTAAGGAGTTTCATGGTAAAAACTGGACACAAATCATATTTATTTGTGTTATGCAGGTTCTTCAGGGCAGGCAAATTTCGCCTTCTTCTCGTCTTTGTGTTGTGGTGATTTATCCCTTTCCAAAACAAAAATACTGGATGAAAACTGGATTCAGAAGGGGCAGGTGATGGATACAGCATGGTAAAGATAAAAAACCATCATTCTTAGTAAGCACAGTGTTAAGAAAAACACTTAACTACTATCTTAATTAACATATGATATGATTCTGTAACTGTGAGGTTTGGAGGGACAAGACTGAAACTGAGAGAACTGGAAGGGTACTGGGAGTGTATCTATACAGCTGGGAGGATTGGCAAATTAATAAGATTACTGAACAAGTGGAAAAGCCTACACACACACACACACACACACACACACATGAAGAGTGTGCAGTTATCTTAGCTACATTTTATAATGACACTGTATTGCTTAACATACATACTCATAGACTAAGTCATGTACTCTTGAGTAGCAGGTCCTTAAGGGCAGGCAACTCATCTCCCATCAACCTTCTTGGTGCCTGTGTGACATGATGATGTATCTTTGCCTAAACGAAAATATAGGCACCAAAACTTGATTCAGAAGGAGCAGGGTGTGATGCATAGGGTAGGGTGATGATGTAAACCATCACTATTAATAAGCACAGGATTAACAAACAACTGTTATCATAATTAAGATAAGCCATGAGGACATCTGGGCTTTATTTAGGCATCTGATGTGAAAATATGACAAAATATACAGCCTCATCCATTGACGCTCTTAAAAACTCATAAACTTAATATTAAAGTCTGACAATTCTTTTACTTCATGCCCTCAGTCTGACAGTGCCTTAATTTCATAACAGTGAGAACATGAATTTTACGTTGCGTTCACCGTGCATTTTGATAACACTCAACAATTAAACCAACAAATGCACTATAAGTGCATTTGTTGGTTTAATTGTTGAGTGTTATCAAAATGCACGGTGAACGCAACGTAAAATTCATTAATACCCGACAGGCAAAATCTGTATACCACTATCGTAACATCAAGGAAAAACTGCTTAGTACAAACACATCCATTTGGTTTAATAAGATCTGTAAAATAGAACAACTCTCACCGAAATACATCCATATTACAGTCAACGGCAATAATAACAAATGTATAAATACCAAGAACGCAGATAAAGTGCATTTGTTAGTTTAATTGTTGAGTGAGAACATGAAATGCATTTTGGAAACTGTCACTAAGAACTGAAGGCTACGTAGTTACAAGTTTGTGAACTTCATATCCCCCACACTGGCACAATCATGCACTTTCATTAAATATTGGCAGGTGAATCACAGGATACAACATTTTATTACATAATTCAACACATAATCAGTCTGAACATACATGCTTTCATGATTCTGATTTCACTTCTTTGGGTGTCTCCACAATAGGCTGTTCTGCTGGCTTTACAGCTGGTATGCCTGTCTGAATGATGGGGACAACACGTTCACCAGACGGTGGTGGCAGTGCCTGCAACAAAATTTCTTAAACTTATCAAGGAATCACACAGGCTTCACTACATGCAGCATTACCACATTACAAGGGTGCACAAATCTAGGAGCCACCTCAAAATTGTGGGTGCCAAAAGGGTGATATGAAGCAAGTTCCATACTGAGGACCAACAGATACTAGGTGCCACTCTACTAGTCACCTTGGTGAATGGGGTTTGGGCATCCCTGCCATATTAGCTGAAGTGGTGGTGTGCCTGGTTTCATCATGGTTAATGCACATGTCATCATGACTGAGGTTCTTTGTGGTTTCCCTCAATTATTCCAGGAATATGTCACTCTTTAACATGCTGACCTAGGCCATAAACATTCCATTCCACATACTTCCAATCAAAATTCCTGTCTGCTGGGATGCAGTGCTGTTCAATTCAGTCATGATATCAGCATTTTGGGGGAGCATGTCATTGACCTTGAGGATGGAGGAAGTACATACCTCCAAAACCTTCGTACGTATCTACCAAGCTATATGGTGTCGCATCCCAGAAGACTCAGTGCTGGGAGAAGCTGATATTTCACTCATCCTTCAAATTCACTGGTCATAGTCATCATATTATTTGCACCCATATATGTACAGTACAAAGTTCAGAACATATCAGTCAGTAAGCTAACAAGGAACTTAACCACTGTTCTGTATTTTTTACAGTAAAAATTACAGACCTGTCAAATATGTGTCTGTCATGGACCCCACATGCATACCTGAAATTATTTCGCTGTATGGCTTTCATGTACATGTAAAATTTTTTAATAGATTTGACCAAAATTACAGGATTTTATTCACAGCTTTCATCTATATAATTTCAATACTAAAACTCAAAATATTACTTGTAGGCCTTGAAGCCCCTTTCATGTGTTGTCACATGTTCAGTAACTCCACGGTGCAGTGTCTTTCTTGAGCATGTAATAGTCTCTTAGCTACTCCAAAACTTCCTTGCGTTTTATGAAAAGTGAGGATTAATTACCACATTTACATGAGCCTACATGTTGTCTCTACTCTGAGCCAGATAAAGCCAGTCCACATCATCAAGTGTATTTCTGTAATATCCAGTGTACTTTTATCCACCCATCTGCACCTAAATGTGCAAGTGTCCTCTTCCTACAGGCTTAAAAAACCAACCTGCAGATTGTAATAGACCCACTATCCAATTTCCAGAGAATGGATGAATGAAGAGGGGGCACAGATGGACTATTAACTGACTGGGGAAAACTGCAGCACCTGGAGAAAAACCTGTCCCAGTGCCACTATGTGCACTATACATCCCACATGGACTGCCCTGGAATCAAACCTGGGCCTCCACGGTAACAATCTGACACCTAAATACCTGAGATATGGCTCTTCCATATCTGTCACTGCCACATTCTCAAACTCTGTTGTCCATGACCCTGTATTGTAAATTATGTTGGCCTTGCAACCCAAACAGCACAAGTACTTACTCAGCATCCTCACAAAACCTGCAGAATTGTAGCATAGTATTAAAAGAAACATTTATCATGATTTTGTTGAACACATTTAGAATATTAAGTAAAACTTCTCTTACTATTGTTACTGGATTATGGAAGTGGTGCTAGTGTTGCTCCCATCTCACAAGTTTGTGTGTCCGCCATGTTGTTACTATTAATTGCAGGGAATTAAAATATACCAGTTTGGGATGGCCTCCAGGGGAAAATTCCATGAAAATCCATCCAGCAGTTCTTGAATTGAAATGTGCAGACAGACAAGAAACATGACTTCTCATGTATGCACATAATGCAAATAATACAACAAAAAGCAGCATGTGTGAAACATGCTTCAAAGACCAGACATCAGTTAAACACTTAGCACAAACTGTACCTTCTTGGGAGCAATGACTGTGAGGATGCCATCTGATGACAGGCTTGACACAATGTCATTGACCTCAATATCCGTGGGTAAGACATAACGTCGCACAAAGTGGCGTGCCACGTAGCCATGTTCATCCTGCTTTTCCTCATGTTTGCCCTCCACAATGACTGTGTTATCGAGTGTCTTGACTGTAATCTCACTGGGTGCAAACTGTTGTACATCCAGGATCACCTGCACAGAATCTCCCATTGTGACGACCGGTCCCTTTCTCACCAAATCTACACAGTCTTTACTTTTCTTGATCTAAGAAATGCATTCTCTGTCTTTAACATAAACACATGATAACAATTTTGTGATCCACTGACAGACTAACTATTTACTGGACAAAGCATTTCAATAATACTTTAAAAGCCAGTTTTTAGCTTCAAGAAAACACATCGCACCTCAGTTTCAAAGGTCAGTTAGCATTTACAGAAATTACTGTTTGTCTGAAAACCAGGCAATCGCCAGGAATAAACTGTGTGGACAAAATGTCATGAGCAAGCGGTATGCATAGCTGCCACTGCCCCATAATAGGTTAAAAGGAGCAGCAGTTAGAATTTCAAGGCCAATGTTCAAGGCCACTTTGTATTTTATGGTGTGAATTTTCGTGCATGAATATTAGAAGTTGAAAATCAACATCCAAATTTTAGTGTATTTTCCTGTTTGATGGTCAAACCTTGATTTCGTCAAGGATCAAGTTACAAGTTTCAATTAGAAACGTTCACTATTCCTTCAAAGATCAAAGTTGCATTTAGCAAGGAATGAAACTCAGCCATTCATGTTGCTGGATTACAACAGTGTGAAATACCAATATTTACAGGGAATATACTGCTTCCATCTTTGAGGCAGAAACGAAGATGCAGGTGATGCGGTATGTTCCTCAAAAACATTGCTAACCACCTACCAGACTACATGGTGTTACTATCCATTTGCCCACAAAATGAATCTTCACAACCATAAAAACCTAAAATGTTAGCTCAGAATCAGTGAGTTTTATAATTCAGTTTTCCCTACAGCCATTAAAGTTTATATTACATACATTATTTAAATAAAATTAGGACTTTTTTCAATATAAATATCCATCTCCTTCCTACAACACTAACATAAACATGAGTTACATATTGCAAATATTTGAATACATGTGTGTCATTTATCCATACCATCATTTCTGTTCATTCAGTTAGTCACCCACAATGCACTATGCCTGGCCCTCAGTAACACTGCCCATTCACCTGAAACTTTTCCTTATCAGCTGTAATGCTGGAGGTGCCACTCTCTTGTCGAGTGAGATTTCTCCAGGGGCGAATGTAGCCAGTGCGAAGCAGAGAACCTGGATGAAGCAGATCATGGTGCCTCAACCCCAGCCCAAAGTGCTGGTCAATCAAGCGGGATGGTCTGTCAAAGTCATCCCACCAATCACGGAATAGGAGTGGAACCAGTGACATCTGTCAGACATGATAATTCAAAAGGGATTGAACAGTAAGAGATGCATATAGCCCAATCAATAATTCAGATATTACATAATGAAAGATTTAAGAAATTACAGTACATGTCTCCTGGCTGGTGCTGTTATGCTAGTGAAACAGAATATGAGGATAAGATGGGAGGTGCATGTCACTTACAAACAGAAAAATGCAAACAGAACTGTAGTTCAAAAACCTCTTGAAATTAACTATTTGAAAGACCAAGAAAAATGTGGAAGGTTGTTACAAAAATGGAATTATGGAAATAGGCTGTGAGGATGAAAGATATATGGAACTGGATCAGGTTCGTGTCAAATGACAGGCTGTGGTATTACCACTGTTTAACTTTCGTGTTTTGCTACTGAAGTTAGTTAATTAGTAAGATGAATCTTAGAAAAATGGGTTGTGAGGATGGGAGGTGAATGGAACTGGTTTGGGATTGTGAATCAGAAATGAAAGAAGACCTGACCCAGACATTCTCTATGGCTTCAAAATGTTAATTACCAAGAACAGAAAGCATTCATACATTTTCAAACTGCATTCTTTGTATTTTGTCTACATCACTGGATTTAAAATATGTTTATTACACACACAGGTTCAGTACTTTAAGGCAAAGTATGAGTATCAGACAATACAATGGTAATAGTTATTTATTTATTTAATGATGATCTTAGTAGCTCAGTTTATATAGTGTCGAAATGTACAACGATTAGCAAATAATGAATTGCAAAGGATGTGGAAAGAAGCGGTCATGACCTAAGCCAAGGTATTATCTTGGCATCTGCCTGGAGACACTGATAAAATCACAGAAAATCCTCAACCAGGAGAGTCGGTCTGTGGACCAAGATATGAACCTGACAGATACCGGATACTAAGCAGAGGTGCTACCCACTCGAACCCCACGTTCGCTTTTATTGTCTGCAACACACGGACAATATAACAGATAATCGCATCATTGCTGCAAATTTCACTCCCTTGTAGAACTAATAAAGAGAAGTCGAAAACATGGCAAACATCATAGACATGTAGTCATCACGGCTGCTTGATAACCGGCATGTTTCGGGTTGAAATCTTGGCCCAGACACAGGCTAGGCTAGTCTGACTGGGGATATATGCTGTTTTCTTCAGTCCCTCCAGGCAACTCCGGGTATAGTAGTCCTACATATAATCCGGCCACGACTACTTCCATCTACATCCGTTCAATTCACTAAACATGCCACCACTCGACCTCATTGTAGTCGGTATTAGTCGCAGCGTAGATAAACACGTTATGCCGAACCAAGAAACAATGTAACAAACAAAGTACTCGGCTCTCACCGCCACAACTCGACTAGCCTCTACACCGCTTGCGTCACTCTCTTGAACACCACTACCTTAAACTTAACCTGCCGTCGCGACGATCCTTTCATATATACCCCGCCAGCCTGGAGCGTGGGAGATTGTTCCAGATCCCCACAGCCGACGGCAACACAGCGCTGCAGCGTCTCTGCTAAATTTAGACACCGCCGTATATGGCATTGCGTCTGATTCATGTATGAGATGCACTCAAGGCCAGGGTTATTTATCGTTCATCGCTGACTTGAACCCGCTACAGGCTGTTCACAAAAGTAATAACTTCCGGTCCTCAATCGGAATGCGTTCGAGTCTGTGCGATATTCGACCTTAAAACGAAATCAATAACTTGAATTGAGGCATTGTAGTAATTTGCGTGTTACGATAATTAACTGCATGAGACACAGACCTTCTTAGAGGCTGATAGTCACTTATCTAACCAATAAATTCCCATGATTTTATGCAACCTGAGTACTGAAATTCGCGGTCAAGTGGCTGGCACTCCTGCCTCGTATTCGGGGCGTCCTGAGTTGAAATCTCGGCCCCAGTACCAACTATTCTTCTATGATTTTCGTGTTCCAGAAAAATTCCGGCTAGTACCGTTTCATTCATTTCACGTCCTTCATACGAAGGTCGGTACGAAAATAATGCCTCCTATTTTTTTCTCAGAAACTATAATTACATTTATAATGAAATTTACATATATCATAGGCACATCCTTCACGAAGTTGAGATTATTTTTCCACAAAGTCTCCTTCATTATCAACACACTATTTCCACCTTTGCGTGAGACGCCGTGTGCCGGTCGCTTAAAACTCTGCTGGAGCGTCGGAGCTCTTCACGCAAGCTGTGTTTCAGTTTGTCGTCGTCCGCAAAACGGCGTCCTCGGAGTGCACGCTTCGGGGGGCCAAAAAGATGGAAGTTAGAGGGCGCTAAAATCGGGACTGTAGGGAGCATGAGGAGAACAAATTCAAGGTGCAGACTTCTGCGGGTAAAGTTATGACTAGCGTCTTCTGGACAGTGAAAACAATCTTGTTAGTGGAATTCTTGAAGAGAGGTGCCGCAATCAATTCAGAGCAATCAATTCAATGCAGACTAAAGACGTTAAAACAACGAATACGAAGGGTTTGGCCAGACAGGAAGATGAATCAAGTCCTCATCCTCCCTACAGTCCCAATTTAGCACTCTCCGACTTCCATCTTTTTGGCCCCCCCGAAGCATGCACTCCGAGGACACCGTTTTGAGGAAGACGACGAGCTGAAACACAGCGTGAGTGACGAGCTCTGACGCTTCTGCAAAGAGTTTTACGCCACCGGCATACAGCGTCTCACGCAAAGGTGGAAATAGTGTGTTGCTAATGAAGGAGACTTTGTGGAAAAATAATCGCAACGTTGTGAAGGATGTACCCATAATAAGCCCATATGTAAATTTCATCATGACTCTAATTATAGTTTCTGAGAAGAAAATTGGAGGCATTACTTCCGTACCGCCCCTCATAATTCTATCATTCGACGCTGTATAAAGTGAGTTATTGACGGCGTCCTTAAAACATAAAATAAGTAAGTTTATAAAACCAAAACATTTATTACCACGTTCAGAAAGGCCAGACACTGGACCCTGTGCTGAGCCAGACGAATCCTCGCCACATACTCAAACCTGTCCTCTAAAACACACTCCCATATCCAAGGGTTATCATATATCCATCACAAGAAAAGAGGACATTTTCGATATATCGACCATAAGAAAGGGGATATAAATAGCCACAATTTCATTAGATACAAGTCCCTCCCAACGTTTCTCTGCTAATGTTTCTTTACATTTCATGGGTACGAAATTCGGAGGAGATGCTCTTTAAACATGTTTTTCATAGCGTACAAGTTGTTTAGAATTTCCATGCCGAAATTTACCGAGACATTCCAAAGGTCAACTGCTGAACTTTTTTAACTTGGACAATGCTAATATAATAATTACATATTTCCTGAAAAAGTAGCAGAAATATATACATACATACATACATACATACATACATACATACATACATTTCTGATGTTCAGTACCACTAAAATATGCAAAAGCTTTAATCAACACTAGCCAAAAACCCGGACATTTCTACAAATTAAAAAATAGCCCGACCGGATGAAATTGTTAGGTTGAAAAAGATGACATGTAGGGGGAAAAGAGTGCATGTGTAGCCCTGCTACATCCCGTTCAGTCCTTCGTTCGGAAAATGAGTTTCAAGTTTGATTCATCGAACACCTACATAAATAAGGGCTTATCACCTCATAATTTAGACGTTTTAAACACCGCTTCTTTTTCAAGGCCTTCCATCAATCGACAGAATTATTTGTTGACCGAAATGTTGATTATTTAACGACACTGTTTCAACTACAAAATTTGAAAACATGTACTAGCGAACAGGCGACGATATAAACTGCTTCTTTCCACATCCATTCTAATGCATTGTTTACATCAATCTTTCACGGCGGGAATTGATCGGATGATATTTTTCTCCGTTGTTACGCCGTGTAGTCTGACAGGTAGTTAATACATTTGAGGAGTAACATATTTCTTCCACAATTCGAGTAGAAGAAATACCTATGGTCTAGTTTAAGGCCTTTGCTTGGAGTGACTGAGAAAAACAACTCACATTACTGGGATCTGGAAGCCCAACCGATTGATGCATTGCCAAATTTACTGCATGCGCCCTGTGTACCAAATTTAGCCTATTCTATGACGCAGTACAGACTCTTAGTAATTTCCCAAAATAACAGTGAGGAAGCACAGATTCCTGTTACGTTATTCAATGACTCCATATCACAGTCATCACGCATGTTTCTAAGGACGTTTAAGACGTGGAGTTTTAATCACGCTGCATCAACAGCGGATGTAACACATCGTGTAACTTAGATGTGCAGTTGATCATAAATGAGAGAGTTGGAAGGAAAGTGAAGGATGTGGTCGAGGTCTACTTTAAGGTCATGTTCTGTCGTTTGTCAGCAGAGCGTTCATAAATCCTTGAAGCCCCAGATATTATATTTGACCCCCGTTTCGAGTTAAATTTGCCCTCATGAGAAACAGCTACTCGATAAACGGGACCAGTGGGTTGAGATAGCATACAGCCCTGGTTTTTTTTTTTTTTTGAGAAGGGCCCCGCAGCAGATGCTACGGACGTACCGCAGCCTTAAGACTTATTGTGCAAACCTGTGATGAGATGAAGAGAAAGATTATTAGTTTTTTCATTTTTCCAAGTAATGGAGCACCGGTCAAATGAAATTGACAGGGGAAAACCTAAGTACTCGGGAGAAACCTGTCCCAGTGCCACTTTGTCCACCACAAATCCCACATGGACTGACCCCGGGATCGAACCCGGGCCTCCGCGGTGGGAGGCTGGCGACTAACCGCCTGAGCCATGGCAAGGCCACAGACCTAGTCTACATTAGGAAAACTTTAGGCAGAGAAGGCAAATCTGTGTCACTGTCACTGGTTCTGGTCGAGATGTGAACCAAGTATCTTCAGACTACAAAGTAAAACATAGTGCTGCTATAAATACCGACGTTACAAACAGGAAACAGCACACATGTCTGCCCAAAGTATTTCAAGATTGCTGGACCCCACCCATCCTCTTAACCAATGGGTAATGTGGGCTCTTTTGGGGTAAAGTGGACGAGGCATCAAGCTGACTATTCAAATCCATTTAGTGGCGACGTTAAGAATGCGTGGAGCTACAACACTCCCTCATACGTCTTCATAGCTTGGTGGTTAACTAACCATAGGGTCAACTTAGGCCTACTTTCTTTTATGGAAAATGTTTTAACATTGGATAGAGCTGTACGAAGGCGGGGAATTTCTTGAGTGCCTGAGCAACGACAAGCTTCTTGCAGACGGTCTTCAACACACATACGAGCCAGTTTCCCGTAATTGGGCTTTACAAAGCTGGAGCGGAAAATTAAAATTCTAGATTATTTTGTATTCTTTGGTGCTGCAGACGGGTTCGAACCTTGCACTCCTCCATGGCCGAGAATTTCCATATCCTTGTTACGACGAGCGGTAGGACTTTTAGGATGGACGATCAGATCGTCGCATAAACCAACACAGGAGGACGCATGTCCCAGTATGTAGCCACCGGTCACCAGATACGCAATGTAACTTACAGTTTGTACCAGTTTGAAAGCTGCCAGTCTGGTGAGCTGCAGCTGTCGATTTACGTAAACTAATACCAATTAAGACTGCGGTGACACAACTCGAAGTCTCAGCACCTTTAAAACCACATCTCTGAGCCACTTCCATTCACTGTCCTTCTTCATCACTTATGTGTGCGGTGCCTACCTTAATGTTATCATTTTCTTTTCGGGCTTCCAAGCTACCGCTTTCATGTCAAGCCGTGCCCTCATACATTTAATTGCTTTAACATCAGGTGACCTGTGTAAGTCACACAATTCCTTGTTATGCACTCTCCACTTACTGCAGTACACACACTTTCCTGAACAGTTTATTATTTGCCCCCTATTTAACAGCGCCGTCAGTAGAGCAGACGATATGGTGGAGATGGAGTCTTAATGAACAGATGTTTGGAAAGGATTTGGAGGGAACTGGTCGTGACTTACGTTGAGGTACTATCCCAACGTTTGCCTGGAGGGCCGGAGGAAAACCACAACAAAACATCAAGATGCCAGTATCCCGGTCCGTATGGACCCCACTATCTCCAGTGTGCAAGTCAGATCTGTCGGTTGAACTGGTTTGTTTGGCGAGGATTTTGACAAGCATAGTTGACTTTTCCCATTGTTTTAGTCACAAGCGCAATGTTTCGAAACCTGGTTCTGCTTCCGCCATCAGGCAAGAACAAAAAAATTACGAAACCTACTCTGTTGGATTCATAGGATGGAGCTAATCTTTACCTGCAGTCCGCCCAACATAGTATTCGTATGTTCCGCAACATTTGTTTTTACGTGATGATGGAAAGCAGGGCCACAGCTTCAGGTTTAACATAACCAAGATCACTGAGCATAAGAAGTTAGAAAGGCGTTATTCTACTTGAAAAATATCTTATGCGTCTGTTAAAAATCGCGAAAATACTAATGTTCGCAGTGTAGAACAAACTGAGGTCCGAGACAAATAGCGTGAGGAGTTTAAACTTGGCGGCGGTCAAGCGTTCCACCTTCCAGGTGACCAAGCTGCCGCTGGTGCATAAGCTAAGAGAGTAAAATCATGACTTGCTATAAAAGCCTAGACTAAGACAGGCCCTGCACCTACTGTATGTGCTGTATTTATAACGAAGAATGGCAACATTTAAATTTAAAAGTACTAAAAAGACCTAAGCTTGACAAAACGACAGAACTGCCCTTTCGTCAGAGGAGACGTCCCAGGACGACATTCTTTTTTGGTGAAAGGCCCCGCAGCAGATGCTACGGCCGCACCGCAGCCTAGAGGCTTATTGTGCAACCCTGTGGTGAAGATGATTAGTTTCTTTTCGTTTTTCCTTGTAATGAGCACCGGTGGAATGAAACTGACAGGGGAAAACCGAAGTACTCGGGGAGAAACATGTCCCAGTGCCACTTTATCCACCACAAATCACACATGGACTGGCCCAGGATCGAACCCGTGCCTCCGCGGTGAGATATCAAAGACATTGTTCATGAACCCATGAAGGGGCCCCGATACAAAGACATGCCGAATGAAGCTGAAGCACGTCTTGTAGTGGCTTACCTTCCACATATGCAGACGGCCCTCGCTTGATATTCCTCTCACAACCTGGTAAACCTCTGATTCCTTTAAACCACCTGTGAATGAAAGCCAGATTTTGTTTCACTTTCTAGAAATTTTGTTTTGTAACAGTTGATGGACGCATGTTATGGAGATGTCACATAACTCAAGGGGCATGTTGTCAAGCTTTCTCCAGGCAATTTCAAATGAAATCCGTATCGGGCGTGCTGAAGTTTGGGACCTTATTCAGCTCATCGTCGAGGAAAGTATTCTTTGTATTTTAACGTTGTTCATTCCGTGCATTGTTCTGATCAGCGCAGTCACTTTACTGTACCAACTAAATGCACACTGCTAGCACCAACACAGCCTACCAAAATGCTGAACCATATAAACATAGTGGCCTGTTTACTGACAGTCGATTTTAAACTTGGCATCACTTGCTCTCTGAGGATGGTGCATTGGCGCCGAAACATGTCGGAGCTATATATATGTAACATTCATATGTGAACAGCAGTATGCATTTAGTTGGTACAATAAACTGACTGTATTGATTATTTGTAATTATTTAAACGCATCTTTTCCTAACAATGGTCACGCTCACGTCACGGGGCCCTCGAACAAGGACATTTTTTGAAAGAACATTTGACCCAAAATTAATAAAATTACAGCCAAAACTTTGTTGGTTAGATTTATAGCATTTTTAAATTAAAACGAATTGGCGCTTCACAGCCTCAAAAGCGTTTCATGCGAACACTCCACACAAAATCCTGACCGTTAGCTTATCTTGAGCTCAGAGACGGCGTACTCATGGCGTGGCTCAAGTATTACGTCACGGACGTAGCATGTCATTGGGCTCGTACATATGTCTCCAACTCGCGGCCCGCGAGCCGCATGCGGCCCGCCAGGTCGTATATGCGACCCGCGGCCATATTTGTAAATTGTGTATATACTATAAAAATTACACAATAACTAAGGCGGTTAGGTGTACCACTTACTGTTATTTTTTCACGTGCGGTCCGCGAACCAGCCCACAATAATGGGTGTGGCCCTTTACCATAAAAAGGTTGGAGACACATGCGCTAGAAAATTGCGCCGGCCCCCAGTTTAAAGATACACCACTGGCACAAACAGCCGCGCACCCAGAATTTTCATTGGGAGGTGGGGGGGGGGTGTGAAAGGCTGACCGTGGGGCTATATATAATTTAATTTTAAAAACTGTGTTATAAAATCATGTTATAAACATAACTGTAACATAATACTATTTGCAACTGCATATGAATACGTATAAATATAACTACTTGTCCCATGACTCACCTAATTTAAATCACAAGGTCTCATCTTCTTGTTTTTTAAGTTCATCTAAGACTTCTTAACTTTATTTTATATTATTTTTCAAAATTCCAAAGTACTAGTCGTCGGCCGGTTTCAGCGGCTGATTTTGGTTTAAGGGTAAATCGCTTAAAACAATCAACAACATCGTGTTTACAAAATTAGTGTTTTTTAAATTTCTATTTGGGGAAGGGGGCTGCAGCCCTGCAGCTCCCGCTTTGAGTGCGAGCCTGGGTACACAGCAGTACTTGAGATGTCATTTAGACATTCTACAGGACATTAACAAACATTTAAAAAACTCTTGATGTCGTTACAAACGTAAAACAAGCGAAGTTGTTTCTGTACTTACCTTTCGAATCGCACAGCCTTCTAGTTGTATGTGTGTCAGCTGCTTTAATATTCACTCTACACTTTGCTTAAGTATTTTGCGTGTGTGTGTTTTCCATAAGATTCTCACAATAAACAGCATTAATTTCTCTATAAGGCATTAACCGGCTATTCTAACCGACGTCTTTCATCATTTTCCTCAGTCCCTTCGGCAAATGTCGGGACTACCTCAAATTACAAGACCGCTTCATTCGAAATCCTTTCCAATTCTTACTCTCTATTCGTCCGACCATCGACGCTATATGGCCTCATTGAGTGACGTCATAAAATGACAAAAATACACAACCACCAAGTCTCAAACGAAGATTGCTGTCTTCTGGGATGTAACACCGTGTAGTATGTCAGTTACAGACACCTGCTGCCTCCATTATTTACCTTAAGAAAGAGGGAGCAGATTCCTCCGAAGCGTATCTACCGTACTGCACGGCTTCATCGCCACCACCATGCAAACAGTTTACGTCAACCAACCGTTTTCAAGAATGAGCATTGTTTAAGGCTGAATGAATATCAGTGAAACTTTTCGGATGAAGATTGGTCAAATCCTGTATCCAGGTATCACCAGCACACGATAGGCAATATCAAATCTGCTTGAAACAGCAAGTGGCAACACTGGTAGCCCAGAACAGGCGCACTTTCACCCGGACGTGGGTGCAAAAGTGGTACAACGTTACGAAGTTCAGCTATAAATTTCTGCGGCCCTCACCTGAACCCCAGGAAGGACATTACACGTGTTCCGAGGGACAGACAAAATATCCTTTTTATTGGAATTAACATATAAAGGGACGGTACTAACAAACAGACACTGAAATCATAGAGAAATTAAGGGAAGGTTAATTGCAGGGGCTTGCTACCATTCACTTCAGAATCCCCGCCGGCTATATGAAAAAGTAAAGACTGAACTGATACATGTGACTATGTTGTTGTCTATGGGTGTGAAACTTGGTCTCTCACATAAGATTAGAACACAGACCTAAGAGGGCGCAAGTCACAAGAGGATGTAGAAAATTGTGTCATGAATATTTTCATAATTTGTAATCTGCGTAATATGTTATTAGGATAATAAAACCAGGGTGTAAGAAATTGAAAGAGTCTGAAGCATAAACGGGAAAGATAAGATGTACCCTATAAAAGGTAAAGTTCACCCTACAACAGGTCATGAAGGCCCAGAGGGGAGTAGATGTATAGCTCTACTATTTCCTTAACCTCGGTGCTAGATGGGGGTGGGTGGTTAACTCCACGCCCCGGCCGCTGTACCCCCTATAAAAGAATTAAGTCTGAGAGTCTGAAGGGACGAGGCAACTTGAAATACACAGGCGTACACGGAAAGATGATACAAAATTGTATCTTAAAGAGATGGCACTCGTACAACGTGGACTGGATTTTTCTGCGTCAGTGTCTAGTGGCGAACTTTTTTGGACAAGGTAATCAACAGTCGGGTTATACAGAATGTGGGAAATTTCTGAGTAGCTGAGCGACTGTTAGCTTTACGGGGCCAGCCAATGCACTAGGCTATTTTAATAATGTAAAGTGCAATAAAACGGGTTCAATACATAATTTAATGGTGAGCTTTTGCGTTGACGGTCATGGACATTCTGGTTTCATAATTCAATGTAGTTATATAGCTTCCGACAGTGCAGAAACTTTTCGTGGATTATCTTTTAATCCGAACAGAAATAAAGCAACATCCTTGAGGATTACAACTCGCTATCAGGATTTCAAGCTGGACGGCAGAGGAACCCGGCTTCTTTTCCTGTCAGGGACAAGAGATCTCTCTCTTCTCCAAAGCGTCCAGATCGGCTCTGAGGAACACCCAGCCTCGTACACAATCGCTACCGGGGGGTCTTTCCTTGTAAGTAAAGCAACCGGGGGGTCACGCTGACTTACCACCTCTATCCAGCGTCGAGGTTAAGAATAAGTGGCGTTATACCTTCACTCCCGCATAATTCTTCGTGACGTGCACAGAGAAATTTTTACTTTATCGTGAGTTCAAGAGAAGTCACCGTCGCTGCATGCAAGATGCGGAGCAAAACAAGAGACGAGTCGTGAAAGAAGTAAACTCTCGAAATGAGCGCAACACAGCGTGTCTGCTACTGCACAGTGCAGGAACCTCCATGTAAAACACTCCGAAGCGTCACATTAATCTAAATTCTACAAATTCAAATCCTACGTCACAATAAACACATGCCCACCTTATTACCAGGCGCAACAGTTAGGAATGTTTACGGGAAAATTCGCTCTTTTTTGCGAGAATCATATAACACACATTAACGCACTTTGAGGGCAACATGCAGAGTTTTTAGGCGCGTTCGCAAAATTGCGAATAGCGACTGTTAGCTTTGTCATGTCTGTCGGTCTGTCTGTCCGTCCGCATGGAAAACTCGGCTCCCACTGGACGGATTTTCGTGAAATTTGATATTTGAGTAATTTTTCGAAAATGTGCCAAGAAAATTCAAGTTTCATTAAACCATGACAGGAATAACGGGTACTTTACATGAAGACGTATTTACATTTATGGCAATATCTCGCTAAATTATTCTTAGAATGAAAAATGTTTCAGATAAACGCTGTACAGAAAATCAAAACAGGCACTTTATGTTCGGTACCTTTTTCCGAAAAAGCGCTGTTTACGAGAAAGTTTAAAAAAATATGATACAGAAAGACAGGCCACAGATGCCAATATAATACAGCGTATGCCCTTTAGGTGCTGGATAAAAAAGCCTACAGCCACACACTCAAAATATGTATTACTTACTGCTTTTCCATGGCCACAATGGTCACGCGACAGCGCCTCGATATTACGTTTACACGTACATTGCCTGTCTTGTTCAGCGTTAAAGCAGGCGGTATATACAATAACAAATGTGCCCTAAACGACACGACAAAACGCGCATGTTATTCGGAATGTGCAAGCCAGGAGGAGCGTTCCTTACGAAACGCTTTCATCTGGTGCAGTCATGGTCCAGTTGTCGTCACTAGGTTCAGTGAAACGAAACACAACATTCCCTTCCGCTGCAGAACGTGTTGAAATGCAAAGATTCTAGCAACTTCTCTGCCTCATATTCAGCAAGAAACCTGTAATTAATCATCTCTGAAGCGACATAGATGGCGGTTTGATGCAGTCACCACACTGTGTTTACTTCAAACTAACAGAAGTTCTGCGGACCTTGAGGTTCTAATAGCGATTAATATCAAGACAATCTTCGAGGATGCGACACCGTGTACTTTGTTAGATAGTCACCAATGTTTCGGAGAACTCTTATGCTTCTGTCTTCCGGCTAGGACAGGCGTGGCATGAAGACGAGTGAAGTTCTCTTCTGAAGACAAAGGTTGCAGATTTTATACAAACGTTGGCACTTAACCGAAATAAACTGTGTTACACGTCAGAACACTGATCATAAAAGGCTTTTGTAATGGGTTGCCAGTTTTACGGGAAACTTTCGCAGCAATTGCAACAGTGCAGTAGACTTCACGGCGTCTTGATGGCCGCCTGTAAAAAACTCTGCCGCATGGAAAATATTTCGTGTCAAATTGCGAGGCTGGAAAGAAACGCAAATTAGCGGTTATGCAATTGTATTACACATTTTGGAACATAACCTCCACTGGCACACATTGCGACTACTTTATAATTTGCCTGATATAAATTCCAAAATTCGACTTGCCAGAACATTTGTAGTTTTCATAAATAGGAAATTCAAACTGTTAGCAATAAAAGCTGTAGTCACTAATGAACACCATTCTGTAGCAATGCAGTGCTCCCAACGAGCGGCGTAGCTAAGCTTTTGGCATCCGGAACGAGTAATCAAAATGGCCGCCTCGAAAAGAAATTATAAATTTAAACAATTATCAAAATAATTTACTGAATTCTCTTTTGCCTGGTTCAGTACTTGAAAAAGTATTGGGCGCAGAGAATCTTTTTTCTTTTTTGTTCAAAATATTACTTTTCCATCCATTTTGCAGCCGCTTGGGCTCTGCCACTTAAGGCGGTCGCATCCGTCCCCCAAGCTCCACCCGCTACGTCACTGCTTCCGACACATACTGAAGCGCCCTTATCAGACACATCTGCCTCAAAAGTGTGGCTGCTGTGTGTCTGTGCACGCGCGCGTGCTTTCTAAACCGCCTTCCTCTCACACACGAAATCAGCTGTTAATTAGGAGTCTGGCCGTGTGTACCATTCTATTGAGGCCACGGTCAAGGGAAGGCTGATGGTGCAACT
Source organism: Reticulitermes speratus (assembly GCA_021186555.1). Lineage (NCBI taxonomy): Eukaryota > Metazoa > Arthropoda > Insecta > Blattodea > Rhinotermitidae > Reticulitermes > Reticulitermes speratus. The sequence continues at coordinate 2,137,232 of JAJKFL010000004.1, forward strand.
GTGCTTAAAACGCACACCTTCACGTTCTGTTCAGCGCTGATGATAAACTCCCTGGAAGCAGAACCCCATCTTTCCATGGACTACTTATGCCACAGTTTTATGTTCCTCGGTTAACAACCATGCGTTACGACTCCTGTACATATCTCGCCCAGGTACGTGAAGTAGGAAGGTGTGATATTTTTGGTTCATACAAACGGTGTTAATGAAGTTCAAGGCCGCAGGGCAGACGCCAGATGCTTTGCTCAGGGTGGACCACTATATGTTTTGGTGGGCCCTTCTCTTTGTTATAAAACATAAATGATACTTTTAAAAATCGTAAAAAAAAGTGTTTATAAAATTAAAAAATAACTAACTCCATGGAGCAGAGCCTTCCTGAGAAGCTAACAGGTCCTCTGCTAGTCAAGAAATTCCCCTCATTTTATGAAATCCGAAGGTTCATTACCGTATTCACAAGAGCCCTCCACCTGTCCCTATCCTGAGCCATATCAATCCAGTCCATGCCCCCCCATCCCACTTCTTTAAAATCCATTTTAATATTATCCTCCCATCTACGCCTGGGTCTTCCAAGTGGTATCCTTCCATCAGGTCTCCACACCAAAATCCTATATACACCTCTCCCCTCCCCCATACGTGCTACATGCCACGCCAACCTCATTCTTCTTGATTTGATCACCCGAATAATATTTGGTGATGAGTACAGATCATTGAGTTCCTCCTTATGTATTCTTCTCCACTCCCCTGTTACCTCGTCCCATAAAATTTAAAAATACGCATAATAAATTCGGATGCAGTCGAACTCGGTTATAACGTCATGAAAGGGACTGAATATTTTATGTCATTATAAACGAGTGTTGTTATAATCGAGGAGGATAAGGTTAAGGTTAACAGTGAGGAATAAATTTATACCACAGCATATCTGACGTTATAAACCAGGCGTCGTATAAACCGATGACGTTATAACCGGGTTCGACTGTATTTGCCTTACTTTATACTATCTTTTGAGCCATACTTAACGAACATTGTAAATACTAATTAATCGGACTGACAGACACTGGGAAGCTAAAAGTTGTATCTTGCATCTACTTATTCAGACATCGCTTTTAAAAACAACGATGGTCTTATCTTATTAATGTAGGTAAATTCTCCTATTCTGGGGCTTAAATTCGAACTCGTCTGACACTATTTCTGAGTCATACCGTTTTACAAGTTATTTCTCCGAAGCTGGCAGATCGAGGTCATAAAGTCTCTTATCGCTCATATTATTTCTTAAGTAGGTCTTCAGTCGGCGAAGACAGGAAAAGGTCCTCTCACAGACAGCGCTGTATGCAGGACCTCTTGCTGCAATTATCGCCAGTTTGCGAGCTGCATGGAATGTCTTCAGATACTCTTCAAGCAGGCCCAATAGCTGTGACAATGTTTTTATTTTACACTGAATTTCTTCCTCATACCTGTTAATGGACCTTGGTAAAGTTTCACTCCTACTCCAGCATTCTGCGCATCAAATTAAGGACTTACAGTTTGGGTGCAACGCGCTAACCACTTGCAAGGCGCCACTGTCTTATGTGAAACGCCTTTCAAAATCATTGAGTATTCTATCAATCACCGGAATAAATACTTGGTTCAGTAATGCTCACATGGTCATACTACTGCTTCTTCGATATTCATAATCCTAGCCTCAGTTATAATTTATTCTTCTTATTATTCTTCGTCTTTCAAACGCGCGACAGTCCGCATCTGACCCTGGTCTCTCCAGTAGTTCGCCTACAGATCTCCCTGTTCGCTGCTAGGCTTCTCCATTCTCTTATTAAATTAAGTTATAAACCAACCGATGCACACTAAAACCACTCTTTAAGTAGCTTTATTATAAAATTGTTAAAATTGTACCCCTACACGTGTTTCGATCCTAGGATCATCGTCAGGGGGGTTTATTGCTAAAAGCTACAGTCACTTCAACACATGATTTAAAATATTCTATCTGCACTTTGAAACATAAGTTAAAATCTTGTCAAAAGATTCGCTAAAAGTTGTAAAATTATAAAAGCACTGTAGATGGTAGAATTGTGGAACTGCTGGCGTGTGGTATTAAAAGCATATGAAATGTTTTTTGCGTGGAGCGGAGTGTACTACGTGTCGTGCGGTGAGGAGTACTACGGTGGAAACACGTGTAGGGGTACAATTTTAACAATTTCATAATAAAGCTACTTAAAGAGTGGTTTTAGTGTGCATCGGTTGGTTTATAACTTAATTTAATATGACAAAGATGCACGGTGTCAACAGTGTGAAATCCATTCTCTTATATCAGCAGCAACAAGGAGTCCCTCCTGATGTTGTCTTCCCATCTTAGCCGTGGTCTTCCCACGGGTTTCTGCCATAAACTTTCCCATTCAGTGCTTTTTTTACATTTCTAGTATCATTCATTCGGACTATATTACCGACCCATTTAATCTTTGGAACTTAATATATTTCATTATATCAGGTCCATCTAATAATTCATAGAGCCCTTCATCATGTCTTACTTGCCTAATGCGTCGTCGTTTTCCCTACCTCGTCCAAGGCTTATCTTGATTCTTCCCAACAATTCGTTTTTTGCAGAGTGGGGATGTTAGAGCCACGTCATGTCAAACCTTCCCCCTTTTCCTGTGCTCGGGACCAGCTAGACGTCAACAACTGAAACCTAGGCGGAGTTCAGTTATAACTTACTACCCCAACTGAAATAAAGGAACAGGCTTTGGACCTAAGACACGTTTACTGTTATTATTATTATTATTATTATTATTATTATTATTATTATTCATTGAGACAGCAGACATTTCTCCCGAACTTCTGAAACAGCGTCAACTTCAATGCCGTTGTCTTCAGCAGTGTTCTGACTTTGGATTCAAATTTTCTCGAAACAATCTGAAAATCTTCCGTTGTCGAGAAAGCATCACTGCAAGCATGGCCTACCATGAAGGCATTTGCTACGTCGCAGTGTTTCGCCTCTGAGGCAATCAGACACCTGTATGTTCAACTGACATAAGCCACTAATCTTTGCTCTTTCGTTGTTCTGAGTCCGTAATTATGCCAGTGTCACTACTGTAGCTGGAAAAGTCTTCGTCACTGCAGGGCAAGATATGTACTCAAAAGACAACCGCGTGTCACTCAATTACTTGCATTCCGTTGTACACAATCAAATCAATCACAAAATATATTCCCTTGGCTTAAGTATTTTATCGTAAACTTACAAAATATCGTAATCTTAGACTACATGTTGCAGTCTCTGTAGACGACTTTGAAGTCTTGTCACTGGAATATTAATGCTAGTTTTTTAATTAGCATGTAATTGCAGTCGACACAATTGTTTATTAATATTACTATTAGATCTTTAGAGTAAATGGCAACATGTTTCGACCCACATTTAGGTCATCTTCAGGCCAGTAAACAGAAGTGTCAATGGCAATTACACGCTAATTGTAATACTATAAAACACAATGGGATGTCTAAGATGAAAATTAATTTGTGATCTCGACCTTATAATTTTTTTACATCTGCAGCTAAGATGTGCCAATTACGTATCACGTTATTTTATGCTTATAAAAAAAGGTGTAACCATTTATAAAATTAAAATATAAAACATAAAATCAACATTGCCAGTCACCACTGATAAGAATTTGATATAAAAATCAATTAGACAAAGCTCTTAATTAGCATAGAACCAGTTTTTGATTTTCAGAAGTAGCTTTATTTTCTTCTGTCTCAATACAATGAAGAAGTCGCCTGATGGCAGCATTGCAGTCTTGGTGCAGGGCTTCGATTTACATTCCTTGTGCTCTCTAGGTGTGCCAGACTGTGTATTTACTTCACTATCTGTATAAAGTACCATGCTTGGGGTTACGGCGCTATGTTGGTGTGCGATAGATGGCTGGTTCGTTACTAACGTGTGAGGCGGTTTAATTTTAGAGTAGGGCGCAGCAGCAACAACCAAATTGCGCGACCTTCAACGCCTATCCGTTTGCAGCAGGGACATTGCGAGTTTAAAGATCTGGTTCGGGAAGGCTGGTTGTTGTTCACGTTGATTATACGAGGTAGCGTCCCGACCGTGGCAATGGTTTCACCCAACTTGCAACAGTTCGATCGTGGCCACACGCTACCTGCAGAACACACCAGCAGTCGTTGCAATACGACCACGTGCCACCTCTGTTTTGATTCAGTAGCGTTGTTCCCACTTCCTACACATATTAGGATGCTATTTACGGGACGCCGAAATGTGTGGCTTCTTGACGTGCCCCCCCCCCCCCCCCCCCCCCCACTGCCTTACAGGCGTGATACTAATAGCTATATCCGAAACGGTCTCCAGGCTACAAGATGTCCAAATGTTCCCTTTGAAACTGTTGGACGTATTCGACACTAATATCCATAGGCGTAAGTTGGGAGGGGCAAGGGGGGGGGGGGCAAGTGCCCCTCCAATATTTTTTGTACCTAAGACTAATTTTTTTGACTACTGAGTTGAAGAGGGGCAAATAAAAAAAATTTGGGGTGACAGTGGGGAAAATAGCTGTATGTGCGTTAAGGACTGGTTCAAACTAATCTTCCCCCTCTTTCTAACTTGACTCCTAATACACATGGTCGATTTGCCCCCCCCCCCCCCAATGTTATTAGCCAAGTTACGCCTATGCTAGAATCGTTAGTTTGTATGTTTTGTATGGATGTGAGGCTTGGTCTGTCACACTGAGGGGGAAACACAGGCTGAGGATTTTCGGGAATAGAGTGCTGAGGAGGATATTTGGGTCTAAGAGGGACGCGGTAACAGGTGAAAGGGGAAGCCTAAATAAAGATTTGCTTTATAATCAGCATTCCTCGCCAAGTATTATTCGGGTGATCAAATCAAGAAGAATGAAATTGGCGGGGCATGTAGCACGTATGGGAAACAGGAGAGGAGAATACAGGGTTTTGGTGGGAAGACACAGGCGTAGATGGGAGAATAATATTGATATGGATTTTGAAGCAGTGGGATGGGGGGCATGGACTGGATTGATCTCGCTCAGGATAGGGACAGGTGGCAGGCGCTTGTGAATGCGGTAATGAATTCCCGGTTACATAAAATGCGGGGAATTTCTTGGCTAGCTGAGAACTTGTTACCTTATCAGGAAGGACGCTGTCAGTGGAATTGGTTGGTTACTGTCGTTGGTACTTTTTACTCGATCTAAGTATTCACACGTATGATCTCCTGCAGCAAGGTGAATGACTTCGATAGACCAGTGGAGCACAGAGCTTCATTCCGGGCAGCCACATAATCGCTGATCGTGTGAGTCGGTGAATGCTTTCATACTTTCTGCACCCAGTTGCAACTAGGAGAGCGACTGTGTGGCTGTTCAAACCAGCTGCAGCGGCAGTCTGCCGCATGGACAGCGGTGTTGCACACAGTATGTAGTATTCCACTGTGCAGCGTGTTGTGCTCCAGTTCTAAATTTCAGTTTGATGCCTGCTGACGCCCCCAAAACAATTATTTCCCTGAGCATCAAGAAGCATCGGTCTTTGTAATGGGCACAGGACGTATTTTCTGCGACTGAATTGTCAGACGTTATTTAGAAAATCCCAGGTTTCGAAAAGGTCGTGCAGTAATTCAGGCGACTAGTGGCCGGCCTGCCATTCCATATTGGATATGTGGTGGACAAACTAACACTGAAACATGTGTTTCTCACAGTACTTCGGCTTTCCTTTGTCAGTGTCATTTAACTAATACTCCATACTCATCTTCACCTTCGGACGAAGCCTGGAGACCTTCCAACACAAGTGATGCCCCATCGGAGGTCGGGGATCGGGCTTCGAAGCCTTAGAATCATGGCTACTGATAGATATTAAAGTGGTTCGCCTTTTTGGGCCGACAACTTCTTACACAGGCCTGCATTGTGTGTAGCCTGGATATATGAATACCGCTGCAGTACTGCCTGGTGCGCTCAGTGAGATATCTGCTGCTGTTGCTGCACGATTGTTAGACAGTTTTTCAATTCTCAACTTGCTCGTGGTTTTGAGAGCGACAAAAACTGTGCTGATTTCGTTTGACAGCCGGCGTTTTAAATGTTACATCACGCAATTCACGTTTCAAAATACGAGTATATGACAAGGTACTGAAACACAGTGTTTTCTTACAGGCATAATTATGCTTCTCTGGGTGACCATTCTTACGTATATAATCTGGGAGGATACAGAAAGCAGCAGCAAAGAGACTTTAGAAAAACAATTACGGTTCACGAAAGGGAAAATTATCAGTTGACTAGAGATACTAATAGAGACAAAACCTGCAGTCACCGGAGCCAGCCGGTAATTCAGGTGGTACCAATGGTTTGCCATATCTGGTATATATTCTAACTATATGGGACATTCTGAACATCTTACTACTGAAACTAGGAGAGGGTTTTATAGCAATAAAACAAAAACCTTTAGTTATAAAACTATTAATAATTCTAAAGCTGGAAAACAGTCCCGAAATTTATACGCTGAAGGTGGAGAAAGAATTTTTCTCCGAAAGTATTACCAGACAAAACGGCGTCAAGTTACATATGACAATCTTCACACCACAAGATTCTCAAGAGTAAAATGTATGCTACAATAAAGGCAGGTTTGTTTGGATGTATTCGACAGTGTCGTAACTACGGATCTTGAAAACTGAACAGCGCCGTAAATAGATCCACTCATGAAACTGTGGGGGCATACATGTAGCAAGGGCGCGGCGTAGTAAATTTATGACTGCTGTAAAGCGATCCATTGATAGCATTTTATAAATGTAAATCCAGATCACCATAAACCGAAGACCTTTGTAAATCAAACCATTGTGACATTATTTAGACGTCGTAAAACGAAGACCTCAGTATATAAAAATAAAATGTGATATTGAAAGTAAAGGCAAGTTATTCATACCGAGTTTTGCGACAATCCGCGGACTTTTCCATTCGTAGGTGACAGAACTCAGCGCGCGGTGGGCGAGGGCACGTTGGAGATTGTGAACCGGTCCAGCGGTAACCCAGAAACAGCTGCCGACTGAAAGGGAAGCAGCGGCAAATGAAAAACGACTTTGTGCTAGAAAGGTGCGGTTAGAAAATGCGCAAATTTATACAGTGAGGCTTCCATCATGAGCGGTCCTCTTAAAGGGAGCATCCGGGTTCGACACCAAAGGGGACGGTTTCTCCGGGGTTGCATTCTTACTCCCACTGCTAAACTTGTAAACAACACTTACTACTACGCCTGCTACCAACTTTAACATTAATAAACTCTGCATGTCACCCACGCTTTATTTTTGCGTTTATCACATGTCTCTCAGAACAAGTAGTGAATATTCCCTCAAAACGGAAAAAACAGGGCGGTTTTGCAACGAAGACAAGTTTTTTTTTTCTTGAGAAAGGAACTGGATTTTTCAGATGAACTAGTAGAATACTGGTTAAAAAATTCATCGGACAAATTTAACAATTACCATCTGCGAAACAGTTATTCCGTTTATCTAAGCATACATTGCAGTCCTTGACGGATATTTTGACACCGCAATTTTACTGAATGTGCAAGAAATGAAGGTTAAATCTTTTGGAACAAAGGATTGATCAAATAAAGAGCATAATAAGAAGCTAGAAATACCTGTGTAGGGCAAAAACTGTAATTCGCATCATTAAAGATTGATCTAAATTTGTATTCGTTTTGTACGTTAAATATAAATTGAAAGTTTAAAACACTGAAACAGCCCCCTCCAAATAGCATAAAATAGTAACTGTGATAAGCTTTGTTCTACCTGATCTAGAGATATGTTCTGGGCAATGGCTGACTTAATAATAACACTTAATGAATGCTGTCCAAAGGTAAAGGTAAAGCAATCCCATTACAGGCCTTGACAGGCCCTTAGGGCTCCAGGAGGTTGAGGCTGTCAGATTTATAGACAATCGGCACATGAAGGTGGTAAGGTTGTCAGCCCTACGCACCGGCCTGATACTGATTCCTGGTATTCATTTTTGTTAGAGGCTGAGTCGACCCCAGGGCCATAACGATTATGTCAGTGAAAAATTCCAGTGACACCATCGGGAATTTTTTTCTTTTTTTTTTTTTATTAATTCCTGGGTTTTCCCCTTTGATCCTTTTGTACTGCTGAAGTCCATTTTGTCCTGCATGTCACCTTATGTTTCATGCTATCGTCCATACATCTAACACAACACAAACATCCATGCCCCCGGTGTGATTTTTTTTTTTTTTTGCCTGTCCGGGGTTTTTCCCCTTTGATCCATTTTTGTACTGTTTTTTAAATCCTTTTGTCCTTCATGCCACTTATGTTCCATACTACTGTCCTTATACAACAAACGCAACACAAACATCCATGCCCCCGGTGGGATTCGAACCCACGATCCTAGTAAGCGAGCGGCCGAAGACCCACGCCTTAGACCGCGCGGCCACTGGGATCGGCATCGAACCCGAGACGTTCCGGTTTGTAGCGCAGTGCCTCAACCAACTGCGCCACCGCGACCCCTGCCATTTATGTAGGGGTTACAAATATACTTTGTTAATAATTCTTGTGCATTAGTTGGTTTGACTTAAGCTTATGACAGCCGTTTATTGCTGTCATCTAGTGGTGCTGTCACCAATAACTGAAATGTTCATTATTTTCCCTAGAAGCGAATGACAAACTTGAACTCTTCTTCTATCCTTTATTTCAAGACTATTAACACAACTACGTATATACCTGTTACTGTCAGAGTTAGAAAGACTCGCTAATGACATTTAGAGGGCACGGTAACAATATTCTTTATACATTCTTTATTACAGCAAGTCTTTGAAAGAAGTCACTTCTGATATCCGGTTTTTTAAAGACGGTCTAGCAGCTGAGTCTAAATAAAGACGAGTGGTAGGATAATTACAAAATAAGGAACTAGAAATGATGTGAAAGGGTGTGGTCGTGGTCTTTTTGAGGCACCAGCCCGCCACTTATCTGCAAGAACTAAGCACAACCACAAAATCTTCAGAATGACTCAACCGCGACAACCGGTAGAGATGCAATATTGGTGGGAGTAATGAAAAAAGGAAAGTAATACGCAGTAGTTTTATGTAACTGGCTAAACTTAAAACAAGCCACGCAACATTTGAAGCTCTCATGGCTATGACTTTGAATATTACGCCTGCAGTCTTTTGGAGTATGACACCGTGTGCTCTGGTAGCATTTTACTAAGATTCCGGAGGAATATAATCAGCTTCCACCATCTACTACCCTGAAGACTTAAGCATTATTTTCCTCCGAAATTTTGGTATCTACCTTCTACCAAAAGGCGTTACATCCCAAACGACACAACAAATATATCTATTATTATGGTTACAGCGATTATTCAAATTTCATTAAAAATAATTTCCTTTAACTCATCACAGCACAGCAGTAACTTTATACACTATAGGCTTTAACATTCAGAAACTCTTCACTCTACCTATGCGGTGTATTTGTGTGCTTTATATGATTCTTAGGATGAACAACAATTATTTCTGTGATCAGAATTAGCCGATTGGTCTTTGTAGTCAAGAGACAACGTGATCTAGGAGGTATTAACTGAGGATAAAAAAGGTAACGTGTCCGGAACAGGAAGTAGAGCTCGAACCCACACGTCTCACGAATGGATCAACTTTTCAAGAAGCCAGGCGGATGACTTCTGGTGTATTCCCTCACACATGTGGCAACTATCAGTTCAGAGAACCAATCCGACGCCAAATTCTACTTGAGCCTCACGGTCATGCCATCAGCCATGCAGTCAGTCATCCACTACAAGAACCAAGAGACACCAGAGCCAACAGTAACTTAGTCGCTGACAAGCCGATCAACCATTAAGTCAGCCAGTAAGCCAGTCAATGTGTCAGTAACCCAGCCGGTCGTGATTTTCTCCAGTTCCTCCCCGCGGGTGCTGGTGGGGTGAATGTGGGACAGTATAAGTGGTGCTGGCTTTCCCGCGAGAAGCACAGTTCAAGCGAGCGACGGGCGACACACAGAGGTGATCCAGTGCTCCAGTGCTTCAGAGCTCCAGAGCTCCAGTGCTCCAGTGGTGCAGCGCAGAAGCAAGCACCAGGTCAGTGAGCAGTGTCTGTCCCTCCGTCGAATGTGATAAGTGTGATTGTCTGGGATGGAAGTGGTCGTGGCCTACTGCAAGATGACGTGCTATTAGTGTCGATGGTTTTGGTTTCCCAACCGCTTGCTGTGCGTCCGTGGTTCAGGAATTCGACTCTATTAAATACCCCGACCAAAGACCAAACCGCGTGCCTTTTGACTACGATATAGGTCTGGAATCCAGTTCACGACCATTGGACCAATGAAACTACCTTTTTATATTAATTGGGGATGTGGGGGAGACACTAAAATGTACAAAATTGTAACTTTGCCTCTTGTATTTTATGCTTTTGAAACTTGGTCCCTAGCAATGAGCGAAGGGCAAAGACTGTGAGTATTCGAGAATAGGCGCTCAGGAAGATATCTGGACATAAGAGAGAGTAAGTGAGCAGAGGCTGACGACTAATGACGAGCTTCATGAGCTCCCCAAATATTATTACATTAATCAAATCGAGGACGATTGGTTGGGTGAGGCGTGTGGCGCGAATGGGATAGAAGCAGCAGTAAAATGCACACAGATTTTTTGGGGTAAGTTTGAGGGGAAGAAAAACTTGAAAATACTAGATGTAGGTTACAGGATAATATTAAAATGGAAGATCCGAGCGTAAGACTGAACCCTGCCCTTCAGGAAATTTACTTGCTGTCGTCGTCGTCGCCGTTGTGGTTGTTGTTGTTGTTGTTGAAGCTGCTGTTACTGCTGCTGCTATAGTTGTTGCTGTGTTGCCACCTCTCAAAACAAAACAATCAGTACATTTTTTCTCTTACATCAACTTTTAACGAAAAGTAGGAGGAATCAAACTAAGTTAACAATACCGTTCGAACTACTCGTACATCAGTATGAAAGTGTCTGGTGTGGCAACACTGGCCAATCAAACTAAGTTAACAATACCGCTCGAACTACTCGTACATCAGTATGAAAGTGTCTGGTGTGGCAACACTGGCCAATCAAACTAAGTTAACAATACCGTTCGAACTACTCGTACATCAGTATGAAAGTGTCTGGTGTGGCAACACTGGCCAATCGGCACTTGCAGAAATACATTCACATCGAGAAATGGAAACTGTTGCTTTCAAAAATTGCATTAAGAATTACGTCCTTGAAGCTTAAGTTCGTCTTAATACTACATACGTGTCCTACTTCAAAGAAAACACACATCGACTCATTACAAAGAACAACCGGATAAGGCTGTGTAGGGAAATAATCACTTATTTTTGTAAGAATCGAGTGGAAAAATGTGGTAAATTTGCCGTTTGGAGAAAATGCAGAGTCTTTTCATTGTTAAAGTTGTGGTATATATAGTAACCACCGTATTTTAAAGCATCAAACCTTCCGTCGATAAGTTTAATATAGAAAACAGAATAATTTGTTTCCACATGCCCAATTTAACATATAATAGTCATTACGGAAGGCCCATATATTGCTTTCTTAGTTATTAAGGAGTAAGGGGAGAAATTTTCACTTAATTGTACGAAGTAAAATATAAGTGTCGAATTTATTTACTTATCTACTTATGATTTATTTTACGACAGTGTCAACGTCTTAGACTATACAGCGTCGAATGGTAGGTTCACTGGTGAATGATGAAGTGTAAAAGATTTGGAAGGAACTGGCCGTGGTTTGATCAAGGCACCAAACCTGCAACTGTCTGGAAGGGCTAAGCAAAGAAAAAAAAATCCCGTCAGTTTTTTTTTTTTTTTTTTTTTTTTTTTTTTTTTTTTTTTTTTGTGAGGGGGCCCCGCAGCTGATGCTACGGACGCACCGCAGCCTTAAGGCTTATTGTGCAACCCCTGTGATGAAGATGAAGATGAGGATGAGCAGTTCTTTACCAAGTTTTACAAGTAATGGAGCACCAGTGGAATGAAATTGACAGGGGAAAACCGACAACTCGGAGAAAAACCTGTCCCAGTGCCACTTTGTCCACCACAAATCTCACATGGACTTGACCTGGGATCGAACCCGGGCCTCCGTGGTGAGAGGCCGGCGACTAACCGCCTGAGCCATGGCACGGCCATCCCGTCAGTTGGTGTCACGACATAGACTCGAAAAGGCACCTTCCGAATACGCGTATAGAGTTACCGCTACACCAAGCTGCTCCGTAAAAGTCAAGGTCCACAAGCTTCACAACTAATGTCCTCAGACGCTCTAAATATTCAAGGAAATAACCTGTACGTGAGTAGGAATCATTCAAACCACTACACTATAGATGACATCCTTTGTGAAGGACCAAATTAACTTCATGGAATATGGTCGAAGAAATTCCCGGTATTTTATGGAAACCGAACGTACATTCACAACAGTCCGTCATTAGTCGATTCCTGGATCATTTTATTGCAGACCCATTTCCTTGCGAACTATTTATTTAACCACTTTAATAGTATATTATTTGTTAATTGGCATTCTCAACAAAACATTTGTAAAACTCGTACTGATATTTCTCGTGATATCAGCAGCAACAAAGTTGAATTAAAAGAAAAAAACAGCGTTTCTGAATTTAAGTACCACAACTCGGGTGTTAAAACGGAGGATTAGTTGTGATCTCAGGGCTGTCCGTGTGCGATTTATGATAAACAAAGTTGAAAAGGTCAAGAGTTTTCTCCGAACACTTCATTTATCCCCGTCAATATTCATTCCATCAGTGATGCATCTTCATTCATCTATTCTCCACGGTTAGACACGGCGTTAATTAGAGGCCTCAGTTTCGGAAGGACATAGTCTCACACCCCGCCTCCAGCCACGAGAATAAAGATAACTTTCGGAGGTATACTCTGCGTCCATACAATATTTTTATAAGTCCCGCTGTCTGTGACCAGCCAAGTGCCGAGGCAGAATTAAGTCCCCAAGTTCAAGACTCACAATGTCGCAGTCAAATGCATGACCCTCCCAAATATGGTCCGCCACACGCACTTACATGTGGCCTGCGAAGACACTTTAATTGTAGGTAATAAATAAGTTAGGCATATTTTCTGTAATATATTTTACGGTGCACTTCAGTTTTTACCACTACTGCAACCAACAACGTACACATACACGGGTTATTATTATTATTGTTATTTAAATTCTCCAACATGTTTCGGCTTTTCCGACCATCTTCTGCGATACCATTTGATACTTGTCCTCAAGATTATTACACGTTTTGATTATAACAAATATAACACGATGTAGTTAAGAACAACAAAATATCAGCAACACCTCCTTATGGAGATTAATATCAAAATATCAATACGTGTTTTTCAGTTAAAATTTATAGATGACAGAAGTAAATTATTATGGATACGATTTTTTAAATCCTTCTGCGGACACCGTCGACATATTATGTATATATATATATATATATAACAAGTGATACCCATAAATATTCGTTCCTATCAAACTTAAAAATTGTAACTGAACAACACATATTTTAACATTAACCTGCATGAGGCGGAGTTTTTACTATTTTATTGCTTTAACTACCTCAGGTTTATTTATTGTAATCACAATACGTAACAGTCTTGAGGATTCTCTTGTATTAAATGGTACCTCTGACTGGGAAGGCAGAAACATGTAGCAGAACTTAAACAATGAATGTTTTTATTATCTATAAATGTGTAATTTCTCGGTTGTACGATTCGATAGATCACGTGCGTATCACAGCTCTCTAAACTTCATGTCGTTTCCGCCGTTGTTTTCAACGAAATACTAGCAACATTCTATTTGTGTGCTGCGGCATGTCACCGCATCACATATTAACGTAATACGAGCATCTGAATTACTAAGTCGCTATAATTCTAAAGGACAATTCTGCATAACTTACGTCAGATATTTATATATCAATGTGTAGAACCGCTGATACACGGAGCAGGCATGTCAGCAATGAGAGATCCTCTTGCATAGATCTGTTGGATGGCTCTCTGAATTGCAAGATGACTTCGAAATTCTAGTTGTGACGTGAAAGAATATAACATTCGATGACAATACGAGAGTAAACATGAGAAAGAATATAGAAAGCATTCAGGAAGGCTTCGTGCTGATGAATGGAAAGCAATTAATTGAGCTTCGTCATCACACGAAAACATTTCCACAAAGGCCGGGGAAAAAACGTGGGTGTAATATGAACTGGTTTTAGAGTGGCGCATTTACTTGTCAAGACAGGAAAACCATTCACGGGACAGTGAAATAACTAAATCTTGCATAACGAGGGTGGCTTAAATAACAAGTCCAGATATGTTGGAGCTTATATAAACTTTCAGCCATTCTTCCAACATATTTTCCTGTAGAAATAAATATGTCGGTTGTAATATGAATTCACAGACACACGAAAAGGTGTTAAAATTTTAATTATTTTCGTTAAAAATTGATGAGTGAAGAGATGTGAGTGACTCAGCACAACACTTGTTGTTTATTCGCCTAGTCAAGAGAGTGATTTTGAAACAACATGAGAATAAGTATCTTACACTGCAGGCATGCGACTGGAACGGGCGAGAAAACTTTTAAGGAAATCAAGAAGACGGGTGCTGAATATAGTCTTCAGGTGAAGCAATTGAGGTGTGTGACAATACACGGTGCTAGGAACGTGTGTGGTACTATGACAGGGTTGGTTGGGAAAATGTACAGAGTGAGTGAAACTGCTGGTTCTACGAAGCAGATGGCTTTACATTGTAGTATTCATCAGCAAGCATTTTGCGGAAAGTCTTGGAATTTGCCATGTCTTACGGATCCAATAGTTTATACATTGCATTTTATTCGTTCAAGTGGACTTAAACATCGCAGATGAGCTACGATTTTAGCCAAATCTGCATCGGAATCGTGCCAATTTCCTTATCATATTGAAGTTCGATTGGTAAGGTATGGCAAGATACTATCAACATATTTTGCCTTCTGAAAACGATAGACATATTTTTACATGACAAAATATATTTCTTACTGTACTTTCCTACAGTGAATGACTATGGCAATAGGCTTTTCTTGCAGATCTAAAAAAAACGCATAAATAAAGTCAACACTAAGCTGCAGAGTGAAAATGGATTTACATGTGATGTGCATGTACGAGTATACGCTAAGGCTGTCAGGCAAGACGTATAACTTTTTGAAACTCAGACTGGGAGAAAGTTTTTCGTTTGCTTTTCATGCTGTGAAGGTCTTAAACTCGAAAATGAGAGAAACTTTACAACAGATTCTGCACCGGATATAATTCGCAACTTAAAGGTAGATCTCGATGCGCAAAGCAGGGAAATAAGTTTGTTCCAAAACGCCTTTGACTTCAATTTCGAGGAAGTGCCACCAAAATTTCACACGGAATTAATTGATCTGTAGTGTAATGATGCGCTGCAGGAAAATTCAAGAAAGCAAATTTGATACATTTCTGCCAGTTTTGCCAGAGAAACACTGCTCCCCAATTAGAAGGTTTGCTTGTAGCTATGATCAGTGTTTGCTAAGGCATACTTTCGTTTAAAAATAATTTGCAGAATGATATATGTCAAGCCTACTTACAAGCCACTTTTTTTCTGATCAACATTTAATGTGTTAAGCACAAAACGTTTGAACCCATTTTCGACGTAGATTTATGAGATAAGCACCAGTTCCACTCCTCCCGCTAAGATTTGCAAGTAAGTTATCACAGTACAAGAAGTTTAAAAATCCCAAGTCTTAACTGTTCTTTATAATAACTACAGGATTTTACTTTGTGTGAATAGTATCATACTGCCTTCCTAATAAGTTTGGCTTCCTACTTTAAGTCTTACATTGGCTGTGGTGGACTGCACTTGTATGTAATTATTATGTAATTATGTAATTATTTATATGTAGATGTCAGATATAGCTAAATGTGTAATTTGCTTGAAACAATAAGTACATAATTTGTTGAAACGTTTAACATTAAGGTAATTAACCATTTTGGACGGTCTGGACCTCGAGCATAAAAATAAACGCAGATTCGACCCGCGGACAAAATAGCTTGGAGGCCCCTGACCTAATGTGCTGCATGGTCACGGCTGTGTATGAGTATGGAACAAAGGTGGAATGGTAATTAGCTGGGTAAAAGGAAAGAAATTCTGAAAAGTACCTTCTCGAGGGCCACGAACTTCACATGACGTTAACCCGAATTGTACTCGACGTTCCGATGTGAGAAGCCAGAATCTAACCGCAGTAGCTAGTCACGGCCATTTGCATGTGCAGTGAAAAAACGTCAACAAAATGGATGCGAGAAAGCAAAAGCGGAAGTATTAAAAGCGAGGTTGGTGAAATGTGGTATGGATTAGAGGGAAATTTGCTTACTAGTTTTGGTTGGCGTGCCAAGTACTCAAGTTACTCATGCCCATTGAGTCTTTTTCACCATTAACTTAGAGAAGGAGCGGTACCGTGTTATTAAAACACGACTGTCATCTGTTAATTGCCATGGTAACGTATGAAGGGGGAATATTAACTGAGAGGTAGATGATGCACATAAACACGATGGGAAATCATTCCGTGTCATGAACCTAGCCGAACGCCCCTGAGTTTAGGAGATTAAAGCTCCGTCAGCAGAGCTGGGCGTGGAAGGGTAAGCAGGCTTTACGATGTAGGCCAACGTTTCTGTAACTTTCCACACACTTAAACAGAGAGAGAGGGGGAGACCGTTTCTACAAGAAACTTAAAGGTGCAGTTTTTTTATCAACATTAAGGAAATTAGGCGTGGAGCAACAACCACGGCCTTTAATTAGCAGCATACTGTCACTCACCTTTTCAAGAAATTCGCCGCCTTTTGTGAAACCCGGATTCATTACCGTATTCATAAAATCCCTATCGCCACTGCTCTATTCTGAGTCAGTTTTCTGATGTTCCATTGCCTAGCATTGTATTTATTTATACAATATTTTAATATCAACTTCCTGTCTACGCCTAGGTCTCACAACTGGTCTCTAACGACCAAACCGTTATATACATTTGACACATACGTTCTACATAAACTTCTACATCATCCTCTGCGATTTTATCACCTTCAAACATTAGTGGAACATTATAACTTATGAAACCCCTCGTTATTTACGTTTCTATGCCCTATTAATCGGTACCACACTTCTCTCCGCACTTTCTTATTTTACTTTTGACATAGTTCTCACATTTCTTAATGTAACTTTATCACAGTTTTGAAGTACAATTTTCATATAAATGGTATTTACAAATTCGGTTCGCACATCACATTGAAAACACTGCTGCTTCAGTACAAAGGCCAACCACTTAATGCTGTTTATGGAAATAATAACTGCTTGTTATTAGGTTCGTAAGACATATAAATACAAACTGTAGGCACAATGAAGATTTTTCTTCTTAAAGCAGACGGTACATACATTTACCACTGTACTTCACAAGCTTATCAGTATGTTGCATTACAACCTGTAAGACTCTCAGCTGCAAGAGTGTCCTGAAATTTATGAGGATGTACGTACTTCAACCCAACAATTCGTCAGTAATTTTCCTGTTTTTACGGACAGTCTACTTTTATTGTATAAGTTATTATACACATACAGGGATCAGATTCAGAATATTTCTGCAAAAAAAAAAACAGCGCTTCTTGCGGTTTTCCTGAAGGCTGGTGTTCAGGACAGGCTATGATAACTTCACCATCAAAAGAGACAAATTGACAGTCGCGCTGGTGGTCACAATAAACAAAGTGACTTTCGCAATGGTTGTTACAATAAACAAAGTGACTTTCGCAATGGTTGTTACAATAAACAGTGACTTTCGCAATGGTTGTTACAATAAACAAAATGACTTTCGCAATGGTTGTCACAATAAACAAAGTGACTTTTGCAATGGTTGTTACAATAAACAGTGACTTTCGCAATGGTTGTTACAATAAACAAAGTGACTTTCGCAATGGTTGTCACAATAAACAAAGTGACTTTCGCAATGGTTGTCACAATAAACAAAGTGACTTTCGCAATGGTTGTTAGAATAAACAAAGTGACTTTCGCAATGGTTGTCACAATAAACAAAGTGACTTTCGCAATGGTTGTCACAATAAACAAAGTGACTTTCGCAATGGTTGTCACAATAAACAAAGTGACTTTCGCAATGGTTGTCACAATAAACAAAGTGACTTTCGCAATGGTTGTCACAATAAACAAAGTGACTTTCGCAATGGTTAAATCACATTAAACGAACTGATAGTAAAGTTGTTTCAGATAACATTAACTGACATTCGCAGTGGTTAAGTCGCTGTTGACAAAGTGACAGACGCGATAATTAAGTTGCAAGAAACAAACTGACAGTCGCAGTGGTTAAACCACAATAGTTAGACGGACAGTCCCACTGGTTGTCACAATAATCAAACTTCATGTCACAATGGTCACAATATACAAACTGACAGTCACAGGGGTTAAGTCACAATAAACAAGCTGACTGTTGCACTAGTTAAGTAAAAATAAACAAACTAACACTCGCAGTGTTGTCACAATAAAAACATTCCGAAAACAAAACAATGTGCAGTGACAAAAAATTCGTGACGTTCCTCAATACGCATGCGCAAAAGGACAGTCCAGCCTATAATCATAATTATGCATCTGCTATGCGTCTTTGACTTCTCAGTGCTTTCTCGTAGGGCCTAAAATTTGAAATAAAAAGTAAACATACATTTTTTCCATGGCGCAACAGCCCCTCCTCATTATCGAGGCTTCACGATCACACTCAGACACACCACATTCGGTAGGACTGCTCTGGATGAGTGATCAGCCCGACGCAGAGACCTCTACCTGACAACACACAAGCGAAAGGCCGCAGACCCACGCCTTAGGCCGCGCGGCCACTGGGATCGGCATAGAATATTTATATACTATAGATATATAAAATATGTATATAAATTCATGTAACCCTATATACGTAGTATATAACTGTAATTCAGTGCTACAGTAGGATAGTGTCTTGTACTTTATACCTAAAATAATACAATAGAATAATGATCCGTATTGGCGGCTGCAAAAAATATTCAGTCGCCATGTGCTGAAGTTCCTCATCCATACAGAACATAAAGACGGCGACACAAGATGGTTGCAGCAAAACTCCTGATCTTTCAAGTCATTTCCTTATTATTGCTGTAACTATTAGCCCTTTAAAGCACGGTGCTAAGTATTTGTGCTACCTGATTTAACATAAAAAAAATCTTATTTAAGATAAAACACCAACAAAATGCACAAATTATAAGGTGCAGATTAGCTCCTTATATCATGATATTACCCTACGCGTTTCAGCTCTTCGTGAGCCATCATCAGGGGTCTTTTACTCTTATAAAAGGTGCTTTACAAATGCTGCATCTGTTGATGACACGTTTTTAAAAATTATGCACTATCTGGAGCATAAAACACTTGTTCATAAGTTAAAAACACACGAGTCATAAATCACAGTTAAAATGATGGTTTGTTAAAAATAGCTTGTTAAAAAAAGATTTAACATAAAAGATCTGTTCACGCCGTCCACTTATGTACTTCGTCTGACGGTCAAAAAAGAAGAGCGATCACTTTCATAAATGGCATGAATCGGTGTGTTTTCTGTCAGACAGGAGCTAGAAACTTACGTGAGTATATTACGCCAATTGCAGGCTTAAAGGAATATTCCTACGTTGAATACGAGACGTCTTAACATGGCGGGTTACAAGTAAAGATAAAGTTATCTCTGTGCACAACATGAAGGCGTATAGGAGTGGAGGTACAGCTCCATGTATTATTAACCTCGACAGTAGCTGGAGGTAAGCGGTCATCTTCATACCCCGGCCGATTTACCCCCAGGGAAAGGGCTCCGGTACCTACTGTGTAGGAGGTAGAGTGGATCCCAGCGCCGGTCTGGACGCCTTGGAAAAAAAAAGAAAAATGTCTTGCCATCTTGTCTATGTCACTGTACTGACTGAGCTATTCCGGCAATATTTTGTATCATCGCTCAGTTCCTATTCCAGCGCAACCAACACTTCTCAGCAGACGTGTCATGGATACCGTCACAGCAAAGCATACCGCAAAAGACAGAAGCCGTTTCTGCTTTGGCATGGGGAGTGTAGACAAAGACAGATGCAGAGGCACTGTTACAACAGGATCCAGTGTAAAAACGTCTAAAGGAAACTATACCATTTCAGTCAAGGACTTAGTTGCTAACGACGTGGCCTTTTTGACTGAAGTTGAAGGTCGAAAATACGGGACTTTTGTACTGCAAGTAGCGTACATTTTAAGACAGTGTATGACACCATACACAGTCACTGTACAGATGGAAATGAGTTGTCTATCCACACCTCTTCAAGGATCTCCTTTGTTTTATGGAAACCGAAGAATCATCACATTGTTATACCTTGGAGCAGAGTCCTTCTTGAGAAGCTAACATATCCTCAGCTAGTCAAGAAATACCGCGCATTTTATGGAAACCGCAGGTTCATTACCGCATTCACAAGAGCCCCCACCTGTTCCTATCCCGATCCAGATCAATCCAGTCAATGTCCCTCATCCCACTTCTTAAAAATCTATTTCAATATTATCTTCCAATCTACGCCTAGGTCTTCCAAGTAGTCTCTTTCCCTCAGGTTTCCCCACCAAAACCCTGCATGCACCTCTCCTTTCCCCCATACATGCTGCATGCCCTGCCCATCTCTTTTTGATTTGATATTTCACAACACCGTTTTCTCGAACACCCTCAACCTATGTTCCATATTCTTCTTCTTAATCTTATTATTATTATTATTATTATTATTATTATTATTATTACAAGCAGCAACAACAGGATATAAGCCATTCAGGCTTGTTCCATCTTCATATGTGTTGGTTTTTCTATCTTATTTATCCTTCGTCGACCTACACTTCTTCTGCCTGTCAGATAGTACCAATGCACTAACTTGGAAATGCGTGTGTCACTCATTCTTATTACGCTGTGTCGACCTGCATCTATGATCGACAATGATTTTATTTAAATTTTATGTGTTTAGTTCTCTATTTCCTAATTTGTTTTTTGGTCATGTAATATTTATTTTGAAAATGACGTCATAAATGTTATTTTCGCTGTACCAGTTCCTTGTTCACGCTCTTGTATTCAACTACAATTCCCACGCCCACATAGAAGCGTTAGTACTGCCATTATCTTATATAATTTCAAAGATGTTTCCTTATTACTGGTTTTAAATTGACGTCGAATTTTTTCACATGCATACACATATATACATAGAAATTTTGTACCTTATTATTATTATTATTATTATTATTATTATTATTACCTTTATGCAGGGTATTTACAATTTTATACCTGAAACAACCCATGTTTCTGGGGTACATAATGTTGCAGCTAAGCTATAGTTACAATTTATCGTACAAGTAACGTTACTGCCCATATTATTGTTGTTGTTGTTGTTACGTGCTGCCACAGCCCAGCGCAGACCTTCGTCTCCCTAACGATTCCTCTCCTTTGCTCTCACCCGGCGCTTTCTTCTTTGAGCCTGCGGATTCCGAGAACTCGTAGTGCTCGTTGGTCGGTCTGTACCGAGGTTCCGGGATGTGGCGCCGTGCAGTTTGGTACTGACACAATTTTGGAGAAGTCTTCAGCGTAGCAAAATGAGAGTGAGTGTTCTGACCTGAAGATGAAGACAGCAGGTTGTCCGACGTACCAGAGTGCACGGTGTCACATCGCAGAAGGCAGTGACCTTGATGATCACCTTCTGTTTATCCCCCCCCCCCCCCCCCCCGCCATGTTTCCAGTTCTGCAGTTACTTCTCTGCTGAGGTGTGCCAGCCACCTGCTGTCACAACGTCTTTACGCTCTATGTCACTCCTATACTTCAGAAATACTGTATATCCGATTTACCACAATTCATTTCATACATTTGGTTCATCATCGTCATCACAAACATCCGCAACGAACCTTGTTCTGCATCGGCTGAACTGTTATAACATCTCCACTTCTGCCTGTAACATCCATTTTGATGTTATCCTACCTACTCATAGGTCTCGCAGTTAACATCTTGCCTTGTAGATTAGCGCAACCGTCTGTATGACCGCCTAGCGTGCAGTGGGTTCAGCATACACGTCCTCGATTCCCACGTTGCCCATGAGCATTTGCTGAGGGGTTGCTCGTGGCCCGGGCCGGACGCGAGGAACTTGAACACTGAAACTGAAAGTCGCTCTCCTTCAAACTGGAGCAGAATGCAAGGCCGTGTCACGAGTTCAAGTCCCGGTTGGTGTAATGCGTCACGTAATGTGACAGGGAGAGTGGAGCAGCTGAACACAAGAGAATCACTTGGATAGCTAAGTTCTTTTTCCTGAAAACAGAAAGGATATGCCGATATCTTCGAAGCTTGTCTAACAGTGCACACAAACTCCTTGCAATCATTCGATGACTTCATTACGGTGTAATGCATATCGGTGTGATATTTGTTTGTTTGCTCGCTTGCATTTAGTGGACGAAAAATTCGGGGAAACTTTTTCATATTGTCGTTCTGTGGTAAAAATACTATTTGAACAATATTTACTTGACCTGTTTCTAACTTAGGGAGTGGCAAGAAGAAGGGGGGAGAGGAATGATGGCAGGATGGACAAGTGAAAGAGGTGGGAAAGGAATGCCGTTGCCAAGTTAAAACAGGCGTGTAGGAACAAATGACGGTTTTGCTGCGTCTGCAGGTACACTGTGAATGGGTGTGGGCATAATGCGGCCCGCCTGAAACCCGCCCTGCGCTCCTACTTGGATAAATAAGAACTTTCACATATTTTCGTCTTCTCGTACATAATAACGAAACTTTGATAGCAACAAAAGTGGTATTTTGACAGACATGCTCGTGTTACATAGCCAAGTCAATATATTACTGATTGTCGAAAAGTTAATAAGGAACGGGTATAATGATAATGTATGATCCACCTCCATTATGCCATGTTACGTTTATGGTTTATTCCACGGCGCTGTCAATAGCGCGGATTATAGAGCGTTGAATGGCTAGTGACTAATGAACCATAAAGAATGTGAAAGGAAGCATTCGTGAACTAATTTGAGGTAGAATTCAGGCAGTTACCTAGAAATACTGTGGAAAATAGCGAAAATCTTCAGCCAGGATAATCAATATCCGTGTCGAGATGTGAACCCGGAACCTTCAGTGGTGCTGCCCACCAGACCGCGATGGTCAAATTGACGTCATATTAAAACAAGTAAAGGAAGGGGCTAGGGCCGTGTAGTCTGGTGGATAGGTAAGGACGTTTCGGGGAACCCACTGCATCAATTTGCTACCCTGAAACAGAAACTGTATGAAATACAGAAGTTCTGTGTAAGCGATAGTAAACTGTCGAGTAGTGTATTATTTCAAAGTAGGATGTACTGTTTGTTTCCTTCTTTTAGTAAGATTTAAACGACAACAAATTCCTTGCAGAGACCACAAAAGACTAATTTGCTGCTGCCGAAATGTATAGATTTGTTTGTACATTAGGCTGGTTCCGTTTCATCTCAGCACGTTAGGTGTGTCGGATATAACCTCAAAGTTTAGCATCGTCGCCATGTTTGTAACTGCCGAATGTACAAACATGTTCACGATTTAACTCTGCGCCAAATTCCGTATGCCTATCCCCAAAGGTTAATTAATTATGGGCACCAAATCCAAAAACTAAAAAAAAAAAAAAAAAAATACACGGCCATCATGTTGAGCCTATTTTGTCATATCCTACAAAATATTACCTCAACGGCAGTTGAGTCTTTTTCCTAGACGTAATTTCAGGATAATAAATTAAATCACGCCATTGTCATTTCTGTCTTAGAATTTCGCGTGTCTGCCATGTTATTATTAAATTACTAAAATAACAATTAAGGCTTTAGGATATCCTGTAACGCCTTAATACTCATGCCAAGTTTCAAGACAATCGGTCAAAGAGCTGAAGACGTGAACTGGCATGTACTCGCATGTATTCACACACAGACAGATGGTGATTTCTTTTCTTCTATTGCCCCCGAGATTGTGGAAACCGATCGGAGCAGAGAAAGTGGCAGATGCGTGTGGGGAGCTTTCACAGCCTTGTGGGTCACGGCACGCGCCGCCGCGGGTCTGCTTCCTACTGAAATGAAAGGAACAATGAAAGTTCTCTCCGTTGACGTTTCGCGATATCCGAAATAGCATTACTTTCCTTGGAAGGTCCCAAGGCCTTACTCGTTTGTCCTTCTGTGAAGACGATTTTGACAGTGGAACAGAGTACTCAGAGAGAAGCCTTTTCCAATGCGTATTTGTTCACCATAATTCCCATCTGCTCCGGGCCGGGCTCCAACCAGGGCCACCGCTGTGAGAAGCTGGCAACTAACTGCCTTAGCCACGGAATGACCGAGACATGAAACTCATCTCAACAATATAAAAAAAAAATCCAGTTCCTACCTCCCAGTAAACAAACCGCATTTCCATTGCAAAGTCTAAGTGGTTAAAGCTGTTTATTTCGAGAATCACATGAACACACATAATGAAGTGTACGGGCAAAAAACAGAGCATTTTACTGTTAAAGCGTGTGGTACATATAGTTACCGTTGTAGCAAGAATTTTTTTATTTCTTCTTCACATAATTGAATGTCAAATTTTGTTTAGCATAGCGGACTCCTGTACCGGGCCGCGATAGCTCAGTCGGTATAGCGACTCGCTACGGGCTGGATGGTCCGGGGATCGAATCCCGGTGGCGGCGAGATTTTTCGCACCCGTCCAGACCGGCCCTGGGGCCCACCCAGCCTCCTGTAAAATTGGCACCGGGTCTCTTTCTCGGAGGTAAAGCGGCATGGGCGTGGCGTTAACCACACACCCCCATCTAGTAAGGTAAAGCAACCCCATTACAGGCCTAGACAGGCCCTGAGGGGTCCAGGAGGTTGAGGCTCCCAGATTTGTACACAATCGGCACATGAAGGTGGTAAGGTTGTCAGCCCTACGCACCGGCGCCTTTACCCCCCAGGAAATATTCCTGGTACTCATTTCTGTTAGAGGCTGAGTCGACCCCAGGGCCATAGTGCGACCGAAACGATTATGTCAAGGAATTAATTCCAAAGACACCATCGGGAATCGAACCCGCGACGTTCCGGTTTGTAGCGTAGTGCCTCAACCAACTACGCCACCGCGCGCCCCACCCCCATCTAGTGCCAAGGTTAAAGAAAGAGTAAAGGTTTACCTCTACTCCCCCTGTGGCCCTTCGTGGCCTGTTCTAGGGTGAACTCTATCTTTAACCTTTATACCGGGGTCTTGTAAGCACGGTAATCAACATTCAACTTCGATAAAATGCATGTTCAAGAATTCTATTTTTTAAAATAATTCTGCTCCATATATTAATTTAATTTACGTTTACGGTATACGTGTTGTAAAATAAAAAAATAAATGAACAACGGTTCGTATTCTTTAGGTACGCTAGTAGTCAGTGTTGCACGTAGTTAAATAAAACCAGAAGATGACAGTGCAGTGGAAAGTACGCTCGACTGAAAGTCATTGCGATCGCCTCTCCCGAAAGAACTTCATAGCTAACCTCTAAATTGCAGCACGGCTCGGTGCATGTTGCTATTCAGTTAGGTTCAGTGTAATTCGTAACAGAGCAGATGTCTTTCCGAAAATTTTCACGTTATTTAGACTATAAGTATCTGAATAATATTCTTTTTGTAGGTAAATAATTTTTCAATATGCACTGAATTTTTTTTTTCAGGCTAGATTTTAGGCGAACGCGCCTAAAAAGGAAAAGAAATGAAAGCCTAGTCAGTTCGTTTGTTATATGCTATACATAGTGCAATATTACACATTACCAAATGGATTGGAAACACTTTTCCTGTATTTTGTTAAATATTTGTCAAATGGAAGGAAATAGGGAGTTCAATATGATACGCGTTAGGATTTTTACACCTTGATTTATCCCTTTAATTTTTACTGGCTTAATTACAATAATTCGACGTACGTATCTCTTTGAGAAGAAAGAAAGGTCCAATGAATTCACTCACTCCTTTACCTGTATACAGAGTATACACAAAAGAATGGTTCGATTTCAATGGCGAATAGAGGGAAACAGCACCATTCTTTTGTGAATACCCTGTATATTGTCCTAACATTCACAGAATAGAAATAATACATTCATGACCTATTATATATGTACAATGTGGCTAAACGTAATGTAATGACAGTCAATTCATTACGTAATTTCTAGATTTTCATACGGCTTACAACAGATCAGTCAATGTTTGTATGTTTACCTTAATCCGGCACGCAAGCCGCATTTATGTCACGCCATGTTATATTCAGGTCGTCGACTACTTTATCTGGTCTTTTTGAATCTGCTGTTTGTCTTGTAATTATCTCGTACACGGCATGATTTTCGGAAAACTTTGTTTGATAGAATCTGTAATTTATTTTTTCTCTGTGACATTTACGAAGCTTTCTTCAACTAAAAAAAATCAGCAAAATATCATAAATGTAGGCAGACGTCCATGACAAGTGTCTGCTTTATTTGTGGATTTTAACAACAACTGAATTTGCACAAGTTTTATTAAAAATCCCCAACAAAAATTTCACTACAAAATAATTACTAATGGTAATCAACACAACTAATTTATTGCGTTACATAGAAGAAGGGCTACATGTTTCGACCACTAGTGGCCCTCTTCAGACCGTTAAAATACATAAAAATTAAAATTACAATTCCAACATCCATATGGGTAACTTGGCTAATAACATTGTTGGGGTGGGGGGGGGGGGCAAAATCCACCATGGGTATTAGGAACTTTAATTTACGAAGGAGTGAAGGCAGAAAGAGGGTGAAGATTGGTTTGAACCAGACCTTAATATACATACACCCCTTTCCCCACTCTTATCCCAAGTTTTTTATTTACCTTTTTTCAACTCAGTATAAAAAATTATTCTTAGGTAGAAAAAATATTGGGGGACATTTTCCCCCTTGCCTCCCCGCCCCCCAATTAAGCCTATGGCAACATCCATTGTGGGAGATCGGATTAAGATCTCAGTCTATGGTGTTACAAAATGCAAGTCAATAATTTTTTTAAAAAATTAAATGTATATATGGCATTTAATGGTAAATATTATTATTATTTTTTTTAAATTACTGGCATGCATTTTGTAACACCATAGATTGAGCTCTTAATCTGACTTCCCACAAAGATTGCTGCAACAGTAGTTTCAATTTTCATGTCTTTTGACGTCATGAGGATGACCACTGGTTGTTGAAAAATGTATCCCCTCATCTGTGTAACACAATAAATTAGTTGTGGCCGATCCCGGTGGCAGCGCGGTCTAAGGCCTAGGCCAGCGGCCGCTCGCTGGGATTGCGGGTTCGAATCCCGCCGGGGGCATGGATGTCTGTCTCTTGCGAGTGTTGTGTGTTGTCAGGTAGCCGTCTCTGCGACGGTCTTATCACTCGTCCAGAGGAGTGCTACTGAATGTGTGTGTGTGTGTGTGTCATTGAGTGTGATAAGGTGCAACGATAACTCTCTACACCTACAATCAGTAGTTAGAAAGAGGTTAGACTGACAAAGAAAGAAATTAGTTGTGTTGATCGTAATTGGCAATTAATTTTGTAACACAAACATCACAACGTGACGTCCAAGATAAAAAGGATTCACTTCAATCCGTCCTGTTGGAACCGAGTTGTGTCTTGCGGGAAAGACAAGCAGACAGACAAAGAGGCAGACAGAGAGACAGACAGGACGTAGCTAATAGTTGCAGTTCTCAATTATTTTGCGAAGGCGCCCTAAATATTTCAAATAAACTTGTAGACGTTAAATCCACATTCTATATTATGTACCAGTTTTATGTACGGTTAAATTTCTTTTGTAAGAAAATCTTGATTTGACGTGAGCTTCATATGAAGTCTGAATTGTACTTGGTAAATGCAGATCAAAATTAGATCCTTTCTACATCTCCTGGTGTAGCAACAAAAGAAGGTCACAGAGTGAAATGTTGAATCACAAGCCTCAAAGCTGTGGAGGCGAATCGCCCACTCGGGTGTGGCTAAGGCCGTGAGTCGCTCACTGGCCCTACTGGCACTTCATCATCGGCATGACATGTAGCACTGTGCTTTGCATTCTGGACGTCTCGGTTTCAGTCTCAGCCCGGTGCCTGAAATTAGGCCATGAACAATTCTTTCCACATTCTTTGAAATATATGATACATTAATCAACCCACCACATGACGCTGCACCGTATGAGTTACTGACAGTGGCGGTGAATAATCCACAAACAGACGACATACTTGTAGAATGATGATGCTAACAGAAGCATTTGATACAGTTCTGAAAACCCCAGTAACAAATTACAAATTTACAAGGTACAAAATATATTTAAAGAAGCCACTATAATGCACATACAACAAAGATTCGAAACGCGGACTTTGCAACATGGGTCACTACTGCAACGCAGCGAAGTGTAGTCTTTGTAAACGTTACTCACGGACTCATTTCACAAACAGATTATAAATATTCATTTGATTTTTATCACCAAAAATCCAGGACAGGCTACTGTGAGGACAGCTGTCGGTGTAAGGGCTACACCGCTAGTGTTCAGTTCCGGGCAGGGTCAGCTTCCTACCCAATTGCTAGCCGGAGCTCTTTAGCCGACGAAGTGATCGTGGCTCGAAGCTGACCACTCACAATTATGCAGTATCGAGGAGAAGATATGAGAAGCTATTTTTACGTCATGTTCACAGTGCATCTTAGCTATAAGCTTCAATTCTTTAACCAACGAATGCACCTTTTATTTTCTCACTTCTATCTACCCTACATATGTTTCGACCGTATTTTAGTCATTATCAGGGGTATACCGACATAGTCACTTCACTGTTCACTCATTCATTAGGTATTAACGTAGAACATTATGCTGTTTACAGTAATTGGCAGTCACCAATAGTTAAAAACACAATCACAGTTTCTTCAAGTTTTGAATTGTACTTGAAGAAACTGGGGACTGGGGAAAACCACGAGAAAATAGACAGGATAATTGGGGGTCCGGCGGAGATCCAGTCTGGGTGCATACACATTACAAGCGAAAAACGATACTGGTTGATCCAGAGACAATTCTTGATTTACACATGACGATTTCAGAAAATAAGGTTAATGAGACTGAATGGTTCACGTTATTGATCATAAAATGATACGATTTTCAGGCCACACGGATGTACGAACTAAGGTATTCAACAAGTAGGCCGTGAAGAAAATATACGACAAAAGGAAACATGACAAGGCGACGTAGCATAAAATTTCCCTCATGTGACTCAGCTCTGTGTTTGAGTAGCAATGGTAACAGAGGTCTAGCTTGAACTACAGCACTGTAATGATGTCTAAACTTACATAACAGAATTACAGAATACAAAGTTTTGGTTGCAACCTTTTAACGGAAGAGACCATTTGGAACACTAAGGCATAACTCAGAAGATAATATTAAAATGGATCTCAAAACAACAGGTTGAAAGCGTGCGGACTGGATTTATCTGCCTCAAGACACGGACCCGTCGACACGGAAATGAAACATGGGGCCACATAAAACGCAGGGGCTTTTCAAGTCCTTGAGCGACTAATTTTAAGGAGAAATCTGCCCCATGTAATGCGGCATACAGGCAGATTCCACGCGATTCAGAAACTTGTACGACAGACATAATCTTTAAAACAGGGGTGCACATATTTTTCCACAGGTCTAGGAACCACATCAAAATTCTAGGTGCCAGATAAGTGATACAAAGCAAGTTCCATGCTGAGGACCCACAAACATTAGATGCATCCATAAAAAATAGAGTCGATAGGGCGATTTGGCGCTCGGGATTTCTGCACCCCTCTTTTAAAAAGTAAAAATTCCCTATACATGAAGGCACATGAGGGAGTGGAGGTATATCTCTATTTATTCAACGTAAACAAACAGGACAACAAATTTCACAGCAATTAGATAGCTCTATGTCGTTGACTACAGCACTTCAAGGTCAATCCGTGTCCTGTGAACCCTACATTCTATTATTCTTAAGTCAATCGACCACAGATTTACAGATGTGTTCTGTTAAAATCCGTACACACAGGACTATTGGCGAATGAGCCAATTTAAGTACTAAAACACAGACAAGATCGGACATATAATTTCAATGGAATTACTGAAGAAAGCAAAAAAAAAAAAAACACTTGAGATTTTGAGTTTCTCAAGACTATAACTATGAGGATTATTGTTACCTGAGTATGACGTCATGTGGTTTTATATTGGTACCTGTTTCGGAGGAATCTGTTACCTGTATTTTCAAAGCACTCTTCTACCCTGAAGATGGAGGTAGTATGTTCCTTCAAAACACTGGTACCAATATCTATCTTCCGAACCGCACGGCGTCACATCCCAGAAGAGAGTAATCCTAACACTGATGCACGCTCTTCTCTTAACTACAGGGGAGTAAGGCGGTAACGCTGTAGACTTGTGTTCTAGAGGTCCCGGTTCAAGTCACAGCCGTAACATAAGCTACCCTGATGTTCTTCGCAGTTTTAATCTGCACCTCCAGCCAAATTTCGAGATGCAACCTCTACTAGTCCACGTACCCTTGCTTCCAACCCTTTCCAGGTCAATCATTATCAATCAGCCTGCAATCGACACTAAGCAGTGTGAGATAATAAGTGTCGTAAAATAAGCCAACAAAGTTAAAAGTGTGGTGACAGCATGGAGAAGAAAATAGCAGCGGAACCTATTCATCTTTTATGTCTAATGAATAGTAAAGGCAAATGTATATGACTGACAATACGTTTCCAACTATTTTATCCAAAACAAACACCTGCTTATTAAATTAAGTTATAGACCAACTGATGCACTTTTTAAAGCACTTTTTAAGTAGCTTTATTAAAAATGTTAAAATAGTACCCCTACACGTGTTTCGATCCTAGGATCGAAACACGTGTAGGGGTACTATTTTAACATTTCTAATAAAGCTACTTAAAAAGTGCTTTAAAAAGTGCATCAGTTGGTCTATAACTTAATTTAATATGACGAAGATGCACGGTGTCAACAGTGTGAAACACCTGCTGTTTTTAAAACCCAACTTCGTGGTTTACAACGATGCAGCAATTCTAACTGATCGTTTTAAGAGTGCGGTAGACGAACCCGGCCATCGAGCCATACACCGCAACTTATCCAAATACAACTGCCGGGATAGAATAGCCGGTATAGCGACTCGCCAGGGTCTGGCTGGTCCAGGGATCGAATCACCGTAAGGGCGAGATTTTACATGCCCGTCCAGACCGACCTCGAGGCCTACCTAACCTCCTGTGCAAGGGGTATTGGGTCTTTGCTGGGGATAAATCGGCCGGGGCGTGGTGCTGACCACTCACCTTCCGTCTAGCGCCGAGGTTGCGAATGGGTTGGACCTATACCTCCGCCTCCGCTCTGTGCCTGCATAGGCTTGACATGGGGTGATCTTTACCTTTACCAAAATACAAAGGAAGGCTATAAATGCCCCTGTGCATAATTAGGCACCATAAAGGCTTATATCTCAAAAAATTCTTAAACTCATCCCTAGATGGAGATGAGTGGTCGGCTTCACCCCTCGTCTGCTTTATCCTGGGGGAAAAGATCCAACGTTCTCCATTAAATTGAAAGATGTGAACACTTTTTTAGGACTACATTTGAGTCCTCTCAATTTCTGGGCGATGTTTTTAAATTCGAAACTTCCTGCATTCTTCTGGAGACCGTTACCTGTCGTTTCAGAGCAAAAATATTTGTCAAGAGGACAGAAGTAATTAATAAATTCCAACTTATAACAACGGGATGATTCTCAAAATCTAGCGTGGCCCCCTGCCCTACTCTACTCACAAAGCATTAAATATGCCTACATAAACATTTAACTTTCGTTTCTTTCTTCAGGGCATACAAATTCTGCATTACAAACACCAACCGGTTAATGCAGTTCACTGTTTGTTGTAAGAATCATTAGAAAGACATGAACACACTGTGTGGGCAAAGTGTAGACTACATTACTGTTACAGCAGGTGGTATATACAGTTACGGTTATGCTTTAAGGAGTATTTTTAGAGCAGTTGGAATATTATCAGTGTGAATTAAGGGCTCAACAAGTAAAATTCGCTTGGACCGGGGGGATTTTAGTGGCCGTCGTAGAGGTGGTAGCTGGTGTGGCTTTTCAGGTCGCTGCTGAAGGACGAGGACAAACTTTCCAGTCTTTCCTCCGAGAAATATAATAGTCAGGACACCGACCATTGAGGAAACGGCATCGGATGCCAGTGCAATGCCAAGTTCACAATGAGCCGCGAGTTACAAAGAGGAACGGAACATTTTAAACTCTTTCGTCAACATGTTCCATACCGGCCCCAAATGTCAGTTTGACATTGTTAAATTAAAATCTGAATGATGGATTTAATAAAATTTGTTGCTGAAAATTTTTAAAACATTATCAGTGTGTCATTCTTGGTTAAAATCGGAAAACAACTTGCACTTTGCATTAGCAACGATACGGGTTTCTGCGCACAGCGACGCCTTGGCTCAAGAGCTAGCGATTGTGACTTGTGTTTGGGAGGCGCCCGGTTTGAATCTAAGCCGAGACACCGACTATTCTGGGTGTTTTTTGTAATTTTTCTCAGTACCTTCAGGCAAATTGCGGAATAGTACCTCAAAATAGGCCACGGCCGATTCTTCTACATCCTTTCCTAGTCATCATAAAAATACTCGAGCGTGGGTAATCTGAAGTATTGCAAGCTCTGGTAAATAAGCTACAAATAAATAAATACAATTTATCAGAGAGGAAAACAAACGTTCCGAATAAAAAAGCTGTACAATAAAATCAAACACAGTTTTTTCCCCGTAAATGTTTTATTTTTCGATGTAATATTATATTCTATAGTCCTACCACACTACACAGCATCACATCCCAGAATACTGTATTCCTCGCAGTGTCCGCCGTCACAACGTCAGATCTCGTGAGCCGAGACGGTGTGCTCTTACTTTCCGACACGTTTCTATTCCTTGATCTGGGCTGACCTTCAGCAGGCAGCCAAGAACTTGTCCTGCAGTGTGCAGGCAAGCTACTGAGTAGTCAGAGAGCGCACACGTGCATACGCCATCACAGGGACAGACGTCTTACAAAGACGTTTCCTAATAATTGCTCTTGAAACTATTTCTAAAAGTAAAACAAATTTCATGGACTTAATTGTCTGAAGACTAGCAGTAACTAGAAGTTAAGAATTATGAACAATTCCCAAAAATAGGTCTAACCTCAAATAATCCTATCGTAGCTATATTCGTAATTTATGAGACAAAGAAAATGTTTATTGTTATATTTGTTGGTATTGTTATAATCCGTCTTCATATCATATTTGAACTTCTTACATTTACCGGTTTATTATTTACCTTATCAAAAATGTTTTATACTTATTTCGAATATTCGCCATTTTGTTACCGTAGATGGTACAAACAATTGACCTTCATAATTCACAGTGTGTCCGAAAAATAACTGCAGTGAATTTGAAGTTTAAAGACTTGGAAAAACGTTCAATGTTTGCAGTAGAATGAGGCACAGGTTTAGAAAGGTGTTTAAATTTTAACGGAAATCATTTTTACACATGTTGTGGCCTTAAATTTTTGCTGTAGCACTCTATGTACGTTTTTCACCTGATGTTGATATTCAGTGCACAGGTACTTTTGTGACTCTGTATTACCAAACACAATGCTCCAGGAGATACTACACCCTCACTTCAGACACGGCCGGCACGATGTTATGGAACTAGGAAGCGCTATCACAGTAGCTTGAAACACTGGAGAATGTCATATAGGAGACAATAGGCCTATGGATTCATGTTAATGCTGCCACCTGTGAACAGAACCGATACTAGGCCCTAAAACCGATATTTTCAATGGCCGTGATTTAAAACGAGCAATAAAAGTAATTTCTTGTTGCGCATTCGGTGTGGCTTGTATAGTAACTTAAGTTGTTATAGAGTACCAACAGCCATTGTTAGAATTGTTATTTTGCTTTACGACAAATGCATTTCGACGTTTATGTTGGCGTTATCGTCAGTGTCTCCTGAAAAGAGAGGTTATGGTTGTCACACGCCCGTTCCTTTCATTCTTCTGGATAATGTTGTTGTCAGTTTCACACTGATGACGACGCAAACATGAGAGTTGAAAAGCATTTGTCCTAAAGCAAATCAACAATTGTGATAAAGGCAGTTTGTACTCTACAACAACGTAAGTTACTTAAGTGAGTTTTCATAGCAGCTTGTTATTTATATGTCTATAAGTGCACGGACAATTGAAAGCTGCAAACAGAAGGCAAAGAAACTGCAGTACCGTGACTTACGCTACCATAAAGCACGATGCTATGAGGAACGCTAACAGCCGGGGTGGGGGGGGGGGGGAAGGGGAAGGAAGAACTGACTAGCGTGAAGAGGATCTGCTTTAATGCAATACAATCACAATGCATAATGAAAGCAGGACGGCACGGAGACCACTGCGACCGCCTGTGGCACAATTTGTGCCGCACATTCACACTACTTAAGGTCTAGTTGTCGCAGTCAGCCAAGCGCAATTAAAATGCCCAGACTTCCGTAACAATTAGCTGAAGGACGACTGCATTACGCAACACTTCTGCAGATACAATTGTATTTTGTTGGAATGAATGACAGCAGATTAATATTAGATACTAACTCGCAAATCTCTGGGTTAATGTTATATGTTGTGACAAATAGCACGAAAAGCATTAAACATTGTAAGTAATAAATAGGGCTGTAAAATCTGAAACGTGAAAGTGTCAATAATGTTTTGCATTTAAACAACAAAGATCTCGAGTAATAGGACTGTGCCATGCCTTCAACTTGCCAGCTGCACGGACATGACCCGGTGTCTGCGAAAATAACAGTCGAAGCTACAGTCTTCGGGCTGAGATTTTAAAAATCCTATTAATGAGATTATTCTGCATTTATTTAACGATTTTTCAGAATCTCATATTGCATAGCGTCTAACGATAAAATGTTTATTGAATAATCAAAAGGATATGGTGTGGCAGGAAAGGATCCGGAACGAATTTGGGTAAGTTTCTATCCTGGCATTTGATTGGGTAGGGGCGGATGAGAAAAACCATGAAAAACCACACGAAATAACCGTTCTTTGAGCATAAATTCGAAACTAGGCATCGCGAATACGCAGCAGGATTTTACCAAATCGACAACGACATTTGGTCAGTCGGTTAATGTTTACGGAACGAGAAGACATAAGGACACGTTGTGGGTGAAATGCAGTTATTTAACGCTAAAGCAGTTGGTACACATAGCTACCACCGTGCTTTAAAGGGTTAGTTGGTCAGACACGTGCGCACTGGTGCCATGCTCTGAATCATTCCTTACTTTGGTAACCAACGAACAGTTAACAACATATCACGTAATACACAGTTACGGGCTCGTGTCAAAGGTTTTAACACACTGATAAATTTATGAGGCCGATATTTCGTTGCTTTTGTCTGGCTTTCAGAATATTCCAGAGGGAGAAAGATAAGTAAATGTAAAAACTGAAAAGCTAAGGATTTGACAGTTGTGTTTAGATCTACTGTCGGGTCTGAAATAAGGAAATGAGAGCGCATTACACCTGCATTGCATTAAAGGAAGTTGGTGTAAGGAACAACTTGATACCTGTAAGAAGAGTCTCGATGTATTAAACCAACAAAGAAAATAAAGCTTAATATTTAAAAAAAAAAAAAAAAAAAAAGAGGTCAATACAGTTTACTGGCTTGGTCTACCTGCATATTTGCATTACCACATGGGCGTTTCTTTAGTGACAAGTGTTACGATTTTAACTGAGTTTTTATCCCACTAACAACTAATCTATTCCCGACCACCGGTTGAACAGTCACCAAGTCTACAAATCTATGATTAAAAATGCCGAATTTTTTATTGTATTGGGATATTAAGTTAGGCAAGGGAAAGAGATGTGCTATACTAGGAAGGAAAGAGGAGGCATAGCGTGGATGTTAGCACGAGTGTGGAAAGAGAGGAATTAGAAAGAAAATGGGTAAAAGAATGTACCCGTTATATTTACGTGAAGAGGGCGACAAACATATATTGCTGAACTCTTTAGAAGTTAAAAAAAAATGGAGAAAGGAATTTTTAAATAAGAAATTGAATAAAAGATTGCTTAGAAGAAAATATTAAGATGTACTACTAATAAATACCTCTTTATAGATTTAGGTAGATATTCAGCAAAAGTTAAATGTAGGCCTAAGTGGTTTTATAAATAAAATAATTTAAACAGTTTACGTATTTAATGGAAAAGATGTTACCACCGTGACAACTAGAGGTTAATGGGATGGCAGCCCGCAAAAAGAGGGGCTGAATTAAATAATAAAAATAATAATTTATTATATTATTATTATTATTATTATTATTTATAATCTGTTATTCTGAAAGTTAAAATACTGAAACATTACGAATATTTGATGTTAGGTCTTGGTACGTACCAACGTATAATCTGCAGATAAATACATCACTAGACTGTGTGCTTAAATTATGATGTTTGGTTTAGCCTGAAATCTGACACGTATCCTGCTGACCAAGAAACTTTATGCTTTAAAGGAACCGGAAGTGTCATCACCGTGCTTACAAAGACCCACCACTGCAGAGTTAGTTCAGTCCAACTGACACGTTTACACTAGCCCTTGTCTCAAATATCCGTCTTTTATACTCCTCATCTGGTCCAAGTCACCCACATATTTTTACCGTGACGTCTTTCGAAAACCCTTCTCATGATATGAATGCGATATTGTACTTGAAAACGCTGTATTTCCTCCTTTGTGTGTAGTTTGTTTTTGAGGGAATATTGATAGAAGGAAAGTGTCACACAATGTCAATATTAAGTTAAGCATGTGTGGTTGTCTGGGCTATAAATGTTATATGCGGTATGTGTGTTGTATTATGTATCAACATTTATATTTGGCAGACAGGACAGATTTGTTCAGAATTGGCACTTCAGTTTAAGTGTGTAAAGTCAATCTAAAGCATCTGTATAACATCTTAGAAGGGACAGCAGAGAGACAGTTTAGTTCGCCGTTTGTCAGTGTTAAGATTAATGCTTTGGGAACTTTCTGGAGCACACGAAATTTTATAATTTGACAGCTTTTGGACGTCTTAAGTCAAGCGAGGGCGGATACCGTGTTAAGCCGGGACTAGACGGCGCGTGGCTCGCCCAGTGACGTGACGTCACTTACTCGGCCAACAGATCGGAACAGAAAAGACAATCTGGCGACGGTGCAGCTCGGCAAATGGAGGACCAGCGGCCTTGCTCGGGTAGGTTCGGCTCGGCTTGTGGAATAAGTCGTGTTGTTCTATGAACTTAAAAATGTCCTCGTTTGACAACTCCATTCTAGCCAATACCAATTGTGGGACAGAAAGTTTCACTCTACGCGCACCCCGACAGCAGAAAACAAAGACCAGACCTAAGTGTATACAGGCTTGGACGAGACTGGCTTGGCGCGTAGACTGCAAGCGCCGTGTAGCCGCAAAGCTGCCCGCGCCGAGTCCCTTTGAGGATCGTGAAAAACCCGCTTCTGAAGCGATCCAACGAGCCTCGCTCCACCAATCACAGGCCGCGCCGCGCCAGGCCGGTTACACGGCGCGTTTGAATACGATTCCTTGTCAATGACGTCAGTTATGACGTAAAACGAGCCGAGCCACGCGCCGTCTAATCCCGTCTTAAGACAAGCTTGCACATTAAGAAAACGCGTGGGGACGCGTGTAGGGGTTCATACGAGTTACGGCACGGGAAACATAGATAAGTCATTAGCAGCCAATGACGAGAAAATATTCAAAATTTTAACTGTTCAGACGTATTAGGAAATAGTAAAATTAAAAGTTAGCCAATTGGAGACAGTGGAAAAAAAAAAATTCGAGAGTGGGATGAATTTGGCCGGGATATCAGCGACCGCGTCCAGACGTCAAGGGGCAGTTCGAATTTTGACTTTACTGGGTGAATACGTGATTTGGGTCACGCCGATGTAGTCACTTACAGTTGAAAGTTTATAACTAATGATTTATAAGTGCATTACTTATAAAGGGTTATAGTGACTTCGATAGTGAAATTGCTCTAAAAGGTAAAAAAAAACATTCTGTGCCACGTTCATAAATAAAAAAACAATTAACTGTACAATCATTATAGACAGTGGTTATAATAGAGTAAAAAAAATTGAACGGCTAAAACAGTTGGTTAATTTTCAAAACCACAGTGTTAATTATTTATACAAGTGTTGCTGACCCTCGTAAGAACCACTTAGCTTCCGTGACATCTATCGGCGGAGAGCTAAGAACGGATAAAATGTTCGTTCGCAAAATTGCGTAAAGCAACTACTAGCCTCGCCATGTCTGTCTGTCCGTCCGCATGAAACAACTTGGCTCCCACTGGACGGATTTTCATTAAATTTGATACTTCAGGATTTAAAAAAAAAAATATGTCGAGAAAGTTCAAGTGTGTTTAAAATCTGACAACAATAACGGCTACTTTACATGAAAACCTAGTACATTTATGATCATATCTCGCTGAATTCTTCTTAAAATGAGAAACATTTCAAACAAAATTAGAGAAAATCAAAACACACATTTTATGTTCAATAAAGTTTTTACGAAAATCGTGCCGTTTATGAGATGATGTGGAATAATATGGTAGAGCCAGACAGGCCACAGATGACAATATAATGCTTCGCAGAAAAGATGTGATTTGCACGCCGGATAACTACGTCAAGAATACAGACACACACTCATAATATACAACACTTACAGGTTTTCGACGGCAACAATGGTTACACGAACGCGCCTCATTGTTACGTTATACGTACATTACCTCTCTTGTTAAGAACTGAAACTGAACGTTTCCATGGAAAGCTTCTGACAGAAAGTCTCAAAATGTACATCATGTACAGGAATGAAAACCTGTTTCATCAACTCATCGATTTCAGGCCTTATCCGTCATTTCCGCTAGAACATCCACGCATCTGAATCGGAAGGTCGCGGCAACCGGTTCTGGAAGTGGATCAGTTTTTCTGCCCCGATGCACTTTCTCCCGTCAGGTTTCTCCTGTTTACCCACCACGACGCTGTATCAGAGGACTTTGGAATGTAGTGAGCAGCTGTTTCCATGACCTACTCTAAACAAAGCACTGGAACAGGTTGCCTTCGTTAGCCAGCTGGGTCCATTTTCACCCTCTTGGAAATCCGTTCTTTCAGCCTAAACACATATCTTGTGACGTGGTGTAGACAAAGATGCAAGTCTTCACGGATGTTAACCTGTGTCGACTAAGAAATAGTCACCGACGATTCCGGGGGGCGTAATGCCTCCATCTTCAGAATAAAGAAGTCTTGAGACCCTAAAGATAAGGGCACTACGGCAAAGACTTACCAGCACACGTGGCATGATGTCCCGTGAGACATAGAACTCCAAGTATTTTTATGTTTAGTTAACGTTCCTTCTTAAGCAGAAGTATTTGTACAGCAGTCACCGATTTAGGCCATTTAAGAGCAGGTAATATTTAAAAAACACTGAAAAGTTTAATAAACTTAATACTATTCATTCCATACATATTAACTCTATATTTATAGTCCGAAAAATGTACAATTTAATCACACTAATTGTGTAATTTTACTGTCCTACATGTTTCGAACCCTTAATTTGGGTTCATCTTCAGGGACAGTGAAATTACACAATTAATGTGATTAAATTGTACATTTTTCGGACTATAAATATAGAGTTAATATGTACGGAATGAATAATATTAAGTTTATAAAAGCCAGACAGACAAAAGAAATCTATCAATACAAGAACATAAAAAATAACGAGTCCCTGAAGATGAACCCAAATTAAGGGTTCGAAACATGTAGGACAGTAAAATTACACAATTAATGTGATTAAATTGTACATTTGTCGGACTATAAATATAGACTAAAAAGTTTCTTTCACATTAACGGCGTGCTATATGCCCTATCCTTGTAAAGTTAATTTTGTCACGGTTACACGCATGTGCGTAAAAAAAAAATCCTGCATTCTAAAATTATTAAATTTTAAGCACACATAATTGATGGTTCCCTATAGCTTCTGACTTTATTACAGGTATTTACTGTACACACGCCGCAATAGCGTAGTCATAGACGGTCCGGGGATCGAATCCCGAACGCGGAAAGAGTTTCCGTGCCCGTCCAGACCGGCCCTGAGGTCCACCCAGCCTCCAGCTTTTCTTATACGCTTGAATAACACGTCTTCGTAATGCATAAAGAAGCTACATAGAATACATGGCTGAACAGTACACAATGTAAACATATGACTTGATAGGCCATACAAATGTGTGATTGCTGATAGCTCACATTTCCTCAGTAGTTATTAAACAAAAATGAAAGGTTTCCAAACTCTTTGCAACATCAAGCAGAAATTTTAAAAAAAAATTTTTTTTTGGGAAAGTAAGAATATATGGATAAAGGAAAAGAGAAACCGTCGATCAGAAATTAAACGTTAACAAAAATTACTAATTTGTCAAAAACGTACTACATGCTTCGGCCTGTACGGCCGTCATCAGGTACTGCTTCATGGAAGTGTTAAGGAAAATTCGTGTGTACAACGTCAAAACATTTTATGATAAGAAATGATATCTCGATCTTTTACAATGCACAGGTGTATATTTTATTGTGATTAATATTAAGACTTGCGTTTAATTAGCCGAAACAGGAATAAAATCCGAAACTGAAAATGCAGTGTGCTAATATAAATAAATGTGCTTACAACATGTAGTAACGTTAAGGTAACATGCCAAGCAGGCACTGAGGGGAGGTAGAGGTATAGCTGTACCCATACTCACCCTCAGCTCTAGATGGGGTTAGGTGGTCGACCCCGGCCGCCTTACCTCCGGAAAAGACAGCCGGTACCCAGATTGGCCTCGGCCGGTCTGGATGTGTCCGGAAAATCTTGCCCCCACCGGGGTTCGAACCACAGACTGCCAACCCATAGCGATTCGCTATACAGACTAAGCTATCCCGACCGCCAAAAGATGTAATAATTACTAATTTTAAATACACAGAGTGCTGTGTATAAATCCGCCATTTTTAAGGTAGATATACACATTTTTGTAACTTGTAGTTCATATAAGACGCTCCAGTTGTCGTGCGATCTAAGGCGTAAGTCCGCGGCGGCTCGATTTTTGGGATCGTTGATTTGAATCCCGCTGGGGGCATGCATGTTCGTCACTTGTGTTTGTTGTGTGTTGTGTGGTAGCGGTCTCTGCGACGGGCTGATCAGTCGTTGAGAGGAGTCCTACCGTGTGTGTGTGTGTGTGAGTGTGTGTGTGTGTGTCTGATTGTGTGCGATCTAGGAACCTCAACAGTGAGTGCGACCTACGGCCTAGCTGGATCATTGCGCCACAGATGTAAATATAAGAAGCGTTCACGACATCTTTACTTTTCCATGCTTAGAATTATAGGTGGAAGATAATTCTATTGCCCAGACAATCTCCTGTAGCTGTAGGTCACGAAGTTCTGTATGTGTACATATCTATACAATGTTTATGGTTATAACCGTTGGAGATAATTACTGACTTTATTTAGACGAATCAAAGTTAATTCTGGAATATAGCGATATAGAATGTGGAGGTTAGGAGGGAAGTCAGTAGCATCTGGTAGTTAACACAGAAGGTCAGTATGGTAGCAGGGAGGAAGACAGGTTACAAGAGCAGAGAGTGAGATGGAGTCATATGTGAAGCAGGAGGGACAGATAGCTGCAGAGTGAGAGAAGCAGAGGTTAGCATAGGATAGGAGATGCTGCATGTTAGTACAAAGGGGGATTTCAATTTGTCACACATTTGTCAATGTCAGATTTAATGGGGTTTTGGAGTTTGCTTGGACAGTCAAAATTCGAGGGTTTAACAATTTTTCGAGATGTAAATCACGAGGTAGACGACGGTCATATGGGGTTTACATGCATTACGTTAGGGGATACCGAGTCAGTCATTAGGAACCAATGAGGAGATAGCACAAAAATTTTAAAGTTTTGGACCTATTGGGGGATTGCTAAATTTACGTAGGACCAATCAGACTAGTTAGGAGAATTAGCGTAGGGAAGATTTTGAACAAGGAACCAGGTTTCCTTACCGTAGCGAAAGACACACAAGTATTTCGGCTTTCGGAGAGGGAGGACGCGCTATCGCATCACTCCTAAATTACGGCTAAGAGCTACAGACAAAATTCTATAATTAGAAATTAATAAATTATTGCTACTGGGACAGTGATGAAATAAGTGTGTTAAATTGGACTTAAGTGGTTTATACCAGTTTCGGAACACGCAAATAACTATTAATTAACAAATGTGTGAAGTACAGTGACAACTCCAAACAACAAAGTGATCCGTGCTACGTTTAT
This sequence comes from Reticulitermes speratus, assembly GCA_021186555.1. NCBI lineage: Eukaryota > Metazoa > Arthropoda > Insecta > Blattodea > Rhinotermitidae > Reticulitermes > Reticulitermes speratus. The sequence goes on from JAJKFL010000004.1 coordinate 2,179,633, forward strand.
CGTATACCATCAAAACATGTAACCAGTTAGTGCCATTGAGTTACAATAAATCAAGCAAAAGATATTTTAGATTAATAAGAAAAACCTAAGTCATTTTAATGGTTCTTCTTCGCTAATTTCCCAACACTCAAACCACGTTAATCCCTGTAAATTAGGTTTCATGCAACCGACTGAGATAGTAAAGGTGTGCCGGACGGTAATATGTTCAAGGGAAAAGTGTTTATTCGGGTGACGAGAAGACGCCTACACTGTACACAGACAAAGTTGTATATACCATTTTTTCTTAAGATGGCTGTATACGCCGAAATATGTAGTACGTTTCTGACAAATAGGTAATTTCTGCCAAGCCTTACGTTCTGACTGACGGTCTTTGTTCTCCGTAATGTGTATTATAATCACAAGATGTTCCTACGAACGTTTAAATTACATGGTACAATGATTTGTACTCAGTTTACTAAAAGCTAGTACTGGATAATTCGACTTATTTAACTGGATGATTTGCGAATTACAGTAAGCCAGGCCATAACAAAGTTCTGTTACCTTAAGGCCAACCTGCATGATGTCCATTTGTAACTTCGCCAGCAGGGTAAAAAAAAAAGATTTCGTCTTTCCTTTAATTACTGTGCGGAAAAAGATAGGCTGACAAGATGGTGAAGATTATGATGTGGGTCGACAGCCATACAAACGTCACTGTGCCGGGCACAAAGCCAAAATCAAGTCTACCTGGGTATGTAATATTACAGTGATATTAACAAAGGAAAAAGATTATTACTATCGTGCACTTGAGAAGTTGTTAGGGTAAACGCATACAGGGCATACACAAAAGAATGGTGCGGTTTCAAAAGTGAATACAAAATTTATTTCTTATCTTACACGGGCACAACATACACCGTCAGCGGCGGAAACTGTCCAAGTTTCTCATTTGGTAATTACAATCCTTCAATATGTGCACCCTGGGTCACACGACACACATCCACACGGTAATCAAACTCATCCCAGACCCGGTGTAGCATGTCCGCTGTAATGGCCTGCAGTGCATGCGTTATCCGATCACGAATTTCATGGATGGACGTGGGCAATGGTGGTACATAAACGCTGTCTTTAACGAACCCCAAAGAAAGAAATCGCACGGTGTAAGATCTGGCGAACGGGGTGGCCAAGGGAGAAGGTTCTTGTCTCCATTTGCAGCAGCACGTCCGATCCAGCGCTGTGGAAGAACACGATTGAGAAGCACTCGTACATTCCTGTGAAAATGGGGGGGAGCCACGCAGTAAGCATGAGAAGCGAACTGCTGGTAGCGCATGAGAAACTTGGACAGTTGCCGCCGCTGATGGTGTATGTTGTGCCCGTGTATTGTGTGACATAAATTTTTTATTCACTTTTGAAACCGCACCATTCTTTTGTGTATGCCCTGTATAATATCCATCTTCTCTCCCTTTATGTTGATTTTCGTCGTCTTCTTATTGTTCATTAACATTTCTCATACCTTCATCAATCTGCCTCTTTCGTGTCGGGTAAAGTTAGAGTAACTTATTATTACAGACACCAGCTATCCTCTTTTGTTAGCAGTGCACTGGCGCTCCTCTATTTACGAACATCCCGAGCATGCGAACGGAATTTTTTTATACACATTATTTTATTTTATTTCCGGCTGGAGAACCGGATAAAACCCGTTGATACGAATGTATATGAACGAAGGTACACCTACAAATATAAACAATAAAAAAAGTAAAGATTTAACTAAAGAAATCATTACAAAATTCAATAAATAAGCTATAGAAGCAGCGAAAAGTAAAATCGATGTGAAGTAAGTCCAAAATGACAGTAAATCTTTCCACCAATTATATGAATAAAAAAGATAAACAGGAAATTATTTCTATACCTGAATATCATTGTTGTACAGAGGAACTGCTGTTAAATGACAATGTATATATAGGCCTATTTATGACTACTCTTTCCAGTTTGGAAAATGTCTTCAGTTTTAATTACAATATCCTTATTAATTTTAATATTCCCCATTTAGTATGCGATAATGTTTGTTATTTCGGAACTGAGTTATAGGTCAAAAAGGCTTTTGTCCTCTTTTAAAGTCACGTCTTGTGAGAAGAATTGCTGAGTCAATGAACATCCAATCTCAGCGAGCAAAGATTAAACTGTAATTTTTCCTGACGTTTTCAGTGGGTACTGGGATTCTTTCCCTAGGGATAAAACAGCAGAGTCATGAAGCTGACAACTCGCTTTCATATAGTGCGGAAGTTAAGAATGAGTGGAGCTATACCTCTACTCCCCTTACGCCTTCATGGCGTGGACAGGGAAAACTTCACCGTTACCTTTTGTCTTCGTCTGATATTTCATATGGGTGTAAACCTTGATTTCTAAAAGAAAGAGAATACATAAGCTGAGGGTGTTTGAGTATAGGGTGATGAGGGAGATACTTGGTATAAGAGGGAGTATGTAAGAGGGGGCTGGAGAAAACTGCATGATCTGAAGCTTCATAACTTAAAATCTTTAAAAATACGAAATACATGAAATCAAGGGGGGTGAGATGGTCTCAGCATGTGGCACGTGTGGGGGAGGACAGAAATGCAGACACGGTTTTGGTGGAAGAACATGAAGGAAAAAGGCCGCTTGGGAGACCTAGACGTAAATGGGAAGTTAACATTAAAATGTGTCGTAAAGAAACATGATTGGATTTAAATAACTGTTTTACACCAACTAAATGCACTAAATAGTGTATTTAGTTGGTGTAAAACAGTATTTATATTAAAAAATGCAAGGTGAAATTAGAATAAATGATTGGATTTAGTTGGCTGAGGATAGGGACAAGAGACGGGCTGTTGCAAACATGGCAATGAACATTTTTTTTCACGTTGTATTCGCCGTGCATCTTGTTAAATAATTAAAAGTTTTATTAGACCAACATGTGCACTATATTCTTATAACCAAGTCAATCACCCCTACATATGTTTCGGCCTATAACAGGCCATCTTCAGGGGGTCAAAGTTTTTTACATAGATTTTACATCTGTTGTTTAATTTTAAAAAAGTTAGTACATACACAAACAAGTAAAATTAATCTTAGTTCCCAATGGATTTAGGTATTATTTCTTTCAGCTGTAAAATCCTAGGGAATGTGTTTACATAAAAGGTTAAAATTACATATCTATTGTTATATATAAATTAACTCGTACAACATAACAAAGGAAAACTTCAACATCCTTGTGATAACTGCATACAAGACCGGACTGCCCAACTGTTATGTAACCCAAGTATTCCCTATCATGTCTACAAGAGCCCTTTCAATGGACCCCATTTTGAGCCAGATTAATACAATCCACAACCTTCACAGACACACTACGTAAAATGGACTGTGCTCCTAGCACACACAGAGAAGCAACAAGATTTATGTAGGACGATGAATCATGGATATAACAATAATATTAAAATGGATGTTACAAAAGTAGAGGATGTCAAATAGTTTTGGTCCAAGGGCAATACTTTCCATGATGTTTAACCTCAGGTTTCCGTAGTAACATTCGTGTAGAAACGTGTAGCTACTGGCCAGACTTCAATCTTAATGAGTTTATCAGGGCCGCTGGAAATGACAGAGCTGTTCAATTTCTCGTGAGTCACACGTTAAAACTGCGAGTTGCCAGAGTGACGTCAGACCGTGAAATCTTAACTTCAGTCTACGTGAAATGTCAATTTAGTGTGACAGCAAAAAAATCGTCATTCAGCTCGGTACAATTTAGCACGCTCTTAATTTCTTTAACGTCCGAGGCGCAATCAAAAAACTGAAGTTCACATCAGGTAATGACTAAACAATTATACACTATAATCAATTCAATTTCATAGTACGTGTAGTTCATGTCTTAAAGAAACGCGCCCTGTTGATGACCAAACGAATCCGAAGTAGTTTTTGTCTTAAAGAAACGCGCCCTGTTGATGACCAAACGAATCCGAAGTAGTTTGTGTCTTAAAGAAACGCGCCCTGTTGATGACCAAACGAATCCGAAGTAGTTTGTGTCTTAAAGAAACGCGCCCTGTTGATGACTCAACGAAGCCGAAGTAGTTTGTGTCTTAAAGAAACGCGCCCTGTTGATGATCCAACGAAGCCGAAGTAGTTCGTGTCTTAAAGAAACGCGCCATGTTGATGACCAAACGAATCCGAAGTAGTTTGTGTCTTAAAGAAACGCGCCCTGTTGATGACTCAACGAAGCCGAAGTAGTTTGTGTCTTAAAGAAACGCGCCCTGTTGATGACCAAACGAATCCGAAGTAGTTTGTGTCTTAAAGAAACGCGCCCTGTTGATGATCCAACGAAGCCGAAGTAGTTTTTGTCTTAAAGAAATGCGCCCTGTTGATGACCAAACGAATCCGAAGTAGTTTGTGTCTTAAAGAAACGCGCCCTGTTGATGACCCAACGAAGCCGAAGTAGTTTGTGTCTTAAAAGAAACGCGCCCTGTTGATGACCAAACGAGGCCGAAGCATGTTGAGTTGATAATAAACCTGCTCTTAGTATGAATTTGTTGTGATGAGAGACGTTAAAATTTCTCGCCGAAATAAAGTTACCATGAAAACCGGTTTGTAGGAAAACACAATGCGGATACATAAAGCGCAAAGCTGGGAAGTTTTGTAAAGAAGTGCGGTTACAGACGTCCTTTTTGTATGTCTAAACAGCCCTCGTATAGCACGAATTCACTACAGCAGGCTTGTGTATTAACAACGCCGGTGGTGGTGTGGAATTCTGTTCTACTCAGCAGAAAGCTGGTACTGATTATCGGTTTGCGCAGTCAACAGTAATCGTATTTAGTTTGCGGTATGGACGTGCTGCATCCCAAACCGTCCGTTGAACTGACAAGCTTGTTTCACCCGTGGTCATGGAAATAGCTGGAGGATCAAACACTGAAATGCTGCAGATACACGAACCATTGCAGAGCGCGAGATATTTCCAATGCATCTCTACAAGGTTCAAAACCACTAGTGATAAAGCACACCCCGGACACGATCATCAGCCATTTTCGACCCCCCCCCCCCCCTCCCCACCAAGTTTCATAACTCATGTAATGTTTCTCTCCCATCTTCTTTTCCGCCTCCAAGTCGACACTTCCAAAGACATTTGCCCATTAAAGTTCTGTAAGCGTAATTTGTCTCTCCCAGTTTACTTAGGTATATGCCCAGGCCACAACAGCCTGTCTCTCCCAACCTAGTCATATGCTCAGCCCACCATAAACTGTCTGTCCCAACTTTGTAATGCCCAGATCACAACAGCCTGTCAATCCAAATTTACTCATGCCCAGACCACAACAGCCTCTCTCTCTCAAACTAGTCATATGCTCAGCCCACCATAAGGTGTCTCTCCCATATTAGTAATGCCTAGACCACAACAGCCTGTCTCTCTCAAACTAGTCATATGCTCAGCCCACCATAAAGTGTCTCTCCCAACTTAGTAATGCCCAGACCACAACAGCCTGTCTCTCTCAAACTAGTCATATGCTCAGCCCACCATAAAGTGTCTCTCCCAACTTAGTAATGCCCAGACCATAACAGCCTGTCTCTCTCAAACTAGTCATATGCTCAGCCCACCATAAAGTGTCTCTCCCAACTTAGTAATGCCCAGACCACAACAGCCTCTCTCTCTCAAACTAGTCATATGCTCAGCCCACCATAAAGTGTCTCTCCCAACTTAGTAATGCCCAGACCACAACAGCCTCTCTCTCTCAAACTAGTCATATGCTCAGCCCACCATAAAGTGTCTCTCCCAACTTAGTAATGTCCAGACCACAACAGCCTGTCTCTCTCAAACTAGTCATATGCTCAGCCCACCATAAAGTGTCTCTCCCAACTTAGTAATGCCCAGACCACAACAGCCTGTCTCTCTCAAACTAGTCATATGCTCAGCCCACCATAAAGTGTCTCTCCCAACTTAGTAATGCCCAGACCACAACAGCCTGTCTCTCTCAAACTAGTTATATGCTCAGCCCACCATAAAGTGTCTCTCCCAACTTAGTAATGCCCAGACCACAACAGCCTGTCTCTCTCAAACTAGTTATATGCTCAGTCCACCATAAAGTGTCTCTCCCAACTTAGTAATGCCCAGACCACAACAGCCTGTCTCTCTCAAACTAGTTATATGCTCAGCCCACCATAAAGTGTCTCTCCCAACTTAGTAATGCCCAGACCACAACAGCCTGTCTCTCTCAAACTAGTTATATGCTCAGTCCACCATAAAGTGTCTCTCCCAACTTAGTAATGCCCAGACCACAACAGCCTGTCTCTCTCAAACTAGTTATATGCTCAGTCCACCATAAAGTGTCTCTCCCAACTTAGTAATGCCCAGACCACAACAGCCTGTCTCTCTCAAACTAGTTATATGCTCAGTCCACCATAAAGTGTCTCTCCCAACTTAGTAATGCCCAGACCACAACAGCCTGTCTCTCTCAAACTAGTTATATGCTCAGCCCACCATAAAGTGTCTCTCCCAACTTAGTAATGCCCAGACCACAACAGCCTGTCTCTCTCAAACTAGTTATATGCTCAGCCCACCATAAAGTGTCTCTCCCAACTTAGTAATGCCCAGACCACAACAGCCTGTCTCTCTTAACCTAGTCAAATGCCCACCGTAGCCTGTCTCTCCCAACCCAGTCACATGTCCAACCCATTACAGCATCTGGAAGGCACAACCCTAATCCTTGACCCATAAAAACCAAAAGCCTTCTATCAAACTCCACTCAGCAGAGTGCATGAGAATCTAACAGTTTCTTACTCCAAACTTGTATAAATGCCGCTATGTAATGAATTATCTTAAAATAGGTCTATATCCGTAGGGAAAGATATTTCTGTGAGCACTTCGTTTTCAGATTCTTCTCATTGTGACAGTAAGAAGTCACGTTTGATTTGCATAGAAACTGGTCAAGTGGTTTAAAATCTTGACCGTTAATTTTACAGAATGATGATGATAATAATAATAATAATAATAATAATAATAATTATTATTATTATTATTATTATTATAGAATAATCAAAGGGCAGCATTGCTTATAACATGTCACATGGTCTGAAAAATTCTCAATCTTCAAGAAAATTGTTGACAAAATTAGTAATTACTTTGGCAATAGTTGTTAAATTTAAATTAGATTAACCCATGTGACACCTGAATGGAGAACAAATATAATAATATAAAATAACAATAACAGTCTGTTTCTAATGTACTCAGTTACTATTACAAATATCAGAACATAACCTGGTTGCAGTATTACACCAAACAGAGGAGTAGAGCATCACACTCTGTCCGTTTTTGACGCCAGTTCACACGTCATATTTGTTAATGCCGAATGACTGAACGTGAGGCATGTGAAATCGACATTTCAGACACGCAGTGAGGGCTCTAAGCATTCCAGTGCCAACCGACGTTTACCACAAGGAAATTCTTCTGTCAGATTGACGTTATGTAACAGGAAAACAGATGCAGTGCAGGAATCAAGGAACACGATAGGTAGAGCACGTAGCGCGAATGGTGGACACATAAAATGCATAAGAGACCTACAATTTCAGAAAACCCTCTTTTCTGTAATGTCAAAATGAATGCCAGGTTTATGTCTATTATCTGTGTAATTCACTGCATTTCATACGTAGGTTAATATTGCACATAATGTGTACCTGCTCCCTTCAAATACTCCCAGAAAACAGACTGTCCGTCACATAAGCTAATATTGAAAATGATATAGTTAATGAAACAGACAAACAATGTACGTATAACGTAACACTGAGGCGCTTTCGTGTAACCATTGTTGCCGTGGAAAAGCATAAATTATTAACAATTATAAGCGTGCTCCGTCCTCCGGCAGTTTGTACACCAAATTTAAAGCTTGGTAAAGTATGCGTGATTTCAGGCTTTCACTGCGATGTACGAGGGCTAGTCAAAAAAGATTGAGAATGAATTTATTACTCAGCAAATACGTTAGGCAGAGTCCAACTTGATACGGTCTTTTTCAAAGTAGTCCCCATCGAGCTGTATGCACTTGGTCCAACGTGTCTACCAGTCCTGGAAGACGTGCTGGAACCCATTTTTTGACATCGTCTTCAGAACCGCCTCCGCCCTCTTCAGAACGGCCGTTGAGGAGTCGAAACGCTGGCCCCGCAGCTCCGATTTCAGGCGAGGAAACAGAAAAAAGTCACACGGAGCAAGGTCCGGGCTGTACGGAGGGTGCGGCACACATTCGATGTTTTTTCGGGCAGTGACAGTTTTGAAGACCCTGGCCGAACACATCCGACGAAAACGCCCTGAGCTGCATCCATCTCGTTGGCGCCTACACCACGATAATGCACGCCCTCACGTTTCGAACGTTGTTGCCCAGTATTTAGCCCGAAAAAACATCGAATGTGTGCCGCACCCTCCGTACAGCCCGGACCTTGCTCCGTGTGACTTTTTTCTGTTTCCTCGCCTGAAATGGGAGCTGCGGGGCCAGCGTTTCGACTCCTCAACGGCCGTTCTGAAGAGGGCGGAGGCGGTTCTGAAGACGATGTCAAAAAATGGGTTCCAGCACGTCTTCCAGGACTGGCAGACACTTTGGACCAAGTGCATACAGCTCGATGGGGACTACTTTGAAAAAGACCGTATCAAGTTGGACTCTGCCTAACGTATTTGCTGAGTAATAAATTCATTCTCAATCTTTTTTGACTAGCCCTCGTAAATGAGATCAGCGCTCTTCTGGGATATTACGCAGCGTTGAGTGGTAGTTCTGCACCGACGTTTCGGTACAACATATCGGTCCCGTCTTCAAGGGTCAAGAAGTCCAAGAAGAAAGCTTTCTTCTTGGACTTCTTGACACTTGAACGTGTGACATTAATCAAATGTATTAAATTCTGGCATATGCGGTGCATGCACCGTACATACACGGTGCATAGAATCGTTCCTTCGTATTTTCCGTCGACTCTACGTACATTTCTGAGCTCTTGCTTGGAGTCAGTAGGCCTAAGATACACATAGCTTCATTCTGGCGTGCCATTGCCTAAACAGTAAAGCAACTGCATGTGTAAATTGCAAAAGCTTTCTTGAGATCTTCGATCTTCTGCGATGCTACGCAGCGCAGACTCGTAGTTAGTTACCGACGTTTCGGAACAACATATCAGCCCCATTTTCATCATGACCCTTGAAAATGGAACCGATAAGTTGTCCCGAAACTTCGGTAACTAACTACCAATCTACGCTGCGTTACATCCCAGAAGAAAGAAGATTTCATTTACACGGCGGCGGAAGCCTGAAATCACGAAACTTTCTTTTTCAATGCCAAATTATTTTGCTCCGCCACCTTCCCAACTTTCCGTCACCGTAGACATTTCATGCAGTGGAACGGGGACAATGCAAACCCCGTCGGAAAACGGGTATGGAATTGTGGACATCGACAATCTACAGTCTAAACAGTAATGTATTTATTGACAGGAATTTGTTTCATGACGTCGGTAGTTAACAACCGTGGCGACATCTCGAACAGATATCAACAGGCGTTTCTTATTCTCGTATGTAGTATTGTATGCAAATAATACGCCTATTGTTATTGGAAACAATTGAAACAAACATTTCCCTTCTAATTCCGGTTAAGACAATTGTTTTCAATATGTATTTTATGTGTGCACTGTTAGGAAGTTTCGTTTTAGTTCTCCTTTAACTGTTGCCTTTTCCGTTAAACGTAATGGCTTCTGCATGAAAGCTTTCTCGTTGTCAACACAAGAAAGGCCCAACAAACTTTCCACAAAGCTATTTTTTTTTTCAGCTTCATAGGTCTGTTGACTTCAGTGAAGACCTCAAAATAAATCGGACAGTCTATTGTTCAGCAAGGCATATTCCCACAGAACATAGTCCTTCGTAATGTCTCCATAGCGGAATTTAAAAGTCCAGGATGCAGGGATTTCCAACCAAAATATTGTATACAGTTTTCAAATCTCTCAATCGCGGCACGTGTACCAACTACACAATGTCAGTAGTCTGTACACTTCTAATACCTGTGGAAGCCTTAACACTAAATCCGAATTTTCGCTGAATGCCTCTAAAGTAAAAGTGTACACTTTGTGTGCAAGAATGAAATGAAACTTTTAAAAAACAAACTTTTATGTCGAAAATAAAAATTTATTCACATTCATGAAAAACAAAATTTTGTTAGTGGTGACTTACATTGAAAATAAACACAGCGCGAATTATGCACTAGGAGGGGCGGGGGGGGGGGGGAGATACATTTAAAGAAAATCAAAATTATATTTACCCATTTATTTACGAAAGCCATGTGCTCACAGAATCCCTATAGTCGCCCGCGAAACCCTGTGGTTCCGCTGAACACAGTTTTAATACCACTGCGACAGGCGAACGGCTACAAATGCCACCCTATCCAGATCCCCTTCTAATCAGTCGTCATACTGAAAACCTATTTTCCTACGAAACTTTTTTTTTTTTTTTTTTTTTTTTTTTTGAGGGGGCCCCGCAGCTGATGCTACGGACGCACCGCAGCCTTAAGGCTTATTGTGCAACCCTGTGATGAAGATGAAGATGAAGATGAGCAGTTTTTTACCAAGTTTTACAAGTAATGGAGCACCAGTGGAATGAAATCGACAGGGGAAAACCGACAACTCGGAGAAAAACCTGTCCCAGTGCCACTTTGTCCACCACAAATCTCACATGGACTTGACCTGGGATCGAACCCGGGCCTCCGTTGTGAGAGGCCGGCGACTAACCGCCTGAGCCATGGCACGGCCTACGAAACGTTTAAATATTGTTCCCCAATTTTAAACATACACCGCCCAAGTTTTATGTTACCACAAATACTTTGCTATCACAATTTTGCACGCGTGTGTTTTGTTATCCCCTTTAATGGTGTCACGTTGTGCCCAACTGACGCTGAATCACGTACACTGAGTCACATGGTACAGCAGTCTTAAAAACAAAGATTCGTGTATATTGTGCACGAAAGACATACAAAAGTAGCCAGAGGAGACATACTCGCAAATGCACCTCGCCTTTTTTTCCTCTAACGTAACCAAACTACTTGTAAAACTTCTACGGACTTCGTTTTTTTCTTATCTAACAGTGAGTGGTATAATTCTACGTCAGGCGTAAAGGTCCTTCTCCAGCTCAGGCAAAGTAGTTCAGTGTTTTAAAATAATTGTGTGCATGAGTACGCAGAATATACACATGTTTCACGAAACATTAATGAGAACGACTACAGGTCAATACCGTGTAACTCTATACAATTTTTTCTTTTCGCACAAGCTTGTATTAGTAATGACACGCAAAACACATAAATTTTTGTGTTTCATATTCACAGTCGTTGTTTAAATCCATGAATAATGTGAATTGCTACTTCGGTTGATCCTTGTGAATTGTGACTGTTACAAAACGTCTAAATAATCTTTAATCTTAATTCACCGTGCATTTTTATTATTTAAGATAAACACCAACAAATGCACAACTTATAAGGTGCAGATTAGCTCCTTATATCATGATATTACCCTACGCGTTTCAGCTCTTCGTGAGCCATCATCAGGGGTTTTTTACTCTTATAAAAGGTGCTTTACAAATGCTGCATCTGTTGATGACACGTTTTTAAAAATTATGCACTATCTGGAGCATAAAACACTTGTTCATAAGTTAAAAACACACGAGTCATAAAACACAGTTAAAATGGTGGTTTGTTAAAAATAGCTTGTTAAAAACACTGTTCACTGCGTCTATTATATAAAAGATGTTCGCACTTCTAAATGTTACAGGAGATCACACACTGCACTGTGCTGGTTGCGATGGACTTTGATGTCTTTTTAAAAAGTGTCATCAACAGATGCAGCATTTGTAAAGCACCTTTTATAAGAGTAAAAAACCCCTGATGATGGCTCACGAAGAGCTGAAACGCGTAGGGTAATATCATGATATAAGGAGCTAATCTGCACCTTATAAGTTGTGCATTTTGTTGGTGTTTTATCTTAAAAAGTCTAAATACACGTACAGTCGAACTCTGTTATAACGTCAATAAAGGGACTGAATATTTTGTGCCGTTATAAACGAATGTTGTTATAACCAAGGAGTATAATGTTACGGTTAACAGTGAGGAATTAATTGGTACCGCAGAATATCTGACGGTATAGACCAGGGGTGGCCAAACCGCGGCTCGCGGAAATATGTTGGCTGAGCTCCTTTTTGCAATACAATTCATATAATAGGTAAATAAATTTTTTTCAAGCTTTATAATTATTTACCGGGTATAAACTGAGAGTCCGCTGGATTAAAACGTAAGTTTAATGTTCATGGTGAGTAAATATATTTAAGAATGTTTGTAACAAAATGTGCGTGTAACAATAAAAACGCGTGTGTAATATCTGTTCATGTCCTGCGGCTCTCAAACATCTGAAGTTTATGGTATGTGGCTCTTACGTTAAGCAAGTTTGGCCACCCCTGATATAGACGATGTGTCGTATAAACCGATATCGTTATAACCGAGTTCGACTGTATATTTCAAACAATATCGATTACAGCATGTGGAAACAGGTTTTTAGACAAAAAATTCAGCTACTAAACAGCCGAGTAGTTCATTCAATGCGTTTATTTGCTGCATAAATTTAACAGTCTATCATTCTGTTGCACTATAATTGTTACTCACTGGACTTCGGCTGCTTGCATCTCGGAATGCGAAATCCTGATTCTGTACTGCCTTCTCGTTTCAGTTCGGACGGCCAATGATGGCGACGCTAATGTCGTGTTTCGTGCTGCTGCTGGTGACAGTATCGTGTACTACGAGCCAGTGGAGTAAACCCATCGCAGCTTCCGGCAGAAGATTATCTACACTATCCGAAGATTGGGTTTGTATCTGAAGGACCAATTTTTTTTATTTTTTTATTTACTGAAGGGCCCCGCAGCAGATGCTACGGACGCACCGCGGCCTTGAAGGCGTATTGTGCAACCCTGTGATAAAGATGAAGTTTTTTCTGCTTTTCCATTTTGATGGAGCACCGGTGGAATGAAATTGACAAGGGAAAACCGAAGTACTCGGGGAAAAAATTGACCCAGTATCACTTTGTCCACCACAAATCTCACATGGAACGACCTGGGATCAAGCCCAGGCCTCCGCGGGGAGAGGCCGGCGACTAACCGCCTGAGTCATAGCACGGCCCCACGGACGACCTATACTGGTCATGAACCAAGATATATTCCGAATGAGGAAAAAGCAATCTTATGCTTAGTCTTAAAAATTGAAAAAATAGGCCCAGTGGCTGTCCTTACTTGTCACCTAACTGCTAACGTCTTTATAAATGAATTAACCAACTCCCCTGCAATATTTATTTATTAAGGCCCGGTGCACACATCCGTTTTTCTAACATGCGGTGACGCTGCGTTGCCGCTGCGGGGCCGTAGCAACTCAATGCACACATCCGTGAAATGACGCCAGTTCGCATTCGGCCGCCAATGATGGATGTCTACCAAAGAAAACGTGTAATATTTGCTTACCTTGTTTACAAAAAATATATTTTGAAACAAAGAAGACGATATTGGGTACATCCATTTACCGATTTAAGACTATTAAGGGGTAGATTTTATACATCTTTTGCGGATTTACGAGCAAATTCCGATAAGTTTTTTAATTACCTCCGAATGAGTGTTCAATCATTTGACGAACTTGCGGAAAAATCTTTAGACGGTCGTGGTAGTTCTCAGAAGCGACGTTCCATATTTCAGGGTAATTTTTTATTTCCCCAATAAACAATTCAATGTCTAAATCTTCGAAATTTCCCGCCATTGTAGTTAACGCATTTACGTTAAAAAACGGATGTGTGCACCGGTACTTAGGCCCGGTGCACACATCCGTTTTTCTAACGTGCGGTGACACTGCGTTGCCGTAATTACGGTGTGGGATACACTGAAGTCAGTTGGGTAGTGCACACATACCTCCGTCGACGTTGTGTCACCGTACGTCCATCTATTGCGTTGGTTTGAATGAGTTGCTACGGCCCCGCAGCGGCAACGCAGCGTCACCGCACGTTAGAAAAACGGATGTGTGCACCGGGCCTTAGTTGGTAAACAAGCCTCATAACTGACGCTCAATTTGGTAGTGGAATGTCGGCCACACAAGATTTAATGTTTCCGAGGCCAAACAAAGTGCCGGGACTGAGTCTACAACAGCCCATGCACATGAAATAAGATTTTTTTAAATTTCCTTCCTAAGTAAATTCCCTTGACTGGAACACACTTCTTAAATCTTCCTAAAGGCTGCACAAAATATTAACCGAAAACGTCCAAACGAACTTCATTTAATTAAGCAGGTACGTTCCTCTTGATGTCAACTTCGCCAATAAATCTTTTTCCTCTGAGAGTCATTTTCGATGTTCGGAATAGAAAACGTCCGATGGCGCGAGGTCAGGTGATTAAGGTGGGTGGTGATTTCCACCATGCCGCGATTCGCCAGGAAGTGCGTCAGTATCATGGCAAGACGAGCAGGGGCATTGTCGTGCAGAAGGAACCAAATGCCTTTCTCTCGAAATTGCCGCCGCGCTTTAGAAATCTGCTTACACAACCATTGCTGCACCGGCAAGCAGAATTCACTGTTCACTGTTTTTCCTCCAGGTACGAATTCTTTGTGTATCACACCACGTGTAACAAGAAAAAAGTATAGTCTTAATTCACCGTGCATTTTTGTATTATAGACAGTCACCAACAAATGCACAAACCATAAATAAAGGCATAAATCAACCTTTTTTCATAATTAAAACCCTACACATGTTTCGGATCGCGAGGAGCCATCATCAGGGGTTACAGTAGTGCTTATCAAATGCTGTGTTAGGTCTGTTGACGACACTTGTAATGTTACTGCACTGTTTGTATAGGTGATCATAAAAAGTTTGTATCGTACGTTAAAATCGTGAACAATAAAGGTATAGAGTTAAAAAGTGGTAAAACTGCACAGTTCACTGTTTCTTCCGACGTTTAGTTGTCACCGCACATCTGGGAGTTTCACTAAACAAAAGCTCCACTACAAATTTTACATAGCGCAGTGTATTGTTTAGTGAAACTCCCAGATGTGCGGTGACAAACTAAACGTTGGAAGAAACAGTGAACTGTGCAGTTTTACCACTTTTTAACTCTATACCTTTATTGTTCACGATTTTAACGTAAGATACAAACTTTTTATGATCACCTATACAAACAGTGCAGTAACATTACGAGTGTCGTCAACAGACCTAACACAGCATTTGATAAGCACTACTGTAACCCCTGATGATGGCTCCTCGCGATCCGAAACATGTGTAAGGTTTTAATTATGATAAAGGGTTGATTTACGCCTTTATTTGGTTTGTGTATTTGTTGGTGACTGTCTATAAGAAAAAAGTAATCAGTATCTTTCTCATCCTCGACTATTGCAAGCGAAATTTTGATCTTCCCCATTGCATGCTCCGGTGTTTTGACGATCTTATTGAAATAATCAAAACACTCAAATGATGCAATTGAGAGTGTGTGGGTTGGTCTCACGTGTCTGGATGAAGTCTTCGTAAGTTGCGACTCCATGTGCTCATCTGTGAGGCGGCGCGGAACAAATATCGCTCAGATCTTATTTCTCGAACTTCCAAGAAAAATCCGACAAATCGTCTCCCGGTTAATGTGCAGTTGATATTCCACCTATTTTACTGTCATTCGACAGTCTATGGCCAGTAATTAACGAAATTTTGCAACTATTTCAACATTTCGAGCTACGGACAGCCGCTCACTCCGTGGACCATTTTAAAAGTCTTCACGCCCCACTTTTGAATCCCTTAAATCATGTTAAAACATGCACACAAGTTGCAGCTTCATTTTTATAAACAGTTTCAAGCATTTCATATACTTCTGTGGCTGAATGAGTGTGGACGGAAATTTGATGTTCGCTCGCTGCACCAGAACTACAAACAGAAACCCAACTTATGCGCGGGGGGCTACTACGGATGATAAAAAGGCACAAGGTAAAGGTCACCCTATAACCTGTCATGAAGGCCCAGATAGGGAGTAGGAATATGACTCTACTCTTTCCTTAACTTCGGCGCTAGATAGAGGTGGGTAGTCAGAGCCACGCTTCGGCCGCTTTACCCCCGGAAAAGAAACCCGATATCCTTTTTACAAGAGGCTGGGTGGGCCCGTGGGTCGGTCTGGACGGTTGCGGAAAATCTCGCTTCCATCGGGATTCGATCCCTGGACACTAATACGGATGAACCGACTAAACTAGAGTATTATTTTCACTAATCCCTGACCGTCGTAACACGAATATGAGAAACAGGTCACAACAGCTTTATGCTCCAAAGCCTACGCGCACGATAATATCAGTTCCAGAAGTAAACTGTTTTCGTTGTATGTGGGAAGGACTACGTTTCCTGAGATTAGGTTGCTACTTTTAATTTCGTATCAGCTGCACTAATCTATAACAAATCGAACCAAAGTTATACAAAGTGAAATTCACTCTTAATTAATATCATTATTGTACAAAATGTGATGCTCTTTACTTTGTTAGGTAGGTTTAGGAGTACTGCGAAACTGAGTCTTTTCGTTCTGCAGCCTCAAATGGATCTGCTGTGCCTGTCTCTATGGTACGGTATGTTCGTAGATGACAACTGACAGTGGAGGACTTAAACGCTCGGAAGAAATTTCCCTGTGTCACTTTCTGCAACACAAATCCCACACAAATCCTACACATACTCGTACTACATTGGAATTTAACACGGGCTTCCGTGATACGAAGGCAAGAGGCTGACTTCATAAACGTAAACTACATTTTGTTTACCGTTGTACTAAAAAAATCATGTGTTCAATCAATACAACATATAGTCACATCTCCTTTCTTATTAATAAGGTATAAGATCAGCGGTAAAAGCCAATTCGAATATAGTAATAAGTTTCATGTGGCCTGCAGTATGCATCAACGTTGGATAAATATAGCATTGTGTATGTTCACAAATATTAACTAAACGAAGATGCGGGCAAAATTTTTCCGTCAAAAGGAATCATTTCTCCGGAAGAACGGAAGGTAACACAAGTTCTAACAAATGCTTCTCTTGCAGGTGCCTGTGATCTCACCTTGCCCTACGTGCCCAAAAGAGACCAAAACCAAGGTAGTGGCAAGACAAGCAGATCCCCTGCTCCAGCCACCTCCTGCCTACCAACCATCGGCTCAGTCTGCGTATATACAACAGACCCTGAGTGCCCAACAACACGAAATACAGAATCATTTTAACACGCAAGGACTGCTACCAGCCTTCGTACAGACACCTGGACAGTTCTTCAACGAACAATTTGTAACTCAGCAGCAGACGGGCGCATCAAGCCAACAGCTAGTGTCTCCTGAAGTGAGTCATCAAGGGATACCAGCAATACCACAGTTAGGGTCCCCTCAGCTGAACCACCAACTACCACCATCTACTCAACAGCTGACCTCTCTTCCGCTTAATCACCAACCGATATCAGCGATTCAACAAGTGTCTCAATTGAGTCAGCAACTTCCATCAGTAACTCAACAGCTGACGTCTCCTCAACCGGGTCACCAACAGATAGCAGCAACTCAACAGCTAGTGTCTCCTCAGCTGACCTATCAACAGGTGTCAGTAACTCAACAGCCAGTATCCCCTAAACTTAGTCACCAACAGATATCTGCATCTCAACATTTAGTGTCTCCACAACCGAGTCAAAAACATGTCTCAGCAACACAACTGAACAACGAACAGTCACCCGCAGATCAACAACTTGTGTCACCTCTATTAAATCACAAACAACAGGAAGTGCCACAGAGGAGCAGACGGCCGCCTCCCTCCACAACGGCACCTGCTACCCAGGAGGAGATACAGCTTTTATATGTGCCTGTAGAAGCCCTACGTCAACAACAGCAGGTAATAACTTGAAATATCTTCTGTTTTACAATTTTAATATGAATATTAAACATCCCCGTTCATATGTACACGCAAAAGTATATTTCACTCTTATCACATATAGCACAGTCACAACCAACACACACAGCTTCAACACGTAATCAGGCTACCGGTTTCAGCTTCAAGGAACCATCATCAGGTCTATGACAGAAACTATGAAAAACAAACTCCGTGCATTTTGTAAGAGGAAAACTCCCCAATTTTTTACAATTACATATATATGTATATCAATGTATAAAAAATGTGTGTGTGCTGCCTAAGAGATGTGTACTTTCAACTGTAGATATAAAAGATATAATTATAAAAAACATGTACGTATAAAAATATGAATATAAAAATGTGAATGTAAAGAACGAAGTCCGGCCGTAAGATGTGGATGCATGTGCAGCAGTAATAGTGTAAAAAACCAGCGTCAATCCTTTACGTTACATAAGGATCTTTATTTCTTAAGGATGGTAAGCCCATTATTTTATAGAAATAGACCCACCGCGACTATATATCTGAGAAGAAATATTACTTTGCACAGGGTTTCTTGAACAATGTAGGTTCACTGGATACTTGATGCTTTAAATTTCTCGATTGTAGTTATCGTTTGTGAATCATGCACACAATGAGCAGTGTTTCTACGACGAATTGTGAATTATGAGAGACATGCCTTCCACACAGAGTGGCTTGTTTTTTACACAGAATGTTCCCTCTGAACAGAAATTACGTTCTTTTTTCCAGGAATAGACGAAGTTACGTGTCGTGTGATTCACAAAGAAAAGGGCAAAAGAACAATAGTTTGAAACGGATAGAGAATGCAATATCTGTTTGTGTAAGCAGAATAGACACATGCTAATATTCCTATAGAGGCAGAATGAAGAAACCTTGTAGTTGTTGACACCCTGAATGTCCTGGTCATAAAAAATGGCAACTTAAAATTTTGAACTGGAATCTGCAATACAGAACCGCGTAAACTCATAATTAAAGATGCAGACCAGAAATATATCTCCAGTACCTGATTAAGTGCGATATGTGGTTCAGTTTTTCATTCACAATTTACAGAGGATCTCACATTCCTATGTCCGCTCAAGAGAGTCTATTATAGCACGACAATTTACATGTTATTTTGTTTCAGGTGGCTCTCTTAAGACAACAGCAACAACAGACGAAGGACCTGCCAAATTCGACAACTAAACAGCCCAGCACTACTCTTGAGCCCTACCAACCGCCACTCTCCGTATTCATGGGACAGAAGCATGGCCACAACGTCAAGATTTCCGACGTGGTCAGAGTGCTGAAGGAGGCTAAGACAGTCTCAGTGCTAGACACTGTGGGCCCTGATTCGCCGCAGGTGTTCATCGGCCCGTCTAACCTATATACCCCAGAAGGCTACGCGAAGTTCGAGCTTCCCTACCTCTCTGCTCTCGAATCCAACACCATTGAGAGGAAAGTGCCGAAGCCTCCGTTCTTTGTGGCACCTCTGAGCTTCAAACCTCCAGCTGGATATTCTAAGATACCGTTTCCAGCTCCACATGTAGGTTCCGTGGTCATCGGCAATGTCACAGAGAATGTCATAAGCAAGAAGGACCATGCCAGAAAAACGTACAGTCTACCTGCTGAGCTACCGCCGATAAACCCACAATTACCTTCCCTAGTAAATTCGCTACAGGATCAGCGCAATATCCCCCTAGCACCATACAATCAAGAGGTCACAAAATTCTTACAGGCGGTAGAGCTAGTGGACCGAGAAACTACTACAGAGCGATACTCGAGGACAAAGCTGTCCCGAAACCCGTATGAAAATTCAGAGGTCACAGGCATAAGACAGAGGTTACCAACTAAACAAACAAGCCGTCCATTCCTACAACCAATAACACGGTATCAAGAAACAACCACAACCACACTGCAGCCACAATATTTACAGCCCGTACAAGAGAATGTAAGAATGCCAACACATTCTACACTAGAGGCGGACGTTTCAAAGCATCAGCCTTCATATTCAGAGTTTGACCAACAGTCCCAACTGTCACTATATGGGACCGCACAAGATGATATTTCAACACGCCAGCCACAAACAACGGTTCACAATCCAACCAGTCATTCACAATATCAGCGGGAAGGAATTAGGGAAAATGTAGCGTACACCAATTCACAAAAAAACATATATGAAATAAAAACAAATCAAACGAAACATCAAGATGGCTCCTACAGAACACAGGACACTGCGTACCAAGACTCAGTGGAAGATAATAAAAAGTGGCAATCACAATATCTTCCTTCAGAGGTAAAGGTTTCGACGAAACAAGAAGCAAATAACGGCTCTCCAGTGCTGCAATACCCACATTTAGAGTCAGTGGTTATAACAGAACAGCCACAGTATATTATACCTCACCAGAAGATCCCAGCAGGCCAAACAAAACATTCACTACCAGGCATAAATATTCCAGCAAAACACACTGCCATACAAGAAGAAATATCAACACCGTGGCCACAAAATTCAAAACCATACACAGATGGTACAAAATATACGACACAAGACAACATTCCACGACAGGCACAACATTCAGTCGTAGAATCTGTAGCAAGGCCTTCTCACTTTCACAACCCCGTGGACGATGCGCAACGCCATCCTGAATACTCAACGCTAGAAGAAAATGATGGAGAAAAATCATCGCAAGTTAAGACCTCTCAAGAAGGTATTATACATAGGCAGCCCACGAATCCAGTTTTAGAAGCTGCTCCAGAAAACGCACAACATGACATTCCCCATGCAAACATTCCACGTGAGCAGCAGTATTCGGGTTTATATGTGGATCCAAATTCAAAAGATTATCCCACTGTACAAGAAGATATTTTGTTACGTCCAGAAGGTGTGGATGATCAAAATCGCCCTGTCTTGCGAGACGAAATTTCAAAACATAGATCTCAGTATCCAGCATTACGCACGGATGTCTCACAGAAGCATTCGAAACACCCTGTTAATCGGGAAAGAACTCAATCTCTTCACTCACAATATCAAGACACGGAACAAATTGTTACAGCAAAGCCAAATTATTCTAATCCACAGGAGCAAATTCCATCACATATTACGCAGTATGCAAATTCGCCCGACAAATTCCAGTCCCAATATCCGCTTCTGGGGTCAGAAGTCTTGACACAGTCTGCTGTTGCCAGTACTACAACAGAATCCTCAGTGCGTACAACGCCCTCCCGAGGGAGAAATCGAGGGAGATATCGTCCTTCAAACTTTTCCACTACCACTCCCACACCGCGAACGCGGTCATCGTACTCAAGAGGACGCCGGCCCGTCACAAGAACCACATCGGAATCTCCCGAGGTTCAAGCCATATCAGCAGGCCAAGTCAGTCTGTTCGAGAGCAGCCGGCAGCCTTCAGAGAGGCCTCACGCACATCGATCTGATACCCAACAAAGAGATAAGACTAGATCCCGCATTAGGGGCAGCAGTACGACCACAACAGCTTCGCCTCAATACAACGCTGACTTGCATCAGGAAAACCTGTACGATCATACACCTACGCAAAACTCGAAAACAGACATCGTGTCAGAGAGTTTCCCGAATATTATATCTCAACGTCAACAGCAAGCCCCGAGTGGTCAATTGACACTCACCCAGTTCCCAAATGGGCAAGTAGGCTATACACAGTCTTATACTAGTCAACCGCCCCAAAGTCCGAGTGGGCATGTACAACAGAATCAGTTTTCAAATAGCCAAGTATCGTACACACATTTGTCTAGTGGATTAGTTTCAGATGTGCAAATACCTTACTCCCAACTTCCAAAAGAGCATGCATACCATACCCACATCCCTAATGCACAAAACATTCAAGAAAATTTCTCAAATGTAAATAAGGCTGAACAACAAATCCCCATTGGACAGGCAGCCCATACGCAAAACATAAATGACGAAACGAGTTACTTTCAGATTCCTAATGTACAGACCACTCAATCGCGGACTCCATATGGGACACTGGACGATGCTCAAACACAAAATACAAAAATAGCACAGAATCATGTTTCAGGTGTAACAGAAAGCCACAGTCAGATTCATTCTGTACAAGATGTCAACTACCAGGTTCCTACTGGAAAACTGAGAAGCAACCAGATTCGTAGCGAACAGCCGGTCAACAATCAGATTCCTATTGGGCAAGCGGCGCAGCCCAAGATTCCAGATGATTACTATGGTCACTCTGCCAGCTCTACAGACGGCAAAGAGATGTCTGTCACAGCTCGCACGCTGTCAAATACAGCAGCCGTTTCACTACAACACGACGGATTCTTGCAGCATGAACTTCCGGAATTCACAGAGTATACCACCCAGCGCCAACATTCCCCATTACCACACGACAAATATCGAACTCTTGAAGCTAGTGCTGCATATCAGACAACGTTTTCTCCTCCAACGCTCGATGGAAAATTTAGAGAACAGGGAGATTCGTATATTATAACCACGGATAAAAGCGCACAGGACGTGGGTGGTGACGTGACACAGAAACCGTCCTTTGTAAGGATCCGTGGAAGGATACGTGGGAGACCTAGAACAGTTCAACAACCTGTGGAGAAAACTGCCACGATCATAACTGTGTCTCCCGAATTTGAAACAACCACTGTGAGTCGGAAACACACTAACTTCATCAACCGAGGTTCAGCGAGAAAGACTCAAGCTCCAACCACTACACCAACACCTGTCACAACCACCCCCTTCAACGATAAGGTAAAGCTAACTTTCCGTTAATTAGTCCTATAGTTGCTTGCTATTATTACGCATTTTCTTTCCTTCTTCTCAGTCCTCCGTTCATAGTACAATCTCCAAATCATGCCAAATATCCATCTAATTATTACTGGTCTTATGCATCACTAATTTATACGAAATTCAAAGTGTATCAAATTTCCTTAATATCTGTGTCGTAAAGAGAATGTATTACAGCATAACAGAGTACAACACGCATAACTTATTATAAACCATAACGCTGATAGTATAAACCGGGATTGCGCAGTCGGTTATAGCAACTAGGCTACTAGGTGGCTGGCTTGGGATTCGAATCCCGCCAGTGGCAGGAACATTTTCTCTTCTCCAAAATGTCCAGACTGGCTCTGGGGCCCACCCGGTCTCATATTCAGTGGCTATTGGGGTTCATTCCCAGCGGTAAAGCGGCCGGAACGTGAAGTTAGCCACTCGTCTCCATCTAGTGTTCAGCTTAAGAATGAAAGGAGCTATACATATATTCCCTCCTTTACGACTTCATGGCGTGGACAAGAACAACTTTAACTTTGTAACGTTGATACATAATACCAGTCCACACACAGGACAGAGTGGCAATACAAAATGTCTTTAATTCTATGTAATATTGCTGAATTAAATGATACAGCGAAAAAAAAAAACCTCAACGTGTTTTGTTAGGTTAGAAGATGAGGGTTTTGTTATCTGCATGTAGCATTTAAAGATGTACAATGAGGGCGCACTGAGCAACGTGGCACATATAGCATATGAATGCAAGTTCCATCCACCTGTGTGTAACGATGGCGGGTTAAAAACAACAGCGGCTGTTTGTATGATCCCAGCAAATCCCAGCGAAAAGTTGGGAAATTGTAAAATTTAAATAGAAATATATTAAATGCTGTAAGGTCAGGGGAATGAGGTGGTCAATTGCTGGGTCCTCCTCTGCTAATCAATTTTTTTCGGGAGTTCCCGAGCCAAGAAATCCCGAACTTCAATATCAAAATACAGAGATGTTCTGTCTTGCTGAAACAACATTGTTTTCTTATCCTCTTCTAAAATCAGTATAAGAAATTCGTACAAACTATCTATTTACGCTATACCATTTACACTGCTTTCGGCAAACACAAAGACTCGAGTGTTATTTGTTTTCGTGGACTGCAAAATACACTGGAATTGGAAATGCTAGCCCATGCTTAAGTAATTTGACCCCCTGAGGATGGCTAATAATTAGCCGAAACACGTGTAGGGGTGTATGACACTACTGTAAGAATATTGTGCGTATGTTGGTGAAATAAAACTTTTAATTTAACAAATTCAAGTTTAAAAGAACATCACATTAATATGCGTAGCAAAATGTTTTGTCTCGCGTTGCTAAATATTGAATTACACGGTATTTGTAACTTTTACAGTTCAAAAGAGTTCGCAAAATTTTTTCACTACCGCTTGTGGCATGATTAACTTTCGGGCAGCTTGTCTTACCGGTTTTCATGGACTGCGAAAAAATTACCATTTCGATCATTCACCACAGCTTCAGTAACTTGCCGGTCATCAGACGTTTTCCCCCTTACAATTGTAAACAGCCTCATTGACAATCTATATCACCTATTGATGTACAGAATCTTTAGTCCTTCCATACCAAACTCCGATCAAAATCTTCTTTGCACTGTAAGCATATGTTTCAATGCGTAAAAGCAGGCTATGCCATTAGAAGTTCGCTTTCTGTAGCCGAGAACCCATTTTACGCAACTGCGGTGTCACTGAAAGTCCAAGCAGAACTCCCAAATTCAAGTTCCACGACTTCAGAATCTCTAAAACATTTCCCATATGCATATGTTATAACCGAACTTTGGTGGTTACTTTTTATTAATTTGATATGCATCAAATTAATAGACTGTTCTCTTCAAAAAGGTTAACTTTGTTTATTTTATTACAATACAACGTTAGCACAAAACCATCCGTCTACTCTTTTCCTTTTACTCCCGCCAACTGACTCGGGACACCTGGTCCCTTGTCGTTGCTGCTATATTTAGACGAGTGGAAGGGGAGAGCCGAACTGCTCTAACAGTACTAGTATTTAAAAGCTTCAATAATGTTCGGCTACAATGTTGAGTTTCCATTCGTGTGCTTTTATGAAGCAATGTGAAATTAAAATCTCGTAAGCTCATGTGTTAACACAGTACATTTAATGAAGTACAAAAAAGAAGACAAATACGGTGCTTGTATTCCAGTGTTTCACTGTGGATTAGCTGTTTCATCACTAGAGTGGCAAAGTGTGCAAAGTGCTGTGTACGTTTTCAATAACACCTGTCAATAACAGGATCGGATATGGAATAAATGCCGGTAAGAGCAATGAAGAATTCAAATTTGAAAGTAACGAATATGTATTATAAATATACTCGTAAATAAGTTTATCGCCATAAAATTACGCTAGTTCTTAAATATAAAGTACTCCTACATGTTTCGGCCACCGTCCGTAGCCATCTTCAGGGAGTATCAGTACTGAAGGTCATAGCCTATATACAGCATTATTGTACAGCTTGTCAATAATAAATCGTAAAATGACAATACGCTATTAAAACAACAATGTATATATATATATATATTAAAATTATGTTAAAATTATACAAGGCAATTACTAAAAATTGCTGCATTCAAACATCTTGAAAAGTGAAAATTCTTCGGGTCTATCGAGCAGTAAATCCTACATTTTGACACTCCGTTTGTACCTCTGGACCGATCACTCTCTAATTAATATTATATATATATACATATGCGAGTAATATATATGTACGTATTTCCACCCATTAGTGCACTTGATTTTTATTCAACGAATAAACAAAATCTACAGGCCATCCAGGTTCAGTGTTACATGAATTTGTTAAAATCCCCCTGTGCGAACGGCGTGATAATATTTTCCAACAGGCCACGAACACTTCCTACATAACGGCACTGGTGACTATTACATAATTGCTCTTTCGACACTCAATGACCGTTTCTGTAAAAACAGCGTCGTTAAACATACAATTTTCAGCAGCAGTTTCCCATGGCATTACTCTACGGTGCGGTATACGTTGCGAAATTCCTGTTTCCTGACATTGAAACGAATCTTATTTTACACTTTCTCTTGGGGTGGTGTGACACGATGCATCGCATCCCCCCAGGACATGGGATATTCAATTGGTTGAATAATGAATACTATCAGCAGTAATTCAGCTACACAAGTAAGCAGTCATACATTACACTTTTGCAGGTGGGCAGTGCGTCCTACCCTAATTCAATCACTATTTGACTCAACGTCCCATAATAGTTGAGTAAAGGTTTACTCAAACCAAGGCGTACGCGGGAGCGGCAACAGGATGCGATATATTACTCCTTGTATTTTAAACGGAAACGCTCACACAGACCGCGGAATCCCGTCGCGGTACAGCGGAAATGTCGCGGTATTTTTCTGTACCGCAGCATACAGAATCCTCCCGCGAAGAGCACTGTTGTTTTGTACGTGGCAGGAAAGACTGGTGGGCAATTTGTGTTGTGTTTTTCAATTAAAGGTAAAGCTATCCTTGTATAGGCCTGGACAGGCCGTGAGAGTTCAAGGAGATTGAGGCTCCCAGATTTCAAGACAGTCGGTACGTGAAGGTGGTAAGGTTGTCAGCCCTAAGCACCGGCCGCCTTTACCCCCAGGAAATATTCCTGGTACTCGTTTCTGTTAGAGGCTAAGTCGACCGCAGGGCCATACTGCTGCCGGAAGGATTATGTCAATGAAAAATTTCAATGATACCATCGGCAATCGAACCCCCGACCTTGGAATGTCTACAGAATATGTAGTAGAGTTCGTGAAGGAATTTCCTGTCTTACATGACATGAGGAGAGCAGCTTACAAAGACAACAAAAGAACGTACGATATCGGATGGGATTGATCTCACAGATCCATTTCCTTATCCTTTCCTTCCTGAAACAAAGAAGTATTTGCATCACGACAGTGTAGCCTAATTGTAATTACGTGCGAAAGGCTGATTTTAGGAACAGCAAAGAATACTAAATAAATACAAACCTTTCTGTCTGTTGTAATGCAGCTAATACCAAAAGATAGTCGTCAGATGCACTTACATGTTCGCACAGAGTAAACGCGCAATAATGTCCAATATGTCTTACCGCGAAACAATATCGTCTTGCTGGTGTGAGAGTATAAGCGGTATACCTCTACCGCTAGTGTATCGTCCCGTTGCCGCTCACCGTATCGTCTTGTTTTCAGTGTATCTTAACAGCTGCAGGCTACGCTTCACGATTTGCGCACTTTGGCCTGCCAGAAAACACGTTCAAGGTTTAAATCAGTCTTAAAGTCGCTGAACAACCAACAGTAGGCACATTCAGGGCTTACGATGAACGTCTTTCCACAAGAAATACGGTAATCGGTTCAGAATCTTCAAGTAATAAATTAGCCAATACCCTTGAAGTTTACACACTGTCATTCTCAATACCTGTCCAGCACTTCACGCTGCATTGTAAAATAAGCAAATAACGACTGTACCATTTCAGGTATACACAGTGCGTCCTTCCAGAAGACCGCAGCAGCCTCAGACTAGGCTGACAACGAAAGGTAGAATTCGGCGCCCGACGCGTCCGCCTACCACTACATCAACCCTGACGACACCATCAGACCACAGGCTAAACGAAGTTCCTGACGCGTTTACAACAGAGGTAATTCCGACCACACGTGGAATCCAATTCGCTCTGCAGCCAGAATATGACACGTCGCAGCAATATCAGCCGAAACGACAACCGTATCAGTCAATACAGCGCACGCGGGAACCCCTTCAGCAACATCAACTTGATCAACATTATCAGACAATCCAGCGACAGCAAGGAACTGTTCAGCAGTATGAGACGGGGCAACATTATCAGGCAATACCGCCTAGCAGTCAGCCACCAATTCAACAATATCGGCCTGACGAACAGCAAGATCAGCAATACCTGTCCGTCGAACGATCCAGGGTGACAGATCAAATATCCCTCCCATCTGACAACCAACCCCAGTACGGCTTTAACGATCCTGAAAGTGGAGAGGAAAGCCAATGGCCAGGCAGAACACAGCCATTCAGTTCCAATAATGCCATCCCTAACGTGACCAAGTCCGTTGCCACTCTGCTGGACGTTACAACGGAAGGGCCTGAAAGGACAGAGGAAGCAGACAGCACCACAGAGACAATCGTATCAACCACCGAGGCCGCAACTCTCATTCTGACAGCACTGCCCGATATCAGCACTACGAGCGAGAAAAGCACGGTAAGTGTGGCCGTATTTGTTCTTCTGTCACATGAGTATTCGTTCTCCGAATAAATCGGTCTGTCTCTTTGCCTTTCTGTCCATTTTCATTCCTTGGATTTATTCTTTATTCTCCTTTTAATTTCCTTTAAGCTTTCCGGTTTAGACTGTTTATCTTTCTCCCGACTCTTCCTTCCTTCCTTTCTTTTTATTTATTTCTTTCATTCTCATGAAGGAAGTGTCAGGGATCGCTACAAGCGCAATACGTGTGCCTATGGTTTATCAAATTAAATACGCAATGTTATACGAACTAATTAAACGGTTAGTTCGGAATTAATAAATAATGTTGAATGTCTCCTCATACGCAAATTGATTCGTTTCTGTTTTTCTGTCAATGCAGCCTGGCCACAGTCGCCGAAGGGGTAATTGGGTCCGAGTCCGCACAAAACCACAGCAGCAACAAGATATTTTTGAGACGGCGGAGTCTCAGAATTTGGCAACAGTAGCCGCAGCCAATCAGATACCGGGAGAAACTGCGCTTAAGCAAATAACGAAGGGTCTGAGTAATGAGGGTGTCCTGGGAAATTATTCGCCAACCTCTCCTAGTAGTCACGCAGAATCTGAGGATGATCTTATTTACAAACTTATGACCGAGCCTTCAAACACACAGGAATTACTTCGGCATCAAGATGATTCGTTCGACTCTCATAACGTTCCAAGCTATTTCAAGTACGAAAACACTACAGTAGACAACGAGGTTAAATTTTCTGATAACAAGAACGCCACTGAGCAGGAAGAAAGCCCAACCAGCTCTCCAAACATCCAGGGACATCACGAAAGTCTGGATGATAGAAGGAAGCATGTCACGGAACACTCCAGCGTCCAAGATGTACTACCTGAACATCAATCGGAAGTGACCAGTCCTTTTAACAATGGTTACTCCAGTGACGAAATGACTACAGCCAATGGTGAAAATAAATTCGCCACAACAGAGGATGACTTTACCAATAACGACGACACTTCCCAGGAAATTATTTCTTCCTGGTTAGTACCTCCCAGTGGTCTGGAGGATCCATGGAATCAAGAAGAAGTACCTGAAGAGACGCAAAACCATAACTCCAAACAAAATGGCAGTGTCAGTAAAAACAAAACTTCCACGAAGGTAAATTCCTCATGGACACTTCCTTCCAGCAATCTGGAAGGTTCATGGAATCAAAATCTGTCGAGAATGATAACGAAATCCGTGAGTACTGGAAGTGATGACAGTGACAGTAAAACGACAGTGTTACTATCAGATACAACCACATCAATGCCTGAAGGGCAGGACTCATACATTGGGTCACTACTATCGTCCCTGGGATATTACGGTAAACCGAAACACGACTCCGACAAGAACCGGAACTTGGGAGTATACGAAGACTGGTGGGCCAAGACGTACGCGAACCATAGGCCGTACTACACTGACGAACAGTTAAACCTTTCTGAGGAAAATGAGAAAAATCCCCAAGACAGTACATCCATCTGGAACATGGACAGTTTTAAAACCTACGAAGATTCAAACAACCCCGCTGATGATGCCAGCAATGCTAGCAACACAAGTTTGTTGAACAGCACTACAGCGATCACAGAAAGTGTAACTAATGTGACTTCCTTAGAAGATTACCCACACTACAACGTATGGGAAGATATTGACAAAAACCATCATACTGCTAAGCACTCGGTGAAAAAGGCAAACCCCCAAAATCTCTATGACAAAAACGTCACAATCAAAGACATAGAGAGAGAGCCTCACGGAATTTCGATCCAGGATATCCTGGCGACAGCACCTGAGAACACTGTTCAAGTTGCGGATATAGCTACAACAGACGTTTCTGTCGATGGTATGGAGTTCTTGGAGTTAAGCACGGAGCATTCAGGCCTAAATCTTACTGAATCAATACCAGCTCACGGTAATTTAAAAGAAACACCTTATCGCAGTGTGACGACAGAGCGTAATGTTTTGTCAACCTCAACTGAGTTCTTTGTAGTTCCTTCGAATGCCGAGCACACATTTAAGACAGAACATACTCTAGAAGATGAAAATGTCGTCGGTACAGATAATTCATCTTATTCTGAAACAAAACAAACGCCATTCAATACTGAACATAGCACAGAATCCAGTGTCTCATTAACGCCTGAACCAAATGTAAAGAGAACGGATACTCGGTCCCTCATGGCAAAAATATTGGGTACCACGACTTCAACCAAGATTTCACACGAAACAGAAATATGTTACAGAGGCCGCTGCATAAAAACGAAAACTAAGGATTCAGATATTGATCAGTTCTCAACAGACTGAGATTTTCTTCCGAAGAACCCACTCAAACGTAATTTGGATGTGGCGCTCTTTGGAGACGTGATTCAGTCACCAGTTCATTACCTGAAAAGACCAACTAAATATCCGTATCAGTGTCAGTCACATTCCGGTTAGATGTTCACAGTTTATTCAGCTGACACTCCATTAATGAAGTGTGTAAAATGAAATGTAACGTAAGAACCGTATCAACACAACGTGTTTGGGACTATAATAAACATATGCAGAACTGCAATTCAAACATAATTTAAGTCCAACCACCTTTGTTTTTGAAGGCAAATGTGCTAGTGAACCAAGTTTTTTAAATTAAATTCAGAGCTTTCTAGCAGAGATCCTTGACTTTTCGAGAAAAATTAACTAGATCTGCGATTAATGTAAAATATCCTGCCAGGTTTTGCAATAAATAATTATATCTTTCCACGGACAGGAAATAGTACACTCAGGCATATTGTAGACGCATTTGGAAGGGAAAGTGTTTCAGAGCAGCGGTCCTCAAACTTTGATGAGCTCGGTTTCTTCAGATTATAAAAATAGTGGACAAAGTAAAAGTGGAAGCGTCAACTCAAAACACGAAGCCATATTTATGCTTCACCAACCAAGATGCACTGAGAACCTCAAATCAAGCTGTACGCTTTGTACAACATCGAATTAGGCTACATAGACCCTGACAGGATGTGTTATTTTTCGATAATGATATGTTTATACAGGAGTTATAGAAGGTGGCCTACACTGATGGGATACCCATGCTAGGGCTGACATGGCCGACGCTTGGAAGTTTGCTTTGTACGTACATAATTCATGTGCATATCACGGTATGACATTACCGTTACTTTGAACACTTTCTGTCCATTATCTTTGTTAAATATGTCACTGTTGTTTTATCAAAATTTTGAAAGCAGTCTTGTAATTCATATTATGCTCTTCTGGATTATGACCAAGTGTAGTCTGATGGGTGGGTAAATTTCTACCCTGAAAACTGAGACAGGATGCTCCTGCGGCACCTATCAGGCGTCATAATGCAAAGTCCACAACCCGAATCTTAGCCGGCAGAACCTCAAAACACAAAATGGGTAATCAAACAACCTTTAATGTTAGACTGCAATTCTTACGGGATGAAGCTGGTTTGGATTCATAAACAAAATACGAGCTGGTAGTCGTAATAAAATCTGCTTAATGCTTCATAGACTGTCAGGGTTCCGACCAGAGTTTGGGAAATACTGCTTTAAAGAAAACAGAATCTGTAAAGTACACAAAAACCCAGTCAAAATTTTAAAAAGTAGGACTTCCTTACTCAAGGTAATGACATAATGCTGACAGGTAGCTATAACTACTACGAGTCGTAACGCTTCTCTGACTCGACGAGTAAAAAGAGGTGTCTCTCCATGGCTGCCAACTCGACGAGTAAAAAGAGGTGTCTCTCCATGGCTGCCAACTCGACAAGTAAAAAGAGGTGTGTCTCCATGGCTGCCAAACACAGAACCTCATTTCGCTCAACATTTCCCCACGAGGGTAGAACGACGACTGTCCTTCATAGTGTGTATGTGTGTTTTTTCAAGTGTTATTTATATTTATAAATCTGCTAACGCTGTAATTAAATTACAGATTATATTTTATAACCCACTTACTCAGATTGCTTTAGTTTATGTGACAATATATTCTGTCCCTTCAAAAATCCTTTTTCCTTTTACTTGACCATTTTCATGCTGGATTATAGTTTTAAGACTTTTTAATATGTTACATTCATTCTGTAGTCTGTCTTACGACAGGTCCGTAGCCTCTTCCAAAGTGAGTTCTCCACAGGGTGCGATCTACTGCTTCCTCTTGCAGTTCCAGTATCTTTTCTTCTCCTTAAGGTCATCCAGTAGCTGCTTACGTCTTCTCCCTCGTCTTCCCGTCATTTCTGTCCTTCCTTCTAACTTTCCTTCAATCACCTGTTTTAGAAGGCAGTTTCTACGCAAGATGTGACCAATCCAGTTAGCTTTCCTTATTTTATTGTATGTAGGATATTCCTCCTCCTTGACTCTGTGTAATACTTCTTCATTTCTCACACGATCGGTCCAACTGATCTCCATTCTTCTCCAGCACCACATTTCAAAACTTTCCAGATACTTCTGATCTACTTTCCGAAGTGTCCACGTTTCAGCACCATACAAAGCTATGCTCCAAATGTAGCACTTCACTAGTTTCTTCCTTAAATTTAAGTCCAGTTTGCTGGTGAAAATAGTCTTCTTCTTGTTGAATGCTGCTTTTGCCGTGGCAATTCTGGATTTAATTTCACGTGTACACCTTCACCATTACATATGTTACATGGTAATGTAAATTTCTGTTGTTAAAAATGAACTAATAATTGCTTTTAATCGTTGGCAAATGTTTTACGTGTCTTCCAAGCGCCAAACAGAGACCAAATGTGACCACTGCTCCTAGAAAGACATCTGGCGTGCAACAAGTGACAGGTTAAAACGTGTGCTTTACCTCCCCCTCTCCCTCGCCCCCCCCCCCTTCACAAAAAGTTGAAACGGTTCGCAACGTGAAATATCTAACAAGTGAATATTAGATATTTTGAATTAAATATGATTCATTTAACGGCGCAGTCAACAGTTCAGATTACACAGTGTCTAATTACAGGGTGATTATAAAGTAGCAATGATTATAGAAACATAAATAATTATGCAGCTCTTCGTCTATATCTCTTATGGACTTCAGCTCCAATACAACTGATTAAATGCAATTTCAAAAGTTCCGTACGTCTTCATGTTCGCTACTTGTACATAAACACAGAATTTGTGCGTGCATGAATGTTTCTATTACATCTGCATAACGAATTTTACCTTTATAATCAACCGACGAATTATTTCTTGCGATAAAAGGGAAGATTAATTATACATTTCTTGAGTCAGCCAACTTCATCTTTGAGTTTCACACTGTTGACACCGTGCATCTTCGTCATATTAAATTAAGTTATAGACCAACAGATGCACACTAAAACCACTTTTTTAAGTAGCTTTATTATAAAATTGTTAAAATTGTACCCCTACACGTGTTTCGATCCTAGGATCATCGTCAGGGGGTTTTTTGCTAAAAGCTACAGTCACTTCAAACACATTATTTTAAATATTCTATCGGCACTTTAAAACTTATATATTATAAGTTAAAATCTTGTAAAAAGACTCGTTAAAAGTTGTAAAATTATAAAAGTACTGTAGATAGTAGAATGCGGAAGTGCTGGCGTGTGGGATCGTGGTATTAAAGGCTGTAAAATAAACGATTTTGTTTGTGATCCCACACGCCAGCACTTCCGTTTTCTACTATCTACAGTACTTTTATAATTTTACAACTTTTAACGAGTCTTTTTACAAGATTTTAACTTATAATATATAAGTTTTAAAGTGCCGATAGAATATTTAAAATCATGTGTTTGAAGTGACTGTAGCTTTTAGCAAAAAACCCCCTGACGATGATCCTAGGATCGAAACACGTGTAGGGGTACAATTTTAAAAATTTTAATAATAAAGCTACTTAAAAAGTGGTTTTAGTGCGCATCAGTTGGTCTATAACTTAATTTAATTTCATCTTTGAGGTCAACAGATAATAACAATGCAATGCAAGTTAAATACTCTTTGTGGTATTTTGGCACATAAAATTTCAGGGCCCTATATTAAAGGATAAAATTTGTCGTTCCTCAAGTACTGATAGGCCTATATGTTTAAAACAGTTTATCCATACTACACGATGTCACAACTAATCACATTAGAACATGAGTACGAACAGTTGAACACCGTTACTGTGTGTTGAACGTAGCCCATCGTCAGATTGGGGTACCAACATCATATTGGCCATTAGGATCGTTGGCGACCGAGTCCAGTGTAGTGTAACATTTTTTTTTTTTTTTTGTATGGCTCGACAGCCTTATACGAAAGGAGGTTTCATGATCACACACATTTGAGACACACCACAGTCGGTAGGACTCCTCTGGACGAGGGACCAGCTCGTCGCAGAGACCTCTACCTGACAACACACAACACTCACAAGAGACAGACATCCATGCCCCCGGTGGGATTCGAACCCACGATCCTAGTAAGCGAGCGGCCCAAGACCCATGCCTTAGACCGCACGGCCACTGGGATCGGCTAAAATATAATATACATACACAAAATGTAAAAATCCAGAATGCTGCTTCAAGAGTGACACCCTCCATCCAACAAGCGCACATATCAGCCGGCCCACTGGACTCAACTCTGTTCCGATTCAAGGCTACTTTTTAGACAACAAACTTAATAAAACAAAATATACTAAAACAAACAATGAAATAAACCCATAACTTTGATCCTGCCCTTTCCAGAAAGATAGACTTCTGTCTCTCAAACACGATTATCCTCATTTTTATATTATATATAAGGAGCATCTTCTCATAAGCTTAATAATAACCAACAAATGCACCAGATAAAATAGCAAAGACAACTGGCCATTGAAACATACGTAGGGGACTCTAATTATATATTATACATGTATTTTATCTGGTGCATTCGTTGGTTGTTATTAAGTTTACGATTATTCTAATCCCGAGACGAACGGGAACGCGGTAGCAGTAACCAACACAAAATAACACGCCCCAGTAAAAGAGAAGCCAAAACCAAAACCATACCTACAGCCGTGTCTTGCACTCACAGATAGAATAAGGCACGAGAAGGCAGCAAAGCCTTGCCTTGACACCGGCTTGTACAGAATGACCGTAAGATGGCAAAAATCAAATTCACCACTAAACACACGGCCCTCTCCTCTGTCATCACCACTGACGTCATATTACGCTTGCCCACTACGGAAGTCTCTGAAGTATACTCTAATCCGTGTTGAGTATCTCCACATTCCAGAAGCCGATTCAGATGCTTCAATCGCCTAAGTATATTACGGTCTCTGATCACGGCCCTATGGTGTGTGACGATAGATAGGTACCACGCTTCGTGTTAACCTGCTACCACCACCTTCAGGGTAGAAAATGGAGAGAAGTTGTATATAGGTTTCGCCGCAACGTCGGTACATTTACTACCAAACTGCACGATATCACCTACAAGAACACAGTAATCTTCTGCTCTTAGAATAATAAATTCCACACCGGATAGTATATATTTATACACTATAAATTTAAAATGGTGGTTCTGGAATACAAAGATAACATGCAGATTTTGTTCTACGCGCAGAGTTAGTAGCAATATGACCACGTAACTTACGCACTGGAGCAGAGTCCTTGAGACGTTAATAATTCCTCAGCCAAGAACTTCTCTGAATTTTAGGGAACCCAAAGTTACATTACCGTGTTGACAACAGCCCACCACTGATACCTATTCTGAGCCAGATGAATCTAGTCCACGCCTTCCCATTAAGACCCGTTTTAATATTTTGTTCCCATTTACATCTTCGAACGAGCCTCTTCCCTTCAAGTTTAAGCCCACCGGAAAAAAATTGCATAAACTTCTCGTCTCTCCGGTGCATGCCACATTTCTCATCCATGTAATTCACCATCACTTGATTGCCCTAATATGTGGCGAGGATTTCGAATCATAAAGCGCCTTAATATGTATTTTGCTCCAGCCTTCTGTTACTTCCTCACACGCATATTCAATTAATACCTGCGTAAGTATAAGCGAATACTACATGTAGATGGCTGGTACCTTACTTGCCGATGTAAAACGTCGCCCAGAATGGTGCCACAAATGTTGAAACACATCTATGGCTCAATCATAAAGTCAACTCCGACCGCACAATATTCACATGTAGTCAGTGACGTCCAAGTCTACGCCGTTCTGTCAGTTCGCAGTGCGTTGCCAAGTTCATACGGAAGAACGCCCGAAGCCCTCTGCGCATCATGCAGTGTTGTACAGTTGCATTAATACGACTACAATTGTGAAACACAAACACATATTACTATGTCATACACACCGTAACTCGAAGGAAAATTTTGTGTAAAAACAAATTATATTCGAGGATGGGAAATTATATTTGGACAATTGCCTTCCTGCAAGATTCACAATATGACATCATTTTCGCCTATATTTTGGTGTTGGGACGTTGGTACTGCACAGGAAGAGTTGATGATCGGGGGGGGGGGGGGGGGGGATCGATTCTCTTTGATGTGGGTTATCTCTGGCCTCTGTGTGATCCGACCTGTGGCTGTGATTTTGTTGCTGGTTGTGAGTGATAGCCAGCGAAGTACCATTAGTGGGTACGAAGTCGGTGTGTCTGTATTTGCTTCGCGGACAGTATAATAACAGTCATGTCGCTGTTGCGGCAGATAGGGAAAAGGCATTTTGAACTAGCGAGTTACTGGTGAGTATCGTAGAATGGCAAAATACAGGGAACAATCTGCCTAGAAGGAGTCCGCAGGTTTCTCCGAAACGTTCGTACTTGCCTACCAAACTACACTACATTATCTCAGAAGACCGTAATGTTGACAGAAGAACTCTCGTTTCAGGGCACCTTCTTTGGCAACATTTGGAGCAGCTGGAAGTCTTGGATTTTTATATTTTACGGACTGGCGGGCAGTACTCCAATATGTACCATTTTATAGCGGAAAATTTAAGACAGAAGAGTAGTGTGTTGAGACGAGTAGTATAATTAGCCACAAAATGCTGTGTGGAAGTGGGTCATATGTCTCACTTAGTTTAAAGAAAATGTTTTGATAAAGTGAACATTTACATGGTGAGCCATGATGGAAAGAACCTGTATTGTTAATAAACAGCAGTAATATTGGTTATATAAAATACACAAGATGTGGCTGTCATAAAAATGTATACCATACTCTCACATGAACCTTACTCAATTAACCTATTTTTACTCCTTATTTCTGGTCCAACTCCATACAGAACATCTGACATGACAAAATACAGTTTTTCCATAATTTTAATGTATGCAGTTAAGTAATGTATAAGGTCATATGTATGGCCCCTTGTCATGGATGGTTCAAATTTTTTGCCTTCATAAATAGTGAAACAGTATATGTAGTAAAGGGTATAGCTCTGTGCCCCTTCTTTTTTGATACTTAATTCCTTGATGATGTTACACAAAACAAATATGAGCACCAATGCCCCATAGATGATACTTCCTCTTTAAATCTTATAAGTCATTAAAAATAGAATAGAAAAGAGTGCACATCCTTCACATAGTCCTTCACAGGACTATGTGAAGGATGTGAAACATGTCACAATACAAATATAATACTTCTTTCAGGTACAAAGATTACTGCATAATAACTCTGTTTGCAGTGTTGCAGCAAAAGGACAATTTTTCATGGAACCATTACCATTTCCTCTTGCATGTTTTTAAGACGCGTCTTTTCATTGGAAGTAAGTTTCAAATGGCGTAGGAGTAAGATAATAGGTACTCCATGTGCTGGCCTAAGTACTTTTTTTTATTGTGATGTGAACTTTTGATGGTTGTTTGAATGTTATTGAATAATTTGAGTCATATAAAATGCCTTTTTGATACTGGGGTTAGTGCTCACCACATTTAGGTCATACCTGTGCTTGTGCTTAAGTCATTTATATCTGAGTTTGTTTGGGAATTTCGCATGGCAAATGACGATACTGAGAGTAAGAACTCACTGCAAGCACTTGCCGAATAATTCCCTGCAAGAGTCTTTCATTTTAGCACCTGCCATTCTTCCAGTAATTGTCTTTTGGGTGTAAAATACTTTCTTGGTATGATGGAATGGAAGTAAGCAAAATTGAACTAATTGTAGATTTTCTGTTTTCATGAGAGCTTATCATCCCATATAGCATGCAGAACTTAATGTAGGGATAATACAGAGTGCCTAGCTACTCGTTGCCCTCAGCACAGCAACTTTATTACAAACAAAGCCTGCCTCCACAAGGAATTTAGGGTATGTATTTCTCCTGCAGTTTAACTTACCTTATTTCATAAAAGAGTCTTGGAAGTGCTGACCTCCAGCTTTTTAGCAGACCTCACACCTTGTGAAAGTATTACTTGACATGACAGAGCTCTCTCTGGTCTTGAAGTATTGACAGTTCTCTTCAAATATTGTCTTTCAATTCTTGCAAAGAATGTGGATCGTCCTACATGTTCTTTTCTGCTAATTCCCTGAAAAATTGTATCAGGAGTAATTTAATGTAACAGTTGGCATTTCTTTCATTGAAAAACATGGGCCATATGATTCTGTGCACCCTTACTGCACCTTGTGAAGTAAAGGCAACTGCACAAACTGCATGGGGATTTTTTAATTCCATTCATTTTTGGCTGTTTACATGCCTACTTATGTAAACTGTGCATCATCCAAGAAACGTGTGTTTTCATAGTCTATGTTTTTCCAACACTGACACTGTGATTCATTATTTTTTACAAAACTTTTTGTTAACTCTTTTTCCATGACACATACTTTGCAAAAATGTTGCAAATCAACACTCTTTGCTCAACAGAAAACATTTGTCTGACACAGTGACTTCAGCTTTTATGAGAGACATGATAGAACTGTGCTACAGAGTCAGTTTGCAGCAGAAAAAATTTAACATAGCCTACAACTTAGCTAGTGCATGTTGTGTTACAGAGCTCATATTTCCCCATGCACGGTCAAATTATTAAAGATATGTTCTGTATATTCAGTGTGTGTTGTCCAGTATTCATTACAGTCAAGTGTATACCAAGATACCTAGTTGTTCCCGCTTCAATTGTTTAGTTATCATATCCTATATTTAGATGAACTCTAAGTGTTGTTACTAAGAAAATTTATCTAATGTGTTGTCAGAATTTAATGTAAGTTGTAAACTTGTTAGAAGTAATTATGCAGTTTTTAAATTAGTCATTTTCTGGATGTAAAATTAGTATCATCTGCAAAGGGCATAGGTTTTGACAGAATTTGTGGTTCAGAGCAGATCATTGATACATATGAGAAAGAGCACAGGACTAAATATTGAACCTTGAGGGACTCAATGTTTTATAGTGCCCCAGTTTCAGCATGTGCTGTAATCTGAATCTGATGTATTCTTTTTTCTGGCATGAAGGTATGATTTAAACAACTGCCCAGCTGCATGTCAGATTCCATAAAAACTCAGTTTTAATGTAATTCATTATTTACACAATCAGATGCTTTAGCAACAGGATATTCCAGCAACATGCATTTTATTTCCAAGAGCACACCAAATTTCTTCTGTAAAGCAGAACAGGGCTTTTTCTATTGAGAGACATTTTCTGAATCAGAATGGTTCCTGTGCAAGGATGTTGTTTGAGTGTAAGAAGGTACTGATTGTATTCTTCAAACATTTTAGAGAATGCAGTTAGTAAGTACATTTTTTAATGCAGTATTTAATGGCACTGTCAATTGCTATACTCCATAGCATTTGTGATGATGAATGAATGCATGAATGAATACGAAGCATTGGTGGAAAGATAGTGACATGGGAAAAATGAAGTACTCAGAAGAAACCTGCCACTGTGTCCACCATAAATCAACATGAACCGGCCTGGGATTGAACCCAGGACTCTACAGTGAGAGGCTGGCGACCAACTGCTTGAACTGTGGCATGGTCTAGTAATGAATATGCGGGATTGTTTCACCCTTATACACAGGTTTCAGTTTTAACATTCCTGGAACTCTCCCTCTGTTATTGAATGGTAACAAAATAACTTAATGGGGCACTAATGTAATCTGTGAACCTTTATATAGTGGTTTGTATTTCATCATAGCAACATGAATATTATGATTTGAATTTATTATAGATAAGTCTTAGGGAGATTTTAGGGATGGCTTTAGCTAGGTAGTCTGCATAGTAGTATTGACTTTGCTGTAAGTTTAGGATTCTGTGCTGTATTACTTTTTCTTTATTCATATTTTCTCCACTGTGGAATATTTGCCTGTTTCCACTTTCAAAATTTTACATACTGTTTTATTTTATTACCTCATATTCATTTGTTTTTTGTAATACATAAGCTTAGCCTCTCTAATGACCAGAGTTAATATCTTGCAGTATTTCCTGCAGTGAATTTTCATTGCTTTGTTGTTATTTGATTGACTGTTTAGTTAAATAACCTGTTTTGTATTTGCAAGATGTTTTGATACTTTCCATTATCCATTCTTTGTTTCTGGTGACATTTCTCTCTGTTTCTGTGGGGAAATTAGCTGCACCATGAAAATGTAACTCCTCATTTAAACCAAGTGTGGGAGGTATTATAGCATTAAGTACTTTAAACTGTTCCTTCGACTGTGCTGGGTGTCAGCTGACCCAGTTCTCAAGAAGGCTTGTCAGTCACAGCATTATCAAGTTTGCTTTGAGGATTGAGCAACTTGATGCAAAGAACCCGTTAGAACAAATGTGCAGTAGCACTTCCCCATTTATCATCAAACACTTGCATTTCTGAAGAAGGGTACACAGTCCCCTTCAAGCCTTATTAAGGGGGTTTTTAACTGGAAAAGTTCATGAATATTGAACATTCAGAGTCTTTTGGGATGTTACCACTGTGTTGTTGAGAAGTAGCTCCTCAGATATTGAAGGATCATTGTGCCTTTGTCTTCAGGGTCAAGCAGTCACTTTTCTTGGACTATTTCACCTTGAAAATAAAGACTATGATTTTTGAAGTGTTGCAAACTGTTTAGCTCACACAATATAAGATCCCAGACAATTAGAAACTTCAGCACCAGTGCTGTGAGAACCTCAAACCTCTTTGAATCTCATGGCATTTATAATGCACACCAACGCGTAGTTCAATATAGAAAATAAGTAGCCGCTGAAAACAGATACATGAAGTTTGATGTGGAGACCAAGAAGTGTATTGACTGGAAATGGCTGAGGAATGCTTAGTAAAGGAATTTTGAGATAGAAATGTGATAGGAGGACAGGGACAAAGAAACACTCTTAGATGTGAAAAAAGTCTTTTTTTTTTTTTTTTTTTTACATAGCACTGTACAGAGTAGTATACAGCCAAGAGTGAGTCCTATCGTAAAACAGGCTGTGTTGGTGGAAAAACAAGTCTATAAAAATGTGAGTAGTCAGTAAAATGCAACAATAAAATAAATACTCCCACTTTTTACCACAGTTCTGTGAATAACAAAAATAAAGAGGCTTGATGATGCTACGACCTAAGTAGCAGACTCTTACATTATGTAAAAACATTCATATCCATCTTGTGCTTTCCTGATGGCCCTAGCTGGAATGTCACATCAGATCAGACAACATAGGAGTAGCTCACAAAACACATTGCACACAGAGAACTATAGTGTATTATTCCTTCAAATTTTGAACCTGACATACCCTGCCTTGTATCAGACTTACAAGCATGGCAAGCTTCAACTGATGTGGCTTGTTTTAATTGTATATTTCACATCTGTTGTGAAGCTGGTAACAGACTACACTTGCATTTGCCTGTAAGGCCTAAGGAAAATCACAGAAACCTTGATACGATTTAAACTTTATCCAAAGAATTTTGAGATGTCACACACACATTCATTCAGTGGCAAGCCAAAATGTGGGACCATATTCTGTCACATTCACTAAGATGATGTAAACCTTAAAATTCTTACTGAAAACAGATTATGTCATACTCATGGAATAGCATAATGAATTTCATATATTCCCTCCATTCAACTTTCATTAACTTGCTTTAACCTTTTAAACCCTAGTGGTTACTTTACATACCATGAGATTTAACATTCAGAAATTCTACATGGTGCTCACATTGTGTTCATGTGTTTTGCATGGATCTGGGAGCAAACAGCAACTCTTACCTTTAAAACATTAACAGATTGGTTTTGTATAACAGAAGTGGACAGTGTTTACTGAGTGGTACGAGAGTCCCTATATAAAACAGATATGTTTAGTATTTAAAGGGTTAATATGTTGAGCTGTATATTGGCTGCCTGACAGCATTCTGCATTACTGACTCAGCTCACAACACTGACTTCCTGTCCACTGCCCATCCCTTGTCCCAGCTTGTTCTATTTCCACCTCTCCCTTTTGCAGCCTGCTAGTTACAAACATCCCTCATGGAGAGGCAATTCTGGTACGAGAGTCTGGATATGGCAGCACTCAACTGAGGGGCTGGAGGACTGATGGACTAACAAGGAACTGCTGCCTCAGTAGAGTCTGTCTCAATCTTTTGTTGGAAATTGTCTCATAGGTACAGGGCATTGGTCACACAGGTTGTTGGTTGTAAGTATACAAGAAGATTCCTGTAAGAGTTGTATAGGTATGGTTCTTGTATTATATTTCATTGTTACTGTTATTGTTATGTCACGTACAGTTACCTGGTGCCTGTACAGCTTCATACAGTGCAGTGTGAACTCAGATCATGTAACTTGCAGACTGCAAAAGAGGAGAGAGATAAAACAGACTGGGCCAAGGGACCTGCACTGGATAAAAAGTCTATCACAGGATGCCATCAGAGCCAGTGTATAAATAGGGATGTTCCTTGCTGTTCCATCTATATGTAAATGAGCTAAAAATTTTGTATCACTTTTGACAAGGTTTCTGTCCAGTTTTGGAAACAAATAACAACTGTGAGTTTTGAGGTGGTGACTGTTGATGAATGACTTCTAGGATGACATTGTGTAGTCTGGTAGACAGGCATAATGTTTCAGAGGAACCTGCTGCCTTTATCAACAGGCTAGATGAATTCTCATGATGGAGGCAGCAGATTCCTGTGAAATGTTGGTACATATGTGACTACAGAGTGTCACATCCCAGAAGACATCTTCATAGGTAACACAAGGGTATGAAATAGCTGCCTAAATTCTACTGAGACATTACAAGAGAGCAGAGCATATAGTGGGTACTGAAAATATACTGGGCCATCAGGAACATAATATGAGTTATTGACCATTAACTACTGCACCTTCATTTTGATTAAATCATACTTTATAATAATTTTGATTGGATTTATTAGGTAATTACAAGTCAAATGCAGGGCGTCACAGTGTTGGCAACATTGACACTATCTGTTCCATACTGGCACTGCAACCAATGGCATAGCCAAGGTTTCTGGTGCTTGGGCCCCAGACAGAAATTATGAACTTGCTACACCCATGACTGTAACAGATGA
Organism: Reticulitermes speratus; assembly: GCA_021186555.1. Lineage (NCBI taxonomy): Eukaryota > Metazoa > Arthropoda > Insecta > Blattodea > Rhinotermitidae > Reticulitermes > Reticulitermes speratus. The sequence continues at coordinate 2,222,925 of JAJKFL010000004.1, forward strand.
ATAGCTGTACATGAGCTAGTTGTGAGGCCTAAAATTAAAGCAGTCTAAATTTAAGAGTTTCTAGAAGAAGGAAATCTTATGCCAAAACCTCTCAATTATAAATTTCTGAGTTACTTAGTGTTTATGAAACTTGGGGTGACATATTTGGTTCAGAAATCCCTGTACACATTGGCCAAAAGCTTCAGTGACACTCATTGTCCAAAGTATGTGTAAGTGTTGACATATTTTATAGTACTTAAATTCAGCTTTTCTGGATTCTGTATAGAACTGGCTGCAGTTTTCATAAAATGACAATGGTCATGTGTCACTCCAGCTGTACTAGTAAGGTTACCAAATGACCTTTGAAGACAGGACCTCCATAAAAAACAATTGAACACAAATCTTGTAAATAACTTTGGGAAACTGGAACCTAATGCCCACATACATATAAGTGTGATGATATCAGATTGCTGTGGGCTACATTACTAAGTGTGTGTGTCAATCATTAGTTTACAGATGAATTTCTGAGGTAGACTGCTTTATGCACTAAACTGTATGTATAGCAAAGGCATGGGTCACAAAAGTTCCTCCCCCCACCCCACCCCTCTTTTTCATAAAATTATAGATTCATTTTTGGATTTTCTAGGCAAAGATTTTGATATACTAATTTTTGAAAATGACCCCACAAAGAGTGTTAATTCTCTCAGACTTCAGTGCACTGTATGGTCATGAATGCATAAATGTAAAGCCCTCCATTCTGGGCAGTATAGTAAGACCCCAATTTTATGTTTTTGTGGGGACCACATAAAAATGGAGTAAAATTGGGGAAACATTCTTATGAGCTTTTGTTCAGAACCATACAAAAAGTGTGTAAAATCACAGAAAACACAAAATGTCAGAATGTAAAACTGGGGTTTTACTGTAGTTGGAATTTAAACCGCAGCATCACTGAAGGGTTAAAGTGCAAGAAATCATGCAATCACATTTGTACTTGTACATGAAGGCATATAATTTACAGCAGCCTTATTATGCTGCAATTTTCTGTATTCCATGAATGACTGATTTCAAGTCCTGTATATGTTAATGAGGGCCAATACACCTATATTCTTATAACAGTCACTTTGCCATGAGATGACATGAGCTGCACAACAGGTGACAGCCCTGCATGACCTGCCAAAAATTGACACTGGTATCTGCCATTCCACAACACTGTTACCAATGAAACCTGCCCAGCAGTTATCTTTACTATGAAGTTAAGATTGGATCCCAACTTTGGATCTGAAATAGAAAAGAAAGCTGTATATTTAATATTTGTACTAAGTACCTAATTCCTTCCACAACAGTTGGTAGCCGTATGTTTCCTTTTGTTCAATAGAATGACTAAAATGACTGCCTGCTGTCATCACCACAACAGCACCACCACTGCCTTGAAGCTGAAGCAAACAGTTGTGTGTCCCAACAATAAAAGACGACAAATTTCGCCAAGTCCTCTCTCCAATGGAATGTTGTATGTTGCATTTCATGCCCCATCGTCCACTACAAGCACTACTGTCATAAAGCGACAAATATTCACTTGACTATAAAATGCATATCTCTATAAAAACACATGTTGGTATGATTGCAAGACCTTCCAACTATGTTGGTAAGCCTACATATGTGAGTACCTGAACCATGGTCCATGACACAGCGTAGAAAATGAGAAATGCATCAGCAGAACAATGTTGCCACATGAACAAACAAATTAAGTCAGGCAGGCCCTCCCCATTCTTGCAAACTTAATGTTGCATTAACATTACAAAAATATACAAAGACAGAGATTCTTACTAAGAGAAGAGTCCTGAAGATGCAGAGTTTCGGCACATATGGAGGGCAGTTTCAACTGGCCACACTATGCCGTTATCAGTTTTGCCATAACCTACTTACATGATCTCATTATGGCATTGTTAAGACACCATGAACATAATTCAGCTCTCACAGCTTCACTGTCTGCTGCACCACCGACTGTCACTTTATGGTCCAGTCCCCATATACGGGACTTACACCGATACCAATGTTATGCAGCTTGTCAGGTCTTTCAGTAAGCAAGCACCATCTCATGATGTATGGGGGGAGAAGAGGTATAACTCTGTGCATTCTGAATATTGACACTACATGGGAGTGGTCACCTCCTCACATGCCCCCCCCCCCCGGCCCCAGGAAACTGTCATGTATATGTAACACAAGAAGCCCTAAATCCAATAAATGTTCACCCTCACTGTGTATCTCATTAACTCCCGTGTTATTTTACAAGTTAAATGATCTGATCAAACACCTTGACAGTGAATCAAGAAATGGATTCCATATGAGCATACCCCATCCAATTTTTACACCACAATGGTTCTCAAGGGGGTATACCTTGTTTTGCACACAAATAGGCATGCATCACAAGCTGGACAATGTATGTGCTTTGTGTTCAGCAGACACAGAGCTCTATACATTTTAACTTTGGCACTAGACACAGAAGAGTGGTTAGCTTCACACCCAGGGCATATTACCACAATGGCAAGCCCGTGGTATCAGCTGGACAGAGGGCTGGGTGAAGCCTCATATCCAGTCTTGACACTACTGAAATCAGATAAAATGTCTGGCACCTGCTGGGAATGGAACCATGATTCCTTGATCATCCAGTGGATACATTTGTCACTATACCAACTGAGCTATACCACAAAGACAGTGAAAAATGTAATGCAATTATAAGGATAGATATACCACACAACATTAGAAAAAATGTGGCATGATGGCAGAAAGTATGTAATGTGATATAATGAAATCTATACAGAATACAGGAACGAAATTAATGTAGAAACTATGATGTAAATTTTGGAAGAAGGTTTATGGAATGTAATATATAATGTAGGTCTGTATGAATTTTGTATTTTTTAAAATTGATGTAAATGCTGTAGGTCACTTTTGGTGTGTTATGCCATTCCTGTTATGCACTTAAATATGCTGGTCATTCAGCATAAAGTTTGAAATTTGGGGTCGGAAGATAAAGCAAAAACAGAGGCGGAATTATGAAGGAGATAATAAGAGAAGAATTTGAGAGTTGATAGATGCTTAATGGAATCTGAGTTCAAAAGATCACAGATATTTACTGGAGAGATGTGAACACAGATTTATACAACACGTAAGTACTTTCTTGTCCAATGCTCCCAGACATCTGAAACATCACTGCAAGTTCCCATGGCTTCATCACCCACTTGTCCTTCTGATAAGAAACGGTTTAAGGTGAACGTGGGTATGGGGCATAGGTGGAACGATAGTGACAGGAGAAAACTTAAGTACTTGGAGAAAAGTCTGTCCCAGTGCTGCTTTGTCTACCACAACTCTCACTTGGATTGACCCAAGATCAAACCCAGACCTTTTGTGTTGAGAGGCCAGTAAACATGCTGCATCTCCATTACAAAGCCCAACCAGACAGAAGTAATCACAGTCTATTGTGACAATCACAGGAAACCTATAAATACATTGTGTAGGCAAAATGCCATGGCTTCTGAATGTTAAAGCAAGTGGTACACATTGTTATTACTGTATTAAAAGTTGAAGAAAATTATGAACTGCAGCAGAAAATTAGTAAATGCGGAATGACAGATAAGTGGAGGTTTCTAGAGAAAGAACCCAACCCATGCAGCCTTCACTCTTCTGGGATGTTGCATAGCATTGGTTGGTAGTTGGCTACCGACATTTCGGGACAGCCTATCGGTCCGATCTTCAAGGGTCAGGAAGAACCAATGCTGCGTAACATCCCAGAACAGCAAAGACCTCAAACACACTGCAGAAGAAGCCTGTAATCTCGCAACCCAACACTTTGTGGACAATTGTAAATGTAAAAGGTTAATGCTTGTTATTCTGCCATTATATGTCATTACATGTGTCAAAGAGTTCCTTCAGCAGTTTATATTAAAATGCTATCAGTAGCTATGACAGCAGATGACTGTGATGAATTGGAAGGGATGTGAACAGAAGTCTTTTTCACAATTTCCCATGGAAATTTCACTACCCTTATGCTACTACACACACAAAGAATCAAACAGAAATTAATGGATAATAGACAACAAAAGTGATGCAATTGGTATAGTGATCAGGCAATAGCCTGGATGACCAAGGAGCTTTGATTTTATTCACAGCAACAGGTTCTTCTCTTCTTTGATGCATCCAGAATATCTATGAGTACTGGGGGCTTCTTACTTATGGGCAAGACAGCCAGCGCGTAAAGTTGACCACTCACCTCCATGCAGTACTAAGAATAATACATGGAGTTACACCGCAACTCCTCCATATGTCTTCATGGCATGACAATTAAGCACAGGACTTCACCGTTTACTTAACTTTACAACAGTGATGAGTGTGTAGCAAGGGAAGAAATATGATGAAGTCATGAAGAAAATGTTGCTGTAGGTATGAAGTTCTGACAATTATGCAAGGTTAAGTGGGACAACTGACAAATGTAGGGAACCTATGGAGTAGCAATGACAATCAATCAATCAATCATAATGATAGGTACAGCAACTTATACAGGGGTGTTTCCTGTTCTCAGCTACAGAGAATCAGAACTGCAGTGAACCCATCTGTGTCACACTGTAAAGTATAACTCACAGTCCACAAATCCAATTACTACTGACATGTCTAAACATCATTATTTACAGTATAAAAACTAACATGGTTATGTGATACTGAAATTGAAGATATATTGCAATCATGCAGTTGCAGTTAAAGTTGTGCCTATGTGTAGATGGGAGGATAATATTAAAATTGACCTTAAAGAAACTGGTTGGGAGGGTATGGACTGCATTGATCTCGCTCAGGACAGGGGAAACTGGTGGGCTCTTAGTAATGAAACTTTGGGTTCCATAAATGCAGAGAATTTCTTGACTAGCTGAGGAACTACTGGCACTTCACGAAAGACTCCGCTCCATGCAGTTAGTTAAAGTTTTGCATAGAAGTAAATTAAATTTTTTTTTCAGTTATTAAAATGTCTCATTTTGTCACACTGGTATCTGTGTAGGTGTAATACCTAGACTTCACTGCCAAACAGCCTCTTATTCAATGCACATCAGCAGTTCCTTCCCCAGGGGTGATGCAGCCAGAGCATGAAACTGACCACTCATAATCATCACCCTCTAATACCAAGGTTAACAATATGTGGAACTATACCTCCACTCCCTCACATGCCTTCATAGCATGGTGCTTAATTAGGCACTTCACCCTTACCTTTACAATTGGAATTTGTAAAATGGCATACATAAAGAGGAACACCACAGGCTAGTGGACTATATCTTACATAATTCCAGCCTCAATAAATGCATTTAAAATAATTAGATCATCTGAATCCCACGTTTCACCAAATCATATGAAACAAATGTTGGAAACTTCCATGTCAATAAACAGGTCACATGAAATTCATAAGCACATGAGGAATATGTTTCATGTCTGTCAACACAAAATATCTTGAAGTTACAGTTTCATATTGTACCATGTACTATGTTCTACCACGTACTACTTCTTTAATCTTATGCCATCGAAGACAAGAGATTAATTATGTATCTTTCTTTATTTAAGTCACAGTTTCCAACATGTTTTGATCATTGGATCATCTTCACGGAAATGTACCTTACATAAATATGGAGTCTACAGAAGGTTATTACATTTCAAACTTACAAATGCTGTTCAATGTACCTTTTGGAATAGCATAAGAAATAGAACCCATGCTACAATATGCATGCACAAGATAAGCTACCTGCCTCACATTACATACTTGTATACCTACAACATTTAGTCATGACCAAACCATAGCACAGGACAAATCAAAATAAAATCACCTACAGGGTATGATTACTACTCTTAGTTTTACGATGATATGATTACCAGAGCAAATGCACATATTATGACTGATGTAAGCCTCTTCTCTCACACACCTAGTGCTCATCTGCAGAAAACTATTGACACAGTAACACACCACTCCATACAACACCTACATATAACAGATAATTCTCTGCCTAAGAAACTATGCAAAATATTGCAATAACAAACAAAAATCAGATCAGTTATGTATTATACCAACATAACTATAAAATTTAGAAATAAAAAATTCTGGTTGGTATAACTTTGAATCAAAATAGGATATATGCGAGGCTTACAAGGAGAATGTAATTTAGGGGTGTATAAATAGAAAATATACTACCTGTCCTGTAACCAAAGTAGCATACCAAAACATATTTTTGAATGTAATTAGAAAAACAAAAATTACATGTTTCTCAATATACAGTCATACACAACACCACATTTAAGTCGATTAGGCAACAAGTTTTGGCTCATTACAAGCCATCATCCGGCCTTCTCTTTTAAGAACCATTCAGACTGCAATTAGGATCTCTTCCTTTATAAAGCATGTCATAGGAATATATTAAGAAAATTATTAGTAACAAGCACAAAATTTTTTACAAAAAAAAAAGTAGTATAGGGGTAATATATAAAATGGTTGCATAAAAACTGCTTTTAAAACTGTTTTAAAAAAGACATGGGTAGGCATTAAAATCAATATATGGTGCACTGTTGATGACAAATTCATTTACTGCCTACCCATGCCTTTTTTAAAAGTTTTAAAAACAGTTTTCTATACAAAAATTTTATATATGACCATTATACTACATTTTTAGTTGTGATCGACAGTGTTTTTTCTACATTAAAAATCAGTAGTCAATCGTCTTTTCCTAAAACCACACTGATAATCTCCTAAAACTTCCTCCGCATAAAAGACCAGCCATCTATGCAGAATATTGGTCAAAACTTTGTAACATACATTTAGTAGTGAGATCCCTCTATAATTGTTACATTGCAGTTTGTCTCCCTGCTTATGTATGGGGCATATTACTGCAGTGCACCATTTATGTGGCATTCTTTCCGATTTCCATATTACTTTTATTAGTGCATGAATTTCTTCCCATAATTTTTATCTCCATACTTATTAAGTTCTGTGCTAATATTATCTTCCCCTGCTGACTTATTATTCTTTAATGTCATTATTTCCCACATGAATGTGCATGCTTGGCTTAATATACTGGGTCTGGCAACAAACAACATAAATGCAGAATGCCATAAGTTGAGATGACACAAGTCAGGAGATGACTGTATATGATTTGCAATTTGCTGTATGTCACAATTCCTACTTAATTTAATATTTAAACCATAAAAATACATAAATTAATAAATAGTAAAAAATAATAAGCTTAAAAATAAAAAAGTTTTATATGTACCTGTTATATCCACAATACATACAAAGTCTTAAAACATTTTAAATGGCCTACTACTTTTTAAATCTTATATTTACCATGATATATACTTAAAAACAACTGCTGTTAACAACTCATGTACATATTAAACAGCGTTCAAAATTTTGAAATGTAACAACCTTCTGTAGACTCTACATTCAAGCAAGATAAATGTTTCCCTGAAGATGATCAAATGATTGAAACATGAGAGAAACTCTATCCTGAATGAAGGACATTCTGTATCAATTCACTTAGTTATACTCTGATGGTACAAGATTAAAATAACCATGGAATATGTTTCTTAATGGAACAACATGCAGCAGAAATTCAGGATATTGCAGTCAAAATAAGTGGCAACATTGTACTGCATGAGTATTAACTGGCCAGGCACTTTGAGGTCCTGATGTCCAGTTTAAGCACCTGCACATTGCCCAGTCCCAGTTTAGGGCACAAAGCTATTGAAACATACACCATATCTTAATCATTCTTCTCTAAATGCCATTAAAATTTTACACATTTTGATTCTGTACTCAAAATGGTATGCAGGGACATAATGAAAGATGATTGGATGAATATGAAGCATGTTTATGCTCTTATAACAGTGAAGAGAGGCTGCTAATAGAGTATAATGTAATCTCAAAACAGTAGTGATGTTTGACTGAAGATAGCCCACAGCTGATACATGCCATGGACTGCAGTTCCTTGCACAGGAGGATGAGTGATGATCTGCATGTAATTGAGGCCATATGTTTAGGACTGACAACTGCCAGTCCACATCTGATAAAAGCAGTACACATATAATCCTGGGCCCAAACGTTAAGACATTATGTCATACATCAAATATGTCACATCATACCTAGGATAGACAACCTTATACAAGAATATCTCCTTGTGTTCAATATAGCATGTGGGATGTCTATAACCACAAGCGGACACTGGTGTGAAACCATCATATGTTGTCTTACAGAAAAGTAAAACCTATAAAAGTAAAGGGTAAAGACACATAAGAGGGCACAGCCCCCTAAGGGTACATAAATCAATTCTCTGACACCTGGTGATGATGACATTTCACTTTGCAGTTCTGTCATGAGTGAGCAGTAGAAAGGGTTTTGGCGACACTGGTATCTGTGTGGGTTTGAAAGGTACGAAAATTCTGCTTTCTTGGTACAAATTTTTCACTGCTTCACTTAACCCCTGAGATCAAGAGATATGTCCTGTCACACAGTGCCTGTACATAGCTTGAAATGTATGTCTCCAAGCAATCATGTTGGAGACATATATTACATTCACAACTTGTGCTGTTGTCTGGAGCTCACTTTAGAACTCATGTTCTGAGCACCAACAAGCATGCACATCAACAGCCCACAACAGTGCACTCCCTGTTTAAGAATTATTTGCTCTTCACTTGGAAAAACGGCCCCGTTCCTTCAGTTCTATTTGTTTGTAAAGCCTGGCGATCTTTCACAATGGCTTCAAAATACATTAGGAAGTCAAAGAGAAACTTATTTTCTACAGAGGAACTTCTCAACGAAGAAAGACAAGGAATCATACACAGAGAAAGCCAGAGAAAAGTGGCTGCCAATGTTGGCACAGAAAAATCAGGTTTCAGAAATGACTGAAAGCCTTGAGCACTGAATAAGTCCAACTGCCTCAATTTTAGCAAAGTAAAGATCTCCACACAGCATTTGACCTGGCAACTGAAGGGGAGAATGACATAGTAAACCAGGAAGACAGGGAAGAGAGCAGCAAGTGCACTAATCAACAAAGCAGAATGAACCACAGTGCACCACACACATGCTCACACACAAAACAACAGTGATGATGACAATGACAATGACGGTGACAACGACAACAACAATGGTGACAACGCACAGAAAACTGGTGACGTGAAAATGCAGCAGAGAAAAACCATGAATAGAAACAACAAACACCAATACACACAAAAACTCCAGGAAATAAACCACAACACGAACACCGTAACACATCCTGCTGGTCACTACACGTCGCATTTCAAACAATACAACACAATACAATCAATGCAAACACTTGGTCACTGTCTCCATTATCATTTCTCCCTCCCTCACATCCTCTGATGTTCCATTTATTACCTGCTTTCCATATGAACCTCACAAGGAAATTAAGCCAGAATTGGAAACTTGTTGAAATTTGGTCTTGGTCTTTGATTTTGAAATTACAGTTTGGGCTAGGGGCAATCATGTTATCAGCATCCTTGCCTGGTGCTGTGACCAACGAGTTATTGTTTTATTTCATTATTGGCAGCCACAACACCATATAAGTATTTTGTTTTTCTTTTGTTTATTAGGTATGGAGTGTTCAAAGTGTGTTTGTATGTGAACAAAGATATTGGTAATTTCACCCAAAGATGTAAGTAAATTCTCTTGTTTATTCATTCATTATTTACAATAAATTGTTACTCGTTACTTTGACTCTTCTCTAACAAATCTGTGCACTTGTCCCTTACCTCACGTTTCCAGAGTACCCCCGAGATGCTTTGGGCCATGTATTTATGGGGAGCCTGATTGTGAGATAAGGAGAGGCAGTGTAGTAGAGTATTAAGTAGTGAACAGGCAGCTGGAACTCTAATAGTGCCTACAAATATATTCTGTTTCACTTATGTAACAGTCAATAAATAATTCTGATATGCAAAATAACTAAAGTCATGTTCCAATAATGGCTGTGCCAATAACTTTGAGATGTTTCAAGCCAGTTTTCACAGTAGAACAAGAACAAGACCTGACAGATCATGTTGGAGATCTTAATTACAGATTCTACAAAACAGGAAAGAAACAGCTTATGCGTCATTTGACCTTTGAACATGCCAAAAAGGACACCATTCCACACAGATAAAATGTCACAAAGGCAGCAAGGAGGCACTGGGTTCAAGACTTCTGCAGAAGGAATCATTTGACTCTTCGATCTCTGGAGACATACAGGTCAGGTTTAGTAAACCTCAATGCCAGCAACATTCTGACAATTTGAAATTTCTCTCTACTGAAAAGAAATTCCCTGCTCAGTGTATGCTCAATATGCATGAAAGTGGAATCTCTAACATCCCAAACAAAACACATTTCTCCAAAATCAAAACGTTTAAGTTTCCAAATTAAGGCTGGCAGCAAGAAGCCAAATGATCATACTTGTTTGTTGTATGGACCCTGTTGATTTTTCGTATCACGTGCCATAAGTTTTCCTAGAAACTGAATGAAACCAGAGCTATTCAAGTATACTCCTGAAGATACTTTTCCTGTAATACCTGATGGTTGATTAATAACCTCAGAAATGTTTGCTGAAAGGCTCAAGCAATGCATTCCTCCTCACAGTGAACAATCACATGTCTCAATGCAGTCTCGGGGGTTGTTGGCTTTCACACAGGACACTACATAGCTCTGCTGCCTCTACCACCACACTCCAGTCATGAAGCTACAGTCCTGTAACTGAAGTTTCTTTGGGCCACTTAAAATAGTATGTGTTGCTGAAAGCAGACAAATGGATGCACATACACCCTGGGCTTGAAATTCCACACCATGGCATTCATCTGATTTTCCAAAATGCCTATGAAAAGGCTGTCAATAGGAAGAAAGCAAAACAATAACTTTATGCTACAGGACTACATCCATTTTACCCACGTCTCTTCTGATGAAAAGTTTCTCCCATCAGATGTCAGTAATCAGCCCCAGCAAAACATGAATGAGGACCCAACCAGTAAAACTAATAAGGAACTGCAAATTCCTGTGTCCATTGAGAAGAATGCAGCAGAGGTAACACATGTTAAAACAGCTCAACAATAAATCTCCACCTGTAGGTGATAAAGGGGAGGTAGAAAGAGAAAGAATTTCTCTCTCCAACAACTTTAGTACTCCAAAAGCAAAAACAGTCAACAAGAGGTAAAGGTTAGCTAGGCAGCCAGAGGTAATGATATTTTCTCCACTCAAAACTTCACTCTTGAACATAAGTAAGAAGAGAGCAAACAATTCACATAGGCCAAAACAAAGAAAATCCATGATGGGCCTACTTTTCAAGAGCCATAACATTCAGGGAAGAAAATTATGTGGAACAAGAACACTCTCTTAGAGTTTGATGAGCGAGACAAAGTGCCAATTACAAAAGACAGAATACAGTGCACTAAGTGCCAAAAATGGTGCCATGAACAATCGTCTTCACTTGAAGGAGATATTGCATTTAAGTGTGATGTACACTAAGAGTGTACTCTTAGGGGATGCTCTGTGCATTCTTCAGAGCAAGGGTACCTAAGAGTGTGCATTTGCCATGTTTTCATTTTTAACTTGACATGTCAGGAATATTTTTGTGTGACTCTACTTTTGTAACATGCAGCCAGCAGATCAATAAACACCTGCAGAACACATACTGTTATCACAATCTGAATATCAGTTTTATGGAAGTTCATACCATAAGTGCATAATCCTAAGTGCCTTTCCCCTACGTGCTAATAATCACAGGTAACGTATAAAACTTCTGATTTTCTCAGTTCAGTATTAAAAATTTCCCACATCCATTGACACTGCCACTGTCACAAGGTGCAGCCCTATTGAAAAGTTTGTATCAGGGGTACTATTATGGTCAACTACAATCTGAACCTGGAACAAGTATGATTCTACCAAAAATTTGTAGACAACAGAAACCAATGACCCTCTGATGATGACATACACTGTTTCACTGCTACCTGACAGCAACAGATTGTCCTAGAAATTTCAGCTGATGTGGTCACATTACCGATGTGACCAGTCTTGTTCAGCTCTAACTCATTTGCCCTCACAAACAGGGATAGTTTCATCAGCGCACGCCTAAGGAGCATGATACATATGGGGGGATTTGCCACAGAGATGGTACTTCATAGACTGTCTCATGAAGGAGCATCACAGTACCTCAAGCTAGTGCGTGAGCATGTGGATGTAGTTATATGGGAAGAGAATTCTTATGAGAACTTAAAAAATATGAATGTAGCAAATAAATGGTTACTGGAGAACAAGCCACTGGAGATGTACTCGTACAATAGAGTGAACACAGAAACAAGAGTAATGCTGATTGGAGGGTATAGAATAAAGAAGGTTTTGATGTACAATGACACAATGTGATAAAACTGTTACTAGATGATGGTAGAGTAGACCCTTCTTACACCACACCTCATTACACAATGGAACTGTATATAATGCAGGCATGACTTCATCCTGCAAGATGGTTATTTTTATTTCACTTATACAGTAGACTTTGAAGCTGTTTCCCCATACCCCGAGCACAGTGAGGGTCTACTGTATTACTGCATAAACTGCAGCAAATGGTGCATGTTTCAACAGCTGGTGCATACACTGAACATTTAAGACAGTAGCTTGGCCAGTTTCTGACGAAGAAACTCCTTTGCTGGTTCATAGTAGTCATGTCGTAGCACCACCATCTCAGGCCACTGGCGCACCGTTCCAAGCACCTCGCAGTCTGACTCCAAAACTAGCACCGTGGCAAGTGCAAGAGACAGTGCCACACACAGGAATGACGGCACAAACACATGCAGAAGATTAAACCGACGTGGTGTAGCAGAACTGGTGGTGCCTGGAGCTGATGCCGGCGGTGCTGGCAGGGGCGCAAGCTTTGTGCCAGGGCTTGGCCTTGGAACTGGCTGGCTGCTCAGCTTTGTCCCCAGACCACCAGAGACCTCCACAAGCTGTGACTCGGATGATGAGTGCTCGAATGAGTCTCGGAAGTAGTAGTCATCAAATGCATGGGTGTGGCCACCATCTGCTTCCTTGCCTCCTAGAACATGTGGATTGCAAGATGTAGTCGTACATGAGAGTTAGAAACTGATCCCAGTGCAGCTGAAATGGAAATCAGAGGACACACCTTGGACTAACCCTTCTATGCTGTATTTCCTTACCACCTGGAGACAAATTTTACGATAAAGAAACTGACAGTGTACGTGCAAAATGATGTGACTCCAATGTCAAATGCAAATGTGATGATGGATCCTCCATCCTCCACATTATTAGACTTTATCCACTGGAAGTTCCTGGTGATATATACAAAACAACAATCAACAGCACTATATTCCGATTTTGCCGGGCACTGTCCACTGTCCATCACGCAATCAATGTACACAACATTTTCAAGAAATGGACCTACTCCTTTGGTTGATAATATAGTGACAGATATTTCACTGACATTTTTACTGTTGAGGTATGTTGCAACAATCAGGAGACAAACAATGACTGATTCCTAAGCCTGTATTCTAACCACCAAAGAAACAGTCACAAGACAAGAATAATGCCAACACCCACGACATCTCGTATACTAAACAAACATTATATAATGGACAAACGCTAACACAATGGCAGTGGAATAAAACAGACATTGGAACATACCTTCCTAGTGGATCAGAAGTGCTGTTCAAAAACCATAAACAATCTGCACATAATTCCCCTTCAAAACTCCATAGGTGATAACCAGACATGTCTGCCAAGCACCCACAGTCAGGGCAAGATTTCACTTCAAATTTACCACTACCTTTATCATCAAGTTCACTAAACTTGCAACAGATGCCAGTAGCAAAGGTTTACTACAGGGACATTAGTTTACCTGACAATGCACACTTCTCTTCAGACTCTTTCGCATGGCAGCAGGTAGCACAGCACTTCCCACTTTCCTGTGAGTTGGGGCCCATGTGTTTCAGTTTAAAGTACAGTGGAACCTCGTTGCATCGTTCCCGTTACCTTCGTTTTCCCGCATATATTGTCTGCCTTATTTGGTCCCAGAACTAGCCACATATAAATAACACTATTTTTCCCGCCTCCATCGTTCCTCGAACTGTCGTTTTATCACATCGATCGTTGAAAAACCACGGTCCTGACGCAACATTTTCCCACATGGGTAGTTTCTTAAATTTTTAAACGATGATTAGTGCGCTGCGCGCGCATGTATTGCTGTCTTAGTGCCGCCTGGATTGCCTGCTGCGTGTTGAACCAAATACCAGAATGAGAAAATCATTTTGGTTTTCCACGAGATTGAGATGCATGTATATTCTTATACAAGATCTTCGAAAGACTCGGGAAAAGTTACTGTTTTACTTTGTGTTAACAGTGATGGAAGTGCCAAACAAGTGCCGATTGTTATCGGAAAATCTCCGAAACCGCAATGTTTCAAGAATACAAAAAAAATTACCCTCCAAATACCACGCGAACAATAAGCGTGGATGACCACAGACATTTTTTCTTCATTTCTGTGTTCATTAGACGCAAGTATGGGTGCGCAAAACAGGAACATTCTCCTCTTTGTGGACAATTGTGCCGCACATCCAAAGGATACATCGTTTCTAAGAAATGTAAAAGTTATACGGTACCCGGAAAATTGTACAAGTGTGCTCCAGCCCCTTGATTTAGGGGTAATAAAGTGTTATAAGCAGCTTTATAGAAAACGCCTCGTGCAAACAGCTGTTTGCTTAATGGATGCAGGCAAAGATACGAAAAAGAAGATAAATGTGTTGGAAGCTTTGCACTACACTGTGGCAGCCTTGCAAGAAGTAACTCAGCAGACAATCGAAAATTGTTTTCGGAAAGCTGGTTACGTGCAGGGACAATCTTCAGGCGATAGTGACGTCGTATTGACCAACGATGACGACGATTTCCGCCAAGACTGGGAAAAGTTCAGTGGCATGAACAAAGAGAAATTCGAGGACTACGTCTCTGTGGACAGTCACGTGGCAACCAGTGGTGTAGAAACAGTGCAGGAGCTGTGCGTGAGCCTCGTGGCGTCCAGGAGGTTGGAGGGGGAAGGAGGAGAAGAAGATGGCGAACCCGAAGTTGTGCCGAGCTTTGCTAAGATGCATGAAGCGCTGACGAAAGTAAAATCTTTCTTTTATGCACACAGCACGAGTGACAGTGATCGTGAAAGTGTTATAGGCCTTGAAAAATCGTACTTTGAATTGAGGCGTAAAGTTTGCACAAAACAAATGTTAATGAAAGATTTTTTCAGCAAGAAGTAATAATAATCATTAAATTGTACTTATCTATAATTTTAATGGTTTCTCGGTACTATCGTTTTCCCGTATGTATCGTTTTTGTTTTCCACCCACCTGAAAAACGATGCATAGAGGTTTTACTGTATTGCAGTTAATATTAAGTTTTCACACACCATATTTAAAGATGATGCTGGAAATGTTTTCCCTCGGATTGCAGATGTGTCACCAAACATGCTGTTCGTTGCGTGTCAAAGTTCCATAATTTAGGCAAGCCAATGGGAAGTAACTAGCAACAGTTGTCAGATAAAATAATGTCCCTATACTAGCAAAATGCATTGGATAGACCAGACAGCAGCTTACAGAAATTTAGCATACAATAACCTTTCACCTTACAATAAAATTCACTTGCTTTTCAACTTAGATAATACAGACTCCATTTCATACACATTTCCAATACTGCCCTTTATATGAGGGCAATTAAAAAAGTAAGGTTCCCTATTTTATTCCTGCTGAAAGGATTTCTGCATTGAGTTGGCAGGCATGGGTTCACTTAGAACATATATTCACCACCATACAGCAGTAGCAGGAAAGTTTGCTCCAGGTGGGTTCCCTGTCAACTGACTGACGAACTCAAAATGACATGCAGGAAGTGGTCTCTGTTGCATCTTCAGCATTACAAAGTGCATGGTGAAGCATTCTTAAGCAGAATTGTTATAGGAGATGAGACTTAGGTCTTCCACTACACCCAAAGAGCAAGGCTGAATCAATAACCTGGAAGCATCCTCACTCTCCAGTCAAAAGGAGTTCAAGATGGTGCAGTTTCCAGGAAAAGTGATCACTACTGTTTTCTGCGATGTTTAGGGTGTTCTGTTGGTTTGGTTTCACACCTCTCGGTTTAACAATAAATGCAGCAGCTTATCAGGGAACTCTAAAGAGACTCAAGGAGGCTACTCAGCAAAAGAGACCAGGACGTTGACCAAAGGAGTTCTTCTTTTGCACGACAATGCTCAACCTCACACTGCTGCTGCAACCGTGAATGTCTTGACCTCCTGGGGTTGGTAAGTTCTTCCACATCCACTATGCAGTCCTGATTTGCACCAAAGGACTTCCATCTGTTCCCAAAGATGGAGAAGCACCTCAGAGGTCAGCACTTCCACTCCAATGAAGATGTGAAAATGAAGTCAAGAAATGGTTATGTGCCTAGGATGCATTTTTTTCTCTGAAGGACTTGAAAAATTGATATATAGCTATGATAAGTGTCTAAACAGACTTGGTGACTATGTGGAGACATAAAGCTAATAAGAGGGCTGTATCTCAGCCCCATAAGTTACTCTGTATGTTGTTACTTTATTTAAATAAAAGATAGGGAACCCTACTTGTTGAACTACCTACATACATAAATCTGGCCCAATTACAGTAAGTCTCGAACACAAATGCATCATGAGTCATTATGGACAAATACAAGCACAATGAGATGCTGGAAACAACATACACATGAAAGAAGTACATCTTCTGCAGTGTTACATTCACAAAAGTTAAGTTCACACAAGAAAATGTTGGAAAAAACAGGATAAGTTTCCACAGAAAAAGGACAGACACAGAATATAAATTTTAGTAACTGAAACAGAAGTATAGGTAAGAACCGTCTACGATACCTGAACACATCCTTATGAGGTATTTTGACATCCGCAGGCAGAAATTACAAATGTCAATCTCCTATCTAACCAGCTCACATTTCTTAATTCATTGAGATCTACTTCCACAGACAGTGAGGGTAAAATTCCCTTCAGATACTTCACCCAATATTTTTTCCACATTTATTCTTTTTCCTCATGTGCCACATGCCCCACCCATCCCATCCTCCTTGATTTATCATCCCAGTAATATGTGGTGAACAGTTCGTCCCTCTTACATACAAATGTTCCTCTTAGCACCGTTCCGAAACTCCATCCATCCATCCACGTTGTTACCCCAGTTAAAAACAAGTTGCACATTCTGAAAGAGCCAAAAACCCTTCCTTTCTCCACCAGGATGATGCTGACTTACCAGGTCCATGTGATATCCATCCTGGCAACAATAAAGTTAAACGTGAGACTGTCTTACCTCCACCGTTCACCAAGCGGTGCGTCAGAACGGTCTCCGTCTGAATTATTGGTTCACTGGCAGTTGCAGTTACATCAAGTTCACCACGTTCATGTCTTAGAAAGTCTTCAATCACTTCCCCTGCTAGGGTAAACAGAATGCAAATAAAAACAACGCAAAACTGAAACACAACAATGGGAGTGGGTAACAGAAGTATGGCAGACGTAAACAGGTGACACGAGACACCAGTCCAGCTGCCCACGTCTGCCTATATGTATCAGCATGATACAGTGTTTATTATGAAGAGAAAATGAGACGTGGTGCTGTCTGGCTGTAGGATATGCAGGTTGTGCTGTGATGTCCCCTCACGTAACAACTGGGATTCAATCCACTTGATTCCGTTCCTCTAATACCCTCCCTGATGATAATGGGGCAATCCAGCCTCCTAGGTACCTCTTTTCAAATTTATAAGTTTACAGGTTTTCATGCTAGCAAGCATTCAGACTGTGGTGTATAAAGAAGAAGTAACTCAGAAGTCAATAGGCATATACAAACATCTCAGAAGAACAGGCTGTCTCCACCTTAAAACCCGATCTCAAAGATAGAGGCATATTTCCCTGATATGTTCATATCTGCCTATATGACTACATAGTGTCAAAACCCACAAAGACCACCATCTGAACCTTTAATTTTTATGTTCTTCACTCAAAGTAAGAGATGTGTTTTCATAAACATACATAACTGGTAAACTAATTGTTGTACATTTTAATGTTTATGGTTTTGGATGGAAAGGTATGGACGACTCTGTGAAAACCTCACTGATATAAATTTGAAAAATAAGGTTTATAGTGTGCTAGTAACAGGACAGATGGCATGAGTTCAAACACAAGACAGCCTCCTGGTGTCTCTGAACAATGAACTGAGGGAGTACCTTGGCTGGCAAGAAGTGGAGTACGATGCTTGTTGCATATCTCCTGGTCCTCACTGACTGTCTCTAGAAGTGGCAGCGTGTTATCAGGGCAGTAGGGTGATGAGAGTGGTGTGTCAACCAGCAAGCCCCCATCCAGCCGTGAGTCTGAAAGCGGTGCTGAATGATTCGAACGAGGCAAGCTTCCATATCCTGCAACACATTGCTAGTTTATGAGCTGAATGTCTCAAATGATATTCTATTGGTCTCACATTGTACACTACAAGCCTACAAATCTAATTTGTACAAGTGTGTCTAAATATGTTTATTTTATATTATGAAAAATACCACCTTCATGAGATTCTAAAATCAAAGAGACATCATAATGATGCACACTGAACATCCCCAATTACTGACCATGTATCAAACACAGCAGACATAAAGACATACAGGCAGACATGCATATATGCATACATACATTTGTACATATGTTACACATGTTACATTCATACATATGTTACGCACATGCGTGACACATGCACACACGCCCCCCCACCCCCACACACACATTCTATAGATCCAAATATTTTCCACAATGACAGTATAAGGTGGAGTAAGTCATAAACACAAAAAACATGCTAAATGTGCAAGACATACAGAATTATTACACTACAAATACTATATAGATTTCATATACAATATTGTGGATCATCCTTAAAATTAAAATATTTATCAATACAGTAGAGGGAGTACGTATTTAAGTATCTTCTTAACGCTACTTTAAATTGTGACTGTTCATGCTTAAGACTTGTGACACTAAGTCGTAAACAGCTGAAAATTCTGATGCCAGCACAGAATGCACTTCTCTGAAAACACGGAAGGTTGGAAACTGGTCTACGAAAATGGTGCTTATTCCTTATATTAAGAATGTGTACTGATGAATTTGTTTGAAAATTTTCTTGATTACTGACATTGACGTACATGCATGAAAATATATATTGAAACGGAACAGGTAAAATCTATAATTTCTTAAACAGACTTCTACATTAAGTTCTAGGTTTTGCATTAACCTTAATTCTAAAAATTTTCTTTTGTAAAGTAAACTGTTGGATGAATAACCCCAGACGATTATTCCATACTTATTATTGAGTGAAAATGAGCGAAATAAGTTGATTTCCGAGTGGAAACGTTAACTGATATGGATCACTGATCTAACTGAATAACATGCTCCACTTAACTTAGAAATCATTTGATCAATATAATTCTTACAATTTAGGCAATTATCTATTTGTAAACCAAGGAATTTTGTATTACCGATTTCTTCTACATACTTTGCTTAATGACCAATACTTAATGCACAGTATGGTGAACTATTCCTTATAAGTTTTATTATATTTGCTTTATCTAGATTTAGGACCAACTTAGTAGTATCAAACCATTTACTCATGTAAGACAGAACCAAATTTGACACTGTACAGATACCATAACGTTCTGTGTTCTGTTTGTTAAAAAGGACCTGAACCAATTTGCACATACTCTGTGAGTGCCATAGAAATGTAAGTTTTTGATGTTTGCCACTGCACTCATCATTATGAAATTTGATCTATCCTCCTGTAGTGTCATTATTTTTTGGGGTCACTTGAGTTATTCCTTGGGTGTAAAGTTATTTCTTATGGGTTGATTCTTTTCGGATTCTGAGTTTGTGTTTTTAGGCACATTCACAAAATTGTAAAAAGCAAATATTAGCTTCATTACATCCGTCTGTCTGTCTGTCCGTCCGTCCGACCGCATGGAACAACTTGGCTCCCACTGGATGGGTTTTCATGAAATTTGACATTTAAGTATTTATGAAAATCTGTACAGTAAATTCATGTTTCATTAAAATCTGACAAGAATAATGGGGCACTTTACATGAAGACCTATGCACATTTATGATAATACCTCGCTCAATTCTTCTTAGAATGAGAAATTTTTTAGGCAAAAGTTGTAGAGAAAATCAAAACACACGTCTTATCTTCAATAACATTTTCTCATAAATCGTGTCATTTATCAATACATAATGTGGAAACATACAGTATGGCCAGAGAAGCCACAGATGACAAGTAATACAGCACACACACTTTGCATGCTGGATAACTTAAGACAAGAATGCACACACTCAGAATATGTAATACTTATTGCTTTTCCATGGCAACAATGGTTATTACACAAACGCACCTCAACGTTACCTTTATATGTATATTGCCTGTCTTGTTATGATTTTAGCTGGAAAGGATGTTTTTCATCCTACTTATTTCTGGGGGGTTTTCTTGCTTGTTGCTATAATGTTGTATTGTACTTTTAGTTTACTTTCATTTTATATCCAAATATGACCCTCAGCACCACCTTCTCAGACACCCCAGGTCACGCACCAGTTAGTGTTACAAAGCCACATAACATAAGCTGGCAGCCCTACATGCAAAATGAGAAAGGAAAAAACACTCCCTTACTAATCTCATTCAGTTCCGATCCAATGGGGGTTGAAGGGGTGGCAGGTACAGATGAAGCTTTGCGTCGGAGACTTGATGACCGTAAGCTACGATTAATGGCAGGTTCTTCCTTCCGGAGTGGACCAGCATCTTCCAAGATTTCACGCTCCACACGACCTGAGTACCGAAACTTTGTGCCCCATGAGAAGAAGCTGCCCCCTGTCACAACTGATGGAACCTCTGAACTCGATGGTAACCTGCAGTTAAATGCACTGAGTTGCAGTAGTTCATGCTAGCATGCTCACTCCTCAATTCAGGTTTATATAACTAAAGCTTCAACACTGCTACTACCGAAGCCTCATATTTGCATGTTCCAACAGTTCTTAGGCATTTCTGTCATAAATTTTTATAAAATAACACTGGGTAAGCTTTTGTGAACACAGTGATGAATGTCCAGAAAGCTTGTGCAGCATGGACAAACTATGTAACTGGATGTATATGAACACAAAATTAACCAAGAAAATCAGAAATGCCCATTTCTCATCCAGGATATGGTTCCTTTCCTTGTCACTGACACAATGTGCAGAAGCTAAAACTCTAAAGATGCAATAACAGTAAAATAAATAAATTACAGTTTGCTTATATAATTTTAAAGAAAAAGGCTGGAAATGTGGATTAAAATCATACCCAAAAATTCTACCATAATACATGCATGTCACTTGAACAGCTGTGGCTACCATACATAGTGGCAAAAGTATGGTGTAAATTTCAAAATGTCTTTGGGCATCCTCTATAAAGTTTGCACTAGGAAACGAGAAGCTTTTTGCATATACAACATGCTCAACAGATAATCCATGTGATAATTACGATGTAAGACAAACACTTACGTAAAGAACAACATCTGTTCAATTGCACAGCGCCAAACATGCCGACATGCTGCTCCTGTCGGACACTTGAACCCCACAGTGTGCTTCTTCTGAAACAATCACAAGTTTTACAGAACTTACTACACTCAGAAAATTCCATCAAAACTTGGTCTTTATTATAATTTTGGTATTTTATTAAAAAATGTAAGGTTTATACATTATCACATCTGTCTGCATATTCATCCAAATATTATAACTCATAAATGAAATGGTAGATTTTCATGAAACTAGGTATAAATATTATACCACTATAACCCTTTTTCTAATTCTTATTCATCGCATGAACTTTGTATGGTTAGGCTGTCAAGAGCTGTTTGTGATGGTCTCGATCTGTCCATGCTTTTTTTGTCACCCCCTCAGCCACTGACAGGATGCAAAGTCTTGAAAGTAGCCTCTTTCCAGACAATTCCTCCAATTTTGTTGGTGGTGCCCACATGATGACAGGTGGCTGTGCCATCAGCAGGTATGCCAAGTGGTAGACTGACAATGCATGCAAGGGACTGACAGCCTTACAAACATAAAGAGTTATTCCTCCTGCATCTTTCAGGTTTATACTGCAATGGTAAACGTACACACTTCTGCAATGGTAACAACACCAATGCCACTTAACACAGGGCCCAGAAGGTGAGTATAACAGGTCTTCAAAAATTATGGAACTGTTAATACTGTCTAGATTCTGGGTTTTGTTCCGAGAAGTTAAACAATAGGTCCATTAGAAGAAGATATTCTCCATCTCTGGTCAAGAGAAGAAGAACAGCTCTTTTTACTGGGCCCAACTCATAATATGCCTCCCCATATTTTTGCCTGAGAACAGAAACAAATCCAGCATTTACAATGTTGTGTTACTTTCTGTGCTATTTGGAACACTAGACAATCAACAAAGTGCAAAAGCAAAGCAGTACACTACTGCCAGAATCCTACACAGCTCAATTATAAACTTTTGTTTAATAAATTTCTTTTGCAAACTAACATGGTGGCCATATGATCTGCATGTTTGCTTTTCATTTAAACACAAAAATTCATGCACCACCAAGTTAAAAGTACAGAACTGTATAGAGATCAGTCATGAACTTGTCTACAGTTGCAATGTGAATCATTAATTTATGAGTTCACTATCATAAACATAAAATCAGTGTGAAACTTTGAGGTAGCACCTGACAAATTTAAATGCCTTAACCTATGCTATTCACAATCATGCTCAGCTGCACGTCATCAAACCATTATATATACTTCTATTAGCCTCACCATACAGCCTGAAGCATTTGAAGGAGGTTGCACTGTCACATCTTAATAGAACTTATTGTTGCTGATAACATGGCACACTCAAACAGTTGAAGGAAAAACAAACACACGTTCTAGGATGTGCAGTCTGGCACAAATTTACAAACATTTCAGAAGAACCTGTTGCATCCAGCTTTAGAGTAATATGCTGTAGTAATCCAGCACAAGGATGTGTAAAAATGCAGGTCCTAGAGAAATAAATAAAAAGTTCCACAAACAACTTCTCATGCACGCTTTTCTTCCAACAAGGGAATAAATCCTTCAGCTGACTCAAGTTATTTGGGATTCGGGACAGACATACAACAAACAGAAACTCACCTTTGTCCTAAGGTCCTGAGATTGCAGCAGAACAGAGAACAGGATCACATAAGCCTCTCATCTGAATATTTTGTTTTCATGACACACAGAACCCATTGCATTACTGTTTGCTGGATGTGATGCCATTTTAACTGCATAGACAGGTACAAGGGTTTCAGAAGAAACTGCTACTTCCATCTTCATAGATAAAGGTGGAAGAAGATGAAGGCAGTAGGTTACTCTGAAATACTGGTCCTATCTAACAAACTACACGGCATCACATCCCGGACGACAGCAATATTAATGATCACCACTGTGACAATTTCAAAGCTCATTTATAACAACTGCAACACTGTTGTGACTACATAACTTACCATATTTGCATGGATACAAGATGATCCTGCATACAAGACAGCCCCATTACACAATTTTAATTTTTGGGAAAATACCTATTCATATTATTCACATTAGCTGGGTTTTTGTGTCAGTGTCTGCAATCTTAATATTTCATAATTAAATATTACAATTACAAACATTATTGAGTTAACTAGTCACTGTCAACACTGTCATCAGCAGAAGAAGAGTTTTCTTCACAATCTTCCTCCCATAGGACATTATATTTTCCATTTATATCACTTAACACAGGGCACTTTCAAAACATCTTGACAATGGTTTCTGGTGAAATGTCATTCCAAGCAGTCTTAATCCACTGCCCAAGCAGTACATCAGATGGTCTTAATGTTTCCTGCTGGTGTTAGTGGGAGTTCCAGATAGCAACCACTTACCATAAAAGTGACATAGTCAGTCTTTGAATGGTTTGCTAACTGCCAAATCAAGAACCTGTAACTGAGACGTCATGTGTCCTGGTATGATCACTAGATCTGTGTTTAGATTAGAAATTAGAGTTTTTACTTTCCTCTGTTAAGTGACCCTTAAATGTATCTGATGCCAGCACTCTTCCTTCCTTTATAAGAGCATCTGGCCTTCTGTCCCAAACTTCTCTCACCCATTCAGCAACAACTTCTTCTGTCATCCACCTTTCTAATTACATTTAAATATAATTTGACTAGGAAGTTTTTCTTTCAGAAATTATTAACAAATGGTGTCAAATTTACTCTTATCAGCCAGAACTAAAAGCATCGGAGACATTCTCAGTTTTTCATGTCCTGTTGTTTTGACAAGTACTGATTTGATCCTTTTGCATCAACTGTAGTGCTATTTGGCATAACTAAATAAGACTGTGATTTCATTTGCATTAATAATTTGTACCGAAAGGAAATCATTTTTTGGCACTGATTAATTATATGGTGCTGGTATAATATTAATTTTTCAATGTAGTCTTGGGAAACTTTTGTGCAAACGTATTCTCCAACAAAGACCTAACCCTTTATGATGCATAAATCTTACTGCCCAACCATTACTGCCTTTGAAATCTTGCTGCAGAATCTTCAGGTATGTAGTGACCTCCCAGTGCCTTCATTCATGTTGTCTCTAGTAACAGGAAGGCCAATTTTACATTTCTCTAGCACAAACTCCAGAACTTGTCCATCACTGGTATTGAAATTCCCTTGATTGGGCCCAAGAAGTGCTCATTGGTTTCAGTTTGCTCCCTTTAATAATAATTCCTTGCATTCTCTCCAGCCCTGTGCATTCTGTTCTACAGCATGGAATTTCAATGTCGCAGACCAGGTGTGAGGTTCCTTCTGCATGTCTAATTAGCATTAATTTAAAATTAGTGTCACAACTACCACAAACTGATTTTGGATGAGGCTGTACCTTACCTTTCAAACCATTATCTACGATTTTTACAGAATGTTTAAGTTTACCAACTTCTCATTTCAATAATCTGTATCTAAATAAGCTGCTGGCTTATCAGTAATGAAATCAGAAGTGCAAAATAATGTGTATAATTACTGTAACAGCTATGTACAATTTTCTTTACTCTCCTAGCTGTTGCACATACACAAACATTAGCCCTGTTAACAGAATGTGTTTAACTATGTGCGTGATTATAAGGCAAGCCCCCATTTTCCAAGTGATAACTAGGAAAAAATTTCTCATCTTATATGCAGGTAAATATGGTACATAGCATCAAAATTATATGGAAAGATAACCACAAAAAACATGAATAATAGGAATCTGAAAGGAGATGGTCATTACCTTCTTCTTCAAGGTACAGGTATCCCCCACCTCACATGATAGTTGCATTCCCAAAAGTGGCCACATGCCTCAAAATTAATTTTGGTAAACATTTGGTTTCAGTACTTATCACATAAATTGATAAATACATAATTCAATTAACTAGCTGGTTAGAATTCTAACTTCTTTTTAACATAGCTGTCTTCCATGACATGATGCCCAGTAGTCTGGTAGATGCATACTGCCATTTCAGACTCATCTACCCTCACAATGGACGCAGCATGTTCCTCTGAAACGTCAGTACAAATCTACTAGACTATACTGCCTAACATCCCAGAAGATGAACACCTTCAAAGTCACCACCATGAGAATCTCACTAACTTGTTCTGCTTGAGCCAAATTCATGATTTTGTAGTGTTTATAAATCACCAACACAATATACCATATCAGGTAAAATACACCTATTAATCTATATTATACACATTCCAACATGTTTCATAATAATACCATTGCTTACATTATTCATTTTATTTTATTTACTATATTAGTCAACCCCAAAAATTTTTTACAGACATACATTAAGTTTATCGACAGGACTGGACAACATTCCTCTTTCGTCCGCAGCTACACAGCTAACACTAATGTAAGCAAAAAGAGGTCTAAACGCAAAACCTTTTAAAATGTATATTTATGTACATATTTTTAACTGTAATAATATCAACATTCTTTTACCACTCCAACAGTAAACTGGACATTCTGTGTAAACAAATATTACAAAAAAAATGTAATCAAGACTACACATATAGAATTTCCTGAATAGTGAACCTGGCTAATATTGACTAAATATTCTAAAATCTTGTGTTTGATATGCTATACAAATTACACAATTTCAATATAATTGTATGCAAGTATATATCCTATGTACACTGCTCCCCATGATTTTGCAAACTCCCTGAAGATGGTCCTTTAAGAAGTGAAACATGTTGGAGTATGTATAGTATAGACTAATAAATATATTTTACCTGTTCTGGTGTATTGTGTTGGGTATTTATAAACATATAAAATATAAATACATCGAATATGCAACATTACAAGACCATTATTATAGTCTCCATTAAAAAAAGAATTAAGGACAAATGAATACAATATTTCATTAATGTGTCACAGGATATCTGCGCTACAGGAACATGAACCAGGAGACATACAAAAAGTGTAAAAATAACACACAAGAAAGAAGAAGCAAAACATGCAATGTCCATAGACAAGACGCTACTACCCAGCAATGTATTTAATCCTACCAGTCAGTAATAAAATTAATTAATTTTCTGCTAACAAATGCCAAAGGTTTGTCGTCAAAACACAAAACCCAAAACTTGGTTCAAATTTTCAGCTAAATCAGATGTCATCATGATCACAATCTGCTTTCCTAAGATCCATTTGTAATATTATCCCCTACAAAGAAAGGACCAGATAATTGTCACTGACAGCGAAGCACTCCCATTTTTAGTTTCTCTGACAAGCAGAGAATAAGTACACTAATGTAGGAAATTTAATAGTGAGGTTTACAAAGTTGGGATCGTTGAAACTAAATCTTATATGAGGAAAAACATTAATCTGAGGAACATCAAACAGCAGTTCCACTGTATTCTGCATGACTTTTTATATTATTTTACCCATATCTTTATCAGGATAAATTGCCTTCTATATTTGCCAACCGCACACAACTAAGCGCAGTGAAGGTTACCAAAGCAGCCACACTTAATGATGAACACTCAGGGGACCAGCTACATTGCTGACCTCATTGAATGTGAGGTGCACAATGAACATCTTTCCCTCATAGTTGATCTTCTGCACCTCAGCCCAGCGAAAGTGATGTGTCTTGCGGGAGCCTTGGAAAGTAAGAATGCCACAGTGGTTGATGCCAAGGTACAGCTGGTTGCCCCTGTGGTCCTGCAACAAGCATCCTGGCTTCACCTCTCTAATAACCATTTAAAGCACAGTGGTTACTTTGAGTACAGCCCACTTAAACATTCAGGAATTCTGCAATATGCCCACAAAAGTTATTATTTCTTTTATGAGCCTCACAGTAAACAGCAGTTACTTCCCTACACAGCATTAACCAGGTGTTCTTCAGCGAATTTGACACTGTTTCAAAGAGGGGTTCTATACTCCGGAAGTAGAATTTATAACCACTTGCCATTGAATATTAAATCATTATCAAATGATGTGAAGCATTTTAAATCTACATTAAAAAATTATCTTTTAGAAAATTATTTTTATAGTGTTGAAGAGTTTTTTCAACGAACATATTAATGACCAGGGATTTATTATTTTATTGAACATTTTACATTTTACATTATTTTATTTAATATTTTGCTTTTCTTACACATATATTGTATTCAGACTGTTTATAGAAAATAAATTGTATTGATGAATGATTGAGTTCTTTAGACGTGATAGGTTGTATACTGCTGTATATTATTTGTTGTACTTAATGTGCTTGCATGATAACATTGTGATGATATGACAAGTGCTTTGCATTCTTTAGTATGTACATATAGATATATCTTCAATTTGGTGTTTGTATGACTTTTTCCACATCTGTAGATTTATGGAAGGTAAATAAATGAATGAATGAATGAAATTTGTGAGACAGTGCTTTGCTGTGCAGTAGTAAATGTATCTTTAAATCATGTTTACATAGATTTCATGCTTCAAAGGGCTAAGTAATACAAACTGTGTATGAACCTGACTAACCAAATGACCAACCAGCTGATCAACAAACTGACCAACCAACCAACCAACCACCCAACCGACCAAACAACCAACCGACCACCTAAACTAACCCATGTAATTAAACTGCAGTCCAGTTTTCTTTTTATCTCATCTGGTCCCACTAATCCAATTCTCATTTTAGATGGGATGGGAAGTCATGGCTGTAGCCAAAAATAAGCGCCAAACACATCCAGACTCAGTCTGGTGCAGGACTACAACACAGAAAAGAAAAAAGCCACACTGACCCTGTGTTATGAGGCCACAGAAAGAAGGCCCATGGACAGTGAGGATGATGGCACTTGAGGTTTCTCCTTTTCTTCATGCTGTTATATTCAACTCCAGCCCCCTCTCTCATCTACCATATATACCCAAATAAAAAACAATCCCTCTTCACATTCTTAAATTTTCAGGAACACATAAACAGCATTGTTTAACTTTTTGCCCAATTATAAGGTGACCCCACCACTTTCCATACGGTCAATTGGGAAAAAAATTCCCATCTCATATTCAGGTAATTACAGTATATCAACCAACACAAAGTGCTTTTTGTTAGTGAACAGCATCATATGGTTATCATTACCAACATCTGTGTGAAATGAATGACTGGACAACTGGAAAGGCATAGGCAGAAATATGATGGTGGAAGATGTGGAAAAGGTCAATCCATGGGACTTACGTATTTCTGTGGGTTCTGACTGAGTAATCAACTAACTGACCAACTCACAGTACCACCTGCATGTTCAATATTGTCATCACAAAGGTTATCTCATGCAACCCTAAACTAGTTCAACCAAATTAGTATTATCTGATTTATGGATTTTGTCTGTCATCTAGTATTCCGAGAAAAAAAAAACAATGTTTCAGAAATTGGATACATTCTCAGGTAAAAAGCGTGGGGAGGGACCTACTCAGTTGGGTCAAGGAAAAAGAGCTATTCACAAATTCCACAGTGATCAATGTGTCAGTGACCCAGCTGCTGACTGATCTTACAACAGTCAGATGTTTCTCTCCAGTAAAATCCTGCTGCCCTTCCTCTTCTCTTTACCCAGTTTATAATGTTCTTCGGCTGATGACATGACAAAATTTCCTGACCTGTGTAAATTATGACGCTCCTGATCACTTTGTTTACAGTCCCTCGTATTTCTGTTCTTCCTTGCACAAAATATGTTTCACAGTTATATGGGCAATAATATCAAAATGAGAGGGGAGGTCAATAAACAGTTCACATCAACATCATGCACTGAATATTTAACATGGTAACATGACATTATTGTACAATGTAAACTATTTTCTTACAGTCCCTACAGACAACAAGATACATGCACCATGGGTGAGTCTTTCTAACCCCTGCCAGCATAAGTAAGTGCTCTGTCCTTCCAATTATCATTTCACTGCTGTTTCCACATTGCCACCATTTTTGGCTTCCAAATTTTGGTTCAGCACCAGAAGCATGGTTGAACCAACGTCTGGAACAATATGACACCAAATTATATGGACAGACACATGAAAACTTGCATGATATGATAAGCATATCAGAATTCATGAACACTATGTACAGAAAGAGCGCCCTAGTCATAGGATGACATCATATTACCCATATCAACAATTCACTGAATGACATCATGATATATGCGTTACAATAGTGTTCTTGCATTTTGTGTAACTGAGCAAGTTGGCTAGAGTGGTAATGCTTCTGACACATATTTAGAAGGTAACCAGTTTCAACACTGGCAAGAGCACTGGCTGTCCTGACTTTCTTTTTTGTAATCTTCTTCAGTCACTTCAGGAAATTCCAGGATAGTAACTCAAATGAGGCCACAACCACTTCACTCCAAATCCTTGCCAATTCACTATTCACTAAGCATCTTACCGTTCCACACTAGAGAGTAGTGTTTCATACCCTTTCTTCCCTGTAGGAACCCCTAAAACAATTTTTCCTATCCTAAGAAACCCCTACCTATGAGAATATTTACAGGCCACAAAACAAAGAAGCAGCTGACAAGGTATGGAGATGACTCCAGTATTGGCAATTTCCAGACAAAAATTCCCGTGATATTGCAAGAGATATTTAAAATTTTTCACGGTATTTAAAATTTTTTATGTCATTCTGCATTTTCTTGTGGAACTCCGATGATTTTCTGTGCAACCCAATGGCTTTGCAGAACCCTGGGTGGGAAATACTGCTATATATTGTGAGATACTAAGTACGTAACCAACTCCATAATGTCATAACTCCATGGAGCAAGCCCCTTTTGAGAAGCCAATAGGTCCCCAGCAAGTATACATTCCTCGGATTCCATGGAACCCAACTTTCATTACCGTGTTTGTAACACGCATCACTGGTACCTATCCTGAGCCAGACAAAGTGAGTCCATTCCCTCCCACTGCATTTATGGGAAATCTATTTTAATATCATCCACCCATCCATGCCTAAGTCTTCTAAGCAGACTCTTTCTTTCAGGTTTTTGAAACAAAACCCCGTATGCATTTCTCTTTCCTCCCATGTGAACCATTTGTCCTGCCCATCTCCTACTCCTTGATCTGATCATCCTAACAACATCTGGTGAGAAGTACACTGAGATGCAGACAAATAATTAAATATACAATAAATAAATAAACAAATAGAGAAAATAAACATGTAAGTTGCTTATGTATGCAACTCTGGTACCTTGACAGGGTGTGGATCAACCCCATATGTGTCAAGTTGGCAGGCCTTGCGTAGAAAGTTGTTCTCAACTTGTGCAGGAGTCTGTCCTTTGAGCTGTGTCTGATGAATGTCCATTATCTTCTCCTCAATCTCTGGCGTCTGCTTCAAGAGCAAATTGAACTCTGACACATAATTTTCTTCATGCTCCTCAGGGTCATAATCCCCCAGTTCAGCTGAAACAGTGAACTCCAATCAACTCTATGTTCATCAACATCAAAATACCTACAGTGACAATGGAACTGAACTATTTACTGACATGCCACTACATTTTGAATTCAAACATGTTTCTACATGTCTAACAAATCCTATTTCAGACTTCCTGTTGTTTTCCTTAAGAAATACAGTGACTAATCTTGCCAGCGGAACTTACACTGGATGATGTAAGCTGCCAGGAGTGAAGCCTCAGCTGGTGTACAGTACAGCCGCCCATGTAACAAATCTCGTTTCAGCTGCAGGTAAATTTGGTAGCGTGTGATCTCCTCCTTGAGGCGAAATGGATCAGGTGGGTAGAACTTCACTCGGAAGCTCAATAGGATGGGTTCCATTTCTACAAACATGTCACATAACAATCAGTCAGTGGCCCAACATTCTGTAACCCACACATGACAAAAGTACAACCGTGAGACAGAAGTTGCATAAATGCAACTACAGTAAAAGCTGCTATATCCAGCACTGGATCATCCAGACAGCTCTATTAACTGGAAATCAACTAAGACACCCATTAAATTACACTATTCCATCAACTGGCAGCACTCAACATAGATTCCAAGAGTTTAGTTATTAATTACTGGTGTCTTGTTAGTTTTTTTTACGATTATATAGAGGCCTATGCCATGTTATGTAAGTAGTGATAAAAATGGAACAGAAGTCCAGCAGTGAAAATAGGATTCAGGTGGTTAGGTCTGTATGTCAGGTTGTTATAAACACCAAGATACACATTTGGTATAATGTTCTTCTAATATCTGGAAATGTATGATATATGGCAATCCTTTGGTCATGGTGATGCCACATCACCACTTTTACTGTGTAACATGTGCTGCAACATCATCAAAGTTCTTCAAAGTATTATGCCCAGCTGGCCTATTACAGAGTGACAGAATCAAACCTCTGTCCTTGTACAGGCATTCCTCTTCTTCGTAGATATGTTAAACTACCAAAACTGCCAAACAGTGGTGCTACAGATATTATAATGCAAAGTAATATATATAAATATAATGTTTTTTGGGTTCCTGTCTGTTGTCAGTTTCGTACCATGGACCTAATATAAAACACCCAAAGATATTACAAAATTTAGTCCAAACTCTTTTAAAGTAATGTCCAAGCTTTATGGCAGTTTTTGGATAAAACTTTAATCTCCTATTTTTAATTACTTAAGTAAATTTTCATTTCTAATTTGAGTTTCAGTCCTATTATAAGTTTCAGCTACCATGTACTGTTATAGTGACACGGAAAGTGACAATATTACAGGTGAAGAAATGTTCTGATGTTGTCTTCCGTAGGAATTATTAATTTGACCAACACAGTATTTTCCAGAAACACATGTCCTGAATTTAGGAATTGGCCAATGCAACATGTAAAAGACTGATACACTAACACAAACACCAGTAATACTTTATTCACTTACCTTTAATTTGTTTAATGACTGCCTTGGCAGGATCAAGCCAGTGCTGAAATACAAAGGAAAGGAAAACTTACATGAACCTCTGTAAGGACCAACAGATACACTGACACATATCAAATCCACAGAGCAGTGTCCTTAAGAAGCTAACAGTAATGCAGCCAGTCAAGCAATTCCCTAGCCTTTATTGAATCCAGAAATCCATTACCATGTTCACAACAGCTAACCATTTGTCCCTGAATAAAAAACATGCCCTTACTTCCTGTTCCTTTAATATCTGTTTTAATGTTCTCTTCACATCTATGTCTTAGGTCTCCCAACTGGTCTCTGCCCTTCAAGTATTCAACCAAAAATGTACTTGCATTTCTCATCTCTCCCACGCATACAGCACATTTTGTTCACTGATATCTCCTTGATTTTAACACCCTTATACCAGTCAGTGAAGAGAGAAAATCATAAAGTTCCTCATTAGGGAACCTTCTCCATCCTCCTGTCACTTCCTCCCTCTTACATCCAAACAATCTTCTCAGTACTCTGTTCTCTAGGACTGTCAATATGCTACTCTCTTAGAGTGAGTAATCAAGTTCCATGCCCATACCCTCTGTCTTGTGTGGTCAACATAGCGCAGACCAAAGTAGTCTTTCTCCACAAGATTCAGCTGTTGACACACGTACTCCAGCAGTTGCTTGCCCTTGTCATGATTCTGAAACACACAAACAAGAGTTGCTGATTAAACTTTAGCCTAATCATCACCTGCACTCACTAGCACAACATGGGTTGTGCTCATGCACTGTGAACAAACACAGTAGTGATGCAGCAGCTGTAATGCAGTAAACCATAAACCCACATATTTACCATTCACAATCTTTTCCCAACTCATTTTCACACTGTGTAACACATACAACAGTTAACACTGTTAAAGCCCTGTTGTAACTACAGCCACTCCCCAACTTACTACCATCCCACTTATGACCAACGTACGTTACAACCAAAATTTCCTTAAGAAAATTTCAATTCAAACTACTATAAAAATATCATTAAAATTTATTTTTAAAAATGTATTTAGCAACTATCTGATTAACCTTTCTATATTTCAATAAAGAAACTCAGTTCTTATTATTTTGAAACAGAAAGACCACTTATTTGAATGCCCCTTGACCTGCTGGAAGGTGTCTATTCCACCTCATTTTTATATTTTTGACTTACGATCAATTTGACTTATGACCAGGTGTTCAGAATGTATCCAGTTTGTAAGTCAGGGAGTACCTGTATACGTAACATCTGCTGTAACACTAAGAAACCCTGAATTTTGCCACAAAATATGTGCTTTGTATCTTCCTCACAATAAATGCCAATTATTTCCTTAAATAGTGTTAACCTCAAAATGAATCACAAAAAAAAAATCCCTTATTCTGCAACCACACACATGCCAGATTACAGACGATGCCCCCGACTTAAAAGACCCAGCATCTGATAATGTGCTGCCTGGTCAGGGCTACTGCAAAGAGACAGATGAGTAGGGAGCACTGGAAGAATGATTGTTGGCTGAAGAAATTGAAGGAAAAACAGCTCCAGTGCCACTTTGTCCACCAAGAACCAGACATAAAAAGTCATTCAACCCAATGCTATGTGGTGACGAGCCAGCATGTAACTGAGTTAAGGCTCAAATAATTACCATAACAATTCTTGTTCAGAAATACCAGTGCTAAGTACTGACTTTCTAGGATGTGGGAGGAAAAAACTGAGGCTCATTTAAAAGTAATATTCCAGCAATTACTATACACCAGGAGGAAACATGATTGTTCTGTGTTTCTCTGAGCATCTTCCAGTCTGCCCATGCAAGTAAGGCCTCAAAACAGGTAACAACCACTTTCTAATGATAAGTGGCGTAAGTAGGTTTCTTGTTGCCCATGGCGAATAATCACAATGGCCGCCCCTAATCGAAATTACAAACTTAAAAAAACCACAATTATTTATTGAATTTCCTGTTATTTTTCTCAATACTTTGAATGCAGAAAATACATTTTTATTTAAAGTATTCACTTTGCTGCCCACTTTGTTGCCCTTGGACTCTGCTGCTGAAATTTAAAAGACACAAAATTTGTATATATTACAATATCAAATGTTTTACGTGATTTCCCCTTCAGCCAAAATCATCCACTGAAGTCGGCTGATGACTAGTACATTAGAATTTTGAAAAATAAATTAATAAAATTTAAAAAACAAGAAGCACAAGACACTGTGATTGAGTCATGGAACATGTAGTTATATTTGTATGTACAAATGCAGTTGCAAACAGTGTTAGTTGTACTTACAACATGATTTTTATAACATAATCTTTCAAATCAAACATAAATTCTATACAGCCTCAGGGTCAGCCACCCCCCCCCCCCCCCCCGCCAAGGAAAAATTCTGGGTGTGCACCTGCCCCTGCTTATGATTCATAATCATGTTCCTGTTTTACTTGATGCTATACAAATCCTGCACTACTTGGCCCAGAAATTCATCATTACAGACTCCAAATACAGACAAACTACGATCATGGCCAGGATTCAACCCAGTGTCTCCACGTTGGAATCAGATGTGTTGCGACTGTGGAAACCACCTGTGAACCTCTTGGATAATAGGTATAATTCTCCCTGTGCTTAATTAAGCACCATGCCATGAAGGCACTTGAGGAATTGAGGTATAACGCCAAGCATTCTTAACCTTGGCAGCTGTAATGCTGCTGACTGGTTCTTTTTTCTTTTTTTTATTTATTTATTTATTTATTCAACGTGCTCCATTACAAAGTGTAACACTACATGTTTTAGCTGTTCTTTTTAAATCTTTATACAATTCAATATATCCTAGATTCTATTCTACAATATTATAAGTACTGTTTAACATATACTATATATACTATGTACTATATACAATATTTACATTATTTATTTATTTTTTTTGTGTGTTTTATACCTTCTGAAAATCTATCGCATTACAGAAATTGTAAAAGTCTTTAGTGAATTTTTGAACCAACTCTGGTTTATTCAACGGCCATCTTCCTCCTTTTGTAATTATTCTTTTCCTTAACGTGTTCCTTTCTTTCTTCAATAACTGACAATCCCATATCAGATGATCTATTGTTTGATCTCCTTCTTTACAAGTACACGCTGCATCCTCTGTTATTTTGAATCGGTGGTAGTAGACCTTCAGTTTTCCATGTCCTGTTAGCATTGCTGTAAAATTTGGTGATATAGGTAATTTTATTGCGAGCCTTTGGCTGACATTTGGAAAGTATTGTCTTGTGTTTATTCCTTTTGTAGTTTGTTCCCATTCTCTTTCCCATTTTTCTCTGCTTTCTGAGTTCGAGCTGCCTGTTTGGCAAGGCGATCAGCAAGTTCGTGAACATGTATTCCTGTATGAGCTTTCACCCATCCGAAGTCTATAGACCAATTTCTGCTTTCTAATATTCTGATTTTCTCTCTTATTTCTTCAATTAGAAAGTTGTGGTTCTTTGAATTCTTTTCTCGAATGAGATGTTTCATCATTTTCTGCATTCCCTCCAAATGCTGGGCAGTACCTTAAATTAGGCCATGACATCTGTTGTAATTCACTAATGACTATCAACAAATGCTATATAGCCTGAGTTACTGACAGCATCGTGGAACAGACAAGAAAGTAAAGTTGTCCGTGTTTAGGCCATGAAGGCAGAGAAGGTGAGGAAAGGTATGGCTGCACTCATTCTTAACCACGATATTAGAATGAGCAATTACAAATAGATGAATAAATAAATATTAAACTTTGCACTAGATGGAAATGCGCAGTCAGCTTCAAGCCCCGGCCACTGGATAGGAGGTTCGATTGGCCCATAGCCGATATGAAAAGGTGGTAAAATGATAAAATTGTCTCTGCGCATGCCATGAAGGTACACGGTGGAGTGGAAGTACAGCACCACTCATTCTTAGCCTTGGAACCAGATGGAGGTGAAGTCAACGCTATACGCCCGGGGAAAATGCCCTCAGTACCCACTAAACAGGAGGCTAAATGGGCCCCAGAACCGGTCGCCCAGCCCATTAGCCTGCCAGTATACCGACTGAGATACCCACAGGCCTATCTCCAAACCCGCAAGGAGTCCAATTCCTGTTCCCTGGTTGTCGAACCTGTGGCCTAGTCACTACACTGACATATATTGACTACCGAACCCCTACGATTTAGGGCCCCTCCACACGTTCCGTTGTTACCCCGGCTTACCTATGCAAATCGAGACTGCACAGTTAAGCTGAAGGAAAGCCGGAACGTGTGCATGTAGTACAAGTTCAAAGGGCCCTTCTCACGTCAGTACTTACTCCGGCTTAACAGCGAAAACTCGGTTCTCACAGTTAAGCCGGAAGGAAAGTCGGAACGTGCGGATGTAGTACCAAGTTCAAAATCAGGCCTGTGGCCGGGCCTGACTCTACCTGTGTTAGTTCAGGCAGTGCTTGAATTTACTTACACAGGCAAGTCGGAACGTGTGGACGTGACTCAGTCGTTTTACTCCGGCCGACTCCGCAGTTCTAGATCCTTCTGTCATGGAAGACACAAGGTTGTACTCTAGGGAATTTCTGTGCGAGTTCACTGGACTGTACCGGAGTTACCCGGCGGTGTGGAAAATTAAAAGCAAAGAATACAACGACCATCACAAAAAAGCATGGCATACGAAAGCTAATTGACAAATTAAAATAAGTCGAATCGAACGCCACTCGCGATATGGCGGTTATAAAAATTAACAGTCTACGAAGTGCGTTTCGAAAAGAACCAAGAAAAGGTGATCCAGTCCAAGCGTTCCGGAACAGGAGAGGATGAAATGTATACGCCGACACTCTGGTATTACGAGATGTCATTCCTGACAGACCAGGAGACACCACGAAAATCCAGATCAAATTTGGACGATGCGACGGAAGGGGAGGTAAGCCATAAATATTATAATACTGTTTATTAATGTAACAATTTTAAAATACAAGAGTTTTACTTATCAATGTTTGAAACAACCTCTATTAAAAAAAAAAAGAATATCTTATTACCAGTTCTCGTGTGGAACTTCAAAACGGCCGTATAACTAATTTGATTAGAACACCGACTGTTTCATTTCCAATCCTATTCAACTTAGAAACTTTAAATTCGGCTTACTTATCCATCTCTTCGACCCAGTAACAGGAGACATATAGAAATGGCGAGAAAAATATAAAGAAAAAATAATATGGAAAAAATTTTGTGGCGGCGGTCCCTAATTTGGAGTGGCCTTAAAAGATGTAAGAGTTTTTGAAGAGAGGTATCAAATGAACGAGATCCTTTAAAGGAACTCGAGAGCAATGTTTTGTCATAATTTTTAATTTCTGCCGGACGTTTTATTTAAATTGTCACTAAAACTATGGGACGTAAAAATAACACAAACTATACTGCGTAGTACACTCACTTCTTTGCTGATGCATAATGTACACAATATGTGATAAGTATATGTAATTGAAGGCTTCCGCCGTGGTCGTCATGTTGCTTAAAAGTTTTTTGGATTGTAGCCCGGCGTCAATTTTTGGTGTGCAACCAACGTTTCGGGAACACTTGTTTGTCCCATCTTCAAGGTCTTAGGTAAAAAATTGCGTCAATTTTTGGTGTATAACCAACGTTTCGGGAACACTCGTTTGCCCCATCTTCAGGGTCTTAGTAAAAAATTGCGTCAATTTCTGGTGTGCAACCAACGTTTCGGGAACACTCGTTTGCCCCATCTTCAGGGTCTTAGGTAAAAAATTGCGTCAATTTTTGGTGTATAACCAACGTTTCGGGAACACTCGTTTGCCCCATCTTCAGGGTCTTAGGTAAAAAAAAGATGTTTTACCTAAGACCCTGAAGATGGGACAAACAAGTGTTCCCGAAACGTTGGTTGCACACCAAAATTGACGCCGGGCTACAGCCCAAAAACTTTTAAGCAATGTGATAAGTACTTTTAAATAGATATATTCAGAAATGGTCTAAACATAGTCTTCACAGTTCCACAGAATATTTTCTTTTCAATCATCTTTGGAACAGATACTGCTTAAATATGCTACAAATATGTCACGAACTCTTTTGGGATCCGCTGAAGCATCTCGGTTGTTTCTCCTCTGTAAATGCAGCAGAGAACTTTCTGTGTTCGTTTCCTCCAGATCTTGTGGGGTAATGCAGCCCCGCGAACAGGTATGCAGGAAACTGTGCAAAACACAGCAGCACATCACAGCATCGGCAATACTATGTGCCACTTGCCGCCACAATACCAGTCATATTCCACGACTCTACGAGCTAGGTTCAAAAAATAACGTCGCTAGCTCTCCTTGATTAAATGGTTTCAAAAAGCCCGCCAGAAGAGAAAAAGCCTCATTTCCTATAAATACGTTAGGCAGATTGAATGCAGTATTGGGAACATTTTCTGGTTGTGGCAGGCTCAATTAATTGTTCACTAACATATTATAGAATTCTGTATATTCCAAAACACCACCTTCTGATATACGACCATTCACTCGAAAATCAGCCAATATAAATTCGCAATTTGCATTTACGATTGCCATTAACACAACGCTGTGTGTCCGTTTGTAATTACAGTAATATGAACTACTGCCTGGAGGAGGAACAATATGAATATCCTTTCCGTTGACTGCACCAAGCACATGAAGAAAATTCCATCGATTTTCCAATTCTTTGGCAAATATTTTTCACTCGTTTTCTGTTTTTGGAAACTGCAAAGACAAATATAAAAATTGTTAAATTTATGTATGTAAACTTAATACGTATGTTTATAACTATGAACGGTATAAATATTATACATTATAATTTATCTTCCTGCAGGAAAGTCCTACGGTCTCAGAAATCAGCAACGAAAACACCAGGTGTGAATCAGCAGATAGCAACGCTGCAGCCTCATCACCTTTTATCATCCCCCTGATGAGCAACATCTCAGTGAAAATTCCTCCTGCCGAGTCTGGTTCTCCTTCATCTTTCTGTCTCACCACACCGACAAGCGAATCTAGTTCACAGACTGGCACAAAAAAGAAGACACTCTGCAACTTCAGGGAAACAAAACCAAAGAGAAAGAAGGGTGAAGGAACAGACTCTCTGATTGCTATAGTTGCTGATAAAGTGCAACAGATCGAAACAGAGGATGAGTTTGATGCGATAGGGAAAAACCTACGCTTGCAAACTACGAGGCCTACCAATGGAACAAAGAATTTATGCAGAAAAACTGATTTCCGACGGTTTTTGTTAGGCACAGTTGGGGAATTTGAACAAACTGGCCTGCAGTTTCGCCGGTCATCACAGCACTCGGGGCACGCGATAACCCGCAGGCCACAGCGATACTCTTTGCCCTTGTCAACAAGCGCCTACAGTCGTGCACCAGAGCCACGTTACCAGCTGTTCGCTCATCTAGTCAAGCAACGTCCTTTCTAATAGGAAGACGAAGGCTCATGCCAGAGCTCACTAACGCCCGCCATGAGATGCTATCCGGAGCCGGAAATCCCGTCCGCATCGTCATACTCTTTTCCGGTGGTACCGTTTTAATATTATTCTACCATCTACGGTTTTCCCAGGGGTCTCTTCCTTTTGGGATTTAGGACCAAGATCTTTATCCACTTGTCATATACGTGTTCTGCCATCTCATCGCCCGTGATCTGTTCAGCCCACTTTGTGTTAGGCTTTCAAATTTCATTTATAAATTACATAAAGCTGTGGAAACTGAGAAGTTAATATGTGTACACATTGCGTGACAATTCTGGAGCGATCGTTCACTTTTATCTCACAAACTGTAAGACTTACAGAAAAAGTGTCCTGAGCGTAAAATATGTGTTCAGTTTTTCCCTGCAGCTTTTGTTCCAAACATTTGTCTCTCCGATAAATATTTAGCAAGTTAAACGCAGAAACGCACGAAGGCCTTCAAGCAAAGTATCTGTTATTTGTGCCCAGCTTCAACCAAAACTGCAACGTACTGCCATACGTCATTACAACTGCATGAAATCAAATTTTTAGGAGAGTTCGTAACATTTCTTATAGCGACTATTAGCTTCATGATGTGCTTGTCCGTCTGTCTGTCTGTATCTGTCTGCATGGAACAACTCGGCTCCCACTGGACGGCTTTTCACGAAATTATATATTTGAGCATTTTTCTAAGATATGTCGAGAAAATTCAAGTTTCATTAAAATATGACAAGATTAACGGGTACTTTACATGATAACGTATGTATGTATATTTATGATAAATCTCGTTTAATTCTTCTTAGAAGGAGAAATGTTTCAGACAAAAGTTTTAGAGAAAATGGAAACAACAGATTCTATGTTCAATTAATTTTTTTCCCGAAAATCGTGCAGTTTATGAGATAATGTGGAAAAATGTGGTACAGCCAGACAGGCCACAGATAACAATACAATACGGCGCAGAAAAGATGCGATTTAAATGCCGAATAACGAAAGTAATACACACACACACTCATAATACGTAACACCGAATGCTTTTCCACAGCAACAAAGGCTACGCGAACACGCGTAAACTCTGTTGCCGTAACGCATGTTATACGCACTTTGCGTGTCTTGTACGGATATGTATTCAACGGTTATCGAGTTCTTACATGCGTAAAGATGGACGCAGCGATTTTAATCTTTAAACGACCTACACGTAAAAAAACACCCCTCGAAACTGATTTTATATATTAAGGCAACAAGAAACTTTACTGCATTTTTAAGACATGCAGCATAATTAATATCATTTTTATTTTCCACAAAATGCCCTTTATTTCATAACTTTATCGCTTTCTGATCATATAATACTCGCGTTTTTATAAACCATGCGCTAAAATTTAAATACCAACCCGGTCGTTTTAAGGTTAACAGGTGAGCCGAAGGGAAGTGAACGCGTCTGATAAAAGGCTAACAGGCAGTAATGAGAACCTTCAAAACAGTACTATTCTTGCTTCCAGTTGCGTCCATCCATGTATGGCGCTACATCCCCTTCTGGGCCCCGGCCTCCCTCAAACGACGCCTCCATTCTTCTCTATCCCCAGCTAGTCTCCTCCATCCTCGTATTCCTAGAACCTGCAATGCATTCCTCTGGACGACGTCCTTCCATCTTGTTCTTGGCTTTCCTACTGATCTTGTGTTACGGAATTTCCCGCTATGAATCTTTTTTGAGATCCTTTCATCTCCCATGTTTACGATGTGACCCGCCCATCCTAGTCTTCTAACTTTAATACCATCCACGATATTTAGATCTTTGTAAATACTATAAATTTCGCTATTCCACCTAGGTCGCCAGTACCCTTTCTCTTTTATTCGGCCATATATTCTTCTTTAATATTGACCTTTCAAATGCATGTAGCAGATGTTCTGCCATTTGTGTTAGGGTCCAGGTTACACTTCCATAACACAATCCTGGCCTGATTATATTTTATTATTTCGGTTAATTTATTTAGATCTAAACATAGTTTGCAGAGAATAACAGGCTTTATTAGCACCTAGAATTCCAGCTTTAATTTCTTCTGTTTCATAATTAGTATTACTGATTACAGTTCATAGGTATTTGAAACTCCTGACAACTTGAGTGTCATGATCACTGCCAATATTTCATTTATTCTTGTCCTTGTTTTCCCGTTTTGTATTATTTCTTTTGTTTTTTCGACACTGATGTTGAGCCCTACTTCTTTTGCTCTCTTTTCCAGTTCTTCGTATACCTCATAAACAGTTATTTTCGTTGGTGCCATGACATTTATGTCATCTGAATATCCTATTAGTTGTAACGGGGTGTAACATATCGTTGATTTAACTTGTAATGACAGCTGTCTTATTACATATCCAATGCTATATTAAAGACGATGAACGCCAGTCTGTCTCCTTGTTTGAAGTCACTTCATACCTTACAGCCATCACTCGCCATTGGCCCTATCTTAACATGATAGGTCGAGTCCTCCATTGTCATTATAAATTTATTTGGGGCTCCAAACATGTCATTATGCCATATAATTTATCTCTTCGTACGCTATCGCAGGCAATCTAAATCCTGCCTGGTGTTCACCATTATATGGTCGGTACATGTCGAGGAACCCTCCCAGTTAAGTGGTTAGCTATACATTTGCAACATAATTACACAACACCGTAATTCTGTGCCCACAAAGTAACCACCACAAGTAAACATTATGTGAAATATTATTCCACCACGCCACATACGTAAAAAAAACGTTGGCAATTTCAGCACAGTTAGGCGTAATTTACTGTTACGGTTCAAAGTTGTGTATTTACCATGCTACAGGCTGTGGACTACATAAATATATCCACTGTTTTACGAGCCTGGCAAAGGGATGAGTTCGCTATAGCAGAACGACCTGCAATTCCGAGCATTCGACATACAACTGCTTCCGGAAATTCGATTACGTAACTTCACAAAAAGA
Organism: Reticulitermes speratus; assembly: GCA_021186555.1. Taxonomy (NCBI): domain Eukaryota; kingdom Metazoa; phylum Arthropoda; class Insecta; order Blattodea; family Rhinotermitidae; genus Reticulitermes; species Reticulitermes speratus. Next base: position 2,265,807 of record JAJKFL010000004.1, read on the forward strand.
TAATAAATAGCTTCCTGTTATTCGATGCTCATAACTACAGTATTTCATTAGGCCAACTTGCTAGCAGATAATTTTAGTATTTCTGCGTTACTTCAATAAGACGTAGGCTACACAGAATGCACCCAGATTCACGCCTACGGACTCCAGTATACGATTCCATCATGAACACTCAGACGAAAATGTATCTCGAGAAAATTTCTACCGACGCATAATTTTTAAGGAAAACGGGATTATAGAGAACAAGTACCGTGATGCCACTTCCCATTCAACTTCAGTCGCTCTTTCAGCAAAAAATTATGCGTCGGTCGAAATTTTATCGCTGAAAATTTCGTTTCAATGTTTATCAATGAACTGCGTGGCGGAGTCCGTAAGGCGCGAATTTCCGGACATGCTGTATAATAAAAGTATGAGCGTCCGTCTACATGTTCACATTTCACAGCTCGAAAATTACTCAACATATTTTGAGGACGTCTGCTAGTAGACAGTTACATTAACGTTAACGAGAATTTAATTTAGATTACTGAATACTTTCTATTTATTCTTGATCTATTTAATGACTCTACCAGGATCATAAAATGGTAAATTTGAAACGCTGTGGAAGGAAACGGCCGGAGCCTATTATGAGGAACTACATAAATTTTAGTCAAGATAACCCAGGTCTCCGAGGCGGAATTTTAACGTGGCACTTCCAGCACACGAAGCAAGCGTGGTAACAACTCGACAGTGGCGTTGTCTTCCGTATATATCAAATAGAGGCCGCACTTTACTTCGAATTAAAATAAAGTTTTTGTAATTCTTCTTAAAATAAAAATGTCAAAAACATCACAAGGGGTGTGTAGAAACTGCTTACAACCAATAAACAGGTAGGTTACAGTTCTTATTGAGTTCGCAACGGGAGCTTGCAAAAATGCGTCAATTTCGTCCTGTCTGTCTGCATGCCTGCTTGCTCACATCTCGAGAACCGCTGAAGAGAATTTCATGACAGCTGATACTACGAAGTCTAACTACAATTTGTCAAAATATAAATTTAGTTAAAATCAGACAACAAAAAAGGACACCTTAAATGCAGGCCAACGTGCCTTTCTGGGCGTAACTAGCTAAATGTTTATTGAAGCAAACAATTTCGAACAAAAGTTGTAGAGGAGGATCAAACACACTTTCTGTCCAATACACCTTCCAAAAGCCTTAAAGTTTTTAAGATAATTACACAAAAGCGAGCGAACGCGCCGGAATTATTGATCTATGTGTACATTTCCCAACTTATCAAGTTTTAATTTGATCTGTTGTATGAGAAGTCGGAAACAAGTGAGCGGCTGACTCTAATATAAACTCATCACTCAACCACAACTGATTTTCACAACCGTGTTCCGTTAAAGTGGACACATATTGTAACTTCCCTATACACACAGCTGTCACTCTGTGGTCACCGACCGCAACTTTAATTCAACCGTTTGAAGCGGCCCTTTCGCCACACGGCACAACAGCTAAACCTGTGCTTTCGGCGAGCAGGGGGCCCACAGGAGGCCGAAACATAACTAGTGTATATATTTTATTTATGTGCTAGTGTCTTTACCCGTCAAAAATGACAGACTGGCAAATAAAGGGTAATGAAACATTTTTATTCGTAACCAAAAAATATTCACAGTGTAAAACAATGTTCTCTTAATATACCTTTACATAACTGCACCAATAATACTGCCCTGATACATCATTTGGAAATGCCTCATTAATAAGCAGCGGTTCAACTACTTTTTGAGTACTGTCTTCACACAATTCCACATTCATAAAGGACATACACCATGGCAGAGTAGGAAATAAGACTTGACTGCTCAAGACGGCTACGGTGCGCATGCGCGAGTCGGCCGACTTCCCTTGCACTTGGTTCCAGGCTGTCACTTCACTCACAAACCAAGCATTTTATATAGATTTTTATGGATTATTTAACGACATAGTAACTCCGACTGTATAGTGCCAATTTTTACGATGATTAGTAAAACAAGATAGGAAATTTACTTATAATGTAACGTCGAATCTTTGCGTCCTTTACTCTCGTCAGATGGTCATACCATTTAATGCACTGTGGTCACACTTGTTGTTACTGTTCACAATTAAGCACATACTACAGAATGTTACGGGTTATACATAACCTCAAACCTTCACCCCGTCAGAATATTTGTAGGCATAACTGCTAAGTTAAAAACAATATTTCGTACACAATTTGTGGGTATATTCATAACCTATGTACATACCACATTTCGCATTCAGAGACATAATAAATATCAAGCATTATGACTGCAGATTTTAATTTTCCTTGATGATTCATCATGTAAATCGCATGAAGAAATAAGGCAGACTAGCATCGATTACTACTACCGTATCTATCACTATTGACGACAACCACGGCAAAGCTAGTGACCAACGTTGACAAAACGAATAGTCGCTTTTCGCAGAGTTCCGAACACATCTAAAGGGAAAGCGAAAGGATACAGACTAGGCGACCGTGACCTAATTCTAGGCAATATCTGAGAATTTTCCTGGAGAGGCTGAAGAAAACTATGAAATGCCAGTCAGAACAACAAATATCCAGGGACAGATTCGAGCCGGGAACTTCACAAATACAAACCAGAAGCAAGTTGTGCATCTAAAATTACATTCTGATGGTTAATAAAAGGTGCTCGTTACGTAGATTCACAAACCAAAAGCAGTGTGTCTAAAATTACATTTCGGTGATCAGTAAAAGGAATTCGTAAAGTGTATTCACAAACTAGGAGATCTGAGGTGTTCAGGGTGCTGAAGAGTGTGGTCTTCTGGGTCATGACACCATGTAGTTTCGTAAATGATTACCAATGCGAACTAGGCGGTCCCATAGGAGGCAAAATTGGGAGGGGGGGGGGGGAAGAAGTCATCATCATCATTATTGGTTCGACAGCTGTTTTCCAGCCTTGACCGCCTTAGTGATATCTTCCATTGGACTCTGTCCAGTGCTCTTGTTTTCCATCTGCTTACTGCGCACTCTCTAAGATCTTTTTCCGCACAGTCGAGCCATATTTTTGGTGGTCGTCCAATTTTTCGTGTACTGTAGGGTCTAGTGAATGTAAGTTTTCTACATGGATATTGCTCTTCTGTTCTAAATAGGTGCCCCAACCGTCTTACTGTCCTTGATGTAACTTCTTTTACTATTTCTGGTTCATTAAATAGCTGGTATAATTCATCATTATATCTGATTCGCCATCTTCCTCCTTCATTTACTGGTCCATATATTCGTCTAAGGATTTTCCTTTCAAAAGTTCTGATTTTATTTTCATCACATTTTGTGGTTGCCCATGTTTCGGCTCCATACAGTAAGACAGGTCTTATCAATGTTTTATAGAGTCTGCATTTAGTTCTTATGTTAATATAATGTGATCTAAAATGTTTCCTTAATCCAAAGTAACACTTGTCTGCAGCTTTCAGTCTATGCTGGACCTCCAGACTCAAATCATTATTAGTGTTTACCATACTACCCAGATATTTGAATTCTGAAATTCAGTTATACAGAGAGTAATTTCTTTATCGCTGGACTGCTCGCTGTAGAGTGGGTAACATTGTTGATCACGGCAACTGATCATCCTGTCCGCTCTGCGTTGCTGAGTCCGGCAATATGAAATATACTCTGTAACTTGTATTGAAGATGTAGCAAAACCCAAACATTCTGTGTTACAAGGATGTTTCCACAAGTTATAGGTTTTAAATTTCTAACAGGATATCGCAGCATGTAATTGTCATATTGTCTCAGTTACATATAGTTATAGTCCTAACAGAATGGATTAATATTCAACATACAGCAACAGTAATTGGTGTAACAGAAGAAGTCAGGTAAAAGGAATAAAAGTACTTTGACGACTGTCCTTGACAAAACTGGCAATACGGTATACTGCTGTCACTATTGTGTACTGTTAAGTGTGTGGTTATGGGAAATCAGGTTGATCGTGGAAGGAGAGAGCGAGACAAAAACTAAGAATCGGCCCTGTTTTGAGGCACCTGATACCTCCATCTTCAGGACAGAGGTGTTCAATACAAATCCAGAACACATAGCAGAATATTCTTCCGAAATGGTAACCCTGTACGAAACAACAAGGGGTCATAATCAAGACGACCTAATCATAAAACGTGTTCACCTCCAAACCATTATTTCAATCCGACTTTTTACTAAAAAAATTTCTCCATACCCTGCGAATAGTTCGGAGGAGGGAGATATCTGAAGCTGCAAATCGCCCCACCCCTCCAAATTTTTAATTTTTATTCATGATTTATCTCAAGACATGAAGGCAGAGGTAATGGAGGCAAAAGACGCGAGCACCTTTATGATATGAACAATGTGTGTCTCTCAAATGTCAGGCTGTATGAGCTATACTTTCGCACAGGCCTATTTAAATTTGGCGACTAAGCGAACAGTTTGGGAGAAGTTCTTGCACCATTCAATGTGGAGTTGTAAAAATGTCCTGTAACTTTCGTTAAAACCACCCTTACCAAAACGGACAATAACATGTTGACTGTGTGAAACAGTTTTCACTTGTTCCGTTCCTGACCGTAGTGCAGCATAATGTTACATTATGAACAGCCACACCTACAAAAGGCTAATGCTTCTTATCCTGTCACTACGTGCTTTTGTTAGAAGAGCTGATAGTAGTTACGAATATAACCAAATTCTTGATATTATTATGTCGTTATGTATGTCGCTTATCAACTGGTGGCATAAAATGGCAGCTGGTAGCAGTTAGGAATAGAAACAGAAGTTTTCAGCTATGTACAGGGCATACACAAAAGAATGGTGCGGTTTCAAAAGTGAATAAAAAATTTATTTCTCACCTTACACGGGCACAACATACACCGTCAGCGGCGGAAACTGTCCAAGTTTCTCATTTGGTAATTACAATCCTTCAATGTGTTCACCCTGGGTCACACGACACACATCCACACGGTAATCAAACTCATCCCAGACCCGGTGTAGCATGTCCGCTGTAATGGCCTGCAGTGCATGCGTTATCCGATCACGAATTTCATGGATGGACGTGGGCAATGGTGGTACATAAACGCTGTCTTTAACGAACCCCAAAGAAAGAAATCGCACGGTGTAAGATCTGGCGAACGGGGTGGCCAAGGGAGAAGGTTCTTGTCTCCATTTGCAGCAGCACGTCCGATCCAGCGCTGTGGAAGAACACGAACCCGCGGCCACGCAGTAAGCATGAGAAGCGAACTGCTGGTAGCGCATGAGAAACTTGGACAGTTGCCGCCGCTGACGGTGTATGTTGTGCCCGTGTAATGTGGACATAAATTTTTTCTTCACTTTTGAAACCGCACCATGGGTTCGATCCCAGGTCAAGTCCATGTGAGATTTGTGGTGGACAAAGTGGCACTGGGACAGGTTTTTCTCCGAGTTGTCGGTTTTCCCCTTTCAATTTCATTCCACTGGTGCTCCATTACTTGTAAAACTTGGTAAAAAACTGCTCATCTTCATCTTCATCACAGGGTTGCACAATAAGCCTTAAGGCTGCGGTGCGTCCGTAGCATCAGCTGCGGGGCCCCCTCAAAAAAAAAACACCATTCTTTTGTGTATGCCCTGTATAACACTGGAAGCCGTGCGACAGTCATCAGTATTGCGGTTAAGTTCAATATTTTGGTATACGTGTAATTTCAGTATTTGGCACTAAAGTGGACTGCAAACTGATTTATTGTTCCTGCAGGGAAATAAATGTTGCAAGCGCAATTTGTTTTATCAACAGGATTTATACTCAATCTTGCAATAATAATAATAATAATAATAATAATAATAATAATAATAATAAAACAGTCAATGGACGTAACACAGATCAACAAAGTACCAAGACAATGAATCTCGTTACCAACGAAACAAAGAGTTCTGTTTGTGAAGATTGCTGTCGTCTGGGCTATGACGCCGTGTAGCCTGGTAGAAGTGCCCTGACATTTCAGAGAAACCTGTTGTCTCCACCGACACGATGTAGCGCGGCAGAAGTGTGCCGACGTTTCAGGGGAACCTGCTGCCTACATTAACGCCGTGTACTCGCTAGCAGTGTAACACTTTTCAGAGAAACCCTGCTGCCGCCATCCTGATGATGAAAGCAGCACACTACACGGCGTCACATCCCAGAAGAGAGCAATCCTTACATTCACCGCCGTGAGAACCTCAAATTTCACAAGTTCCGTTTCTTGCTGCAAGCAAACCACAGCGCCATCACCCGGGACCAGCAAAAAACAATCCCATTACAGGCCTGGACAGACCCTTAGGGTTCCAGGAGGTTGAGGCTCCCAGATTTCTAGACAGTCGGCACATGAAGGTGGTAAGGTTGTCAGCCTACGCACGGCCGCCTTTACCCCCCAGGAAATACTCCTGGTACTCATTTCTGTTAGAGGCTGAGTTGACCCCAGGGCCGTAGTGCGACCGAAAGGATTATGTCAATGAAAAATTCCAATGACACCATCGGGAATCGAACCCGCGACCTTCCGGCTTGTAGAGCAGTGCCTCAACCAACTGCGCCACCACGTAGTAGTATTGAATGGACGAGCTCGTCCATTCAATACTACCCATTGGACCCCACTCCTATATAAAACACACGTTCCTTACCTCCTGGCATCCTTTTTACCTAAGACCCTGAAGATGGGACAAACAAGTGTTCCCGAAACGTTGGTTACACACCAAAAATTGACGCCGGGCTACAACCCAAAAACTTTTAAGCAACAAAATGAAGACAATTACAGAGTGCGCGTACAAGCAGCATTCGGTCACGAGGGCGGTTGCAGATACCTAGCGAAAATATAGGTTTGCCAGGTTCATATTTCGGTGTTTATACCGCACGGGGGTTGTTCTCTTCTCCACTGTAATCGGACGCGCTCTGAGGCCCACCCAGCCTCCCATTCAACGGGTACTCGAACTCTATCTCCCGGGATATAGCGGCTGAGTCGTGAGGGTGATCACTCATCTACGTCTCGTACCGATGTTAAGAAGGTGTGTACGTATACATCCACTTCCCGCTCAAGTGTCTTCGTTACGTTATGCTTACTTAAGCACAGTTCGAATTCTACCTGTACCTTACTGCAAGGAAGGAGGTTTACGCGGAAGTTCAAACGTTTGCCGACATCACGGGCCGTATTATTCCGCGTCATCCTTACAATCACAGAGTCCCGCCGCCACTGGTGCGCAATATTATTGCTCAATATGCAACTCCGAGTAGCTTATAAACAAAAATTTAACGAAGGATTCCCACAAAAATAAAAAATTATTTAGAAACTACATAAACTTGTTTAGTGACCTGTTATACGCACAAATCAGTGCGGAACCCTTCTCACAAGTGCTTTACGCCATACGAATTCTCAGGATTAGTCTCACTGTAGACATAAGCCTATTTCACAAGCATCCAGGCGAGGTCGAACAATGTCGGAGCGTCAATTCGTCCGTCACATTTCCGTTGCTACCGGGCGACTCGCACAACATACACACACACGTCATACATGCCAAGTGCGACATAGAAATGGGCGATTTTAAGAACAGCAAGTTCGTATTTACAACATTACAAAATATTATGTTCCAGTAGACCATGGACCCGTCGTAAGACAGACTATGGAATGAAGTATGCAACAAAAACTTAATAGTTTTTCTAACATGACGTGTTATAAATGACCTCCACAACTGCGCAAAAACTGCTCTAACCTTGAGCGCATATTTCCCATCAATCAGTGCAACACATGCACTGTAACTCTGGCCATTTCTTCCCGAATTCTCAATTTCAGTTAGGCAATATTACGTGGGCGATGAACATAAACTTTGCCCTTTAAATAGCCCCAAAAAGGTAAAGTCACAAGCGACACATCCGGCGACCTCGCTGGTCAAGATATATCCCAATTCCTGGATATGACGTGAACAGGAAACAACCGGTTTACGGCATTAACTGCATTTCAGGCCATATGCGAAGTCATTCCAGCTTGTTGGAACCATGTGTTCTCGTTGACTTGTGAAAACTGAGTTAACTCTTGCTTGGAAAAAGGCTGAATCATGTGGATATAGCGGGCTGACGGTACCGTTGTTGCGATTTCTTTATCATTCTCGAGAAAAAAAAATAATAATCCCGAAATATTATATCGCACATTACACTGCAACCTTCGCAGTGTAATTATTTCTGATGCAGATGGAGGGAATTTTCGTTTGCCCAATAGCGGAACTTTTGTTTCTTCACGAATCCGGAGAGGTGAAAATGAGCTTCGCCACTCATTCGACAGGCTGTGAACTTTAACCTCGTCCATACCCGTCAGGAATTAATAACAAAAATTTGTGGGGCTGATTAAATGCGTTCTTTTAACTCCTGGGCCACCTGCGTCTTGTGGGTACAAGTTCACGCGCTTCTGTAAAACGTGTCGTAAAATCCTGACAGATAATATGCTTATTGAAGCCGCATGATACCGCGTGGAAAGCTGAGAAAACACAGAAAGCAGCAACTCTTCGTACATCCCCGTCCACAGTCCGAGTAAAAGTCCAATAACCTTAATATCCGCACACACCTCCCAACCATGCTTCTTGTAATCGATTGTATTTAGTGAAAGTGACATACTTTTGTATGACTCTTAGCCACTGAACTGGCAACAGGTATCGATAGTTTTACGTTCCGATTATGTAACAAAGCAGCTTTCAAGTTTCGTTTCGATTCCATCAATAAAACTTCTCCATTCTTCGGGATTGTGTGGAAAATCCCAGTTCTTCCACCAGACCATTTACATCACTGCAGACGCAAAGAGTATTCTGCATTCTATGATATCCGAAACATTTTTATGCCTCTTCCTGAATAGGGGTATTCTTGTTCCCTTGGCCAGCAAGTTCCACAGCAGTAGTATTGATCACAAAAGTTCTGCTTGCTGCTTTGAAAGTTTATAGTCTCGAACTAGATCATTTATATCGCTTTGTCGATCAGATGTGGTTCTTGATCACCGCGGAGAACGTAACTGGGATCACAGGATGTGCATGGTCCTTCCTGCAGCTCTTTTTGAGAGAAGGTAAAATCCTCCCAGTTAGAAGGTAGCCTAGAAACAGGTAGTTCGTCCCCGTGTGGCATTGGCTTCATTACAAATGGACGGCTTGAATACTATATTTTTCCTCTGCTCTTCTTTGAATGTTCCTTCATTTTGTTAAACACCAATAACAGCCCTCAAGGTGGGTACTTGCCTCACGCCAGATCATTGAAACGACAAATAGCATAGTATTCTTCTTTGCTTACATATATATTATCGATTGACGTAGCACGTAACGCAGAATAAATGCGGCGCCCAACGTTTATCTGTCATTTACCACATGGCACCCAAAATATAAACAGTAGGCTTGCTCACTGTACGTGTTAGCAACCTACACTGTGATTTAAGTGTGAAGTGCCGACAAGTATAACAAAAATTGTTCGGCGAGTTAATACAAGTCCGAAGTTTCTTCTGCTCCACCGCGACGGAACCAAGATTTAACAAACGACGAAAATAGACGTTAAGAAAAGGAAAGCATACAGAGAGCAACTAACACTGGAGTTGTTGCTTTTAAGGTCACACAACCCCAATCCGAGTCACGGTCGTGCCTGGTTGGCGACAGCAATACGGTTCTCCGTTCACGTGCATTGACAAAGCAATTCCGCGCGCACCGAACACCCTCTCAACGCCACGTCCAGGGTGGGAATCTTCAGTGTACGGCATTTCACGTCGGGAAATGAATTAGCAATTTAGCAGAAACTGTCGACACTCGTACTACAAGTGACAGGGCACAAGTTTAATAAGACGTAAATTTATCGGTTTTTACAATTTTACGAAATGGGCCGCGATAGCTCAGTCGGTATAGCGACTCGCTACGGGCTGGACGGTCCGGGGATCGAATCCCGTGGGGGGCGAGATTTTCAGCACCCGTCCAGACCGGCCCTGAGGCCTACCCAGCCTCCTGTACAATTGGTACCGAGTCATTCCAGGGGGTAAAGCGGCCGAGGCGTGGCGTTGACCACCCACCCCCATCTACCGCCGAGGTTAAAGAAAGAGTAGTGCCATACCTCTACTCCCCTCTGGGCCTTCGTGGCCTGTTCTAGGGTGAACTTTAGCTTTACCTTACAATTTTACGAACATCTTACAACAAGCTATCCACCTTTTTTCAAAAACATGACGTGATGGAAGTTTTTTAATGAGGCTCAGACAGCTTCGCAATGACACATACAAAACAGTTGTTTCCATCCACGCTGCCAAACCCTTATTGACTTGTGTAATGAACAAACACACACCTTATACAATAAACGTCTAAACTTAACTTCACGAAAGAAACTGCCTTTAATTTACACTGACCTGTGCTGAAAGCAGGTTTTCGAAAATCCCACTCTCCGCCGCAACGCATCTCGCCGGTCGTTTTGAATAGCGCGCGTGCAAGTGCTAGAGAAAAGCCTGAAATGTGCTACGTCACCCCCTTACACTGCCAAAAGCAAAGGCTGCATTATCGTATAACAGACTCCATGAGGAGCGACGCACGGTTCACAGAGTGCGTTTACGGTAATTAAAAAAGGACTTATAGCACCATAATTCCTGAGAAAAGGAATTTGTTTGATCGCAAATAGCTAGGAAATCGTTTCCTACAGTAACGTCAACAACTCATAAATGCCCTGTATACACATATACAAAGACATAAACATACACACACTTTAAAAACATTATGTCTACTACAATCTCAAAATGATTATAAAAACGTATAAACCATGTGAAAGAAGAAAAATCACGTTTACCGCTATGCTAACTCAACCGCAGAAATTATTTTAAAAATACATAACGTTAAATCTGAGGCAGATTTCAAGTTCTCATGGCGGTTCCGGGACGTGATGCTGTTTAGTTTGGTAGATAAGTACCAGCGTTTGTGAGGAATGCGCTGCCTCTGTCTTCAGGAAGAAAGACACATTCTACCCTGAAGACTGAGACGTCATTTTGTTCAGAAACGTGTCTATCTACCAAAATACAAGACATCATATCCCAAACAACAGTAATCTTACGCAAAACCAATTGTTAACAATGTAAGTCCTATTTTTTCAGGGCAATTTTGCTTTATATTAAGCAATCACAGACTAATATTAGTCAATACATTACTAGTATTACTGCAATAAATATTAGTGTAATAATTAATTGGTAATTTATTTTTCGACTTTAAGTTACTTTTGCAGAATGAAAGATCATCAATTAGAAGCCTGCCTGTTTCTTTTTCAGTGATAATATGATTAAGAAATACACAGACTTCCAGTCTATAAAATTATGACTGAAACACTGTTGTAATAATTACTATTAGAACATATTAAAATTGAACGATTAAGGGGAAACTTGTAGTTTACCATTCCGTATTATTCTCACTCGTCCCCCTCGTCAAATGTTGGAAAGTTCCCAACACACGATGTTCCCATGCAATGCGCACGAAAACTGTTACAACCTAAACACTGTTATCTAAATTTCACTATGCGTGCGAAGCTCGCCAAATCGCTCAAAAAATATTCCTTGTGTTCTTATGGGGACACAAGTTAACTGTGCGCCAAAAACTTCGGGGGCCGCAGTTGTGAGTCCGGCGCGCGGCATGCGGCCCGCGGATTGTACATTACTGGTATAGACTACGCCGACATTTGTAATGTGGCCGAGTTAGTTACCTATCATGCAACTGAATGGTTCTTCGGCCAATGATACAGAAGTGAAAAGTTTACAGCAGGCCTCTCGAAGAACCAAAATAAGGTTCCTCTAGGTCCATAACCACCCATTTTCCTTGACTGAGTTCCTTTAACGATCAGTCACGCAGATATATCAACGCAATTTCAAAACATGCGCTTTATCAGTACCTGCACACACCCGTGTTCCGCATATCGCCCCTCGCGTACTCTTTATGTACACTGCAAATGTACTTCTTCATCTATAAGTATCTAATCTTTCGTTTACTGTTAAAATAAGTGCCTGGTAAAAAACTTTCAGTACAAGCTTGAGAAAAATGGTCGAAAATGGAAAGAACTGCCTCCAAAATTGTCCTTAGTTGCACTAGTCGCCTGATTTTTTATCATCAAATCTTATGAATCGAAAGATTATTTATTTGTTTATTTATTGACAATGCTGCTAAAAACGCTTGTGTAGAGTTTATTACTGCCCACATTTCGTCTAAAAATGTAGTACTCGCCAAACTTCCGCGCCGCTGCAATCAGAACTACTATAAGTGTATACAGTTATTAATGCATTAATTTCCTTCCAATTTTCTTTGCGTTTGTCACTTGAACTACTGTTAGAGCTTTCGATTACATCTGTGACTCAATACAGCTTTCTTGCCACCATTTCCTTACTGATAAATAGTTGAACTGCTTCTGAAATTGACGAAACATGTTTTTCGTCATTTTGTAAACCTGGATTAGCGGAAACAATGTTACAGGCTTTCCGCTTCTGATGACACGTGCTTTACACCTCCGGAGCATTCCAGACTTAGAGGTTAAAGTCTTTGTCTTTTTGTGAATCTTCTTCCTTCTGAAGAGCACTTGCTTCAGTCGTCATCATCAGTTTCCTCGCTTACTTGTATACTATTTTCTTCACTGTCTTCTTCATCTTCTACATATTCTTCATAACTGCTATTTTGCAGAATTTCAAACAGCTCTCCATTCGTAACGTATTTTTCTCCATAATTACATGTCTATAGTGGAACACTTTCACTCACAACACACACAAGGCGTAAAATACACAAAAATTATACAAATATATCTGCACCGGACGAAGGGGCAGTGCTTGGCTGTCGGTTGGCAGACCACAAAGTTGCCCGTAGTAAGAGGTTGATTCATGTCTAAGCCCACACGCTCTTCACGGAGTGGGGTATTTCGTACACGCCTGCAAATACGATTACCATAATTGTTTCTGTATAAAACATGGAAGTATTACAGAGTACAGGAAACTTACTGAAGTCTACAGGGAATACCTGAAATAACCATCAAAACAGAGAAATATCAACAGTAAAAAGAAATCTGCACTGTGGGGTACACAAGTTACCTCGCTTAGTTAGAGAAGGGTTAAGGTTATCGCAATCACCGCAACTGCATGTCCCCGCCGTTTCGGAGGTCCCCAGACGACAAGGCCGTCATTGAAAGAATACATTTCAAAATGTTTAGTAGCTTAAAATCTTACGTAAGAAAGACTGAATGGACTGGCACAAACTGCAATTTGAACAGAAATTTAAACTTCCTTGGATACAGAAAAATTGGTGGCAACATTTGCAGTACAAAAAGCAAGAAAAATAAAACTGTAGTGATTCATTTAGCAAATTGCAGTAGTGTGCTTAGAGAATGAACATGTTACTTTTCTTGTGGCCTTTGTGCTTTGTGTTAACAGGCAACACTAACACTATGTAGTGCGATTTTATAATACTTTCTGTCACCGTTTCTGTCATCTCAACCAATAATACGAGTATAACCAACCCCAGTACACAGAGTATGGATAACGTAAGAGTGAACTAATTTTGCTGTTTCGCAGTGACAATTTTATAATACTTTTTTACCGTGTACTCCAGTCACAACTGTTAATCTAACCAAGTTATATGGTGTACATTTGGTCATGTCTCAATTTGTGATTTTCTGAACTTATGGTCAATCAGCTCATATATACAGCAGCCCCAAATCTCGTTTTTCAGGTGTCCCCAAAATATCTTCAACCGGCCACAGTTGTAAGATTACACTGTGTCACACCCCAGGAGACCATAAATATGAATTTCTATTTCAGCTATCTATTAGCAAATGTAATCCGAATTCGTTTAACAGTTTCGGAGATGACCACTGCGAATGGAATGACAGTAGGTAGATGTAAATGCGCGGAGAGGAAGTAATATCCTCATGCTGTTAACTGTGGCCTAACGCTCTCTATTACAAAGCCAGACTTCCTTGGGCAACCAACCGATGTTCAACTGCAGACGTGAAGTGACCACTAACAACCGCTATTACGGCTCATTACACAGCGTGACGTCAGGCGGATCGTAACCAAACTTTGTAGTCATGGTGTTAAAAATATTACGTGAACCACCCACGTGAGATGTTTGAGGCATGAAAAAATGCCTCTAACAAAGTATTAGTGCGCGAGGAAGGGCTTGGTTGTGAAAATCCCATTCATGCCAGTAGGGCAGTTGATATGTGTAGTTTTCAAACTGATGTAACATAACGTCCCTCAGCCGAAGTAGATCCAAGACACGTCACTACGAAACGTTGCGTCGAGTGGTTAGCACTCCTACTGTGTATTTGTTGAGTCCCCAGTCCAAATCTCAGCTCGGTGACAGACTAAACTCACACACATTTTTCGTGGTTTCCTTCAATCATTCCAGGCAAATTCCTGGATAGTGCCTCAAATTAGGCCACAGCAGCTTCCTTTCACACCCTTCGCAATTCATTTTTTACTAATCATCCTATCATTTGAGACTATACAGTCTGAGCCACTGACCAGCGTCGTTAAACGAACCGTAAATTAATAAGCATGTTACTGGCACCCACTGTGTACAAACAATATCACTGAATTCGCTGGCATACCCGAGTTCAATACCTCTAATCACGAATTTTCAAACACAGCCCCTCAAATAACAGCAAACATCTTTACATATCTTGAGACAACGCATAATAGGCCAACGAAGTAGCCCTTGATTGCGTTCCCATGACGTCAGACGACTTTACTACCAACGAAAGTTAGAAAGAGTTGTCATGGTCCACTTTAACTAATCCCATCCACTGTAAAATGGAAGTGGTGGGATAATTATAAAAAAATACAACACAAAGGTCCAGTACGATATGTAACCAGACTTAACGAAACGTTAAGTAGTAAACATTGCTGTACAACACCCAGTAGTATGGGATGGATGAGAGAGAGGTAAAATACATTAATAAAAATGTAGTTAACATCCACAACACGTTTTAATTATTGTATTTTAAACTGGCCTAAACGCAAAACAAGCTGCTTCTTGCACTGTTGGCATTCATTTTCTTTTTGGTTGAAACTGCAAAACGCGGGACCGATCCAATACGAAATATTCATGGGTTAACGTGTCAAAAACTAATGACACTAATTTGGCCCATGGACCAGTGTAATCTTATTTTGTACCCTTCAGGTGAATACCTGAAAATTTTGTATTATTTTTGTACCCTTCACGTGAATACTTGAAAGTTTTGTATTATATTTCCGTATTCTGAATAACTACAACTTGTGACAACAGTACATAAGTAACAAGCTAACCAACTTTTCAGAGTCGCCATTACCCTCACGTGTATGATGACAGAACGCACCTCGCGCGGGAGATAGTCTTCCGCAAGAATCAATACCTGCCTCTGCTACAGCAGGAAGGGTCAGACCATATGTTTACAGGTTATAAAGAGCGCACAATGCAACAACTAGCCTCTTAAATTCATATGGAACCAAGTTTCATTGACACCACAAACCCACAACAGCAAGTTCACAGCATCCGAATTGTTGTGGCCTACAAATCATCGTCTGCACGCTTCACACACCACGTAACTGTGCAACATCCATCAACTCATGTTTAAAACATGGATAACGCGAATCAAAGCTACGACATAATGAAAACCAAACAGCACAGCCACAGGTATCTTTTCAATTGAAACTAGAGGTTAGAAACTACATACCTGAAACTCGCATTCTACAACTTCTGTGTCTTCCAGTAATCTCACAGTACATTTGTAACTAACATTAATGTCACTTTTACTCCCAAACTTTAACATTGTTGTGTTTCTGGAACATTAGACTCGTGCACTTCTCCTACACTTTTTCACGGTTAAACGATTTCTCACTCCCTTCAACAAGTAATCACCGAAACACGACTGTCGTTGCGCACTTGAACCATGACAGCCAAACACGCAAACCACGGCTCCTCAGCCCCCTCGATAGTCGAACAGCTGTAAACAAGGAACAAATCGCTTGAAATGGGAACGGTAGAAACGGACTGCGCACCAGTCCAAAAAATAAGTTCATTCTACGATATTCTGTAATGACATCGTACAGTGAGCACGTAACACATACATTTGGGTTTAATCAAGCACATAGTTCAAGTTCCCGGTACGATATATTTCTTCAAAGTTAATGATAATACGTCACTATACTGATCCAAGAAGAACTCTGCTCACAGCGCCTCCTACTAAAATGGCGTCAGAAGGAACAGGAATTCTAAGAGAAAGTTACGTTCGCATCTAACACACTCCATTTTCGAGCGCCAGATGCTACACAGATACATACCTTATACTTCTTATTTTTCAGTTTGTAATGTTATTAGTATAAATAATTCTGAGTTATTTAAACTTGGTAAGTCTTCACAGACCTTTATAACGTTGTGATATTAATAGCAGGAGCGGCGTACAAAAAATAGCTTCCTTATAGCACTGTTTGCTGAATTCCTCATAACAACTCATTTATCATCTATACAAGGGTGCCGAACAGGCGGTTTTAGATTCAAACATGGCAGCGGCGACGAGTGTTGTTGTGCTAGACAGAGGAAACAATACGACATGCACCATCAATTTGCACGGTAAGGCTTGCTTTTCCCGATTATCTCGCTACAGGAACACAAATAAAATTATTTTCCATTAGCACATACATGTACTGTGGTACTTCTAATTTAATATCGAGGCAAACAAATGTTCTAGAGACATAGTCATGCCCATCACATGAGGGTCCATACTCTTACTTTAAGTAGACCGATGCTCTGATTTTTTTATGTTTTGACAATCCTTGGCGAATGATTTGAGTGTAAAAAACATCCCGTCCTTCGTTGCAGGTGCAACAGTGGTTTCTTGGCGTGTAAATAATCAAGAGCAGTTATTTGTAAGGTAAATATCAAGCAGTCTGCTTTAATTAAGAAAATGCAATCCGTAGCAGTGGCTCCATCCAGCCAGGTTTTTTATATGTCTGGCCCAGTGCTGGCTTTACGACATGCCTGGGTCCGGAGGCTGCATGCTAGTTAAGTTTGTATGAATGGTTGGCTGTAAATAATATGAGTTTTATGCATGATTCTTAAGTGCACAAGTTATATCTCACAACTATTGCACGTACAGTAATGGAAAATTACGTTGAACTGATATAATGCCGATTGGATAACCGTCGTTACCTCATACATGTGTACGAATTCAAGCAGTGCACCGAAAGTACTAGTGTTCAATGCTCACTTTTATACTGGTTTGTTATATTTTAAATTAATTGTGTTATAACTATCACCAGTTTGAAGAAAATATCTGAAAGGGCAGAATTAATGAGGTAGAAACAAACAGAAAGAGAATATTACAGACTTTTCAAAAGACGCAAATGAATTTTAAAAAGTTTACCGATGTATAATTAACTTTGTAAAGGAGAAGGGTGATCTTCCTGCAGAATAATACAGTATTCTTAATAGGTGAATAATTCCATCTGTTATGTACTGAGTGTAAATGGAGATTATGATGTTATACAGACTTAAATATATACAGCTTAGCCACTACTATGTGAGACTAGGTCTTTATAAGTTAAAATTGTTAGTGAAGGGTTGAAAAGGTTTGAATTTTCAGCTGTTGATCAAATTTTGGCAAAATGGATCCAAGAAGGCGGTGATATGTGTTCTGAGAACCATAGAACTTATTAAATTTATTTAAATAAGGAAGATGTGCCTCAATACTTGAAGAAATCTGTTATTATGTCTGTTTATAAGAAGGTTGATAGAACTGATTTCAGTAATGATTAAGACATTATACTGTTGTCATCTGTGTACAAAGTTTTATTTAACATTCTTCTCTGAGGGCAAACTCTCTGTACATAGAAAAAATTATTGGGAATACATTAGTGCTGATTTCATAATAGATGAACTATGATCAGATATTGACATGTCAGATACTTGAGGAATAATGGAATACAGTGGGGCAATACATTGGCTGCTTGACTGTTCTGATGGTACTATTTTCCCATGAATAGAAACACAAAATTCTCCTTCTCGCTGTGAAGGATTGTCATCTGAAAGTATGTGCAGTGAGGACTAGCCACATGTTTGTGTCTCATCAGCAGAACCACATAATTTCCTTGAAAATGAGGCACAGTTAAAATATTTGGGAATAACACTAACAAATTAAAATTTCTTTAATGGGAACATTACGAGCAGATTAAATTTTGGGAATACTTGCTACCGTTTGTTTCAGAATCTTTTGTTTTCCTATCTCCTGTTTATAAATGAAAATATTAAAATACACAAAACTATAGTGTTGGCTCGTGTATTGTATGAGTGTCAACCTTGGTCTCTGACATGAAGGGAAAAGCATAGACAGACTGGGAGTGTTTGAGAACAGGGTGGTGTTGAGAATATTAGGGTGCTTAAATCGTGCAGAATGAACTGGAATAATCATATAGCACACATGGAAGAGACTGCTTGGAAGACCTTGGCATAAAGGGAAAAGTTTTATTAATATGAACCTTAAGGATACGTGGGAGGTGAGCATGGACTGCATTCGTCTGGCTTAGAATGCAGTCTTAGAAGAGATTTGTGAACACAGTAATTAATCACCCGAGTTTCATAAACACCAGGTAACTGACTAGCTGAGAGACTCTCAGACCTCAAGAAGGACTGTCCTTAGCGGGGTTAGATCAGAACAAATTAATCTTGCTACTTAACGACATTTTTCACGCAGAAAGGTTTTATTGTGTTGAATGCTAGTATGATTAGTGAATAATAACTTTGAAAGTATGTGACAGGAAGTGTAAGATGAAGTGTCTGTGCTTAATTAAGCACCACATCCTGGAAGCGCATGGGGGAGTGTAGGTATAATTTCATGCATTTAACCTGGCAGAGATGGAGGTGAGTGATCAGCTACACATCCGGCCGCGTTACCACCGGGGAAAGAGGTTGGGAGTCTCTTGGGCCCCGGAGTTGGCCTGGAGGTTGTGAAGAAGAGAAAAATATGTGCTGGTAAAGGAACCCCAATTTGATAATCGTCCAGGCCGTAGCGTAGTGTCCGAAATGACTGAGCTGTCTCTGCACCAGTACCAAAAATAAATGCCCTAATAAAAAATTACTTCAGTCACAGACTGTTAATGTTTATGGATGTAACGTAATAACAGTATGTAGAAAAGGGAAACCCCCAGTCGCCCTGTGCGTAACCAGTCACTGTATGCTACTCCCGCTCGTTTATTTGGTCTCTTACTGTTCTGAAGTTTATAGAACGAAGAGCCTGTGTGGAACTTGACTGCGTACTCAGGGCGCACCCCTACCCCCACCCCACCCTCCATGGCGTCCAAAGACTCTCAACGGTCACGCCGTCACAGATCTCCGTAAACACTTGACACCGCTCAACTGGTCAAGACTGTGGCAGCTTTTGTGGAACACGTGCGATCATCACAGTATCAGATTTGAAGTTTCCTCGGCAATAAACTTTGAATTGTGGTCTGCTGGGTTATGACCGTGTGTAGTTTTGTAAGTGGCAAGCAACATTTCGGAGGAAGGTACTGCTTCTATCTTCAGGGTAATCATCATCGTGTTCACAAAAATACCGCCATTAGACCCTATTCTCAGTCATCTGCCACGTCTTATTTCTGTAACATATATTTCAGTAGTATCCTCCCATCCATATCTTAGGTCTCCCTTAAACTAAATAGCGTCCAGTAGTTGGTTACTAGGCGTTCTTTATAACGTAAAATGAATTTCACACTGTTGACACCGTGCATCTTCGTCATATTAAATTAAGTTATAAACCAACCGATGCACACTAAAACCACTCTTTAAGTAGCTTTATTATAAAATTGTTAAAATTGTACCCCTACACGTGTTTCGATCCTAGGATCATCGTCAGGGGGGTTTTTGCTAAAAGCTACAGTCACTTCAACACATGATTTAAAATATTCTATCTGCACTTTGAAACATAAGTTAAAATCTGCGAAAAAAAAATGTTAAAAAAGTTAAAAAATGCGAATCTATTGACAAGATTTTAACTTATGTTTCAAAGTGCAGATAGAATATTTTAAATCATGTGTTGAAGTGACTGTAGCTTTTAGCAAGAAACCCCCCTGACGATGATCCTAGGATCGAAACACGTGCAGGGGTACAATTTTTAACAATTTTATAATAAAGCTACTTAAAGAGTGGTTTTAGTGTGCATCGGTTGGTTTATAACTTAATTTAATTTAACGTAAAATGAACTTCTTACTTAAAGTAATGTCTGTCCGTCTTTCTGTGACCGAGGATCAGAGTGTAAACTTTTGGACAGATCCTTTTTAAATTAGATAGGGAGAAATTTTTACGCAGAGCTGTTGGGGGAAATTCCAATTTTGGTTGAAATCCGACAGACGTAACGGATGCTTTACATGAAGATCTAAACGCGTTTCTGTGCGCATCGAGCGTAACTCGGTACATGTTTATCGGAGTTAAAAATGTTGTAGATAAATACTAAATACGGGTCTCATGCCCAAAGTCGTATGGTTTTCGAAATAATTTAAGAAGGGGAATCTGTCGTTGGCCATCTCGTAGCTGAGAACTGCTGAACTGTATCCCGATAAAATTTTTTGTCTGAGGTTTCATCACAAATTTGTCGGTCATATCCGTTCTTTCATCAGCCTACGGCCTAGTGTCAGTGCCTAAATCGTTGGACAGTTTTTTTTAATTGCATTGCAGAATCCGTCCGTCTGTCGGCGTGCTGCCTGGTGTCAGGGCCTAAACCGTAATATGCGTGTTTTTTTTTTTTAATTTCGATATTGCACACTTTTACTAAAACTTTGGGTTGTTCCGATATTCTGCCCCATTGACCGGCAATAAAATCCACTTTGCTTACGGGCAGGAGCGTATAAAAACTCTCTAAATGAATAAATCAATAAACTGCAAAGAACGCCTTTGGTAATTTTGTGTACTGTCTTATGGGGCAGGCGTACACCCTTTCTTCATAATGAATACGGAAAGTGTCATGGCCTGTTTTAATTACCAGCTCAACATTTTCCTCGAAACGAGTTGCAAGCATTTACCAAAATTTTGTCACACAGCCTGCCTCCGGCCCAAGAATTGATACTAGGACTCCAATACACAGAATACGAAGCAGGATTGTTGGCCAATAAACTGCGACCTTCGTCGTGGCTTTCCCATGTCACAACGACGACGACAGTTATGATGATGATATAACCCAGAAGAACACAGTGTGAATGACACTTATGATGATTAAAGTAACAACTAGTGAGTCAGCTCGGCGGTATCGAATAGCCTATTCGGGATGTCCTTAGTTCCAGATTCATCGCACAGAACCTGAGATAGTCCCTTTATTCTTAATCATTATAGGTTCACTGTGGGAAGCTTAACGAAAATTAGGCCACGACCGTTCCTCGTCCTGTAGTTCTCAGTCCTACCATTTTACGTCCTATAACCAATGTAGTTGACAGCATTGTTAAATCAACAAAACTATGACGGTATGCTGTTATGTGCCGTATACTTTGGTGGAGAACTCGCTTTGGAAGAGGCTACGGACCTGTCGTAAGACAGACTACAGATGATGATGATACTGTGGTACATCGGTTCCTCCGAAAGCTCGGAACATATCTACAAATGCACACGGTATCACATCCCAAACGACTGTAATATTTACACCGCCGTGAGAACCGCAAATTTCACAAGAAACAAGACGCTTAGCTGTGTGGTGTTTGGTTGTATTAGACGTGACTTCTTTGCAGATTTACACGTTTTTACTCAGTCTTCCATGCGAGTAACAGTATAGCACATTCAAGCAGACCATTGTCGTTTGCAGACTGTTTACAGTTTACCTTTCGTCCTTTATTTCCGTAACGGTAACCATCAACATTTATGACAGTTTTGAGCACACTTACCTTCATAAAAGGAAAATGAGGTTACGCCAGGTGCACACCCAGAATTTTTCTTTGGGGGGGGGGGGGGGGCTGACCGTGAAGCTATATATAATTTATGTTTGATTTTAAAAATTGTGTTATAAAAATCATGTTGTAAGTACAACATAACACTGTGTGCAACTGCGTTTGTCTACATGCGAATATAACTAGTTCCATGACTAAATCAGTGTCCTGTCTTCTTGTTTTTTAATTTTATTAATTATTTTTAAAATTTGTAATGTAGTAGTCATCAGCCGATTTCAGTGGCTGATGTCGGCTGAAGGGAAGTCACATAAAACTTTTGATATCATAATATCTACAAAATTGTGTTTTTTTTTTAATTTCGGTTTTGGGGGTTTGGGGGGCTGCCAGGCTGCAGCCCCGCCCCCTTGGTTGCGCCCCTGCGTTACGCTTATGAGAAGGCCATGCTGTCCGTGTGTGTGCATGTGCCGCCACCCCCAGCGCGCGCGCGCCCACACACACACACACACACACACACCACACAGACATTTTCAAGTTTTGAACCAGTGCAACGAGTTTCACAAAATTTTGATTGCACGTTATGGCACTGGAAGACATCCCAACACCATTTTCTATGAATTGTAAAAGGTTCTGACGAAGGTATATAACATTGAGAACCACTTGTCTTTTGGACTTTGTCCGTCGTCTTTAATGTCAATATAATATATAAAAATCTAAAATTCACTACGTTTCTGAAGACGGAAGAAGGGCCATCTTCCGAAACGTAGTGAATTTTAGATTTTTATATTCACATTAAAGACGATGGACAAAGTCCAAAAGACAAAAGTGGTTCTCAACACCATTTTCTAGTTTAGTAGAATGAGTAATAACAACATGGAGGATGCGCGAACTTGTGAGGCGGGAACGGACACCGGAACCATTTAGTTTGTGATTCTGAAATGATGCGTGATTATAGTTCCCAAGAGTGTGCGCCCAGGGAATTTAATTTTTTTTTAAAGGCAAACATTATTTTTTTTTCCAAACAAACTATAGAAACTAAAACGTAACAGAACTATCTTTTAATTAATAACTGAACTCTGCTTAAAATGAAAATAATCCGTACTTTAAAACTAAAAGAGTGTATGGTGCGATTACATTAAAACGCAAAGCCACTCCTTTTTTAGACGTTAGGGTGTGCCTGAGGTCTGAGCACACCCCGTACGCACCGCTATGTAATAGATATTTGAAAAATATCGAAATTTTGTTGAGATAATATTTTTGTAGAGTGTCAAATAACATGGCGGCCTGGCAGGTGTTTTCGGTTTGATGGTTACAGTAATGAACTAGTGGAACTAGGAAAGTGAAATTTTATATTATCTTCACTGTGCATTTTTTAAACAACTCACAAATTACACACCAACGAAACGCACCATATTTTCACTTTTTATTCTTTAACCCCTACATATGTTTCAGCCCTTACAAGGCCATTTCAGGGGGTTCGTAATGTACATTTACTTTACATCCATGTTTATGTCTGCTATTATGTTATATATCACATGTAGTCAAGTTTCATTATCATTTATAGATTACAGTTATTTACAATTTCTGTATTTAAATATATAACACACAGATTATAAAATCCTTAAATAAGGTTCGTCACTATTTTCGTAGTAAAAAGATAAAATTAAGCTATATGGTTTTTTAAGATGTATCTTCTACCATGAGCGTGTTTTTGGCAGTTGGTTCTGTATATATAGGTAATGAGTTAAGTAGAACAGGTCCTGTTTGTGTTGTAAGGTCCAATGGTGCGGTGTGTACCTTACAACACAAACAGAACCTGTTTTACTTAACTCATTACCTATATATACTTCTGATTATCGAGGCTTCACGATCACACTCAGACATACCACACTCGGTAGGACTCCCCTGGACGAGTGATCAGCCCGACGCAAAGACCTCTACCTGACAACACACAAGACTCGCAAGAGACAGACATCCATGCCCCTGTCGGGATTCGAACCCGCAATCCCAGCAAGCGAGCGGCCGTAGACCTACCCCTTAGACCGCGCGACCACTGGGATCGGCAATTCACCTTTATATCGGACAGTTTTAACGACTTTTGTATGAAGATCTACCTATCTTTCTGCCCGCATCGCAATATTGCTGCGTCGTAAAATATTTCAATCGAAAGCTGTTGAGAAGAATTAAACACATGTTTCACGTCCAGTACACGTTTCCTGTAAGTCGTAGGGTTCTACGGATAATGAAACAAAAGAGGCGGCATATTTACGTTTTCAAACTTGCATATTGAGCAGTGAACAGCGGTCTTCGGAATGTACACGAAGCGTTCCGGAGTCTGTCGTTGGTAACAGTAGTTAATTGAAGTTTCTTTCCATCTGAATGTGTAGGTGTAAATGTGTGTAAATATAGATTTAATTAAAATAATCTTAGAACCGTTAGTTATTAGCATGTAAAGTTTATCGAATGAAAGAAAAGTCAGGGAACGGGCGAAGGCATATTATGTATTGTGTGTGTGTATAATTATGCTTGTTATGGAGGTAAAACGCTTATGCCTTGATAAACAATTGTGGCTCATTCGCTCAGTTTTGTTCAGTTACCTCGAAAACCATAAGACTTAAAAGAAAAATGATATAGGCGTAAAGTGTGGATTTCCTTTTTGTCTGCACCTTATGGTCGTTACTGTTTTCATTCTGATAAATATTTCGCGAGTTACGCTCGAGATGCGCGTAGATACGCATGTAGATTGCTTGTTATAGTTCGAAATTTCCCAAAATTGGAATGCGTAGACAAATTTTAATCTTTCTCTCCCCTCACCCTTCCCAATATCAAATTTTAATGCTAATTCATTCGGCTGTTCTCTAGTTGTTAAATGCAGATATACAGGATAAAGTTAATTGATAATTTTTTATTTTTTGTTCCGAACGCGCGAAAAAAAAAGTTGGGACTTTCTTTATTATCATCGTCATTATAATAAATGTATAACAAATACCTGCATGCGAGTACAGTTAACGTTATGTTTCCTTGCACATCGTCGTATGACAGAAAGAGCTATTCGATTAATATTTTGAGTGAGCCGACACTTAAAACTGAAATGCGCGGTTTTCATGGATCGAAAGAAATTAGGATTTTTTAGGAATGAAATAAATGTATTATATAATAAAATGTGACTAATGTAATGGAATCATTACACGTGTTGAAACTTCGAAGTTTTGTTAAATTAAGTTTAAACCAACCGATGCACACTAAAACCACTCTTTAAGTAGCTTTATTATAAAATTGTTAAAATTGTACCCCTACACGTGTTTCGATCCTAGGATCATCGTCAGGGGGGTTTATTGCTAAAAGCTACAGTCACTTCAACACATGATTTAAAATATTCTATCAGCACTTTGAACCATAAGTTAAAATCTTGTCAATAGATTCGCTAAAAGTTGTAAAATTATAAAAACACTGTAGTTAGTAGAATTGTGGAACTGCTGGCGTGTGGTATTAAAAGCATATGAAATGTTTTTTCGTGGAGCGGAGTGTACTACGTGTCGTCCAGTGAGGAGTGCTACGGTGACTGTAGCTTTTAACAAGAAACCCCCTGACGATGATCCTAGGATCGAAACACGTGTAGGGGTACAATTTTAACAATTTTATAATAAAGCTACTTAAAAAGTGGTTTTAGTGTGCATCGGTTGGTTTAAACTTAATTTAATATGACGAAGATGCACGGTGTCAACAGTGTGAAATTTCGAAGTTTTGATTAAATCACCATATCTCAACGTAATAGCAACATAAATTCGTACAGTAAAACATTTCGCCAAAATAGGCGTGTTTATGATGATTTGTGAGTCGGCAGCATTTCGCAGGTCGGATGTGACCCGCGGGCCGTTACTTGACAGACCTAACAGAGAGGCTCTTATGCAGCGTCCCAGCAAGCAAACCCCAGCCTCTTTATTGTTTAGGAATTAATTCTGTTCATTGCGAGACACTCAAACACGCATAGCCGATTGATATGAAATGTTGAACATGTACAATACTGCGTGTATCAACTAAAACACATGACGTTACCGGACGGCGTGGTCCAATGAGTATAATTTCTACTTCGTATTCGGGAGGTCATCGGTTCAAATCTCGGACCGGAGGCCTGACCGAGATTTTCCTTACGTACCTCAGTTCCTCCAGCAATTTACCAAAATAATAAATGCCTGAAATTGGGACACGAAACCTTCCCCATCCTTTCCAATACATTGTATGGGCCGGGATAGCTCAGTCGGTATAGCTACTCGCTACAAGCTGGACGGTCCGGGGATCGAATCCCGGTGGGGGCGAGATTTTCAGCACCCGTCCAGACCGGCCCTGGGGCCTACCCAGCCTACTGTACAATGGGTACCGGGTCATTCCCGGGGGTAAAGCGGCCGGGGCGTGGCGTTGACCACCCACCCCCATCTAGCGCCGAGGTTAAAGAAAGAGTAGAGCTATACCTCTACTCCCCATCTGGGCCTTCATGGTCTGTTCTAGGGTGAACTTTACCTTTACCATTTTCCAATACATTGTTCAGTACAGCTAGTAGTCCTACGTTCGACGCGGCAAATCCGTCACGTTGTACACTAATCTGCAGGCGGATGGACAGTAATCTGAAGTACTTGGTTTGCATCTTGGCCGAGGCACTGACTACCGTGGCCGAAAATTACGTGTCTGTCATTATAGTTACCAGGTTGTGGGCTGGTGAACCGGGGAGACGTAGAGATTTGTCTCTTCTCTACAGCGTCCAGACTGACTAGGGACCCACCCAGGCTCATCCTGTGGGTAAGGGGGGTCCTTTGTCTGGGGCGTAAAGCTGACCACCTTCATGTAATGCCGACATTAAGAATGCGTGGAGCTATGCCTCACCTTCCCCGTAAGTCTTCATGGTGTAATGCTGGATTAAAGACAGAGACAACTGTACCTCAGGGTGAATACTGACGCGGTATGTTAAAATGGACCACGGCCGCTTCCTCTTCCGTTCACGTCCATATTGACTCGTTACTAAATCACTCAGAAGTGAAATTGAGTCTGTAAATAACATGTAAAGCGATGTTGGTTGCTTTCGTGATATAGATCGCCAGGTTATAGACCCAGATTACTTTACCGTGTGTTTCAACGGGTAGTGCAGCCGGAGCCAGGAAACATCTCGTTCGCTGCAGCGCACAGCCCAGCTAGGGGCAAAAAGCGGCCTTCGCTCTGCAGCAGTCGACTTTTTGTGCGCGCGACTAATGACCCACAGCACGCCCTTCCCTCCGCTCATCACACTTCCATGCTTTTCCTCAGGTACGCCTGTTTGGATCTCATCCCCATTCATTTCTTCGCATGTTGAATGTGTTGTGATTGAGCCTCTCCCTTTGGTCAGAACTTTTCTGCTGAGAATTGTTTCGCCTCAGTATTGTCCTCATCTCTCTCCCAGGTGGCCGTTTTCTAAGATATTTTCCTATGAGCCTTTCTATTCATTTCTTGTGTTTGCGTCATGCCTAGCCCATCTAATCCTATTCCTAGCAATCCTACCTGACTGTATAGATCACACAGTCCCTCATTATGTAATGTACACTGGGACACTTTCATAAGCAAGATAGAACATGGCCTACATTGTAGGCAGGCCATTGCATATAAATTGATGCGACATCTGAATAGTAATATCAAAGATACCGCGAATATTACTGTCATTGGAACTGAACAGTGGAAAGACCATTTAAAAACTTACGGTACAATCCTAATATAATAGATAACAGTAATACAGATCTTGATCTGAGCTACACCATAGTCATTGACCCAACAGAATTCTTCGAAGTCGAAATGGCCCTGAAATGATCTAAAAACAGGAAAGCACCTAGTCATGATGGAATTAATCTCAAACTCCTAAAATATGGAGGATTAACCGTTATTACTAGATTGCATATTTTCCTTGATACCTGCTGGATAACATGCTCTATACTACATACTTTGAGAAGTGCCCAAAAATTCCGCTATTCAGGAAAGGAAATGAGAACAATTGTGTCCTTAATAGCGGATACAGAATATATGCTAAACTAATCAATGAAAGGCTCCAAACAGTAACAGATGCAGTTCTTCTAGAGGAGCAACAAGGGTTCAGAAAAAGGAGGTCTACTGTAGATAATATATTTGTTGTGCAGCAATAATAGAGAAGAGATGTGAATTTAACTTAGAAACACATAGCTTTTATAGACTTCAAAAAAGGGTTTAATAAAATAAATAAACTATGGAATAGCCTCTATAAACGCAGCCAGCCAACCCACCTTATAGAGACTATTAAATGCCTGTATAATAATAACACCAAATATATAGATATATGCTTCGAACATGGAAAACTATGACAAATCCAGGGACACAAATGAATAATATTTTTATCAGCACACTCCTTTTTGCTGACGACCAAATAATTCTTCAAAAATCTGAATATGATCTCCAAACAGCAGTATATAAACTTACATAAATTACTAAAAATTACAATTTTAAGGTCTCTACTAACAAGACAAAGGCTACGGCATTCAGAGGAAAGTTCCCCATCCGAACAAAAATTTTAACAGACAACGGACCAATTGAACAACTATCATACTTCACTTACCTAGGTTGTGATGTCACATACGACACTAATAGAAATATTGCAGTGAAACTTAAAAAGTTTAGACACATGTGTGGCACATTAAAAGGAACCTTGAAAAACAGAACCAGAAAAGAAACACAAATCAAATTTTATAGGGTGATGGCTGTTCCACGTTGTTTGTACAGTGGTGAAACATGGATACTGAACCAAAAAGATGATAGTTCACTAACTGCAGCAGATTTTGCTTATTTAAATTCAGTTAGAGGCTGTACAAGACTGGATTGCTTTCATAATGAAGATATCAGACAAGAACTAAATGTCACTCCAATAATGGCAAATATTTATGGCTACAGGAAATGTTGGGGAGAATATTTGCTAAGAATGGATGGATCACAAATTCCAAAGATCACCTTCGAATATAATCCCAAAGGTAGAAGAGATGTGAGACATCCAAGAAAGAGATGTGCATTGTGAAATCGGAACAGGACAAAAGCCTAACCCTTGAAAGGAAGAAGATGATGAGATGATGATGATGATGATGATGATGAAGTAATATACACACCAAAGCACTCACTCTCTCATCCATTTTACTTGTTCACGTGTTTTCCCAAACACTGTACCATGTGTTTTTTCCACGAGTAAGAGACCATGTTTCATACCCATACAGACAGTGGGAAAAAATTATTTGTTATCCTGCCTTCAGCACTTTGGTATGTGGAGAGGACATTTTGAACTTTATTATCATTATCATCATCATCATCCTAGTTTCAAAATGAACCTCATTTCCATGTGTTGGTGTTCTCAGATACTTAAATTCTGAAACATTCTCAAGTTTCACTTTATATTCATATATATTATATATTATTATATATATATACAAATAATTCAATTCTCAAGTTATTTACTTATTTATATTTGGTATATGTAATGATACTGTCAGTAGCTCAGACTGTGTAGCATCAAATGTTGGGATGATCAGTGAACATTGAATTGGAAGGGATATGGAAGGAAGTGTCAATGGTCTAATTGAAGGTAATATCCAAACATTTGCCTAGACTGACAGAGGTAAGTCATGTAAAGCCTTGGGATAAGCAGTCTCTGGGCCAAGTTTTGAACCCAGGACCTGTGAGATATGAATAAGTAGTGTCACTCGCTTGATTGTAACCTTTATTAACATACTGTTATGTATGTACTCCACCCATACTGTTTTTATTGTGTTACTGGTTTTGGTTTCTTGTCATGTGTCTTCATTGACTTGGTTCTAGATCAGTATCTGGTTTTGTGGCAGTAACGAAAGAACAACTGCATGTTGGTTAGCCCAATAGATCGTAGAGGCACTTGTGAATGTGCAGTTTGTGTTCTCTGTTTCAGAGTCTGTCTCTGTATCCACCATCATGGGTTAATTTGAAGAGTGATATAGCTGGTTGTTGTATGTACCTGTAGCATGCTGTCAGAGTTGAATGCCTGGAAATCCTCGCTCTTCTGGGATGCACAGATTGGTATTTAGTTGCTGATGTTTTGGGACAATCTATCAGTTCCATCTTCAAGGGTCAGGAGTTCAAGAAGAATTTCTCTTGGGATGCTTGATCCTTGACGATGGGACCCATTGATCGTCCCAAAATGTCAGTAACTACTAATCTACACTGTGTGACATCCCAGAAGAGCAAGAATCTCATTTACACCACAGCAGAAGCCTGAAAGCACATTCAGTGTCCTGTTCCCGGCATGAACCATCTGGGGAACAGTGGACAGAGTCAGATAGGCAGTCATCCCAATTCATCATGTTGCTTAACCTGGGCACTCCCTTTTGTTGCCTTGTCTTTCTGATTGTTTTTGATGGCCCTATCTCATTGAAGCATGTTGGCAAGTGGGTGCACTGACTGATGAAGGTTGGATCCCATATCTCATTTGAAGCTGCAGTACAGCCCAATCTAGATAAACATTGTTCACTAAGTGGTCCATGTTGCCTGTCAGTCTAGCCTGCAGTTTTGTGTCATTGAAGTTTGTCTGGTGCTCCAGGTAGGAATAGCCATATGTGCTGTGCATGTTTCTTGCATATTGCTTCGATTACCCAGCCTGTCGGTCCCAACATAGACCTTTCTGCATTCGTATGGTATGCAGTATATGCCCTGGACCCTATGGCCAACTCATTTCCTCTAGTCCCAACAAATTCAACTAAAGATTCAGGCTTTGGGATATTACATCATGCCGATCAGAAAATAGTTACTGATGTTTCGAAGCTTGGAATGTCTCCATTTTTGTGGTGTACTGCTTGACCCTGAAGGCACTTCCTTCAAAACATTCATAACTATTTACCAATTGACATGGTGTAACATGAAGGTGCAGGACTTCTGGGATGTCACACCATGTTGGGTGAGTAAGTCCTGACAGCTCAAAGAATTAAGGTGCCTTCATCCTCAGGATCAAGCAGTTTAAGAACAGCTGCCCAGGAAATATAGTGCATGTTATATATGTATGGTTGATATGGGTATCAGATGAACAAAGAGGTCCTATGTACCACTCCTGTTTGTCCCACATGGCTATTCTTGGACTGCTTGATCATGAAGTTGAAAGCACTACAATCTTTAAAGTGTCAAGAACTATACCAAATGACACGCAGCATCACATACCAGAATACTTACATCTCCAGAAACCACCACTGTGGGTACCTCAAATCTTGCAGTTTAAACTGCAATACTGTATGTGATTAAACATATGTGACTCATGGTGCCTGGCCACCAACATGCTTCAGTAACAGGGCCATCGAAAAGCATTACAAGAATGACCAGTGACATCTAACATCATGGTGTCTGCAGATTGAGCTACAGGGACTGTGATGACTGACTGCTTTAATGTGCCCCTAGGGTTGCCAGGTCCTACGTTTTTCCCATAAGCTTTACGTTTTTTTGGTTGATTTTACTGTTTACATTTTTAATTTGCCTGTAAGTAGGTTTCTTCCATTTTTTTTTTTTTACGATGAAAATCATATTTAAATGTCCCGGTAAATATAGTTGAAAGTTGGTTGCGAACACAACCATTCGATGATGCTGCTACTGTTCAAAAACTGTTGGCAACAACGTTTTTTTCAACAGTTGCCTACCATGAGAAAGGAAGAAGGAAGAAGCCGCGGAACGTATTGTTCTTTCACTTTCATTGTCCATCGTGTGGGAGAAGGATGCAGTGTAGTTTATCACATGTTGAAATGTGAACTGGTTAATAAGTTATAGTGTGGAATATTGAACTTTATAGAAATTTAATGTACATTGTGCGCTATTATTGGTATTATTAAATATAAAAACACTTGTGTGCATTATTTCTTCTTAATAGTTCTTTCTTTCTCAAATTGAGAAGATTGAGAGCAAGATCCTAGGAGAGACATGGGCTTTGGATTATTTGTTGATGAGGTAAGACTAACAAATTATTATATACTGTTAATTTAATTCTCTCCACATTTGAAATACATTGTTAAGCTGACAAAGATATTTGATATTTGTACAACTATTACTATTACAATTGTTTTATTTTTATTATTATTATTATTATTATTATTTTCAGATTACCATTGAATAATTTTTGGTAGAATGAGTGAAGAATCACAGTCCATTAGTCCTCCTAACACTCCTCCCAAGAAAAAGAAGAAATTGCAGTATAAGCAAGTCTACTTATAGAAGTGGGAAGAAACTTTTGCATGGGTGGCTCCAGCTTCTTCAGAGGATCGTGCCTACTGCAAATTGTGCAACAAGAATTTTTCTGTCAGTCACGGTGGTCAATTCGATGTTAAGCAGCACGCACAATACATAGGGCATCAGCAAAAAGGAAAGGGAAATGTGGGAGTAAACAAGTTATCAACTATTTTGTTAGTGTGAAAAAACCAAAATACAACAGTGTGACAGCATGTGAACTAGGGTTAATATACCTCAATGTGAAACATAATCATAGTTATAATAGTTTGGACTGCGGTAACAAACTGGCATCATCCTTATTCCATGATTCTGATATTGCAACAAAATTGTGTTGTGGAAGAACAAAATCAGAACTGTTAGTTACAAATGTTCTAGCTCCTAAAAGTCTATAAGACTTTGTGGACATTCCTAATGATCCAACTAAATGCAGTCAGTTCTTTTGTGTTGCTACAGTTGCTTCAAACAAGGGCAACAAAAGCCTTTTCCCATATGCATTAGATATTTTGATCATACTAAAGGTATAGAAAATAAATTGTTAGGTGTTGTTGAAAGGGCTGATGAAACAGCAATGTTGTTAGAAAAGCTTGAGGCTTTTCACCTTAACCCAAAATATATTTCTGCGTACAGTGCTGATAATGCAAATGTAAATTTTGGAAAATATTACTCTGTTTTCCAGTTGTTAAGGGCAAGTAATGCCGATATTGTTAAAGCTAATTGTGCTAACCATATATTGCATAATGCCATGAAATATGCTTGTGACAGTTTTGAAGTAGATATAGAAAACATTGTACTGAAAACTATCAATTTTTTTTTCTATATCAGCTAAAAGAAGGAAAAACTTAGAATCATTTTTCGACTTTGTGGAGCTGGACTGGTCTGAATTGGTATGCCATGTACCAACGAGATGGTTGTCTTTAACTCCAGCTGTCAAAAGATTACTTCAAAACTGGCCTGCTCTTAAGAGCTATCGCCAAAGTATTGATGATTGCCCCAAATTTTCTCCAAAGTATTTCAAAGTGAGGATATAGATTCAGAAATAAAATTGTAAGTGGTGTTTAACTTTTTTGTTAATGTTGGAGAATTGGTAGATGTTACTACTAAAATTCTTGAGAAAAGTGACTTGAGTATTATGGATTTATACAGATCAATGACAATGATCAGAAATAAAATAAATCAAAGGATCCAGGATCAATACTTTGGAAATTCAGCAAAGCTTTTTGAAAAAGTTACCCCAATGCAAACAGAAAAATACTGTTTAATGAATGTTGTGATTTTTATTCAAATCTACTGCAACACCTAGAAAAAAACTATGACTTCAGTGAGAAAAACAAGTGTTCTAAGTTAATAAACTTTTCTCTGGAAACAGAAGAAATTAAGTATCAAGATTTTGAAACAGCAATTGATATGTTTGAACTCCAAGAACGTGAAATCTGGACGAGTTGTATGAAGAGTTATGTGAGAACAGGCTGAAGTTGCTGGAAAGTGTTAAGTGTATGGGAAGTGATGTGCACAAGTGGCTTGATTTTTTTTCCAGAGTTCCTAAAGAAAATGTACCCAATATCAGTAGAATAGTAGGATATTTGTTAAGTATTCCTGGCTTAAATGCTTTAGTAGAAAGGGTGTTTCGTTAATGAAATTGAAGTGGACAGATGTCAGAAACAAAAGTCACGAGAATTAATTGAGGCAGAGTTGCAGATTGCAATGAATTTCTCTTTTACATGTAAAGAGTTCCTTCAGTATGTAAAACAGGATAAACAGTTGTTAAAAAGGGCAAAATGTCAAGATAAGTACAATTAAAATATCAGACAATTTGAATTTTCTTGAATTTTTTAAAACTAATTTTGTCGACAAAAATCTTCCTTTTATTATATATATATATATAAGGAAAACCTGGCAAGCCTAGTGCCCACTGTTCCCTACGTGGTCCACACTATGAACAGGACACTGAGATGCTAGACCATACCATTGGTATAAATACAGTAGGCAACCCAACACTTATGAATAACATCACTCACTTATGATGAAGACACAGACAGTCTGTGAAATGTTGAACATGAACTGCATCTGCGTATGATTGTTCACCCAAGAAGACTTCATTGAATAACTATATTATAGTTGCTTTGAGTGCTTGAAATAATATACCTGCAAATTTTATGTGAAATGTTCTGTACACTGAACATTACAAATGTGGTGACAGTGAAATCTGAAGTTTTATTTATTTTTATGCAGAAAACAGGAAGGAGTCACTGAATTATGTAATTCTTGTGTTTAAATAAAAGTGAGTACTGTAAGTTCTGCAGAGCTTAGTATTCTATGGGGTTGAGGTGCGCTGTATCTCCACTGTGAGAACGCATTTATTTCTTGTTGCAGTAAACAAGCAATATTTGATGGAAAGAAGGCAATCCGTGGAGGCATTCCATTTGTTTTCCGTAAGTATATTTATCATAACCTATTTAGGGCACAGACCTGTGTCTTGTAGCCAGATAAATATTTTTATCACCAGAAAAAGGCATTTCTGTATTTTCTGGTGTCTTACTACAGCTCTTACTTATGATTAGCATACAAGATTCATTTCTTTCTATTGTTGTATTGTTTATCCTGAACACTGAAAGCCGAGCATATGTAAAGAAGTTAAAACAAATTTGAAAGATATAAATTATGTTTCATTTTTTATTATATTATCGTAACTTCTCTGGTGTAGCTTGCCATTTCCTTTTCCCACAAGTGACCAAGTAAGGTTGCCAGAATTCCTAAATCCATCTCCTCTACACACAGTGATAAATTGGTTGCCAGTGAAAATTTTTCAACTACAACTAATGACCAGGCAATCATATAATTAGAAACCTATTGGTACATTTTACCTTTAAATATAGTAACATGATGTAATTCCAAGTACTTTCATCTTACAGCCCAGTTTGGACAGTGGAGCTTTGGGCCACAACATGGCTTTGCCCGCATCATACGTTGGAACTTGGAGAAGGCCCCTGAACGTCTGCCTAGTGGGGATGTGGAGGCCATCTTCTCTATCATGGACAGCGAATTCACACGCTCTATGTGGAACTATCCGTAAGTGTAATCAACATATATCTTGCCCCTAACTTTTATGACCAAACAGGATGCCCATGTCCTGTTCAGTGTAACTCTTAATGCCCAAAAGGGACACTGCTGGATGTAGACATGGGCATAAAAGGTAAAGTTCACCCTAAAACAGGCCAAGAAGGCCCAGAGGGGGAGTATAGCTCTAGTTTCTTTAATCTCGGCACTAAATGGGGGTTAGGTGGTCATGCCACGCCCCGGCCATTTTGCCCCCGGGAAAGAGACCTGGTACCCATTTTACAGGAGGCTGGGTGGGCCCCAGAGCCAGTCTGGATGGATGCTGAAAATCTCGCCCCCACCAGGATTTGTTCCCCGGACCGTCCAGCGCGTA
The DNA here is from genome assembly GCA_021186555.1 of Reticulitermes speratus. Classification (NCBI taxonomy): domain Eukaryota; kingdom Metazoa; phylum Arthropoda; class Insecta; order Blattodea; family Rhinotermitidae; genus Reticulitermes; species Reticulitermes speratus. The sequence continues at coordinate 2,301,352 of JAJKFL010000004.1, forward strand.
GCGAGTTTTTTACCAACTACGCTATCCCAGCTTGGCATGGGCATTTAAAACAAAAATAACTCTAGCCATCAGGGCTACATTGGGATTTAAAGGCTGGACGATAAATCTAATTATTTGCATTAATTTGCCGCCATCATCATCATCATCATCATCACTATCCCTTCCAGTGTTAGGCCTATTAAGGCTCTTACAGATGTTACAAATCAGATCCTCCACCATCTTCATAGGTCTTTCCACCTCTATTTCCTGTAGGATCATGTTTTAAGTTTCTTTTTAATCCCATCAGAACCCTGTGGGTATGGTTTTCTTTAATATTCTCACTGAGTTGGGCATACCAGTGAAACTAATTAAGTTAATAAAAATTTGTTTAATGAAACTTACAGTAAAGTCCAGATAGGCAAACATTTGTCTGACACATTTCCTATTCAGTATGATCTGAAAACAAGGAGATGCTTTATTGCCATTGCTTTTTGACTTTGCTTTAGAACATGCTACTAGGAAGGTCCAAGTAAACCAGTGGTTTGAAATTCAGTGGGATACACCAGCTTCTTGTCTGTGCTGTTGATTTGAATTTACTGGACAGAAACCTAAATACTGTAAAGAAAAACACAAAAGCATTATTGCTATTAATGTGGTTGGTATGGAAGTAAATGCAGAGACAACTAAGCATTTGTTCATTTGTCACTGAACACAGGGCAAATCACAACATAAGGATAGCTAATTTCTCCTTTTGGAATGTGGTACATCTCAAAATATTTTGGGACAACACTAACAAGTGAAAATTACATTCATGAAGAAATTAAGAGCAGATTAATTTGGGGAATGCCCACTACCATTTTTTACAGAATCTTTTGTCTTCCTGTTTGTTATCTTAAAACACGAAGATTAAAATATACAGAACTATGATTTTGTCTGTTGTTTTATATGGGTGTGAAACTTGGTCTTTCACAGTAAGGGAAAAAGAATATAGGCCGAGTGTTTTCAAGAATAAGTTGCTGAGGAGGATGTTTGGGGCCTAAGAATGAAACACTAACAGCAGGCTGGAGAAAACTGTATCTTGAGGAGCTTCTTGATTTATAGCAGGGCATTGCAAAGTTTTATTGAATCCAGGGACTAGATTTCTTTTTCTTCTGTGAATTTATGTTGCAACAGCTAACAAATTTAAACCTTCCACTACTGCTGCTGTTGTTATTTGTGTGTGTGTTTGTGTATGTTGTGTTGTGTGTGTCTTCATGTGTGTACATGTGCCTGTGTCTGTCTAAATAAAAGTACAAGGTATTCATAGACATAGAGGATATTATTCTGAAATTATACCACTTTGTACAAAATTTTTAATTACAAAACACCATGAAAATCATGTTCAATCAACATGCAGATATAATAAATATAATAAGCCACATTAAAAAAAGTTTTCAGAAACATTTTATATATTTTTTATATGTGACCAAAGGAATAACTTCTGGAGTCAAGAGTGCACCCTTGCCTTCCTCGCATATTTTATGCTGGAATGATTTGTTGTGCTCCTTGAATATCTTCATCTTGAAAGGCCCTGCAAAGCCTTTCACTATCATTGAGTTGTGATATGAAATATTGGGAAAGGAGGCACACTCCTTACAACTTGCTACCCTTTGTTATGATTGAATGTAAGCTAAGTTAGTTCCTTGCATCAGTCTTCCTTAATTTTCTTCCCTCTGCTTTTAGAGGAGTGCATGTTGTGGATAAATTCTCTGCCATCTAACAAGCCAGTTGCAATTTGGTTTCATATGAAAATGCTTCATTCACAATAACACCTTCAAATTCAGTGCCCAGCAAAGACGTTATTTTGTATTTGTAACAGTGCTGTAAAATATTGTCAGATGAATGAACAGCTTAAGAATGGACTGGAGCATGGTGTTCACTAATAGGGATAAAATTGTATTAGAAATACCTGCAGCCTACTCTTTTAGAGGATAGAAAAAAGTATTTTCCAACAACATACTTTAACGTGCAAAAACCACCTACCTTGTCAGTTCCTGCGCTCTTTATCTTTCACACATGCTTATTTTATGTTAAATGTATGGGGACAAGAGAAATGCATACAGAGTTTTGGTGGAGAAACCAGAAGGGAAGATACCACTTGGAAGACCTAGGTGTAATTGGTAGGATACTATGAAAATGCTCTTAAAGAAAACGGGCTGGGAAAGCATGGACTTGAGCAATATGGCTTAGGACAGGGACAAATGACAGACTGTTGTCAACATAGTAATGAACCTTTACATGCCATAAAATGTGGGGTATTTCTTCAAGGACAAAGAGACTATTTGCATCTCAAGAAAGACCTGCTCGTTGGAGTTAATTAGTTGGTTAGTTAGTCTGTTCTCAGAATTCATCCTGCAAATGTATTCAGTCCATTTCCTTCTATATTGTATGAATTCTGTCGCACATGATAACCTTTTCTTGGCTTTGTCATTTAATGGATGTTCATGTAGTTTGGTGAATGCACTTGCTGTTAGTTTCTGTTGTGTACCAGCTGTTACTGAAAACTGTTATATGTGCTTGTGATTATAAATTGGTTGTCACAGATTCTGTTACGTACTAGATCTTCTGGCAGGTTGTCAGATGTAATCAGCTATTTGTAGCAGGTGTGCTATATGCTTTTGCACATTATCATGTGAGGCAGATGTTGTATCTTCTGTCTTGTACCAGATGTTATTGCAGGTGAGTGTCAATATTCTGTAGGTTGTGTATACTGGACTATTTGCGGAATAAGTTTACGCTTTTCTGCAGTTTCCGCCTCACATACAGACTGATATTACGGGAGAAAGAGTTACACTTCAACATAGGGGTGTACAATCCCAGCAAGGAGCTTACATTCAGCTTCAACTTGCTGTTGCACACATACTTCAAGGTGCCTGATGTGCGACGTTGCCAGATCACTGGTCTACATGGCTGCACATTCATTGACAAGGTAACACACTGAATGTTGCACTGTGGTTGTTAGTGCTATTGCTTCATGCTTAGGATGACCATTTATCTAAACAGTATGTAAAAATTAAGTTCCTGCCTTACAGTAAACATGTGCCTCAATTGTAAAGACTACCCATTTAAGGCTGTTTAGGAAAATAGTTGTTGTTTATTGTGAGAATCATACGCAACATATCAATACACTGTGTGTCTCAATGCAGAGATTTTTAATCTTAAAATAAGTGGTGTATACAGTGGTGTAGCTGGAGGGGGGTGGGGCAAGTGATGCACCTGCCCCAGACAGTAGGGTTCAAGTGGTGGCAAAATGAATATATATATATATATATTTGTGATTTTGTGCATGCAACACAGTTTAAATAATTTAACCAAAAAAAGAAATTCGAATAAATGATTGTGTTTTTTTTTTTTTTCAATTTATAATTTCTATTGGGGTGGGCGTTGTGATCACTTGTCCTGGGTGCCAAGAAATGTAGATATGCAGCTGGGTTTATAGGAGTATGTAGTAACCACTGTGCTTTAAAAGCTATGCTGAAATGTATGCTGAGTGATGGAGAGATGAATGTATTAACAGGAAGTGTTACTGTGTCTTTAATAATATGTATGTCACAGTCAAGAGATGGTGCAGTTTTCCAAGAGGGTCGTGATGTGGTGACCATCTCTGAGTGGACAGATCGAATCTATCAGAATACTCCCCAAGAACACATCATTACCAACGTTGTTTCTGGACGAAAGATGAGGATACAGAAGTACAACTTCCCTGACACAGGTGAATAGGAGTGACGTGCACTTGAAGTGAACCATGTGTGAGGAACTTTGCAGAACACCTAATTTTGCTTGCTTGAATTATACACAGAATGTACAGTGTCACACCAGGGTTTCTGAATCATTATAAGTGTTGAAAAATGTAAAACACTGAAAAGACAGTTAACTTGGAAAGTTTCTCTCAGTAAATTTCCACATGAACTCCTTTTGTGGAACCACCTTTATCTAGGTGATAACTTTTTCAGCACCTGAAAGGCTTTGCTGTTTTGAACTTGCCTCTCTTGGCCAGCTGCCTGTTATACCTTCACACTGAATTTCTCATGTTACTAGACATAAAAAAATCAGGGATTATCAGATTTGGTGGTGTCAGAGGCTATGTGACTGGACTGTCCCTCCCTCTCCACTACCCAGGAAACCTGCCATTGAGTACAGCATGAATAATGTTGTTGTTGTTGTGGTGGTGGTGAGGTGGTGCTTTATCTTGCATAACAATTTTCACTTCACCTTCTTTCCATTGCTAAAAAATGAACTTCTCCGTTATGTAAAGATAAATGTTTACAGTGATTGTGGTCCCAGTAAACATAGTACACCTTTGTTGTGAAGTTGGCCACATTGCACCACCGTTTTTGATGCAGGAACACACACTTTGCCACTGGCACAAACTTCTTGAGTTAATTTTCATTCTGGGTCTTTTCAGTGTGTGTAATGGTCAATCCCTGGAATGACTTCCTGGACAGTTTGTATTAAAAGCACTCTCCAAAGACATTGTGTTTTTCAAGTTGCAGTAATTAAACTTTATATGTTTTTAATTCTACTAATATTACCAATAAAGGTAAAGGATACAGTTGTCCCTGTGCTTAATTAAGCACTGTGCCATGAAGGTATATATGAGAGTGGAAGTGTAGATGCAAACATTCTTAACATATGTACTGGATGACTTGAGTTATCAGCTTCAAGCTCTAACCATTTTACCCCCAGGGAAAGGGTCCCCCAGTACCATACAGAATAAGTGTGGATTGTGTGGAGAAGTAAAAAAATCCTTGCCCATGCTGCAATCAGACACTGGTCATTCGATCTGAGTCTAGCCACTCTACTAACTTAGCTATCCTGGTCTCCCATAGTGTAAGGAAAGAAACAGAGATTTTTGCTTTGTACAGGTGATACTGTTCAAAGTAAACTACCTTAAGACATGTAATGTTTCCTGAATGTCAGACAGGCCATAGTTAGTTGGTTATTTCAGTCAGCTAGCACATGTTCAGCAATATTATGGTGATAAACGAAACACTGATAATGAAGGTCAGCTATCATGAACTGTATAGAGAAATGCTTACTTTTACCAGTTGTGTGGAACCCATGGGTGGAGAAAGCGAAGGAGATTTCGGACTTTGGTGATGATGAGTTTCCCAATATGGTCTGTGTGGAGTCAGGCCATGTATCTAGCCCAGTCATCTTGCTGCCAGGTACAGCATTTGAAGCCAGCCAGATATTGCAGGTTAGCCAACTTAATTTTATTTGACCAGAACAGTAACGTCACTCACAGAAGTCGTATTAATGCATTGAGAACCAGCAACACATAATTCATGGCCTGTGAGACCTCTCCTGTGAAGTAATTTGGTCCTGCATTGTACCAGAGAGTTATGCAATTATACAGTTTTTAGACACTTAACAAACTGTCACTGTGTGCAGCAGTACAGTAGATAGTGAGTTACATACTCTATAGGGAACGATGTTAACTTCTTTGTGTTCTATGTCACAGGTGATGTGAGTGGAGGGCGGGGCTGCAGGGGGCCCAGGGGGTCGGAGAGGGGCTGCTGGCCGCTTGTCACAGCTCCAGCAACAGCAACAACCACAACCACAGCAGCTAATGAACCCCTCTCCCTCCACCTCATCTGCTGGGGGTGACAACCTGCTGGCGTCTCCCTCCCCTGTATGGCCCCCCGCCCCGTGGCTTGCTCTCAACAATGTATATGTGGGTGAGATGCTGCACCATCGCCTTCTGCTGGAGCAGCGCAGCAAGGGTACAGGACAGCAACCGCCAGAACAACACCATCATCCACACCAGTGCGCCCCCCAGACCTCCTGCAGCATCTGCTCCCTCAACCTGTAGTACATGGGAGACACGCTAGTTGTACGGACACGGAATTGAAATTTGGCTCCTGTTTTCATTACAAAATTTTTATCCAAAATTTGTTTTATGTTATTTATTTTTATTTATATTTTACTCAATGGCCTTCACTGCCAACAGCAATGTTGGCATGGTGAGTGTCCGTACAACTTCACGCCATGGTAACTTGGACAGTGATACAGAGTTCACAAGATGGTGCTGACTTCAATGAGGAATTTTCAACAGAGTTATCAACCTTCACATTACAGTCTGTAAAGAACCTCCTGGAAATACTAAGGAAATTGTTGGGCACATTGACTCAAGGAGGAAGAGGTGGACAGGTTAGGTAGCATGCATGATGGAAAAAAGAAATACGTAAAAAACCGTGGTTCGAAAAGAGAAAAAAAGAAGCATCTCTGACGGTATCACTTTACGTGGGAGGATAATAGTAAATACAGGAACTTTAGATAATGTGAACTAATAACTGATTTCAAGCAGTCATAGTGATTCAGTGTTGATGAACAATCCTGTTTTTGTGTGCTGGCACCATGTTTGTAGAAGTGGGCTATGTTGGAAGAACATACTGCCACTTGTTCTGGATGATAGACCCCGAAATTTCAAGTGCTCTGGCTTTATCACCCAGAATACTTAGTTGTCACTGAACACTCAGTCAATGAGGACCACTGGATACAGTCTAAAACATAGCAGCTTTAGTGAAACTGCCCCATTACACCAGCAGTGTTACTGAGGTCACACCTTCTAGACCTACTGCCATCTTGTGATTAACTACCCCCCTTCCATCCATGCTACTCCCATCTTTTCTGACTCTCAACCACATTGGATCTCACTACTACATTCCATGTTACTCATCCAGCAGCAGAAAAATAAATCTGCTGGGGCACTGAAAAGGGTTATTTTGTATCCATTCACAGTGCACCAATCCTATGGGCTCAGACTGAGCCCTCATTCGATCCCTTGCCCATGAGTTTGGACATAACCAAAACGAATTCGCATTTTGCTGACTTAGACCCACTTCCACACAATGCCAACATTAACAGTGTAACTGTGTAGTACTGGCTGGTCCAGTGACAGGCTTCTCTGAACTTCCAGGTTCCATGAAGGAAGTTTGTGGATCATCTCGTAACTATACTTTGTACCTCTAATCATGTCGCTGAGCACAGCAGCTGTCACAGAAGCTTTATCACTAGGAAGCCTGCATCCACTGGGAATTTAGAGTCGGTTTTTCACCCCCAGTTTAACTTATTGGTTTTCGTGAAGAAGATAGCAGTGTATGTATAATGTAACATTGTGGCACATTCGTATAATATTTATACCTCCTCAGCTATCCTAACAGTGTGAGACCATTTCACTTGAGAAGAGCGCTTTTGTAGCAATTTAATGTTGCCAGCAACAATAAAAAGTACTTAGGTTTCATGTAAAATGCCCAATTTTAACCAAATTTGAAACTTTTCAACAAATTTTCACAGAACTTCCCAATATCAAATTTCACATAAATCTGTCCAGTGGGAGCCACGCTGATACATTCAAACAGATGGACAGACAGACAGACGGCCAAGTGGACGATTAGACTAACATCCAGATGCCATTTCAGTTGAAGAGAGCTCTTTTATGGGCATTTAATGTCCCAAGCAACAGTATAACATACTTAGTTCTTCATGTAAAATTCCAAATATTTTTATTCTCTTTTAACCAGATTTTGATTTTCTGGACAGATTTTCATAAAAGTCCTCAATATCAAATTTCACAGAAATCCAACCAGTGGTAAATGCACTAATACGTGCGGAGAGACAGACAGACAGACAGACATGATGATGGTAATAGGCGCTTTTTGTGACTGCGAACGCACCTAAAAAGATTCTCAGAGTACTTGAACTGCAGCTTCTAACGGGACTTGCACCTTCTAAATATTTTCTTCACTCACACAACAGAGCTTCTTTTGAAGTGCTGGCAATTTCTTTCCAAGTGTTATCTTTCTGTTCTTGCAAAGAATGTGGATTGTTCACATAAACTCTATCTTTCAGTGTCCTCCGCAAATAATAATCATACGGATTCAACTCTGCCAATCTTTTTTTATTTTTATTTTATTTTTATTTTTATTTTTATTTTTTTTTTCTTTCTTTCTTTCTTTCTTTCTTCTTTCCCCTTTGACAAATATAGGGTCCACGATTTTGTACGCACTCACTGCACACCAGACTCCAATTTTAAGGTCGTGCAAAGGAACTTCATGTACTGCATGGGGATATTCAGAGCACCAGTATCTGTTACTCTAGCTGTTTACATTTCCATGCCTCACCTGAGAGAAACATGAGTTCTGGATCAAAAAAGTCCATTGGCTGCTGATTCTTGAAACCTCTTGCAATACTGGTTTTTTGCCTCCTATTCTAGAGGAAATAGTTTTAATGGCATTAATTTTAAAAGTTCTGTTGTCCTGTGAGCTGAGGATTTTGACACCTCACTTTGAACAGCCAGCTAGCAAAAAGATTTTATGTGGCTTGTTTCCATTCATGCACCAGATTGTCCAGTTTCTCTTCAGTTAAAACATGATGTTTTCATATTTTCTGTATCCAGCATTATACTTGCTGTTCAGAATTTTTCTACTGTTCTGTATTTGTTCTCTTGGTGTCCTGAATGCAGGATGTTTTTTAAGGAACTTTTGACAACAATTTTTCCATTAAGCTTACTTTACAAAAGCACTATAAATGAACATCCTTTGTTCAACAGAATAGATCTCATACACATGCTAGGCACCTCTGTGTTTGTGACTCACAACCCATGACCAAGTGCCCATCTCACATTTATTGCTGATACGAGGCAAACCATGTGGGCTGGTTCCTTTAAGAAAGCTGAGCTGATATTTTCCTATGCTTGGGGGACACGATTGGAGGTACTCTCTGTATCGTGCTCAAGCAAGAACTTTTCGAAGGAATTAGTTATTTTAAACTTAATATATCATACTAGCACCAAACTTAGTTGATTGTTAATTTGTGGTATTGTTACTAGGAAACATTATAACAAGGGTCAGTTTTTGGATCTTTGAAAAACATTTAACACGTCTTTTATGTAGTTGAAAGGTAAGAACAAACAGGGACACTCAGAGACCGTAGGAGCCCATCTACAGAAAAAAAAAACCAGTGGTATATGGGAGGAATCTAAGTTCATTTGTCTTCTCCTGCTTGAATTTTATGCTAAGAATACATCAGACTTACAGATGCATTGGGTTCAGCAGTTTGTAGTGGGCAAGGATTGAACTGTTGCCTACATTGCAGGACTGAGGACTGTGGTGTGAGGTTTGTGTCACTGTCCATCATGTTGACTGTCCTATCTTACTCTAAGTTTATGATAATAATAAATAGTTGATAATTATTATAATAATGATATTAATGATTGATGATACAGAATTTTCTATTAAAGTATATATTAGCTAGATGTTGATGTATGCGCCGACAGAACGCTGTAGTATTACCGCAATGCACACAGGTGTTTGTGCTGCAGCAACATTCCTAGCATTGAGGACCACTGTTAGTGAAATACAACTGAAGCATATCTCCAGTTTAAACTGAAGTAACAAAATTTTGTCAGAGTATTTCTGGCACATTCACAACAAAAGGTTGCAAAAAGACACATAGCAGCAATAACATGCCTGTCTGTCTGTGTGGAACAACTCAAGAATCACTGAGTGGATATTCATGGAATTAGATGTTTGGGAGTTTGAGTAAAATTTGTCAAAACATTCAGCTTTTGGTTAAAAGTGGACAATATCAGACCCTCTGCATTAAGACCTGCATGTATATGCATTTTTGCATACATCTTGATTAACTCACCATCAGTGCATAGTACCTTTGAATAAAAGTTGTAGAGTAAGAGTGGAGGTATACCTCTACTCCCACTATACGCCTTCTTCTTCCTTTACTGTCTGTCATATTACTTCCAAATGTTTTCAGCTTTCCTCTGATACAGTAACAACTTTAAGGACAGTCACAATGTTGCTTTGCTGTCTACAGATATTTCAAACAATTCTGTAAAAAAATTTAATCGTTAAAATAATTTGCTTAGGATATTAATACACAGTTCCATATGTGATGTGTTGTATTTCTGTACAGCAGCACACGTGGCCTGTGTGCATTGTTGGCAGCTTGTTGTCCTGTCTCCCCATAGTTCATTTATGCTGGCGCTGCCTTACACATGTATACGAACATGGTCCATTTGCCTGTCCTGGGAAGAGATGGTAGCATTAGGATTATTTCTTACATCTCAAGGCATTGAGTAAATAGGTGTTATGACACAAAGACCAGTTTCATTGCACACAGCTATTTATTGTGGTCTACTTTTGGCAGTTTTCATTATGCATATAAGAGATACAGTCACCAGTATATTTACCCACCTCTCAATTTCCCTGAAATACAATGCCTTAGCAGATGCATCCAAAACTTAAGAGGTTTCCATCCTGTCATTCACAACACAGATTGTTTCATAATTTTCACGTAATGTGTATGTCAGGAGAATACAGCAATCACCCAGGAAGTAACACCCCACAAGTTTTTCCTTTTTCAGAAATTATTAATGAATAGTGAAAGTTACCAATTGATTTAGCCAGTGCATTGGTTATAGCTACATTATTTTTCCACATAACACCATTCTTGGTAGCTTGGTAGCCTTATGCTATCAAGAGACAGTAAAAAAAATAAAGATTGGCTTTTCCACTGCCTTCTTCTGACATTACTCAGTGACCAACACTGCTTCTGTGTTCTGTCTCCATAGGCAGTCTCTAACATTGGAATTCTTCCTACTGACTAATTCAGTTACAACTATATGAGATTTGAAGTTCTCACAGCAGTAAATATTCCTACGGTAAAACCAATTCAAAATTAGTCAGTTCAAAATACCATATAATTCTGAGCATAGGATGTTCCTGGCTTTAAACGTAGGATTTTGTTTATTTTTAATGTGGTTGATTAGAAATATGGGTAATTTATAATTCAAAGCTATATTACAGCCCTTGGGTTACTACAGGTTTAATAATTCCAAATACAGGTAAATTCCAGTAGTCCAGAATCTGATGATCTGTCACTCCCAATAGTCTGGCATAACAATTGACAAGCGCTAGTGAGCGAGCTTGGACAAAATAGTGTGCCAGCCACCACAGCCAAACCAAATGATACTAAATGAAACCGAGTAGGTGTTTAAAAAATAAATACAAGAAGGGGATCTTCGGATTATCGAATTAAGTAAAAGAAAAGACTCGTGTCTTACAACATAATGTGATGACTTTCACCAACCACATAACAAGTTCTTGTAATTGTGCATGGAAAAATTGAATAATTTGAATCCCAATGTTTTTGGTCCTGAGCACTTTGAATTAACATGGTTCTACTGTACTATGGTCTTGCAGCTTACAGCACCATGCAGTGTGGTAGGTGGGATACCCCTGTTCTGGAGTAACATACTGCCATCTTCAGAGCAGAAGATGGAGGCACCCACCTACCACATTATGCATTATCACTGTTAGCTGCCATTTTGATTACTAAGTAATGAAACCTTTTGGAATATTCTGAAACTGTCCAGAAGTGAGAACTTAAAATCGTGTGGCACCGAAGGTGTTGTGGTTCTGGGGGAAGTACATTAAAAGCTTGTATATACTTTTGGGGCAATCCGTGTGCATTTTCATTTATTTAAAATTATGAAAACTGTGTTTTTCCATGAAAAAGTTGACACAGACTATTCACAAGGCATTTTTTGTGTACCTTTGAATAGTCACATACATAAGAATGTGTCCATTATTTCATTATACAGATGTGTAATAAAGTGCAAGTTATAGGAAGCCAGATAAACTAATGAAAGAATGGATAATGGAAGTACAGAGGACTGCAGTCAATACATATAAGACACTGACACAGGGTGGTAATTAAAATGTCTGTGCTGTATAAAATAGGTGCAATGTTTAAGGCTGTTTATGTGGAATTTGTACATCATCTTTGTAATATATAAACTATAAGTTTTGTAAATGGCTCCTGTTTCCGTCTTCAGGTGAAGAGGAAAAGAAGATACTGTTAGTCTGTTGGGCCCCTTGGCCCAGGGTGTGAAAGCAGTTCTACACAGGGGCCCACATGGAGATGGAAGTATAAGCCATTTCTGAAACATTGTAGCTAAAATCTAAGGTGACAAGAGAAAGTCAAAACACAGAATTAAACATTGACACACCATTGCCAAATAATTTCCAGCGTAGTTTATATAAAGGATCGCTACGAAAGTATTGCCCATTGTCCATACTTCTGAGGCAGGGTAACCACACTTTTTGGAAGCTAGTGTTTAACACTACTTCTGTTGAATTGTCAGTGTGCATTCTGTAGATTTTATTGTGCCCATGCGTTTTGTCGTACAGCTTATGGGCAATATCGAAAGGGGTACTCTCATCACAGTTCTAAGTACTGTCGCAGACCTTTCAGAACCACATAAAATACACATAGACACGTTGTATTAATCTGTTTACTTGCCATCAGAGACTACTAGAGGACTAATAATGGTGCTGAATAAAAGCTCCAGGATTGCATTTTCATTGATCAGACAAGGGGATGATTGTGTGTCAAATCTGAAGTTAAGGGGATGTTAACAGTTACCACATCAGCTGCTTTAACTGAGGTTATTCATTAAACTCCTTTTCTACATGAATGCTGGGGTATTAGCTTGAAATAGGCCATGACCACTTCCTCTCAACTCATTATTTACATCTGTCAGTTTAAGTAAACTATGGCACACACACACACACACACACACACAATATCAGGTAATGACTTTCTACCAGGTTATATGGTATCATATCCCAGAAGACAGTATTCTGTGCTGTTTCCATCATGATAACCCTAAATCTCACAGTCTTAGTTGCTGTAGGTGGCTGGCACCTACAGCAACTAAGACTGTGAAATTTGGGGTTCTTAAAGTGGTAACAGCACAGAATACAATGCATCCCTCCAAATACCTTCTGCAAAGCTGATTGTGCACATTCTGTTTTTTATGGTAATTTGCTACAGTCATTACCATCAAAGAAGTCGTTGTTTATTGAAATTAGTTTATGGTGCTTTCTTTGCTTCAAATTCTCTGTGTGTGAATTAGCAACAATTGTCAATAACATTAAGCATTCAAAATGAATACCAGAAATGTTCACTTGATCAAAAATGGTGTCTGTGTTCTGCATTTAGAAGCTATTCATTGCTCTTTGAGGAACTAATATGTATAAATACTTTAATATCATGTTTAAAAATTGTAATACAATTTCCCTACCCTGTGACTAGCCAAGTGCTGGGTCAGAGAGGCAAATCCTATTTTACAGAGCAAGATATCGGAATGTGCTACTTGGTAAGGACTGTTGCACATTTCAGAAGGTAGTGATGGAATTCTGATTGGCAGGGGAAAATCAAAGAAACTCGGGAGAAAAATATGCTCCAGTGCCACTTTGTCCACTATGAATCTCATATTAAGTCGCTCAGTACTGAACCCAAGGCTGTGCAGTGAGAAGCTAGCATCTCTGTGATGTGTAGCATGACCATGCAAACTGTGATGCACGTTTGATATATCTGATGTTGTACATCTTCCATGCAACAGTCAAATACACACAAAGTTTACTACCAACTAGTTGCACAATGTTTGTATTTATTATACAATGCTCCTACATGTTTCGGCCATACATTTTGGCCATCTTCAGGGAGCTATAAGTTTGATCAACGTGTACAGCGTATATGACAACTTGTCATAGATGATTTGTAGACTATGTACATGTATGTAATATAATAAGAATACAATGATGACTGTATTCTTATTATATTATGTATATGTATATAGTCTGCCAGTCATCTATGACAAGTTGCCATATACACGTTAATCAAACTTGTAGCTCCCTGAAGATGGCCAAAATATATGGCAGAAACATGTAGGAGCATTGTATAATAATAGTAACATTGTGCAACTAGTTGGTAGTGAAATTTGTGTGTGATGCACGTTATATTCAGGCAAATACAATAATTCATATTGTGTACATACATGTATGAATTATGCACATGTGCACACACACTGTGCTATACATGTGTTCTATAAGCAGCCAATGGCCCTCATTTGCATTAAATATGTACAAATCCAACTACTTGGTGCAGCCATTGTACAAAATCATGCTGCAATAAGCAAACAGCTTGAGAAAAAGATGTGTATGTTATAAAAAGTGTGTAAGGTATGAGTAGGCCTGTGGTTGTCACAATTCTAAATAGAATTTGGAGGTCAGTCAGTCTACTTTCCAGGAATACTTATTTATGGCAGAAACTGTCAGAACCCATCAAATATAACATGGAGATGTGGCCATTTCATAGTTACTATAGATTGGACAGTCTTATGGGCTATAGTTTATAAATTGTTAAATACTCATAGTGTTCAAATGTTCGTACTGACTGAATGCACCAAACGTAACGTTTTTGACACATTATGATTGGTTTCACAAAGTGCTTGAGACATAAACTACATCTAATCTGAAGTGAACACAGCTTCAGATTCCATAAATATGTGTAGTAGGGATGCCAAATCTTGCTTTCTAATATTTTTCAATATTTCTCTTACTCAATATCAAAATGTAAATATTAATGAAAGGGTTGTATTAGTAATATTAACTGCTTGACACCTTCTTTAAGTGACATACCATAGCCATGGAGTCCTTTGTACATGCCCAGAAGGGTAAAACTAGTGGGAAAATGTTGAATTAGACTCATGGGGGCATGTGTTTGACATGCCAAAGTTATTTCCTTAGCACAAGGGGAATTTAAAAATAAAAAGTGGTTTTGTCTCAGAATTCAACACACACAGAACAAAGTGTGACAAGATGCAAAATTTTAATACCCAGATTTGGAATCAATGTATCAGAATTAATTTATAAACTCAGTTGTATTTTATTGTACCATAACCTTGCTGGTTATGCCATGTGGTGTTTTACCAGAACATCACCACAGGTAGATTCAGTGAGTGAGCCATATTTTACCTACTGCAGAGACAGGATACAAGCTGGGCTTCACAGCTGTTCTGGATGTAGAATGAGAAGCAACAATGACAGATAAGCCACAGCTGTTTCTAAATATTGACTGTTAAACATGTCTATTAAATTGATTATCAGATTATTTAACAATACTGTGTTAACTACAGAAGTTGTCTAGCCTTACATGAGGTTTAAGTATGAATGCAAATGGTGAATGGGGAGATGTATGGAAAAAATTGTGGTCTATATGGAAGTACCATTCCAGTATTCATTGAGAAATATGATAAGAACCACAGAAAGTGCATCAAAATTGTGTCCAATGATGAGCCATGTCTAGGCAGGGTTAAAGACCAACACTTTATAGACCTGCTATGTCTGCAAAACATTGCTTTTCAACCCACCTGTCATTCAGTTGATTGCAGTGAGAGTATTTTAGTGCATGTATTACCAGTAAAATTTCAGATTTTACATAACCCCAGGAAGTGTTCACATTATCCATATGTTGGTAGAAAACTTAATTCATTCTCATGCTTTTGATAAGGTTCTTAATATGTTAAGAGAAAAGAACATAATTTTGTTTTGTAAACTGGGAGAGAAATGAATGAGAACATCCGTGAAGTGGTTCCATGATAAGATGCAGACCATGCAGTCATTCACGTAGTGACGTTTCTTTATTAAGATAGGCAAGCAGTGTTGCCGACAGTTTGCCTGCAAGGGTAATAGTGAGGTCGACAGATCTGTTCACAACAGCAAGCTCTAGGGACAGAACTCTGGTGCTCTGTTCTTCAGGCTGTCATATACTCATTAAAAGTTCACTGTGTGAGTGAAACATCTGCTGTTTATTTGGTTATTTTACAATGCTACATCAATTAATCAGGCTGTGCAACATCAAATGAAATGTGACAAAGTTTTTATGAACAATAAATGTGGAAGAATGTGGAAGGAGGCTGTTATGGCATATCATAACTTTTCCATACAGGCTGCCGGCTTAAAGAAACATGTTGGTATTTAAATTAAGTCATCTGGTTGTGGTATTGTGTTTGCTTGCAGGTAATTACCGACAATTCAGAAGAACTTACTGCCTCCATTTTGTACCTTGAAGATTCTGGTAGCAGGTTCCTCTGAAAGGTAGAAAACAACCATGTACCATACTTACATGGTGTCATAGCCCAGATGACTACTTTCTAATTTCCCCTGCTCTGAGAACCTCAAATATCATTCAATGAAATCTGAGGTTCTCACAGCAGTGACTTTCAACATGGCTGTCTTCTGGGATGTGATGAGATGTAGTCTGGTATAAGGTCATTATTTATCTGACAAGTATCATTTGCCACTTCCTGTTGGCTCATTTACCGTATTAATGTAATCCACTCAGTTGACTGCCCACATGCACAGCTCAGTAGTGGCAGGAAGTGACAAATGATGGTTGTCAGATAAAATAACGACCCAGCAGAAGTGTACCAGTGTTTAAGAGGAACTTACTGGCTGCATCATCAAGGCAGATGAATGAGGCAGCAAGTTTATCTGGAATGTCAAAATACTCCTGCCAGACTGCTTTCTTATTCTCTTCATACATTTTATGGTAATGTGTAACAGACAGTTATCAATATGCATGGAGATATGTGAGAACACGTTTCTTTCACTGATCTTCGTCAACATTGATTGTGCACGAGATATCTTATAACCTAAAAAGAATTATGTTACAAATGGCTGAGGAACCTGCATTAAACTGAAGGTATGACAGCTGGTTCAAAGCCAGAATTTGTACCAGACACTTCCCACATATGTCACATATTGATGTTATCACCTGCTTATGCATGGACCCTTTCCTGGTAAGTGCTGTGATAAAATCATGAGATGTGAAGATACCTGTATGCCATATTAAGACTTGACATTTTTCCCCAGGCAGGCAATGTTAATAGATATATTTTTGTGTTTATTGGTAACATTGTATGTACATTAGCGTTTGTTGTGGTGGCACTAAGTACACAACTTATCATGTAAGTTATTTCAGTCCCATGTTATATCATGTTTTGTTGTCACGAAGGCTTCCTGACACATTTGCTCCCACTTCATACTGCTTGCTGTGAATATATCTAAGCCTACAATGCACAACAGTTGTGATGGCATAGTCAGTATAGTGACTGGCTATGGGCTGGACAGTCTGGGGTTCGAACCCTGGTGGGGGCGAGATTTTCCATACCTGTCCAGACCAACCCCAAGGCCCACCTAGCCTCCTGTACAAGGGGTAGTGGGTCTTTTTCCTGGAGTAAAGCGTCCAGGGTATGGCATTGGCCACCCACCCCCTTCTAGCGCAAAAGTTGCATGTGAGTAGAACTATACCTCTACTCCCACCTCTGTGCCTTCATGGCATGTTACAGGGTAACTTTACATTAACTACAATGAATAACATAAGCTTTCTGAATGAGGGAAATCTGTTTTCTGCATATTCTCCTTGCATTTCAGTGGCAAATGGTATTTCATGTGGTGTGTTTCCTATTTGGACAACACTAACCAAATACTGTCCATTTGTGTAATAATCATATTTAACATTTTGCATAGAAACGTTTATGAATGCCAACATTTTGCAGCAAAAGTTATGTCTATAAACAGACATGAAATTAATGTTAGTCTTCTTGGATGTGCCACCATATTACTTGGTGACTAGGCACCAACATTGGAGGGCCGTGCTGACTTTGTCTTCGCTCTTACTCTTCCACCCTGAAGATGAAGGCAGCAAGTTCATCTGTAACATTGGTACCTATCTACCAGATTATGCTGTCACATCCCATAGGACTGCAATCTTGATGCTAAATACTACATGTGTTCATAATGTGGTCAGCAGTAAGCTAGTTAAAAAAATGCATCTTCCCCATGAGAATATGAACAATAAGAAAGTTACACACACACACACATACATATTTATTTTTTGACTTTGAATGAAGGAAGTCCTTTACCCATTCATTATTACTAATGATAATGATGTTTTCAACCACAAGTAATCCTTTAATATTTTTTCAATATTTATGTAAATTTTTATATAGCTGAATGATCAGTTATTATCCCTGTCCTAATTTTGAGATTGCAGGACAAGCAATTCAGAAGTTCAAAAGTAAAGAGGACTCTTTAAGACTATTTACTTCATATTTTAATAAAGTTGTAACTGGGTAAGTTTAAAAGTTATAATCAGTTACTATATCCACGTCCTAAATTTAACCATGTACTTCTCAAATGCAAGGCACTGTTACTGTTTTAACTACCAGCTTAGTAAATCATAGGAATACTGGACACATTTTTCATTTTTGTAGTTTAGGACAACAAAATCTGTGGTTAATATTTGGAAGTGTATAAGATATGGAGATTGAACATTATGTTGTTGCTTCTGTTACAAGATGCATTGAAACCTGACAAAGATTTGCACAAACATTTCTTCTTCTATCATATATTACTTACCTATCCATTCTGCTCACAATGTTGGTCAACAATTTATGCCATATTAACTGAAATCATAATTAAACTGATTTATCTGCATCTACTCAACTCATATTTTGGTTTCCTGTGTTGTAACACTTTGTTGTCTGGATGGTGGATACCAACTCTCAGAACTTGCTTCTATCAACACGTTAATCTGAGGTCTAGATAGTATGTTCTTTTGAAATGTTGCCACCCACCTGCCAGACCCCAGTATGCAACTTTATTACCTTAAGAACCTCTGACCTGATAAATTTTCATACACAGAAACCCTGATATATAAGGAAGGCACTTGCTAGATCCTTGTTAGCATGTGGTAGTGATGTGAATAGCAGGCTACGTTTATCGACCATAACAGATATGAAACACTAACATCAAAAGTTATAGATCTCTCCAGTAACATATTTTATACATTACAGAAAATTTGGAATGTGCAGTGATAGAACCCCAAAAGAATTACGAAACTTTTATCCAGAAAAAGACCTCTATAAAGATGGCAAGATTTTGAAATTTTCACAACCTGCCAACCCTTTCCCAAATGATGGAAAAAATCGCTTTAGCCAACTTACCAGTTGCTAACATCTGCAGATTTTGCAAGGTGCAGAACATGTCACACCATCATTCCATTTGTTTCTTTTCTGCAAACACAAGGAATTACTAGGGCCTACATAAAACTGCCATTTCCTCCTCCTCTGACATTCCACTGTGTGTGGGTAGTCTAGCAACCACACTCTATATGTATCTGTCTTCCCAAGCTCCCCCTTATTGCCATTTTTCATAAACATTGAAATGTGTAAAGGCGGGCAAATGTGTCAACACGAGTCTTACTCGTACAAACGTTTACTAACTTCATTTGTTTGAATCCCAAAATTATGAATATTAATATTAAATGTGGCACTAGTTGACTATAATAATAAGAACTGTGATTGATCATGTTTGTGTGTATGAACGTAGATGTAGAGACAGCTTATGCTACCATGTTATTATGTAGTTTTATTGAGTCTTCCAGCCATTGTGTTTGTATCATAGGATATTGCATGCAGGAGACCGCTGTATATGGGAAAGGTGCAATAAAAGACTTTGTATTGGGACAGTACTGTTTTGGTATGCATGCTGCAAGTTGCTCTTTGAACAGTTGATAGTCACTCACCTGATGAAGGAATTCCCTGTTTTTTGGAACCTTAACTTGAACCCTAACCAAAACCAGTCTGATTCATTCCCTACCTTCACACCTTACTTCTCGAAGATCCATTCGAATATTATGCATCCATCTACAGTTATGTCATCAAGTTGTTTCCTCCCACCAGGTTATCTAACCAAAGTTTTGGATGTTTCTTGTGTCCCCCATATGTGCTACATGTAGACATAGCACATTGTTCTTGGTTTAATGTCCCTAATAATGCTGTAGAATACAAATTACAAAACTTATGATACAATTTTCTACATTCTATTACTTAATCCATCTCAAACATAAATATATTATTCCTGAGAACTTTGTTCTCAAACAACCTCAAAATGTGAGGCCAAGTTTCACATCTTAAAGCCACAGATAAAATTGTATTTCTATATTTTAATATTTGAGGTTTAGAAGCTATAAATTTGAAATTAACGCAACCAACACCATTAAGGTCTGTAAGGGATTGGCAGTAAACCTAGACGTTCTTAAAGCCTGGCTTAGGTGAATGCTTCACCTACCTTTATTGGACTCGCACTAACAGCAAGTCATGTCATGTTAAGAATCTATTACTTCCACCCTGTGAATACAGGAAATGTTAAGGAATACTGTTAGAGGCTGCTTTTATTTCAGATTCTATATACATTCCTAGTTGTTATAAAAGGCTTCAGTTTGGACAAACAGATATGGAAGAATAAATTTCATCTTTAGATATTCTGTATGAAAGAACTTAATGATGTTGCTACAGTAATTTAAACAGCTCTGGAACATTAAATCCACCACAGAAACCTGAAACATAAAATAAATAAAAAAATCACTGAAACTAACTTACTCCTGTAAAATTATGTATTGCATCACAATGGAGACAGGACAGCATAGTCAGTATTGTGATGAAGCTACAGTCTAAACAACCCAGGGTTTGAATCCTGACAGGGTCAAGAAATTTTTTCTCTTCTCCAAACATCCATACCAGCTCTGGGGCCCACCCAGCTTCCTATTCAATGGGTAACAGGGGCTCTTTCCCTGGGGATGAAGCAGCCAGGACAAGAGTCTGACCACTCACCTCGATCTAGTGCCAAGGCTAAGAATGAGTGAAACTATACCTGTACACACAATGTGCCTTCATGGCATCTGCAGACAACTTTACCTTTCTATGACATCACAATGAAAAAGACTGCTTTTAACAGTCATCATTACTGATCATCCGTTTATTCACGGCCTTCTGATTCCTTACACACAGAGTAAATATTTTTGTTACATGGGTAAGAAGGGATATTTTGAAATTTTGTTGACAATAAAAAAATTTGCAAGCATGGCTAGGAAATTTAAGCCTCGATTTCTAAAAAAAAAAAAACACAGAACTTTCCAGAAGTTATCAAAAATGTACTTCACCCTTACCCAAATAAAGGGTGTTCTATACCCCTAAATAATAAATAATAAGATAGATGATGTACACATGACATAACATTGTGGCACTTTTGCATAACCATTTTTGAGGTGGAAATGCAACAACGCATTTTGTGTTTTCTGCCACATCATCTCATAAATGACAGGATTTTCGAAAAAAAATTATTGAAGATAAAATTTGTGTTTTGATTTTCTCTATAACTTTTGTCTAAAACATTTCTCATTCTAAGAGTAAATCAGATATTATAATAAACGCACATAGGTCTTCATATAAAGTAACCGTTATTCTTGGCAGATATTAATCAAACTTGCATTTTTTGGACAATTTAAAAAAACTGAAGTATCAAATTTCATGAAAATCCATCCAGTGGGAGCGAGTTGTTCTATGTGGACAGACAGAAAGGAAGCATATAGTCACATTTGACAATGTTGTGAACAACCTAAAAATGGTTTTCCTTTATCATTGTAACAGCTAAGTGTCTTAATTTTTAGCTTTCATGAAGAATAATTTATTAGGACGATTCAATACAGCCATTCTGCACATTTCATAGTCCTACACACAAGTTATTAAATACCCTGGTGTAATATCTCTCTTCTTTTACAAACTGTAATTTTGGTTCTGATGCAATGTTAACTGTCTGATAGTAGAACATTAAGGTTTCATGTAACAGCCTTCTGCTTAACCTTATCCTCCAATTTACATTGTGGTCTGGTGTAGACCCACTCAATGCATAGCTTGTGTGCAACATGTTACCTGCAACAAGGAGTTATGCTACCCAGAGAGACAAATGAAATGATAAAACATATTCTAAACCTTTCCCCGAGATAGAACACCAAAAGAATTTTAAAATTTATGAGCTGCTTATTTATGGAGACATACATTACTTTACTGATCCATTTTGTAAAAATGCACTAAAAATAGCAACACCCTAGCCCAGGTTGTGAATTGCACTATTTTAATAAATTTTAGCATTATATCAGTATATTTTTATTGCACATGATGTACAGAGACATACACAGGTAAAATTATATACATAATTGTATGTATACTAATTCATTCTTCATTCTGTTATTGGATTTTATGTTGTCCATGTGCAAACCAAATTTTGCCAACATGCCTGCACCACACAAAAAGTTTCAGGAGGCCTGGTCTAGTATGTTCTCAAAACCAAAATTCTGTTTACATTTCTTTCCTTGGCTTGGATCCTGTATGTCTTAACAACCTCATCCTCCATGGTTTAATCTTCCCAACAATATTAGTTATATACAGTACAGCAGAATAGAACAAAATGAAGGGTTGTGTCAGCCTAAGGGAAGTTTACATTGTGGTCCTCAGGGTTATGACACGTTGCCTGGTACATGAGTACTAGAAGGATGGATGCAATATGTTCTTTTGAAACGTTCATAACCACCTAACAGTTCTACAGTGTCACAATTGAGAACAGTATGAATTACATCACATAAGGTAAAGGTGAAGTTGTCCCTGTTCATGCCATGAAGAAATATAAGGGGAAAAGAGGCATAGATCCACTCACTCTTGACCTCAACACTAGATGGAGGTGAGTGGTCAGGTTCACACCCCAGCCGCTTTACCCCCAGGACGCATTAAATAGGAGGGTGGGTGGGCCCCAGAGTCAGTCTGGACATGTAGGGGAAGAGAAAAATCTCTTGCTCCTGCCGGGATTAAGATCACAGATTGTCCAGCCCATAGCCTAGTCCTTGTACTGACTATGCTATCCCACCACACAGATCTTATACTCAAGAAATGTGAAATATCAAGGGAACTGAGAAAATTACATTAATGGCATTTCAACTTATACTCCTCAACAAGTATTATCAGGATTGCACATAGAAATTTTAAGCAGATACACAGCTACATTAGCAGGGATAGCGAATTGCTATGGCCTGGACAGTCCGGGAATCGAATCCCAGTACAGGCGAGATTTTCCGTGCAGAACAGACCAGCCCCAAGGCCCACCCAGCCTCCCATATAATGGTACTGGGTCTTTCCTGGAGGTAAAATGGCCGGAGCGTGGTGCTGACCACCCACCTCCTTCTAATACTGGGTTGTGAATGGGTTGGAGCTATACCTCTGCCTACCCTCTGTGCCTGCTCAGGCATGTCATGGGGTGACCTTTAACTTTACCTTTTACATAGCTACACAACTACACGTAATGCACTGACAATGAAGACCTATGGTTACTCATGCTGTAATTTTAACAATGGGCCAAAGAAAATTCATGAGATACAATTACAAGTCTTAATGAAGTCTGAAGGCAAAGTGTTTCATAATCAGCTGCAAACACGTCCGTGCTAAATACAGTGCCCTTGTACTTCATTATTAGTACAATTTTGTTTGCACCAATGGGAACATCCATGCTAGACCAAAATTAAGAAGAGACTACGTCAATGTTTCACACAAATGATGCAAACTATATCAAAATCTTTCACAAGTGACACAACAGAAGTTACTGCCACATTCAAGAAAATGCCTAATTTTTCCCAAAAATTAGGAAACTTCTACAACTGGCACATGAAATGTTAAAAGATAGAATCTGTCCAAGGCTGCATAGTTATTAAGAACAGATGCTTGAATATTCAAGTCTTTGATATTTTACTGGGGCCGGAATAGTGTAGTCGGTATAGCTACTCGTTACGGGCTGGACGGTCCAGGGATCGAATCCCGGTGGGGGCGAGATTTTTTGCAGCCATTTAGACCGGCCCTGGGGCCCACCCAGCCTCCTATACAATGGGTACTGGGTCTCTTTCTCGGGGGTAAAGCGGCCGGGGTATGGAGTTGACCACCCACCCCCATCTAGTGCCAGGGTTAAAGAAAGAGTAGAGCTATACCTCTACTCCCCCTCTGGGCCTTCATGGTCTGTTCTAGGGTGAACTTGACCTTCGTATTTTACTGTTCCAGATTAAATAAATTAAACCCCACGGCCACTACATAAGAGTACCATCCTTGCTTATGCCTCCAGATATAAAATACCCAGTAGATGGCATTTCCATTTTACAGTAACAGTGAACAGTGTGGTGGTGGTGGTGGCTGGAAAAAGGGACCTACAGTTTCCCTATGGACCCAAACGAAGAGACCACCTGGCACTCAATACATGGAGCACTAACTTTGTCACAAGTTTAAGAAGGGCAGAAAAGTCTATACAGATGTAAATGCTCCTGAATGAGAGAGCATATAGAAGGCAGCACCTTACATCTAGAACACAACACAAACATGTATTTGGTATCAAGAGTTCAAATCACCACACCACAATTTCTAATAATAGAAACAAGTCAATTCTAGACACATTCACATGCACATTTCTGTAACAGCCCTAATTGCATGATAAAGCCACAGACATTCTGGCTTCTTAATTGAAAATCTATGAGGGACACCCACAAAAAATGCAATTGCCCAGTGAAATCATCTTGCCCCGTCAGCCAGATCAAGACCAAATGAAGATTCAAAGAGACAGAAATCACTGGGCCCCATACTGCCAACCAGACTTGTGACCGGTGACGTCACTACAGCTGGGAGATTAGGGGCCATTATTCTTACAGTCCTGATCTTGCACCCCCTTATTTCCATCTCCTTGGAGCCCTTCAGAAGTGCCTTGCTGACAAACAATTTGCAACAGATGCTGACATGAAGCAAACTGTCACCTCCTGGCTATATAGACACTTCACACGGATTTCTTGTAAGCGTTGGCGTCACAGTGGGATAAATGCTTAAATGCTAATGGTGATTACATCAACCTCTAATGTGTATCATCTGCTACCTGTGCCATGTATACATCAGAATCAAGGTCTCAGCATCACAGTGTATATTAACCCACTTTTTGAAACTCCTTTGTGCATATATAAAATTATAATTAAGCAAAACCTAGATGGAGGCAGGTGGTCACTTTCAAACTCCAGCCCCTTTACCCACAGTAGCCATTAAATGGGAAGATGTGTAGGACCCACACACAGACTGGATATGGTGACAAGGGGAAGAATCTGTGCACCAGCCAGAAATTGACCCTATCACCTGTACACAGCCTGTCACTCCATGGTCCCCGTAACACATTCACACACTTCATTTACCTCTGCCTGTCTACACCACAAACAGTGAAGAAATGTGGAGAGAACTATTACATATCTCAGCAGCACATCTCATCATGAAAAACACTTTGGTGTAGTGGCTGCTCTTCCTGCTGCATATTCAGGAATACCGGGACATAACCCTTGAGGTTAGTCGACCTCGGTGGACTAGTGGTTAGCGTGCTCGCCACTGGACCCAAGGTTCGCGGGTTCGATCCCGACCGAGGTCGATGGATTTTTAAGGATGATAAAAATCCGAGCACCACTTCCTTCGGAGGGGAAGTAAAGCCGTCGGTCCCATGTCGTAGATTTACGGCATGTAAAAGAACCTTACGGGCATGAATAAAAATGTTGCGTAAGCCAAATTGCCTCCATTTCTCATCCAAGTCTCCTGACTGCCTGCCAGATGGCTCTGGTGTGCACATCAGGATCGATAGAACACTAAGCGCGGCTAGCTGGCCGGTCACCAGCTGCCATGAATGCGCATGACTTAGTAACCTCGACAAGAGGAGGCAAGAGGAGGCCCAGGCCCATACAGGGCTGTTGAGCCAAGAATTATTATTATTATTAACCCTTGAGGTTAGCTGCCATAACATGTTTCATGGTTTCTTCACATTCGAGGTCTCTGTTCTTCCAGGATGTGGCACCACATCACTGGGTGATTGGTGCCTGATGTTTTATGACAACATAGTGGTCTCATCTTCAACGCATTCTACCCTTGAAGATGAGACCAACAGTTGTCTTGAAATGCTGGACACCAATCATCCAGTGACATGATGCCACATCCCAGAAAAACGGAGACCTCAACCGCAACACTGCAAAAGCTTAAGACTTTCATCATATTAATTAGGGGAATACTAGGTAAAGAACCTAAGAGGAGATATACTCGTAAATACACAATTCAACATCTTCCAGATATTCAACAGCAAAATAAATGAGCATGAAAATTCGCATTTAACATGACTCAATGACATTAAAACACCTACTACAAATTCATACACACTTGTATTAATTCAGACTCAATAGGTGTACAGTAACAATGGTCACCAACTGATGGTTACAAGAACAGAATCATCAGCACCATAATCAGATGTCACAAAACACATGCTCACACTGTTATTCCCAGTGCTGACATCATCTTGCACAAACGACTAATTACAAAGTTATTAATTGTAATTCCTACAGGTGGCTCCAAGAAATCAAAAATTACAAAACACTTGAGATGCATGAGCATTAAAGTTTATTCCATACATCAATACATCAGGCCCAATTAAAATAATGTATAAAATTGCAGAAATAAAGTAAGCACACAGCAAAATAAAACCAAATGTCTTGCTTAAGGCAGGGATTTATTATTGCTGGTAATCTGGAATTTAACAGGTTCAGATTCACAAACACAATTCACTCAGAGGGTAAAACAAAGCAAACCATGATTTCAATCACTGCAATGACTCCAGTTCTTGTAAAATAGAAAAGGTGTGTGTGTTTGGGGAGGATGTGCTTTCATTGGTGTGGCTGAATTTCAGCAATAGTGACTAAGTTTGTATTGCGTTCCACAAGATTAGTGAATTAAGAGTCCATTGCACCCTGCCAGTCTATATAACAGAGAAACTGAGAACCGAAGTTGAAGCAGGTTAGCTGGCATGAGCCTGGTCCTTCTTCTGAGCCTTCATCTGTTTCTGGCGCATCAGGTCAGCATCTCTGCAAACACAAAGATCAAACCTGAGAGCTGCCACTGATGGCCATTAAATGAAAACTGCCCATGAACACACAGACAATGACTTACAGTTTAAGACACAGGAACTGTCCAGTAATGATGGTTATGATGAGCTGGACATACAACACATAGGAGAAACATGGGGAAACCTCTCAGACAAAAGGCATCTGGAAAAGGCATTCAGAGACGGGGTGATAAAATATTCAGTATGGGCATACGTCGTAAGGACATGGACTGGAACAAACTGGCAAAGGTGATGCAATACAGCAGCTATACACAAAACAGTATATTGGAATTATTCACAGCATATTTTAAAACATACCACTGTAAAAAAAACACCTTAACTTTCTATGTCAGTGGCCCAATCTGAGCAGACGAGACATACTGGAAGGCTGCAAAGTCTGCCCTGACCAATGCTTAGGAAACTGGCTGTCTCTGTTAAATGATGGCACAACTATTACTATTACTATATTACATATTTGATCTCCAGCACCTACTTCCAGGAACAGTACAACCTGTACTGCACTTGGCAGAAAAGTTGAACACTGATAAGGGAATACTGGGAGATAAATGGACTATGCAGATAGAAAATAATGACTACACACACTTCCAAAATAAAACTACATAACCGTTTTCTGTCTCTTCTAGAATCTGGGGAACAACTATTGTTATTTTAAGCTTGTGCTGATGGTCTAAAAAATTACAACATTAAAATCTGATGTAAGCGTATGAAAGCAAGTCAGTTACTGACAAGTCACACAGGTACTCGTGCAATATTCCTCTTAGCAAAAAGTGATACAGTTGCCACTGTGCCATCAAGGCATAACATGAACATAACAGCAGCTTTACATAAAGAGGCAGACACCCCACCACAGACTGGACGGATCCCAGAATTAAGCTGGACTCAGTGGTGGTGAACAGGATCATCTAAATATTCCTACCAGAATATAAATCCCTAGCTCTCAGTTCAATTTTGCTCTGCACCATTCTAATCTGTACTGCCCAGCTTTCTTTCCAGATACATGCCTCTGTTTGCGCTGCTCTAATGTAAGTCCCTTGTTTGACTCCTTATTACCGGAGCCCTTTCTCTTCTCTTGCTCCTGTTGTTTCTTCTGGTTCTTCTGGCGAGCCAACTCACGTTGGTTTCCACCTGCAACAATATTTTATGTCACAAGGCAGACTACTGAGGCCAACCATGCCGTATTGTTAAGTTACATGAAATACCACAAATAAATGTAACAGAGCTGTACAAGTTCTGTGCATGAAGCAATCAGGTAATGTCAGCCACATCTAAAGCATAGAACTGTAATAGCATTCTCTACTTAAGCCCACATTCTTACACTATTTCATCACTAACACAAAGCCCACTAAAATTTAAACAGGAAGTTCTTTAAAGTTATCAACATCATTACTTAATTTGGAGTATAAAATCTATTGAAAATGCAACTTCTGTGTACGAGCAACATTTTCTGCTTATACAATCAACTGTCAAAAATACCTACCCTCAATAATTTTACACCTTCTGAGAAGACAGTTATATTCATACCAAGATACTCTGCTTGAGTAAGTATTAATCTGTACTAAATTGCGGCTGACAGAGGTATCATATGAACTTTTTCACACAGGTAACACTCCAGTATGGACTATGGCATACCTTCCACTGCCATATACTAATTTACAATTTTCGGCCTCCATTCATAACTGTTATAATACTTTATATATATATATATATATATATATATGGAAGCATCAGTCTTTCATAAACAAGGATGTTTCAAATGCACAAGTTACACAGTGCTGAATATGGTATGTTCATGAGATAAGGAGGCATGTATTTCTAAGGAGGCAGTTTTGACCTAACAGAAAATACCATGTTGCAATTTTCTTGAACATATTAAAAAGTCACAATAAAATATCAGTGTCATGAAAGTAACTTGAAAAAGCTGTCCCTGTGCACACCACATAGGCATATGTGGGAATGGAGGTATAGCATGACTAATTCTTAACCTCAGTAATAAATGGGGTGAGTAATCTGCTTCATGCCCCATCTGCCCTACCTCCAGTACCCATTAAAAATGAGGCCAGGTGAGCCCTACAGCCAGTCTCAACACTTTGCAGAGAGATAAACCTCCTGCTACATCCAACCCACAGCCTGGTCACTATACTGACTCAGCTATCCCACCTCACAACAGTAGCCTGGATGAGATTCCAATCTGGAACCTCCACAATAAAGTGGTTCCTCCATGTATATTTGACATCAACGAAAATTACCTCTGATAAAAAACATAATAAAATTACTTTTGTGACAGATGTATGTGCAGCTCTACTACCACTAACATGGTGAACACCAAGTACATCCTTCACTTCAGTAGGCCAAATGGCAACACAAGGTCTGGGCTGCTGGACTGCACCCAACCATGCAACTTCATACTTCATTGTCCACACTGTCAGGCCTCTCAAGTTTTAGTAAAGGCAAACATCAACCGTTCGCCATACCAGTTAAATTCAGTGCATCCTGACATTATCAGACCACTTAATTTAATGTCTTTCCTACCGTACATATAAAGGGTGTCACTAGAGGAAATGCCCGTTCTTTGAGAGAGATATCACTGCTTTCATATCAAAACACACAGCAGCTAAAACTTTGAAGGAGGAATGACACTCAGATTATGAAATTAAAGTTTACTCATTTAATTAAAAAAAAAAAAACTGGGAATAAAGATATGAATCACATCCAAACACAGTACCACATACTTAAAGCACTTTAATAGTGCAGCTGCCATACACAATGGCAGAGCACAGATTAAATTTCATAATAACTTTGGGCATTCTCTACTAGATCTGAAGTAGAAAACAAAAACACAGAAAAGTCACATTTTCACATATACTAGGAGTGTGGAATAAATGGTTAAGAGCGTGGTGCAAGAAAATGACAATGATGTCAGTGGTTATTGTAAGATTGGAAGTGAACATCTCTTTTACTGAGGATTCAAGTCTTCTGGGATGTGACGCTGTGTCACTGGGTGCGTGGTTCCCAGTGTTTCAAATAGTTTTAATCTTCAATGTTCAAGCAGCCCAAAATGCGCCACTCTTCTTCAACCCTTCAAGATGAAGACATCACATTTCTTTGAAATGCCAGGATCTACTCACCCAATAACACCGTGTCAATCCCAGCAGAACTGAATCCTAAGCAACACCACTTAACACTACTTCTGAGAACCTCAATCTTGCATCTCTTTTACCGTTTCAACAGTCTGTACAGACAGAAACATATTACATGACATAATAATCCAATCCATGTAGCAGTCCAAAACTGTCATATAAATACAAGGTCAAAGATTCATATAAAAATTAGGAGGTATTAAACAATGAAAGTGTGTAAAGGCCAACCACAACTGCTTGTTAGACAAATTATTTTTAATGTCTAAATTATGCTACACATTTGACCTTAATACTTTAACAAGCCATTATCGGGAGTATTAGAAAACAGAGGTACCATATTTTCTAATGCAGTATTGCAGGATAATAGTTTAAAAACATCAGATCTCAATTCCTCTCTTAACCAATATTGTAACCTCAATTTTATTTGTTTTCCTCTTACATATATTTGTTACCAGTGCCTGATGATGGCTTATTACAGTACTAACCTAAAACATGAAGCATACTCTAGACAAGAAACAAAATTTGTCTGAAGAACAGATGTGGTTGGTAAACAATTGTTTCACTCTTCAAAACTTGGGGATGTCCTACCTTAAGATTAGGAGGTACTATTTTCAGGATAAACATCACAGTATTTAATTATATTGGCATATCAAAAATGTTAAAGTGGTAATTTAAAGTCATATTTACAGGGCCTTACTTTGTCAAGGCCAATACCAGTCTTCATTTGTGCAGCCTCAGTTGACAAGACTTTACAGGTAGCTCTCACATTATCACACTGTACAGTGTTGGCTGATTTGTGAAGACTGAATTGAAAAAGACATGGAAGTGATTGTGACTTAGTATCAAGTATTATCACTGCATTTGCCTGCAGGGAATTGAGAAAATTATAAGGAAACTGTCAGGATACTGGGTTTCTGGATAAAAGTTTGAACCCCAGGCCTCCCAAACACAAACCATGAGTGCTATCCACACAATCATGACTTCCAAAATGATGACTCATGGAAACTAACACGTCTAACGCATAGCAAAACATGTATTTTGTGAACAGATACATGCAGAGTTCCAGCCATCTTTTGGACTACTTTCCATTGGGCTGCTCTGTATAAATCAAGAAAGAAAACCATACGTGATTTCAGACTTCCACCATGGTGTAAATGAGATCTGCACTCTTTTGGGATTTTTACACAGCACAGAATGGTAGTTTCTTATGGACGTTTCAGGACAACCTATCATCCCATCTTCAAAGGTCAAGCAGTCCAAGAAGAAAACCATATATTTAAAATGATGCAGCTTCCTCTTCTGTCATCATGTTGGCTATCAGAAAGACTTTCTAGCAGTCACAAATAAAACCAGACTAAAACAGCATACACACTTGCTTTTCTGTTTTTGTGTATGTTAGTTATGACTTGGGTAACAAAATGTGGACAAGTTGGCAGCAGTTACAAAGAGAAACAAAAGATGGTAGAAAGACATAGCACTAGAAGGCACACTTGAGTCATCAGCATTGTAATAAGTTTAATATCTTAGTATGTATGTAATCTGTGTATCTGGTATTAAATTGGTTTATAAACTGCTTCTTTGAGGTTGTTTTCATATGCAAAAAACACTGCACATATGCAGAAATTGTTGTCCCAACAGACTTTATTTTCAACAATTTCCCACTTAAATGTCAATGGACTTAAAACAATGGCTTCTAAACAACACGTGAATTATAACAAAAACTGACATTTTATACATCACTTCATCCTTTAACCTTGAGGGCTATTTAAATGCAGTTCGAAATTCTGAATCATTGTATAAGTGCCATTATAACAAAAATTTGACCTCTTTATCCTTACTCAAATTACACAATTTCATAGACATTTTTGTCTAACAAGTTTAACAAATCCTACTTTAAACTGTACTCATTGTGCTTAAAGTATATATAGTCTTATTTACAACTACAAAGTGAAATGACTCACTGTCTAGAACATCTAAAATGATGTCTGGTAAGTTCCATTTCTGTACAAATTATATTACACTTCTTCATGACACTAAATTCTCTATGCAAGCAACAACCATAACCTACAAATTCGAACATTCTAGAACCAATGCAAGCTGGGCTACGGCAGTATTATGCATCCATGTCAGTTCTCTCCACTCCATTCATATACCCCCACATCTACAGAACGTTACTTTCTCGCAGGAATGTGCTGACAGCGTTAAGTAATCAACACAAAGACCTTCAAAAATACTTTCACTCCCTTCCAGAAAAATACCTACCACAATCTATCACCAACGTAATTCTGAATAAATGCCTCGTAACTGAAATAATTAACAGTTTAATACGCGTATCGCTTCCTCTACTGTAACGCTGAATGTTATTTGCCTCCACCCAGCCATTCCGGTACGCAATTTACACGCTCCTATAGTTTATTATACTTTGTGGCTACAGTACAGTAGCCGTATCAGTTGGACTAATTACCATGTTCCACTGTTCTCTAATTCCTTACAGTATGCTATTACACGGTAGATACATTATTATACAATTATGTATTGGTATGCAAAGCCCCGCATACTCATATCATCTAGGCATACAATATTCTACCTGTGGTTTCACTTTTACTAGTCCATTTACTTACGAGTCATTTTGGTGGATTTGTCTTGGTCTCCGATACTCAAGCACTAAAATTTCCTACCAAATCGGGCCCCGAGACTACTCCACTCCCTCTCTCTCGCGACAATTTCTTCGACAACCTAACTAATATCCTTCTTGTGCCTTGTCCTGACCTAACGTCAGTCGCACACTTATATTCTTTTATCTGTGTTTACAATGACACCACTCTCATGGATTATCTATCTGACTGGTGTGTTACGAGCGCGATATATGATCCGTGGTGAATACATGTCAGACAAATAATCGCTGTTTAGTGCGAGAATTATTTCAAAAACAAATGAGTGAACTGTGTGGGAAAACCGCAGGTATGGATCAGAGAATGTCCATTTCCTTGCACTGTGCCAGGTGTTACAGACGATACATTCTGAAGATAATGGATTTTAAATGGTTACGCGAGTGGTACTACTACTACTGCCCCACAGTGTGTACTCATGTAAGGAACGGACTGAATATTTATGCTAGGTGTAGATTAGTGTCAGTCTTCAAACGCGTAATTAAACCATATTTACAGCTGAACTGTATCCGCTAGGAAGGGAGCTATCGAGCAAGAACGAGAATTTACAAGCTCATACCACTTTAACCAACAAATGCTCTCTTATTACACCTTATGTTATGTTATACAATACAGTCACAGTGAACTAGCCCGACATGTTTCGATCCCTTGTTCGGATCATCATCAGGGACTTTTACATTATAAATTACACAATTACAAATTAACAATTAAGGTACATATTAAAAGTGTAAGGTTAAAATTGTAGGCTATCTGTTGGTTCCTGGGTCCACTGTATATCGGAAATTGCCTGTTTACATGCGGAAGGCTAAGGCAGTACTCACAAGCTGTAAACTTTTGTATCGGCGCGGTTCTAAAAAGTAATTACCGCATCTCTCCATTTCAAAATATTGCTTTGAACGGTGGAAATGATTACAAGTGGACATACGTCAGCTATCCTTCCTCTACATGCAGAAGCACCAACAAGAGGGTACACTTATAAAAGAACAAAGTCCAAGTGATGAAAATCCACTCTTTAGGATCATTATCCCTACACACCCCAATGCACATGAGCAACAAGACACTGACACAACCAACACGTCCACAAACTAAACACTCAGTCACAGCCACGCAACAAGACACACAGTTTTGATTCTTTTTTTCTTCCCATTCATTTATATTTTTTAAATTTCTTCTAGTGGTTTATTTGTATTTCATTTATCTAGCTTTACTGTATCCTTATTTTTCCTCCTCCAAGTTATTCTATTCCTTATGTTTTCAAACTGTCTTGGCTGTTTGCTTTCTCGGTCCCCCCAGCAGCTATATGTTGGTTGTATCCACCCCTCTCATCCTATTGGCTGTCATCACATCACACATTTCGCTACCCTGCTGTGCTTTCCAGTTTCTGTTATAGGCTTTCTTTCCTACTCAGAATCTTGACCCATGAGGATGCGACTGATACATTGTCCCAAAACGTCGGTAAATAATTACCACACGATGCCGTGTAATAACCCAGATGACCACAGATTTCATCAACATCGCAGCGGAAGCCTGAAATCAAGATTAGAGTGGATTTGTCTGGTGCAGTATAGGGACCAGTGGTAGGGTATTATGAACATGATAATGAACCTTCATGTTCCTTAAAATGCACAGAATTTGAGTAGCTGAGCAACTATCAGTTTCACAAGAGGGACTCTGCTCCATGGAGTCAGTTACCAAGTAACCTCTCAATGGCTGAGCAGATGAACTTTAACTTCATAAATGTTGCATGTCAATAGCCATCTCGCAGTCAACATGACAGTTCTGAACCATTCAATTCTACCAGTAATGAGACACACAGAAAATAAGAGATATTTCATTTGTAACCATGTTCATAAAAGCCTGTCACTGCACCCTACAAACCAGTTCAATTGATTCACACCAAATTACATGGAGCAGTCCTTCTTGAGAAGCTAACAGGCACTCATTCAAAACATTACCGTCTTTTATGGAAGTTCATTATGAAGGTTCATTACTGTGTTCATTGCTTCAAAACTTCACAACCTTTCTCATTCGTTCACTTTAATACTATGCTGCCATCAATACCCAGGTCACCCAGGTTCTGCTGCTTATAAGGTCTCTGAAACAGAGCTTTTTGTGCATTTGGGCCCCAATGCATGCTATATGCCCCATTCCATCCATATTGATCCGATCACATTAATACTTATGCACACTACAAATAACATTTTCCCTTAGGTTCATTTTATAAGTACAGTGGTGCCTCACAATTCAACACTAATCCGTCGCCGAAGTAATGTCGAAATGCGAAACTGTCGAATTGCGGGACAATATTTCCCATATAAGTCTATTGAAAATAGATTAATTCGTTGTCGGACCCCCCAAGGGGAGAGAAATACACCATAATGGATTATTTACTTTACTATACTAACACACTAAATTACGAAATACACTATTATAGTCACAACACAACAGTTTATTGAGCCTTAGATTTTGGAAGGGGGTCTTCTTTATCCTGTTCTACCTCTTCTCATCTCCTCTTCTCCTCCCCATGTCTGAGAACACTATGAATGTCTGTTCTACCTTTGAATCTATGAAACCATCCTCGGCTTGCTTTGAATTCCTCAGTTTTATTTGAGGTAGATCCTGGAGTTTTCTTCTGCAATTCTTCAAAAATTAACCTAGCCTTCTCACAGATCATTGTTTGAGTTGCTGGATCTCCCTTCATCTGTCTTTCTTTAATCCAGGTAATAAGCAGCTTTTCCATCTCTTCATTGATCGAAGATCTATTCTTGTCAGAAATCTTCATTGCTCCAACAGACACCCTAGCACTCATAATCTTCTCTCTCTGTTGCCAAAAAGTTGCCACAGTTGACCTAGGAACGCCATACTCTTGAGCTACACTTGTAATTGTGCTACCTTTTTGCACTTTATCTACAATTTCTTTCTTCTTCTCTATGCTCAACCAAGTGTGTATTTTCTGTTCACTTCTGTTTTTACTCATTCTTAATGGTGTAGGGTATGAAAAATGCAGAATTGAAAATTAGCACAAACAACACGAGCAAACACCAACGCACTTCAATAAGAACTGACAAATAACAAATGACAACGCACAATTCTATGCATGCGCATGCGCCGGCTGGCGCAACTCAACTGTCGAATTGCGAGACGTCGAATTGCGAGGCACCACTGTATTCTCAAATATCACACATCTTGAATCATGAGAAGAACTGGTCATAATACAATATGTTTAAACACTTTGCAAGAACAAACAAACATGTTCTATTTAAAACTAGTGTCATATTCACTTTGCAAGCAAGTTGACAACCAAGCCTTTGGTTTTCCAGGATATGCTTTCATGTACTTTTGTAGACGGTAATTGATATTTTGGAGGAACCTGCTGCCTCCATCATAATGGTATGAAAAGTAAGATGTTGGTGGATATGTATCAAACTTAGCAGTGTCACAACCCAGAAGACTGTAATCTTGACAGTTATTGCCATAACCTCAAATCTCACAAGGCAGCTGAAATTGTTAGTTGTCTTCTGACTACTACAAAGAGTGGTTTACTGATATCTGCAACCCACTCATTCCATGACACAGAACATTCCTTCTGCATGTGATGGCTATGAAATCAAAAAATTCAATGCTTTCATGATGCCCAAGAGGTTTTCAACATGGCCACAAGTTATCTCCAAACTGACTCATTCCTTCCAGATTTCCTTGTATACATTTCATTCACCCCCCACCAACACACATTACTTGGCCTGGCCATCTCACCCTTCATGATGTTTAACTGCAGATTCAGAAACAACAAATGTTTTTTTTTTTACAAGAGTCTATGTGCTTTTGACCTAAGGAAAAGTCAGTTTTTGTAAGTATCAATGATTCTTTTTATTTGACTGTAGTGATGGGAAACATAACATACACTTTGGAAAACCAAGTACTGCATATTTCTTACAAAACTTCTGGACCATGGAATCACACTAAATTAGACAACACATTAATCACAACTGTGTAATATTCACAGCAGTTTGTTCGTCTGTAACAGACTGACAGGAAAGATGAGGTCATCCTTGTGCATTCACCGCAATGGGCATAAATGTTGCTCGGTCTTCATTACTTTACATGCAGTCCTCCCACTACACTTCTATGAACCAAACACAGTCTTACAACAAATCTATTAAACAGTGTGTTGGCATTACTGTCTGCAGTATTGCTTCATGGAAGATAAAAAGTCTAAGCAACACTTCACTCCACTCATCTACAGCTCCTCCTTGTTGGGCTTTCCTTTGCGATCCCAGCCCTTCAATTCATTTGTAGCATGCTTTGCTATATATTTAATGAAGTCGTCAACCTCACGGCCACCCTGCAACAACACAACAGACTGTTTAAAAATACCTTGCAACCAGAAGAGATTGTGATTACACATTTGCTGTCACAACCTTGTTAAGAATCCTTATTCTGAGTAATGTTGTGACAGGAAATGAGGCAGTGCAGGAAATATTGCAGAAATGAAGATCACAGTGGCTTAGCCACACTAGGCAAATAAGCAACATCATATATACTGAAAGACAGAACAAGCTGGAGTGACCTGGTAAAGAGGAACACAAAACAGGAACAGAATGGAGATAAAAACAAGAAGAAAAGCTGTACAAAAAACAAAGACAGAGAAAAAATTAAGTGAAACAGATTTGCAAATAATCAGGTCACAGGTAAAATATAAATGATATTTCTAGTTCAAAAAATCCATTGTGCAAGTAGTACATAATGGACATATCTAACATAACACAATGTAGAAGCTCATACACATTGCAGTTACTTGACAAAACACTATGCAGTTTTCACTGAAGTTGCAATTATTCTGACAAAATGTTTATTCTCATTATCAAGTAATTTTCTTACCACATCAGCAGTTTCCTGTCACTTCCATCCAGCAATCCAACATCCGTTGATCAATGCGGGCAGTTCATTCCCACTTTCTTTTTGCCTTCAGTCTAACTGTCCTTCACAATACATACTAGCTCACACACTACAAACCACTACAGCAATTCTTTTAATTTCCCCCTTCCATCCCATTCCCCTAAACTCAGAAATCCACACATGAAACATCACCTCTGCCCGGGTCACTTCAAGAAAAAAAAAAAAAAAATGCAGTGTGTCACAAGCAACAGTGTGATGTACTGAACAACACTTTTTGGGGACAGAATCTTCTATTATGTCTTGTCACATGTTCACCATGCTGCTGTTATACTGTACAAGCCTAAGTGACAGAAGGGGGACACTTTATTTTAGGCAACATATTTGTAACAAATACCTACTTACTATCCACGGTTCTGTAATGTCATCATAAGTCTAACGCAAAATTAGAAAAGGACTTTCGTTTATCAAATAAAACTTCAATTAAGATAGCTGCAAATGTAACAGAACAACCAGATATCACTTCAATATATGTGTACAATAAACCTGCTCAGTATCTGCCATACTGTTGAGCATGACTAATATGACAAATATGAAAGTTTTTCTGCCTTCTGTGGGAATTCTATGTTTTAAAATAGAAAATATAGCTCATCCTTCTATGCATCAGTAAAACTAAATGATGTCTATAGACTTCTATGACACTTTTAAGGATACACAAAATCAAGAGAAGTACCCCTTAATGGGAATGTGTGTAAAGTTATGTGCATTTGCAGATGCAATCGTATAGTCAAGTGCATTGAGTTTCAGTGGACACACCTGAATGAGAAACACTACACTGCATGTGACTCTTGTCATGCTACTGTATTAGATGCTTCAAACAGTTGAGCAACTTTGTTCACATTTAATCAGAAAACACTTCAACCTGAATTAATGATACAAAGATACAGTTCACAGGCTAAATACCAATATATACCAATCTTCATGGTGTCACATCTCAGAAGGCTTGAATCTTCATGCAATTAGTATTTCTGCTGTCAAATTACAACCTCCTTTGCCTAATGTAAAATAAGCAGCATGGCCAACACAGCATCTCTACCCCATATTCTTGCATCCTACACAGCTTCGTCATTTCACGGATTTGAATGTCTGATTTTAGGACATATACTTATAGACTGTAAATGATATTTATTAACTTCAAATGAAACAAGGTGACTGTAATAAACTGGAAGAGGTTGATATGGGAACTATCATGGTCCATCACAACACAATTTCTGCATTCATCCAAGAAACCATGAAAATTCTCACCGAGGACAGCCAGTGCCCAGACATTACACATGCCTGACATGGCATTGGTGTCAATGTGTTCAGATCCTGCTTCTGGTTCAACCAAAAGTACAGTAAAACCCCGATTTAATGTTCCCGCATTTAGTGAAATCCCGGATTTTGTGATGATTTTTTCATGTCCCGACAATAGCTCCATATAAACAATGTACCTCCATTTAATGAAAACCTCGATTTAGTGAAATATATTTTAATCCCCCAGTAATTCATTAAATAGGGGTTTTACTGTACGTACACAATGACTGCCACTCACCTCGTATCGAACTGGAGAATCTTTAGCATCTTTTGGAGCCCAATATAGAGTTGGAAATCCTCGAACCTCATACACACCAGACACATCATTGCTTGTGGCATCCATTTTGACAATTGCAATATCCTCATCTCTGAGCTGTAACAGACACAATGTACAATTAAGCAGTCTGCCAAAATAACTGAAAATTTTTCTACATTAATGACTCATCCCACTACTGACAGTTAATGTATAGGTGGAGACACGAACACCAATTTACAATCAAACCTACTTACATTCCTGACACATACATTTTATCACAATTGCTTACCATTCTTTTCAATCCCATTAATTTTCCTACACCTTCGATGCTTTCAGTTCCTGCAAAATGCTTGCCATTTCACGTGAATTTCCCAGGTTTTGTACCAATCTTTCTGAATGGTCAATCTTTCCTTTCATCCACTGGCTAATCTGATAAGTCACCATTTTGCAAGGATCATTTTAGCTTTTGATGTGTGGCTGTTTTCAAGTTACCCATTACTAGTACTGTATTATTTAATCTGATAAATGGGTCTGCTGCCTGCACTACAGTTGTTTCTGTTTGAAGTTCTGTGTTTAACCAGCATGATAGCAATACAACAAGAATGAAAAAATGTTTCTGTACAGCAGAAACTCAAAATACTATGGGATGTTGAGAAACTCATGTGAACGTATATTTTCTCGTCATAAGAACTTGGAATATCAATAATAACTACACATGACGACAAAAACCATAAAGAAGTAAACATATTGCTCATGTTTACTTGTATCACAATATTGCATATTTTCAGTTGCTGGACAGTATGTTATAAAAACATTCGTTCATTGCTTAGTAGTTTATATGGGTTATTTTCTCACCATTCAAAATAAGGGCTTAGATAAGGGTACATAAAAAGTCACAATTTTGCATTTCCTGCAATTTGCATCATATTTCATCAATTCCATGAAAAGAATAAATGAGGGATTCCAGTGTACTTCAAATTTAGTGTATGGTACATATTTGTATAGATCAGTGGCTCCAGAAAGGTAGTATACCACAGAACCTTACCTTCAATACTCATAATGCGTCAATTCCACTCGAACACTTACACAAATCATATCTTGTCCTAACAAACAAGAATGTGATGTAGCAGAGAGACTTTGCCCAGGCATTCTTTACTTTCTAAATGTTATACGGCTTTACAGTACACACATAAACGTAATTTCATTTATACCCGTAAGATACGTATGGCCTTCCCTGCAGTCATTTTCATGAAACTCCCAAATGTTCCAACAGCATTATGTGCAGATCTGTTATACCAAGTTTTACCCAAATCAGACATACAAATGTGGAAAGTATGGACAGAAATTCATTTATGTCTGTAGGTAAAGTATAGCTTTCAATGCACCTCTTTTCATGAAACTCATAGGCACTCAATAAATGTTTGTGGCATCTCTTGTACCCAATTTTATCCAAATCAGACAAAAATGTAAAAGATATGGGCAAAATTTCAGTTACACCAATAAGTTATGTATGACTGCCACTGAGCAGATTTTCATTAAAGTCACACTTCCTGACAAAGTTTTGTAGAACTTCTATACCGAATTTCATGAAAAGGGCTTAACTGCTGATACCAGGTCACAGGCGGATGGACAGATGTGGTCTCCACATAAGATATTCTCTTCTTTACTTCAATAAAGGGTATCTAAAAGGCATGTTTTAACTATATATATGTGAAGCCACCAATCTAAGCTCAGTGAAGAAACATCCATGCAAAACAGTGATATTAAAGAAATCAAGTGTGGATGTGTGGACTCCATCTGGCTCACGACACTGCCCAATGGTATGCTCTTGTGAACACAGTAATAAACCTTTTAGTTTCACAAAGGCAGGAAATTTCTTCAGTAGCTGATGAAGTATTCGCCTTCTCACGGATGCTGCTCCGAGAAGTTTGTGAGTTAGTTAAGTACCCACATTTCAAACAACTGCTTGGCAACAATGCCTGAAAATACTGGCACACAAAAAATTAGACTGCCTTCATGGCATGTGTAGGGGCAACTTTAAAGTATCTACTGTACATGTTACATCACATCAAGCACCAAGATAAATATATGTGAACAGGAATCAGGAAGGAAGCCGTTCGGGCCAGTTTCTTGGAAAATATCTCATTACCTCTCCACAATAAACTTGGGAGGGGGGACCCAGCTGTAAAGACAGGGGCAACGATATGAACCGCAAACACCCTGAATAGGAGGACTATGAAGTTCAGTGGGTACAAATTACATGCTACCAATATGCTTTCCCAAAGGAAGATCCCTGACACCGATGGCTTGAAACTTAATTGCTGCAAAATAGATTAAGTTCATGTAAACACATACCTTCTCCCCAAGCTCATCATACACTGGGGCAAGTTTCTTGCAGTGACCACACCAGGGTGCATAGAATTCAATTAATGTGTCTTTTCCATTATTAGTCACAACTTCATCGAAGTTCTTGGCTACAGCAACTGTCACTGGTCCACTGTTGTCCTCTGGAATTGGCTCAGATTTGAGATATGGTTCCAGCTTTCCTCCTTGCACGCCCTTAACAAACTGCTCCAAAGCCTCTATTGAGAACTCATCCTTCATCACATACTTCTGGTTCTTAGCATCACGTGCAAACACAACTGGCTTGTCTCCCTTGACATAGTCATACCCATACTCATTCAGCTCATGCTGGAAATCATCTTTTGCACTAACAGCAAATGTGAAGCTGTCAGCAAAGTTCTTGGCCACCTTCAGGATACGATTCCGCCAGTAGTTGGTTCCCTTGGCATTCTTTACATAATCTACATTGTAGTATGCAATAATATGGGGTGCTTTAAAATCATTGGCATTGTCTCTCTGCCGGTGACCCACCAAACCATGACTGGAAAATAGGTTTTAAACATACAAATTAGTATTAAACATCACTTACATGGTTTCCCTAACTGCTCAAGAAATGCCCTGTTGTTATAGAACCTTAAGGTCATCACAGCTAAGCAAAATAAAGCACGTTAAACTGCACTGGAACAGTGAAATGCATTTTGTCAGCAACTAATCACTGCTAGCTGTGTGGCACTCATTACTGCATTTAAACACTGACCCACAGGTGACAACAGAATGATGTATGGGTAAAAGCATAACAAAGCCTGGTACATACAAATAATATAAAAGACATGACAACTGACTGGGCATGTGTTGAAAGGCCAAGACCACTGAACTGAAATACCCTACAGAGCATTGGGTGCCAGGCACAAGCATTGAATGCGTGCAAAGTGGCAGCAGTGGCTGTGCTGAAGGAGGAGGGAGACAACTACTCAGTTGGGTCCCTTAGATACAACTCGGTCTAAGATACCCAACTGAGTAGGTGTCTCCCTCCCCCTTTACCTGAGGACGGAAGCAGATCCAGCTTCCGAAACGTTGTGATTTTAGATTTCTGGACGATGGACAAAGTCCAGAAACCAATTAGTTCTCAATGTTACATACCGTCGTCAGAACCTTTTAGAATTCATTTCAATAAATGTTTATATGTCAAATTTGTTATGATAATAATTAAAATAACTAAAATAGGATTCATACATTATGCTTCTGTATTTAAGTGTAGTAGAAGAATGTGCTGTATAAAGTCCATGGAACATCACCTTGTTGGGTCTTGTTTACGCTTGTTTCTCTGTGTGTCATAATTTACTGTCTTGGATTGTTGGTTAACTATGTTGAATACCTATGTTATTTATATGAATTGTTGAATCTGGTGCACCAATGTACTATCTGTCATCACTGTTCAGGAGATATAGACATAACCTATACAAACTATTAGCCCTGCATTCACCTGAAGACACTGATGAAAACCATGAAACCTGTTCCACCTTGGACTTGAGTTGGGTAACCCTCTCCCTGCCCCAATCCAAAACAAAGAAGACAACATTCCTTGGAAATGTTGATAACTGTCTACAAGACTTACACAGCCCATAACCCAGATTACAATTCAGAAAGAAAAGCTTGTGTCTACTCTACTGCAACTTGCAGAACCATGAAAACTGGTTCTATGTAACTCAATACTCCATTTCAAGATACATACTAGTTCTTGTTGATCCAAGATTCAATATCTTCCTTCTTGCCAGAACCCTCATATTTAACTGAGTTTGGTTCAAACTTGTTATGCAGGTGTTTTGGTCGGAACAGTAGAATGGCATCCCTGAAATAAAGAACAGGCCTTCTGTTCAAGCACTATTTTGTCACATTTTAACCTTTATCATGCCCGTCAAAACTGCAATTGCTCAGCACCAGCCTATATATACTGTCATGTAACAAACATACATATAAAACACTGTCCCTCATATTATGTACCAGAAATGGCCCCAGCATATGGCAGGTCTATAACATATTCATGTGCAAATCTACTGGGTCTCTATCAGCGACTTCCACTCATAACCCATCAACTGATCCATTTGTATACCTTAGAGTCACAGATGGATATTACGAAACCACAATTTCATTAAATATTCGCACCAGGAATTTGATAAGTTCTTAAGAGACAGCTTGACATGTTATTGGCAAAGCACAGGTATCTCTTAACTGGTGCTACTGTTAAGTAACTCAGATTTTCATGTGGTTTCCATGGAAACAAAATGTAGCACTCTAAATTAAAACTCAAGCCCTATTATAATCATGGCAAAGAAATGTGAAAGTTACTTCACTTGTTCACATACCAAACTCATGATATTAGATTATGTATACAAAACATCATATACTGTCCAACATCCACGGCAAAAAAAAGGGGGGGGGGGGCAAGAGAGAATATTAATGAATACAAGCGCATGAAAATGTTTCCACTCTTCACTGATAAGCAAATACCTGGGTTCATGAAGCAATGATGATAATGGTCCTTAACAAAAAAAGGATGTGCTTTTCAGGCAAAGATCTCACTTCAGACCAACTACCTCTAAGCTTTCAATCAGTGTCCAGGAACACACAAGCAGATTTATTCATTTTGACTGCTACAATGTTGAACTAACAAAAATCGAATAAAATGCTGGTAACTTACTTTTCTCCTTCTTTCTCTAGCACTGCTTTTGTTGTGGTGTGGCCAAAATGAACTTTCTCACGCAATTTGTCAGCAAGTTTCAAGAAAGCACCTTTCAGATCTGTCTCCTTCTCAAAGAAGCCTACTACTGCAACATCATCTTTGCTTGTGAAGTCCTCAAAGGCAGCAACAGAAGTCAGTTCTTGGGAGCTGGGACCCACCTGTGCCTTCATGTATTTCACAAGGCCAGCTGCAAAACACCATTACCTGAATTTTACAAACTTTCACACATGGCTGTTTAA
Source organism: Reticulitermes speratus (assembly GCA_021186555.1). NCBI lineage: Eukaryota > Metazoa > Arthropoda > Insecta > Blattodea > Rhinotermitidae > Reticulitermes > Reticulitermes speratus. The sequence continues at coordinate 2,345,714 of JAJKFL010000004.1, forward strand.
TTTAATATATTTCATGACACTGTCAGAAGTTCAAAGTGTACAGAGTGATTACACTTGATGTGGAAGATTTCATACATTCACTGGTAAGGAAGTAATAACCACACAAAAATTAACACATCACTGTAAAGAGCAACTCAAAAAGATTTTTTCATACTCTATTGAAGTTCAAAAGGTGTTCCATTTGTTGCCCAGCACACACCAGGATGACCATCATGACAAACACTTGGTAATAAAGGCTGTTTCAATTTTTGCAACTGCTGTTAGTATTTGACCTTTCAAGTTGTTTGAGGCTGCAGGCAATGGCAGAATGTAAACCTAATCTTTACAGAGTCCCACAGGAAAAGTCTAGTTTGGGGGGGGGGGGGGGGGGGGCGATCTGGAAATATTGGGGAGGCCAGGACTGTCATGTTGAAAAGCATTTGGTTTGTCTTCAAGTATCTGGGGCATTAACCACAACTCAATCATATCACCGGAGCTGATAATTCTGTTAACCGTTTCTCCTAGATGAAGAGAGTCTGTACACTCTATTACAATTCTGAAAATTGTAATGTTTGGACTATCCCTTACATGTTCCACCATGGCATGAGGATTTTCACTTCCTCATACACAGATGTTATGCATGTTAACCTTCCCACAAAGATGTAATGTTCCTTTACTGCTGATGCAGAATCTGACGAGAATGTTTCATCTTCCACAATGCAATCCATATTCACACAAGATTCACAACATACCACAACTCTGTCACTTGGTGTTGTGTACTGAAACATTTGCAGTCAGTAAGGGTGGAGAGCAAGACATTTCCACAGACCTTACCATACACTTGTCTGTGGTACATTCAACATGTAGCTGGCCTGACATGCTCACTTCCATGGACTTTGCAGATAAGCCTGCTGAACACAATTGTTTCCACACTCACACTTGGTCAGCCTGAACTTTCTGCTTACAGACGCAATACGTGCTCACAAATTTTTCATACCACTTTATGATCAAATTCATGGCTGGAGGTTCCTTTTTAAAACTGTTTTCTTAATTTCTGCTGAACAGTTATCACAGATTCTGTTGAATGAAACTCCAGCACACAAAATGCTTTTCCGACCTGAATCACCATTACATCTGAGTTGTATTCTAGTGGCAAGAGTTAAAATTACTTTTTACATATGCATGCAAAAAAATAATTTATAAGTTGCTCTTGACAATGATGTGCATTTAATTTTTGTGTGCATATTACTTTCTTACCAATAAATTTATGTAATCGCTCACATCATTTGTAATCACTCTGTATAACATCAAGTGGTTCGATGATTAGTGAATTATGAACTGGAAAGGATGTGGAAGGAAGTGGTCATGTATGCGGTACTATCAAGAGATTTGCCTCAAATGACTAATAAAAACCCCTCCCTCGGGGGCATCAGCTTTTGAAGGTTTATATTAAACCAGGCAAGGAGGATTGCTGGGGGCTATGCTGGCGGCGGCATAGCTACTGGAAGGGTCACCCAAGTCGGACACGTCTCAGCAGAGCAGCCAGATAAAAAATGCCCTACGAGGGGGTAGGGAAGACTCCTTAGGAGGTTGCCAACCTCCCTAAGGATCACACCCCAAAATCAAAGCCAGGTCCTCCAGGTTGGGGAGTTAGGCATGAGGCTGAAAACCTCATCCTGGAAAAATGATAATGCTCAGACGCCCAAAGAAAGATGCCAGAATGATTATAGGAAAAGACCTTGCAAATGAGGAAAGTGAATCTGGTTATGTGGAACATTTTAAGCTTAAAAAGAATTGGAGCATTTAAAAAGTTAAAAGATGAACTACATATAAATAAATTTTCTACAGCAGCAGTAGAGGAGGTCAGATGGTGTGGGAGTGAAATTTTTGATTCTGGTGACTTTACAATATGCTACAGTGGAAATAAAGAGCAGTTGCTGTTTAGAACAGGATTTATAATTCATAAAAATGATACACACCTTACCATGGATTTTAACCCAGAAAGTGATAGGCTGTGCTCAATGAGTGAAAGAGAGTTTTTTTAATACAACGATAATATGCATACATGCCCCAGCTGAAGAGGATGTAGGGTAGGAACAGAAGGATGCATTTTATGATGACCTGGAAACACTGTATTTAAAAGCTCCAAAACATGATATAAAGATAGTCATGAAGATTTTAATGTGAAAAGTGGTCAAAGAACAAGGTTATGTACCAAATGTCAGAAAATATAACCTGCATAAGACAAATGACACTGGATGGAGTATGCTAGATTTTGCAATGGCTAAGAGCATGGAATGTTCCAACATAAAAGTATTCATCTACAGACGTGAAGACTGCCAGATGGTTCATCTGTTAATCAGATTTATCTTGTTATGATTGATTCTTATCATGCCACTGACATTACTGATATTCAATCATGCAGAGGAGGCCACTGTGATAGCGATTACTATACAGTGAAAGTGAAATTATGACAAATGATTGCAGCCATTGGAAAGATAAAAGCACCGAGCTATATTAAATATAACATTGACAAATTAAAAAATGTGTTCACTACATGGGAATATAAGAAGGAGATAGAAGAAATTTAGAAAATTTGGATATTGAAGAACAGACGTTAGAGACCACATGGATGGATACTAAACAGATGATATGTAAAGCAGTACAGAATGCCCTAAGATTTTATCCCAAGAGGATAAGAAATTAATGGTTTCATGATGAGTGTAGGGATGCCCTAGAAGAATGTATGAAAATGCTGCAAATAAAAACCACAGCTAACATACAAGGGTACAAAAAGAAGCAAAATTAATCTGCAAGAGGAAGAAGCAACATGTAGAGCAGGAATTAGAGGAATTACAAGAAAGATTAAAAAATGACATAAATTTTATGAAGGAATATGCAAAATTTTGGAGGGCTTTCAACCAAGAACCTCCCCTTGTAAAAATAAACATGAAGTCATAGTAGAAGATGAGAAATATATACAAGACGTGTGGGCAGATTACTCCAAAGAATTGCTTAATCCTCCAGGTAAGGGAATTATACCAGAAGAAAAGGTCTATTTTGGGCCAGAGCAGGATATTAGAGCTCCTTCCGAACAAGAAGTCTCAGCTATCATAAGAAAGAAGAATCATAGGGCACCAGGTGAAGATTCAATATCAGCAGAGTCAGTTACAGGTGGAGGCAGGATGTTGTGGAGAAAGATCCATATACTGAAGGACAAAGTGTTGAGGGAAGAATGCCAGAAGGAGGAGGAGGAGAAGAAGACTAATAAAAACCATGAAGAATCACAATCAGAATAGCTGCTACAAAGGCCAAAATCTGAACTCAGGAGATCCAAATACAATAAGGGAGCACTACCCACCTGACTACAATGACTGGTTGGTTCTTTATCGTTGATGTATTATCAACTGCTCAGATATTTGGAAGTTCATGAACTCAGACGACAATGATTAGTAATGTGGAAAGGGATGTCTGGATTTTAAATTATACTTTATCAACTGCATTGATTATTATTCACCATTTGTATGAAGGGACAAGGAAAACCCATGGAAATTCTGAGTGAAGACAGAAAATCTCTGGACCAAGATACAAAGCCATATCCTATTTCAACGTAACAGTGTAGCATTTGCCTGCCAGACTTTAAGAGGACCTTACAAGCTTCAGTGAACCCTGTCAGTGCCCTGGGTAAAGACTAGACGTTGGATTCGGCCATTACGACCAACTGCATGACATCTCACATAAATTAGTGACTGCAGGTACTAAGTATCAGACGTACTTGTGTCTTGTCCCATTCTCCCCACTACATTACACACTTCAAATGTGGTAGCTGACGTTACACTGTTTGTCTAACAAGATTTTGGTGCTATAGAACAAGAGGTATAGCACTTCTATGAATGTATCTATCATGCTGTACCATGTCCATTGCCTTTATTTATTCAGTGCTTCAGGATTCAAATCCTAATGTGATTTCCAGTTAGAAATGCCATTTAAACATGGAGTAATGGAAAAATAATGTTTACACAGTCTCACCACAACTGTTATACACACTTCGTTGTACTGCTTACATGTTTCCACACTGCTGAGCCATCATCCAACCTTCAGTATGAACATCAAACACAAGTCAAAAGCATATCCATGTACATATGTATGTTTTGGAGGTCTCATATTTACAAACATTATTGATATACTAAGGTCACTGAGATGGAGACATCCAACTGTACAAACAGTGCACTGAATGAACAGTTTGTAAATTGCGATAAAAAAAGAACATGAAATTGAAGAAAATAACAGGAGCTAAAGGTTGCTTTCTGCATGTTATTCTGTAAATGTTCTAGAAATCTGACTACAACATTGATCTTAATACTTTATCAGTCTTCTGTTCTCTTGGCTATATTATTGTGAGCTACAGTGGGGGATTGCACACATACAAAGCATGACTTTTTAGCAAGTATTGTTTTGTAACTTCTCACATCTTGCTCTCCCCACATTCCAATCATTATACACATTATTGACATGACCTTCATTTTCCAGCTGATGTGGGTTTTATATATGATATTTTATAGTCACTAAATATTTTTCTCTGTAATAAACAACAACAGCAAGAACAACAATAATTATTATCTATCACAGGAAACAGTATTTTGTGACTAACAATAACCAAAACACACTAAGCCCATATGCACTGGAAACTGGACTCTTAATGTCTACAATGAATAAGATGTGGAAAAATCAAGAAAGTGAAAAGTCAAGGAACACCACACACAAACACACAAAAGAGAACAGAACACTGACAAAATATTCTAATCAACATTTTAATTACAATCCTACAACATTACAGCATAATGTGTTCAAGGAAACTTTTACATCCTATTTTATTCTGCATCACTTTCATCTTCCTTATTTATATTGCAACTGACAAGCAGTTCATTATGTGCATTGTTTGTATAATAGGATGGATCTGTAAGACCCTGCAATACTAAAAACTGTTTATAAATTTAAGGAAAAACACACACGCAGACAGAGACATATGGATATGCTTCTGACATTCATTTGCGTGCTTACAGGTGAGGTCTGAAGATGGTACAGCATTGCTGACACATGTAACCTGTATACTGAAATATATGCAACAGTTGTGGTTTGACTGAACCACTGTTCTGCAATTGCCTCATGCAAAACAGTGGCAGCTACAACAGAAATGTATACCAACATGGGTCCAGTTCTCAATGGTTATGGTGTTACAGATGTTTCTTGTTGTAGTCTCGGAGTGCTTGTTAGCAAGCACTGATCTGCTCACACAGAAACATGTACGGACTTACATGAAAAGCATGGTGTATGTATTTTCTTTTCAATGGCTCGACAACCCCTTGGGGGCCTAGGCCGCCTCATTTTTCGAGGCTTCATGATCACACACTGTTTAGACACACCACACTCGGTAGGACTCCTCTGGACGAGGGACCAGCTCGTCACAGAGACCTCTACCCTGACAACACACAACACTCACATGAGACAGACATCCATGCCCCCAGTGGGATTCAAACCCACAATCCTAGTAAGCGAGCGGCCGCAGACCCACACCTTAGACCGCACGGCCACTGGGATCGGCATGGTGTATGTATGCAAAGTGAAATGAAGACAGAAATGATCTCAATTTTCTGTGCTCCAAGATGTTCTGCATAAAATTACATGTTCCATGGTCAAATTAGTCAGATGTGCCTCCAAACTAAAGGTTAACATATTTAACATTAATATTAAACTGAACAGGAGAATGGTCACTATAGTTACTAGGATACAGACTGGGGGGTCCAGGGTTCAAATCCCAGTAAGGATAAGAGATTTTTCGAGTCTCCAGAACATCGAGACTAGCTTTGGTGCCCACACAGCCTCCTATTCAATGGGTACTGAAGTTCCTTCCCATAGGTAAAGCAGCCAGGGTCTGAAGATAACCACTCACCTCCAACTAGTCTTGAGATTAAGAATGTGTGGAGCTATACCTCTACTCCCCCTACAAACCTTCATGGCCTAGACGGGGAAAACTTTACCAGTACCATTAAACTAACTATAATTAATCCTTTTTTTTTCCCATGACATGCCTATGCATGTACAAAGGGAAGGCAGAGGTATAGCTCCAACCCATTTGCAACCTTGGTGCCAAAAGGGCAGGGGTGGTCAGCAACATGCCCCAGTCACTTCACATCCTGGCCACTTTATCCCCAGGAAGCACCCAGTACCCCTTGTACAGGTTTGGTGGGCCTTGGGGCTGGTCTGTACAGGCATGGAAAATCTCACACTCACCAGAATCCAATTCTCAGGCCGCCCAGCTCGTAGAAAGTCACTATACTGACTACACCATCCAAGCCACCACATCCGTTCAGATCAACTGTACCTGTCCCTTTTTGTGTGCCCGGATGGGTACTAGCTCTCCCCTTCTCCATGCTAAACTCAGTGGCGCTTGCTACTCTCATTCCCAAGGAATATACGGAGAGGATGGAGGTGACTGGGGACAGGTTGTAGAAGTTGTTGGGTTTTCACCCGCTGATCACGTTAGATTCCACACATCAGGCTGTGTTTTATCTGCATGTCTTTACTGTTCAGTCTCAAAATACATCACAGCACACAAAACACACCAAATTATTACATTCTATGTCTCGTACGAAACAAACAGAAAATACACCTGTCCTGGCTACCCTGAGACTTCCAAAGAATTTGCATGGATAGAGTATTCTTTGTTTAACCTCACGTTTCCAAAATTCCAGCTCAAACTGGTCTCACCAAATTCTACCCTCAATCCAATTGGCTAAAATTTGCTGCGCCTCACCCATAATAATTCCATTGGCCAGCTGACATCCATGTCTCACAACCTCCGCATCTCTCTCACACGTCACCTACCTGTGACAATGAGTCACTAATCTTGTGGCCTCAGGGGAGACCACAGAGTGAGCAGAGGGGTTGTCGACTTGCAGGCAAACATTTACGAAATTTCTAGACAGGTTTTAAACAAAACCCTTACATCTCAAAGGAGCCAGTTCCTGAGATCAAACCTGGAATGGGCAGGCTCACAACTTTAATTTCAAACATCCATGGTTTCATAATAATTAAGAAAAGAAACCATGTTTTTATGATATCTCTAATTGGGAATAATGCATGGATGTTAGAGAATGCCAATAATTCTATTCTACTGGACACCCTGTTAGACACTCTGTTACACACATCTTTCCTTGCCCACAGTTCCTGCAGCTGTTGCTCCAGTTATTTTGATTCCCATCTCTGCAGTGTGCTTGCAATAGGCTTCCAACCCTCAAACTACTACAAGCACAGTTAGTTAATGTCTCATTATATATTTCTTTGTAGATTTGGTATGAATGATACAAATAACAGAATCAAATAATTTTCAAATAGACACATATGCTGCATGACTCTTTTTCATAACACAATCTGTCTGCAGGACAGCTGGGGCACAACCAAAACTTGAAAAGCCACAGCAAAGACGGGAATTCAAACCTATTAACCAATCAAGGATCTATTCCCCAACATCTGAATTGGTCTGATTGACCCTAAGTGCAAGGCTAAAACTGACCTGCTTCTCGAGGGCCATTATATTCTTGTGAGAAATCTCCATTCCGAAATATTTTAAGTGTTGGGTAGCCTGTAACACTAAACTTGTTACAGGTTTCTTTACCAGCTTCAGTACAGTCCACCTTGGCAAATACGACGGGTGGATCGTTATATTTGATTAGCTCTGCAGCCTTCGCATATTCGGGTTTCAGCTTTTTACAATGCCCACACCTGAAAAAAAAAGTTGCCACAGTATGACAGATTAATGGTACACACTGAATTTCATGTAGCCTACATGTCACTCAAATCAAGCAGCAGGTGTAGCGTCATGTTGATCAACATATATATATATGAATTTGTAATTAAAACTAGGAACTTACCAAGGGGCATAAAACATGACAAGTACTGTTTCATGTTCTGCAATTCTCGTTGAAAAATCATCATCTGAAAGTTCTATAACGTCATTTTCCGCAGCAAGTGACAAACAAAATAATGAACACAGAAAAGTAACCTTCAACACATACATTTTCGAAACACCTCACAATTCAGTCGCTTATACAGAATACAAAACAAAGTACAACTAGACGTGGCTGACACCCGGCGAAATCACTCACCATTCGTTCATTTGTAAGCTTTGTGTTGTCGTACGCTGATTGGTTGAAGACTTCGCGAGGAGATACGTTCACACGCCGTAGGTAATCCGTACTTACGAAACGAGCGCGAAGCGTGGCTGCGTGCATGGATCGGTCACTCTCGTACATAGAGGCGGTTATTTAACGGCAATGTAAATATGACCTGCTGTATCTGATTTGTGATTCATGCTTGATTTGTTTTGTTTTTATTCAGATCGCACAGTATTTGGGTATATAGTCTCATTTTGTGAAATTTTGTATTTGAAAAAATCATAATCACGATAAACCCATTCGTGAATTATGCTACTGGATTCCAGGCTTGTTAACTACGTAAACAAACAAACAAGAAGTTCACAATGATAATCCTTTTACTAATTAAACTTTAATCACTGTTAATATTTGCTGATGTAAGGTACGAGCGTGACCGCCATAAAGACACATATTTTGAAATATGCTAACATTGGTGTGCAATAGATTGCGAGTTCTTTCTAGACTTGCAGCATCACAAAAAAGACAATGTTACGTGTATACCCAGTGCTCACATAGGACGTTGACATTCTCTACAATATTTAGAGAGCTTCGTATTAATTGCATTCGTTTGGAGTGCTGGAAATGTGGCTGTGAGATACAGGGTTCCAGTTTAATTTGCAGCCGGTGCAGCACACTTCAAAAACCTGACAAAAGTAACAATTACTTCGATGTATTAGACATTAAAGAAGGTTTTGAAGTGGAAGACCGAGAACTCCGAACAAAATACCACAAACTGCAGAATGTACTTCATCCAGACCGCTTCAGTGCCAAGAATGCGGTAAGATATCCTAACCAAAATCACTGTTTATGTCCTCTTGTTGGCCAGCGGGGTAAGGTTAGGTTCTGTGTGCAAACTTCATGCGCATGAACCTTTTGTGGGCAATTTTAGATTTTGTTTGTCAGTCTTCGAAATTGCCTCAATTTACTGTGCTGTTTCTAGTATTTTAATTTTAGTGTCCGATATGTACATGCTCCTTTCCATGTGGGTGATTTGGAATATTGTGTAATAACTTCAAGGTTCATACAGGTCACTTCACAATGTCAGGACATTGAAACTAAACTTACAGTCGTTACATAAAACAGTTAACACATATCTTATTTGTATGTGTAGCATATGAATATTCATACATAATTTTAGTGGGGAGAACTCATGGGAAGTATGTACTTGAAAGACTTAAAGATATATGGGTATAACATTACAATTGGTAGTGTGGAAATAAGTTCTGAGGATAGAAAATGGATAAGCTGCTTTAGGATTGTGTCCAGTGACTTACGTTGATGTCAGTATGTTGAATGTTTGGGTTCTGTTCCAAGTTAACTTTGCAACACTGCAGGATGAACTGGAGATATCAGAGCAATACTCAGCTCTGGTAAACAAGGCATATTCAGTCTTACTTCAGCCACTAGCACGCGGTCTCTACATACTGCAGCTGCATGGAATTAACCTGGAGGAGGACACCACAGAGACTGACCCTCAGTTCCTGGCTGAGATCATGGAGACAAATGAAGAACTGGCCATGGCACAGAATCCAGATGATGTGAGGAGACTTGATAATGACAACAAGAGCATGATGGACAAACTTACAAGGTGATAACTTCTATTGGATCAAAAATTGTTGTGGTGACTTTTGCTGATGGAGAGCTAGAAAAGCATTGCAGAGACGAGATGCTGGACAGGTAACATATTATAAACCCTATCTCAACCAAGGAGCATGAAGTAACATATTCCACAGGGTGTAAGAGTGACAGGGTTTTGTATTTAACTAATTTATCAGCTCCAGATAAAACAATTTGTGATGCTCATTATTTAATTATTGTATACTGACATTCAATTTTGCAGGGATGTTGCAACTGCTTTCAGTGCTGGAAATATTGATGCAGCTAAGCAAGGGCTCATCAAGATGAAGTATTACTCAAGTATTGGAGCCAGAATCAAGGAGCTGAAACAGAAGACTGGCATTGAATGAGCCTCTTAATGTACAGAAAAATAAAAAGTTATGAGGAGCAGAACTAGCTACAGAGAAACAGTGGAATTTAACTCCTGTACACCCAAGGATTGATGGTAAAAAGGCCGCATAATGTGAAAGCATTAATTACTTCTTTTCTTTGTATCTACTATTGTGACTGCTACATGCAACTTTCACCTCAGGGTAGAGCCACAGTGCTATTCAGTTTGAATATCATATAGCAATTTGAATAACCAGTCTTGCCTTACCATTTGCCTCACCTGACAATAGAACCCAATGAAACCAAACTTCTGCCACACTAATGAATGCACCACAATGTATAAAGGACACTTAATGTCAGAATACAGTGTTGTTACGTACCAGTAATCCTTCCCTCCTTTGAAGAATGGCCACAGAAAGTAACTGAAAGAGGAAAGACGAGGTGCGAGATGCAGGAAGGGGAATTTAGAACCTGGAGCAGTAGACTCTGACACCCTGGATACTCAAGAATACCATATGTTTGTCTACATTGAGATTCTTTACAGTATTTACCAGAAGAGCCAATTCAAACTAGTTACCTCCTAAATGTGTATCAGATATGGCAACTTAACACCACTACATTCACTGTAAAGAAAAATTGTAGATTTTTACTTGTTTGTTGTATTAAACACAATATAACCTGAAAAATAAGAAACTGGAAGCTGTGTTTTAGCTAATATATCCAGTGTATCCCTGTTTGCAAGTTTGTGCATCACAGTGTAGGTCCCTCGCTCATTTAGGGTTGCGCTTGCATAGGTGTATGGAGTAATACATGATACTGTATCTGCCTGCCTGTCTTCCTTAGTAGCTACTAGACATTGTGCAACAGAATGTAATTAGACTGTACTTTTCACAATTTTTAGAATGATAAATTGGACAGGAGAATGTGCACTCCTGCAGTCCAATGCCATTATGGTGTAAACAAATTTATTTCTCGCTCTTAACCAAGAGAAATTAAGACAACCAAGGGAAGCATTAAGGCCAGCACCCCATCAAGTTGAAAAATTTTTTGTGTAATGCTTGTGACCCCTTGCTTTAAAAGATGGAAAGGGCCTTATGTATATGGCTGGCAGGTGAGATACAGAAATGGCTGTCAGTCAGTGGTGCTGTGGTGAGGGAGAAGGCCATGACAGCAGAGGCTGGTTTCATAAACTTGTTTGAATGCCAAGAATCTAGCATTCAAGGTCCTTGATAATGGCCTAGGGCATCCACAGGGAAATTATCTTACCAATCTAAATATCTAAGTTGAATATCTGTCCAAAAACACCACCATTTCACTCCTGCAGCCTCAAACAGGGAATCATTACACCAGTCAAGCACTATCGCATTCACTGCACCTCCCACAGTCTCTTGGGTGTAAATGAGACCTCTCTTAATGTCAGTGTATGCTGGAAATTGTACAGCACAAGTAACTGCATGGTGAATACAGAGGAGTCCATGGATGAGCCGAAGTCCACGGCTCTGAGGGGCTGCTGGCAGAAGCTTTGCCTTGGAGGAGTTAATGACTTTTGGGGATTCCCCAACTAGCAGGATGAAATACGGAACATCCTCATACTAGCTTGACTCTCATGCTGCTGAGGAGGACTTTGAAGAGCTGACAGCACTCGGTGAACCAGAAGATGTAAAATATTCTGACATTGTTGTGGAGAGGCCTCAGGTGATTACCAGTGCTCTGAAGAAAGTCCTCTGGATGGTGATGGCTTAGTCAACCATTTCATGGATAGGTGCCTGAAGTGTAAGCACGAGATGGAGGCAACATACAAGGAGGTGTATATGGACATGCAGAAGAACGCAAGGTATTGAAGAGCAACCCTTTCTTCACCAAGTATTCTGCCTCCCTCTCCACCATGCAGTCTACACATTTTTCAATTACCCAGACAACTTTCAGCCAGTAACACCAACACATCTTTTCATGCTTACTGATCATTACATATTATCATGTTTTGTGTGTGTCTGTTTCATATAACCCCATTTTCCCCATAAGGTCTTAAATTCATGGATTTTTCATGATCATAAGCCCCACAAATAATGAGGGTTGGCTATATTGTTACAATGATCAAATGAAGGAAGATGAGATGGACAGGGAATGTAGGATACCTGAGACCAATGATAAATTCATAAAAAATTATGGCTTGAAAACCTGAAGGCAAGAAATCAGGTGCACATGAGAGGATAATAATACAATGGATATTAAAGCAACAGGGCATTGTGGACCAGACTTCATTTGGCTCAGGATAGGGTCCAGTTGTGTGGTCTTGTGAACAAAGTAATGAAATTTATGGTTCCACAGATGAAAGGTGGGGAATTTCCTGATCATCGAAGCGAGTAGTTGCTTCTCAAGAATGACTGTGTGATACTGTATATCTCCATGTATGGTTATGTGGCCCTTCCTTGCCCTGAAAATGGGGAAGTAGTCCATTTCTGAGGCTGGGGCATGTATTAGCCAGACTCCACTAACCCTTTAAAGTCCAGGTTGTGGGGAGTAAGATGCATCCACATACACTGTCTAATATCTTACCAAAATTTTCTGCTTTCTTGTGATGGCATGCAGAAGAGGGCCTACATCAAGATTTGTACATAGACCAAAGATGGAGGTAAGTCAGTCTATGTTCCACATTCCCAGTGTCTAAACAAGGTTAGAAATAAAAAGTTCAAACTGTTCAGAAAAATCTGTGACCAGGCATGAATGGGAGACCCTCAAGAATGATGACCAAGCTTTCTGCAAATGAACTGTGAGCAGGACTAGCATAAGACATTTCTGGGCCAATGATTTGTAAGTGGGGGGCCAGCACAAGACATTTCTGGGCCAAAGCAAAAATAAATTTTGGGTGCCTATTTAGTTTTGAACTGGCAATACATACAGAGAAAGTATGAATTTACACATAAAACACAATTAACCTTTTCACAGCTACATAGATGGTGACTGGCCCTGGTTGTGAGATACATAATACTACCATGTGGCTATGACAATTAACGTAGTGATACATATTTCATATGCAGCAAAATTCCTTTAATCTGATGTCCTATAATTCAAACACCCCGATAATCTTGTACTTTAAGAGAGTAGTCCCAAGACTGGAAGCTTTGCTTTTTACCAGAAAAAACTTCATCATTGAAACAGGCAGATCCCAGGGCTATGTTAAAACAAGTCTTCAAGAGTGTCTGTACATTAACTGTTGTAATATCTCTCGATCATGTGTTTCCAACTCCATCTACTTCTTCGGCTGTGAAGACTCCATAAAACACAGCAGAGGACCTTGATGACCCTGAACCAGCAGATAGAGATACCCAATTGGAATACTCTGATCAGTTTTACAGCCCAGCTATATGAGAAGTAACAAAAAATTAGCCCAAGTATATGAACAGTATTAAAAAAACCACACCTGTAAGAACTTAGGTCAGTACAGGTACTGTCAGATAATCCAGAATATTCAGCAATGTGGCACCTGTCTGGTCTGGTGCGAGTCAGATTAACAGAATTTTGCTGTACTAAAATCTCCAACTGCATAAACAAAACCCATAAACTGTTCCAAAATATAAGGCAATATGATAAATAAAACAGAGTGTATGATTGATACAAACTTTAACTTTGAAAGTCATAAGCACCAAACAGCACAAATTCCAAATGTGGGGTCATGATAAAGACAAATTCTGAACTTCACAAATTCCTAACCTTAAATCAAACTCATATCAACATTCAGCAGTGTACAAAAGCCCAAGTAAATTACTACCCAAATACCTAGCTGCTATATGTGGAGACATCTCATTGCTATAAATGTAAGATGTACACATTCGATTAAACGTTCAAGTCATTTATTTTGCTAGACCACATTTAATTTCCAGCTGAGGCAGACAGTTTTTCCTTTGTCAACCCAACCAGTTCTGTGGCCAATTGACCCATCCAATGGGTAACCAGGCTCTTACTACTTGGTGGGAAATAAGCTGGAGCAGGAAGTTAGGAATACCTGGGATTTCACCTCCACATCCCTATACACCTTCATGTTATGGTGCTTAGACAAAGGTGACTTTTTCCTTGCTCCACTTATAGTATGAATTTGCTGGATACAGTGATGAAGAGTATAACTATTGCAGCAGATATATTATAAATATAGATAAATATATTAAGAGGACATTTTAAAACAATTCTAACATTAATACCAAAACTTGGACTCTTACAAAGAGAAACCAAGGAATGATATGACATTCTTACAGAAGCTGGCATTCAGAATGTGTTAGAAGTTAGAAGAGGAACATCTACAGGAGTTCTGCCATGTTAAAAGAATGTACAGAATAAGGCAACCATGCACAAATCCTGGATGCCTAGTTGCTATGGCAACTAAAGTCTGTATGCTGGCACCTAATATTTCTGGGTCCTCCATGTGGAACTTACTTCATGTCACCTTTCTGGTGCCTAGAATTTTGAGATGGCTCCTAGATTTTTGAAAAATTTGTGCACCTCTGGAAGAAGGGTACACAGAAAGGGCATTAAAATTAGTTTACAGGAAACAGATCTATGGGATGTTCCAAAACAAGATGGTTCCACCAGGTACTGGAAGGCATCAGGAACAGACAAAAACCAAAAAGAGATCAGAGACTCTTCATTTATCAACCTGCATAAAACAGAAATGCTAGAAGGACAAGAGGCACAGAAAGAGGGAAGAACATACTAATTTAATCACAGAAATAGGCTAAACACTTATAAAGAATCACAGGAAAAGCTGTAATAAAAGGAACAGCAGAATTTGATGGTGTGGGGTCAGAAAAAGACATCCACCATACCCTTGAAAATAAAAATGAGAAACAAAATTTTAAACTTGCTGCAAACATTTATTAACACCTCGTGTGTAAAATGCAAATCAGAGCATCCAAACGAGTATCAGTCACCCACTAACTGAGTGCTCTCATCTTCCAATCCTCAACCCATGCTGCAATGTTATCCAGGTTTTCCTCCATGTCATCAGGTGTGTTGCTTGGCAACTCATGTACAATATCTGGTTTGTAGGCTCCCTGTGCTTCCTCCAGTATTGTCTGAAATATTTCACACTGTACATTGTCTTCCAGTTTCTTGCCTGTGTAGCCTCTGCAACAAGAATTTTGAAGCCATGTTTCAGCAGCACCACCACACAAATCACATCCTCACACAACAACAGCTATACACGTAGGTTTCATATTACTATAAAAATAAACTGGCTGGCATGGACGTCCACTGAAATTTGCACAAATATCCATCAAATGGTTTAAAAGGAGACATACATACACAGACACGACATACTACAGGGATGCCACAAGAAGTTCTCAGAGCTGGATGGGTGGGGTTGGACAAAGTTTGCTCTATGCTGTTTCCTGAAAACATCTTATCTGCACTTCAGGGAACAAAATCAGACACAAATGAACTCTGTGAGACAAGAGCAGTGTTCTGTAACAGCATCATGCTCATGCACACAGCTACTGTATTGTCCCACTTATATACACTCTGCATCCTCTCATGGCATACCTGTAATCATCCATCTTTCCTAATACAGCAGTGAAGTAGGGGAAAATGTGTTCAATATTTACCGATGGGCCAGTCTGTCATACAGGACAGTATTATTCGTCCGCAGAACAAACACTATGTCAAACCATCTCTCCGGGAAGAAGTCACAGCCATGATAGTCGACAATCTTGCCTCCCTGTCCCATTTTGTCCTCCATCTCATCTATAAGCTGCAAGGAAGGTACAACACCTTCAAGTGCTCAATCACAAGTTTCAGCTTTATCACACACAGTTTCCCTTTTCACCTAAACACCATATGTGTTAAATACTATCATCTAAGATGCAGACTGTTAGAAATTTACTGGGTTTGGAGGAATAGGCTACATCCATCTTCTACCAGATTAAAGACCATTATACACCAGAAAACAGAGTCCCAGTCACTGTCATAAGAACCTCAAATTTCAAAATGTGTTGTTTTGAAGGTAACAGTTCCGGAATGTAATGGTGTGTAGTCTGATGGAAATTTACTGAAATCTTGGAGGAATGAACTGCCTCCACCTTCCAGGTAGGTACATTTCCACTAGACTACTGTTTCGCAACTGCAGTTTGTGAAATGTGCCTAAGAGGGTTGTGGGTTGAGTAGACTGTACTCAGTACTACAAAAAGTTTCCTTTCCCTTTAGGTTTTTCCTCAACTTAATTTTATTGAAAGTACTGCTAGGAAATTCCCCATTGTTGTAATAAATTTTTTACATTGACTTGGTGAAGGTTTTCACAGTTTGTTTTTAATGTGTCAATGTTGCAACATTAACAGCTCTGCTGAACTGTCTTAACACACTGCTATGAAAAACACTTCTGCCTAAGGCAGATGAAGGGAGACAATTATACAGATCCTCCTTGCATTACACAAATCAAATCTTACATAAAAACCTCCAAAAAATATACTTAAGTTGCACACAGAAGCTTATGTTACTAGCTACCAAAGTACTTGCATGGTGCAGTACACATGGCTACATACTGCAATCCCATTTCTCACACAATACCAGTGTTATGCATTATCTTCATCTCTTGTTGGGCCAGTTATGTGTAGCTCAGGATCTTTGTAAAATTACATACACACAGAAATATCTATGCATAAATCCAACTTATGTAGAGGTTTGTGAAGTCAAACTTTTATGAGAAGTGCAGACTCCCTATACCCTCATCTAATATTTTAGGGTAAGATTTGAGGTTCTCATGGTGGTAGGTATATAGACTACAGTCTTAAAAAATGTGATATCAAGGTACCAATGTTTCAGAGCAACCTGCTCTCTTCACCTACAGGGTAGATGATGGTACCTGTCTCACCCTACACAGTATCACATTCCAGAAGACAGTAATCTTAACTGTGATATAACTGACTTCTATAACAACACAGAATGTCTTGACCAGGTGTTAAAGATACCACGTACCAGAGTCAAGTGCACAGTTCATAGGTCCTGCTTTATTACACACCTTGTCTTCATCCAACACAGGGCACTGATACACTTCATCATACTCTTCAAAGCACTCACAGTCCTTTGCTATCTGCCCTACCTCAAGCCACTCAAATCCTGTCCTTTCTGCCAGCTGTTCACATAATGTTGACTTTCCCACACCAGGAGTTCCTGTACAAAGAATGGAGAATGAGCAAGGATGGAACCAATGCTTCACAAAAATATGCTCCAGAAATACACTTACATGTACTTTTCACAAAATCAACTTACTGAAATATTTCCTACTTGTGTTTATAAGAAACTTAAAAATTCAGTAGTTACTGAACATTATCGTCAAGAGGATAACAGTCCTGATTTATATTCAGAAAATCCTATGCTGAAATTTCAGCCTAGAAACCAGTTATGCCATCTTCATGATTCTTCTCAGTCTCTCCCAGTCAAATGCCAGGAAAGTACTGTACCTCTAACAAGGCCATGCCACTTCCTTCCACAGCCTTTTAAACTCATTATTCAATATCCTCATATCATTCAAAACTATTTAATCTGCATTATTTAGAGGGTTATTAAATAAATAACAATGAACACACACACACATAACAGAACAAACCCTAACAGACTGGGACAATTCAGAGTCAGATACCAATCCAAACTTTGGCATAGTCAAAACTGTATCCTCATTTTGAATATAACAGAGAATAGTATAGCACAGCACAGAATAGAACTTATTAATTCTCCATAAATCCAGTTCCATAAACTGCCAATGATGTGACACTTGTCATATTACAAATACAACACAGTATCAATACAATCACACTTGTACCACAGCCAGCTACAGTTTTGCAAAATTATTATATCAAAAATAATAACAGTTAAACAAAATCTGTACATTTCTTATGAACCATAAATTGAAGAAAATTCCTCTACATAGTAAAAGAGGTAAGTCTGGAGATTACATTTAATCAGCAAGGGCTCAAACACACAACCAAAAATGTTTAAACCACGCAATACAGTTGGCAACGGCACAGAAAATGTTCGCGTGAATGATCTTACGACCCAAGTTTATTTTTGCATTCATCCCCTGGTGGTTTAACTATTCTACCGAAGTCTTTCATGCACATGTCCGCAACACCAGATCACATAAGAAACGTTGTGACGAGAAGCTGCAAAGGGTTGATTTTTCCACATTACTTCTTCACTACATGCTTTAATCGTGCGGACACCCAAGTTGCCGGATGTCACACAACATGCCCTAGTCAGATTGGGCATGACATACGACTGGAAGTCACTGTTTAATGCTCATTTGACACAAGAAACGCATAAAACGATATAAATACGGAACACAAGTTACACGAAATAAATATAAACATTTAAACTGTGCACTGTACCGGAACGTTATTCATATAAATGAAAAGTGCGCAAATTTCTGCAAATTGAATGCGGTCAGAATGTGCTAACAGAAATTACGCATACACATAGATCAGTAAGCTGCGTAATTACTAATTTATAATTCATGATAATCGCACCACTTACTTCAAAATAGTTAAAAGTCAGCAGGCGTCGTAAGTCATGCCCAGACCGACGAGGTTCAGAAGCCTTGGCGCATTGCCTACATTCTCTAACAATCCCTCAAGGCGTGGCGATTCGGAATGGAACACTTACCTGTTACTAGAATATTTGGTATACTTCGCTGTGAATTTGCCATAATTCACGTCAACATTATTCAGACAGTTTATGAGACAGAACAAGCCCCAATTTCTTCACACATGCTTAGCATTAGCTGTTTCATCACATGCATAATACCAAATAGCGACAACTGGCAAACACCACAATCCTCTCCTAGCTACCAGTGAACACAAATTTCCCGTCTTACAATCAACAGAGTGCAGCACACGATAAACGTCAGAGGCGGGTCGATATAGAAGAAAATTAGTGCTTAAAATTCGATTTATAGCCTCCTATACAATGGGTACCGGGTCTCTTTCCCGGGGGTAAAGCGGCCGGGGCGTGGAGTTGACCACCCACCCTCATCTAGTGCCAGGGTTAAAGAAAGAGTAGAGCTATACCTCTACTCCCCCTCTGGGCCTTCGTGGCCTGTTCTAGGGAGAACACTATGTGGGCACAATGCACAGTTTATAGTGTTAAACCCGGTGATATATACGATATACTAAAAGTTAGGCTTTAAACAGTTTGTAATTTGTATTGTGGGAAATCTTCTTCTTACCTTAACCACTGCGGAAGAAAGAAAATGTGGTAATGTATGGCACTTGGCTCTGGGACCCACCCAGCTTCCTAGACTCTGGGTTCCAGTGCCTCTTTTTTTAGGGGTAATATGGCCGTCGCTTGAAGCCGACCAATTACCTCCATCTAGCGCTGAGGTTAAGAGTGCTTTCATGTTGTGCTCAGCGAAACTACAGACATTCAGCATACTGGCTCTTGGACAAAATGTTACATCATCGATGAAGGCAAACTTAACGTACAAAATCTTAACAGCATATCAACAAAGTAAATTCGCCGTAACACAAGCAAGACTTATCTACGCTACACAACGGAAAAAATCAAAACCAAGACCAGTAGCAAGCCAATTACCCTAATCAAAATTGGACATTTACCCACTAAATTTTAACTTTTATTTTAATTTTAGTTTTAAATTAATTTTAAGAGCCAGGTCCTGACGAAAATTTCTAAGAAATTTGAAAGGAATATTTTAGTGTTTACACAATTGTCTACCTACGTGCTACACTATCAAAAATGGCAGCATTATTATAAATATACGTTGCAATATTTGAGAGATCTGTCAAAAAAAAAAACACTTTACCTAGATTTTCAAGATTTTGTAGAAGAACGCCTGATGATGATCTTTTTCGATCGAAACATGTAGCATTTGAAGAAAACAAATAAGTGTTGTGTTAGACGGAATAATCTCTATTTATGTGATTAATTTACACGACGGGATTTGTACCATTACATTAATGAATAATTAATAACATTACGAAACATTTTATGTAATATTCCCTCTCCTTTTATTACTGCCCCTCACTAACATTCACTTATCTCACTCACCATTCATTACATTTAATGGGAAAAATTGAAATACAGAGAGCATTTTGGTGACGGAAATATAGATGATATGATAGCATTAAATCGTGTATTAAAACAAGAGTATGTGAGGCTGTGTACTGGGTATGATCCTGTGGCAGCATCATGTGAACACGTTAGTGTGACTGTGTTCACAACTGCTGCGGAATTTCTGGACAAGGTCTACAACTCTCAGCTTCTTAAAATCTATTCATGGAAGTGTCTTGCACAGATCATCTGTCTTGTGACTAGCTCCAAAACTAATAATATATTTTCCATGATACTCTGCGATCGACTGTATCAACGCGAGCAGACGAGATATGCAAAAGTCTGTTAGACTGCGGGTGTGACCGTAGACAATGACCGGGCGACTGCAGCCCTGGAAGTTATATTGAATGCTAGCCTTCGGAAATGCCACAATTATTTTTTTGAAGTAATGGCTAGTTAAGTATCCAGTGACTACAATAAGCACACGTACGTAAGTTGGTCACACAACTTAAGTGATTCACGTAGCAAGAGGTACTGTCATGTTAACCATAGAGCAGGTGTGAAACCGATGTGAGGAGACGCTAGATATGATCATACTTTACTGTATTATTTTATGGGAATGCAAGATATAAGTAGATAAATGAGGGCATTCACCGAGTTCAAAAATAGAATGATAAGTAACGTTCTTTTTTTTTTTTTTCAGAAGGGGTCCAGTAAATATTACAACGCAAATTTTTAATTATACATCACAAATTTACTTCAAGTTCTTCGGGTTCACTTAACGGTAAATTTAGAATTCTCCTAATCTTAAATAAGCAGTGCGTCGCGAAAGCTAGATGCAAGGGAAGATTAGAATTACACCCTCTATTTTTTGCACGTGGGGATAGGGCGCCGCAACCTATTGCTTAGGAGACTTGAGTGGCCGGTTTAGACACGAATATATTTTTATGGCAAACTAATAACAAATATATTGATGGATTGTATATAAGGTACAGTTCCTGTGCTTGTAACTC
Organism: Reticulitermes speratus; assembly: GCA_021186555.1. Taxonomy (NCBI): domain Eukaryota; kingdom Metazoa; phylum Arthropoda; class Insecta; order Blattodea; family Rhinotermitidae; genus Reticulitermes; species Reticulitermes speratus. The sequence goes on from JAJKFL010000004.1 coordinate 2,366,913, forward strand.
ATTTTATGCGGACTAAATTCAAGGCTTAAATACCTTTCGCAAAGCAAAATAAATATGTGCATGTTATTGGTGTAAATACAAGCCTACGAAATTCAATTTAAACCTTCTTGCCGAGAACTAAAATGTCAACTGTCTGAAGTAGTGTGTTGCAGACTTGGGTCGTGACCCATCAGTAGGTTGCGGGAGGGTTCTTTATCGGGACGCCGCTGCCGATCTTTCGGTTCTTATAATCTGTTTCTTCTTGAAGTACTGCGGGTTTCCCACTGTTTTTTTCTTCTTGGAGACCTACGAGTTTTCCACCAAGGACAAGGTACCTTTGAGTCCAACGGCCTAAGTGTTAACGTTAGGTAATTTCTGCAATCCTCTAGGTCGGGTGGGCAATTGTCCCTCTCCGACTCACGCCGCCTCTGCTCTGCCAGTAGTGATGGAGGCCGTCCTCTGTGTCAATGGCGGACCGATGCGCCATTATTTCTACTTGCGTGAACTTGGATTTTAGACTTTCACACATTCGAAAACGATGGAGAAGGACAGGCTTGTCAATGCACACAGTACGTGCTTTGGAGACTGGGACAAGATCAGGAAGAACAAGCAGTCACACCCATAACACCAGGTAAGTAAATGAACTTTAGTTCTATTTCTTGATAATTTCCGCTTTCTACATAAAGCAAACATTATAATTATTTAAATATACAAGTGTAACTGCAGTCAATTTTTCACGTCACACAGTTTTCCTGTTACATAAAGAGAACATCCGTCTTCGGCCGTTATTATTATTATTATTGCTATTTATGTTCCCATAAGAAGCTAGCGTCTAATTACAGACTTCTGAGTTAAATTGCTTCAAACGTGTAGGCATATCCATTTTTTCCCTGTATTTACGACAACAAAGAGTAAAGATAAAAGTTGTCCCGTAATATGCCACTGGAGGCGCAGAAGGGGAGTAAAGGTATAATTCTACTCATGAGTGACCTTGTCGGTAGATGGGAGTGGGTGAACAACTCCACGTCCCGGCCACTTTGCTCTCGGGAAAGATTCCCGGTACCCATAGTAGAGAAGACGGGGTTAGCCCCAGGGCCCGTCATGACGGTTATAGAGAAGAGAAAAATTCTTCGAACCCCGGACCGTCCAGCCCGTAGAGTGTATCAATACCAACTACATTAAGTCACAGGTTATTGCTTTGGGTCACGAAAACAAAATGGATGTGGTGTGTGTGTGTGTGTGAAAAACGCTGTTCCAAGGTGTTGGTTGGAAGACCTGAAGGAATGAGAAAAATAATAGAATGAGTTACCTCAGCATGTACTATGTAGTGACTAAGCTACGTGTTGGACGACTAGAGAATTCTGGTTCGATTCCGTGCAAGTGTAGATATTTTGCTTTTTTCTGCAGCTAGTGTCCAGACGGGAGGACTGGGGATTTATCCCCGCGTATCCTTAACCTCGCCACAAGACTGAGGTGAGTGGCCAGCTTCAAGTCCAGATCACTTTATCCCCATGGGGTAGGAGGCTGGTTGGGTCCCACAGCCACGCCTGAACGCTACAGTGTGAAGAAAAAACTCAATGCGTGTCGGGAATCGAACACTGTCCGGCCCATAGCTTAATCACAATACCGGCTGCTGTACCTGTCTGACAAAATAATCGTTTGGCACCTAACAATGATAGCGCAGTAAAGTATATAGGCTACGTAAGCCTATGAAATTTAAATTTGAGCAGAAAAGTATTAAGAACAATCTTCGTTTAGAAAATACCTAACCTCAATAAGCTGTTAAGAGAGCCAAATTTATACTGTTACATTAAACTCGATACAACAACAATAATAATAAATAATAATAATAATAATAATAATAATAATACGCATTAAACGGTGCTCGTAGCTAGAGGGAATTCTTTCGGTAAAGTTGGACAGGGGCGCACCCAAGGGGTTGCAGCCCCTCCCAAACCCCCAAAACCGTAATTTAAAAGATACAGATTTTATAGATACAATTATATCAAACGTTTTACGTGAATTACCCTTCAGCCGAAATCAGCCACTGAAATTGGCTGATGACTAGTACATTAGAATTTTGAAAAATAAATTAATAAAATAAAAAAAAAACAAGAAGATAGGACACTTTGGCTGAGTCGTAGAACATGTAGTTATATTTGTATTATATAAATGCAGTTGCAAATAGTGTTATACACAATTTTTAAAACAAAACATAAATTATATATAGCCTCAGGGTCAATCCCCCCCCCCCCCCCGAAAAATTCCGGATGCGCACCTGAAGTTGGAAACCATAATACTGACTGGAGCATACTTTTAGTGCTGTCAACTTCCGTTTCTATTCATAACTACTTGATAAACCACAAATAACCTCTGTACTAAATAGGAGCGAGTGGTCAGCTGCACCGTCTGACACTTTGAATTCCATCGGAGATCCTTGCCCTAATTCCTCTATTCCATCCTCCGGACCACGGATTAAAAGAACCATGGATCTGAACTGTGGTGACAGTAATAACCATGGTAATATCGGTTTCTACTCTGATCCATGTTTCCTACGATACGTGCCTTTGTCAGGAAGGGTAGGTGTTTATGTATGTCGTTGTAGACAAATTTTTAACAAGGTAAACGGCTACAACAGTTAATAGTGTATGCCACTAACATTGAAAACGCACGTAAGCCACCCACATGGCTTTAGTTGAGAATTTATGAGTGACGTAGCAGATTGTGTCGTCAAATCTGCGATCCGTCGTCACTACGTTTAGCGGACGTAACATGATAAAGCAATTAATGCCTTTTTTTTTATTAGATGTGGAAGGGTATGTTACTTCGCATGCATGGCATAGGAATGTACGTCCCACACAAAACTGTACCAAGGAGTCACCAGTAGTTAGTCTTTAAGTAGGGATGTTACTTACGATACTGTTTTTAATTTCAGGCAAGAGCTACTGTGAAGCGACGTGAATCGTTCGTATGAAACATGACAGACCTTCGATTCGATGGCCGAGTGGTTGTGGTTACAGGAGCCGGTGCAGGTATTTATCGTACAGGAAAGTAAATTTCTGTCAGGTGGTCGAAGTGATCTAGCGTTTGGCAAATGAGGCACAATTGTATGTGTTCAAATCATTGTTTAAGAAATGTGATACATTTCGACCATCTGCATAGCTCCAGGAGGATGTTTTCATTTATACCACAGTGTATCAAGTGACGTATCACTGTGGCACCCTTGTCCAGAATGGGATTTTTTACACACACCGTTTTACAAAACTCTTCAAAACACCTTGAAGTGCTGTTACACATTATGCAGATAACTGTATTGTCATGAAAATAGTACAGGAAGTGCAGTGTGTATATACCTTTCATAGTCAGTGTTAAATATTTCTCCCGCCTTACACATTAAACACCATTATACTACTACAGCATTGTTGATGACAAAAGAATTGCAACACCAAGGTTAGGGTTTGAGGTCCTCTTTTAATGGTGTAGATATATGCACTGTTTCCATTTCTCACTCGCCCACAAGAATTTCAGCCGTTCCTCATGGTGTATAAACAGATATCCAAAGAACAGCCTCACACAGTGGAAATATCTGTAAGCTACAAAAGAGAATCATTAGAATAATAATGGGAGCCAGACCTAGAGATTCTTATAGAGAACTTTTTAAAGTTTTAAAAACATTACCTTTAACATTCAATATATTTTTTCTTTAGCCGTGTTTGTTGCTAACAGTAAAAGTTTATTTAAGGAAAATTCTGAAGTACATAACATTAAAACAAGGAATAACTCTAATTTTTTTCAACCTTCATGTCATTTAACAATTTATCAGAGGGGACCTTGCTATTTTGGCTTCAGGGTGTATAATAATCTTCTCTCCGAATTAAAGAAACTATCATACAATGTTAAAACATTTTAAAGCAGCTCCTAGGGATTTCCTATAAATCCATTCTTTTTATACCTTAGTGGAATACTTTGATTACAAAATTAATTAATCATCTTTTATATTTTTATTTATGTACATTGTATGTTTGACTTGTGATGTGCTCATTCGGGTTATTTTGGTCCTTGGGATGAGCATTTTATACCTGTTTTGTGTTCTCTGATGTGATGCACTCAGTTGTTCTCTTGGGAGTTGTGTTTTGTATGTGTATTGTTGTGTGTTGTGTTTGTATGACTTGTATTGCCTGTATTGTGTTTTGCTGTTGTGTTTTGACTTGTTCTGTATCCAAAGGCTGTGTTGCCTGATTTGAATTTCTAGAATGTGAAATAAATAAATAAATAAATAAATAGTCATACTATCATTCCACAGAAATTGTCTTCTAGAAGAGTGTCTTGGCCCATTTACAAGTAGGTATTCCTATTAATATATCCTTACCACATCCCTCAGTGATTGTGCTGTATTTCAGCACTACACCTCCTGGAGTCTTGTCTTATGAGCTGATGCTAAGCAGCCTCTCCTTGTAATGACTCTTTCCATCTGTTTATACAGTACTTATAATACTAGAATAATTACATTTGCTGCCTTAAATGTTGATCATTACAATTATAACAGTGTTTAGAAGTGTCTGTGTAGGTAGAGTATATACAGGTCAGTGTGATGAGAGAAAATATGTACGGGACATTATGGACAAGATTCTGTTGTGGATGGCAGTGGTTATGGTTTAGCAATATAAATTTTTTTCAGTTATTAAGTCACAGGCTGTGTCCAGGTGTGTCATTTGTCATCTGTGATGCTTTACCTCCACCCATCTGAAGTTGTGTGCAAGGGAAGATGAATTATTATACTGATAATTACTGCTGCCTGTTACAAGACACCATGGCACATTAAATTCTATATCATTTTCAAACTCATAATTTGAACATTCATTGTGTATGAGTTCATATACTACTCTTCTCTTGAGTGCTCAGCTTGCCCACTTCTGTAGAATAATCCTCGTGAGATAACTGAAGTGTGTGGACTGAGCATACAGTGGGAGATCTGTAACCTAATCAAAGATAAATAATTTTGCTGCCATGTGAATTTGGTAACAAAGACAAGTTATTATACAAAATCAGCCTGTTTAACCTTTTCGGAATGGTTGCCATACATTTATGTTTCTGTGAAGGTGCTGTACATGGCTGGGTGCTGTACTGGTATGATTTATGTTACAATCAGTCTGGCTAACTGCTGTTCATGGTGAATTTTTTTTATGTGTGTCTGTGCCAAGTGACGTACAAGTACATTACTTTTTCCACATGTAAACCTCCAAATGCCACACCAGTACATTATGATTTCCTAACTTTCAGGCCAGGCACTCTGCTGGTACATTATCGATATACCATATCTTGAGTAAACATATAATGCCATACTGGTACAGTATTACATATTTCCACATATTTTACATTTATGTTTTATACATTTTTATATTTATGTTGGTTAGGCACATAACTTATACCACTGACCTCAGCTGGCTAATGCTTGTGTGCATTCCTGCACCTGTTCTGAAAGTGTTAAGTGCTGTACTTTATAACATCTGCATTAGAAGTTCTGAGTAGAACTCTATAGCTCTCTTAATAATTGGCAACTTTTTAAATTCTTTTCTGTTGCATGAATGATCAGTTTCTTCCCAATGCATGCATCTGCTCATAATTGTGATTATTGCCCACTGCTTTTTCTAATTAACCATTTATGTTCAGAGTTTGTCAGTCCTCACAATCATAAGCATCTGTGTTTCAGTTGTAAGAATAATTAGTTCCCATTCTCTCCTTAGAGTGATACTTCCTCTCTTACATTTCTAACAGTGAGCGTTACTCAGTATGATCAGTTTCTGTTGTGCCATGTCTGGTGAATGTACTTTCCAGAATGGATTGTAATGACGTGAGACTGGTTTGGGCTTTGTCATTCACTTTCCCCTCCACCTCTCTACCTGCCTTCCTTATGGTTTCCAATCCTTACCATGTAAGCCAGTAGGGGATTATTCAATGGACTTCCGACATGACAACTTCTTTGAAATTTTTTCTCGGCTTGCTTTTCTGAATTTGGTTTTGGTGTACTAGAAAGACATGTCAGAGTCCCTGAGCTGGCGTCATGTGTCAAAGTAAGATTTGGTTTGTATGTGTATTATTTGTTTACAGTTTTATGGACCATGATGGCCAGATTGTGTTGTTTTGGTGAGTCATGTAAAAATGGGTAAGAGCATTAAACAGGGCATCTTAATGTTTTATATTAAATTTTGTTACATTAAACCCTCATGGATCAAATTGTTTCACGTCCTTCCCTTTGCTGCTTCCACTTTCTTGATTGGGGGTCAGGAGAGAAAAAAGAGGGGGGGGCAGTGTATTACAGTTCTCATGATCAATTATTACCTGATAGTTCCCACAGCATTCAGTTCCAGTCAAATCTTAGCAGTCCTTTATGGATTATGTCAAACATTTCAGGCTTGGGTAAAGCATATGCCTTGCTATTTGCTGAACGTGGAGCATCAGTTGTAGTGAATGACCTGGGTGGTGGTCGCCATGGTGACGGGAAGAGCAGCAGTGCTGCAGACAGTGTGGTGGACGAGATCCGACGCAAGGGTGAGTTGAGTGCATAACCAGTTTGTTGTCTAGTGTTGATTTATCTGTTCTCTTTTGACTGTTGTCCTCCTTTCCCACAAACCCTCTTTCAGTATCTCTCACTGCTTCAACTATGTGATAATTTTTAAGTGCATTTGCATAATCACAAAAAGTGCCTATTAGCATTGTCATGTCTCTCTGTCCATCTATCTGTCTGTCTGCATGTATCAGTCCTGCTCCGACTGCACGGATTGCTATGAAATTTGATACTGGAGACTGTTATTAAGATTTGTGAAGAAAATACAAATTTCGTTAAATTGAACAAAAATATTGTGTGAAGACCCAAGAACATTTTACTGTTGCCAGCAACATCAATTCACCACAGAATCCCTCTTTTTGAGTGAATGGCTGTCAGGATAGCTGAGGAGTTTTAATTGTTATGTAATGTTTTTTTAGTTCAACAGCAGTACTAAAGAGGACACCTTTTTTGTGTTCCCGTGGCACCCATTAATTATCTATATTGTTGACAGTGACGTGTAGGTCAGTAATACAAAGGGAACACATTCTTGAGTTTCAGTGGCAACGGTGTTTAGCTCCACAATACTAAAAATGCATTGTTGGGTTCCCATGGCAACACATTTAATATTTGTGGAACCCCAGGGTTCCACAGAACAGTTCAGAAATTGCTGCAATAGACAGTGTAATGCTGCCTTGCTGTTCTGAGGTGAGCCTAGCAGTGGCCAGGCCCTGCTCTGACATGTTGTACTGACTGCCACTACAACACCAACAGTGGCGATTGTGAAGAATTGCAGTGTTGATGCATTTCCGTGGCAATAATGGTCATGTGAATGCACAACAATGTTATGTTGTATGCACATTGCCTGTCTTGTTTCTCTTTCCAGTGTGTGATTCAGGGCTGTAATGACTGCTTTACATTGTGGTTCATTTTGTTCCTGGCAGGTGGCAAGGCTGTAGCAAACTATGATTCTGTTGTGAATGGAGACAAGATCATACAGACAGCTTTGGAAGGGTTTGGACGTGTAGACGTTGTCGTGAATAATGCTGGAATCCTGCGTGACAAGTCTTTCAGTAGAATCAGTGACACAGATTGGGGTATGTTCAAAACAACAACAACAAGATAAATCTTTCATTTTGGATTTCTGTAGTCATTAGGCAGAAAATTGGTGGTGGCTGGAAATTTAGGGTCCTTATCAGAAAAGTGCTGGTCACTTACCATTGCTGTTTCAATTTACCCTGAGTTGAGGTACACACCAGTGAGATAGATAAGGCCCTCAGAAATCCTATGGGTCAAGGAGGCTCCCAAATGTACAGGCTACTAACATTTGTTGTAGGTTCTTTCAGACTGGATTCTGTTCTTCTAATGGAAGACAGTATTCTGGATTCTTGTTATGAGATTTGGGGTAACTCTGGTAATAATTACAGGGAGGCACTGATTATCAAGTTGTAGGGGTTCCCTGATTATCCAGCTCTTGGAAGTGTGGGGGGTTGGTAGGCAGACCATTTATCGGCAGTAATGGTTCACACATTGTAGTTCAGTGTACTGCAGTTAATATTTGACCATTTTTCCAGTAGGGGCAGGAGATTTTTCTCTTCTCTAAAGCATGCAGATTGGCTGTGGGCACCCAGCCTGCTGTTCAATGGGTAGCAGGGTTCATTCTTGGGGATAAAGCAGCTGGAGCATGAAGTTTACCAGTCACCTCCCTTTAATGCCAAGGTGAAGAATGAGTGGAGCTATACATCTTTTCCCCCTTCTATGTCTTCATGGTGTGGACAGGTACAACTTTAATGAAGGTAGCTGGAATTAGTTTCCTGTGTCTCTTTGACATCAGACAGACTGGTCGGTCCATCGCCACCAGGGTTAAAGAGCATAGCCAGCACATGCGGCTTGGGCATCCAGAAAAATCGGCGGTGGGTGAACATAGGCTCACTCAGGATCACCTCATTAAATTCCAAGACACCCAAATCTTCTGTACCAAACCAGCTACGTGGACTGACTCATCAGGGAGGCGATTGAGTTGGAGCTCCACCCAAACAATATGAACAGGGACTTTACAACTTTAATGCTATGTTTGTGGCACTTAGTGGACAAGCACTGGATATTCTGCAGACCAGTACTTGTTATTCTGAAAGTCCACATGTCCACTGAGATGAAACCAAATTTCATCACCAAACAACAAGTGTGGGGTTTTGTTTGTCCATGGCGCACACCATGAAGGTATGAGGTCACAAAATTGTCTTGCATAGCCAGTTCTTCATGACAATTGAGTCAGCAAGGAATGACAAACAATATTCATCAGCTACAGTAAGGACCTTGTATGAATTTTGCATAACTGAGTTGTACTATTCAGTACTATTGAACCACAGTAATTTTTTATGTCTATGTCCCTGGTCATCTGTGGGTAAGACACTGGACTCTATTTCAGAGGGTTATGAGTTTGATCCCTGGTCAGATTTATATGCAGATTTATTTTCTTGCATATTGAATCTTTCACCACTATTGGTGATAGAACTTTGGTAATATAAATGTGCTTTGCATCCTCTTCCGGGTTAGAGCCCACTTTAAGCTCTAGGTTCTCTATCATTTGCATGATCACCGTATCACTGGGGATAATAAAATCTGCCATCTGCATGCCCCAACCTCAAAAATAGATCCTTTTCCTAGGTGGACAGAGGCCAGAAATGTCAGCCTTGACTATATCTGAAGATAGTAGACAAACAGAAATAGCAGAAAATATATTCATGAGTTCAACAAAATCTAAATGTTATTTTCATTTCAAGATTGATCTGAAAGGATTACCCCTAGAACCATTTCATTTTGTTGTTGTGTTTACTTACATTCTTGATGAAATTTTGCCTTTATCACCTTCCTGAGAAAGAGAAGTTACCATAGCTTGATGAGATTAGTGTGGTGTCTGTGTTGTGCTCAGTTGTAGTGCCACTGCTAGGACATGGATAGAACACAGGCTGTTGACTGCTGATTTTTCTGTATAGGTTATGATTTTATATTAAGATAATGGCCACACAATGGGCTTTTCATTAGTAATTTAACAATTTATATTGGCAAGAAGTTAGGATATGTCTGCAGAGTGTAACACATTTGGCATTTTTGTGTTAATGTTCCTACATTTTTAGTTCATAACTACTTTTAAGAAAAACCAGTTGATGCAAGTATTTAAAATGTGCTGTTATATATTTTGTACAATACACACTACGTTTTTTTTCTATATCTTGGCAACAGATTTGCAATCTCTTATAACCATTATCTTAAAAATAACAAGATATCAGTCATGTTCATTGTTATGATCATATCATAACTTTATCTCCAGCCTCAGCCCATACCTTGCAGAGAACATTGTCTGTTATATAGTCGAGTCACAGCAAAAGATTGTCATTAATGCTTGTAGACCTTCACATCAAGTGTATTTTTCTTCTTCTTCTTTTTTTTTTTCTTTTTCTTTCGATTTTAACCAAAATTTGAATGTGTTGATACATTTCTGTAGAAGCCTCCATCTTGTGAAAGTTGTGCTGTTCCATGTGTACCAGACAAGTGGACAGACATGTGAGACCAATAGTTGCTTTTTGCAACAGATCTGAAACAGGTTAGGAGATTGACGACTGGATTTATTTGATTCAGGGTAGGGACCAATGTTGTTGCTGTTGTAGGCATTACAATAAACCTTTGGATTGCATAATTTGTAGGGAATTTTTTTTACTAGATAAACAACTATTAACTTCTCAAAATGAACTTTGCTTCATCAAGTTATGGTGAATAGATAACTGTTTTAGAAGGTGGTGATCATTTTCAGGGTATCCGTATGTTACTTCAAGAGACTGAGGTAAACCATAAAATCCTTGGTCCAAGTGAAATTGTGGCTGAGTCAGTTGATACTTGCTTTGGGATACCGTTTTGTCATTTATTTAGCAGTACCAATGAAAATCATGATGAACCTCAGGCAGAATGATTGTTAATATACCAGTGATTGGTTCAAGTACTTCTGAAATGCAATTCTAGAGAATTCTTGCTACACTAGTCTGTTGGGACAGTCATACAGTGAAGGTGGTTTTCAGTTATTTATATAGTTTCTGACTGTTGTAGAGGTATAATGATCACTTTTTATACCACAGACTTGATTCTGGATGTACACTTAAAGGGTGCTTTCAAGACAACACAAGCAGCGTGGCCACACTTCCGTAAGCAAAACTATGGGCGTGTGATTGTTACATCTTCCAACTCTGGTCTCTATGGGAATTTTGGACAAGCAAACTACAGGTCTGTATTATTGATGCTACAGCATGTATGTCTAATCGTGTTTGTAGATATGGCAGCTGCCACAGGAGCTTTATCACATAGCAAGTCTGCATCACCCAGGAATTTAGAGTCTGATTTTTCCCTGCAGTTCAACTTACCTTACTTCACAGTGGTGTTTTAAATTGCCAACATCCATTTTCTAAGCAGGCATTGTACCTCCAGAAAATATTTCCCAACATCCAGAGGGTGCTTTTCTTGAAATATTAGCAATTTGTCTTTAAATATTATCTTTCAGTTCTTACAGGGATGTGCATTTTTCACATAAACTCTTACTTGCAGTGTCCCACACAAATAATAACTGCACAGATTCAGATCAATAGTTGTAGGAGGCTACAAGTTGCAAGTTATCAATTGTTTGCAGAATACCACTTCTGTAGCTGTTATTGAGAATTTTGGTTTGTGGGGTGTGACATCCTGCATGAAACAACCATACAGTTTTATTCTCCTATTAATTCTCTAAAGAACAGTGTCAGAACAAACTGAATGTAGTGAGAATTTATTGTTTATTCAAGAAACATTGTACCTCTGATTTTGTGTGCACTCACTGTACACAAGGCTCCAACTTTAAGGTCATGCAAACAGACTTCATGAAATGCATGGGAAACTTTGGAGCACCAATGTCTTTTCCATTCCAGTTAAATGTAAATCATGCCTCATGGAGCACCAGTATTTTCCAGTAAACATAAAAATTGTCCAATTTCTATTGAGTTAATACATAACATTTTCATATTTTATTTTTGTCTAGCACTGATCGTGTTATCCAAAATTTTTTCACTGTGTTTTTCTTTTACATGGTACTGTTGACATTGATATCTTTTTTACAAAACTCTAGGTGACATTTTTTCTATGATGTATACTTTGCAAAACTGCTGCAAATGAACACATTTTGTTCAACAGAATACATTTCTCTCACACAATTACCGCTTGCTGTTGATGTCTTGTAACACATGAGCGAGCACCTGCCTCACATTCAAGCACTGAAAGGTGAGGAAAGCCTCAGCACATGTGCTTTGACAACACAGACTCATATTTTTCTGTGTTTAGGGACAATATTAGAGCTGCTCTGTGTACACTGTATTTATTTCTGAATTTTGGAGAATGTATGAGATTTTATGTTCTCATAGCAGTGAATATTACATTTACAGTCTTATGTAATGTAGCTGACTGGTTTTGGTGGATGGGTACAAACATTTGGAGCAACCTGCTGGTTCCCTCTTGATGGTGCAGGAGTCTTCTACCCAAGAGATGGAGACAGCAGGTTCCTTCGAAATGTTATTGGCATCACATCCCAGAAGACAGTTGTCTTAATTTTTGACAAGTTGTAACAAAATGAATTCATTGTGTGTTTTGTATATGGTACAGGCCATTTTGCAGGATGTGGATTGTAGTGTTCTGTTGTACCATAGTCATGGCTGTGTCACTAGCAAGTAGTATTGTACTGTCACTACACCACATGTGTCTTGTGCAGTGATCTGTTTTGCATGTAATATTTTCGGTATTTGACAGAGGAAATAAAAACACTTTTTTTACTACTGTGAATTTGTTACTACTGGCCACATATAACATGAAAGAGTAGTGAAGCACGCTGTAGCCTATATGCAATGATGGATGGTATCTTTAGGTACAGTAGTCTTTGACTCCAGACAGAGACACATGTATAGTGTAAGGAAGGACTTGCTGGCATCACTGTTCAGGACAGAGCAGGTTGATACAGTGGTAACACTTTAGACCTGTGTGAGGTGCTTGGTTCTGTGTTGGCTGGAACACTGACTGTTCGGATTGAGGTTTTTTATGGTTTTTCCCAGTTTGTCCAGGCAAATACTGGAGTAGTACCTTTAGTAGTCCATGACCACTTCCATGCACATCCTTTCCAAGTCATCGGTCACAAATCGGCCTACCATTGCTGCTGAGTAGTCTGAGTAACTGAAAGTTCAGGAAAACAAAACCACAGAATTCTGTAGGCCGATCTGCAGCAACTAATTTAAAGAGATTTTGCAATGAAGAGATAATGGCAAAATACCTTTAATGTTGAAGTTATAATGATTTGATCATAGAACACTTTGTGTCCTGCAGATTCTGTTGAGCTGGATTGAACTCCTGCTTCATATTCTGAATGTGTTACATATGATCTCTTAAGCAGGAAGCTGAGTACCTGATGAAGGTATTTTTGTGGTTTTACTGGCTTCATTGTTGCAGATACTGGGATGATACATTGAACAAACCTTGACTACTTCCACAATCTTTTTACCTTATCATTAAGAAGCACCCTTTCCAGTGCAGCTGAGAAATAACTGTTTAATAGTATGAGAAAGAACAGGTTTGTGTGTAATGGTTGTTGTATGTGGTTGTTGGGAGGGAATTTTTGTTTTGATATTTTGGCTGCAGTGCTGCCAAGATGGGGCTGGTGGGTCTGAACAATACTCTGGCGATAGAGGGAATGAAGAGCAACATCCACTGTAATGTGATTGTACCAACCGCAGGATCCCGTCTTACGGAGGACATACTACCTCCAGGTGGGTACCCGTCTTTGAATGTTACATTTTCTACTTCACTAGCACACATCTCTGCATTTTCCTTTCTCAAATTACTGCCTTCCTTAAGAATTTCCATCACAGTTCCTCCCATCTGACTTGTTTACAGTATGTTGTGAAATTCTTTGTTTGTCTGCCCTAGTGCATGTACATTTCATTTCTTGATATGATATCATCTATATTCCTCATATAGTGTGGAAGATAGGTACCAATGTTAGGAGGAACCTGCTGCCTCCATATCCCTGGTAGAAGCAGTGTCATCTCTCTTAGTTTTCAATATTGTCATTGGTGCTTTATCCTCGTATACAGAAACCAACTTTTACATGTATTAAATGAAACTGTCATGTTATGTTATTATCATGCTGCACCATCTTCAAAGTCCTGTACTGAGATCAGTGATACTTTGCATGGAGTTGTGCATAGTGGGGATGTTGTAAGAATATTGCATCCACATGTTCAGTAATAGATTGTTACAAGTTGTAGTGTAAGGGGGTCTTGTATAAGCAGTCAGATGAATTTAACTTTGCTCTCCACTTTATAAAGTAAAATAAAGTTGTTCCTTTGCTAAGTTAAGCACATGCTAGGAAGCCATTGGGAGAGTGGAGGTATAGCTCCACACATCATCACCTCAGCACTAGGTGGAGGTGAGTGGTCAGCTTTGTGCTTCGGCTGCTTTACATGTGAAAAAGAGCCCTGTGTAACCATCAGGTAAGAGGTTGGATGGGCTGAGGGCTGATGTGGATGTTGTAGATAAGCGAAAAATATGTAGCCTGTGCTGGAAATGGAACCCTGATTCCTCAATTGTCCAGTCTTTAGCCTAGTCACTGTGCTGCCCAAGCTGCCTCAGCTCTGTGTATGTCACATAAAGCTGAAATGTAACTTCATCAGATTTATAAAGAAGTTGGGAGATGTATGCATAGTGTTACAGTTGTGGTACACATGCTGTCTGTTATGTAATTATGTAGAAGACAATAAGATATAAGGAATTTCATGAACTGAGTTTTGCTAAAATTTATTGACACATTACAATTCTGACTAAAATCTAACAACAGTAAACCTGTCTGGTAAAGATTTTGAACTCTGTGGTTTGGGTAGATGCCAGTGTTTTGGGGGTGCTTGCTGCTTCCATTTTTGGGGTGAAATACTAGCTTTAGCCCTGGGGTAGTGGGTTCCTATGGGGTCTAGTTGTCTATGTGTTGTGTTGTGTGAAATCATGTCCCATTGCCTCACTCTCTTAATTTTTAGCTTTGTCTTTTAAACATCTACAGACAGCCTTAGAAGCTGAATCTGTAAACCAGCACACACTAATACGTCACTTGTTTGTTGTCCAGACTTCTTTGCTCAGCTACGACCAGAGCTGATCGCACCAGTAGTTGTGTGGCTGTGTCATGAATCCTGTGAGGAGAATGGTGCCATCATTGAGTCTGCTGCTGGTTGGGCAGGAAAATGTAAGTGTTAAGGTCACCTGTCAGAGGCTGTTTGTCACAGGTTGCTTCCCAAACTGGGGTGTGGGATCTTCAGTAGATCAGTGGCTCTCTGTCACAGGTTGTGCCCTAGACTGGGGCCTTGCATCTTCAGTAGGCTTGTGAAAGGTCATCTGAATATTGATTTTCTGTCATAACCATTAAGTGACAGGGTTGGTATTTAAATGTTTGCGCATTGTTTAAGAAAAACATGAGTATTATTTGAACAGGAAAAGATAAAATTGTGAAATAAACAGCATGCAGCATGTCCTAAAAATGCAGTAAATTTCAGTTTTAAATGATCCATAACCATGCATTGAACAGTTAGATATGGTAGCTAAAACCAACAAATGCATACAAGTTTATGAAAATATACCGTATATTCTCGAATCTAATCCGCATCCGAATCTAATCCACACCCAGTTTTTGGCGACTTCTTAAACGAAAAAAAGTTAGTTCGCGATTCTAATCCACACCTTTCCTTCAACCACCCCTTGCCCACGGGGCGACTGATTGAATAATATTGGATGTTACCAATGCGTTAAAATCCGACGCTACGCCTGTGGCTGATGAGTCATACCGATAGAGGCGGGGCCTTTCTCAACAGACGTGCGCAATCTCGTCTGAAGCCAGCTGAGCCTTAGTTGTTGA
Source organism: Reticulitermes speratus (assembly GCA_021186555.1). Taxonomy (NCBI): domain Eukaryota; kingdom Metazoa; phylum Arthropoda; class Insecta; order Blattodea; family Rhinotermitidae; genus Reticulitermes; species Reticulitermes speratus. The sequence goes on from JAJKFL010000004.1 coordinate 2,382,395, forward strand.
AACGTGGGAGGTGCTTGTTCCAATTTGTCGTGTACCGTAGTTATGGAAGAGGGACACCTGAAATCGCAACGACTCTCATATACGGCAAAGTTCAAACGTGAAGTTATTCGGTGTGCAGAGGAGAATGGAAAACCGCAAAGCCGCTGCAATTTTTGGAGTTGATGAAAGCAACGTTCGACTATGGCGGAAACACAAGGCAGCGATCAGCGGGTGTGAGGCGTCACGAGGGAAATTCACTGGACCCAATTATTATATTATTATAATAATAAATAATAAAATAATAGATTATTGTATTGTATTGTTCTTACGGCATGTACAGCAGCTCAATCATTTTTCCAAAATCCAGCTCTAGACGGCGAATCTAATCCGCACGCGAATCTAATCCGCATCTGATTTTTTAGCCCTCTAAAACTGTAAAAAGGGTGCGGATTAGATTCGAGAATATACGGTATTATAAACATAGTAATATCTCATACTTGTTTTGGCCACTCATGTGGCCATCGTCAGGGAGGTGCGTTACGAAGAATAAATACATTGAGATGTTACAAAAGTTATGTGAACCAATGCTCATGTAAAATATTAAATATTAAAATTACATGGTTTAAAATATGTATTACAGTTTAAAATGCAGATAAAAGCTTAATTCTGGTATGTAACAAATAATGTATGCAGATAGTATGTATGTCACCGTCCAAGCAGAGGGTTATTAATGTTACTGTATCGGGCTACCACACTTCAGTCCAGTGTAAACTGTAATATGTATTTTAAACCATGTAATTTTAATACCGTATATTCTCGAATCTAATCCGCACCTTTTTTACAGTTTTAGAGGGCTAAAAAATCAGATGCGGATTAGATTCGCGTGCAGATTAGATTTGCGGTCTAGAGCTGGATTTTGGAAAAATGATTGAGCTGCTGTACAATATAACAATAACGTAATTAATGTAATTAATAAACAACGTAAGAACAATAGAATACAATAATCTATTATTTTATTATTTATTATTATAATTTATTATTCATCAGACTCGCCTCCTATACACTATTAAATAACCTTCTCAGGACGGTGGCTGAAAGGAAAATGACTGATGTAGCAACAACGGTGATGCTAAAAGGACAGAAAGGGAGTAGTGGGGGCTGACTGATTTCGGTCTCTGCGTCGCGGAAAAGATATTTGAGTCGAGTTCTAACATCCAATATTATTCAATCAGTCGCCCTGTGGGCAAGGGGTGGTTGAAGGACCTATGCCCTGATTCAGGTAGGCAAAGTGTATATCTCCAATCTCCTCCGCTTTAGAAGACATTTTTGGTCTGCTTCACGTTCCGACCACTTTACCCCAGGAAGAAGCTCTGGTGGCAAGCATTGAGTAGCCTTCTTTATTCATCTGGTTGAAAGCTAAGCGTACTTCTTTACGCAAGTCGTTTTTCCTACGGACTGCGTGGTCACTGGAGTTTCGTATGTGCCGACAATCATAGCTCTCGACAGCTCATGAAATGAGTGTTGTGTTTACTGTATCACTATCAAAGGCAGCATTCAATTCGTTTCAAAGAAAATTACGTCAGAAGTCAGCCCACGCTAGCAGAGCAGGAAGACTCCTGTGCAAAAATGTACTAAAACTCTGTTGTCTTTGTCGTAACAAAAAATTAAAAAAATCCTTTTATATTATTTGTAGGTGCTATTTGTCTTAAATTTATAACACTCTTCAATTATTTCTTGAATGTGAGTACTCTCTTTGACTTTTGAATCGTAATTTTAGGTAAAAAAACACGTTTTCTCTGACTGAGGTTGGAAATTCTTTCGGGATATAGTTCTGTTTTGCTATAAGCGTTGTGGGTAGCTGATAGAACCAAAGTTTATAGTGTATATAGAAAGATTAGCGAAGGTACTGTTACTGAACAGCGTTTTATTTCATTTACGTTTGTACATTCTTTAGATAACTTTAGATACTTCTGTTTTGCTATAAGCGGTGTGCAATGCTGCTGAAATGAGTGACGCCTAAAAATCTTCCAATGTTTAGACTGCTAGCAGAGGCTAGAGTTACGTTTCAGCATGCTTCAGATAAATAAACTTTGTTCATTGAGTAGGAGAGACGAGATATCAGTAAGGATACAAGCTGACATTTTATAAAGCGCTTGCTAAACGCCTGTTTCATAACAGAGGTATCTCGAAGAGCCCCAAATATGACGACATAAACTGCAAATTCATACAAATATGGAACATTATTGTGTGTATTTAGGCAGTAAGGATACAAGCTGACTTTATAAATCGCTCTGCTAAAAGCCTGTTTCATAATAGATGTCGCTAACAGCCCCAAATAAGACGACATACACTGCAAATTCGCAAGAATACGGAACTTTATTGTGTATATAGGGAGCAAGGATACAAGCTGAATTTATAAAGCGCTCTACTAAAAGCCTGTTTCATTTTCTACAAAATGGAAGCAATTCCATTATTTTATCTCTTCTAGATCAAATAATATTAATTTTTTTTAACGAAATGCGCAAAAATTTAAAGGGCCAACGCGGGGACCGCAGACCTGCTACGCAGGGCTTGTGCAGTAAAGTAGGCCCCTTATCTCGATTTAAAGGGCAACTCGAGAAAATAACTCCGTACGCTAAAGGTTAATGTTACTGTATCGGGCTACCACACTTCAGTCCAGTGTAAACTGTAATATGTATTTTAAACCATGTAGTTTTAATATTTAATATTTTACATGTGCATTGGTTCACGTAACTTCCGTAACATCTCCGTGTATTTATTCTTTGTAATGCACCTCCCTAAGGATGGCCACATGAGTGGCCAAAACATGTGGGAGGTATTACTACATTTATAATATATTTTCATAAACTTGTGTGCATTTGTTGGTTAAATATATAAAATGATTTTCTATGAGAGTGTTTTTACATGTGTTCCCATATGCGAATGTGGGTCGTGTAAAGGTTAACATTATAATGTGCCAATTTGATTGACCTTGAGTGTCAGGAGGTGCTACCAGGGTCATAGTAGGAAAATGTTGGTAACTGCTGTGTGTAATATAGTTTAGTATTACATCTTGTTCCTCTGCATGACATGCAAACACTGAGTTTTATTCCATGCTAGATTAGTTTATTTATTTCTGTACAGATGTGTCTTGCTGATGTTAGTATAGAAAGCAGGTATATTTTGTGACTGTTGAGAGGCAGAATAATGATTAAATGCACTCAGTATTGATTCACCCATCAGCTGTTTTGGTCATGCCTGTGTTTATTGAAGACAGGCAGAAGATTCGTAACACTGCGTCCTTTTTTCTTGAGCTGCTTTAGTTTCTGATATGTCAAAAAACTTTCAGGTCATCTGGTGCGTTCGCCTGGTGGCCTACTGCGTGCACGGATTGATGAGCTTGTGACACCAGAGGCTGTCCGTGATAGCTGGAGTAAGGTGACAGATATGTCTGCTGCTGTTCGGTTAGAGTCCATTCAGGAGGCTTCCGGTACACTGATGACCGTACTGGAACAGATGAAGGCAAATTGTGAGCGTTCTTCTGACAGTGTGAGTTGTGATCAACAGTTTTGAACTTTATGTGGTTTCAGTTGTTAGGATCAGTAGCTCTCTTGAGTCTGCTGTCAGACTTCAGTTATGTATGTACCTTTCTTAAAGTATCTGTTCCCAGTCTCCATGCAGTGAAGATGTATAGATGGAGTGGAGGTAAAGCTGTACGTGTTTAGTGGAAATCTTGTGTTAACCTGCAATAGGAATTGTTTAATTTCCTATAGGAGTTTTGAACTGACTCATCATTGTAGATGGAAAATGTGGTACATCATATTACCTGAATTGAAGTGAGGTATTTCCCCCTGTTTTCACAGTTACAAAACAAGTGGTCATGTTGAATTCTACTAGACACAGCCTAATATTTTCCAATGTTTTGAGCTTTTAGCCAAGTTGAAGTTTCCAAGCTATGTGCTATATCTTGTGCTTAGTGTAGCAGATGACAGAGATGGATGTGTTTCAAGGACTGTAAACATGAGTATGCTTAAAGTACCATCAAAGATCTGAATCAAAAGTTGTAATATGCGTAGAAGAGGTATTACAGTGAGAATTAAGTTGGGAACTGTAGGACAACTTTCATGTGCAGACATCTTTATTATCCTGAATTGTCTTTCAGTGGAGTAAACATTGTATTTGGGGGAGATCTGAGAGTCGAATGGCAGTGACCCTGAGGGTATGGTCTTATGGGTTGTGACACCATGTAGTTTGGTAGGCAGGTACCTACTTGACTCTGTATTTATGACACACATATTTTATGACCATGGTTTTGTGTTCTGTTTTCTTTCCAGAAGAGTGTCGTGACAAAGTTTAATTACAGTCCTCGTGACCTGATCCTGTATGCACTGGGGGGTGAGTAATGTTGTATAATGCGACACATATAATTTTTCCGCGTCCTGCGCAAGGAAAAATGTAGAGAGAGAGGAAGGGGCGGAGCTAAGTTCAAAAGTTGAGGGCTCTGGCACCATGTTTGCCACATAGTCACTCTCTCTCAATTTTCAGAGGTAACATCGTTTGAACGTATTACTAACGGAGCATATATTGGGAACAGTTTATTGCGACTTGGCAATAGCGCACTGTACCCAGACCTGGGCAATCAACGTAACGCTGCCACGTTGTTATAACGTCAAGACAAATACCTCCCACTCCTATACGCTACTAAATAACCTTCACTGGATGGTGGCTGAAAGGAAAATGACTGATGTAGCAACAACGGTGATGCTAAAGCGACAGAAAGGGAGTAGTGGGGACTGACTGATTTTGGTCTCTGCGTCGCGGAAAAGATATTTGAGTCGAGTTCTACTTGAATGTATATGTATGTACCAACATGACATGCAAGTAATGTGCTGCTTGTGATTGCAGCTGGTAGCACTGTGGCCAATCCAAGTGACCTGAGGTTCCTGTATGAAGGCCATGTGGACTTCTCAGCATTGCCAACATTTCTTTTGTTACAAGGGGTCTCTGCTGTCATGGAAACGAGTGTTACTGCAGATGCGTTTGGTGGCAGGGACATCAATCCTGCCAGGGTGAGTGAAGTTATGTTTTGACAAGCCAGCTGTCTGGTAGCAAAACCCGAAAGTTTAACACCACTAATAGCAAAGCCTGCCATTGGACACAATCTTGAGCCAGTTTCAAGACAGCAGGAACAGCTTGTTCAGTAACTGAACCACTTGTGTGGCACTGTAGGTGCATGGTTTTACTGTGTTGTCAGAACTGTGCACTGTAGGTGCATGGTTTTACTGTGTTGTCAGAACTGTGCACTGTAGGTGCATGGTTTTACTGTGTTGTCAGAACTGTGCACTGTAGGTGCATGGTTTTACTGTGTTGTCAGAACTGTGCACTGTAGGTGCATGGTTTTACTGTGTTGTCAGAACTGTGCACTGTAGGTGCATGGTTTTACTGTGTTGTCAGAACTGTGCCTGTATTCCAATGTTCTTGAATGCTTTCACCATTAAAAGGAGTGGTCTGTGAACTTTAGTCACCTGTAAAATAGCACAGAGGAAGATGTGACGAAAGTTGAGTGAAAAATACTTTTTTATTACTATGTTGCCAGATATTGCATGGTGAGCATTACTTGGAAGTACTCCGCCCGATCAGTACTGAAGGGACTCTAGAGGTGCACTGTAAGGTGGTAGATGTGCTGGACAAGGGCTCTGGCACCATTGTGCTGGTGGAAGGTGAGATGAGGGCTTACACTAAGCTATTTATGTATATGCTGCCAGTAGTGTGCATTATATCAGTATGACTGGTGGGATAATTAGTAAACAGTGAATCAGGAAAAATTTGGATAATAATGTTTGTGGCCTAATGTTTGGTAATGCTGTGGAATTTGCCTGGTGGGACTGAGGAGAACCATGAAAATAGTCATTATAGCAGGTCTCCAGGCCAAGATTTGAAGCTGAATACAAAGGACTGCTGCCTACTTTACAGCAGTGTTTGGTTTTATGAGTACAGTGTGATGCATCCATCTTGGTGTGTAGTGATGTTCCTGGGAGGTTTGTGGTCCCAGTCTTTACCAGTCACTGGCAGTACTGTGTGATTATGTTAGGTTGTGTGGTGAAGCTTTCATGTAGACTGGATAGTCTTGTTGTCTGCTTATCATTCAGTGTATTACTGAAACAGGTTCACTGACATAAGTGCATTCTATGCATACAGTACATAATGTGAACACATAATGGACTGCTTGTGTCTCTGTGCCCATTTGTCTTTATCTTTCTTACCCAGAAATACTCGGCAAAAATTTGTGTTTGAATCTACTAGTTGTCATGAGAATTAGTTTAGTTTGTATTTCATCCTATAAATCATTACAGAATGATATTGGACATGTCCAGATAGTAGTTACAGTAAAAAGTATAATAATTACAGTAAAAGCAAACAAACACGTAAATCTGATCTAATTACATACATGTACAGACCCACACAAGACAATGATTAACATAGTACACAGAAGAAAGCACAGGCAATTACAATACAGATATACATCATTAACCCAGTTCCTACAAATTAGGAGTCAACTGTCATAAATTCTTCCACTGAATAAAAACTCTTTTCAAGTAGGAAGTTGCTAAATATCTTCTTAATTTTATTATGGACTTAATATTTTTAATTTCGCTGGGTAGTTTGTTATAAACAAGCACACCGTTGTAAGCAATACTCTGTTCGAATAGTTTGGTGTTGTGGCTTGTAATGAATAAATCTGACTTATTCCTTGTATCATGTGAATAAAACATAGAACTAGTTTTGAATTTACTTAAGAACATTTTAACACATTCACTGCCAAAGTCGACCTTGGTCGATTTAAGTATTTACTTTTTAATTTGCCAGCGTCAACTTTTTAGTTTACTCTAAATATGTTGATAATTACATCACTCCAGAACTCATTCAAATTGTTGTCAACGCACAACAACAGATCGCGACAGTGCCACGACCCGTTACTAAATATGCACATAGTGAACAATGGAAACCTGTGACAATATATGAAATGAAGAAATTTCTTGGTCTGATGTTCCTTACAGGTGTAATTTGAAAACCAAAATTAGAACGATACTGTCAACAAGAGGCATTTTACTAAAACTCATTTTTTCACAAACGATGTCTAGTAACAGATTTCAAATTATCCACTGATACCTACACTTCAATGACAGTACTGCAATAGGAACAAATTAAGACCGACTATACAAAATTCGACCAATATTAGACACTGTAGTCAATAATTTCAAATCTAATTATATTCCCGAGAGAGAGATTTCACTTGATGAAGGCATGCTTGGTTGGGGGGGTCGTCTGCGTTTTCGCGTATACAACCCTTGTAAAATAACAAAGTATGGTATTCTGGTACGGATGGTATGTGAAAGTATGTCAGGCTATATTTGCAACATGCAGATATATGATGGCAAATGCGGAGCTTTGACTGAAACAGTAAGTCTTCTACTAGAGCCTTATGAAGGGAAGGGTTACCATCTGTATCAAGATAATTATTATAATAGTGTTCATCTGGCTGAGAAACTGCTTCAAAAATCAATTTGAGTGTGTGGCACAATTACAGTAAATCGTGGTTTGCCCAAGGACATGATAGAAGAGGCAAAAAAGTTGAAGAAGGGTGAGGTCACTTTTCGTAGGAAACAGGATGTACTATTGGTCACACACCAAGATAAGAGACTCGTAAACATGATTTCAACACTTCACACTGCAGCTGTGGTAGATGACTCGAGCAGACGTACTGGCGTCACAAAGAAAAACCTAAATGTGTAGCAGATTACAATACACACATGCATGGTGTTGAGACAGCTGACCAATACCTTGCCTATTACCCCTTCATCTGTAAAACTGTAAAATGGCCTAAGAAAGTCTTTTTCTACCTTCTCCAATGTGCACTTTTCAATAGTTATGTTGTATTTACAAAATCCAACCCTAATTCCCACAAATCATTCCTAGATTACTTAGTGGATGTCAGTGAAAATCTTATATACACAAGAGAAGATGTATCAACACCACCCACCATCATCATCATCATCATCATCATCATCTCATCATCAGACGAGCTGCAAGACTCAAGCAGAATGCCTACGCCAATTCACCAAAACAAGCCCCGAAAAGTGACCCACCTGGCAGGCTTGATGGAATATTGAAAAACCATAAATCGTGCATATCCCTCCTACAAAGAAAGACAAGACTCCTACACAAAGATGTCAGTGTGTATACGGAAACATATCAAGAAAGAAACGAGATTTGTTTGCGCGCCTTGTGGTGTTGCTCTCCATCCAGAATGCTGCTAAACATGATATCATACACTGAAACATTACTAAAGGTGTGCTCAAAATTTCAATTTTTTATCTCTTGTAGTTTCCTCGTAATTGATTTTTTTATAAGACGACGCACTAGATGTTAAACATTCAATAAATCCCTGGCAATTTAACACCCTCGGGGATTTAAATACCTGGCAGTAAATGTGTTAATGTAAAGAAGAATTTTGTAGATATATATACAAGGCAGTGTCATAATCTTTAATTTTTTTAAATATGGTTTGCAACTTGTAGTGCTTGAAATATTAGCTATTAATCTTCTTGCCCTTTTTTTGTAGTTTAAAAAACTGTCTTAAGATTTCAAATGTTTCCCCAGAATAAAATACCATACTTCAAAGATTAATGCATGTATGCAAAATACTGGTTTTAACAATATTTTTGTTTACAAATTGACTTGATTGTTTTTATTGCAAAACAAAGTTTGCTTAGTTTAATTACTAATTTTTCCACGTGAAAATCCCAATTTAGATTATAGTCTAGCCAGACTCCTAAAAATTTTGTTTCAGATACATAAGCAATTTGTTTATCTTTCAGTATTATGTCAGGAAATACTATATGTTTATTTAATGTGTGATGAAAGCCTAATGCCAATGATTTATCTTTATTTGTAATCAATCTGTTATTGTCAAACCAGGGTAAGATACTTTTATTAATTTTATCCAAATTTAAAGTTAGATCCTGTATGTCTTTACCAGTTATTAAAATGCTAGTATCATCAGCCAAGAGTGTTAGTTTGATGCCTTGTCATTGCTGATATTTGTATCTATATCTTTCATATATATTAAAAATAACAATGGCCCTAAAATGGAAACCTGTGGGACTCCATGTTGAATTATTTTTCTTCCGACCACTTTTGTTGGATTTCGTGAATTGTTACATCAAGATGGTCAATTTCTACCGCTGTTTTCTGTTTTTTAAGTAAGAAGCAAACCACTGATGTGCAGTTCCTCTAATGCCATATGTATCTAATTTTTGTAATAAGATATTATGATTTACCATGTAAAATGCTTTAGATAAATCTAAAAATAGACCTACACATACTGCTTTATTATCTAGTGTTTTATACACGTCTTTCAGAAAGTTAACTAACGCTGTACTGGTGGATTTACGTTTACGGAAACCGTGTTGACTTTCTATAAACATGTTGTGCTTTTCTAGAAAGTTTATTAATTTAATATGTACTACTTTCTCAAAAATTTTTGAAAAAGTCAAGACCAGTGAGACTGGCCTATAATTCTCAATTTCATTTCGAACTCCTTTTTTAAATAAGGGTTTTATTTTTGAGATGTTAAGATTTTAAATTTGATCTGTAATTTCTTTATACAAAATATGGTATGAACACATGAAATGTAGACAGTTTTCATGTAACATTGCTTGTGAACTGAAAAGCACACGATTGAAAAGGTAGGTAATGTGATCAATTGTTGAAATTATGTTCCTTGAGCACCAAGTCTTGTGACCAGTGGTACTAACACTGCAGTTGTGGACAGTGGTGTCACAAGTTGAAGTGTTGATCACCCAACCCACCAAAATACTTCGTTTTCATTCCTGTCCCTCTTACTTAGCAGCGTTACAATAAAACATCTGCTTTCATGTGATCACCCTGTATAAGTAAATCATCAATATTTTCCCATTGTAATGAGGCTGCTGAAAGAAGCCCTATAGTTCAACTCCCCCCAGTATTGCCCAGAGATTTTGTACTTCCGCCTCCATCGTGTTTTGCTATCTTCCCATCCAGTCATCTAGCTATTCTGTTCATATGAATGGGCTTGTTGACCATGCTTTTGCATGAATGTATGTAGACTGTGATGAAACATTGTTCGTGGATGGTCATTTGCTTTGATGCGGTACAAATCCTGGGTTCAGTTTTTCGGATACTGCTGGCAGCCTACAGCAAGAGTTCAGATCTGTTTCATATTCCAAGTTAAGTAGCGTCTAGATAGGTCAATTTGTCACTTGATAGCACACTTACACTAAACAGCAGTGAGCAGTTCTGGGCTGGGTACCTTCATGCTATGCTTACTGTTCTTACATTTGTCATTTTAAACTGAAATGTCACGTTTTGTGCTGTATGTATGTGGCTGATTGCTTGCCTGACAAGACACTGTATCTAGTCATGCAAGGTGTAATAGCTGTGTTGATTGTTATTTAATTTTGATTTTGTAACAGCTTTGCGAGATTTGAAGTTCTCACAGCAGTGAGACTTCTGGGATGTGACACCACATAATTTGATGGATAGGTGCCAGTGTTTTGCAGGAAGCTGCTGCCTCCATCTTCAGTGCAATATTGGCACTCTTCTACCAAATTACATCCCAGAAGACCACAATCTACACATAAATAAGTGTCTGTTCTGCACTAAACTTTCAGATCCAGGTCTCTGCCTTTCACAGTGGTAAATTCTGATGTTATGTTGGCATTGCAGTGGAGACATTTGATGATAGTGGGGACAAGGTGGCTCACTCCCTGCTGACAACATTTGCTGTAGGAATGAAGGGCGTTACTGACAAGCGTACATCACCCCACAATGTACCAACAGCAGAACCACCCAAGCGCGCTCCCGATTTGTCTGTTGAACAACACACATCTCTTGACCAGGTCAGAACAGAGGGACGCATGCATTACTTACCAGTACAGTCTGTTGGTATGAACATGCCACTTTCATTCCTCTCAGTTCCCTATATCATAATACCAACATGGTTGCCATGTGAACTGTTGACGAGAGAGTGCCACTTAATTTAGGATCATTAAATTTTGTATGGTGATATGATGATACAGTTTTAAAAACATGAAAGTTTATTTTTAAGATCATGTTATGCCAATGAGAATGGAGATAACCAGAGTGTGTTCTTTACTGGTATGGCTGCGTGTTTAGCAGCTGGGCTGTGAAATTTTTTATGAGGTACATGATAAACATGCCTACAAATTTTGTATGAAACCTTTTTACATATTAAATGAATATGGTATCTTAACATCTTGCTCAGTTTGTAATGTTATTATACAGACTATCACAAATTATCATCATGTTATTTACGGTAATGTATTCATGTAAGAACAGAAGTATTTAAGTGTGTGTACAATTATAAGGTGGCCTCATATTTTTCAGAGATGAATCAGGAAAAGTGGCCCCAATTGTTCACATATGAATCAGGAAAAAATTCTGATAATACAGTATTTTGTTAACTAGAGTATATGTGTGTGCACCAACTAGAACATATTTTCTGCCCTCGTTAATTTACAGTCTGTACCAGAGTCTTAGTTTAAGCGACAGCATTAAAAAAGAAAGCAGACATCATTAGTTTTTATCATCTTTAATGCAGTTTTAATGTTTTGTGACTAATATGCCACTTTTCTGCAGGCTGCACTCTATCGTCTGTCTGGAGACCGCAACCCACTTCACATTGATCCAAATGTGGCTGCATTTGGTGGATTTGATCGACCAATATTACATGGGTTGTGTTCGTTGGGATTCTCTGCCCGACATGTTTTACAGCAATATGCAGATAATGATCCATCCAAATTCAAGGCCATCAAGGTAATACAGAGCTTCCCATTTTTATGCATTCTTTTGTTCTCATAATAACTTTCCATTTTTGTCCTTCCATTATGTTATGAATTCTTTGTAACTGCTGTGTTGTCACCTCTTTCATGCCTGATGTCCAGTGAATTATCTTTTCATTTGTATTCTCCCTGTTCTCTCTGTGTGCATTATTTTTCATCTTGGTGCCTTTCCATTTTAACATTTCATATCTGAATTGACCTGCTTTGGAAGTTTTTGCACCTAAGACTTTATAATAATTTAGTATCAAAATTTTCCTATATGATTAACATACATGTTGCCCCTTAATATGTTCCCTATTTCAAGGATTTCCTGCCTAGGAAGGACAAAATCTTCACAGTGCAACAAATTTTTGGCCCTTTTAATACAGTTTTCACACCAAATCTTAAAGAGTTTCTCCAAGTTCCCATTTCTTCGGTCCGTTTTAAACATACAGTGATGAAATTATGTTCTCAGCTCCTAGAGCCTAATTTTTAAGGTTGATTCCACATGTGTATGTAACATGGCATGACATACATGGCTTACTTGTGATGTGTGTCATCTGTCATATTGATCAGTGAGCAGGCCAGTGTTTATGAAGCCTGTTAGTGTTAACATTTTCAGGTTAGTGGTATCAGCTAGTAAGGAAATTCAGGTCCAAAATACTGGTAATACATTTTAACAAAAACTTCACCTTTGGGATAGGTAACTTCACGCCACTTGGCAATGTGCAAGGTGAAGAAGCGTGTGCTTAATGAAGCACATTATGAGTGTGTAACTGTTTGACTTTAATTTCAGTAATTAGAAGTATTTGTGTTCAAACTTTATGTATAAATTGTGTATTCAGTTCGCACTGGATGCGTGTGTGTACAGTTTTCATCTTGTATAGTAAACAGTTATTGAACAGGTGACAGCATGGCTACTACATTAGAAACTGGCGTAAAACATAAGCTGCTATCAATTCAAGAAAAGCTGGACATTGTAAACAAGGTGGAGACTACTTCAAGTATCCCTTGTTAAAAAAAAAATCAAATAAGAACTCTGTATTTCAGTGTAAACTAGAAATATAAAACATGGTTCTCAGTCTGGTGAATGACTAAGCCAGAAAAAAAAGAAAACAGTAACATATGGGAACGTATAATTGGTACTTGTAGAATGGTTTTAGCAAAAATTGGCTCTTCGTCTGTCAGTTGTGCGTGTAAATATAAATATGTTTCCTTGTGTTCAAGAATGTGTAAAAATGATTTACCCCTTGAGCAGAGGGTTTTTTTCTGTACTACCCAGCTTCATTTCAAAGCATCATGGATATGAGGAAGTTCCTACAAGTAGCCAGTAGATGGCAGACCATCTTGATGTGATTCTGTAACTGGATGTGACATCACAGAATTGTGGTTTGAGTACAAAGTTTCAGGTCATAAACATCTGGTGGAACTGCTCCTGGCCAGGCTACTGCTACTGTAAATGTATGGGCAGGCACCTCAAAGGGCTAAAACAAGGTAGCACTTAAAATGTGGTATGGTGGTGAAACTGAATCATTTAATGCAGAGGTTATAAGTAATAATATTGTAGTAAAGTGAGTGTCAGTTTCAGTAGGAATTACAAAATAATAATGTTTCAGACTTATCATTTTATTGCATTTTTCCCACTTAACCCACTGGGGCCAGAATTAAATGCAGGGTGTGTGCTGCAAAAGCTGGGAATTGAGATGGCCGCCATCACTTTGCAGTTCGTAGTGACATCTTTATAGGAATTCAGGCATTGTAGCTGCACACTGCACATCGACCATAGTCAACTTTCGGCACCAAAGGTTTAATAAGTCTGATTGGTGGATTTTATCCAAAAAGTCTTAAAAGGGGTTTCAGTGTATATTATTTACAGTGTTTGTCCATTTATGACACTGTGTATCTCAGATACTCATAATGACTTGAAAAATGTAAACACACCTTGTTCCTCATAGAGAGACATCTTGAGGAAAGTTATTTTTAGGTATTTTATCTTTCACAAATAGGCATGTGGTACCCAAAACTAATTTTGAGCATGGTGCCAAAGGAAAAACCTATCGCTTGAGGAAAACCTGCATATTATAATTCATAAAATTGATAATTAGCCATGGATACCAAAATGATTAGGCACAGGATGCCTGAGAAAGCAGTTCCAAGCATGATGCTGGGCAAAACCCAAACTAGAATTACTACTAGGGTACTGGAAAACCTGTACAAACAATTGTTATCATGTGTGACTGTAATATCTTTACTAGGTATTTCAAATGAAGTGAATGTTATAAAAAGTAAGGGATCAAAAAGTAACTAAGCAAGTGAGATCCCCCCTACCTCCCTATATGTCAATAGTATGCAATTTGCAACACAAAACTCACCCAGTGTGAACAGGGAATGCATTGAAGCACTGGTGGGGGAATATCTAACAAGCACTGTCAGTTGAGAACGAGGAATGAAATGAATAACAAATAGCAAATTTATTATAAACTAAATTTAAAAAAAAAAAAAACAGTAACCACATACTCATAGTTTGTCTTTTGGAACACACAACACACCACACACACACACACACACACACACACACACAATGCAAACACAAGAATGAAAATGCCTCACCATCAACATAATATCAAGAAATGAATCTACAAGGCTCCACCTTCTTTATAGACACAAAAGAAAATACTTGTGTGATGTTGTGGAAACTCGAGAAACCAAAGACAGACATACAGATTAAACTAAACATCGCACATCACCAGCAAGGACTTTTGGTACACAGACCTATTTACCAAACCATAATTCAGAATTCCAAGTCTGAAACAAAATTTAGAAACATTGCTAGGTGAAGCGTTGAACATGGAGTGATTACCTAAGGCAGCTATAGGTAGTACTCAGGAGGGCAGGTTGGGGTGATTGGAAGTAAGGAGCATCATACTTAAGATGGTAGCTGGCTGCAGTTGCCCCCACACAGCACACAAGTGTATACTCATTATCATTATGCCATGTTACAGGCCCGATTCACCAAGCCAGTTTTCCCTGGACAAACGCTAAAGACAGACATGTGGCAACAGGGTAACCGTATCCACTTCGAGACAAAGGTGAAAGAGACTGGTAGTGTGGTGATAACTGGTGCATATGTTGATCTCACCGAGGTGTCTGCCCCACAACTCAAGGTGCGTTTACATAGTCATCTCTTCGTTGCACGGTCTTTTATGAACAGTCTCATATTTATTGTAATGTGTAATTTTAGCTTTCAGGCTTTAGCCAGATTGTGTATTGAGGCTGGTCTGTTTCGGCATACATTGTGATAACCATCTTCAGGGTAAGTGCATCAGAAGGAGAATGTCACCTGATGTATAGGCCTTGCAGTAATAGTAAGGGTACAAGTGGGTTGGGGACAAATACAAACTGAGCAAACCCAGTCTTATCTCTGTTTTTAATCATAGTGCCCCCACTTTAGTACTGTACTGGGCTGCATCCTTTTTACTGTGCATTCAGCATGAAGATTGAGATTGCATTGTACACCAAAACAATGGAAGAACTTCAACACAATGAAGCTAAACCCTTGAAAAGCAGTAGTTATTCATTTGGTCAATATATTGCCTGTTTGTATGGAATCTGAATATTCATCTCCACATTTACAGAAATCTACCACTGTCTTCTGTCATGAGCCAGTTCAGTCAAATTTACGCCTTCACACATTATTTTAGTAGGAACAATTTTTTTTTTTTTTTTACTTTGCTCCTTCTACGGTAGTAGAACACAGTAAACTTACATGGTTGGTGCCCATTCCATATAGTAAAAGCTCATAGCTCCACACAGTATTGTTCTAATGGAATGAGGGTTTGTTTCTTCCCATCATCAGTGTCTTGATGTTCAAACTGGTGTCTTCACTTCAGGTTTCCAAACCAGAATTGGCTCTGACCATTTTCTGTCTTGTGGGTCTGAGTTGTACCTTCATTACAACTTGCCTGTATAACCTAATCACATCCTCACCCTCCTTACTTTGACCGTGAAGATGGAGGCACATGTTGCCTCAGAATGTTAGTAACCACCCCTCAAGGTTACATGATATCACAACCCAGAAGCCCTCAGTCAGAGGAAACTTAGTTGTATTTAGTATTGCAGTATCAATATTTTGTTATTCGGGATTAAACCTCCTTCTAGTATGGGGTTGGCAGCTGTATTTTAAATTGACAGTAAGTTTTATTGTGTGGAAATGGGATATTAATCTTTAAGTGACTGGGTTGGTATTTAAATTTTAGTAGATGGTTTATGAAAAACATATTATTTGAACAAAATAAATAAACTTATGAAATAAGTGGCGTTTTGTGGAAAATAAAACGGAGATTATGCAACATGTCTTAAAAGTGCAGTAAATTTCCTAGTTTCCTCAATATATAAAATGTATTTCTAGTGGTGTTTTTTTTTACACGTGTTCGTGTATGTGAACGCAGGTCGTTTATATTTTAAATCTTGCATCTCTGGAGGGCTGGCAGCCATATTATGCCTTGTGGCTATTTGTACTGGCAAAATGTGATGCAGGGCCAGCTGGATGACGTGCATTCACTGTTTAGTAATGTGATGCATGGCCAGCTGGATGCACACTGTTTCGTTAATGTAGTGCATGGCTAACTGGATGATGTGTGTGTCATGTTTCAGTAATGTAGTGCTTGATCAGTATATGGAAGTGTCTGACTTTATAGTGGTCGTATTTGTAGTGTCAGTAAGTTTGTAATAGTAAGTTTGTGTCTGATAAATGAACATTGGCATACAACTTTCTGCTTTTCCTAGTTCACTGGGGTTCAGAAAAAGGAGGTCACCATAATCTGTTTAACATTAAAGCATGGGTCCACAATTTTCCCAAAAATATAGGCACCCAAAGCGTGACAGCAAGTAAGTTCCATACAGAGGACCCACAATTCTGGAGTGATGTGTGAACCTTGCCATTATCTGGTGCTTATTGCTTTGTGCATGTGAAGTGGTACACATATTTTATATAAGGATAAAAACTGCATAATTATGCTGAAAGTGTTAGGTACCACCATTCCAGACATAGTTGCCCAGGTGACCACTCTTCTGGGATTTGTGCACCCCAGTTTTAAGCAGTGTATTTAGGTGTTTGGTATGGTTCTCACAGTCAACAGCAATTATTTCAATAAACAGCATTAACTGATTAACCTTTGTAATGGAGATACATTGTGCTCACTGTGAGGTAGGAACTCACATTTTATATATTATTGTATGTACCTGAATATAAGACCAGACTATTTTCCTAATTTGTCATCTGAAAAGTGGGGGGTTGCCCTATAATCACACCTTAAGCAAAGCATGTTCTGTGTAGTTATTTTTCTGAAAGTTGAACATGGTGAAGGGGGGGTCACCTCATGTGCAGGGTCATCGTATATTTAGGTAAATACAATGTTTAGATGAACTTCAGTCTTCGAAGGGTTAAGGAATACTGTTGTGTTATGCATAGTTTCCTATGAACAGTTTTGGAATGTACACATGGAATGCTTGAAAGTATGTATCTCACCACATTGTAATTTGCTGACAACATGTCAGACTGCTAAAACACAGTCTGTTGCGTTAACAAAAGAGAGTATTCGAGAAAAGGATGCTGACTAGAAGTGGATATAAGAGACTAAGAGAGAGGAAGTGACAGGAGGATGGGGAAGATAGTGTAATTAGGAGCTTCATTACTTTTACTTTTCACCAAATTATTATTAGGTTGATGAAATCAAGGAGAATTAGATGGGCAAGGCATGTAACATGCATTAGAGAGATGAGAAATCTGTTCAGAATCTTGTTCATAAGACTCTGAAAGGAAGAGGCCATTTTGAAGGGCTAGGCATAGGTGGGAGGATAATATATAATATAATATATAATATAATAATAAATATATAATATAATAATAATATATAATACAGGAATACTGGTTAAACAGTGAGGATGTGGATGAGATGTGGTTCAGAATACAGTGAACACTGTAAAAAAGGTAGTGAATTTCTTGATCATTTGATTGACTGTCATCTTCTCAAGGAAGAGTTAGTCGGGCCCCTGCAAGTTGGAAACCATGCTTGTAATCCCTGATGTGAAGTGCAGCTGATATTCTGTTATCTTGTGATAAGGTGCATATCTTCTGCCTGGCAGTGTCTTAATGAAAGCACTGTGTATGTGGAGTCTTTGCTTATGCTTTCATTTACTTGGTCTTCAAAGTTTTCAATTTCTGTGAGATTGTGATCTTTTTTTGCATTTCTTCCCCCCCCCCCCTTCCAGATGAGATGTTTGGGTAACATTAAGATGGATCTTAGGGAACAGTTTGTAATGATGGGAGATGGGTGGAACTGGTTCAGGATTGTGTCCATGGATGGGTTGTGGTATTAATGATATTGCTTTTCCTAGGCCTTACATTCAGTATTTATCCCAGTATAAGACAACCCGGCATATGAGATGACCCCCCCACATCACAGTCTTCTATTTCATACCTGTACAGAACATGTTTAATCTTGTGTGTGATTACAAGGCAACCCACCATTTTTAAGATGCTGAATTAGGAAAACAAAAAATTATTCTCTTATATTTGGGTATATATGGTGAATTTTTTTTGTATTTGAAGAATACTGTTCTGGGATGTGATAACTAGAAGTTTATACTGATATTTCAGGGGAGCTTGCTGCCTCAATTTTCAGGGGCTCAGTAGTTATTGGACTGCATATACCTTGAAGATGGAGGCAGCAAGCTCTTCTGAAATGTCAGTAAGTACTTACCAATTGACATGGCATCAAGACTTCAAGTCACAATGGCTTTTTGCGTGGACAGAATCTTTGACATGAAACTGGATTCAGCTGGCTGAGGCTAGGGCTGAATGGTGGGCTTTTGTGAACATGGTAGTGGACTTTCAGGGTCTTTAAAAGTAGGGTTCTGTTTACTAGCTGAGTAAGTATCAGCTTTTCAAGAAGGACTTTGTACTGTGCAGTTTGTTAGTTGAGCCCACACTGCACATCAGCAGTGTGTTCAAGGCCACTCTCACATACAAGTGGTTCCAAAGGTCAGTAGCTGTTTGTATGTCTCAGTGCCTGCCATCATGCAGTCCACCAAGGTGAGTTAATGAGATGTGAAAACCAAAACATGCATGGTATTTATTGTTTCAGAGGCATGTCCCATATGCCTGACAACAAAATGATAGTTTGTGTACAACACTGAATTTTATGTCTTTTAACTCAACCTTTTTATGACTTCTGTAGATATCACCATGCCTGCCCTGCAGTTACATCTAAGTGGCTGGAAGTTCTTGCTGTTACAGTGTTATCTTTTTTGATATGTATTGGTGAATAAAATTCATTCTTTCTTTAAAGAAAGACTGCAGAAAAACATAAGGGTGCTATGTGTTGGTGAGAAGAACTAATTGCACTACATAAGTGTGCACTTCAAAAATATCTCAGGGACAGTGTTTTTAATTGTTATTATTCATAGATATTTAGCATGTGTAGTAAATCTTTATTATTGAGATGAAAAAATTTATCACTGCATCTGCATTCCAAAACATTAAATATTAAGTTCTGTTAAACATTTTTTCTCACACAACTAATATATTTGTTGTAGTTTGTTACACTATGCTCGACATGCTCCAAACAGTCGATGAATCAAATGACCCATGATTGTATTAGATGGTGAGCAGTGCCTGTTGATTCAACAAAACAGTGGTATTCCATTGAATATAAAAAAATACCTTTTCTCCTTTTGCATGGTGGTAAAATGTGGTCACTTGCCTTGAAGGGAGAACATGAATTACAGATGTTTGGGAACAAATTCCTCCAAGAAAATATTTGGATGTAAGAAGAATAAAGGAAGTGGGAAATATAAGATATTACAAATAGGGGAGCTTAATGAGTTACACAGGTAGGTATATTGGCAGAGTTGTGAATGCAAGGACTGGATATTTACTTCATATGGCAGAAACATGTAGACATGTTTTTGGTGGGGATACCTGTTGACAGTAGGCCATGTGAAAGACAGTGAAATGAAGTGTTCCTCCTTAAGTGTAGTAAAATATAATAAAAATATTAGGCACCACTACAAAAGTCAGTCACCTGAGCGTCCTTGCACCCAGGATGGGAGGATAATATTAAAAGGATCTTAAAGAAACAGGATGGGAATGTGTGGAATGGATTCATTTGGCTCAGAATAGGGCCCACTAGTAGTTGATTGTGAACACACAAGTGACACGACGGGTTCAATAAAATTTGGGCAATTTCTTGAGTAGCTGAGCAGCAATTAGCTTCTCAAGAAGGACCCTACAGTTTGTAGTTATGAACATGCTGTAGTGGTGTTCAGAACATGAGCATGGTGGTGCTTTTCTTTCTGAACAGTAATGTGATGCTGCATTGTCTGTGCAGGTACGAACTTCAGCACTGCAGTCAGACAGTGTGTTCGACTTGATGAAAAAGCGTGTTGCAGCCAATGTAGAACGTGTCAAGAAAATCAATGGCGTGTTCCAGTATAACATCACCAAAGATGGTGCAACAGTTGCCACTTGGAGTATGTATACCATTCATTGTTATGAGATGGGAGATACACTCTGATACATAAGGAACTAGTGAACTTTATAATCATACTACTGTATCCTCACATCCAATGGTAAATACATAGCAGGATGATCTGTCATGTGTTGGCTTCTTTTAGGAACGTCTTCTTTGTGTCTATGATGCTTTGAAATGAAGTTATTCGTAGTTTTGTCTGGCATCTTTCACAAACTTACAAACTACTTCTGTCATATAAGAAAGTGCTACTATTGGAACTTGGTATTCTTGTTCCCCCTGCATTTTTACTTTTTATATATATATAAGTACAGTAGAATTCCATTAATCTGGCACCCATGGGGCCAGACAGGTCCAGATTATCAAATATTCCAAATAATTAGACAGTACCTATACTGACGTAAGTTCTTGCAGGCAATTTTTTGTTACTGCTCCTATACTTGGGCTGTACAGCTAATCAGAGGGGTATTCCATTTGGATATCTCCTTCAGCTGCTGGTTCTTCAAAATTTTTCAGCCAGTCAGAGAATGTGCACTTGTCAGTTATTTTCATTTCATCATAGAAAGACAGCTTTTTCAATTATCACAGGCACAGTCATGGGTTTTCCTTTGGAACTCATTGCCGTAAACCACTTACACCAACACCTTGTGCAATTGCACTAATTTAGGCTGTCACTTGAAAAGGTCCTTCACACTTTCACTTGATGCCATAAACTATCATAATCGGTTTTTTCCATTTCCTTATATCATAGATAGTTGATGATCCAATGTTGTGTGAAACTATAACCTCTCTTTGGCTATCACCTCCTTCAAGCCTCCTAATTATTTCAAGTTTCTGATGAATTGTTGTTTCCTCTTGCCAGGGGTACCTTGTTTACTCACCTTTGGTTTTTTTGAAGCCATTATAATAGTTCAGTAAGGTCCAGGTAACCCAAGATAAAGTCATGGAATCAGTATGCGCACCGGAAGTTACAGGTGGCAGAAGTTCGGTCTTGGGACTACTTTCCTCAAATGCCACTACTATAAGAGTTAACTGGATTGAAGGGATTTTACTGTATTTGTAAACACCAAGGATAAAGCATGGTTCTATTTTTTGACCATACATACCCACTCCAGATGGTCAAGAAACACAGAAAAGACTTACTGCAGAAAGGGTTAATCTTTCTTGCAGGTCTCAGTATCAGATATTAAGGCTGAGAGGTTAGAACTCCCACTCGGTATTCAGGAGGTTTATGATATGACTTTTATCTCAGAGGTCAGCTTAATTTTGTGTTTTTCCCCAGATGCTCCAGAAAAAGCCAGGCCAGTACATCAAATTAGGCCATAATCATTTGTTACTAAATTTTTCCCAATTGTTCCCAGTCATCTCACCATGTAGCACTATACAGTCATTGTTAAATAAATCAGTAATAATTTCTGGAGTGCACTGGAAGCCTGCCATGTTAAACCTAGCAGGAAGATAAGTAGGAGGCTTATTTGTCAGGCCTTATATTATTCACTGTGCATGATTACATAGAGCAGCCGATGCCACTGATCGTGGATAGTTATAAAAGAAAAATATTTGATGACTACTAATCCATTCCACATGTCTGTTGTCTTCTGCTTTGATTCACTCAACATATGATGTTGGATGTAATTACAGTATTCTTTATTTGCCTTTCCTTCCTTGTTCACTTGGAATTTTAAAACCTTTTATCTCTCAAATTTCATATTCTCACGATGTTTGTGATGCTATGAGGGATTAGTAACAAGCATGTCTGTTCACAGCTGTGGACCTTAAGAGGCCTAGTGTGTACCAGGGACCACCACAGACTGGTAAAGCTGACTGTACACTAACACTTGCTGATGAGGACATGGTACAAATTGTAAGTAATCAAACCACAGATCTTGGTCCATCCAGTGTTATAAATACAATATAATCCCAACTTAAGGTGTCTGGATTTAAGTCTTTCCTGTTTTTTAGGTTCATTTGTTGTGGTCCTGACCAGAACCCCACATAAATAATGTGTAATTGTTCTCAATTTAAGGTTTCCTTATTTTAGGTTTTCCCATATTTACGATGGAAGTGAAGCGATGTCAGAACCAACTGTGAACTATTGTGGCAGTGTTGAATGATTCTAAAGAGTTAGCATGCATGTGATTGGTCAAAAAGCCCATGGCAGGAACTGTTTGTATATAAGCCTGTTTGTAACTCAGTATTGATGTATGTCATGAATCATGGGCAAAGCTACCTTATGGCTGGTCATCTTGCACCACACAGCTATCAAGGGCCTTGATACACTGTCTAGTGGTGTTGTCTTTCAAGATCTGCTGACAGAAGATTCGACTTATAGAATGTCTTATGCAGTGAAATCCAATTTTAGTGTTTCTTAAGTTTTTTCTTTTGGTGAAATGGATTGAAGGAAAACATTAGGTTTAAATTTAGAATGAATATAATGTTTCTAGAGCCAAATTAGGAATTTTCTATTTAATTTTGACACAGCACCCATTTACGGTTTTTCTCGATTTAAGGTATAAAAAGTTTGTCCTCCAGGCGAATCTTAAATGGGGTTCTATGGTATACTGTGGCACTCATCACTGTTACAGTTCAAAGTGGTTCTAAGCATTTGTGAACTTGTATAAACTACAAGACCTGTATGATAATTTTCCGCTTATACACACATTGCAAAAAAAATCAGTATAGCTTATAATGTTTAAGAAGGTGGGGTAGCTCAGTTAGTATAGTAACTAGGCCACAGGCTGAATGACGGAGGTTTGTTTCCTGGCAGGGGCAAGAAATTGTACCCTTCACCACCCTGTCTAGACTTTCTGTGGGGCCCCATCAAGCATATCAGATGTGTAATGGGGCTCTTTCCCCATAGAGAAGGTGGTGAGAACATGAAGCTAACACTCACCTTCATCTGGTGCCAAAGTTAAGAATGTGTGGAGCTAAACCTCTAATCTGTCATGTCTTTATGGTGTAGTTCTTAATTAAGTAAGCTTTATTTTTACGTCCTAACATTAATTTTTGTGCAACCAAGTATATATGATACTTATCTCCTAATTAATCATCTGAAACATGGAGGTTACCTTACAATCAGGCACAAAATTAAACATGTTCTGTATAGGTATTTTCCTGAAAATTGAAGACTGTGAAGGGGATTGGGGGGGGGGATCATCTTATATTTGGATAAATACAGTAAGTGGAACACTTCGTAATGCATGTTCAGAATGTCTCTTGTTCATTTGCAGGCATCAGGAAAGCTGAATCCACAGGCAGCATTCATACAGGGCAAGTTGAAGGTGGCAGGCAACATTATGCTGACACAGAAATTGTCTGCGTTGCTAAAGGAAGAGTCCAAGCTGTGATTGTATTGGTAGCAATGCTTGCACACATGTGGTTCTGACGGGGGTTTAAATTACACTGTGTGGTTATGATTTGGTATCCCACATTGACTGTCATTCAAGCACTTGATGTCAAACCTATCAAAAAGATTCATGCTGCAGTGCTGAAGGTACTACAAATTGTTAAACAGGTGTTAGGGGGTGTGGTGTTATTTTATGGGCTGCTATGCTTTTTGCTCATGTTTTGTCTAAATAAGACAGAATTGTTATATTAAAAGATTATTTTTGTAAGATTAATATTTTTATTAAATACATACTCTTAGTAATACATAACACATTCATAGTCACTCCTTGGCAGTCCCACGTTCCTCCTTTCTGCTGTGTGCCTTGCTCAGTTTCTCATACTTGGACTTGCTGGAGTACCACAGCAGGAATGGAATTGCCAGTGACGGCAGAGTCATGACTGCAAATGCTCCCCAGTCGAGCTGACAAATAAAAGATTCAATATATGATGTCTGTCTGCTGTTTGAAAATAGATGAATGTAACGTGGCATCTGGTAATCCTCAAGCTACTGGATTTCTTTTGTACAGGGATGTGTTTCGGGTCAGCTGATATTTGGCCAACTTGTAAGATAAATGTATGACAAAGAGGGAAGATGAAAAGCAAAGAAAGTTGTAGTTGAGCATTCACTCTATATAGAATTCAGTTGGAAATTATAGTGGTCTATCTTACTTTTAAATATTGGGTATTATTCCAGTATAAATAATAATTGTAAATACAAAATCCGTGATTAAAACAGAAAAGGGTCAATTGAAATATTAGTACTGAATGTTGTGCTTATGTTGTTGGCACTCCTGCTTCATATTTGGGACATCTGGCTTAAAATTTCAACCAGTACAACAGGTACCCTAACTTAACATTTTTATTTTGTGGTTTTCCTTAGTCCTGCCAAGTAAATGTGGGATAATATCTTAAAATTAAACTGCAACTGTTTCCTTCTACATCTTTTCCAATGCAATAGTAATCATCCTGTCATGAGACACTACATAATTTCAGCTACTGATGTCTTTGAATGAACGAGTAAATGAATTCAACAAATACTGCCCTGAACAAAGTGTGGTTACATTAGCAACTAAGATGTGCGCTCTTCTCGGTTTTTATGCAGTGTAGAGTGGTAATTTCATACCGACATTTTGGGACAAACTATTGGTCCCATCTTCAAGGGTCAAGCAGTCTGACTGCTTCACCCTTGAAGGTGGGATCGATGGGTTGTCCTGAAACGTCAGTATGGAATTACAACTCTATGCTGTGTAAAATCACAGAACAGCACAGATGTCATTTACATCGTGGCAGAAGCCTGAAATTCCACTAGCAACTGTATAGCATTAAGACTTACTATGTGTGAAGAGAACTTCTTGTCATAATCACGGAAGGCAATGATGCGACCCTCGCCTGGCTCGCTTGTCACAGCGACTTGCAGCTGAAACATCAAAGCTGTTGTACATTCCTCACGTTTAACTGTATCCAAATTGTCACTGTACCCTATAGCATTGATTTACCAACACAGGACTGTGGTCAGTCATGTTAGAAGGAATTTATAATTGGCTTGATTGTGAGAAACAATAAGCTGTGTAGCATTTTTATGGAAGAACCTGATAATTGGCCATTTGAGTTACACTATGATTTGTTTTCCCTGTGTGCATCAAAAATGTTTGAGAAGCAGATGAAAATCAGTTGGACTGTGCTGAGATGCACTCTGCTACTAATATTATGTAAGTGCTTTTAAATGAAAATAATCTTTACACCAATCTCAAAAAGTTCTTATTCTCTCTTTGTTTTCATACACAGCTTACTCTTCATTCTGGATGTACTCAGTTTAGGGTCACTAAACTGTAAATTTACTAATATTTGTATAAACAGTGACAATGCAGGTATCAGAAGTTTGAAGTGAAGGGTCCGCAAGAAAAAAACTCACTTCAGATGCATCCTCTGTTGGCCTGTAGTTGACTTCCGCAGCTGTGAAGTTGAAGTGACCAGATTTCCTTGGTCTAACAACCACTACATGAGATACATTGGTCCCTGGAGGAATTCTATCAAGTTTGATGTTGAACTGTCCAGCCACCACAGTGAAGGCTTCTGGGTGGAAACTGTTGTCACTCAGCTGAACACTAAGAGCAGCACTGGTACCAACATTATATAACGTGTACTGTAAAGAAGGTTGTAACTATAAAAATCACTAAAGTACCCGGATTTTAATTTTTCTAACAGATAATAAAATATGACGGTTGTACAAACCTTAACTACAATGTCCATGTCTTCAACCAGATATTTGTTCAGTATATGCTTCGAAATAAGCAATCTGGCACCGGTTTCTTCTTCATCGTTACCATTTACATAACTAATTAGGGCCACGAGAGCTAAGAAACTTACAAATTTCATCGTTAAACAGCAATTAACAAAATATTATTGAAAACCTCATCAACGTGCTACTACTCCACACATGTGGTTACTGCTCCCTGCCACCGCGTCCGGACATACCTCGGCCACCTGGCTGCCAACTCATCTACGGCAGAGCGAAACGATACTTGCCCGGTATTGCCAACTACTGGTAATGATCGCATACCGGGACTTCATGTGCAATGTCGTCAATCTTGGTATCACTGCTGAACACGTAGATCTCTCGCAACGAATGGCCGGGGAAATCATAGATTTGAGAGGTGCAATTTACTTCGCGTGGCAAAGGTCACGTTTGACCAGGGATTCCTTTGATTTATGTTTGTAACTTTCTAATATCGATATCAAGAAATAAATAGTCGAATGTTCAGTACAACACAACCGTATGTTTATTATGGTTCGGTCCCTTTTTGGACCGTCATCAGGCTGTTGTACAAAATCTTGTAAAATAAAGGAAAAAAGCGTACACAAGAACGTGAACTTGATTGGTGAGATCCCATAATTACGAGTAGTTCATTGTAGCTTTTCATCCTTATTGATATCATCATAGTAGCTATTATATGTTATGTTTTGTAAAGTCATCAATTACTAAAATCAAATAATTAAAATTAAAATTAGGTTTAAACCTAACGATAAGTGATATAAAAAAGTGAGAGGGAAAATTAAGTATTTTCGGCCCTTACTACTGTTCTTAGAATATTCGTGAAGTACAATAATATGTTTAAGCCACACTGTGTCAAGATACATAATACATCTGATCTATGTTGGACTAGGTTTAGGACTTTGGCGTTAATGTGTATTATAAGACAGGAATGGAAAAGCTTGTTCTTGTAATTTGTATGTTCTATGTTTGCAATAGTATCGCTTGATTGCACACCATTGTTAATCCTGCCGTCGCAATGAGGTATTAATCTGTGGTCGCAAATACCAATGCCCGCCTTGTTCAAAATCCGTTCTACGTTGCCACTGAAGAACTCCAATATAATTTTACTTCATATGCTTTTTTTACTTGTTTGGGTTACGTTATGTTGTGTTAAGTTAGGATACGGTAGAACAGGATAGGTTACGCTATGTTATGGTAGGTCAGTTTATAATAGCTTACGCTAGGTTACGTTAGAAGATAGGGTACGGTTAGCAGGGACGTACCTGGGGAAGGGGGAGCGATGCAGCCGCCCAAGGTGCTAGAGGTCAAGGGTCTCAAGATGGGCAGCAAATTGAATATTTTAAATGTAAATATTTGACTGCGTATAACAAATTTTAAGTTATTGAGCAAAATGAAAGGAGATTGATATGATTCTGTTTTTAAAGTGCATAATTTCTGTTAGGGGCGGCCATTGTTAGTACTTGCTCCGGCCGTCAGAAAGCCTAGCTATGGAACTGAGGATTAGGGTTTATGTTTATCAGTATTGTAGTTGAAACTTCTTAAATCCTGCACTGGGCTGCAGCCTAGTAGACTATGACTAAAAGATTTTTTCAGGATGCTGGCTCATTCATCCATTTCATTCTGCTGTCCTTACTACAGATTCAAACAATTTGGCCATGTTTATATGATGAATTTTAGGCCAATTGGGTGAAGGATGCATTGCAGTCTGTTTCAGTGTATGAAGCTCTACATGCAATGGAGTTTGTATGGATAGTGTGGAAACTTGTAAAATAAGTGCTGTTCATGAGAGCTTTTAAGCTTTTGCAGCAACACAGTTGCATTACTCAAAATTTTAATGAGGTTTCACTACTGATTCATCCAGTCATCTTGTCATTAGCTTTGGTAACATCAGAATATAGAAGGGATGGTCAGAAACCAAACAGTTTATGGCTCACATTTTTAAAAGTTTATATTTAACACCATTAAAATAAATATACAGAAATATACATGTCTGTCTTTCACATTGCAAAATACCATAATTAATAGAAACTATTCCTCTTGGACCAGTCAAATGTCTTAACAAAACACACTAACATAATCTCAGGCAATCAGCTCATCAAATTTGAGTTACAAACCAACATTTGTGGAGACTAATACAGGTCTCTGAATGTCTGAGATTTTAGTATGTCTTAACAAAACAATGAAATGCAATTTACAAACGTATCTTCATTGAAATTGTTTTAAGGCACAGCATTAGTTGACATAGTTCAACTGATCACAGTTCAATGTTAATTAAACTAGATTACAGCTTCTAAAAACAAACTTGGCATGTGACAAAAGATGAGGCAATGCCACACAGATCCTGGTGTCTGTTCAGAACTCTGCAATTTTCCCACCAGCCTGTATCCCAGCATCCCCATAAACAATGTCTGTGTTATAGCCACTGTACAATTTGCTGTCTTAGCAATTACGGAGTCACTCGCCTGATCAAGAGATTCTGTTGCTATGGAACCTGAAGACTTATTACAGTGTTCAACCTGCTAATAGAGCAAGGTTAATCCACTTCATATTTCTCTAAGATGAATTTTAATTTTATTGTCCCATGTATATTTAATTCTAGCAAATGGCCTTTCTCCAGTCAAAGTTTTGTATAATCTTATTTCATTCATGTGTGCCCACTACTTGTCTTAAAACCATAAATTTATATATTTAATGATTATAATCTGTAGGCCATAAAAATCCCAAAAATCATTGGGAATTTCAAGGTTCTCACATTCATGAATATCAAGATTACATTTCTTGTGAGATGTGACGTCACACACTGTAGAAGGTGGTTATCACTGTGTTAGAGAAACCTATTGCACTCATCTTCTGGACAGAATATTGTAAAGAGCATCAGTTTCCTCCCAAAGACTCTTGACACACATCTACCATGCTACACGGTACCATATCCAAGAAAACCATTATTCTTCACTAAAGGTAATGCCACTGAATTTCCATTTTATTTCACAGTAAGTTGGTTGAAATGTCTTGTATTGACACTCTACCAGTTGCAGAATGTACTTAGCAATAAATGAAAGGAGATAATGATTATGTAGAGTAACTTGAAAGGACATGGCCAATTTGAATATTTGTGTATATAATGATACCTAGTCAACTCTAGCAGTTGTAGTGTCTGACTAGATGATGCAGTGGTAATGGTCTATAAGGAAATATCCCACTTCTTACCGCAGGACTGGAGAATGCCAACCGCCTTGTACCTTTAAATAATGGGGAGGGGGGATTTAAATTTTAGTGTATGTTTTATGCACATGATTATTATTTGGGAAAGGAAAAGAAAAAAAGGAGACACTATTATGAAACAAGTGGCATTTTGTTGGAAATAAAACAGAGATTGTGCAGCATGTCTTAAAAATGTATATGTCCTTGTTGCCTAAATAAATAAAATGAATTTCTTGGGGTGTAGCCCTACTTGCATCCTGTATACTGGACAAGCTGTTGTTAAGGGTTAAGGACAGCAAGTCTCTGGACTATGACCTGAACATGGGACCTCCCAGAATGAAGCAACATTGTTCACTACAAAGATGAGTGGGTAACACTGCAGCATTTTATGGCATAAATGACTGCATGCAGGAGGTTTCATCTTGAGAAACTGATAGTTCCTGTGGCCAATCAAGAAATTCTCTACATTTTACAGACTTAAACATGTAAGCACTGACTTTACAAGTGCCTATCACTGTACTCTATCCTGAACCAGATGCAGCCAATACATACCTTCACATCATATCCCTTTGAGATCAATTTCAGTAATATTCCTCCATGTACACTAAACCCAAGTGGTATCTTCCCTTCGGGTATTCTAAGTATAACTTTAGATGCATTTCTCACATGTACCATGAATGCTGCATGTCCTAACCATCTCATCTTCCTTGATTTGATCATCCCAATAATACTCAGATTAAGTCACCTAGGGTATTCTTGTGATCAAATTAAGGTGGATGAGATGAGCAGAGTATGTGGTAAGCATCGGGGAAAAGAGAAATCCATAAGGGTTTTAGTGAAGAAACCTGAAGGAAAGAGACCATCTGGAAGACCTAGGCTTAAATGGAAGGATAATATTAAAATGGATCTTCACGAAACAGGATGGAAGGGTGTGGACTGGTTTCATCTGGCTTAGGACAGGGACAAGTGGCAGGATCTTGTAAACATGGCAATGAAGCCTCAAGTTCCATAACATGGGAGCAGTTTCTTTACTAGCTGTGGAACTGTTATCGTATAATGAAGGAACCTGCTACATGAAGTTAGTTTTCTGGGATGTGATGTCATATATCTTAGTACACAGGTGCCTATCCTGCAGATGGAGGCGGCAGATTTCTCTGAATTAACTGTGTGGTGTCACATTCCAGAAGACAGTACTCTTCATAGTCACTGCCATGATAATCTCAAAATTAACAAGTTATGTTACATTAAATCTTTGGAACCAGAATTAAGTGTCCCATGTACTCTCTAAAAGACCTGGGATTTAAATAGCCACCCATTACTTTGCACATTCTTGGCTGACGACGTTGATGGAAGTGAGGTTTTCTCATCATTACACTGTGCATGGACTAGTTAACTTCTGGCACCAAAGGGTTATGCTACAACAATATTTACACGTATCTTGACATTTATCTATCTCAAATTAGCAAAAACTCAATGCAAAAAGGTATACAGAAGCTGACTCGAACACATACCTTTTTTCAGTGCCATATTTAAACATTATTCCAACTATGGAAAACACAGAACGATACGACAATTCAATTTCACTAGCCACACATCCACTAATCAGTGCCAACTTCATGGCCTGAAGTATAAATCTTGAGTGAAAAGCATCTCACGTAACAATAGTGTCATCAATGAGAATGAGATTAGCATCAAACTACCATAAAAGTCTGAGGACTGATAACACAGACAGTGCTTCTAGCAATGCACTGATTTACATTTCAGTCTAGTTTGTAGCTGAAATAGAAAGGATGTGTTTCTTTATGCACACATTAATTAACTAGCTGTAAACAATAAATATATACTTTCTGAGAATATCAGGAGGAATGAACACTAAATGCACCAACATAAAAAAACTCTCTATATCCCACTACATAAAGTGATATTTCAGTATATGAAGTATATGAAAAACATCATAAATGTCCAATCTTGTCATAATGTCCCTTAAAAGAAACACTTTTTTCATCACTACTGCTATAATGGAATGAAAGCCTCACAAAAAATGGTCTGTGTGTTCCACAAGTCAAACCAATATTATATCACATTCAGAAAAATCTGACAATTTTCAATGGGTATAGTTGTTCATTACAAAAATGTAGCCACAGGTACCAACATTCAATATCTTAATGATTCTGAAATAAACATATTCACTAGAAATTGAAACTACAGCTGCTCAAGTGAGCACAGCCCCTGAGCACAACAAACAGTATTCAACATACAGTATATAATCTGACCAGCACAGAAGCAAACTAGAATGATGTGCATGGAAAAATTAAACAACTTTTCTTTTGTAGTTTTCCAGAAGAATAACAATTTACTTTGTAAAATGTTAAAATGTTTGTCTTGCCTTTACAGAAACATAAACAACTGATAATCTGTTTTGCTTCCATGCAATTTAATGTCCACTTCCTGCAACATTAGTGTCTTCTGGGATATGACACCATGTAGTGTGGTGGACAGGTACCAATATTTCAGATGAATCTGCTTGCCTCTATCTTCCACTCTGAAGCCACAGGCAGCAGGTTCCTCTGAAACACTGGTGTCTGCCACACTACAGAGCCTCATCCAGAGAACTGTAATTTTTACATTCACCACTGTCAGAACTTTAAATCCCACAATTCTCCTCTAATACATGAAGAAGTGCCTAGGTTATGCAGATTAATCTGTGAATGATGACTGGGAAGGGCCCACGAAAAATCATAAAACCTCAGTGGGGATGGTCAGTCTCTGGGCTCAGATATGGGCCTCAAACACCCCAAATAAAAAAAAAAAAGTGCTGAACATCTAGCTGTGAGTTTTTATGGGACCAGAGATGTGCTGGAGTTAAGGATTCAATACTACTGGAAGTAACTACTTGACTAAATGTAAACTGAACATGGTGAGACAGATATTTTACCAGAGGGCACACACAGTAAATTTTAAAGTGATACAACAACACAACCCAAGGCAGAGCTTTCAGATAAGACATGTCACACTATTTCACCTCATTTTCATTATCGTAACTGCCATGAACCGTTACATCCACATCATAATCCACCTCACTGCTATTACCACATCAGATATTCAGATTTACCTCAACACCATGCATGAACAATTAACCTTTATCAGCAGTGTGCTACACTGCTGTGATGGCAAATGTGTGTGGTCCAGTTGAGATAGTGTCTTCTTTTATCAGTACTAATACCTTTATCAGCTGTGTGTCATACTGTTATGGTACATCTTTGATTCAGCTGACAATGTCATATTTTGCCAATACCAGGACCTTTATCAGCCGTGTGCCACACTATTTTGATAGAAAATGTGCGTGGTCCAGCTGACATGGTGTCATCTTTTGTCAGTACAAGTACCTTTATCAGCAGTGTGCCACACTACTGTGATGGTCCAGCTGACGTGATGTTATTTTGTCAGTACTAATACCTTTTCCCTACAGAATTGAAATTAAGCCTCCAGCAACAATAGCAGCAGAAGATTTATACTGCTACTGATTGATGATAAAGGTTAAATGTTATAACTAACCATAAAATATGACATGGATGAGCATGAGTTAGGAAGATGAGATTTGTGAACTGTCTTCTTGCCCTACAGTACAAATAAACTGCATCATGTTCTTTCAATTAGCAGTCTGGAAAAACAAGTAATTCCGCTGGTATGACAATTTTGGGACAGAAATGTGAGGAACATAAAATATTTAGCCCAATGAACGTGTAAATATTTAACAAATACTGCTCCATTAAAATTAAAATTTTCCATATGTGTGTGTAACTTGCAGGTCTGTTGAGTTTTGTTACATTCCTACGTAATGGACAGCAACTTCTGTCTGTATATAACAACATTTAAAAAAATATAATGCTAGTTCTTCCTCCAAATATGAAAATATTATTTAATTTCAGGGTGCACAAATCTCAGGCACTTAAATTTTGTATGGTGGTGCCTAATATTTTCAGCATAATTATTGCATTTTTTCTTACACACAAAAATGTCTATCAGTTCTTGTGCACCAAGCACAAAGCACCAGATAACAATAAGGTTCACAGGTCACTCAGAATTGTGGGTCCTTAGTACGGAACTGCTTCGCGTCACCTAGAATTTGGAGATGAATCCTACAGTTTTGGAAATCTGTGGACCCCTGATTTAATAAAACTAGTCAATTTTATATTCGATTTGAGGTTTCCACAGTGGTGAAGATTTGTGCTGGTCTCCTGAAGTATAACAACATGTAATCGGGTATGTGGTTGCTAAAATTTTGGAAGAACAGATTGCCTCCATCTTCAGCTTAGAAGTACTGTGAAAAGTGAGTACTGCTACTAGTGTTCAGGAAGAACTTCCGCCCTTCAATGTACTTCTGCCCTGATCATGGAAGCATATGTTCCTCTAAAACAGTGACACCCTTCTACCAAACCACATGGTCCCTCAAGATGACGACACAGTGTAGGTGGTCACCTGCCAGACTACAGTGTGTCGTAACCCAGAAGACTGCAATATGAAAGTACAGTAGAGTCTCGATTACTGTATTATTGTATAACTAGTCAACTTGGCATATACTGAATAAATTACGCTACCCACCATGTTCATGAGCCTGCAGTTTAAATCTCTGTGTGTTTAAACTGTTTATTGCCTATATTTTATGTATGTACTCAATGTCAGTTGCTTTAATGTGCTTTCATTACTGGCTCTCATTACATGAGTGCAGTTGTGCTTTAGTTTGTTGCTGAAAGCTATAAGATTCTCAAAAAGTAGACATTATTTCATTAGCATGTCAAATGAAAGGTGAAAAAAGTGGTTGTTTCCTTGGAACAAAAGTTTGAAGCCTTACAAAGATTATATATAGACAAAACTATATGAAAAGTGGCAGAATAATATTGTGGTTGGTCATGTTGCTGCTGGTGACTGAAATAGGTAAATGAAGCTGTGTTTTGCCACAGCTTCAAATGAAGGTCTAAAAGAAACAATGAAAAAAATCATGAAAAAAAAAAAAAAAAGCAAATATGGAGAGGTGAGTGAAGCTTTATTGTTGTGACTCACACAACAGAGAGAGAAAGATGCACCAATAACTGGACATCTTCAAGAAAAGGAAGTGCCAATTCTTCACAGGCAGTTTAATGAAGGAGAATCAAACTTCACAGCTAATACATGATGGTTACATTGCTAGGAACAATATTACATAGTGGGGCAGCAGAACATGTGTAGAAAAATGTACTGGCAGATTCAGAAATCATTTTTTGGAATTTAGAGAACTTCAGTTTCTTATAAAGAATGAAGGCTTATGACATGACTTGCTGTACAGTTGTGATCAAACTGCCTTATATTTTCAAGTGCTTCAATCAAAAACTCTGGTTTCCCATGAAGAAAAATGACTTCCCAGCTATATAAGAAGAAAAATGTGTGATGATCCTTGCCTGCTGTAACACCTCAGCTAACCATAAATTAAAAATTGCTTTAGTGTGCAATCCAAAAAAAAACCTCATGTCTTCAAAAATATAATTCCAGTAGCACTTCTTGTTTGGTATAAGCGCATAAATGGACGCAGGATGTTTTTGAAGTTGGTTTTTACCAAATTTGTACATTCAGTAGAATGTTTTTTGCAATTAAAAAACCCGGGAAGAAAACAGTTCTTGTCACTGATAATGAACCTTCTCTTCCCAATGAAAAGGAATTAAACCATGCAGAAGTAAAAGTGATTTTTCTACCACGAACTGCACCTCACTGTGTATGGACCAAGGGTTCAGTGTAACACTGAAGAAAAATAGCAGGATAGACTTCTTCAGTCGCTCACTTACAGAAGTTAGTGATGAAGGAGTGGAAATGTTAGAAAACTTGAAAAAATTAAGGTAAAAGATATGGTTTATTGGTCAGTCAAAGTTTGGGAGGAAACTAACCAAGAAACACTGGGGTGGTCATGGAGGAAGTTATTTGGACAAGAAGAAAAATGTACTGCAGATACAACAGAGGAAGCTGTAGAAGAAAAAGTTGAAAATCATGTTCCTATATTAAAACATATATCAGGCTGTGAACGTACGAATAATGAATTGACGAATCAAGACAAAGAACAGCAGCTGACTGACAAGATAGTAGATCTTCTGGCTATGCTAATGATGACCATTTAGAAGATGAGAATGGAGCAGAAAAACTTGACAGAATGAGTCATAGTGGGGGACTGAATGTTACTCATGCTGCACTTGCTTACGTTGAACAACAAAGGGAGGCAACTGCTACAGATGCACTAGCAGGACCTTGTCACCCAAAGAAAAGAATGGCAGGATGCTCAGAAATATCCATTACTTATTTCTTAAAAAAATAAACTTTCATTTACAGATTCATGTAATTTTAAATAGTACTTTTGTTTGTGACATGCTTTTATTTGATGTCTTATAGTATTTTCTCCACACTTTAATAATAAATGGAGTTATACACTGAGTTGTTATTTACTGTCTATTTTCATTAGTCTTCCTTATTATCTAACACATCTGATTATCTACTTGTCCTGTGCTTCCACTTAGGTCAGATAATCAGGATTCTACTGTAGTTCATTTTACCATATGTTCTGATAACTCTTAGACTTTCACCCACATTTAATATATCTACAGCTGCTTACCATATTCAGAAACTGTTCAATAAACTTTGTACAACCACATGTGACACATTCATTCATTTTCAATTCAGCCTTTCAAACTACAGGTACAAATATATTTTAAGTTCTAAAATAAAAAATGCAATATGATAAAAAAACCTTTTAAAATTACAATGTTACTAGGAGTTATGAACAAAAAACAAAAATAATAAAATGCTATCTCATCACAAGGTCTTCTGCAGTACTGACAAATTTATTCAACATTCAGAAATGGGAAGTTCTGAGGCAGGAAATCTGGCATCAGGTTTGGACTGGCATTCGTTGACTTGTCTGAACACGAGAACTGAACTGGATTGGAGAGTGATGGGCTGGGATGAAGATCTTCAGAGGTGATAGGCAAGGATGCCAACACAAAGTCTGTGTGAGTATCTTCAATAGAAGTGTTAGCATCATGAGCTTCAATGGGATGGGTATCTGCTCCAGAAATATTTACAGCATGAAGAGAGGGTGCTGAAGCTATTGTGTTCATATGCATGTAGTCAATGTCAGTATGTGATGAATGGGTACAGTTCGGAACACTAAGGGCAGAAATAGATTCTGAATCACCTTTCTTCTCACGTATACTTGGGCACAGGGGATGAACAAGATCATTACTCTTGGCTGGAATGTCAGATCTTGTAGTTTCAGTTGCAACTGGAACCGTGAGGGCAGAAATTGAAGAATCAAGGTCTGTGGTTGCAGAAGAGACAGTGGGAGCTGTAACACACACCGAAATGGAAGGAATGGAATTTAGAGGCACACCCTTTGGAGGTGACAATACAGTAGCTGTGGTAGAAAGCTGAGGAACTGAAGACTGTGTATACATAGCATCTGAGGAAATGTCAGTGCATGGAAGCTGAATGGAACTTGGAACAGAGAAAGATGTGCTTACAGAATCAGCATCAATATTCTCAATAGATATGCTTGCATATGATGGTTTCACACCATGTGGGGTTGATAACAAAGAGTCCAGATGAGGACCATCAATAGATGTGCTGGGATCTGGAGATGAAATGAAAAGTGATGACATATTAGAGTCAGGTTGTGTAGTACTGCCAGATATGCTCGATGAAATAGGAATGGAAGACATGATGGTGGCATCCAAATCGTCACCACATTGGGACAGGACAAGGGGAACGGATGGTAAAGTCGGAGATTTCAGCTTTGGACCAGACATGAGGCGTTCTCTTAGCAGAGAACCAGACGCAGAATGGTCAGGCACAGTTGGACAGTCTGTTGATACAGCAGGTTGCTCAGGGTGTAGCTGCAATATTGTTTCAACTGAATTTGGCAATTCTGACAGTGTGAGGGCTGAGCTAGCAGTTGTCTGCAACACCCTATCATCTTGCATAGAGAAATTTTCTATTGTCATGTGTGGCACTGGCTCTGTGCCATCTAATAACATTGGTTCTGCCATATCTTCAAGTTTTCCTTTTTCAATAAAGATTGTGTCAGGAAGTTCTGAAGTAGCATGTGCATCCAATAACTGAACTTTTCCATTCATGTTGTCACCTGGATATATTTCTGACACTGTTAGTACTGTCTGGTTCTGATCAAGAGACATAGTGATTGGTGTTGCAAACACTAACTGTGGTTCAGAACTAGACAACCCAGTTGTTAAGGTCTGTGATGGAAAGCTTAAGTCATAAGTCACCTGAATTGTGTTTATCAGTTCTCCAGATTGGAAGGAATCTAATGTAGTGCCATCCGCACATGCACAATGGCAGTCAATGTGTCATCACGGGGCAAATTTAGCACTTCTGAAGTCAAGTCACTGGTTGTTGTCAGAATCTGGGCATCAGACACAGTGCATACCTCCTGTAATGTTATTACTTCACCCAAATTTGTATCAACAAGAGACAAAACTGGGTTTGTATACACAGATTCCCTTGAGATGTAGCAGGAGAGGTCCACTTCTGACCTGGTGGCACCACAGAGGGCTCTTCTTTCACTCCACCAGCCGATGAGGATTTAGATTCCTTTACAATAGGAACCAATGCACCTGTTTCATCATGACCAAGTCTCTGTAGTCTCCTGGGTTTGAAGATGGTTCCATGTGCAGATTCTTCATGCCGCCTGAGGTGTGATGCACGTTTGTATGCCTGATCACAGTAGTGACATTTGAACAGACGCATATCAGAGTGACTTTGAATATGTCTCTTCAGATCACTTTGCAACTTAAAAGTCTTGCTGCACATGGTACAACTAAAGTGTCGTTGTTGTGAGTGGATGGAGTTGCAGTGGTCTTTGAGAGTTGTGAGTGCATGGAATGCTGCCCCACACTGGTCACACGTGAAGCGACGCTTCTCAGTGTGCAAGGCAAGATGTCGTGTCATGTTGGACCTACTGTTGGAGGAGTGATCACAGAAAGTGCACTTGTAAGAGCGCACAGTATTGTGTATTTGGTTCATGTGTTCCTCCAGAAGGTACCCATGACTGAAGCGTTTGTCACATTGCTGACAATCATGAAGTTTCTTGCTGGTCATCCTCTGGTGTCCGACTGCAAGCTGATTGGATGTGGTCATTATATTCTTCAGCAGTCTGGAGGCTTTTTTTGCAGACTGAGCATGTGTAGGCTTCCTCACCTGGACAACAAAACATTACCTCAGGACTCACATTTAGAAGCACAAACTGACAGTGAAGACTCTACATAATTGTCCGAACAATCATTGTGTCTGTCATCATAGCGACATAAACTGGCTCACACACACCAGTTTACTTTGTTAAACAGAACCCAGTTACTGGCATGCACTTCAAGTTACAAGCCAACACTTTGCTGTGCCATTTGTATCTACTGTCCCCTGAAGCTATCAGTACGTTATATTATTTTACTATGTAAAGTTTGTCAGGTGACAGTTAATTTTACTGCTCAGTACTACAGCAGGCATGGTAAAGGAGAAGCAACATTGACCTGCATCACCTGTGTGATGGTGGTCATCAGACTGCCCACTGTTCTATTTTTGGGTACCTGTAGGTTTCTAAAGATATGGATACATTAGGCTATGTGTGCCAATGTGGCCAATTTGTCTCACTGATCTGATTGGTCCCTGATCATGAGAAAATGCAGTAGTGACTGAAATATCAGAGTTTTCTTCCACACCATCATGGCTGATTGCCTGTAAGGATTTTATTGCATTTGACTGCTGTGAAAACTTCAGATGAATAGTACACCTAAGGGTTAAGAGTCAAACTAAGAAGAAGTATCAATGAGTAAGCTGGCTCAAGAGGTGATCCTTCAGACTTGGTCAAAAGGTGCCTACTCTGAATTTCAGGTGAGACCCTGGCTAGCCTGAGGGTTTTCATTGTTTTACTCAGTATCTCCAAGAAAGTGATGGATAGTACATGAAGTTCAAACGAAAAGTGAACCCAGAAGCACAGCAACATGACCTCCATCAACTCTCCAGCATGTTTCATTTCAAAGGAACTGAAACACTGGGAAACCATTAATTAATATATCAACCAACATATGCACTTAACAAAATACAATTCAAGACAAGTACTGAACTACATGTTTTGACACTGGGAGCCATCATCAGGGAGCTATTTAGAACAAAGGAGTACAAGCCCAACATGCTAATCTAGGTACTATATCACCCTTATTGGAATGACTAAAATATTAAAATTCTAAAATACACAAAGGTAATAAGCATAACATTACAATGTTGGGATATTAAAAGTGAGCCTTCCAAGTATAAGTCTGTAGTCGTTTATATTTTGTATGGAGTATGCATATGAACATCTGTCTCAATCTTATGTGATACGAAGAGATCTCATCTTGTAAAGTAAAGAACAAGATGAGATCTCTTCGGATCACATACAATCAAGACAGACATTTGTATGCGTACTCCATACAGAATATAAACAACTACAACTTATCCCTTATCTCATCCTGTAACTTTCTATACAAGAACTTCAAACAGTATTTAATGAACCCTTCAGCAGGTGTAAAGCATGTCTGAGAGTTGAAGGAGGCGATTTCCAACACCTACCCTAACATGCAGTAAGTTATATAATGTACTGTATGAGGAAATGTGGCCATTAAGATTGCTGTGCATCTGGGTTTGGTTTTCAACAGACTCCCTGTACTTCTAATTAGGCTATGACCACTTCATTCCACATCCTTTACAATCTGTTATCCACTGGACATTCTATCACCCAATGCTATATCGTCTGTGCTACCGACAACGTTGTTAAACAAACCACCAATAGATAAATAAATAAACAAGAAAAACTACAATAATTGAGGTTTTCATGGTAGTGAAGAATTATACTGTGACTTTCTGGGTTAGGACTCAGGATTATATAGTGTCATAACCCAGAAAACCAGGAACTAAATCAATAAAAAGCAAGCACACCAGTCTATTATGTTGATTCACAGACCACTTATCCAGTTCACATGTCAACCCGTCTAATTAGGTAGCTTTCCTAATTAAATTCTGCTGGCAAAATACCCCATTTTTCAGGCTGTCCTAATATGGAGTTATGTAAGTCCAACTGGCTGTGAACGTTTACAGATTTATTGTTTATGAGTTTCTTGCCTGTGTGGGCCTTCAGATGCAGTCTGAGCTGTCCCTGACGACAGAAGATCTTGCCACACTCAGGACACTCATGCAGACTCTCTGTACCAGACTGGTTCTGACATGCCCTGTTATGTTCCTGGAGTGTAGCCTTGGCAGCAAACCCCATATTGCACGTCTTACACTGGTACTTCTCATGACTCTGAAACCAGCGAGAAATACTGCTGCTATGGACATCAGTGGACAAACATTAGTTGTTATAAATGGGTGCTGAAGGTAGGAAAGGAAAATTATTTAAGAATTTCTGATAAGTCAACTGAATATGTACAGTGCAAGGCACGGTTTTTGGCCACTGGACTTTTCAAACAGTAGGCTAGGAGCAAGTCACTAATGCAGCAGCATGTTTGGTCTAGTGTCTCCTCTCCGCCTCCGCAAGTACAGTTGACCTCGTCACACTGCAGTTCCAAGCACATAAACACCCACTCCTTGCCACTTCACCACACCCAGTAGGCCTGTCTGCCAGCTCTGCTGAGTCCTTCACTGGCCAAAAACGAAACAATGCATTGTAGCACAGTTCAAATACTTAGGCATGAACTGAAAACAAAAGTTTATATTATTTGTACCATGCATTTCAGTAATTAATTAATTATTTATTCCAACAAATGAACTACACTATTTTAGTGTTTTATTGTCCCTACATAAGTTTCGGTACTTATAGTGCCATCTTCAGGGGTGTCATCGAGAGTTCACAATTTTCATAATCTTCAATGCATCAAACACACTTTCACAACTTACACTTACTGTAAGTCACTATCACTCAGTGCCACTTATCTTCCAGTTCATAGTGCTTAGCTTATCTTCTTTGTTGTTTTATTAAAATGAATTATTAAAACTTTGAACTGAAGATAGTCGCAATATAAAATATTAAAAGTTATTAAGATTTGTTCGACAGTTGGCTATGTATATTAGTTGTGTGATCATATTTGATCCTGTCCTTTGCTGTGTTGTTGATTGTCCTGTGGTGTATTGTGTATTGTTTTTATTTTGTGTTTGTTTACATTTTGTGTCCCGTGAATAGTCTAGTTTTTTTGTTTAGTTTGTCGTACAGGACGTCGTCTATCTTGTTGATTTTTTTGATTATGTGATGCATGTATACATAGCCGGGCTGGACGGTTCGGGGATCGAATCCCGGTGGGGGCGAGATTTTTCGCAGCCGTCCAGACCAGCCCTGGGGCCCACCCAGCCTCCTGTATAATGGGTACCGGGTCTGTTTCCCGGGGGTAAAGCGGCCGGGGCGTGGAGTTGACCACCCACCCTCATCTAGCGCCAAGGTTAAAGAAAGAGTAGAGCTATACCTCTACTCCCCCTCTGGGCCTTCGTGGCCTGTTATAGGGCAAACTTTACCTTTACATACATAGCCATGTGTCTTGCCAAAAGTTTGCACATTCTAAGTGGACATTAATGCATTGAAGATTATGAACTCTCGATGACACCCCTGAAGATGGCACTATAAGTGCCAAAACATACGTAGGGACAAGAAAACACTAAAATAGTGTAGTGCATTTGTTGGAATAAATAATTAATTGAAAACAAAAGGTTTTGCTGCACCCACCATTACTTGGCCTACACAGTTATCAGCTTAATGTGAAATATCAGGTTATATCAGTTGAAGTTTTCTGGGTTTCTGGACTCTGTCCATAAGTCAACTAAATTTACATACATAGGTTTATGGCAGGGTTTACACCCAAGACACACAACATGTGGCATGACTTCAGCACAGATGAAGCAACAATGCAAAAGACACACCAGTCTATACCAAGAATGACATATCTGCAACAGTGTGCACGATGGGTCCATTGGAGGATGTTGAAGTGTTAACTCCTGTTCCCTGTTGACTAGTGGAAGGAGAACATGTGTAGGCACCATAACATCATAGAGCCTAATATATGACATTAAGGTGGGAAGCACAAGATTAATATCCCTCTTTGGACACAATAAGACAGAAAACCAAATTCAAGACAAAGAAAAAGAAAGGACACTATATACGTAATACATGATTGTAACAAACAACATCCTGCTCTGGACAAATACAAAAAAGAGAAGAAAACAAGAACATGGATCATGACAACAAAACAGAATTTCACATGATACTATGTAAGGACAATAAATTCTTCAGATTCAATTTTAAATAATAAGCCTCTAAGTTCAAAAATAGTTTGTAAAATACAATACATTTTAAACAATAACTGTCACATACAACATGACGAGACTACATGAGAACATAATGTAACTATAAATTTACAGATTGAGGCTAAGAGTAATAATAAAATATTAATACATTAAATATATTTGTAAGGTTTCAGATCTCACACTAATAAAAGAAAACACAGACTTATAATAATAATAATAATAATAATAATAATAATTGCATTAGTTATCTTTCCGTTTTTATATGCACAACCTGATTATGACCCAAGAAGGGTCAAAACATGTTGCTTTATTTTGGATAGTAAGATACCCGTTTCCCAAAAAACTGGCTGTATTGGATTATTAACCTTGATTGAAATAACTGAGCGAGTACAAAACAGAATGGCACGTGTCCCTTGTTCATAATACATTGCATACTGCATTTTAAGACTACCAAAGAACTGTGGTCTGATTCCCAGCAGGGACAAGGAATTTTTATTTTCTCCAAAATGTCCACACTGGCTCCCTGACCCAGCCAGCCTCCCATTCAATGGACCCCAGCGGCTCCTTCGAAACCTCCCTGC
This sequence comes from Reticulitermes speratus, assembly GCA_021186555.1. Classification (NCBI taxonomy): domain Eukaryota; kingdom Metazoa; phylum Arthropoda; class Insecta; order Blattodea; family Rhinotermitidae; genus Reticulitermes; species Reticulitermes speratus. Next base: position 2,425,584 of record JAJKFL010000004.1, read on the forward strand.
ATGCTGCATTTATTATTATTTGCATAATATTAATGTGTATAATCATACAAATAAATTAAACTCTGCACTGTTGGCACCAGTTTCACACAAGTCTCTTCCTGGCTTTCATATCTGTTAATACATCAAGTGGCATGCAACAGAGATAGGGTAGAACCTGTTGCATCACGTTGCACCATTGCGTCTGTCATGTTAGTGCTGTGATGATTCAATCTAGACTCTCACTTTAAAATGTACAGTTCACAAATCAGTCTTACCATGTTGCACATTATGCAATATGTCATGCCATATGTGTTGTGTCTTTGATGTAGATCGTGCCTATAATACAAAGATCAAGTTAACTGACTCAGCTTTTTCAGGGACTGAGATTAGTTCCAACTGAGTGGGTGCCTCCCCATCCTCTATCCTTAGGATGGAAACAGTGTGTGCACCACTTCCAGTTGTGCATGAGACCACTTTTAGCACCTTATAAGATGGAGTTTTGCATGCACTGAGGTGGTCACCTACAAAATTTAATAACCAATGATGCACAAATTGTGGTTTTATTGCTCAGTTTGGATTCTCAACTAGAGGATCATACTGTATAAGGCAGCAACGGGAGGCAACGTCACATATAACATATGAGTTTCATGACAGATTAGGCATTAACATTACTATAATTTTAATATTTTGTCTCTTCTATCTCTCTTTTAGTACCACAATCATCATAGTTCACTCACTGTCATGACAAAGCACATTATTATGTGTGGGACTCCAATCAACATCACAGCTGAAGGCAGTGAATGGGTAACATGTTGAGAAAGTGAATACTAGGAAATTATGGGAGTGGAAAGGAAGGAAACAAAGAAAGGGAAAAATGAACCTCACATGGCAAGCATTACTTAACTTATTACAGAGAAACACTGAATGTGACATACTAGTAGTTCTGCCCCAGCCACATTAGAGGTTCCTATACTGCCGAATGAATCCAACCTGATGCCCTCAAGAATCACGATGTCATAAACCATGAACAATGTGACAAAACATGTAAGAATTGGGTGTATAGTATGTGCAGCTATACCACATGTGATATGTATATAAATGCCAAACTGATGGTTATGAATTCAGATAACAGTGTGGCATGATTGTACGACATGAATAATGGATGCGAGGTTCTGACAGTGGTGACCTGGGGTGAACAAATTCTCCAAAAATCTAGAAGTCAGCTGAAAATTCTAGGTGCCAGAAGGGTGACAAAAACCAGTGCCATACTGAGGTTCTACAAATAATAGGTGCCACTGTACAAACTTCAGTCACCACGGTGACGTGGTGTCTGGGATATGTACACACCTGTTGGTGAGTACACATATTAGTTGCATTTGAGCATTCTATTGCTCTTATACTAATCTGTATAACATAATGATGATCTGCACACCATTCAGTCTTTAATGAAAAATGTGTTATGTGCAAATGGTCATTATAATATTATATACAAAGTGTCCATCTGAAAGTAGAAATCATACTCTCAGTACGTTTACTGGGAACTCTATGTCTCATATCTGGTACTTTTATCACTGCTCATAGACTTACAATAACACTTGAAGGCTCGTCACACAGTCCTGTTTATAAGTTACTCACAACAAATGTAAATTTTTGTTCACTCACGAATATGAACTACAGTGTAAGACAGACGGTTTCCAATCTAATGTAAATTGTCATCATGATTCATCAATATGAAGTACATGCAATATAGAGAGGCTTCATTGTCAAAGCCCATATAAAAAAATCCTATAAAAAGTGTCAAAGCAAGTTTAGAAGTCAGTTCCCCAGTATTTCAGTTCCTTCAAAATCAACAATAACTAACAGGTGAAAAAATTTCACACAACAGGTTCCTTTTTAAAGAAGAAGTGAGAGCAAACAACACGTTCTCTCAGAAGAACATTAGATGATACTAGAATGCATTCAGAAGACGTCCACAAAATCCTTTAAGACAGTTATCCCCAGGAAACTGGTGTATCAAAGTCATCTGTACACAGCCAAAAATTTCTTTCTTTGAAATCATACAAATGTACAATTGTGCAAAAACTCCAGGAGGGAGAATGTGTTATGACAGTACGGTTTTGTGACTGATTCTGTGAAGCAGTTGGTTTACTTAAACAGCCACACAGATACTCAAAATGTACATACTGGTTGGTAGATAATTCCAGACTATTACATGAAACGCTCATACATAACATTAACCTTTTAAAGACCTGCATTTGCATATGTGAACACATACAGGAAAATAGCCCTGGAAATTAATTGTATATATTTAGGCAACAAGGAAGTTTACTGCATTTTTAAGACATGCTGCATAATCTCTGTTTTATTTTCCACAAAATGCTGTTTATTTCATAATTTTATCTTTTCCTGTTCAAAAAATACATTTTTCATAAACCATGCGATAAATTTTTCTACCCACCCCACTAGGATAAAGGTTAAAGTTGGAGTATTGTGGGCTATCATTGCAACAAAACTAATCGGACCAATCTTCTATTCTGGCTTTGAAAATTTAAGTGATGAGGAAAATGAATACAAGTTCTTCCAGCAAGATAGTGCAGCAGCCCATACAGCCATTAATTCAATGGGCACCTTACTTAATATTTTTGGGACTGAATAATTAGTTTCACTTTGTGGCCTGCTTGTTCAATTGATCTGATGGCATGTGACGATTGCCTCTGGGGAACTTTGAAAGACAACAACCATCCACACACACACAGTATGAATATAAAGAAATTATCAGGTATGCAAATATCAGCAATTTCTAGGCAACTACTTCAAACACGTGTTACTAATTTGTTCACCAGTTATTGAGCATACCTGAGATTGAAGGAGTTATTTCCAACACCTGCCTTAACATGCAATGAAGTTTTACAGGGTCATTATTGTATCTGACAATTTTCATTTGTTGCTTCCTGCTGCTACTCAGTCATGCATGTGGGTAGTTGGATGAGTGGGCTACATTAATATGATGAACTGACAGGAAGTGGCAACCAATAGTTGCTGTTAATGTAGATTCTATGAGAAAGTTCTGCTTAAGTTGGACATCCTGTATGTTTCTAAAAGGAATAGGCATACTGTCTTCTGGGATGTGATGCTGTATATCTTATATAATTACCAAAGTTTTGGAGGCATATGTTGCATCCATATTCAAGGTAGACTATACTAAAGTTGAAGGCAGAATGTTCCTCCAAAATGTTCATACCTTTCTAACAGATTACATGGTGTCATATCCCAGAAAAAAATCATCTCAATAATGAATCTTTTCACTGTTCACTTTTCACATTTCTTCTAAGACAGGTTAGTTATTATATGTAGTTTATTTGATGACATTGTCAGTAACTCCGACTATAGCACTGAATGACTAGATGACGCCTGGCAGGAATGGGGAAAATCACAAAAACCCCAGTCAGGACAGTCATCGTAAGTTGCTCAGGCAGGGACATGCATGTTTGGTTATATTACTGAAGTTCACAGTTGGTACCACTGCAATGCTAGTTGTCTGAGTCAGCATACCTTGATGAGGAAATCCAGGTTAGGAGGGGCATAGATCTTGTTATATTAATGAAGTTCACAGTTGGTAACATTGCATCATTTGTTATGCAGTCAGACTGGTAGTAAAGGTATGAAGGAGGGATTTTGGTGGTATAACACACAGGGAGCAGCCCCAACTTTTACTGCAGTCCCTAACATACCTCCATGTGTACCACATACTGCTGCCGCCGCGAGAATGTTGTTGCACATCTTGTACATTTCCAAGGCCTTTCTTGCTCATGCCTGTCCCTATGAATCTCAAATTCTTCCTTTGTGTCAAGAAATAATCCACAGCCCTGACACACAAACTTTCCATTTGCATGCTGGTTGTAATGGTTGAATAAAGTCACTTGCTTCACAAAACCTTTCACAGAACTGGCACTGGTACTTTGCTTTCTGTAGTTTCATCTGGTGCTCTTGTGCCATGTGAAATGCGAGTTCCTTCCGTGTTGTGAACCGAGCTTCACAGTATTGGCAGTTATTCCGTCTGTGATTCTCAACATGTTTGTCGAGATGTCTGCGATTGGGGAATGTTTGTGGACACTGTGGGCACTGTTCATATTGCCCTACATGTTTCTTAATCTTCTTGCACAATTCAGAAACCAAATGATAATCAAATGAAAATTTATTCTTGAAAGTTGAATGGCATATTATGCAAGATAGTGGAAACCCTTTATGTTTGTCAACATGAGATAAAAGGCTATTCTTATTGCCACAAGCCACCTCGCACAGAGGACATTGAAATAAATCTTCCATACTGTATACTAGTAATCCACAAGTTTAATCTTAAAAACATATTTCTTCATTCTGTTAACCATCAAAGGTTTTACTTCTTTCACGGTGTTACATAGTGAAGTTATAACCAAGCTAACGAAGTACAGGACAGCGTAATACAGAGAACGGTATATCTAGTACACAACAAGTCCAGCACACTTTAAACCTACACTACTTGAACCCTAGTACTCCAAGCAAACTGACATCCTGAAAATAAACGGATAGTTTTAAACATGACACAAACACTCTTTAATACGTAATGACGTCTCTCTAACCCTTGCTTTTCAAAATGAACTTTCACTACGAAGTCCCATACGTATTTTTATACAGTACAGTTAATACCAGGCATCTATTACACTTTGTATACTTAAAGTGTTCAGTATATAAATGCACTAATTGCAAATAATAACAAAATAAACACATCCCAATCTCACTCACTAACCGCAATCTGTTATGTTGGCAACCCTTGCTCAATGATTACATTATCCCGGCGAAGAAATTTTGTCATGGAAAAGACGGCATGTTTCCGAAAGACCGCCAAGTGTAGTTACAGCGTGGTTACCTACCTCTGATCCATGGTAACCTACCACACTCTGTGATGGTGAGCCTGTGCTCCATCCAACGGTGGGCACAGATCATCTAGTAAGGAGGGTTCAGAGCACAGATTATCTAGTGTTCAGAGTGTGGAATCTAGATAATCTGTGGGTTGAATGGTGTGTGGGTATAGGGTTCAACTAGCTAGAAGTATGTAGTAGGACACTGGGTTGTGTTTTTGCATTAATTGTAAGAGAAATTTCAACTAACGCCTGTTACCTGAGTAAAATAGTCCATGCGATTGAACACGTAACAAGAAAGTTGGGCCCTGCATTTTTCAGACAACTTCTTGTACATAAAGCCGAAGCTGGAACGCCAGTGAGATTGATTAATAATTACATGGTGTTAAATGAGATGAGACAGAGGTTATGAGTGATCAGTGGGTGAGGTGGGAAGCGGTCGTAAGCTGTTTTAACACATTCACTGCCAAAGTCGACCTTGGTCGTTTTAAGTATTTACGTTTTAAATTGCCAGCGTTGACTTTAGTCGATCTAAAGTTTACTCTGCTCTTTTACCATAAATAGGCCACGCACACAATAAGTTCTGTCAGGAAACATATTTTACATCTTTATTAATCCCTAGCTGACATAACTAGAAAAAATATATGCATTTGGTCACGTACATTATGGTATAAAAATATAAATATGTCCCAACGTTTATGTTTAGTCTCGAGCTGAGCAAGTGAATTCTGAGGATGCGGTCAGTAGAGTGTTTCCTTTCTGTGAAGGTGGTTGTGAGTTTATGTATACATAGTGCAATATGGCTACTAGGAAAAGAAAAGTGCTTAGAATTGAAGCAGATATAGTGGCTTCTATTGATGAACTTGCGAATGACAGTGATTCAGACGCAGATTGTGTCCCGGAAATATCGAGCAGTGAGGAGAGTGATGATGAGAACGACATTTCAGACTCGGGTCCGGGCCCTAATGTAGATGGGTTTTGTAAAAAAGATCATCAACCAAGTATTCCACTCTTCACAGGAAATCCAGCCCTACAATTTGCTGTTCAAAATGGAACAGATATGAGGGAATATGTTGATAATTACATCACTCCAAAACTCATTCAAATTGTTGTCAACCAGACAAATTTATACACACAACAACAGATTGCGACAATGCCACAACCCATTACTAAACATGCACGTAGTGAACAATGGAAATCTGTGACAATATATGAAATCTTGTTCTGATGTTCCTTACAGGTGTAATTCGAAAACTAAAATTAGAATGGTACTGGTCAACAAGAGGCATTTTACTAACACCCATTTTTTCACAAACGATGTCTAGGAACAGATTTCAAATTATCCACCGATACCTACACTTCAACGACAATACTGCAATAGAAACAGATGAAGACCGACTGTACAAAATTCGACCAATTTTAGACACTGTAGTCAATAATTTCAAATCTAATTATACTCCCGAGAGAGAGGTTTCACTTTATGAAGGCATGCTTGGTTGGGGGGGGGGGGGGGGTCGTTTGCATTTTCGCGCATACAACCCTAGTAAAATAACAAAGTATGGTATTCTGGTACGGTTGGTATGTGAAAGTATGTCAGGCTATATTTGCAACATGCAGATATATGATGGCAAATGCGGGCCTTTGACTGAAAAAGTAAGTCTTCTACTAGAGCCTTATGAAGGGAAGGGTTACCATCTGTATCAAGATAATTATTATAATAGTGTTTGTCTGGCTGAGGAACTGCTTCAAAAATCAATTTGAGTGTGTGGCACAATTACAGTAAATCATGGTTTGCCCAAGGACATGATAGAAGAGGCAAAAAAGTTGAAGAAGGGTGAGGTCACTTTTCATAGGAAACATGATGTATTATTGGTGTCGTACCAAGATAAGAGACTCGTAAACATGATTTACAACACTTCACACTGCAGCTGTGGTAGATGACACAAGCAGACGTACTGACATCACAAAGAAAAAACCTAAATGCGTAGTAGATTACAATACACACTTGCATGGTGTTGATGCAGCTGACCAATACCTTGCCTATTACCCCTTCATCCTTAAAACAGTAAAATAGCCTAAGAAAGTCTTTTTCTACCTTCTCCAATGTGCACTTTTCAATAGTTATGTTGTATTTACAAAATCCAACCCTAATTCCCACAAATCATTCCTAGATTACTTAGTGGATGTCAGTGAAAATCTTATACACACAAGAGAAGATGTATCACACATCACCATCACTCATCATGACGAGTGCAAGACTCGAGCAGAATGCCTACACCAATTCCACCAAAAGAAGCCTCAAAAAGTGACCCACCTGGCAGGCTTGATGTTAAATTGAAAAACCGATAAACTCGTGCATATGCCTCCTACAAAGAAAGACAAGACACCTACACGAAGATGTCGAGTGTGTATAAGGAAACATATCGAGAAAGAAACAAATTTGTTTGCGCGCTTTTGGTGTTGCTCTCCATCCAGACGGCTGTGACACACGATATCATACACTGAAGCATTACTGAAGGTATGATCAAAATTTCAAATTTTTATCTCTTATAGTTTCCTGTAATTGATTTTTTTATAAGACAACACACTAGTTGTTTACAATTCAATAAATCCCTGGCAATTTAACACCATTGGGGATTTAAATACCCGGCAGTGAATGTGTTAATGTACTATCATGGCATTTGCCTGCAGGGACTGAGGAAAGCCACGAAAAACCTATGCCCGTAGAGTTTGTAACCCAACCGAGATTCGAACAGGACACCTCCCAAACGCAAGTCAGAAATGTTACCACTTGAGCTAACTTGCTCAATGTATAGCACTAATCCTGTGAAGATTTGGAGAGGGTACTCCATGAAACAGTGAAGTAGCATGACTGCTACATCATTGTGCATGTGTTCAGGGACCTGTTGGTAGAGGTGATTTTGTTTAATAGACTTTCAGTGAACCAAATTTTCGAAAAGAAATTGTAGCTGATAAAATGCTTTACAGCCTCATTGTTTGGTCGCCATGAAAGGAATCTTGAAATAGTCAAGACGCCAGATTACGTTGTCGTGTACCTTGCATATTTCCAACTCTGGACTTCTGGATGGGATGTGATGCCATGTAGTTTGCTAGACAGGTTCCTCCAAAATATTTATATATAACATGAAATCACGTTGTACAAGATTGCACTGCGAATACTCTCTACCATGAAAATGTTACTCTACCTTACATAGGGGTCTAATGCACAATAGTCTACCAACCTTGCATATAACCAACTAACTGCATGGGGCAGAATCCTTCTTGAGAAGCTGATAGGTCCACAGCTGGTCATTGTCCCTAACCTGAGCCAGATGAATCCAGTTCATGCCTTCTAGCCTCTCTCTTTAAGCTCCAATTTTAATAGTTCACTTCCATCCACAATTAGTCTTTCTAGTGGTCTTTTTCTTTCAGGTTTACCCACTAAAACCTGTCAGCATTTTGAGCGTCATCTGTATGTGCTGCATTCCCAGCCTTCTCCTCGTCCTTATCTTTATGACGCTAATAATATGTGGTGAGGAGTACAGATCATGAAGTTCCTCATTGTGTAATTTTCTCCACTGTCCCAGTCACTTCCTCTTTTTTAGATCAAAATAACTCACAAGAACCCTGTCCCTGAACACCCTCACCCAGTGTTCTTTCTTTAATGCGAGTGGTGAAGTTTCACACCGATGTAAAACAACATGGAAGATAACAGTTGTGTGTTTTATTATTTAATCCATGTGTTTTGAGATAGCAAGTGGGAAGACTGAACATCCTGCAACAAATAGTAGCAAGCATTCCCAGAATTTAATCTGCTTTTAAGTTTTTTGTGTATGTAGTTTCAAAATGTTGTTGTCATTCCCAAATATTTGAACTTTCCCATATTTTCAAAGAACTGGTTAGTTATATTTTCATGTTGTCAATTTTTCCTGCATTCTTTTGGCAGGATAAGAACAGTATGCTTAGTTTTCTCAGCATTTATATTTGTACCATGCACTGTACCAGTGACCAGTAAAGCTTCTGTGTCTTTCTGTATAGCAATTATGTTTCTGCACAGTAAATTGATATCAGAAAATGTAGAGCAGAAGGTGATGTGTTGCTTCAATTTCAGTCACTCCTGGTTTTCTTGGACATTCCTTATGACATATTTTAAAGAAAAATTGAAAAATAATGGTGATATGGCATGTCCTTGTTTCAGATAATTTTGCGTATAGATCTTCTTCTTCTTTCCAGGAGCCTGTCAGCATTAGCTCCGGATGCACCGCAGCCTAAGGCTTATTGTGCTAACCCTTAGCCTTTCATTCAGCATTGGTTCATTAGCCCTGTGCTTCTAATGAAGAGACACAGGTCTTTCAGTGAAGCCATTCTTATATCCCTTGGTTCAGCAAACATCTTCCCAAAGAACTTATAACATTGTCGAGCCAATGCCTCGCAACCACAAACAATATGGTGCACAGTTTCAGTCTCCGACCCACAAAATCTGCAGGTTGGATCTCCTTCGAAGAGGCCCATAATGTTCAAGTGCTTCCTCACAGGTGCGTGTCCTGAATGCAACTGCTGATCTAAGTTGATTCCTGCTCAATTTAATCAGGCCATCAGCTTTCTTCTTACATGGTCCATTAATAAAGAGTTTACCATGTTTGTGACCTGGTAAGCTATTCCAGGTAGTTGAATGTTGACACTCAGTCCAGTTCTTAATAGCTTCTCTTGCTGAACACTTTGGTATTCCATTGCGTATAGATGCATCAGACAAATGTTTGTGTACCCACTCATTTTACTTGACACGACTGGTTTCATGAGTTACTAAATGCAATGAAAATATTGTACAAAACCTTTCTATCTAAATTACAGGCTTTCTTGAAGTCTAGAAATAGCTGAAGTAGTGCTGCATTAAATGTGATGCAGAATTTCTTATCAGTTGATCTGATATGTCAGTATCAACACTTACGCTGTCCATGTTGATCTGTTATATCAATATCAACACTTATGCTGTCCATGTTGATCTGTTTTTTCAATATCCCTCACTTTTGTGAGATCTTAGACTCTTGCCATGGTGTATTTGCAGCCTTTGCTTTTCTGGGATGTTATGCAGTGTAGGTGGATAGTTGGTTACCTACATTTCAGGACAACATATTGGTTACATCTTCAAGGGTCAAGCAGTCCAAGAAGAATGTCTTCTGTTTGGAGTACATCTTTGAAGATATTGTCCTGAAACACTGGTAACCAACTAACTACCTACACTGCATACCATCCCAGAAGAGTGCAGGCCTTCCACACTTTTGTTAAGAAGCTTTCTCAACTGCTATGCCTTTTGCAGAGCACATTCAGTGAGATGACTAACCAGGTGCAGATTCATAATGTAATTTAATAACACAAACTGTAATGCAACTCTTCTATTGTAGTCATATGTATTACAACTTAACATTCTTCAGTTTACGAATTTATTTTTAATCCAAATAATGCAGGCTGGTCTGAATTCTTGCTGAGTTTAAACACACTGTAATAAAAGTTCCGTAGACCTTTAGTAAGTATAGTCGGTGACTACTCAGTCTCAATTATATACACCACATTTTAAAATGTTCCTGTATTGTAGTATCTGGCTAAGTGTAAGCTTCGGGCAGGTAAAACCACAGTTCGTTGATAATCACAATTACTAAGCATGTTGACTAACAGCAAAATCTTGAGGTGATTCATCCCATTGTGTTTTATTCTCAGATTTCATACTTTTCCTCTGTAAATTTTGAGGCCAGAGAAGTGTTTGAGATTTTAATTTTGGCATAATTTGGAATTAAGTCATTCTGAAGACATTTTTGATTGAAGTAAATATTGGTATTGCAGTTGTATAAGCTCCTGTTTATGTTCTTAAACTGATGAGTATAAGCTTGACTAGCAGCAACCGAATGATTCACCTCAAGATTGTTGCTGTTAGTCAAGTAAATATTCTTCAATTTAAGAATTTAAAGAGGAAATTATACAACTACAATATTAAGCATGTTGATGTAATGTTACTAGCAAGTAGAATCACAGCACTGAAACTTTGTGGAAACACGCTGGACTGCTAGAATGTATGCGGATTGTGAGTTCAAGTAATGGCAGCCATTAGTGGCCATGTGTCATGGCTGCAGCCATGTACACTAGTGACACTGGGAGTTGGTCATGTCACACTAGTGGGGTCTATCTTAAAATGGCAGTCCAGGTGATACCAGCATTGACCGTATGTTACTAGGTAACTACTAGGTGCGCCAGAAAGTAATGCAACACATTTTTTTTCTCATTCACAATTGATTTTATTAAAACTTCAAATATGTCACATCATTACATGAATCTTTGGCTACCTAAACCTATTTTTCAACATAGTCTCCTTCTAAATCTTTGGCCTTACGCCACCGAGATGCGAGAGCCTGTATGCCTTCGCGGTACCACTCTGCAGGTCTCTGTCGCCACCACCTCTTTACTTCAGCAATGACTTCCTCGTCGTCCTCAAACCTCTTTCCGCGGATTGCACCTTTCAAGGGACCGAAAAGATGGTAGTCGGAAGGAGCCAGATCCGGGCTGTACGGTGGATGAGGCAGGACAGTCCACTGAAGTTTTGTGATGGCCTCTCGGGTACGCAGACTTGTGTGTGGCCTCGCATTGTCGTGTTGAAGAAGCACTTTTGTCGCATCTTTATGGGAACGAACTCTCCGGAAACGCTTCTTCAGCTTCTTCAGTGTTTCCACATAGACGTCCGAGTTGATCGTTTGGCCACTGGGCAACACGTCTATGAGAATGACTCCTTCACAGTCCCAAAAGACTGTCGCCATGATCTTGCCCGAGCGCGGGAGATCAGACAGAGTGCCCCGTCCTTGTTCTGATAACGCCAATCGCTTCGCCCAACGGCTGACGGTGCTTTTATCCACTGCCATGTCTCCATAGACCTTTCTTAAGCGCCTGTGAATTGATTCACTCGTTTCGTTTTCTGCCAAAAGAAACTCAATTACTGCTCTCTGTTTAGAACGCACGTCACTTGCAGACTCCATTTTGAAAGCTCACTACTGCGCTGCTATCCAGCGGGAAACATTGCGCCTATGTGCATAAACGCGGGACATTTTAAAGATACAGCACGCAAAATATCATTTTTATCCAACAAAATTGGGCCGAGAAAAAAAAATGCGTTGCATTACTTTCTGGGCGCACCTAGTAAATGTTCCTAGGTGCAAAAGAGGTGGCTGTTAGCTTTATGTTCCAGTCACTTTACCCCCAAGAAAACTGCCACTTACAGGGTAGGCTACTTGAGGCCAGTCTTGAAATAGTACAGACGGCTTATGCAGTGACAATGAAGTGAGTGCCACTCATTGAGCCTGTAGCAAATCACATATGTGACTGAACTATCCCAGCTCTTAAGGCATAAATATAACTTCTGCATGCAGAATGCAGGATCATGTGAGGAGCTCAGAATAGTAACAGCAGACTGAACAGAATGATGAAAATATTGTGTGTTAGACATTCTTAAAACTGCTGTACAAAAGAATGGGATGGAAGCAGAACAGTATGTGTAATTTCCAGGAATAGGCAGCATGCATATACAGTGTTACACAAGTGGGTTGGTCTCGCAAGGCAAGGAGGTTTGCCAAATAGTTTCACTGTGTAGGTCAGTATATACATCAACATGTTAAAAGAGAAAACTGATGTATATTCAGTGATAGGGACAAAATTTACTTTTCACCAGTCTCAGATTTTCTGATTCGATTTAAAGGTGATTTCATTCTAAGTTTTAGCTCTCTTTGTAAGAAATTCAGTAGTCCCATTTATGCATTTGTTTTAAGAAATGATTTAACAGTGGTGTTTTGTTAGTGTGCCAGAATATAACAAGATCAACAAAGTAACCACATAGAGGAAATGTGCATAATTTGGACCTGTTCCTAAATTGAATTTGTCATCTATGTCGAACACTGTTGCAGGGAGATTCCACATTCTGGCATATCTGTGAAGTATTACCAGTGGTGAATTCTGTGAAAAGTTTTTGAGTGCAGTCATAAGAAGTGTGTGTCCTGGTAGAGCAGTCCCAATTTATTCAACTGTTTATCACATATCAAGCTTGCTCATGTTGTTTGGTTGCCCACCTTCAAATACTTGCCCTTGGAATTTCTTGCCTGACTTGGATCAGTAGGAATCATTTCATACGCAGGCACCTATCGTTGCAGGATTCTGTCCTTTCTAGCTACTGACTTACAGGTGGCGGGCTCTTGTGAATGTGGTAATGAACCTTCGGGTTCCATAAAATGCGGGGAATTTCTTGACTAGCTGAGGACTGTTAGCTTCTCAAGAAGGACTCTGCTCCATGGAGTTTAGTTTAGTTTAGTTTTTAGCTACTGACTTTGAATCGATGTGTACTGGATGAATGTACAATCCTTTAGCTTTGAAATAGTGGGACATGGATTATGTACAGTATGAGAAGAGCATTGTATCCTTTACAACACATAAAATAACTCATGCTTACAAATTACTGAATGTAGAAAAAATGAAGACTGTAATGGAGGGAATCTACAAAACAGCTGCAGTATTATCAGTTTTGGTGTCAGTGTGTGATATTGTTTGTCATGACTAAGGACACACTCGCTGATAAGGAAATGTGTGATGGTTTTACAGAGGTGCAGAAATTCACTGGAGTTTGTAGCAGACTCGTATATTGAGACAAGTGCAGCGTCATCTAACGATGCCAATGAGGGCATCAGCATAAAAGTAGAGGAGGGCACAGATATGGGTATACAAGAAGATGAGATTCATGTTGTAAAATTTGAGGAGGACATAGATATATGTATAAAAGAAGAGAAGATATTTGTGGATGAAACCTTTTCTATAGTAAAGGCTGAACAGGATGAGGTGAGCCATACGTGTTTGTGTCCATTATTAGATGGATTTCACCAGTATCCAGTAATGCTTACTGTCTTGTCATTGCCATCTCTGTCTGACCGCATGAAAGAGTTCCACTGTAGTGAATGGACATTTGTTTCTGTTTGTGGGTTGTGTGCAACTAGTAGGAAGGTATGTGTGCAAGTAAATGCAGAGAAGATTAATGTGTTCATGTGTCCTCACCAGCATGTAGGGCTTAATCCTTATCTCAATATAAATCTAAATATAACCAGGGGCAGGCTATATGATAAAGTAATGCAGGGGTACACAAATTCCAGGTACCAGGTCGCCCAGGTGACCGTTTTTGAATGGTGGTGCCTGATATTTGTGGGTTGTCACTATGTAACTTACTTCATGTTACATTTCTAGTGCATAACATTTTGAGGTGGCTCTTGTATTCTTGTAAAACTTGTGAACCCATGCAGTAGTGAATTTTTTTTCTCCATACGAGGTTGTTTCCCCCCCCCCCCCCCACCCACATAATCAAACATTACCTAATGTTAAAATTATGATGTCTAATATGCATGGTATTCTTTATTATTAAATGCTTTAAGTATTCTGTGTATTGATCATCCTATGTATTGCCGTAGTCGTAGAAACTCTTATATTTAAAAATAACCTGTCACAGGGTGGAAGCTTGAATTAAAAGAAAATATGTATTTCAGAATTTGTTTTGGGCAGTCAACATGATAACCTTCACTTTGTGATGGTTCTTTGTACGTAATGGAGTGATATGAAAGTTAAGGATGTATTTTGTGCTACTGGTTGATAATATGAGGATGTGTGATATTCTTTTAAGTTTGCATGCTTTAACTGAGTTTAGGAGTAAGAATAGAGTGGAGAGTCTTTATGAGGAACTAGGGCAATGGTGCACAACCCGTGTCTGCCTAAGTATGTCTATAGCCCGTGAGAGTTTTCGAACACATTTAATTTTAGCGATTTGTTGAACTTTGCATGCATAGTTACATTTGGTGGACAATAGGTAAGTAATAATGGGATTTATGCATGTTGCATGAGCATATGTTTTGTGGTGGGAAATTTACAATAGGAGGAGTGAGAAAATATGGAGTGGTAAGCTCAACCATGGCCCTTACTCATCCAGGGCTAAGTAATGCAAGGGTATTTCCATCAGTAGTACAGAATGGACTTATTTGTATTTCTTAAAAGATGTCAGTGACAAAGTAAGAGTGTGAAGCTGCACATCATTGTTATTGTTTTCTTGCAATATAATGTAAACCTTAGAAGTGAAATTATAAGTAATTGCAGTATTAGTTTTGCTGATAATTAATTAATATTTATTTTAGTTTTTTAATTTCTTAGTATAAAATAAATGGTCCCTGAAAAAATAAGACTTACAATGTACTATTAAAAGTTGGTTTGTAGTTTTTCAAATGTCCCTTGTGAAGTGACAGGTTGCTGTACCCTGAACTTATGTACTAAACCAGTCCCGTTAGTACCACATGACAGTTTTGTTAGGAGGTTTCAACTTAGAGATAGTGAGGGAAATTTCTGGTAAAAGACAGTTTGGACTAACTGTTTATATGGAACTGGTAGTGATAATGGGGTTAGAGTAATAAGCTTTCCCTACTCACCATGTCTTAATGTTGAAGGTATGGTGTTCCCACATCACAAAATGTATAGATGTACTTTGAGTTGCCTGGTGGAAAGATACATAGTTAGATTAATCATGTCTTGAGAGCTGACAGCATGACCATACGTGATGTCCTGTCTTTCAAAGGAATTGACAGTGATACTGAACTTATGTGATGGTGGTTTCATTTCATTAGAGACTTTCAGTAAATAAATAAACAGTAAAACAGTTTTTATTTGATGGTGTCTAATGCAAGGAAGGTGAATGATGGTTGAAGTAAGGGAACAGTATGACTTTGAAATCTGAGACAGGTTGCAACATTGGAAAACCTGGATGGTGGTGTGGATGTCAATAGGAGTTGAGAAAGTGTTACACAAAATATTAAAATTTCATTCACAAAGGTTGTAGGATAATTTTGAAAATCTACATTACCCCTGGCTTTAAGAATGCTCAAAATGAGTAGATCAATGACTAGAATCCAAATAACATGAATGGCAGCTGCGTGAATAACATAAAGCATGGTAGTGGCAGATGTTTCAGTGGCTTGTAATGGAATATTTGGAAGATAAATTAATGAACTTAAAAGCAGTCGGTAAAGACCACACAGCAAAAGTCTTGTGATGTAATAATTATTGATGTGATATAGGTAGCATGGTTGGGTGTAAAGAGTGTTTAAAAATTTTTAAAATATATCTCTATGGCAATATGTGTACCTACACTAAACTACTTCTCCACATAGCCGCCATGAAAATTAAGGCACTTGTCATGTTGTGCGGCCAGCTTTTATATGCCTTCATCAAAAAAGTTTTCCACCAAGCCTTTCATACAGTCCTGTATAATGCATTTTGTCGCTTGGTCACTCCTGAGACTCTGGCCAGCCAAGAATTTCATGAATTGGAGAAGCAAATAGTTTTCTATAGATATATGGTTTATTTGCATCTGTTTTAAGTGGTGTTCTGTAAAACATAATATGTAAGGAAAATTAGGATAAAGTGAAGAGACTATTTCTTTCTTTCTTTCTTTCTTTCTTTCTTTCTTCCTCTCTCTCTCTTTTTTTTTATACCAATCCACAAATGTTCTGGTGGTTATACCAGTAATCCTTTGTTGTTCGAAAACTGTTGGTGTGACTTAAATTTACGTTGCATAATATGGGTATGAGTTGATATTCCCATGTTAACACTTATGTTATCAGAATTACAGTTCACTTGATTGAAACTATTATAATTGATAATTTTTATCCACCTCTGACATTCGTCTACCATAAAAAATCATCTTTTTTGGTAACTGGAGGTTTTCTCTGTCTTTTAGACATTCGAAGTGTTTCATTTCTCAGGTCCATGGTACCAGTCAGCGAACTGCAGCAACATCTTTGTTGTGAACTACAGAGGTTACCATATTCCTAGATGGTTATAGCATTTCTTATGAGGATACACACACACCTCCTTTCAGATAGTTTTTACAACAAAAACTTGATGCTAAATTATATCCAGGCATTGAGAAATTTAGTATTTTTTCTTTCATGTGATGTTCACTTATGCATATAAGATGAGAACTGAAATATCCATCTTTAAAAATAATACTTAATTCATTTTTTTTTATTGGTTAAGCTTCTTGTATTTTGATGATAGATAATCAGATTATCATTTTTATTTTCCTTATTTAATTCTAATTCCATAATAAATCTTCATTCCTTGTTGCTGGACATTTTCTTTGTCTCTTTGATAATCTACACCTATTTTCATTCTTTTTTGTACTCAAATCCAGCTTAACCTCTTCATTTGTATTTTGACTACTTCTGTCTCGATTTACACCTTTAGTTCTTATCTGTGATGCATCAGTTTCATGCAAAAAATATAACTGATTTGTTAGGTCATCCTTCTATGCCAAACAAATAGGATCACTTATTTTGTGCTTGCCTGTGATTCCAGGTATTTCAGTGGCTAGTCTTTTAACCATGGTTTCTTTTCCCTTAATGTTTAAGTGTAGACCATGCTTAGTAAATAGATCCCTTTCAGATACCACACTCAATAGTAATACGTTATCAAAGCCTTTGGGTATGTTGCTTGATTTCTATTGTAAGTTGTAATTTCCTCATTTACACATGAACAGTCATCCCAATCAAACCTATGTGGAACTTTATAATCAATATAAGATTAGTATGCTGCTTTCTTAAGAGTTCCATTATTTGGATAAGTCCCTTACTTGAAATATTTCTAGCAACATCATTAGTACCTCCCAATAAATTACTATCCTCCTTTTTTAGTCTGTTAACTTCCTTCTTAGATGTGTCCACCAACACTGACACTCCTGCACCAGGTTTCACATAACCCATTACTTTGTATGATCCGTTTCAGTTCTGTGTTAATTCACCTGTATATCCTCTTATGTGACTATCACCAATGAAAATGATTTTATGCCTTCGATCTTGATCCCCACGGTCCTTCTCACGTCTTAATGTTAATGCAGAAAAATTATCACCTACTATGGATCCATCCAATCTTCTATTTACATTCACCATTTGGAAGGTTCATGAGATTATGACTACAGGCATGTTTCGTATTAAGGATTGTTCCTTTCCATTCCATATATTGCACCTATTTGCTGCACTATCAGACTACTTCTGTTTTATTACTGAGGTCTTTTTACATTTATGCCTTATGGTCACAGATTCACTCTCTGATTTACTAATTAAGGCCGACATGACTTCTCTAACATGGACGGGTAGCCATACTGCATAAATCCTGAAATTCATCTATATCCAGACTAATCTCTAATAAATTATCATCATACATTACATCACTTGTATTCATTGTTTCACAATGAGCATCATCCAATTTACATTTTGAGTTGGAACACTCGACAATCATACTTATTTCACGAGCATACTCTCCTATCCTCCATATAGTTGTGGCCATCTTGCACAAGTGTGTGCCAAGTTTCATATTTCATACAAAGTGTGTAGGAATTCTTATGATCTGTGTGTGTACCAAGTTTCACCAGTTTCCAGTGTTTATAACTTATATCAAACAGAAAATAATAATTTGCAAGGCTACCGTGTTATTTCACATTCTGCAAAAGTATTACCTGAAGAAAAGTTGCATATTTTACAAAGCTCAATAGCCATTCATTACTTTGGGACTCCACAGTTCATGGCATTAGGGTTGCTGACACCTCATCAGCACAGGTGTCTGCCATATTGTTATTACGATCATAGGAAAACACTATGGCAATTAGGTGTACACCAGTGGCATAACATTCATGCTGTATTCCATGAAAAGTTGGTCAAATGGGTCAAGAGTTAAAGTGGGACACACAAATGTGGCTGTCTCATAAGACTGTTCCCCCCCCCCCCCTCCTGTTTTTTTGGACAGATGGTGGGTTAGAAACAGTACAAGATTTAAGTCCTTTCTTCTGGAATATGACACCTTGTACAGTGGTATATAGGTGGTAAAGGTTTGGAGGAGCATACATCCTCCATCATCAGTGTGTGCACCATGTAGATCTATATGTAGGTATCAGTGTGTTGGAGGAGCATACTGTACTACAAGAAGAAGAAAGCAGTATGTTGCTTTGACTCCTTGGTACCTATGTACCAGTTTGGACGGCGTCATGTATGTTAGGAGACAAGGATCTTCTTTGGCACTGCTGTGGGCCTCATACCTCATAAATGTAAGATTTTGTTTTATATATTGTACACTGCAGAATGTATAACTTTAAGAAGTTTGTGTGCTGAATTGAGCACGTGTGAAGATGGGGAATGGTGCCAGAACATGTAGCGTGAAGTGGATGTTTTATTAAATACATTGAATTTAAAGATGTATTTTACATGTTTTTATTAAATGTATGTGAACCCTTGAAACTGGAACTCGTAGTGGAGTTGAACATCCATGTTTGTGCCATAGCATTTCATGTTTTTTCACTTGTCAGGCTGTTGAGTAGTGGCTATATAATGAATGAATGGTCCCCCACTCATTCTGCCTTACTGTTATGAATCATGCACCTGACCACACCCTGCACTTTGTTTCCATGGTAACTATGGGTGGAGTCCAGTGTAGTGCATGCCACATCAAAAGGATTCTAACTCTTGTTACAGCATAATGATTTAAGCACATAAGTAAATAATAGATGTCAAATACCAAGTCTTATCACCATGAGATGAAGGTTAGTGAGTGTGGAAGTGAAGAGCCATGCATTTTTAATCTAAGCTGTAAGTGGGTGGGGTTAGCTTTATGCTGTGGTTACCCTCACCCAGTAAGAGTCTGATTTGAGCAATGGCAGTAATGTGATGGTGAAGAGAGAATTTTGTGATTTCTGAGTCAAGAGTCAAACCTAGGTTGTCCAGTTTGAACAGATACATTACAAAATGTTTCTGTTATTACTGCCCATAATTACTGATTACCATAATCCCTCAGAATGCCTGAATTTGCATGTCAGATGTTTTCTAACTTATGTATCAGGGGTGGCTTGTCCATAAGAGCTGCAGGGCTGCAGCCCTCCAAGAAATTTAGGGACAAATTAAACTACATATCTAAAAAAAAGTTTTTTTAGGAGTCCTAATGAAAACTTGTTCGGATATTATTTTAATTTTTCCCAAAATTTCTCGGGCAAGGGGAGGAGGGGAGTGGTGGGTGGCAGCAGCCCTTATGGATGAGCTGACCCTAATATGTGTATTTAACAAATTTAAGGCTGAAGTTTGGTCTCCAAAAAAATTCCAGTTGTAATTGAGCAGTAATATATTCCATATGTTAAAATATTTGTTGTAAAATATTCACATAATGAAGAGCCATTGTAGCTCAGTCAGTCAAGCAACCAACTCTGAACTTGGTGACTAGGGTTTGATTTTCAGCAGGGTCACAGATTGGTAATGCTCTGCACTATAAACCTTGATTTCCTTGCAGATGTATAGGTCCAGCCTTTCTTATCTCATGGTACTAAGTGGAAGTGATTGGTTAGTATCACACCCTGGCTGCTTTATTCCTAGAAAGCACTGTGGTCATAAGTGCGCACAGCACATTTCATTAGCATGTGCACCCAAGGAATTTTGTTTTTCATTTTTGGAAGGTGAACATTTATTGAATACTCGGTCATAAGGACATTATTTTTATTCGGCCAAACAGACTAAAGAAAATAAAACTTAACTTTTTAAAATTAACAACTAAACTCTGTTTAAAAAAACTTAAAAAATGAGGCACAACTTACCATATTTTAAGGCACTAAGGTGTGCCTGGACACACACTGCACAGACGCCTATGACTGGTACTCATTGACTAGGAGACTGGCCAAGCCTTAGAACTGGTCTGGATGGATGTGGTGTGAAAGAGGAACTCCCTGATCATGAGAAGTGAACCCCAATTCTCCAGGCATCCAGCCAGTAGCCTAGTCACATTACTAAAGGTTACAATCTTTAGGGTTGTGACACCATGCCTCTTGGTATATAGGTACCAAATTGCATGGTGTCACATCTCAGAAGACTTATTTTTATATTCACCACTGTGAGAACCTAAAATGTCATAGTCACTGTACTGACTGAGCTACCCAGCTCTCACGTGTATTATATACAGCGAAGGATGCTATACATGTTTGCCACATATATTGATCTGACAGAAGCCCTGTTATGTGGGTTCTGTCACCTGGGCCAGTGGGTGTCAGAGTGCCTAGCAATGGGGAACAAGATAGTCATATTTACAGAGGAGCAGTTTGAAGACTATCAGGTCAGTGACACACACATCAGCATCCAAGCACCTGGCTTGCTACAGTTATACGTAAGAAATCCCACAAGGAAGCTTGTGGCTATTACGGGCTATACCAAATATATGTGAATTATTATGAGAGTGTAGGTTTTCATATCAGTGAAGATCTAGACTATGGTTTTCTGGGTTATGAGACCATGTACTCTGGTAGTGGTTACTGATATGTGGGAATAATCTACTGTGTCCCTTAGAGTAGAGGTAAAGATGCAAGCAGTATGTTCTTCTGAGATGTTGTCATAGTGCTATGACCCAGAAAAATACAAATTTTTGTTGGAATCTTGCAGTAATAGATTTTCAGGATTTGAACCTGCTTGAAGTGGTTTAGGTTAGGCTTTTTTTGTGGTGGTGAGGTACATTTCAGTTTTTGTAACAAAGAACAGTAGATTAATGTAAAAGTAATGCTGTAAACTTGTGTCATATTTGAATTTGACATCGTAGTGACAATGACAATTACTGTCAAGTGGGTTGTGATGCTGTGTAATTTGTTAGGTGGTAAATTCTTAGGAATAGTTATTGAAAGTTCCTTATCTTGGAAAGCTCATATACTCCATCTCATGCCTAAATTGAGCAAGGCTTGTTATATAATGAGGGTGATTAAACCTATTGTGTATTGAGATATTAAAAGCAGTGTACTACTCTTACTTTCATTCTCTCATTACTTATGGCATTATATTTTGGGGAAACTCCTCTTATAGCTTACAGATTTTTAGAATTCAAAGGAGAATAATTAGAATTATGTGTGGCTTAAGACCTAGAGACTCTTGTTGGGATTCATTGAAGAACCTAAAAATTTTACCATTACAGTCTCAATATACATTCTCCTTACTGTTATTTGTCGTAAATAATATGGACCTTTATCATATTATATCTCAGATTCATGGTATCAACACTAGGCATAATTTTGATCTTTACCAGCTCAATCAAATTTAATGACCTATCAGCGAGGGGCCTATTATTTTGGTGTTAAGCTTTTTAATGGTCTTCCCTTAAACATAAAAAAGTTAGCTTATGACTAAGCAATTCAGATTGGCTCTGAGTGCTTTCCTTTATTCTAAATCCTTCTATACTCTTGAAGAATATTTTAATCATGAATAGCTTCTTAAATAGTTGCAGCATTACTGTAATATATTATTTCCTTGATATATTTGCACTTCAATATACTTTATCATATTTTATGTGTATTGGTATAACAACTATGTTACTTTGTTGTCCTGTTTTAATACTTGCATTTATTGTATTTATATATTTAATGATGACATATGCTTAATTTTATAGCATGTACATGCTATTTGACAAATTCTATATCCAAATGGTTTCACCCTGTATGGATTTTGAGAATGTATAATAAATGAATGAATGAAAAAACATCTCACAGGAACTTGCTGCTTCCAATTTTTTGGTTAGGTAGAAGGTTTGTCTAAAACGATGGTACCCATCTACCAAACTAAATTACATCAGTATCTGGGAACAGTAATCTTTTCTAGACATGTGTTTGGGAGATTCATGGTTACCAGAGATCATGACTGAGATTCCCCATGTTTAACCTCAGTCTCAAGGCAAACACAAGGTTAGTACTCATGCTTTCAAACAGGGCATCGTCTTTTAAATATTTACCTGTACATCATTTGTGATCATCTTCCTTTTCATTTTGTACAATAGAACAATTAAAACAGCATCGTTAAGTAACCTACATACAAACAACAAATTTCTTGTATATCTGTACCTGGAAATTAATTGGTCACTTATGCAAATCAATTCTGAAGTTATGTTTTTACCATAATCACTCTTTGCTATGCAGGTCTCACCTACTCTGCTTATTATGTGCTGTTTGCATGCATAATGTGCATAAAAACATGTATAGTGTATATCATGTCTGTCTGCCTGCATGTTGTAACTTGAGAACAGCTGGATAGGTCAAATTTTATATACATGTCATGCCACTAGTGGCCACCAGAAGCTTGTACGTACCTTTTAATTTTATAGTCACTAATAAGAGTGGTAGATGCATAAACTTGTGAGGTGGGAGCAATGCTAGTGCCACTTCAGGTATCACCTAAACTTAGCCAGTCCATGTGGGGTTTTTGATGGATTGCGTGGCGCTGGGGCAGGTTTCTCTCGAGTATTTCAGTTTTCCCTTATCAGTTATTGTTCTACCAATGCTCCATTCTCAAATTTATTTATCTACTGTTGGTGATCATTGGTGCTATGTAGCATGGACCTGATAGTGTCATGGGATAAACAATACAGAAAAGTAACGATAGTGACAAAAGGTAACACCAATAACCATTGTGATGAAAGGTGCACTTAATATTGTTAAGGCCTTCATGAAAACTGTTACAGCTAGGAACATTCAAAATGTCAAGGTGAAGAAAACCACATTTTGAAACCGTGCAGACTGCAGCTGTGTGATATTACTGTAACACGAAGTGGACACTGTTGATAAATATAGTTGTATGTAATATATTTTTTGTCACTCTGAACATGAATTTTTCTTTATTGTAGGACTGCACATTTTTCACAAGGAAGGAAATACTCCGGTAAGACGATTTCACACAACGTGATGAGGCCCACTCTTAATTCTCATGTTTTTGCTTTTACAGTTCATGAAAATTAAGTGAAAAACTGCTATACATTAATGGTTGCAAATACAAGAGCCCAATTTTTCGTGTCAAACTTGCATCAAAGTGTTTTGGGCAAAATGAGGTACACTTAACACTGTACTGACTACTCATTTGATGGGCCTTCAAATTTATGAGCTTGGAAACCTTGCTTATTGATCATCCCTCCAACTTAAAAGCAATGCATCTCGGGCAGTTTATGAGGAAGGGATTTACTACTATTTATCCGTGTAAAGATCCCAATTCCATCACAACCACAACATTTGTATAACCTCAAAATTTATTTTCTACCACCTTGTTGGAGAAACCTGGATAGTGTGGTTTGTGCAGTAACTAGACTATCTGCTTGACAACTGAGAAATCATTGTTCAGTTCCCAACAGGGACAGAGTTTTTCTCTTTTCCACAGCATCCATACTGGCTCTGGGGCCATCCAGTCTCCTATCCAATTGTTCTGCTTGCTTTGTGTATAAATGTGACCGAACCTAGTGCAAAGAATAAGGGTATGTGGAGCTATATGTCCTCATAGCTTGTTGCATAATTAAACACATGTAAAAGTTTATCTTTACATCTCCTTTGTGTTCCTCTTACTCATTTCCCTCTATGATTACCTAATTCCATGATATCCCATTCTACCTAGGTGGTTTGCCTATCTCTTCCTGTATGCAGTGTTCTCTCACACAACTTCAGTTTCCGACATGCATCAGTACCTTTTTTGGTCTAATGCAATATATCTGGCATCACATTGTGACATCATCTTTCCCACCAGTCTCTTGTGACACCATTTCTGTGCCTCATTACTGTATTGTATCACCAGTTGAAGAAATGTTTTGTATAAAATGAAACATATAGTGCTATAAATTATTTATGGTCTGAATTATTTTGCATGTCCATATAAATATTGTGATTATAGCTTCGGATGTAATACTGTTATGTGGATAGATAGGTACCCTGAAGATGTATGCCTCAGGTTCCCGTGAAATGTGCTATTGTACAACACAACATCACACCCCAGAAGACAGTGATTTTAGTATTCACCACCGTGGGAACCATAGGTTTCATATGCATACAAAGTTAGATTTCGTTTTGTTTTCCAGACCTTTCTCACCATTTGGATTTATTTACTACCCTAAATACTTGATGTACTGGTATGGAGCAGAAATGTGGTCAGTCTTTCTAAGGGAAGGCAAAAAAGTATTTAATTCAAAATGCTGAGGAGAATACTAAACTTAAATTCATTACCCTGTCACCAACAAAGTGCCAGTCAGGGAGGAAGTGCCCAAGTTAAAGACAAAATTTTTGGTATGTGCTGCCTGCTTAGGGCTGTGGAGCAGTGGTGGAATGATTATCAGCAAGGAAAAACCAAAAGCAGGTCAGCGTAAAACAGTTTAGTGCAACTTTGTCCACCATGAATCTCACAATGAGAAGCCAACATGGAACTACCCAAGCTGTACTAAGGTCCTAAGAATATATGAGTGGATAATAAGTTACGTAAACTATGTGATGATTTGGTGAAATTATACATATTATTATGGCAACTTTGTAATTTGTTAATTTATTGACACCAACTAGTCAGCATGTATGTAGTTTCTGACTCTTGGATACAGGAAATAATATTTGAGTTTTTGCCTTCAGATTTTCTGCCTGCATCTGAAGTGTAACATCAGCTTTCAGAGTACAGTTGTGTTATCAGCACGACACAGCTGAACCCTGAGAGTGAATTTATGCACTCTTCCAGTATATGTTGTACTTATTTTTGACTGTTCACAAGGGTACATTGGCAGCACGGCTATTTACATGTGTAGGGTGCACAAGAGGTTCCGAGAAGTTAGCCCTGACCTTGTGCCAAAGAGTATGACAGGCAGCGAACCAGTGACTGTCACAGTGCCACTGGAGAAAATGGAAAAGCTTCCAGAGCTGAGGGTATGTTATTTTTCTAAGAGAAATGTATTTCTTTCCATGGCTCAATCAAGAATGTTTAAGAATGTCAGTGAGAAAAGTTTATCCTTTCACTTGTTTATATTTAAAATTATCTGCAATATTGAAGCATTTTTATTATGTTTAAGTTACTGTGAATATTACATGCAAAAACAAGAAGGCCACCTTGCCAAATAAAAAAAAACATCGGTATGTGAAGGTCTAAACTGTGGGTAGTATTTGTCATAGCTTACTTGCCTTCCTTTAGGGAAACAATCAGCTTATGAGATCACCATGCACATGGCCATTTAGTGCCACCGCAATGTCATACTTTTTATCTACAATTAGTAATAATAACATGGTGACCGTGCAAACTTGTGAGGCTGGGTTGACATTAGCACCGCTGAGTTCAGGGTCCTGAAGTAATGTATGTTAACAGATTTTGGGCAAAATATGCAACTTCTGTTGGAGTAATATTTATGTTGAATGTGAAATAAAAAATTCCCCAGCCAGCTCATCCTCCTTGATTTGAGCATATTAATTTTCCATTGCTTTGGTTATTCCAAAGAACCGTTCTGAGTCCAAGGCTGTTTGTAACATTGTGTCACATGCTAGCTTTTATGATAAGCTGTTAGCCCTCACACAAACCTCAAGCTGGAGGACTGCCCCTTGTCACTTGCCCATGATGATTATTCAGCAGCTACCCACCATTTCTGGAGCCCATCTCTTGAGGGCAGGACACACATGTATAAATCTCACAAACATTGTGCTGTTCAATGAGCTGTCCTGATCCCACCATTATACCTGGTGTGAGCTGTGCCCAATTCTCTTTGCTGACATACACTGGTCCAACTTTGAGTCTGTGATTTTTCAGTTATACAGAGATTTGTCTGCTTACAGGAGAACCCATTTAGACACAGGATCTGTCAGGTGTTCTCACGAGATGGTAAGGGCAACCTCACATTTGAGGACTTCCTGGACCTTTTGTCAGTGTTCAGTGAACAAGCTCCAAGGGACATCAAAGTCTTTTATGCATTTAAGATATATGGTGAGAAGATTTTTGTTTTTATGCCACCACTTTCTGAGAGTTCATATACCTACTGAGATGAAACTGAGCTATGTGTGAACAGAATGTGTGAGGTGCTATTTCTGCATCATACTTCCTATGAAGGTACCAGTTAAAAAAATTTCAGTCTTTTTTCATGATCTACATAGTAGAGTTTGTTGTGTATCAGATGAAGTATGAGTTCAGGTTAGCAAATTACTATATGCATTCTGATAAGAAGTAGTTCAGCTTGCTGGTGAGTTTGTGTATTTGTACAACATAACCAAGCCAACAGGAAGTGACAAGCAATATTTGTCAGATACAATGAAGTCCAATCTGCCATACTTTGGGAGAAAGTTCCTTAAGTAAAATTACGTAGATATAACCAAACATACCTTTATCTGAAATTGAATGATTATGGATGTAATAACTAGATAAGTTTTAAAGAATGATAGCTGTTATACCTACATTTATTTATTACTCAATATATGTTAAATCAAGGAGCAAGTTGTAGTTTCTGTAATTTTAACACCTGTTCTTAACATCTGATTAACATTTGAGTAACATAAAGGCATTAAACTAGAAATACCTCTACTAGTTTCATAAAAATCGTCCTTAGGGTTCCAAATATTTTACTGGCTGCTGTGTGGCTTGGCTTGGCTATCAGCTCAAGGATGGACCTGTGCAGTGTATGGATAACACATGATAAACAGGTACAGTACATGGAACTGCAAGAAAATTACACTTTCTCGCATCATTTTCTCCATAATGTTCAATTTCTGATATAGGTATGTTTGGTTATATCAATGTAAATTAATCTAAGGAATGTTCTCCCGAAGTATTGCAGGCTCCTCCTGGTACACCTAGTATAATAAAGTGATAGGATCATTACTGAATAGTGAACTGGGATGGATGTGCACAGAAGCAGTCATGGCCTAATTTCAGGTACTAAAGAAAACCACTAAAAACTGCAGTCAGGATTGCCAGTTTCCAGACTGGGGACCTCTCAGATATGAAGCAGGATAGTTAACCACTTAACTGCAATGCTTATTATCATAGTTAGTAAAGCTGACCAATGTAACTAATTCTGATGCAATTGAATCTAGTTTATATCTTCAAATCTGTTTCTACAGGAAAGATGAACTTCAGTATTATCCTTTTCTCTACTCTTAGATCTCCAAACTGGTATTTTTCCAAGATGTTTTCAACCACAATTATGCAACAATTTCTTGTTTCCCTGTGCATACAACATTTCCAGCCAATCTGAGCCATTAATTTAATCACACTAATAATACATACAAGAAACACAAATTGTGAAGTTTATTGTTGAATAATATTCTCTCTTATTGTCTGATCACCAACTAAATGCACTTTATTTAAAAACCAAAATTAGGTTTCTTTAAAATGTTTAAAAAAGTGCATTTAGTTGGTGATCAGACATTAATTAGTGAAAAAATGCATGGTGAGCTTAGAGGGAAAAAAAAATATTCTCTGTGTTGTTAATTTCCACTGATGTGAGGTTGCTGTTATAGCATTGTAATTAAAAGCCTAGGTCTTGCTTTTCTGCTGTTTTGCTAGTCAGCAGTTGTGAATAAGACAGAAGTTGGCTGCAGTGGAATTTGTGCTTTAGTCAGTATAGCAGTGTCAGCCTGTGCAAAAAACTCCTTTATACAGCAGGAACACTTTGTGCTTAGTGTTGTTCCATCATAGTATGTGAATTAAAAATGTAGCTGTCTTTGCAGTACTTCTTATGTTACTGAGTTCAGATATTTTTGACAAAGTTTGTGTGCTTAAAATGCAACAGGCCGTATTCTAACGTTGAATTCTGTTAAAAAATTATATTGACTGTAGCCTACATTTCCATAGTCAATTATAATTTTCACTGCTGTAAAGTTGCAAATTGGTAAGAGAGACTGGCTGACTATTCTTTGGCTTCATAATGAAACACATCAAACAAGTGAGAGTACGGAAGTTTGATTACAAGATTGTTCATCTCGTTTAGAGAATGGAAATTATTAAAGAACTGATTAGTCAGCTTTTGATTCAGACTTTGATGGGGACCACCATATTGGACCACAGGACCTGGAACAAGGTTTGCGTCTCCTCACCCGTAATGAGCTTACCCCTGAAGAGGTCGCGCAGGTCTGCGAGAAGGTAATTGAGGAATCAGACGTAGACGGAGATGGAAAACTGTCCTTCATGGAGTTTGAACATGTTATTACACGAGCACCAGACTTTTTATCAACCTTCCACATTCGCATCTAGAACCAAACCCAACAGCCACATTAAGGAACCCTTGACCATTTTTGATAATATAGACATTTTAATACATCATCAAATGAAGTCTTTATATAAAATTACAATGTGTCTGAACTGAAGTTTTCATTCTGTCTGTTATTTAAGTGTGCACCTGATTGTGTCAACTTGTGTTTAACAACAATTCACAGTATAAT
This sequence comes from Reticulitermes speratus, assembly GCA_021186555.1. Taxonomy (NCBI): domain Eukaryota; kingdom Metazoa; phylum Arthropoda; class Insecta; order Blattodea; family Rhinotermitidae; genus Reticulitermes; species Reticulitermes speratus. The sequence goes on from JAJKFL010000004.1 coordinate 2,454,726, forward strand.
TATTTGTCATTCATTCTTCTAAAATTTCCTGCTCATCTCCAAGGCATTATATGAAAAAGCAGCCGAAACCAAATAAGAATGCTATCTCGTAGTTATTATTGGAACTACTTGTGGTGGGATACCACCAAACCTGTTATGAAAGCTTACCATAAATATATATATCTTTTCAATATTCTGAGAATACTCGGTGAGGCAGGATTGCTACCCCACATAAATATTTCACTTTGAAAGGGTTATTATTCGGTAACTTTCATGCTTGGTGGATGACTTAGTCACTTTCAATAACATTTTGGTGCAGAACTTGACCTGTAAGCTTTCATCCTTGTTGAGTGCACAAAATTGCAGTGTGTTCTTATAGCTGGGTTTATGTGACACAGCAGCTTGCAAGCTGAAAGTGCTGTTTACAAACAGTATGAATTACAGCACAAACTGAATAAATATGTGAAATGCTTTGCATATATTTCATATTTCCACCCTATAAAGAACTCCTAGTTGCCATAACACTTAAAGAGCCGCCAGTAAATGGCACATAAAAGGGAAATGTTTTTAACCCGTTTTATGGTGATTTGAGTTAGAAAACAAATTGCTTTTTTTGTGTATTTTATTGTTATAGTACTTGATTTTCACTGTCAAAACGCCACAAGTTGTTACCCCTGACTGTCAGTTGAAAGCAGGAGAATTACTGACAGTGGTATTATCATATGAGACCTCAGGTTTGCACAGCAGTACAGTAAAACCTCATTAATTCAGAATCAGTTAGTTTGAAGTACCATATAATTTGAGGCATGTGATGTTCCCTGGCTTTAAACATAGGACTTTGTGTACCTTTTGATATGGTTAATTCAAAATGTGATTAATTTGTAATATGAAGCTATATTACAGCCGTTTGGTTACGTAAAGTTAAATAATTACAAGTACAGTAGAACTCCAATAGTCCAGAATCTGATGATCTGACACTCCCAGTGGTGATTTCAGTCTGCCATTTTCCATCATTATGATTGGAACTACTATTATTTTCTTGACTGTCTTCTACTTGTATTTCAAATATTTATACCCATCTGATTATATTAATGGCATTAAAGGTGAATGAAAGTGCTAGTGGCAGTAACAGTGAAAAAAAGGTAATATTGACATTGCCAAAGAAATTGGACGTTTTAAACATGTCACTGGAATAAAGGTTAGTTGTCTCCTATTTAAGGAACAATGAAGTAGATTAAAATTTGACAAACATGAATTATTTTTTGGTGGCTCACTTTTATTGTAAACTGTATTAAATGATATAGTAAGCATTTACAAAACAATTAGAAGGAGGGGTTCTGATAATGACTGAATTAGGTGAAAAATATCCTACCTTACAATATTACATCAGGACTTAACCAACCACATAACAGGTGTATTTATATAGGACATCCCATTGTGTTTAAAGGATTAATTAATGAAACTGCCATTGTACACAACTACATTTATTGTATAACAATATCCTGTTAACAGCAAGTTACATATTTTGCCCCAAGGGGGCCATCATGAGGCTTTGTATAAAAATATAAAAGGAAGTAAAGTAGGTTGCTATTACATGTGATAATGATGGTGATGATAATGATAATAATAAGGGAAATGAAACAGGTTATTAATAACCTATTTTGCATCCTTTTATATTTTTCTATAAAGCCTGATGATGGCCCGCTTGGGCCAAAAGATGTAATTATTGTTAACAGGATACTGTTATAAGTTTTTAAACCTGCAGACTAGCCAGGACAAAAGGATACATGGACCGCATAATAAAAGAAGCCATTGAAATAAAATTACATCGGGAAAACATCAACAAGGATGGCGGTTTCATACTCAGCAGAGCCTGGCAGCCTGCAATACGTCAGATAAGGACCTCGCAGCGAGGTGTGGGAGCAAAACAGTCAACAGCCCGCCCACCAACTTAACTGTTTGTGGGTACTACAAAACCGGTCTGATTCTCCCTGCCGCGGCAGGTAGAAAAACACGGGACAGACGAGTTGTATGTTAAATCAGTTTTGCCTGAGGATGGGGACGGAGCTAGTCCCCGAAACGTTGTATTCAAACGAGTTGACGCGGCTGTGCGCCCGAGAAGACTATATTGAAGGATATTGTTACATGATAAATATAGTTGTATTTGATGGTAGTTTTATTGATTAACAGGTAACTGTGTGTTGCAACAAACTGGATAATACAAAATCATATAACCTGAAGCCTGATTATTCGATCCTGAACACTTTGAATTAACAAGGCTTTACTGTGACAGGATTATGATATTCTGGGATGTGATGGAATGTGTTTCATAGATATGTGTCAACATTTCAGAAGTACTTTCTGCCTCTGTATTCTACTCTAAGGATGAAGACTGTGGCACCTAGCCACGTGGCAACAGATCACAGAAGGCTGTAATGTTTAACGCTAAACATGTTTACACAGAGTCCCTTCTTGCATCTGAGTAACTGTTCTTGCAGCACTGGAGACAGGAGGATTTATGAACAACATAACACCACAGTTCTGCCTGTTTATTTTAGGTTAATATATTATCATATAATATTCACTTGAAGTGTTACCTTGTTTCTAGGCTTTTCATTTTGTATTAAGACAATTAATTACATTGGTACCAATTTATTTGGCCTATTTTGTAATTTTCTTGTTGAGCAACACCTATACTTTCTGTTATTAATCTACATCCATATAAAAGATTACCATTTGTTCAATAGCCCCTGATTTAAAGCAAGACACTTCATGGGGTCTCACTCCCATTACTGTACCTCACCTTGCTCTAAGCTAGCCACACTTCAAAGTACAGCTCTTTTCATAACATATACATACACACTTCTAAACATTTTGATAAGCCATAAACATTAAGGACAGGTAAGTGAAACTATTCAAATAGTCAGTGTTCTGGTTGTCAAGTAGCCCTTTTTCAGAACGTAATAGTTCCTCAGCAACTCAAGAAATTTATTTTAGAGGAAACCGATGGTTCGTTACTGTGTTCACAAGAGCGTGCCAGTGGACCCAGTCCTGAGTCAGAAGAATGCAGTCCATCCCCTTCCATTCCAGTTCTTTAAAATCCATTTGAACATTATCCTCCCATGTGTGCTTAGATTTTCCAAGAGGTTTCATAATCATAATCATATTTCATTCCCTTATGGTTTCTGATTAGAATTTTGTACATGTCTCTCATTTCTCATGCATGCTACATGCCCTGTATATTGTATGCTCTTTAATCCTTCTTGAAGTATGTGTAAAATCTATTAATTGTTTTCCTCTGTCACTTCCAACTAACTGATGAACAAATTTGTTCTGTTTAGTTAATTATTCTCTCAGAATTAGGGATGTTTACACAAAATATTAACATATGACACAGGTTCTAAAACTAACAAACCAAACCAAACCATCATCAAATAGAAAGATGATTTAAATGTCCTTTAGAAAACACTCTTCAGACCAAAGGAGGCCTAACTTCTTGACATGTCACAATGATGGTGGCTTGGCAAACTGTGGTTTGCAGGCTGGGTGTGACTGTTACAAGATACTAGACCAATGTTTGTAAACTGATAATGTAAGTGTAAAGTAACTTTATTAATGCATTTATCAAGACTTATTTTTTCCACGGCTTGCAAAGACAATGAGAGATCACAGCACTCACACATTTTGCTGTGATCTCTGACTCGATGTACAAAGTGATCACTTTCCAACAGATTCCTGCACCAAAATTCTGTATATATTTATTATCTGTCCCATTCAGATCAACAGCTATGGTAGCTCAGACACTAGTGAGTTTCCATGGGTTAGATGGCCAGTTTGATTCCCAGCAAGGGCACGAATTGTACTCTGTCATGTCTGATGCTTCCTTCCTCTCTATTGGGAGGCTGAAGCCTTAAACTGGTGCTGAGATTACAGATGTATGGAGCTTTACCTCTGTTTGCACATACATCTTCATGGCATGGGCTTGAACACTGGAACTTTACCTTTATCGTCTATCTTACATACCCAAGGTACGAGGGTTATCCAGAAAGTAAAGATACAACATGGGTGGGAGGGGAAGGGAATTCATCTCAGACCATCCCGCTCACAGCCCGGACCTTGCTACCAGCAGTTTCCATTTGCTTTTGCATTTAAAGAAATTTCTGGCCGGCCAGAAGTTTCACGAAGACGAAGAGGTGAAAAACGAAGTCACTACATGGTTGCGTGCATAGGCGGCGGAGTTCTATGACATCGGATACAAAAACTCGTACCCAGGCTAAACAAATGCCTTGACGAAGGTGGTGATTATGTTGAAAAAAGAGTATGTGTTAAAGAGTTTTTTCACTCGATTTTGTTAATAAATATTTTTAAAAAATTTTATTGCTTTTGTATCTTTACTTTCTGGATAACCCTCGTAAATTGTCAGCCCAGCATCCTTGCCTGCACTATCCTAACAGCAGTGATCTGACCAAACTATTAAGTTTGTAATTATGTAATTTCCTACATCTGCCAGTTACTTATCCTTCTCCAGTATCATATAACTGTTGGCAATTTGGTCACCTTGATTCATGTCTTTGAACGAAGCATAATTTTCAAAAAACTAATTCAAATAATGTAGGAATTTATGCTGTATATTTGATTAAAAAGATATAGTTATCACTGTGCTGAATTAAGCACCACATTGTAAAGGCATATGGAAGAGTAGAGGCATAAGTCCCTGGAAATAGCCACGGTACCCATTGGCTAGGTGGGTGGGTGGGCTCCATAGCCAGTTTGGACGCTTCGCAGAAGAGAAAAATCACCCGTGCTGGGAATCAAACTCCAGTTCCTCAGTCATCCTGTGTATTGCATAGTCAATATAGCAGCTGAGCCACCCCAGCTTCAGCTTAAAGTGTCTAAATTTTCTTTGATGCTTTCAAGATGCTCCATTCCACCATTATTTCTGTTATCTAAAGTTACATTTTTGACAATAATAATTTGTGGTTCCTCTTTAATATCTTCCTTCTCTGGTGATCTTGGAATGCAAATTGATCTATTAATCTCAGAAAACGTTTCAGCAATCTGAGTCATTCTGGTATTTAAATTTATGCTTTAGAGTTCTGAACTGGTATGAAAGAACAGGTTCTGTTACACATTTGAGTGGGGCATCCTCAACAGCTTAATTTCTCCATGTTCCACTTATTGTGCCATTTTATTTGCTGGAATTTTGTTAATTCATTTTATATATCATTTTGTTTTTATTTACCTGATATCTGAAGTAATTAAATTTACTGAAGTTCTGTATTATTTTAAAGACAAAAACTAAAATTATAGCTGTTGAAATGAAATTTGCTTGATAAGTGGAATTGAAAATGTGCATAGATCGTCAAGGGAATGAGACCATATTCCAATAATTAAAAAAAAAAAAAACACATACACTCATCCCTTGCTTTGTGCGGGCATTAGGTTTTAAGACACCCCGTGAAAAGCAAAAATCCGTGAATAATTAATCGCCCCCCCCCCCCAAAAAAAATTGTTTTAATATTTTTTTAGTATCATTCTTTCTTTGCAGAAACATTGTGATGGGAGCTGGTTTTTCTCCGTTCAACTCTTGAACATAATGCGGTATGGCTCAAAGACTTGTTTGAGTGGTTGAACAATTCTGATGCTCCTATCCACTGAAGGGTCCGAGTAATGTATTTTTATTCTTGGGGCAACCCGCAAATTTGTGAGCGCAAGTATGAACCTGCGAAAAGTGAGAGATGAGTGTACTGGACAAAATTTCAACATATAAAAGCAGTTTCAATCAACATGTCACCAAATGTCAAACACTTGAGTGTAAAATACAACCACATGATAAGAACCTGAACTTCTGAAGAGAGACTGGGCAAATGAGACCAGAGTGGGACAAGTGGCCAACTGCCTAACTGCAACATCCAATTCAGATACCTGTCTTGGTTAAGGTACTAGACTTCTGTCCTGAAACTCTTGGATTCAAGGCTGAGCTAATCCTGTGAAGATTTGTCTGTGTGTGTCTTTCCATACCAAACTCAAGGCTTTGTTAATGTGAAGAAATGCAGTTCACAATCTATGCCCAAAGCTGTCACTCTACTTGGCTAACCATTCTTAATGTCTGTCATCCTAGGATCAGTGGTAGTGGAGTCTGTCTCATATATAACCATACATAACTACCACATTTGTCAATTTGCAATTTGAGGCAACATATTGTGAACTTACTGTAAGATTGCCAGTACTGACCCATGTCTGTTTTATCAGACCGCATGTCCTGCACTAGTCTTCATGGTAGTCAGAATTCAGTTTTCGGATGTTCTTGACAAACGTGCAGGACAGCTGCACTACAATCTTCTTGGGCAATCAAATGCACCAGGTTGACCTGAAATCCAGCATTTTATAAACACAGCAAGTGCCTAAAGTGTTAGACTTGGCTTGGCTCAATCACGATGTCTGATCACCCAATAAATTTTAGTGCAATTATTTATGATTACAGCTGCAAATGTATAGTGAGATTAAATAATCCTTAGACTGAATTTGATTATTCATAGAAAGGCATGTAATCACCGTTTCTCCATCAAAGTAGTCACCTTGGGACTTTTTACAGCAAGACAAGTGATCGCACCACTCTCTGAAGCATTTTGTGCAATTTACTGTTTGAAACTCGACATGTGTTCCTCAGTTTTTATTGAATCATGGCAACATAATTACATCTCCTTCCCCTTAATGCAATCACCTGTGATAATCATCGAAAGGCTCTAGGTCTCTTGAAGGTCCTGGCATGTGTTGACGTGATTTTTCTTATGTTCCTCACTCAGCAGTTGGGGCACGAATTTGGTGGCAATCTGATGCATTTTCAGATTGTCATTCAAATACTTTGAACAACCCAGAAAAAATTACCAACATATTAGCAACTTTGCAGACAATGATTCTTTTGTATTCAAGGACAAACTCCTTCACCTGATCCACATTTTCATCTGTTTTGCTTGTTGATGGATGTCCTTAGCGCTTTGTCATTTTCAACAGATGTGACATTGCTTTTGGTTTTGGAAAACCACTTAAAAATTGCGTTTTTTCCATTGTCTGCTCTCTAAAATCTACACTCAACATTTCAATTGTTCCATAGCATTTCTTCTCTAGTTTAAAGAAATATTTTATGCACACATGCTGTTATTTCAAGTCTGCAATTTCCTAGATATGCCAAAATTGCAAATGGAAAAAACACACACTTATACTTAACAAGACATTACTCAACAATCACATGTGCTACAGCCTTGTTCCAAGCAGGAAATGATTGAGCAGACTCTACTGTACTCTACAGCTAGGGCTAGAAATTTATGTTACCAGCAGTAGTCATCTCGTGGTCAGTACAGAAATTACGTATTTGATTACATCATCTATTACATTACAGTTAGCTGTAATAACGTGTGATATTATATGTCATTTCAGAAAGTGTTCTGTTTACATCCTCAGGTACAAAGAGGGATACAGTCAGAGAGATCTGTTGAAAAGAGTCCATCTTCAATTGACCAATGGTCCAGGGAGTCTAGTCTTCTCTGGTCCCCCCCCCCTTGTCTGAACAGGGAATAAGAATCACTTTCTGAACACTGTGTTTTAAGGACAAAACTTTGATGTCACATAATGTCCGGGTGTGAAAAGTCCGATTTTGCTTGTGAGACTTTGGTCTGGTTACTGCAGAGACCTGTTGTTTAGTTTTAATCCTAGGAATGGGCACAGCCAAAGTTTTGTTTATTGAAAAATTGTTTATTGGAATGTATTTTCTGAGAATAAATTCATAAATCAATAAAATCTCTGCTTTTACAAAATTCAAGACATGATCACAGAAGCTCACCCATTTTACTCTTGCCGAATTCAGTTCAATCCAATCCACATCTTCACACCCTCTTTCTACAAGATCAACTTTAATATTACCTTCACATCCTTGCCTATGACTTGCAACTGGCCACTTGTCACTGACAAAAACTCTGTATGTGTTCTCCATTCTCCATGGATGCTACGTGTCTTTCTTATCCTTCCAAACTGTGATGTACTGTACTAATATTACAACACGTGCCATTGGCAGGCAGCCAGAAATGGTCAAAACTGGAAAATATGGATAAACTGGAGAAGCAACATAGGCCAACATCCATCAGAAAAGTATAACTTTTCACATTCATGTTTCACCTTCCATTCTACACACAAGAACGAAAAATTTTACCTGATTTTCTTACTTCTAATCACATATACATTTCATAACACACCTTAATATTTTACACGGAAATTCACTTTGAAGCTTGAAAAAATACGCCATTTCTTCATACTCATATATATATATATATTTCAATTCTATTTAACAGTAATATGTATATTTACCTGGAGGTTGTTCATTTATATCTCGTGTTTGTGTGTGGGTGTGCATGTGTTTGTGCAAGTGTAATTTGTGTACAACAATGGGAGGGTGGGCTGACCATTTTAATGTACATTAAAGGGGAAGGGACTTGCAACTTCTCATACTCTGATGACATTAGTTTCAGCTGATGTTGGATACTTACAATGTTTGCTTCAAATTGATAAACAATAAATTATTATAAAAACTTACTAGCAATTATTATTAAGATCTTTTAATTTGTAGTTGGTTTCAGTGGTAGATTACACTTCAAATAAACCAAAAATATTGTTTGTATTTTGAAGTGTAGTGCTACTGTATTTGTCCACGTTACCTCTGATTCGCAGAGTGGTAAAAAGGAAGTGAGTTTTCAAATGACTGGTATTCTGTCTGTCTCAAAATGTACAGTACAAATAACAGTCTTCTATTGCAGCATAAAAATGAATGTGTTTGTGTACTTTTAACTAAAATCACCAACACTAAGCATTTGCAATTAGAAATTACATACATGCTGTCAGGTCAGTGTACAGACAGGATCTTTCATAAGCCTGTATGTATAATTGCAACTGTAAATTTTCTGTGTATTGTAAGTAACTTAATATTGTGAGAGTGCAAATGACAGCAACAATTTAGTTACACATGTTCTGACTGCTCTTACTGGATTTCTGGACTCTGTACATCAACAGATATTTGGAACAGCACACGTCTCAGAAACTAGATCTGCATCCATCCTCAGGTGAAAATGTGAGGCCATTGATATAATGTGATCCTACGGGCTTCTGTAGATATTATGTAAGTGAACAGGCACTTCCACAACTTTACATCTGAGGATGGACACAGATTCAGTTTCCAGTATCTTCTGGGATTTAACACCATGTAATTGTGTACTTTGAACCACAACCTCACCCTAATCATTCCAATTCTTTGAGCACTGAAGTTGCAGGCAGCAAGTTCATCTGAAATGTCAGTATGAAAATGCAGCACTGCATGATGTCAAATAACAGATAACTGCAGTGTGAATAATTCCCACCATGAAAACCTGACAACCTGTGTGTTCTCTTGTGTTAGTAATACCAAGAGTGGAGACAGAGCTAAGTTACAAGTTCATCAATGTTATGAAGAGGATTCAAGAATACATTTAGCACAAAGTTACTATAAAGGAAACAAAAAATAAAAAGCTGCCATTTGTGAAATAGTAATTTCTTCTGCTGTAATACTGATATATATATATATATATATATATATATATATATATACATATAACATAAGCGAATTAGAATGGTATCTGAGGGTCTCACAGTTGTGGATATGAAGATTGCATTCAACCAGCATTCTTATCAAATGTTGATAACTCTGTACCAGACTGTACACCGCGCATCACATACCAGAAGACCTCAGTTTTACAGGTCATGGATTGGCAGCTTGGAAAATCTGTTTTAGAAAACAGCACAAGCTTATGTCATAAATAATGTTGGGATGGTTCATAGGTCATTTAGTAATACTTCATCATCTCCAAATGACACTTAGAACCGAATGAAATGAGATGATAGTAACATGTGTTCAATGTAACAGAATGAGATATGAGGTGATGGTACCCTACTTCCAAGTTACATACTGTACTTGTGTGCAAGAACTGAGGAACAGAACGAACGGCATAGGATGTGATAGTGCCCTACTTGAAGTTATGTATTGTACTTATGTGCAAGAAGTGAGGAACAGAATGAGATATGAGTTCATGGTGCACTACTTGAATTATGTACTTGACTTGTATGCAAGAACTGAGGAACAGAATGAGATATTCCAGTCTGGATAATCAGTGTTCTGATCAAGGCTTCAAACTGGTGCATACATCCTGAAAAAAAACTAGGCATTAAGATTAGTGTTTTCTGGGATGTGATGCTGTGTAATCTCATAGATGGGCACCACCGTTATGGAGGAGCTTGCTGCCTCTGTCTTATGGTAGAAGATTTACCGTAAAGATGGAGTAGTACTGTACCACATTGCATGACACTATCCCACAAGTTGGTATGGTATTCACTGCCATGAGAACCCCAAGTTTCATGCAGAAAGTGAATGTGTTAACATTGAGATAACCTGCTCAGTCATAAAATAACTGCCTTTCTACCCAACAAGTCCTACCACAATCTTCATAACAACCAACCAAGCACTAGATAAAATACATACATAATGTATATTATAGACCCCTACATATATTTTGACAACATGTTGTCATCCTCAGGGGTTCATCACAAAGAAATGCAAGAACATCACATCAATTTACACATTCAAAAGATCAAAACATTAAAAACCCAAAACATACACAAGCCACAATTACAGTTTATAATAATGCACTGTTAAAATATTAAAAGTGGTAAAACAATACACTACTGGTGTTTTTAGTAGTTTTAGGTCATGTGGCCTGTGCACACAAGCATCTGTATCGATCAAATATAGATCTCATTCTGAAAATATATTATGCCTATGAGTTATGGGTGAATTTATATTAAGATGTATCTGAAGTGGCTGTGAATAGTATTATAAAAGGGGTTTGTGTATAATGGAGTACGTATCTGTTGCAGTGTGCGCGATGCGTTGTGTGGAGTAGTGTAGTGTACAGAAAGCACCGCACACGCTGCAACAGGTACGTACTCTGTTACACACAAACCCTTTTTATAATACTATTCACAGCCACTTTGGATACATCTTAATATAAATTCACCCATAAATCATAGGCATAATATATTTTCAGGACTAGATCCATATTTTATCGATGCAGATGCTTGTGTGCACGGTCCACATGATATAAAACTACTACACACACCCGAAGTATATTGTTTTACCACTTTTAATATTTTAACAGTGCATTATTGTAAACTATGATTGTGGCTTTTGTATGTTTTGATCTTTTGAACATGTAAATTAATGTGATGTTCTTGTATTCCTTTGTGATGAACCCCGTGAGGATGACAACTTGTTGTCAAAATATATGTAGTGGTTTTTAATATACATTATGTATGTATTTCATCTAGTGCATGGTTGGTTGTTATGAAGACTGTGACAAGATGCATGGTGTATGTAATATAAAGTCCTACCACATTAACCATTTTTTGTAGACTGTACTATAACTCAATACTGTTGGAAACTAGTTTTCAATTAAGTTGATTCTGAAGGTTGTTCTACTAATTAAAGTAAGTTTTCTTTGTGAAATATTAATTTCTTTTTGACAGCTCACTCTTTCACCTCCAGTGTAAGCAAATAGCCTAAAGCAGGCTACATCTACATCAAAATAATAACAGCCAGTAACAGCTGTGATATCCAGATAAAATATCTTGCCCTGCTTTATGAACTTGGTAATGTACCCAACATCAAACTGTAATGGACATAGAGGTTTGCAATTATATACATCAATCTTCTTTTCATTAATGTTTAACATAAATTATATATAACATTTTGTAATGAACCAGAACTTCCAGTATAAATTCTGAATATCAGAACATAGTCACTTTCATACAATACAGGTTTTACAAGTAGACAACACAAACATATTGCCATTTAAATTTGTATTGCATCTTTAAGTTAAAGTTAAAAGTTTATCAATGCAGGACACAGAAGAGAAGTGAAGTACTATACAAATGATCTGAAACAATCTAGGGTTGCATAATGTGTACAACTATTTGCACGAAATATTACCGCTTCTCCCATCTCATGAAGCCCAAGGAAGTCGCTTCCATATGCACTAAGAACGTGCTATATACCTACATCAGGTTAGGATAAATGTGACAGATATCTATAACTGCATGAAACTACAAAATTCAGTGACAGGTCAGCAAGTTAGATACGTAGGTTGCTTATAAAAATATCTTCTGTGATCTTGCTAAACTTGTAGAACTTCAAAAGGGGGAGATTTATACTTTGTTTTACTCTTCTGTTTCATTATTGTAAATTTTGAGCTGTAAATATTGTATACTGGAAGAGGCCAACATCTCTTTTTTCAAATGTCATAAGTTCATATTCTTTTAAGAAAGTAAAGTTTTTGTAATTTGTAAATGATATGCTATGAACATATGGGTTTGATGCGAACTGCTGAAATATGCTGAATCATTTTATATTAACATAATCTTTACTACAATTAGAAAAATCTTAAAATCATACAAAACCATTAACTCAGCAAGTACCAATAATCTTAATTATACATTATGCATAGTACAGCATTTTACTTTCTTAGATGTAAATTTTCTGAAACAGTTCCTAGTTTGAGGGAAGTGTATGTTCCTGAAATCTTGTATGAATGCTTCATTGAACTTCATAATGCAACACTTTACAATCAGAATGCAGTGAATTTTTTCCCCATGATGTTACTGTAAGTGAAAAGTGCTCAATTCTAATAGGATTATCCTTTATTTTGACATTGTAGAACATGAAAACTGGTCATTCTTTATGTATGCTGTTCACTGAACTAATTTTCCTTTCATTGATAACTTCAACATATCATTGAAATATATTTTGAAATGATTTGAGACTTGGCATGAACTAAGTACTGTATGATACAAGCTGTAAAATGAGGTAATATATTGGGTTACCACTACAGTAAAGTCACATAGAACATTCACTTATATAGCACAAGCAACCAGTGTCTTAGGTTAGTTAGTATTCTAGCTACCCACAATAGTTAGTTTCTGTACTGGATGTTTCTTAAAAAAAAGCAGCTGCCTGGCCAGAAACATTTGAATCATGCTGACATTTGGAACAAGCCTGTATGTAACCTCTGTAAATTCATTACTGTTTTATAAGACAGGTAAATATAAATTAAATCAACTAATGATGTTAACAACAGAGGTAACCAAATGCATAATTTTAAGTTTTGGAATTTGTAAGTTTCAGCTGGCAAATTCTCAACATATGTCTGCTGGGGATTGAAACGGGGGAAAAATTTAATGTGAAGTAACTGTTATGAACTGACAGCTTCTGATTAACATACATTTTCCTATTAAATAATCTTAACTGAAAGGCATTGAAAACAATGCCTTTCAGTTTTCTCGAACATATGAATATGTGAAATACCTTGATGAAATTTTCATAATAAATAAAAAATATATATATATAATATATATAAGGTCACAGTGCAAGTTTTTAACATGATGGTGTGAATTAAGTTGGTTAATGGTAAATAATGCAACAGGTGGATGTCACAACCTTGGAAGAATGATGGTTACTCAGATGGTCAACACATCCCTCCCCTTATGGAACCTGAAAGTTCATCAGTATGAATCATTTCTCAAGCCACTTGAATTCAGTTTGCATTTCATATACTATGTTCTAAAATCTGTTTCAATATTATCCTCCTGTCCCCCAAATGGTTACTTGCTTTGAGTTCTCTGACTAACACATTTATGAATTTCTCACATTCGTGCTACATGTCCTGCCCATCTGATCATTCTTGATTTAAAATCATCACAAAAATATTGTACTAGGTAACATCTTCTGTATAGATGCTGTGTATTATTATATTCCCACAGATTACTAATGAAGAGGTTTTACCACCAAAATCTTGTGTAAATTTCTCGTTTTCCACATTCTCCGTGCAGTTTAACATTCATTGACCAAGTTATTATATGCACTTCATCACAGATCACAATGCATATGTGAAAGAGATGGGTACAGGAACCAAAGCACTACACTTGCTGCAGAAAACCTGTTGTGCAAGAGGTTATGAACCTGCTCCATTTCATGGCACCAAGTACACTGCTACACAATGCCACCAGTGGCATTACATACACACCACAATATATGCCTGGTTTCTGTCTCAGGCATCTTTGAGTTTTACCTCCTGAGACAGTTCTGGCTACCTTCTGCTTTTCTCTGACTTTGCTGCACACTGAACAGAACAATGGGATTCATTAAAATTATAGAAATGATTTGATACACTTTGGCAGATTAATCTATCCATTTCCAGCATGTTTCATTAGTTGTATTCAATTGATCTGTGTTTCATACATCATAAAGACGAAAAAGCTGAAATTCTTTACTATTTCTTTCGTTGGAAGCACAAACGTATACCAATCTTTAAAATAAATCAGAATTTTTATTCTTGTGCAGTTGTGCCATCTTGAAACTTTGTCACCCTGATACATTTAAATATAACTCATTATCAATAATTCAAGTTTCAATTCCAGGGTTAGGGAATTGGCGGCCATCAATCAAAACAAATAATTTGATTTTCTTACAGTTGTGTGAATACTTTAAATCAGTCTCACTAGTATGACTGTCATTTGAAATAATATTTACAGCACTGGGCAGCTGGTGACTGGATTTCACTGAGCACACATTGTCACCATCAAGACACCAAGGTTATACATTTCATGCATTCAGACATACATCCCTTAGGTTCATTAGCGAATGCGACTGGGGATAGCATTCATTACACGTACAATTCAAATTCTTTGTGTCCTGCAGACACTACCTAGATCAGTATTAAAGTTACAGCATCATAACTTTACATTGCAAGAGTGCATCATTAAAGAGAGAAGTAGTTTCTAACCCTTCTCCTGACACACTGGTTATTTGAAATATTTGAACCCAGATGGCAGGACATTTCAAGAAAAGACATATGATCAGTGTTTGTAACAATACAAATAAAATGAGCCAAAATTATACTTAGGCCAGTGAAAGAGAAAATACAGATTTTCCTCCATCCACCTAGCAGCTGTATCTCCTATCTGTGCATTCCTCCATCCACCTAGCAGCTGTATCTCCTATCTGTGCATTCCTCCATCCACCTAGCAGCTGTATCTCCTATCTGTGCATTCCTCCATCCACCTAGCAGCTGTATCTCCTATCTGTGCATTCCTCCATCCACCTAGCAGTGTCTTTGTATCCTTCTCCTTATCTTCGTGCATTCCTCCATCCACCTAGCAGCTGTATCTCCTATCTGTGCATTCCTCCATCCACCTAGCAGCTGTATCTCCTATCTGTGCATTCCTCCATCCACCTAGCAGCTGTATCTCCTATCTGTGCATTCCTCCATCCACCTAGCAGCTGTATCTCCTATCTGTGCATTCCTCCATCCACCTAGCAGCTGTATCTCCTATCTGTGCATTCCTCCATCCACCTAGCAGCTGTATCTCCTATCTGTGCATTCCTCCATCCACCTAGCAGCTGTATCTCCTATCTGTGCATCTTTTTTTCCATCCACCTGCAGCAGTTGTATTCTTATCATGTGCATTTGCTCTCATCTTGTAAATTGGTATTGGCAGTCAAAGGTGTTCATCTCCTATTGGAGCAGAATTGGTCCATGACCTAGCAGCTGTATTCAGTTTGTGCATGTATCCCCATCCACTCCTGTTTGATTTTATTAAGCAGTGTATCTCCTATCTGTGCATTCCTCCATCCACCTAGCAGCTGTATCTCCTATCTGTGCATTCCTCCATCCACCTAGCAGCTGTATCTCCTATCTGTGCATTCCTCCATCCACCTAGCAGCTGTATCTCCTATCTGTGCATTCCTCCATCCACCTAGCAGCTGTATCTCCTATCTGTGCATTCCTCCCACTGCAGTCAGTTGTGACTTGTGTTATCACCTTGTGCCTTTGCTTCTCATTTTGTTATTGGTATTGACAGAGCAAAGGTGTTGCAGTGTAGGCAGCATATGGGAGCAGAAGTGGTGGTGTGAGCCTAAGCATGGGGGGGGGGGGGGGGGGGGGGGGGGTGAGGTGTGCAGTGTGCAGTGTATGTAGCATGAGGAAGTATCCCCATCTCACTTGTTTGAATTTTATTAAAGAAAACAGTGTGAATCCAGCCAATCATAGGAATGAGTCACAAGGAGGAGAGCAAAAGTTTGAAAAAATTAATCAGTTTTCACCCCCTTATATTAAATTACAGAAAATGCATTTACTTTCCTTTCTTTTAAGATATGAGGTTTTCACAGTATTGATTGTCAACATTATGTTTGTCTAGGATGTGACATCATGCAATTTGGTAGACAAATTAATGTAAAAGGTAAAGTTGTCCCTGCACATGCCAGGAAGTCATATGGGGGTGTATGCATAGCTCTAATCAACATTTTGAACAAACCTGTTGCCTCAATTTTCACTACTCTTCAACTATCCTAGAGATGGAGGCAGTAGTTTCTCCAACACCTTGGTATGTATTTACTGAACTAAACACCATTGCACCTGAGAAGGTAATACTGCTGAAACACTCACTGAACTAAAGTATTATTCTATTGGCCTAAACATGTCTGATGTTTCCACTATATGAATTGTGTACACAAGAACTGGGGGAATTTAAGATTTGTTTTGGACTTGCCAAGTGAGCTGAAATGTCAGTGATAAAGCAACAGTCCTGTTAAAAATATTATTCTTGTGCACTGCCGCTTCTCATTTTATGCCACAAAATATAAACACCCCTTGCTTTGCAATCTGTCTGTATTCACTATGCGCATTACCAGTCAGAAGAAACCTGTCCTGGTATCTCTTTATATGTTCAGCTTCTTACAAATTTCATTCATAAACTACCATAAAATTATAAATCAATGAATGCATTTCTAAGAAAATGAACATGGAAAGAATCAAGATATCAAGGTTCACATATTTATCTACAGTCCCTTACCCAACTTCTGTTCTAAAAGAACTTTAACTAACTGTCTAACTAACTAACTAACTATGTGGAGCAGAGTCCTTCTTGAGAAGCTAACAGGTCCTCAGTTAGTCAAGAAATTCCCTGCATTTTATGGAACCTAGAAGTTAATTACCACATTCACAACAGCCCACCACCTGTCCCTATCCTCAACCAGATCAATCCAGTCCATGCCCCTCCAATCCACTTCTTGAAGATCCATTTTAATATTATCCTCCCATCTATGCCTAGGTCTTCCAAGTGGTCTCCTTCCCTCAGGTTTCTCCCCTAAAACCATGTATGCATCTCTCCTCTCTCCAACACATGCTACCTGCCACACCCACCTCATTATTCTTGATTTGATCACCTGAATAATATCTGGTGAGAAGTACAGATCGTGAAGGTCCTCATTACATAGTCTTCTCTACTCCCCTCTTACCTCGTTCCTCTTACGGCAAAATATCTTCCTCAGCACCCTATTCTCAAACACCCTGAGCCTATATTCCTCCCTCAATGTGAGAGACCAAGTTTCACACCCATACAAAACAACAGGCAACATTGTAGTAAAAGAACTTAAACTAACGGAAACAATTATAATTGATTAAATACCATCAACGCAACTAATTAACTAATTTAATTAGCTGTGTTTACTGTATTTAAACCATTATAATTTTAAATAACACAATGGGATATTTGACATAAAATTAAAAGAAACAAAGTTATATTTCAGTATTGCTTTAAAAGCTGATGTTATATCCTTGAGCACTTCTGATGCAACTGTTTAAACACACACTGGATGCTAAGTTACATCCAGTTGTTATTTAAAATACAGAATGACATACAGCAGAAATTTTCATTTCCAAACCCAGACAAAAATGTCGTTCCATTATGCAACTGCACAAACTGCAGAACCATTCAACACACTTTTTGCTCCACAGTCTTCACTAAATCTGCCTTGGTCACATGAAACCGATCTCCTGCAATGTGAAAATGATTCTGCAATGCGAAGAAATTTAATGGACTTAAAAATAAGACCTTTCACAAAATTTTCTTTTATATTTGGGCTGCTTAATTTCGTAATTGTTATGTACTCATAGAGGTTCGAGTACCTTTCCACGCATAATAAATGCAACACAGGTTATATTCCAAGGTCTTTTGATGCCTCTAACACAGTTTGTTAACATCTTTT
The DNA here is from genome assembly GCA_021186555.1 of Reticulitermes speratus. Classification (NCBI taxonomy): domain Eukaryota; kingdom Metazoa; phylum Arthropoda; class Insecta; order Blattodea; family Rhinotermitidae; genus Reticulitermes; species Reticulitermes speratus. Next base: position 2,472,880 of record JAJKFL010000004.1, read on the forward strand.
CTACTAACATTTTCCTTTCTTTTAGTGATGTTGCAGGCTTTATGAATCGCGGCTCTCCTTATGGATTATACTAAACCTGAAGCTCATCTTTTCATCCTCAGTTTGGTTACCCTATCAATATTCGGTGAGGAATACAAATCATGAAACTATACACATTATTCTCAAAAGAAAGCCTGATCAAAAAGTATCTGGACTCAGTTCATTTCTCTGGTACCTTATGTCACTCTAAAAACACGACTTTTCTGAGAATTGCTGGCATGTTCCTGTACATCCTTAATCAGTGAAAACTCACTGCAGCCATTCAGTCTGACACAACCACCACATGCTTAATGATCTGACCTTCAGATATCATTTGTGATTATTCTGTAATTTTATGTTGTAATCTGTTAAATGAACCCACAAACCATTTTGGTTTGTGAGTTCATTTAACATTAAATTACATAAGCAGGTTTTGTCATTGCTTCAAGTTCAGCAGCCTCTTGTTTTTATCTGCCAGAATCCTAAGAGAGGTCAACATGTTGATCTGTCCCCACTAGGCCATGATTATCACTTCCACATTTCATATGCATGGGTCGTGGACAGCCCTGATAATGTAAAGGTTCATGGGTCGAGCAGTGTGGAACTGCTCCAGTGCTCTGTCTCAGACCCAGTATTGGTTTCTACGTAACATTGGGTTTGCAGTCCTGTGTGGATATCCCAGCTCTGAAGTATCGTAGCTGCTCCAGTCTTCTGTAGGCTCATCTGACACTCCATAAGGATACCTTGAATTGAGGTCTGGCTCAGAACTGGCCACTGAATCTACTGGCTCTAGTGGAATCACTTTGCACTGTAGAACAGATGCTGGGGCAGGAAGTGGAGTGTTTCCTGGCGTTGGAGATGATCCATTTGATGTGAAGCGTTTTGGATGTGGTGATGTTGGTTGCAGGACATCTGGAGGGCGTGGTAAGGGTACTGCAGGGACGCCAGTGAGGTCTGACTTACAGCTCCTTGTGTCTTCACGTCCCACTTGTATTGACCGGCACTTGACAACAATGATGACTAACACAGCCAACAGCATAACCCCCAACACCATGCTGACAATGAGCACATAGTCACTACTCATGTTGGGGCTAGCAACAATGAGCCCTCCCTCATGACCAACAGGGTCCTTTGGTCCTGTAAGATTAGGCGGCAGTGAGGCAGTAGGTATCACAGTTAATTCTCCTCCTTCACGTTCTGGACGGACAATAAACCGCAGCTCTCCACGTGCAGGCTGGAAAATAGAGACAGCAAGCAGGAAAGGGAAGCTGTCATTGTGTGCCATGAGGTCAGGCAGCCGCCGTGCCACATAGTAAATCACCCCACTCTTCACCTCCTCATGAGTGAAGTGACTTACTTCACGCTCTCTTGTGTTGCGCCGGTCCCCAGAACTACGGATGATTTTCTTGATGCGGCCATAGCGTGGTCGGTGCAGCACCTGTGACAACAACAATAACAACAACAAAAACCATCACAATATTATCTTTAATGACTTATTGGTAGTAGGCATGGTTGTGTGTGTGCATGTGTGCACGCACGTGTGTGTATGGCATTAGTGTCAACTTCTTATTGTTAAAATACAGCTTTCAGATGTTTACATTGTCACACACAGGTTACATGTTTTAGCTGTTTGTTTTCTTCAGACCCCATTCTCATTCAGTACACAGACACAAGTATTGGAAGCCTATATAAACATACTACATTAACAATAAAATTAGGAATTAAAATTAAATAGATTAATAAACTGTCATGCACATAAATGTCAGTATTTTGCTTCATGATACGAATTTATTTATGATAACTTTGTACTAATTGAGTTGCAAAATATCCATAATTTCATAGAGTGAACTCTTTTTTTTTTATTTTTTTTTTATTTATGCACTTGTGTATTCTACTTTCCTTTGTTTGCTAATTATGCGGATTTGTTATGTTCTTGTACAGGTGATGAAATACTACAATGTTGATACAATGTGACATATGTGTCTGATCTTGTTAGTGTACTTCTACTGTATATTAATAACTGGATTTTAGACTTGAGCACTGTTCAAAACAGAAAGAAAGAATATATATTTCTTGCATAAGTGAAAATTGAGCAATAAATATATTCTGCATCCTAGCAAAAAATACTTCATATTTACTTTGCAGTGCTATTTATTGTTAAGTAGCAACAATTTCGACCTTTTGGCTCTGTCATACCTGATACCCAGGGTTGCTGCCAGTCAGTTTTGCCAGTGGGGTGGCATCTAGTACATCAAGTGTGATCTTATTCCTCATCCCAGCAATGGGTGTAAAGTTCCCCGTTTGCATCAGTGGCTCCACACTGATGTTGAGTTCGAGGCCAGGTACAATTGTTTCAGTGTCTGGAATCCAGGCTAGCAGTTCCATAGAGTCACTTGCTGTTGTCATGTCTGTCTGCACGTACATGACTCGTTTCTTGTTGACATCAAGTTGTACAAACTGGCGTGTTGCTACATCATGCAGATATACCATCCCATGTCTTGGCACTCGTGTCACATTATAGCACACCTGAAACATACTTCACCTTCTGAATATTGTGGGTAGAATCCAAGGCACAGTGACACTGGGTCACACCTATATCAGAATGCCTTCATCGTCTTTACTGAAGTCACTGACTACAAGCATCAAGTTCAGAACCAATCCTAATGGTTTTACATTTTATTTCCATTTTACCAGGCAACAGGCTGGAAGATTGGGCGTTTGGGTTTCAATTTCTGGTAGGAACAGAGATTTTTTTTGTTACAGCAGCCAGACTAGCTCTGAGGTTCACTCATCCACACGTCCAGCTATTCTGTGAGGAAAATGGCCATCACCTTCAGCTGAAGCTGAGGTTCAGAAGACATACAACTGTACCTCCACTCCCCCCCCCCCCTTCAGCATCATGGCATTGTGCTTAATTAAGCCCAGAGACAACTTTACCTGTCACACTTAATTGTAATAATTAATGAACCACAAGTTAAATTAAACTAAAATATTATTTAGGTTCATTTATTATTTATATTATATTATATTATTAAACATATACACAACTTTATATATGTATTAATTGTTATATTTTATAAGGTTTGTTTCATTTTATCAAGAACTGCCACCTCAGTTCATGTTGTTTGCAGTTGGGGACTGACATCTGTCTGGTCATACATCCATGTGACCCTCACAGTCACTATAGGTGACCTGAGTTACTTGGTACAACCTTGATGAAGGCCTTGATGAGATTAGCTATTTCTATAGGCCCCAGCTATGTACAAAGGTTCTGATTCAGAACTGTGTACAAATCAAGCATTGAGGATAACAGTGTTAGAGGGAATGGAAGGGAAATGGAGGAAAAGAAATGGGACACAAAATTCCATTAACGTATTTGCAAATTAAGAGTGGGATTTGACATACAGTGGGGTACATGGTGTACAGCTACCAACATTTTGGACAAATCCTACAGCATTCATCTTCAGGGTACAGCTGAAGATGAGAACCCTCCAAATGTTACCAAACATCTACCAACCACATGGGGACATTTCTCAGAAAATCACGGTCCTATGTTCACCACTGTTCTGTATGCCATTTGATCCTATCCTGAGCCAGCTGAATACAATTTATTTTTCTAACACCTATTTTAATATTGTCATATCCTATATGCATTGCTTTGTGAAGTAAAATTTTACCTACTTCTTATCCCTATAATGCATGACACATGCCCTAATGATCCTTTGTCGTTCATTTGATCACTCTAATATATTTTGTGAAGAGAACAAATTTTTCAGTCCTCTTTATATAATTCTCCCATTCTCCTCTCCCTTCTTCCTCTTATGTCCAATATTATCCTCCTCTTCCTTCCTCTTATGTCCAAATATTTCCCTCAGCACCCAGTACTCTTCCAGCCTCAGTTCATATTCCTCTGTTAGCATGTCAGACCAAGTGACATCAGTTATGTGAGAAAAATGGTGCAGTTATACACATTATTAAGTGACACCGATCATGCATTCTAACCAACATTAGGTTTAATTTTAAATGTTGAATGTGATTTATTTTTTGATGCATTTCTAGCTAAGGGCTGCCTGTAGCCACCTACCTCTTCTGTCCTTGCGTTTGTGACGGCCAGCAAATGGTCTGCAGTGATGAGGGCTACACTAGACCCTTGCTGCAGCATCACTGGTGGACCAACAGTCACATTTAGTGCCAGTGGAAGCACATGGATATTGAACACAGTGTACACTGGGTTAAACTCTCCATCCCACACCCTGAAGTAAAATGATGAGGGCTGCAGGGGTCCATAGTGTTGGTACAGCACGTGGCCTGCATCGATGTCAGCCTGGCTGAACCTTACCACAGATGTCATATTACTTGTGGTCTCATTTCTGAACAGCAGACGTCCCTGGCTAGGTCCACTAATTACATCATAGACAAGGCCCTCAGGGGACGTGTCTGGGTCCTCAGTGAGGAGGTTTTCACGTGTAATAACCACAGTCTGACCCTGAACTACTGAGATACGTGGGGCAGCTGTTGACAGCGAGAATGGCTCATCATTCACTGGCTGCACGTGGACTGGTAGAGTGATGTTGCATAACAACACATCACCTGGCTCGAGCAGCAGTGAGAGGTGAATATTGTCACGCAAAGTGTCTGAATGATCATGATGGTACGTCACCTATGGGACAACAGAGAAAACAACTTCTGGTGACTGATTCCTAGACTGTGTAACAATGTTGTATATTGTATTTGTAAAAATATTATGAAGATTTATTTTCTTCCACACACCTACCAAAAATTTATACATTAAGTTTTGAACAGGCAATCCCGGTGGCCACGCGGTCTATGTGGGGTCTGTGGCCGCTCGTTTGCTGGGATTGCAGGTTGAAATCCCGCCGGGGGCATGAATGTCTGTCTCTTGTGAGTGTTGTGTGTTGTCAGGTAGAGGTCTCAGCAACAGGCCGATCCCTCATCCAGAGGAGTCCTACCAAGTATGTGTGTGTGTGTGTGTGTCACTGAGTGTGGTTAAGTGCAAAAATAACCCTTTACACCTACAATGATTATATAGAAAGAGGTCAAGACTAGGAAAGGAAGAAAGTTTGGTTTTGTGTTTAATGTGTAAATATTCGTTTATGGTATTTAGAAGGTGTTGAATAAATGTGACAGAGTTAAGAAATAATGAAAATTTAAATTGAATGTTTTAAAATTTGGGTAAGGATTACATGGGGGGGGGGGGGGGGGGGTAAATTCTGGAAGACACAGTAAAAAGTATGAAGTGAGATGAGTAATGTTAAGGAATCAAGAGCAGGAAAATATTCGGAAGTGAAAATGCCAGTCCAATATTTATTGTGGAAGCTGCTGAAAACCACAAAAATGGGCTGAGATTATAATTGTCTTGAAAATACATCAAATGGCTGATCATTTATAAGGAATGTGCATTTCCACTAGTGGGTTGCACATGCCCCTTCCTGTATTGTCTGCCATTATACATGTTATCTAGCCGTTATGAAAAGAAACGGAAGAAGGAATGGTGAAATGTGTGCTTCACTCAAAATTTTAGGAGTCACCTTAGCTGGAAAATCCTCGAAAACTAAGTCCATTTGTAAAAGAACTGTTACTTGTTCATTTATATATCTAGAAGCACAGAAATTCTGTGGACCACAGACAAATACAGACTCTGTATAAAGGGTGACTTACAAAGTAGCACATATATGGGGAATACAGTAAAGAATGTTAAAATATGATCCCTGAACCGGTGCAGAAAACTTGGGAAAATAATGTTAATAATAATAGTCACACACATACATGGCACACAACAGGTAGAACACGATACTGATTTCAAGATTTTTTTGAGGTTGCTTTTATTCCTTCTGCATGTAAGAAGTGCAACTTATGTATCCTAATTAATTTAGTCTTCCTTGCTCTTTATGCCACCATTTTATTCAAACAGATATATGCACTAGTGCACATGTAGAACTGTCTAACAGTGGTTAGGCATACCAAAACAATGTACATATGTGTGCAGTCTTCTTTGCCATAATAATTGATATGAATTTTTGTGGGGATTTTAAACTGGATGGATATCATGTGGCCAGTGGCACAGCTAGGTGTTTTGGTAACCAGGGCGATTAACAATGGCTGCTCCTAGCAGAAATTCTTAATTAAAAATCACAAGTATTTATTGAATTTCTTTATTTGCCTGAGTAATTTAAAATTTGATGAGTGAACAAAATCAAGTTTCTTTCATTTCAAGCACTCATTTTTTCATGAATTTTGCCACCCCCAGCACTCTGTCACCTGGGGCAGCTGAACAACTCGCCCCCACCCCGTCTCCTCAGCTATGCCACTGCATATGACATCTATAGGGCTCAATGCACAGCAGCATTGCTTAGTGCATTTTTATTCTATAAATATTAGCATCACAGTATCAATATAACAGCCTTTACAGAGGTTGTAAAATTATGCAGGTTAGGCACTAGTAACAAATTTTTTCACACTTACCAGTTTGTAATATATATATATATATATATATATATAGTAAATGCAGGATCACTTTAAGGCCGTTACAGATGATGCAGCTGCATGGGGCTGGAACTTTCATACGGCCCCAAAAATTCTCTCATATTTCAGATGTTGTGTCAAAACTAACTTTATGTAAATTCTTACAATGCTCTACCTGCATGGTCACTCCAGGACTACAAGTAGGTAGGACACCCCAAATTTATTTTTTGCATTGGACCCAGAATTGTCTTACACCACTCCTGAGTATAGTATATGTACATAAGTGAAACAGTTACATAAAAATGAATATAGAGAACAGTAAATGTTTCAATCAGTCAACACAACATATATTCATCAAGAACAAGGCTACATGTTCTTGATGAACATATGTTGTGTTGATTGACTGAAACATTTACTGTATTTAACGATGCAATGGACATGTGCCACCTTAGAACACAGAAACGGAAAAAGCAGGGAATTCATAATCATGTTAGAAGTCAAATATCCACGTTAATTTTTGCAGAATGAATGTCTGTAAGAAAAGTGTAGTAAATATAGGAATTACTTTATACAAGGCAAAGCTTCTCTATTCATGCAATGAAGGCATATGGTGGAGTGGAGGTGTAGCTCCAGTCATTCTTAACCTTGGCACTAGATGGAGGTGAGTGGTAAGCTTGTCAGATTTTAATGAAACTTGAATTTTCTCGACAGATTTTCGAAAAATACTCAAATATTAAATTCCATGAAAATGCTTCCAGTGGGAGCTGAGTTGTTCCATGTGGATGGACGGACAGACAGACATGACAAAGCTGATAGTCATTTTTTGGGCCTAAAAATGGACTTATCCATAAGAAGATTCTATTAGAAACACACATTCTACCCTGTAGGTGTCTTAATAATTAGTGAGGTATGACAATGCGTTATTTAGGTTGAAGTAAAATTGGATTGCTTTTGTACTACGCTGTGTTACGATTGAGTTTAAGCAATTCAGGATCATGTATGTCACCGACATCTTCTACGAACATCTGACTGACTGCCCACCTCGCCGGCATCCAGCTGCTGCTGTGTGACAGTTGTCATATTCTTGTCATTCAGCACCCTCAGTTCCCCATGTTCAGGACTTGCCAACAGTTGCATCAGGATTACAGGTGCTGTCTCCATATCAGCATGTGCCTCCAGGAATGACACCACTCCTGATGTGTTGAGATGCACCACTGCCACGCCACCCTCCTCCACATTAAGAGGCACAACATCCAGAAACTGGTCCAGACCACCCGATGACACAGAGATATCTATGTGCAGTTCCTGCACACAAAGTGTGAATAAAAGTATACATCTTTGCTTTCAGATACTACAATAAAACCTTGGTAATATGCAAGAAACTTTGGGAACCGAATGGCTCTTGTTTGTGATATGTCAGACAGTACCATTGTTACATCTCAGTAAGTTTGTAATGGAAGTATTTCCATATAAACACTTACAGAGAGCAGCAATGAATGATTTCAATATCTAAAAAATGTTTACTAACTAACCAATCCCAAAACAAATTAACAAACAACATAAAAACAAAATGAATGACTCAGGTTCTGTTATTAGAAATTGAATTGTTCACTAGCAATGCCAAAGCCTAACAAAAGATCATACCTCCATTCAGTTGGGATCTCTCCACATCTTTAAAAATTATTTTCCTTACAACGATTTTTGCAGAAATACCAAATTCGTTATCAGTCCTTGAGAAGAAGGACCTTTTGTCACCAAAATTATTTATGTGCCTGTTTCTAGATTTGGCTACAAAGAGACATTTCATAACAGCATTTCTAATAATACCTGGTCCAGTAAGGGTTCAGCAAAGTCAGCCTTGACATCAAAGGTGAAAGAGTCGTTGGATGATAAGCCAAAGAAAGGATGTGTGTGTTCATAGAATATTCTACTGCTGTTGATGTCACGCTGGGTGAAGTTCATGGCAGTGCGGGGGTTTCCAGGTGGCACTGAATCGATCATCAGCCGACCAAGATTAGGCGGATTCTTGATTATGTACGACACAGAGCGTCGTGCATCCGAAGCAAGAGCAAGCAAATGGATAGGTGCCAGAGTCTGTCGACGCATTGGGAACACATGCAGATGTGATAGGCCTGGGCCCACAAGATGCAGCGTTACTTTATGAGATGTAATAGCAAAACTGAGCACACCAGCGGTTTTGACACCATCACCCACCATCAGATCAAAACCGCCACCATCCCCACCTGTGAGAAACACAACCATCATTGCTTGCACCAAGTTTCTTACATTGTTATATGCAAAATTCTTGTTTTATCAGATAACTATTATTTGTCACTTCCTGCTGCATTTCCATGGTGTGTGTGTGTGTGTGGGCAGTTAGCTGAGGGGGCTATATTAGTATGTTAAATGAGTCAAAAGGAAGTGACAACTGGTAATTGTCAGATAAAGTAACGACCGTACATTACCTATATATTACAAGCACACATATTATTGAAACCACCTAATATTAATTCTTTCACAGTAAAGTTTTTTTGTGGTCCATTGACCTTGTCACATTTGGTATTTTCACATTATTAAACAACACAATGTTCATCATAAATTTTCTGACTGGAACTTGTGGTAATTCATCACATATAGTTTTGATGGCTAGCCAATAGATCTCATTAGTTTTGAGTATTTAACACTTGTTGATAGGATGCCTAAGAGACAAGTGAAAAACTGGGAACCACCATAACAAATAACTGAAACATGACTGCCAGGCATGTCCAAATGCCATAACCCTGAAAGAGTTCAATCTTTAAATGCCAATCATAAAGACACAATACAATACTTACTGAAAGTGCTACAGTATCTTCAGACATGATTATTTTATATTTTGTGCCACCAGAGGACAATTACATGCAACATTCTAAATTTGTTTATAAGTTCTATGTGGATGACTGCCGGTGATTCCATGTGTTCTCTATTTCTGGTTGATTCAAACTTTGTATTGCAAGGTAGGAGTTTTGCTTAGAATTCTAGTTTCCTGTTCAGGTTTTGACAGAAATTTATATTGTTAAATATCACTGACAATTATTGTTAACATCTGTAAGTTCAGTACCTGTGTGCACGAAGACAACCTGCTGGCTGTCAATTTCAGCCTGACTGAAGTACCTTACAGGTGCATTTGGTGCAGACACCAGTGCCACATGACCATTTCTTGGGGAGCTGACAGTGAAGGTGAGGTTACTGGGCCCAGTGTCCCTGTCCACAGCAGCTGTGAGCACAGAGAGATGTCTGTACTGGGATATTGAATGCACTTCATCAGCTGACCAAGAAAACTACTTGATGCATTCCAGCAAAGTACAGTGGATTTAACTGATTACCAAATAAACAAAGTTCATGGAAGAGAATTGTTGCCAGGAACCTGAGAGTTATTCAGTTAAAAAGTCCCCACCTTTTATGGAGCCTGAAGTTTTATTCCCATGTTCACAAGAGTCTGCCACAAAGCCATATTCTCAGCCTAATAAATTCAGTACACACTTCCTACCCTATTTCTTTAAGACCAATTTTAATATTATCCTCCCACCTATGCCGAGAATTTACAAATACTCTTATGACAGTGTATTCTGACCAAAACTTGGTATGTATTTATATTCTCTTACAGCCATGTTACATTGCCCTACTTCTTGTCAATCTTGATTTGAGCATCTTAATATTTGCTAAGGGGTACAAAGTATGAAGCTCATTATTTCCTTTAGCCTCCTGTCACTTTCTCCCTCTTAAACCCAAGTAGTCCCATCAGCACCATTCTCAGAAACCATGAGCTAAATTTTCACACCTGTATGACAGAACAGGTAAAATCATAATTTTGCATTTTTTAATCCTTTTGTTTTCAGATAGCAGACAGAAAGACAAAAGTTTCCAAACTGAATGTATTCGGTTTCATAGTGTTTGCCATTTTGAACAAACCAACAAAGACATAAAATTGAAGGGGTACAAACTGTATGATCAGTTTTCTAATTGTGGCAGGTAGATCTGAATATTTCTTTTACCACCATCTCCAGAAAGGTTCTGGTTATGACTCCACTTCCTAGCAATGAACAAGAAGCTTATTCTCCAGGTGTACTTTTTACTGACAGCAGTGGATTGAGATAGAGTCTGTTGGTACTGAAGCCTCAAGTGGGCCTAATGTGTCAACTCCTGTGACTAAATGAGTACAGAGTATTGGTGGATTGATAACTGGCAGGAAGAATCTGAAGCATCTGGAGACAAACCTGACCCATTGCCATTCTGCCCAGTATGAAATCCAACTGGCTACTTTTGACTCAAAATCCTGCAACAGTTAATTATGAAAGGGACATAATAAGAAGTCCGTCTTGTGCTATCAGCGAACATGTAGGCGTACGTAACTTTATGTCTGAACTCATATTTGCCTTTGTGGCACTTTCCTCAGTCACAAATATAACTCTACCTATTTAGCAGTACAATTTATTTACTAAAATTGGTAACATATCAGAGACTCAGGGTCAGTCTTCAAGAAAACTGAGCTGCTACTGAAGACAGTGACATCAGTGTAGCCACTTATGAAAAAGCTGGGACAGTGACATCAGTGTAGCCACTTATGAACTAGCTGACATACCAAGGTGTGTGGGTGTGATGATGGCAGTGGAACCCTCCCAAAGAATGAGCCCTGTGTTGTTCACAATGTTGGGTGGCTCATCATTCACAGGGGTTACCAGAATCCTCACCATGGCTGGAACACTCTCTTTGTCACCAGCAATGCCACGCACCAAGAACTGGTCCCCCAGCATCTCACTGCCATCATGTTGGTACTGTGACAAAAACAGCTTAGCATTAACACATACTGTTTCATAATTTTGGGCTATTTGACTTGAATCCTGGTTGCAGCTTAAGCTTTTATTCATATTTCAGGCAAATGCTTATGATGTTGTATGCCTATGTCATAAACACTTTCTTCACAAATGACCACAATAACTCAATCAGCATAACATAATCTTTGTAAAGAACAGTGTCTTTTGGTTAGGTACTCTGAAGACAGAAGTAACTAATTGCCACGACACAACAGTAAATTTATAACAGACTGCATGGCGTCATATCCCAAAAGCATTACCCGTGTGGAAGAAACCTGGAACCCATTGAATAGGATGCTGGGTGATCCTCAGAGCCAATCTGGATACTTTGGACAGACAAAAACCCTTGCCCCTATCGGAAATCAAAACCTAGCTCCTTGGTCATCCAGCCTGCAGCCTGATCATTATATCAACAGGCTATCACAAGTGCTGGAGGGATGAAAATGTGCGGAGAATCCATAGCAACCAGTCTCCAGCTTGGTTTCACACCCTGTACTTACAGAAATGAATAAAACACATTATCGTGCTGCTTACACATTGGTTCCGAAGATAGTCATGCCATACTTGGCAGGAAATGATGCAAAAACGAAAGCACTTACATATAACCATACATTCCACAAAGATTGAATGAGATTCATGCTGCGTTTTATAGAACATACATTTTCACAACCTCTCCTGTTAAAAAAAAAGGTACCATTGAAACTACAACAAGATGACTAAAAATTATGTATGTGCCCTGATAGTATCCTTCTTTATTCACCACTGTGCACTGCAGTGCACATGATGAAGTTTCCTCACCCCTTACCTCTCCACTTACTGTTCCCATAATTCATTCTGATTGCAACTTGGGGCATCACTCTTGGTTTGTAAGTGAATCTTCTAATCAAGTATCAGACTGGTATTTTGAAATTTGGTTCTAGCAGGTGATCTTACCACAGAGGAGTTGTGAGGCAGGCATTTGCATTTTTGTTTCTCCTTCACAGGCATCTACAAACCCATGCAAGTTTCTCAGTTCATTTGGGTTTTGTTGTAATGCATGGAGTACAACACAAGACACGGTAGAACTTTAAATTTTTCTGAGCAGTATGATTGCTTGTATATCACTAACTGTTGTTTCTTGCTTAATTCTTTTACTAAACTATTATTCTTGTTAATGTTGACCTCACACCGGTATTGAATTATGAGTTGCTTGAATTTCCACGGCTACCCTAGATGATTTTGATTGTGGATAAATTTTCAAATTAGAGGGAAAGTGCAGATACATAAAAGGACAGTATAAATCATAATCCTCCAAAGCCAGATATTTGTCTAAACAGTATTTAAAATACAGTTCGAAATGCATGCAAAATATGTGGGCCTCCGTTAAAAGTCCAACCGATTAATGATATCTAGGGAAATAAATGTGCAGGCAAAGTGATGAATGTTGTAATTTTAAAGCAGGTGGAACTATAGGACTCTGATTACTTGCTAGCTGTTGGCCAAGAGGTGAATAGGAATGTTGGCATGAACTACCAAGTGTTTTCTATCCATTGCAAAAACTTTACAGTGACAGAAGCTACGAATGAACTCCAGGGAGTAAATACTGTTTAAATGGGTATACGAGGTCTGTCCAAAAAGTATCCGACCTTGGGCTGGGAAAACAAAGTTCTGTATCTGGGTGGTTACAATACCTAATCCCCTTCAAAGTAGGCCCCTTGTGACTCCACACACTTAGCCCAGCGGTCCTTCCATCGCTGGAAGCAATTCTGAAAGGCTTGTTTTGGAATGGTGTGCAGCTGAGCTGTCACGTTCTGTATGATGTCCTCGCGGCTGTCAAAATGGGAGCCTTTTAGCAGTGTCTTCAATCTCGGGAACAGCCAGAAATCACAAGGAGCCATGTCAGGAGAGTAGGGAGCTTGGCGAACCTGCGGAATGCCGTGCTTAGCCAGGAAACCCTGGATCAGGTGTGATGAATGAGCTGGGGCATTGTCATGATGCAGCTGCCAGTTGCGTGCGTCCCACAGCTCCGGTCTCTTGTGCCGAACTGCATCATGAAGATGACGGAGGACTTCTTGGTAGTACTCCTTATTGACAGTTTGGCCTAGTGGTGCGTACTCAAGATGCACAACACCCCGGTAATCGAAAAAAACAGTCAGTATAACCTTCACATTGCTCCGAACCTGTCGTGCTTTTCTGGGCCTCGGGGATGTTGGATGCTTCCATTGTGACGACTGGAACTTGGTTTCCGGGTCATATCCGTACACCCATGACTCGTCACCAGTGATCACAGTCTTCAGGAACTCAGGATCCCTGTTGGCGCACTCCAGCATGTGCTGCGTGACCTCAAGGCGGAGTTGTTGCTGCTCCGGCGAAAGCAGCTTGGGAACAAATTTTGCCGCCACTCTTCACATGCCCACATCCTCAATTAAAATCGTGTTTGCGGAACCTCTGCTGATCCCAACCTCATCAGCAATTTCCCAGACGGTCAAACGACGGTCCTCCATGATCAATGTCCACACTTTGTCAATGACATCAGCATTTCGGCTCATTGACGGTCTCCCGGAACGCTGGTCACTGTCCGCCGACATGCGGCCATCTTTAAAGCGGTTGAACCACTCTTTAATTTGAGTGACCCCCATTGCATCATCACCGAAAGCCTGCTGAATTTTGCGGATTGTTTCCGCTTGGGTATCCCAAACTTTCTGACAAAACTTGATGCAGTATCGCTGCTCCAAGCGTTCTGTCATCTTGAGCGAAACGAGAATGCGACGAACACATGTTACACCACTTCACTATCTGGCAGCGACAGACGCATCCGGTGGTGTTGCGAGGCAGCAAAAAATCACGCATGCGCATGAAAGTCCCTTCTACCACTACGCTCAGTTTCCCCACCCTTTCGCCATTACTTACTGCGGGAAAAAATATAGTCGGATACTTTTTGGATAGACCTCGTAATGCTCTCTGACAGCTCCAAAGTGAGCCTAGCAGCAGCCACACCATGCTGACTGCAGCTATATACAGAGTTGGGAGCCCACTGACAAGGTATCTCATCCATACAGTACATAATTATCACTGTGCTTTAAAGGGCTAAGAATTATAAAAAATAAAGGTAAGATGAATCAAAATACAAGTTTTTAATAGCCTATTTCATAAAATTAGCCATAAGGTATCTACAAAATATGATGACAATGTTAATTTCTTCCCTTACCTTCTGTAATATTATAACAAAAGCATTAAAATTATACTAGCCACAGCAAGCCCCCAAAATATACAAAAAATAAGCAGGATAAACCACTTATTTATACCAAAATGTACCTGTACAAGGCCTGATTTTAGCTGTGAGGCAGAGAACTTGTGGAGTGGGATGTTGGGCTCTTGTGATGACTGCAGAGTGCCAGCATTAGGAGGCTCAATGACACGGTATTCTGTCACTCTTCCACGGTAGTACTCAGTAAGGACTGCTAGCATGGATTGAGGCAGAGTGACAGCATCACCCTCAATTACATGCAGTTCCCCACCAGAGATATACAGCCACTCAGGTACAATGAGAAACTGGACCACCAGGCCTGTCACCAAAATTATACTTTTCAGACACATCTTTCCATTTGAAACACATACACTAAGTTTCAGTAGCATCAACCTGTACTTTCATTTAGCGAAAATTTCTTTTGTCAGCACATTTGCATTATGGTGTTTAAAAACCATGAACAGTTAGCTGTAACCATTCAGAGATATTTTCAATCATAAAATTGATCCAGGACAGAAGCATCATAAGGGATACCGGGTAGCTAACCAACTTCTTTATTATACTTTCTTGATTTTATAAGCAAAGTAATGTACATTTTATCGGTGTTGTGGAGTATCCCTCTCCCCTATGTGTGTTTAGCAGTAATATACTAGACCTTTATTAGCTGCAACCCAGTTACAATCTTGGATGAGTTATTGGCTATACTCACTGAAGTTGCATGGCTTTCTTCAGATTCATTAGATGAGCTATTTATTATACAGCACTGCCACTTATTCCAGTCTTTACTTAGTCATTGGACATTATTTGTTGAAATCAGTTACACTAAAATTTACCAGCAATTGTTATAGAAATAAAGAAACCGTAAGCAATAAATGTGTGGAAACTTTATTTGTGTATGCAAGTGGAATGAACAATGAATAGCTACAGTGGAGATTACGTGGGACATACTTTATGCAACTTCAATTGTAACTGTTACAAGGGAAGTCTTGATAACTCAGCTCATTATAACAGTAATCTCACCTTGAAGCCAGGATATGCCATTCGTGACATCAATGATAAACCTATCCCGTGTTCTGTTAGCCACAGCCTGAATGTAGTGGACACGTTTATCATTGATCAGTGACTGGTCAAAGAGGGTTGCAGGAACTGGTCGTGTCTCCTCCACCTCACCAGGGTCCTCTTCCGCTTCGACCTGACTTGACAGCACTTCTAGGTATCCGTACATTGGGGGCTCTACCACTAAGTATGTGATGTCAGATGCAGGAATGTATGGATGCATGACCTGCAAAAGTGGCAACACCATCTCACTGGTTGATAGTTGTGTTGCATTGTATTGTATTGTATTGTATTGTATTGTATTGTATTTTTTATTCATCCTTTATAACAAACTTTTATTGAAGATATCCATACAATCTCTATGTATATAATTTTTCATATGGATCATCATACTTGTCACTTACATATCATATCACAAACATTCAACATCTTAACAGTTCATAGAGTTACAAAGGTTACATTCCTCATATCATGTACTATTACACTTTATGTGATAAAGAACTGTAACGCAAATATTCCACCAGAGAACAGAAGGTCTGTTGCAATAAGAATGATTTCAGCTCCATCTGAAAAGTTGTATACTCGTTCAATTCTTTAAATGACTGGTAAATTATTATATAGTTTTACCCCCATGTTATTTACACTTTTTTTAAAAATTTCGGTCCTGCAGAAATTAGATTGTGCATATGATCTTTGCCATGCATCATAATCAATCCTATCCGAGTTTGTTCCAACCTACTTATGTTTAATACTGGGAGGCATCTTCTTTTAAACTCCAGTCTTAGCTCCGGTGCTGACATTATTGTTGTCTAGCAACGAGTATGCTGCTTGTAGATTCAAAGTTTCATGAAATGTACCCCCAGCTGTATTTATGACTGGTACTGACTGAAACAAACACAACATTCAGGAACTTCCTTGTCACTGAGCTGATCAAGAAATTCCATTCTTTTAAAGATCCGGGTGGTTTATTGCCAAGCTCACAAAAACCCATTATCGGATCAAATCCTCAGCCAGTAGAACACAGTCCGCAACTTCACGCCTCATTTCTATTAGGTCCAATCTGGTTGTATCTTTCCACTGACAGATCACTGTAACTTGTTTCATGAAGTTTTTAGGTAATGGTACGAGTGGTATTTAAACAACAAATATTTGATCCATCAGAAACCTGATGCACCTGAACAGAGTTAACACCAAGTATGTTTGATCCCATGATATATAATGTGAAATTTCCGGGTTGAAGAAACACTAACCTTCAGATATGACGGTGCAATTGTAACACTTGTGGACTCTTCTACGTGCAGTGTGTGATTGTTGGCAACAATGAGGGGTTCCCAGTACCAGGCTGGGAACACTCGTAAGTTAAATATTCCCTCAGTTGTTGTTCCTCCTGCGTCAACTCGAAACCTGTAAACAACAGGAAGTTTTGAGAATCCTGTTCTTCTGTGTCACTGTATTTGGATCCCACCCTTTCATGGCAATGTATTGGCCTCATCTTTAGCGGTCTAAATATCCAAGGAGAACTTTAAAACTCGCAACAGACATGTTTTTCGTCCCAGCCTTACAGATGGATGCAGCATCTATAATTTCTCCAACGAGGAGGTGTCTGTGCTAGGGGTGGGGGTGCGGAGTTCGAAACTCGGTCGAGATCCGTATATATCTATTGTTGTTTATAAATTAATAATTTTTAAAGAAACTTTTAACCTTTTATGAAAGACCAGTAAAACACACCCCATGGATTTTACATAATTTGACAGCTGGACATAATGATACCATAATCCATTGGGTATCAAGATTTTATTTTATTCTTTGTGGATGTAAGAGGTGTTTAAAATTGAACTAATGGATGTAAAGCATATGTAAAACTTTGACCCCCTGAGAATGGCTTGTTGAAGGCCGAAACATGTAGGGGTAATTTACTTACTTATGAGAATATAGTGCATACATTGGTGTCTAAAACTTTTAATTACTTTCAGTTCTTGTTTCAGTGCTTTAAAATGTATGAGCAATACTACGTGTACATTGCATTCCTGTACATGTGCTCACTCTGTATATTGATTAGCTGCACTTTACATTAATACTAAGACATCTAATATTTTCATGTTGTAGAGGTCCCGAGTTCGGTGCTCGGTCCGTCTTTACTTAAGGTTCTTGGAGGTCTGGCAAATATGTCAAAAAAAAGCTGAAATTTTATCTCTATAGAGCTAGAACTCAATGGAGCAGGGTCTATTTTGAGAAGCTAACAGGTCTTCAGCTAATCAAGAAATTCCTTGCATTTTATGGAAAGTAAAGGTTCATTACTGCATTCACATGAGCCTGCTATCCTGAGCCACATAAATTACTGCCTGTACTGGTGCAGGCATTTTTTTTTTGCTATAAAACATACAAATTGTTTAATGCAAGTAAATCTACTAAAACTGTCTAAAGTGTTCAGTCATGTAAAATTTATTTTAAAGCCCATGGTTTGTATGCTTGCTCTTTTTTGATCATAAAGCCCAGTTACATAAAATCTGATGCTGAAGATGGATCAGATCTCAGAAATACTGTGTTTTAATGAAAAGTTGATGCAGCTGATCATCTCAGAATATTTCAGTGCATTCTGCACCACAGTATTTTTTCATGCTGGTAAAAGTGGTGCTGCTTTCAGACATACCTGAAGTGATCATTCACTGTTGTGCTGTTGTCATGGTGATAAGCTAGGTGGAAATTCTCTAAGTCCAACTGTGTGAAGTGAGAAGCTTCATGCTGCAGCTGGAGATGACCATGGCGGGGATTCTCTGTCACTTCAAACACCAGCTGCTCACCCCACAAGTTCAGGTTTGTCTCTGCGCTAAGGTTGACAGATGTGAGCACTGCTATGCCACCACGTTGCACCACAAGACCTGTGTTGTTCGCTACCGCCACAAAAGGTGCCGAAGCACGGACCTCCAACACTCCGTTGGCATAGAACTGACCATCAGTGATCCACAGCCCCACTTTACCATATTCATCACCCTCGTGACGGAACAGGACACGAAAGTTATCCAGATCATCCTGTGTGAACTCAAACATTGGCACCTGCACAGAGCATGAATATAACAATCAGAGATATACGGGATTACACCAGGAACATTTTCTAACAGCTGTACGAGATTTCTTGTATTAGCTGATAAAATACCGTAGGGTCAGAGGCCTGGTAGATGCCGCCATTTGGGATTCCTCGGCGGGTGTAGACAATGTCTGTGGGCTGTGTGTCAATGTCAGCGTCCAGAATAGCGCAGATCACGCCCCATCAACAGACGCTCTCCGCCTGTCACAATCTGGAACACCTATCAGCACAGCAAAGTATGCAGCCAAACCAAAGACTACCCATATAGTGCAGAATATTCCTTTTAAATCTGGCATTTACTGGGTTTACCAAATAAATTACTGAAGTTATGAAATATCATGGTCAATCATTGTGTTGATTAAGCTGACAATATGACCATATCAAAAAATTTAATTCAGTCCAAACCATGACAATTTCACCAAGATTAATGTTAATGTTATCACACCATCTAGGCTTACGTTTTTAAATGAACTCCTTCTTAATATTTATAACTTTTATTATTTCCCGTGACTAAACCCTATTTCTTTGATATTCATTCCCATATTATCCTGCTTCTCATTCATTTATTTTGAGTGGTTATTCTTCAATACATTCTTAACCAAAATTCTGCAAGAATTCATCTCTTCCCACATCCAGGCTGCGTATCCACAATACTGCATCTGCTCTTACATGTCATAATTCTTCTACAGTGCAGCAGCATCTGTAGGTTTACACAGCATTTTGCTTAATCTAATGCTCCTGCCAATAAAGCAAACGCTCAAAATTTTAAATGTCAAAATAAAAAATAAATAATTTTACACATAAATTATAGTGAATAGTATCTAAAGACGGTAAAAAGCTACTAAATTAATACTGGTTCTCTTTGCATGTATGGAAGTGTGCCAATATAATGCAAAGTATGCAGACACTCCTTGACATAAGCAGTAGTTACATTCTGGAAGATCTGGAACAAGCTGAATTTTGCGCAAGTTGGGATTGAGTACACTTATAGTCAAACATATATACATGCAAAGGCATCCAGTTGAAATTCAAACTCCAGCACACTGGAACCTGACTGGTTGCAACATGACTGCCTCACTGCCTGTGTTATTGCCCAACAATATTCTTCCATGACCTTTGTCTCATTGCGATTCATTCATGCCAGGAAAAATTTGGCACTTTTCAAAAAAATGTTGTTTTTTAATTTTTTTACTTTCTAAAAATTGCGTGGCCTGAAATGATGTAACCTGAAATAGCATAATTTTGGGGGTGTCTGTATATTGTTGTCAGTTATTTGGACAGTACAGTTACTGCATTACAGTTGACCAAACACTATGAATGTTAACATTCCTTTACAAGCAACTTATTCCTTTGTCCATTTACGATGGCCAGATATTAAAAATTTGTTTTCATGATTTATTATTACTGTTAATCAAATACATCTCTGGACCATGTCAAGAGGGGGCGAACCTTGTCCACAGCTCGAACAGGTGTATTGTCGTTTTTGAGCAGTATGTCGACATGGAAGATGCCCACATACTGAAAGTCCTCTTCCTCTGACGAGAGAGCTACAAAATGGAACGAATCACGTTTTGTCTCTGAGTCATCATGCACATAGAAGACGCGCTCCGTCATGAGCTCACGCGATGAGAAGTAGGCCGTGTTCCTGCGCAGCACTGTGACCAGGCCCACGTCCATCACATCCAGGTGGCCGTGGTGAGGACCGTGTGTCACGTTGTACATGAGCTCTGTGATTCCATTGGTGGCCAGGTCCAGGTGTGTGCGTAAGACTGGCTGTCTCCCACCCTCCACCACCTGGAGTTACATTCACAGACTCGGACAAGAGATTCAGGTAATGACAAGTTATATCAAGCAGTGGTTAAAATAAACATAAAATGAAAATTTATATTTTGCCTTGTGGGATATAACACCGTGCAGTCTGGTAGGTGGTTTTCAACCTTTCTGAAAGACATGCTGCTTCAAACATGAGAAGCTGCAGAATCTTCTGAAACATCAGTGATCCCTATAGGACTAACCATTGTCATGAACCATAAGAACACAACAAGAATTTTCATTGCCATTGGTCACAGATCTCATATAATGGAAACATCAATATCAACGATTTATCTCCCAAATGACTTGACAAACTGTCATGAAATTTGGTACCTGGAGTCCAAAATACACGTTGTTCAGTTGTTATTTTCATTTTACAAAACAGTTACCATATGCTCCACAAAGCAAGAAACACGAACTGAACTTCAGTGATTCAGAGAAATCACCTCATCATAAAGAAAATGTGCTATAAGCCTATGACACTAAATGCACAAGTTCAGAGAAAATCTGCCCAACTTTTATAAACACAAATGTGAGCCCCTTTAAGCTAGTAAAGAATGCAGCCTTGAAATCAACCAAGTTCAGCAATATCAGGAAATTTGCACCATGTTTATTTACCCTTACAGTGTCAAGTTTCTTCCCAATTGGTGCAACGGCTGTTGTTTAATGACATTCATCAAAATAACGAGTACTTCTGTAATCCATTTTTCAACATTAAGCTAAATATCACATTTGTCATATCACAGTGGGTTAGCACTGCAGCCTGCTATGACCTTGGACCTTCATGTGGAGGTTAACCTTTGACAGCAGGTGCAGTTGTGAGGTTTACTTGACATACAAACTGAGAAACATACCTCCACTCGACTTTCCAGCCTGCAGGCTCGTGACTATACACATTATGCCACTCAGTTCGTACATTAGATAATAGCATCATATTCACCGCACAACACTCATGTTGACAACATGTATCAAAGTTCATTGAAATCCACAAATTGTATTTGTACATTAAGCAATAAGGATCAGTCACTAAATATCTAGTAAAACAATCACAGTTTCATGTGAGACATATGAATGCATGGCAGTTGCCACTGTCAGCATTGCTCTGCTATGGACAGTCACATACTCTGGCATGATTTTAATTACATGGATGAATATGCCCTTGTGGTGTCTCCTGGTTGCGAGATATTGATACCAAAGAACATGCATATAGAAACCGGAGGTAGATGGATAAAGGAATAGACTGGCACTCACTGCATTATTTGCAATGCAATTAGGAGGTATTAAATCAACACAAAATTTTGATTCAGTTACTGATTGCACGTCTCCTGCTGTCTGAGGCTGGCACGTGAAGTAGTCAGTAAGTTCTGAATTAGTTGTGAATTTTGACTCACTCTAAAATAGTTGATTTCACTATCCCATGTTACACACTTGTTGTTACCATGCCAACAGTCCACATGCAGTTTCTGTAGGTCCACCTCTTTCTGTGACTGTCTCCAAGTGTCCTGCACTTTAGGAATTATTCTACAAAATGAAGAAGCCTGCCGTGATGAATGAGTCTCTGTCACCACGACAGGGTGCATCCTCAGGTTGCGAATGGAGAATGAGGTATCCAGAAATGGAGGGGAGCTGCCAATATATTGCATCAGCAGTAGAAGACAGCCAACAAAAGGCAGTCCTTCAGCTTGGGGAGAGGGTGACGTGCTAACAACTCTTGACCGTAAAAACGTAACATGTTATGAAACTTGGCCATATACTTTGTACAGCCGACAAGAGGTAGTCTTCCAGCTTGGGGTCTGGATAAGGTGCTTACAATCCCTTACTGTAAAAATGTAACAAGTTACGAAACAAAGCACAAGACCTCGAACATGGCGACATACTTTGAACATCCAACAAGAGGTGGTCCTCCAGCTTGGGAGTTGGGAGACATGCTTACAATTCCTCACCATAAAAATTTAACATGTTACAAAATAAGGCACAAAACCTCGGATTTGGCTAGATCCTTTGGAACAATGTAAGAAACAGAAAACAGACACGAGATTTGGCAAGAAATTGGATGCAAGGGCATGAACTGGATTGATCTGGCTCAAGATATGGAGAGTGGCGGGCAGTTATGAACACGGTGATGAACTTTCAGGTTCCATAAAATGCGGGAAATTTTCTTAACTAACTGAGGAAAATACTAATCCTTCCTCAGCTAGTTAGCTTTTCAATAATGACTCTGCTCCATGGAATTGGTTATGAGTAAATCTGCACTTCTTAAAGATTTCTAAACAAAAGCACTAAAGCATGGTGTTGTTTGAAATATGGCTGTGCCAGATCCAATTGCCCCCTCAAGCTTACACCAACACAAAGCGAGAGCATGACATGTGACTACTACCTTGGGTAGTAGCTCAGAAACAGCTGCGCTCTACCAGATCTGAAGATGCTCAAGTCTTCCAAACTTGCTGCTTAGCATATATAAATGCCAAAAAAGTTTAATGAAATTTATTTAGAGTAGCTGTCACTCATTAAAACCTCCATAACATGCCTCTCCATCGGCATAACCATATTAATTAGCCAAATTAGCTGGGCCATCTTCACTAATTGGGATTTCTCTCCCTGGAATTGAACCAAGACTGGCCAGATACAGCAACAGTGGGAGAATTAAACCTTAACATTTGTGGTAGGCATAATTATGGTTGCAAAGTGCCAGCAAGTTAATCTCACCTGCAGTCTCTCCAGTGTTGCCCGCACCTCATCTCGTGTCTGTCCAGACGGCACATGGAGGAGGCCCAGTGTCCCGGACACAGATACACATTCTGGGGCAGATACTCGAAATGTGACGTCATCATGCACATGAGAGTATGCCTTGCGATGCAGTCGATAGCGCAGGCGTGCAGCATCCAAGTCCTGCTGTGTGAAAGTGTCACCACTTTGCAGGCGGTGATGCTTCTGGGAAGAGCTAGAATGCAGTGTGCCATAACGTGGAGGCCGCAGCACCTGCCGACACCAGTGATACAAAACACAGATATAACTAACTCTATGGCAGCAGAACCTGATATTTCAACACTGCTTATATAAATCCCTGCAATTAGATACGATTTGGAGCCAGTTCCATCCACCTCACACATTCATGCCTTATTTCCCTAAGATAAACCTTACTAGTTAACTACAGACACACCATTATTTACGCAAATTTACAAATAATAATAGTAGTAATAATAATGATAACAATAATAATAATTTTTAAACGTGCTCCAAGTTTATCCTTATGGAAACAAAAGTGCAGTGAGGAGGAGGTGGCAGAGGAGTACTGCTGGGCACAAGCACTCATGCGATCACTCACACACAGCGTCATGTTGTAGCTGTTAGTGAGAAGGTGCTGTTTTATTGGCTGTGCTACTGGACAGGTTTAAGAGTTATTTTGACCCATTATATGCCATAATCACAATTAATAAGCCTCAAGAGAGAATTTAAGAATGGAACAAGACAAATAAAGGACATCATAGCAGAGAACACCAAAGGAAGATGGCAAGAGAAAAGTACGCATGGAAAATTCCCATGTATTTTCATTTAATGTACCAACTAAATGCACTCAGAATACATTGGTACATTAAATGAAAATACCGATTCAAAATGCACAGAGTAAATAATTTTGAAATTCCCATGTAGTTTTGATGAAAAACTGGTGGATAAGGAACAATCATATCGATGACTAAAACTTGGAGACATCAAAGGAGCAACAGAAAGTAAAATAGCAACAGCTCAGGACCAAGCAGTTAGAAAAAACATTTTGAAAATAAAATTCTGAACGAAGAAATTGATAGTAAATGCCGTTTATGTAAAGAACATGAAGAAATCATTGACCACCTCACCTCAGGATGCTGCATTTTGGAGCACACGTACTTAATGAGATACGGCAGAGTTGGTGGAAAGTGCTAGGCAACGGAATACGGTACGCCCACACACACACACACACACTCCACATGTGCACGTGCACACGCCAGTATGTGAATATGAAGATGTAACAGTGCTATGGAATCAAGGGGTACACGCAGGTAAAAAGTTACAGCAAATAGGCCAGAATAATAATTAAAACAAAAACCAGAAAAGATGCATACTGAGAGATGTAGCAGTACCAGCAGACAGAAATATTACACAAAAGGAAGCAGAAAAAAATTAATAGAAGAATTTTATATATAGAGATACAACAAACGTGGAACATGAAATATGTGATTATAGTGCTAAAAATTGGGGCCACCAGAATAGTAACAAAGGGTTTAAAGAAACATTTGGAACCAATGACAGGAAAATGTTCAATACATTCACTACAAAAGACAGCTATATTTGGAACATCACACATAAAACAAAGAGTACTGCAGTCTGAAACTTGCAGTTTTAGCAGTGAGGATCATCTCTGTTTCAAGAGAAGTACCAGGACGAAAATGCCTGTGACAAGAGACAAAATGATGACAATGATGGTAATAGGCTGTCAAGCTGGTAAATTGAAGTAAATGGATTTAAACTGAATAAATAATTGATTCAAGGGAATTCAAAGTACTTATATGTTTTATATGTTAAGTTACAGCACCTATGCATCTGGTGAACCAAACATGAATACCTAAAAGGGTCTCACCTACCAAGTAAGAAGATCGGTTACATTTCAACACCACTAATAATGAAGAATTACATTACATATTATCCTGAGTTATTTTCACCCACCATGCCAAGAACAGGATATACTAAGTGACTTTCTTGAGGTTCTCCTGAGAACCTCCATGCAAATATTAGTCTAATACATTCAAACATACAGTACTGCTGCCACTTTCTGACAGAGCCCTGTGTTTAACTCTGCTTATAACGTTCCTTTATGTTGTTTAAACCACCATCCTCTGTACTTAGTTCATCTGGGGTTCAACAGCCTTCTAAATAAACTGCTATTCATCGCTCTTTCTGTAGGTCACAGCAGTTGGAGTGTGAAGCTAAACACTTGCCTGCATCTAATGGGAAGGTTAAGGATGGATGTAACTCTACCTGCATGCCTTCTTCATGTGTCTCCATGGCATGGAGCTTTGTTATGAAGAGGGACAGTGTTACCTTACCAAACATTATTAGTTTGAAACAGCTACACATAACAACATAACAATGTCACATAATGTAATAACATGTAAAGATATAAAATTGTTTCACCTGTCTCAGTATAGGAATAAATAATATTTTGGTTCCACAGATGGTGCATAATTTCTAGACAAGATCCTGCCTTCTTGCTTTACATGAAAGAACCTGTTCCACGGAATGTGTTTTGTATGATTTACACAATCAGCAATCATTTTCCTAGACAGCATTAACTGGTTCCAATTTATGGTGGAGGCTCAATATGTTTACTGCCATGTAGGAACTCGATTTTTATATGCATTAGTTACATGAATCTCAGGCTTCAGAGGATTTTGACAGCTTTCCTTAGGAAAGTTAATGCTGCCCTCTACCATAAGACAGTGTTACCACACACCTGGAATATGATCTTAGAGCTGTCAGTGATTAGAGGCTGTGTCTGGTACAGCAGTTGCTTGTCAGTAAGGACAGCTTCACGTGAACCATTCAGCTGCAGGTCATGAACGTGTAGTGGCACCAGGCGCAGTTGTGTGAATGTTATTCTAAAGTCGTAGAGAGTCGGACTGTGTACTTCCATCACAGACACCTTGAACTGATGTCAAAAACAGGTGTTAGAGATCTCCATGATGTGACACGTAGACACAGATATCAATGTGATGGGGTTGGCATCGATGCATGGTACATATTATGGAACTTTGAAGTCCAAATGTTGTTGTCGATACCTGCAATACCCACTAAAGTTTTACATTTCCTCTTGATGCACACAGGCAAATTCTGGGATAGTCCTGTTACCATAACATAAGCCACGACCACTTTCTTCCACACAAGCAATTTTTCTTTTGTTTATAAAGATAATGGCATAAAGCCTGTTGAAATTTCAAAGGGTTATTGTTAAAAATAAATTATGACAATAAATACCTAACCTTAAAAGCTTGAAAATTTCTGAGAAAACAGCTGCTTTTATATGAAGACACTAACAATATGTACTAAGCGGTGCTGCTATGTAAAGGAAGTTTTTTGAGTGAAGTTGGACACTATAATACCAACTTGGCACATCTTAAACCAATGCCATTTTCTTCTTCCGATCATAACTACTTGCTAACACACACAGTAACTAGAACAAGCCTTAGACTCTTATATACAAGGAAGTGCAACTATTTTGATTTCAAGCTATTTAATGACGTTGTTTCGACTACAGGGTCTCATATCAATCAAATAGAATAAAAGATAAAGGCTATTAGATATTGATTTAGAAGGAAGTGGTCATAGCCTATTTCAAAAAACTGTTTCAGCATTTGGAGAAAATAAAGAGAAATATCTATAAGTGAAATTGTTAGCAACTCCTGTGTCCTGTAAATTTTCAGCCTTACTCATACAATAACCTACCTTGAAGATGTCATGTGTGGGATCCCCTGACATGTGAAAGTATCGGATCTGGTCCCTTGCAAGCTGATGACTAGTGAAATGTTCCACAGTCTGCCACTGTGAGTCACTGGCACCACCTCTTAGACGCTGCACTACCCCAAACTGAGGTGATTTTACCACTTCGTATCGTACATCTAAATCAGCATCCTCAGCATTGGACGTGAAAGTCAGGTTGGCAGTAGTGATGTGGGCGGCTGTCCTGTGAGTCAGTATCAGTCCTGTGTTGTTTACAAGACGGAGCTGTAGGGGAAAAGCTGATATGCGTAGGAAGGCAGCAGGACTGGTCTCAATTCCATCAGAAACCTGGCACAAGACAACAAGTTCTGGGGAGAACTTATGGTACCTTCTGCCCTTCAGATATTTGAGTATATATTTACATAAGGATAAACAACTATATTTATTTATGGTTTATTTACTGATGCTGTCAGTAGTTAAGACTACGTAATGTAAAGTGCCATAATTACTAAGGAGAAATAAAACAGAAATGTTCTGGAACAAGTAAGGCATTACTTGAGTTTCTAGCTTGTCACTTGCCTGGAGGTATTGGGAAAAACCACAGACATTCTCTCAATCTGAATAGTAGATCTAATCTGCAGTGCTGCAGCCCTAAAATTGAATGCTGTGTTCACGTTTACCCTGACCTTCCAAATATGAAGCAGGGGTACCCATAATCTTAAATATCAGGCTACAAGAAATGCAAACTTGTAGTAACAATTTATTCTGGCATTTCTATGATGGAACACATATATTGTGTCTTTTCATACAATGTAGCAAAAATATAAAACAAGAACTCTTCTTCTATATATGGCTGTACCCCAGTACCTGTCATAATGCCTAATGAAATTATTAATATTAATATTTATGGTGTGATGGTTAACAAATTTGCTTTGTGTTTGTGATATCCCAGGTTCACATTGTGACTGGAGTACTAGCTATTCTGTCTGAAGTCTCTCATAGTTCAAGTATTCCTTGTCACTTGAATTTTGGATTTATTCCTTAAAATAGACCATTACAGGTCCTTTCTGGCAGCAGAAGTGTATAATCAGCCTTGTACCATGATCCCACCTGAAAAAACTACTAATCTGAGTGTCTTCAAATAACCTATGAAATATATGTAATTACCCCTTAATGTTGTTCAGACAGTGTCATGAAATAATCTAAGAATTAATGTGCCTGTACTCTCCTGCAGCCCTCAAAAAGGAAACAGTAAGTGTTAACGCTTTGCCTTGCACCTGTAGGGCCAGACGTGTGTTGGACCCTGGTTCCCCACCACGATGAACATAAGCAATGAGCCCTTGATCCACTTCCAGTTGTGTGAATGTGTGCACTAGAGTTCCAGGACTCTGGATACGCTCCACATATCCTTTCTCTTTGGCCTCTCCCTGATTGAGCACTGTGTACACCAGATCTGCTTTGGGACTGTCAGGATCCTCGGCCCTCAGAATCTCCGGACTTAATGTTTTCCTTGTCCCCTGTAAATTAATTAACATGTAAGAAACACCAGGAGATGCTGGGGCTATGATACGAGGGTTATCCAGAAAGTAAAGATACAAACGCAATAATATTTTTTAAAAATAGTTATTAACAAAATTGAGTGAGAAAACTCTTAACACATACCTTTAGCTATTTTTCAACATAAGCACCACCTTTGTCAAGGCATTTGTTTAGCCTGGGTACGAGGTTTTGTATTCCGATGCATAGAACTCCACCGCCTGTGGACGCAACCACGCAGTGACTTCGTTTTTCACCTCTTCGTCTTCGTGAAACTTCTGGCCGGCCAGATGTTTCTTTAAGTGCAAAAACAAATGGAAATCGCTGGGAGCGAGGTCTGGGCGGTGAGCGGGATGGTCTAAAACCTCCCAGTTGAAACTCTGCAACATCTGCTGCGTTGCTCTAGCGGTGTGCGGCCTTGCATTGTCGTGCAGTAAGGTGACGCCGCGTGTCAGCATCCCTCGTCTCCTGTTCTGAATTACACGTCTAAGCCTTTTCAGTGTTTCACAATATGCCGCAGCGTTTATGGTGGTCCCGTGAGGCATAAAATCAACCAGAAGAACCCCCTTTCGGTCCCTGAAGACAGTTGCCATGATTTTCACCTTACTGCACGACAACGCAAGGCCGCACACTGCTAGAGCAACGCAGCAGATGTTGCAGAGTTTCAACTGGGAGGTTTTAGACCATCCTGCTCACAGCCCAGACCTCGCTCCCAGCGATTTCCATTTGTTTTTGCACTTAAAGAAACATCTGGCCGGCCAGAAGTTTCACGAAGACGAAGAGGTGAAAAACGAAGTCACTGCGTGGTTGCGTGCACAGGCGGCAGAGTTCTATGCGTAGGAATACAAAACCTCGTACCCAGGCTAAACAAATGCCTTGACAAAGGTGGTGCTTATGTTGAGAAATAGCTAAAGGTATGTGTTAAGAGTTTTTTCACTCAATTTTGTTAATAACTATTTTTAAAAAAATGTTATTGCGTTTGTATCTTTACTTTCTGGATAACCCTCGTACTATGCCAACATCAAATATTCAAAGGCATTCACAGTTGCTCCTTCTTGCTAGCCTTGCAATGATCCCATATTATGTGTAGCTAAACAATTATTACTCCTCTTTAAATGAAGTGAAACTTTTAGTATTGTTTATGGTTTGTTCAATATTTTGAGAGTTGGGACCTTACACCCACCTGGGCCAGCCTGAGGACAGTGCCTGGAGGTAGGACCAGAGATGGAGGATCATTTATTGGTGTGATGTTGACGTGGAGCACAAAGCGGTGATGCCCTTGCAGATAGTTTGGTAGCACGAAACCTGGTCCTGGGGCCAGTTCCAGCTCCAGGACAATGCTGTCCTGGAGGTTCTCTGAACCATCATGCAGATAGCGCCCCCTGTACACAGAAAATGCAGGTATGCTGGAGAATGGGGGTTAAATCTCGACACAATAAGCTTTACAATTCTGTACTTGATTGAGGGAGATAATCTGTTTCAAGTTGTGATCTTTAATCCACTGAAAGTGCTCACATTACCCACTGAAAATAAAGAATGCTGGGCCTAAAAGCAGTGGCAAAGAAAATAATTTCTGTGAGAATCTCAAATCTTGCAAAAACAATTTGGTCTTTTCTGAGCACTATCCAGTCCTCAGCCAATAACTTTACCCACTGAGCTGTCTTGGCTCCTAAAGTATTTGTAATATTTAACATACATTATTACATACATTACTGAAAGTTAAAACAAACACATAAATATATAACTACAACTTTTATTAAAATTAAAAAGTGAAACATTGTATTATTCTTTTATTTAAATTGTGTATGAAATGATGTTGCCTTAGGATATAAGTATTTATTTGTAACATTGTAATGTTTATCTGCTTCATTCTTCCACGTGTTTATCGGTGAACTCCAGTGGTGTGTAGAATTTTAGAGATTTAGAAATTTAAAACGAATATTGTGTTATCAATATGCACCTTGTCTTTCACCAGGTCCAGCATTGTGAACATGAGTCTGGTGGCTGACCTCTCCCACACATCCAAAGTCAACTTTCCATGGTGTGGGTGTTCGACCACATGCAGCAGCACCCCAGAGTCTCGCACCCCAAACTTGGCATAGTCCAGCACAACATCAATATTGGTTGTAGTGATCAATGCGTTGTCTCCCTCGGCCACCTGAAGTGGTGTCAGCACCAGAATCTCTAGATCTGTCACCAGTGTGGGCTTTGAAAACACCTATGGGGAACATTTGAGAAATTGTAGAGATTTCATGATAAGCAATGTTTTGTTTGGACTATTTCAGAATTTTTAAGAACATCCAGTACAAAATATGCTGTAAGAGGAACCTTCAATATGTAAGATGTCACTCAAGCACTTTTTGTTCAGTAGGAGATGGCACTTGTAGTAGGGGTGATATGAAAATGATGGTGCAAGATTCAGTCTATCAGATGTTATTATGGGATAAATTTACATGCAATGGAAACGACACTGGAAGACTGGTTTCACAAAGAAGGTCAGAGTGTACATGGTTTCTATTGGCAAAGTATTTGCCCTCATTGAAATGCACTGCCATGCTGATAGGGGTGTATGGAGATAGCATAATGAGAATGCAGCATTTCAGAAAATGGCTCAAAGAATTTGAAGTGAGTGGAGAAACTCGATTTGCAGAAATGATGAGTCACAATTCGAGATTTATCCGCTACATAGGAATAGTCTAGTTGAAGATATTCATGAATTGTTGCTATTTTGAGTTATATTTCTACTGAGGTGGAACTTTTATTAAACACATCCAAAATGGGACAAATTCGGTAATGTGTTTGAGAAGCTGTTGAAAAACAAGAATACCTTAGTGGAATAAGTAACCTACATTTAACGATATAATGACTTCTCGTTTAATTTTGATGACTTGCAGCCCTTACTTATTCAATGTCCTTCGTATATAATAAAATTTATGATTACCTCTAATATTACAACGAATGTAATAAATCAATATACATACACACCTTGTAGCTCTCTGCATAATCGGGTTTTATGCACAGTAGCTGGTCACAGTCACACCGAAATGAGTCCACGCCGAGTTGCTGGCATTGTGAGCCAGCCACACAGGGCTCCTGTACACAGGGATACTCCCATACGCAGTCTGGAAGGATACCGTTTGTCACCCTTGCATCTGGAATCCCTATACGACGTTTCTCCACTGTCATACTGCGCAGACAACCCTGCAAACAATAATAGCTATTTTAAATTTGAATATTCACTCACAGTGTTATACACAGCGTGTCATTAGTTTCAGCTCCTAACATGGGAAAATACGAGCTCAATTACGCAAGGCGAGTCGCCGGGGTGTTACATCATTTATCTGCACTAGTACATCAAATTGCTCCTCAGTCATAGATAAATGTTGTTAGTGCATTTCAGCAGTGTGTTCAGTTGAACGAAGAGCGCCTATTTACAGTATTTTAGAAAGTACATGGATCCATTGGAAAAAAAGACCGTAAAAGTATCCCACAACAACAGTGCTAGAGATGGACAAAAATAAAACAAGAACGTTTTTATTTTTCCTGATGATACACGGTTTACATTAAGTAAGAATGTAAACAACCAAATAAACAGTTGTTGTTGTTGTTGTTGTTAAGTAAATTCCCATGCAATTCATGAAGTCTCCTTTACATCACCCTAAAAGTGGGAGAGGCGCGCGAAGACCTAGGGCCCGACTTTTCGAAGAAACAAATTTCGAACGTTACATTAAATTAATCCCGACAAAAATTGACAGTTGACAGAAGAAGAGAAAATGTAATGTGGGAACTGAAAGGCAACACTCGAAGAGAAACTGCCAGTAGTCTAAGATAAGAGCTCTGTCGAGGATCGAGAAATATTTTCAGAATATGTGAGGCTTACTTAAAAGCTGGAGGTTGACACTTGGATTATCTTCTATGGGATAAACCAAATTGCACTTCATGGGAAAAGGGCAAATAAATTACCGGCGGATGCAGCCTTCCTATGCGATAATCCTCCTGCGACAGCTGCCGTGCTGAGGCCCAAGTTCAGTGAGACTCCGTGTGTATGACTCTTCGACTACGAGACACAGTAATGAAAGAGGGCAATGCAGTGAAAACAAAATCTATGTGCAGAGCCATTTTTCAAACTTCAACATAAAATGAAATCGTTCGTAAGGCACAGAAGTGGGACATTCAGCATTTTGTACTGTATCTTCCAACAAAAGTAGCCAATTACAGCGTCCTCTCGATTATGCGGAGTAATGGGCCTGCACGGATAATTGAGAAACACGGATAAGCCAAAACGTATATTTACTGAGCCATGAACAACAAATATTTATTATACACATAACATCTACGTAGATTTTTATTTCTATTGAGGATTTTGTTCGAGCACTCGGCGCTAAATCACGTTATTTCCCATCTTCGTCATTAGATATTAGCAACTTAAGATCTTGCACCACAGATAATCCGCAAACCGGTTTATCCGCGCACGGGTAATCAAGAATGCACTGTAGATTGAATATCGACTGCCTGCTAATATCATTCTCAAAAAACAGCCCAAAAATAATAGCAACCACTCTAAATGGTAATATGTAGAACCATACCGTGTCCAAACAGCCTATGCCCTGATTCAAATATCTGACGCTCTTTCGTTGTCATGTGCTCTGGCCTTCAATTTCAATTTCAATTTATTTAGCATCCACAACTGTGATATAAGCATAAGCCTTAGTATGTAAGGATTATTTGCGTACGTGATGAAGTAGTCCTTACCTTGAAGCTGGTGTCAGCTGTGAGGAGTCCTTGTCCCAAGGCTCGTGACCTCTTGTTGAGTTCAATCCCTCCGACGTACACAGTGTCTGCCAGATCAAGGAAGCGGCTGCCTCCTTGCGGCAGTCTTTGGCTGACAGGCGCTCCGTCCACACTGATCTCCATGAAAGTTGGATTAAACTGCACTACCACTTCATGCCATTTGCCATCCATCACGGCCCACTGGCTCCGCAACTCCAGTGCACCATTACCCTTGTTCAGGAGCAGACGCAAATGACCGTCCACCAGTTCCACGCCTACGAAGTCTGATCGTGACGTCAAGCCCGTGTTGTAGAGCAGGATGCCACGTCGGGATGTGGTCTTCAGTTCAAACTGCCACCTGTGTCACACCATCGTTTGTATTACTACATGATTGGACAGAGACACCTGCCACGCAGAACATTAACCCCTCCTCGTTATAAATAAACTAACATTAAAACCAAATTCATGTTATCAGGGCTATGAATCTTGACAGACTGTGCGTGTGACTCCAAATGTGTGTCACGGAGATTAATTTAAGAATCGTGCCAGTGTAGAAGCCCCGATTTGGCTGCTCGCTACAGATTTTAAAAATAAATTATTACGTATTTTTTTAATTATACAAGCGTTTCCTGCCAATAATAACAATAATAATAATAATAATAATAATAATAATTATGGTGTCGTCGGATTATCGTTATGATGATAAGCACATCGCGTAATAATGCTGTTACGGCAGAAAATGTCACCACCTGGCGCCAGTGCGTGTTATGCCACTGGGGAAGGCCATGAAAGCTCCGTCTTCTACGAAGCTGATGTGTCGATCCACCGTGGCGTCGAACTCGGGCGCACAGCTCCATGTAATGCCCTGTACGTCAACTTGTCCCTGACGCTCTCGGGCTCGAGACAGCACGTTAACACCATTGTACCGAACATCTGAAAGGCAGCCACGTAGCGTATCCAAGTGGCCGAGGAACAGTTCGGAGAAGTCGCCTTGTCCACCTAGGAATAGGCCATAATGGATATTCAACTCGAAGAAGCGTCCTGGTAGCTGCTCCCTGCAAGGAACATATAGACATTGAGGGTCCGCAAACTTCGTGGGAGGCAATATTATTGTGGAAATACGAAGAAAGAGGGATGTATTTTGATAGCGGAAATAACGATATGCCTGTGAATTTGTAAATCATTTCAGTGAAACAGTCGCATAGTTTAATAGGTACTTGTAACTAAAGCCTTCTGAAAGGCTCGTTAAAATTCTAGCGGGAAATTGCTGAAACAAATTTTCTAAAAAATATCCAACATCAGTAACTTAAAACACATCTGCATATGCGATAAAATGAAAACATGAGCTACTAGGTGTTGCTATCAAGAGGAGGCATGCTTGGCTAAATTGGACACTGTAACACCGAATCAAGCGTAACCTCAAACCTCTTTCGCTCCTATTCCTAACTACTTGCTAACGTAAGTAGCTACAGAAGAAGAAGCCTTATCAGTTTATTTGTTTGTATAAGAACTCATTCGCTCAAGACGTTCAATATTTTGATAGTTCCTAAATCAACTACTGAGACCAGTCGTCACTGAATTATGTGGTCAGTTAGTCAAAGTGTCAGGCTGTCAGTACGTCTGTGAGACCAGCCTTTCAGAGACAAACTTACAGATTAACTATAATGCCACCTCTTTAAATCTGATAGTATCAGTCTGTAGTATCAGTCACTACCACCCTCAGTTTCTTGGTAGATATTTTTCCAGTTATTCAATCCACTGAAAACTATAGCAGGTGTTCCACGATCAGTCCACTGAGAACTATAGCAGGTGTTCCAAGATCAGTCCACTGAAAAACTACAGCAGGTGTTCCAAGGTCGATCCAAAGTACTTACTTAACTACGTGTATGACGTCAATCTGCAAGGTCAATGCGGCTTCTCTCCTGGAGATGGTGACCTTGTGCCAACTGAGATCGTCCAGACGCAGACCCTTCGGAGATGACAGCTCTGTCTCTCCCGCTCCCACATTTATGTGGACCTGGGACAGAAAGAGCAATCGCGTCACACCAGTGCATGTGCTTGAGCTCTTTAATAAAAAGCTGTTCAACCTTCCAAATAACTGACAGCTGAACTCAAAAAGTGAAAACAGCTAATATCAAAGCCAGCCACTAAAACACAACGGACCAGTCCTCTCCAATACACATCTTAAACATTTATTTACTATTCCAAATTTTTCTTTTTTATTCTTTATTTAACCATACAATAGCTCAGTAGCGTCGGATTATAGGGTTATTAATAAACAAGGAATTGGTGATGAAGTCGAAGGATGCTTTGCTGACCTATCTTGAGGCACTACTCGACATCTGTCTGGAGGTACTGAGAGTAACCAGGATAGTCCACAGTCAGGATAGCTGATCCAGGTCCGACAGCTAAACCTCCTACGCCCACAGACTATTACCCACACTACTGCGATGTTAGGCGACTTTCGAGGGATTATTTTACTACAATTCTGAATAAAGTTTTTTTATCAAGCAGAACTAAATGACTAGCCCATCCCTACCTTAATTTAACTATCTCTGTCATCTCCTATCGTACAGAAGTAAAACTTATAACATTTAAGATAAAACACCAACAAATGCACAAATTATAAGGTGCAAATTTGCTCCCTATATCATGATTTACCCTACGCGTTTCAGCTCCTCATGAGCCATCATCAGGGGTTATTTTCTCTATTATAAAAGGTGCTTTACAAATGCTGCATCTGTGGATGGCACTTTTGATTATGCACTATTTTGGGCATAAGACACTTGTTCATAAGTTAAAACACACGAGTCATAAATCAAAATAACAAACCATCATTTTAACTTTGATTTATGACTCGTGTGTGTTTTAACTTATGAACAAGTGTCTTATGCCCAAAATAGTGCATAATCAAAAGTGCCATCCACAGATGCAGCATTTGTAAAGCACCTTTTATAATAGAGAAAATAACCCCTGATGATGGCTCATGAGGAGCTGAAACGCGTAGGGTAAATCATGATATAGGGAGCAAATTTGCACCATATAATTTGTGCATTTGTTGGTGTTTTATCTTAAATAATAAAATGCACGGTGAATTAAAACTTAAAATTATAACATTTGTTTTAAATTTAAGACTGGAGAAATCGTCATTATGATCGGAATGTTGCGTGGCATACCTCAGCACCTTCAGTAAAGTAATGGTCTGTCGACACCTCACACCAGAGTTCCACCACACTTTTTCTGTTCTTGACATTCAGTCCACGCACTTAAGGTACTGCCGTTACATGAGGAAGGACCTGTTTATTATTTAACACGCTTCAATTTAGGACGGAGGTTAAGAAAATGTTTTCCTTTAATTCGCTGTTCGTGTGCTAGGCACAGTGCCGAATTAATTAAAGTTACAGTGTGACAAGTCTGTGGGTGGCACATATCGGTATGAGATTACTAGCATATAGGACGTTGACATTCCGAAGGAAAATTGTTAAAAACACGCTTCGTGAAAAACGTCTAACATGAAAGACATGAGAAATTCTAGAAAGACATTTATACTGTGATACTGAACTTGATATAATACGAATAAGCATTAAGTGGTACTGATAGATAACGGTCACCCCATGATGACATGCCTAAGCAGGCACAGGCGGGAGGTGGAGGTATAGCTCCAACACATTCGCAACCTCGGCATTAGAAATGGTGGGTAGTCAGCACCACACTCCTGCGGCTTTATCCCCGGGGAAGACCCGATACTCATTGTACAGAAGACTGGGTAGGCCTCGGGGATCGACTGGACAGACACAAAAAATCTCGTTCCCAGCGGGATTCGATTCCCGGATCGTCCATCCCGTAGGAAGTCGCTATACAGACTACGCTATCCCGGGTAAGACGTGCTGATGCTTAGAGAAATTCTTTTCGGCAGAGGTGGACACATGCCGAGTGAAGCATACATTCCACCAGCTAAAATACGTAACGAGAGAAGCACAAACATCAGCCTCGTGTTACCGACTGCAATGTGTCGTCCAGACCACACGCACATCACACGTGTCGGAGAAGTTGCCGCTCCGTCGCGGCGCTCTCTTCGGTCAATTTTTGTATTTAATTCTGGCGCCGCAATGAGTGAATTTAGAATGCACTGCTGATGGTTTCACAAGTGACTTGATAATGCAGAGCACCCATTCATTTTGTCTGTCTGTCTTACGACAGGTCATTAGCCTCTTCCAAAGCGAGTTCTCCACAGACTGCGATCTAGTGCTTCCTCTTTTAATTTACAGTACCCCTCTTATCCTTAAGGTCATCCAGTGGCTTCTTATGCCTTCTACTGAACTAACGGGGAACGTTGTTACTTATCTACGTAACCAATGTTCATAGCTGCGAACTCTAAGATGTTAAGTGAATAATGAATTTTAAGGAATGTGTAAGGAAGTGGCCTTGTCTAGTTTGAGGTGCAATCTTGGCATTTGTCTGGGGGACTGCAGGAAAT
The DNA here is from genome assembly GCA_021186555.1 of Reticulitermes speratus. Classification (NCBI taxonomy): domain Eukaryota; kingdom Metazoa; phylum Arthropoda; class Insecta; order Blattodea; family Rhinotermitidae; genus Reticulitermes; species Reticulitermes speratus. The sequence goes on from JAJKFL010000004.1 coordinate 2,510,667, forward strand.
CATAATAAACTCATGTAGGACAGCCGGTTTTCGTCCCCATGATCTAAGCCGCGAACTCCTCGAATGGCAGCAGGAGTGATGCCCACTAAAGAGCTAAGTTCACTGTAAACAATTATCCGCACGCTCTGACTGGCTTTAGCAGGTTACCTTCTGCATACAACTGAGCACTTCCCAGACTGCGTGACCAACTGTGAGCAAGGAACGAAGTCTTACCCTGGCAGGCAGCGTATTATTATTATTATTGCTAGCTGTAGCAGTGCGGTGAGAATGACTCCCTGGGCACTGCAGCCTGTCGTGTCAGCGCCTGATGACATGAGCACGAAGAGGTGATGGGATGATATTTGGCAGGGGAAACCCGAATTTGTTGGAGAAAAGCCTGCCTCAATGTCACTTTCTACACCACAAATCCCACACAGACCATCCTAGGAAAACCCCGGGCTCCGCTGAGAAACGCCGGCGACTAACCGCCAAGTTAATCTCTTCTGTGATTGTACGGTTTTAAAAGTTACGAGTCGTCTAGAAGGAAGGTACGAAAATGCAGTTCTATGTAACAGCAAACGTACTGCACCTCCATTACAAAGATCAGTCAGTTAATTTTGTTTATGGAAAAGTCGCTGTTGATTGTAACAATCATATGAAGCACGCAAATACATTACACACTTGTTTTAGTTCCAAACTGCTGCACAAAACTGTTTTTTTGCGGAAGCAAAAACTGAGCTTTGTGCAGCAGTTGGAAATAAAGCTAGTGTATAGAGGACAGCTGCACGCAACACGCATAACATTAAGTACACAAACACACTGTGCGGGGAGAACGCAGCTTCAGGTTAAGATGAGAAGTAAAGGTAAAGCTATCCCTATACAGGCCTGGACAGGCCCTTATGGCTCCAGGAGGTTGAGGCTCCCAGAATTTATAGACAATCGGCACATGAAAGTGGCAAGGTTGTTAGCCCAACGCACCGGCCCTCTTTACCGCCCCAGGAGATACCCGCTGTACTCATATCTCCAGGGCCATAGTGCGGCCAGAGGGATTATGTCAATAAAAGATACCTAAGAAGAGAATATACAGGGCATACACAAACGAATGGTGCGGTTTTAATAGTGAACACTATTAAAACCGCACCATTCTTTTGTGTATGCCCTGTATAATTGAAAACGTGAACACACTGAACACTCACCAATACTATATGCACCACCTCCTGTAACAATAAAATACCTCTCCATTTTGCCCACAGGTGCATTCATTTGTTTCATATGATTCTCAAAATAAACAGCAATTCCAATCTGTTTTCCGTGCGGTAAGAACTGAGTTCTTATATAAAATTAAATAGAATTCAGCCTTAAAACGTTAAACACAACCGTAGGGTTGTCTCGCACAACGAATTCGTCGGGGTGGAAGGGGGGAATCTTGAAGGGTGGTTAAGATTTATTTCCGGCTTGTGGTGGTGACAAGTTGCAGCGGCAGGCACTCTTACGTTCGCTCTGCGACACTAATTAAAATGGTAAGTCTGCAAACCGCAACACATCCACATAAACACACGGTGAACATGGGAAAATTATTTCAGCGCTCTGGCAGGTAATAACAGTGTCGCTTTAAGTAGTCCCTGGGTTCCAGGAAAGTCGAGAGAAATAATGAAATTACATTCATGTTCATTATTAACGTGCTGATTTAACAGCTTTATGACCAATTACAATGTCAGCACTAGTACACAAAGTACGACACAAACAAAGAAAAACAAAAATACTTCAATTCAGTTTTGTAATTATCAATGCGCTGCCACAACATGCATAAGGTCAATGACAAAGGCACAACATGGACATAAAACAGATACTGTAGACCCTCTTATGTGTCAACGTCTTAAGTTCGGATTTCAGAAATAACGGACGAAATCTCTTGGTTCCGACATTTTGGTCTGCAAGGGAGTATGTGAAATTAGCGGTCTTGACTGTTAATTAGAGAAGCGGCCGCTAGGTGTCGGACACGGATGCGCGCTCACAACTACTCTGACACAGAATGAGTAACTGTAATTTTTTTAATTTTATTTTTTATAAATATGTAAAAGTACCGACACAGGCCCGTGTAAGAGTACCGACACAGGTCCGTGTAAGAGTACCGACACAGGTCCGTGTAAGAGTACCGACACAGGTCCGTGTAAGAGTACCGACACAGGTCCGTGTAAGAGTACCGACACAGGTCCGTGTAAGAGTACGACACAGGTCCGTGTAAGAGTACCGACACAGGTCCGTGTAAGAGTACCGACACAGGCCCGTGTAAGAGTACCGACACAGGTCCGTGTAAGAGTACCGACACAGGTCCGTGTAAGAGTACCGACACAGGCCCGTGTAAGAGTACCGACACAGGCCCGTGTAAAAGTACCGACACAGGCCCGTGTAAGAGTACCGACACAGGTCCGTGTAAGAGTACCGACACAGGCCCGTGTAAGAGTACCGACACAGGCCGTGTAAGAGTACCGACACAGGCCCGTGTAAGAGTACCGACACAGGCCCGTGTAAGAGTACCGACACAGGCCCGTGTAAAAGTACCGACACAGGCCCGTGTAAGAGTACCGACACAGGCCCGTGTAAGAGTACCGACACAGCCCGTGTAAAGTACCGACACAGGCCCGTGTAAGAGTACCGACACAGGTCCGTGTAAGAGTACCGACACAGGCCCGTGTAAGAGTACCGACACAGGCCCGTGTAAGAGTACCGACACAGCCCGTGTAAAAGTACCGACACAGGCCGTGTAAGAGTACCGACACAGGCCCGTGTAAGAGTACCGACACAGGCCGATGTAAGAGTACCGACACAGCCCGTGTAAAAGTCCGACACAGGCCCGTGTAAGTAGTACCACACAGGCCGTGTAAGAGTACGACACAGGCCCGTGTAAGAGTACGAACAAGGTTTCCGTGTAAGATTACCGACACAGGTCCGTGTAAGAGTACCGACACAGGCCCGTGTAAGAGTACCGACACAGCCCCTGTAAGAGTACCGACACAGGCCCGTTAAGAGTACCGACAAGCCGTGTTAAGAGTACCGACACAGGTCCGTGTAAAGTAACCGACCAGGACCGTGTAAGAGTACGACACAGGTCCGTGTAAGAGTACGACACAGGTCCGTGTAAGAGTACCGACACAGGTCCGTGTAAGAGTACCGACACAGGTCGTGTAAGAGTACCGACAGCCCGTGTAAAGTACCGACACAGCCCGTGTAAGAGTACCGACACAGGCCCGTGTAAAGTACCGACACAGGCCCGTGTAAGAGTACCGACACAGGCCCGTGTAAGAGTACCGACACAGGCCCGTGTAAGAGTACCGACACAGGCCCGTGTAAGAGTACCGACACAGGCCCGTGTAAGAGTACCGACACAGCCCCTTGTAAAAGTACCGACACAGGCCCGTGTAAGAGTACCGACACAGGTCCGTGTAAGAGTACCGACACAGGCCCGTGTAAGAGTACCGACACAGGCCCGTGTAAGAGTACCGACACAGCCCCGTGTAAGAGTACCGACACAGCCCCGTGTAAAAGTACCGACACAGGCCCGTGTAAGAGTACCGACACAGGCCCGTGTAAGAGTACCGACACAGCCCCGTGTAAGAGTACCGACACAGCCCCGTGTAAAAGTACCGACACAGGCCCGTGTAAGAGTACCGACACAGGCCCGTGTAAGAGTACCGACACAGGCCCGTGTAAGAGTACCGACACAGGCCCGTGTAAGAGTACCGACACAGGTCCGTGTAAGAGTACCGACACAGGCCCGTGTAAGAGTACCGACACAGGCCCGTGTAAGAGTACCGACACAGGCCCGTGTAAGAGTACCGACACAGGCCCGTGTAAGAGTACCGACACAGGTCCGTGTAAGAGTACCGACACAGGCCCGTGTAAGAGTACCGACACAGGCCCGTGTAAGAGTACCGACACAGGCCCGTGTAAGAGTACCGACACAGGCCCGTGTAAGAGTACCGACACAGGCCCGTGTAAGAGTACCGACACAGGTCCGTGTAAGAGTACCGACACAGGTCCGTGTAAGAGTACCGACACAGGTCCGTGTAAGAGTACCGACACAGGTCCGTGTAAGAGTACCGACACAGGTCCGTGTAAGAGTACCGACACAGGCCCGTGTAAGAGTACCGACACAGCCCCGTGTAAGAGTACCGACACAGGCCCGTGTAAGAGTACCGACACAGGCCCGTGTAAGAGTACCGACACAGGTCCGTGTAAGAGTACCGACACAGGTCCGTGTAAGAGTACCGACACAGGTCCGTGTAAGAGTACCGACACAGGCCCGTGTAAGAGTACCGACACAGGCCCGTGTAAGAGTACCGACACAGGTCCGTGTAAGAGTACCGACACAGGTCCGTGTAAGAGTACCGACACAGGTCCGTGTAAGAGTACCGACACAGGTCCGTGTAAGAGTACCGACACAGGTCCGTGTAAGAGTACCGACACAGGTCCGTGTAAGAGTACCGACACAGGTCCGTGTAAGAGTACCGACACAGGTCCGTGTAAGAGTACCGACACAGGTCCGTGTAAGAGTACCGACACAGGTCCGACTCCTTAATTATCACTTGCGTACATTCAGGACAAGGTTAAGTATATTTGTGTATTAAGTGTGTGCGTTAGTGTTATTTACACATGTATTACATTTACATTACATTACATGTATTACATTACATATTAAAATGTATTACATTTTGACGAAAGTTTAGGCTATACATATAAATAATTGGGAAGTACCGGACAAGCGGCATTATCGGACCACCCACTCCCTCTATTATTATACTCATAAGAGTGTCTACAGTGCATCAAATAACAACCCAGACACAAAAACACATAACAAAGTGAATAGAACAGGTGGCATCTGTTAACAAACAGCAGACGTAAATACATATGGTTAAATTAATGCAGGATAAATTGAAATCAGCTTGCTCTTAAATTCATAGATATCTCTGTAGACAACATTAACAATAATAAAATTCCATAGAATTTATCAAATAAATATAAGATAAAAATAAAAATAAAATACACAGCAGTGAAGATTATATATATATATATATATATGATACTAACCTTGGAACAGTCTCAAGTAGCAGGTATTATTAGGTTTAATTATGCCTTTTAACAAAGCAAATTCTTATTTAAATATAGATTTTCCTTCAGACAGCACAAACAATCCTGCCTAAGGGACTGACCTATACATGGTGCAGTATGTCAAGTACAGTATAGTCTCTGATTAACACAATGTGTGTCCGTAAAGTGACAACATTAAAATAGGGGAGTAAATGATTTTATTTTAATAATAATAATAATAATAATAATAATAATAAATAATAATAATAGAGGAAAAACAATACGCGATGCGGATTTTAACCATTTTTACTCCTCACAAAACACCATTAGGGAGATAAAATTAAGAACTGGGTGGGGGGAGACATGTATCAGACATTGAAAAAGTGAGACATTCATAAGCTTAATCTGGGAATTTGAAGGAAAGAATGCACTTGGGAGATAGTGGCACAGTTTGGAGGATGACATTACAATGGATTGTAGAGCTATATAGTGTTAGGCTGTGAAGGTGATTTATATGAAGTCCAGTGGCGGGCTTTTGTGATCACGATAGTGAATTTTCATGTTTCATAAAAGGAATTTTTAGGCGTACCTGCAGAGTGACTGTAATTTCTCAATGTATAATCAGATATAATTTCAGACATTATATGACAGAGTTCCTTCAGTATTTTAAGATGCTTTGGTTATACTCCATCTATAAACTGAGGCTCTCAGAATTGGCGTATTACAATCTACCATGCATTTTTCAATAAAAATATTTAAAATTGTTCAGTCGAACATAAATATGTTTATTTAATACCTACATGTTTCGGTCAAATGTCGACCATCATTGGGCCAGTTTTACAAAATATTTGAAAGAGAAAGTAAAAAATGCAATGTATAATACATAATCATGTTTACAGTTTGTGGGATCGTACAAGTTATTGTGTTTTTACAATAAAATTGTAAAACTTCATTGGTCAATCAGTAGTTAAATAGTAATTAATAAAGTTACTATATTTTTGGCTGGTATTTTTTTGTCACACTTTAAACACAATGGGTAAAATGGGTAAATGTATTGTATTTTTTAATTATACATAACACAATAAAATAAAATAGAGCAAAATGGAGTCTTAAGCTTAGGTATTCGAATGTAGATCAGTTGGCTTTTGTGTACGTGTCACGCCGAGCATAGAAGAAATTTTTGTAGTAAAGTATTCTGTAAATATGTACCAAATATTGTAAAACGTAAAGAGTGTAAAGTAATAAATGGACAATTTTCAAATGGTCAGGGTATTGGGTAAAACTGTTAAGGTAAAGGTCTTTAGTCTTAATTACGTGTTCTATTTGTGCATGTCACTTGCTTTCTTACATACTCCTTATTTTAGAGAAATTTCTTTCTTTTCTTTACTTCAATTTCATTATAATTAAAACTGGTCACCAGAACTAAAAAACAGCTGCTATTTTACATGCAATTCCAGTACACACTAACCTTCGTAATGACGCATTCGACAATCAATTTGAAAAGAAGAGTTCATGAAACATCCCAGTGTTGAAGCTACTCTGAATAGGAAACCTATCACACGAAAATTCCTAGACAGCATAGACGAATATAGAATTGTACCGAATGGTAGCTAGAATTTCCAGGTTTAATCTGATTTTAATATGACCATAAATACATTTCAGTTTTAATTGTGTCTGAGTACTGGTACTATTTTAAAGGACTTTTTATATCACCCAATATTTTGGTTTTCCTTACATTCTGGTGAATAGATGTTAACATATATTTTGCATGTATTTTCATTTGTTTATGGACCTTACTGTACATTAGCAGTTTTAACGTTGTTAATGACACTGGTATTTTCACCTAATAAATTAATATCATCAACATGACAGTAACTAAATACCTCTGACGAAATCAAGGAAGATACTGTTGGTACCACTGCTGTCACGGAAACAAATGACATTAAGTTTGCTAAAGCAGCGACAGCACACAAGCATCTCAGTTGCCGTGAAGGTTTACAGTCTGTGTATACAAGAGCTATGCCGTTAGATGAAGTCCCCGCGACCAATTGCAGTTTGTCTTTGTATCCTGTAATTAAGCCTCAAAGCAGTGCTGCCCTCTGGATCACGAGTTCTCTAGTTGTTACTAATTTACAACTTGCAGACTCAAGACAGCTCGGGAAATGTAACGGCCCAGGCATGGCCCGACCTCACACTCAGTTCAGCAGATTTGTGTTAGAAATTTGTTCTTACAAGTAGCCGCTGGAAATTTAACGATAAGTTATCTCGGGTGTAAGAAGATCCAGATTGTATAGATCAGCTAATATTTTATGCAGGACTGGAGAAATCCAAATAGTATAGATTGGACAATATCTAATGCAGGGCTGGAGAAATACAGAGTTCTAAAAATTGGCTAACATTTTATGTAGGGCTGGAGAGCTCTTGAGTTGTACAGATTCGATAATTTTTATGCAGGGCAGGAGAAAACCAGAAAGTATAGATTGGACAATATTGATGCAGGGCTGGAGAAATACAGACTTCTACAAATTAACTAACATTTTATGTAGGCTGGAGAGATCAAGAGTTTTATTGATTGGCTAACATTTTACGCAGGGCTGGAAAGATCCATAATTGTATAAATTGGCTAATATTTTATGCATGGGTGGAGAGCTCCATAGAGGTATAGAATGGCTAATATTTCATGCAGGGATGGAGAGATATAGAGTTGTATAGAAGGGATAATACTTTATACAGGGCTGGAGATACTGCCCTGTATATACTTGCATATGACACTTTTCTGAAGACTTTTACAACACTCCTTCTCCTCATACTTTCAGAAAAAGTGGGAAAAATTTCCACACCTTCCTCTTTCCTGCCCATAAAGCTCGAAGTGACATCAGCCGATAAAGCTGCCTACAGCTTCTGTCAGTGTTATCTAACTATTCTGCTACGTGTATAAATGCCAAGCAGCTACACCCTCCGGAGCCATGAATGCCCTGATAGTCATAATTTAATTCTCTTAAACTCTCGCACAGCATAAAGAAATAACACGCAGATATTTCTCTCTACCCCACATATCATTCCTCCCCCCCCCCTCCCCCCAAAAAAATTCTTGGATTTCCACTACAATTCTTATCCCACGTCTACAGAAATACTTCTCAGATGGATGTTTTTTCATTAGCATGTGCCCAGCATACCCACCGCCTCCAGTTTACATGACGCTACGATCAAAATTTGTCGACTTTCTGAAAGAAAAGCTCATTATGCAGGACTTTTCACATGACATGATACATGGAACAGATAATTGATTATATATATATATTTTTAAATATTTTCAACATGGTGAATGCGGTACGAAATATAAGCCTACGAAAAAAATCTTTCTGAAATTATGCAGTAAGGTACCTACATTGTTATTATTTTTTGAATTCTATATATGTATACGTATATGTAAGGAGGCTCTTAGGATGATAAATCACTTATAAGATATGTTCGTACGCGTTTATTTCTAATTAAGGAAATGTTTGCACCTTCACACTGTACTGACAAAAAGCTCGACCTTTGAAATTAAGGTACGAGATGTTACGTCTAAAATTGATTCATTCTTGTATTTGAAACAACAGAGTGGCATTATTTGTACAAACATCGCCCAGTCTTATTCATAATGGCCCTGAAATGCGTCATGCAATGGGGCTGCAGGAAGCTCTAGAACACAAATTTACAAGCAGTACGCGAAGACAGAAGAAACGGTCGTCGTCTGTCACATTTTACAAAAGGTTTGATTGTATTCTGTCTACAGAATAAACACAGTTCAGTAATAGAAATGTATAGAAAACCAGATCGTTCGAGCCTCATTTTTGCGCGTTACTTTATGAAGTAAAAAAAAAGAGAGAGCTTATGTGGAGACCACTTTCAACCATTCGCCAGTCTGTCTGCCTACCGCCCGTTCATGACATATTACACTGAACAACAGTGAAAATGCTTCGGAGGTGAAAGCAGTAAATCCTTACTAATTTTGGGGCGCTGAGCACGAATATGACAATTAAAATTGTTAATTGGCTCTACTTTCAAAGATCTGGGATGGGCCCCAATTTCTATATTTTACACTGCTTTTGGCGTTGAGCGGCTTAGAGCAACGATCTGGCAACTCTTAATGTGAAGATAATGATGCAGTCAGCGTCCAGACATTGCATCAGCCTACTTGCTGTTCATCTGAAGGGTGAAGCAGTGCAGCGGGGCAAAGTGGATGATGAAATCGGCTCCCAGGTATGAGTACCACGAATATTTCCTGGGGGATAAAAGCAGCCGGTGCGTAGGGCTGACAAGCTTACCACTACCATGTGAAGATTGTCTTGAAATCTGGGAGCCTCAGCTTCCTGGAATCCTCAGGGCTGTCAAGGCCTGTACAGGGATTGCTTTGCATATTTAAGACATTTACTATCCTAGTTGGTCAAAACTCGGTATAAGGTATTGACACATAAAGCTGTTGAACATTGGTGAGTTTAGTGACAATAGCACATGGATAACCATACGTTTCTTATAGGAGTAAACAAAATTACATTCAGGCGAGTGCCGTCAAATCGTTTGACACTCTGAAAATAACGAATACATTGATTTCAGGCTTCTGCCGCGATGTTGATGACATCTGCGCTCTTCTGGGTTACTACGCAGCGTCGAGTGGTAATTGTTTACCGACGTTTCGGGACAACGTATCTATCCCATCTTCACCGGTCAAGAGTCTCTTGATCCGTAAAGATGGGACCGATATGTTGTCCCGAAACGTCGGTAAACAATTACCACACGACGCCGCGTAATAACCCAGAAGAGCGCAGATCTAATGAATACGTTGGTAAAGTCTGTTTACTAGGTTACGAAGTACAGCAAGTGCAAGCTTCTATGTAGCTTGGCTCACATTCGGCTGCCTATTGGTCCGACAAGCAACACACACTCCACCGTAGCACTCCTCACCGCACAACACGTAGTACACTCCGCTCCACGCAAAAACATTTCATATGCTTTTAATACCACACGCCAGCAGTTCCACAATCTACCATCTACAGTGCTTTTATAATTTTACAACTTTTAGAGAATCCTTTTACAAGATTTTAACTTATGTTTCAAAGTGCAGATAGAATATTTTAAATCATGTGTTGAAGGGACTGTAGCTTTTAGCAATAAACCCCCCTGACGATGATCCTAGGATCGAAACACGTGTAGGGGTACAATTTTAACAATTTTATAATAAAGCTACTTAAAAAGTGGTTTTAGTGTGCATCAGTTGGTTTAAACTTAATTTAAGCAACACACAGTTGGCCTGCGAATGTAAGCTATAGCATTTAGTTTTAAAATATAGACAAATAAAACTAATTAGTTAGCTTCTGTGAATGGACCCTCTAGGGAGAGACAGCGTGGTGACTATCACGACATGTGATCACAGACATCTGAAGAAGCAGAGCCACCATGTCAGAAGAAATTAATTTCGGTCCTTGGTCGAGATCTACAAGATTACTCTTAACATATATTCTATATCAGCGGTCGCCAACCGGTGGTCCGCGGACCACTGATGGTCCGCGAGAAAATTTTGGTTGTCCGTGGAGAAATTTGGACATTATTTGCAATTTTTATGTTTATTATACTGTTTCATTATATTCTGATGCAGTGACGTCATTGGAGCCAAGAATCCATATACTTATTTCAAACAAGCAGCAACAAATATCACACTAATAATTTTGTTATAATTAAACAAGTGCATTTCATATTAATAAAATGGAACTTTTATGATCATTATTTTATAGATGTTTGTACCTTTTAAAAAAAATTCATGTTAGTGGTCCGCGGGATTCAAAATGGTTGGCCACCGCTGTTCTATATGAACTGGATCCATTCTTCATGTCTAGTTTGAAAAAAACCTTTAGTCGCTCAGCTGGTAATGATATTCTCCACTTTTCACACAATCGGATAGTTCAGTATCACGTTCACAAAATTCTGCTTTTGAATCCCATTAAAATTATAACTAAAATTAAAATTATATGATACTGCTCAGTATCACATAATTTTAACATCACAAAATTTTAATTTTTATGCTTATCAGCTTTTTATTTATTTTAGAATTTCAACGTTGTAGACATTCCAATACGGGCAATGTAATACCTAGATTACAAGCGTTGGGCTTATATCCCTTTGTTATAAAACTCCCTGAGGATGGCACCCCGGTGCGGAACCAAGTAGGAGTTTAATATTTGTTATGAATTGTATTTTATTCAGTGCATTTGTTGGTTGATGTAGTAATTAAAAGGCCGAAGGTGTTTCAGAAAGAAGTGTTTTGGTGCTCGAGAAAAGGGTGCTCTTCATGATTGAGAAGTGACTGCTAAATGTGTTTGAGAATGGATTGCTGTGGGTGTTGGAGAACAGTGTGCTGCTGGTGTTTGAGAACAGGTGCTGAGTGCACTCGAGAGTAGGATGTTTAGAACGGTATGGCGACAGTGTTTCAGAAAGGTTTGTCGAGGGTACTTGAGAAGGGCGTGCTCATGGTGTTTGAGAATGGGGTGTTGATGTGGTTTGAGAACGGGTGCTGAGAGTGTTTATGAACAAAGTGATGGGGATGTCTCAGTACGGGTTGCTCAGTGTGTTTGAGAAACAAGTGACGAGAGTGTCAGAACGGGTTGCTGAAGGTGTTTGAGAACGGAGTGCTGCGGCTGTGTGAAAAAGGGATGCTGATGGACTTTGAGAATGGGGTATTGGGGGCGTGTGGGAACGTGGGAGAGTGTTTCCAAAGGGGATGCTGAAAGCGTTTTAAAATTGTGTTCCGGCAGCTTTTGAGAATGGGGTGCTGAGGACGTTTGGAAAGAAGATTATGCGACTGTCTGAGAAAGAGAGTCTTCATAATTTGTATACTTCATCAAATATTGTTCGGATGAAGAACGATGCTGGGGAAGGGCAGAGCATGCAGCACAAATGAGCAGAGAACTTTAACAGTCTGAAGGAGAGAACCACATAGGAGAGTTGTGGACACAGAGATACGAACACATTGAAACACAATTTAAAGAATTAGGCACGGTGTGAACAGGATTCATCTGGTTCTGGTCGTTGTGAACGCGGTAATTATCCGCTGGGGAACAGAGATTATATTAACTTCTTAACAGACAACTTCACAGCCACTTTATCCTTACCTTCAGCCTTCCAGATTCAAGCCTCACAAGGCAATAATCCGTGCGTCCAGCTGCCAGGAACAACATGGCGTCAGGGCGTCTTGTTCGGAATTTAAATTGTAGATCTGTTGTGCTCTTTGCATCTTGCAGGGGCACGGAGATGTAACTCGCCCCGTAGAAAGACGCTGTAACAACAAAGCAAGGAAATCTGTCACGCACACTCACACACGCACAATTCAATAATGCGAGAGTTAGTAGGAGGGACATTCGGAAAGTAATGCCTCCGTGAAGGCATTTCGCGCAAGCGGTTTCTCTCTGTTTACTTCCATACTAGTCTCCATATTAGCGATTGATAAAGCTTGTGTGTTTTTATTTATAGTATGTATGTCTTCGACCAATAAAGTACCTTTATCAGCGTAAAAAGGAAGCTAATGTGACCAATCGAACTTCAACTCCTCCTGTTTTGCTTGAATTTTCCTTTTCTCAAGAAAAGTTATAAAGAAATGGTGTAAAGGCGTCTCTGCGTTTCAGAAAATTCTTAATAGGAAATACATATGAGACAACTATTTGCCTATCCGAATTTTACTAACGGTTTAACTTAAATACATCAAAGATATAATTAGCGAAACTATTAAATTAAACACAGTTTTATTAACATAACTAGTTTCTTGTGGATAACAAACTCAATGAGAATAGCAAACAAAGCTCCCTCCTAATTGAATCATAGGCTTTCTTGAATATACAAATAGCTGATGCACTGCCCCACTCTGTTCCCACACTGTCTCAAGTATCTGAAGAATGCATAATATATAAAGAGCAGATGATTTGCTACTTCGAAGTCTACACTGATAATCCCCAATAATTTCATGGAGTTACCCTTCAGAGAAGGATGTTGGAAAACGTTTGTATGTATCGCAGCGTCCAGATCAATTCTTGTATCAGAATAACGTCCTTTCCAAATGAAATATAAGGCCCGGGAGTGACAATGACCGCTCAGGTCCCAGTTCCGAGATTAGGATAGAATAGGGGATATCACAGTCCGTTCCTCCAAATGCAATTGTAGGGTGGTGCTTAAAAACACAGCAACAAATTTTAAATTTTTATTACGGTGTAAACCGTTGGTTTCTCGTTCTACAGTGAGGACACATGCTGTGGTGCTGAGGGGCATGACAGGGGGATAAATAAAAGTGCATAATGGGGAGCTTCACAATTGGTGCTGCTCACCAGATAGTTTTGGAGTAATCAAATTTAGAATTTGAACTGGGTGGAATATTATAAAGCATCGGGAAAGATAAGCAAACAATGTTTCTATTGGATACGTCAAACAGCACATGCCATCCGAAACACTTGGTCATGAACTGTCGCCCCTGATGATGGCCGGTTAACCGACCGAAACATATGTAGGGCATTTTAACAAACTATTAATTTTTAATAGTGAAAGTGCATGTGTTGGTAAACTTGTGACATTATATGTGGGGTAAGGTTAGTACAAAACTTAAGAGAGATACACTGCGAGTATATGCACTGGATTTGCCTGGTCCACAAGTGGTTACAAAGGCAGGTTTCTATGAACACGATGAAGATACATAAGTATTTTCATAAAAGTAATTGTAATTGATACAGACTTTTTTCCATGGCGCAACAGCCCCTAGTGGGGCCAAGGCCTCCTCATTATCGAGGCTTCACGATAACACTCAGACACACCATACTCGGTAGGACTCCTCTGGACGAGTGATTAGCCCGACGCAGAGATCTACCTGACAACACACAACACTCACAACAGACAGACATCCATGCCCTCCAGGTACTCCTTTTTGTAGTATGGGTGTTTTATTGTTTTTGTAAGTTTGTGTGTTGTATATTGTTTTGAGTGTTGTGTGTTATTTTTTGTGTTGTATGTTATTGTGTGTTATGTGTCATTGTAGTACCTCTGCCACCGGGTATAAACAACCCACTTGCATTAATAAATAACATATATGTATATATATATATATATATATAAAGTTGTAGAGAGAATCAAAACACACATTTTATGTTCAATATCTTTCTCAATATCATCTTCATCACAAGGGTTGCACAATAAGACTTAAGGCTGCGGTGCGTCCGTAGCTTCTGCTGCGGGGCCCTTCTCCACCCAAAAAAAAAGTTAATGAAGAATTTTATAAGAGACCTTAGTACTCTGAGAACTCAGAGACAACAACGACTGGCGTAGTGATAAGGCGATATAGGCCTAGGACGTTCTAGACACTGGCCTAGGACGCTCTAGACACTGGCCTAGGACGCTCTGGACACTGGCCTAGGACGCTCTAGACTCTGGCCTAGGACGCTCTGGACACTGGCCCTTCCGAACACAATATATATCTTGCCTGACAATATCTGTGATATAAACTCCTACATATAAAGATAAATATTTATCGATTTTCAAAAATAAAAATTATAGCTTGCTGTAGCAATGCGACTTATACTGAGGGAAGGTTTTTGTGAATAAACAAGTAAGGAAGTGCCACACATATCGAAAAGTACTGACACCTTAGCTTTGATTACGTCGAAAACCACAAGCATTCATAATAAATTGTACTGTGTGTGAAAGTAATGCATCTTGTGTCCGAAATATTCTTGCCCTGACAGTCATTTGCCGAGGTACCCTCTATGTGGGAGTAGTAGAAACTTGTGCAGGTGTTCACGTAAACTGTTCGTTATCGTCCGACTGCAACTGACATGGAAATACGTCGACAGATATTTAGTAGAATATGGCATAGTAAAATTTCATTATAATACTTTCAGGGGGTTTGTGTTTGTTACATGCCGAAAGACACGGCGTCATTTTACAACTTTCGTAGCTCCAAAAAAGGATGGAAAGTGGTAAACCTTATAGAGTGCCATCTTGAGTTTGCCTTTATATTTATACATAAACGCCTTTGGTTTATTTTTTTATTTGGCAATTGTAGTAATGACTTCCGTTAACAGGAGAAGTCGTTCCATGTTGCAGCTCGTGCTCAGCTTTACGCTCAGTGTTATGCAGGCGGTGTGTAAAACCGTGCAGACGCGGATAAATCATGGCCACAAACGTCACGTTATCGCACGCGAGTTGGCGAGTGGTGAGGGACGGCAGGAGGGGGCGAGAGCACCTGCGTAGCAGAAACTCGACACAATGCTAATAGGTGTGGCTCGGGTAAAAAACTATCCCTGTGACGAGGAAAAGCCTTTACGGATAATTCTGGGAATAATTTTTAGGCGCGTTCGCAGAATGCTTCGTCATGTCTGTCCGTACGGAACAAATCGGCTTCCATTGGACAGATCGTCATGAAATTTTGTATTTCAGCATTCCTTGAAAATCTGTCGAGAAAATTCAAGTTTCATTAAAATCTGACAAGAATAATGGGTACTTTACATGAAGACCTATGTACATTTATGATAATATCTCGTTGAATGTTTCTTTCAATGAGAAATATTTCAAACAACTTCATAGTGAAATGCAAAACACACATTTTATGTTCAATAACTTTTCCCCAAAAACCGTCCCGTTTATGAGATAATGTGGAAAAATATGGTAAAGCCAGACAGGCCACAGGTGACAATATAATTGGGCGCATAGGCCGCTTTGCATGCCGGATAACTAAGACTACAGACACACACTCTAATATGTAACACTTATTGCTATTCCACGGCAACAATGGATAGGCGAAGGCGCCTCAATATTACGTTATATGTCCATTGCCTGTCTTGTTAAGATGAAAGAACAATATTTATCTCTGACCTTATTTTTACCCACTGAAGCTTGCCGGAAATTACATTATTACGGTCGATTCTGCAGCACACAGCCTTGTTTGATATTCTAAAAAACCATAAACTTATGAAGAGAATTATGTCAAAACTTTGGTTTAGAAAATTTTCTGAATTCGTGGCATACATGAGAATCATCATTAACATTTATCTCAGCGTTGTTTAATAAGAACTAGTATAATTTTTCCGTTAACATTCATTTATAAAACCAACTTAATTCAAAAGTTACAAACACATCTAAAAGTATGGTCTTTCACAACTTTACTGTTTTTAAATTGTGCATGGAATTGGTTTTACAAACGAATATTTAGCAAAACGCGCGGAATGAACAATTTCAGAAGTCAGTTAACAATTTTTTTGCTGTATAAATATTGTTACCTTTTTCAACTTCCCTCCTATATCTTGTATTCCTTTCTAATCCCTGATATTTATGCGTCCTGTCGTATTTATCTCCATCTTCTTTCGTCTATCCCCTTTACCTCAAAACAGTTTAGGTAAATATCGCTCAAAATTTGCGGTTATAGGACAAAGCAATGGAAAAGTAGCAGTCATGCTGCGTATTGCGGTAATTCAATATTTTACCCAGAGGTCCGACTTTCTATGAGCGTGTAAAAGCAAACGGAATATGCTTCAAAATTTTAAGTATGGTTTAGGAGATACAAAGTTTTTCGCCAAACAGATTTTTCTCTTACATCATGTAATTTATAATCCTAATACTTCAGTAGAGCCCTAAATATAGTAAATAATATTGCCATCGTATTTCCGATTTCATAAAAATTTATTTTAAGGGAAGTTAAATGTTTCATGTGGAGTTTATCGCCAGAAGATAAATGTAGTTGATTCAGTTTTCCTGGATATGATGATGCATACCTGCATTAGTGCTTCCGAACATTGCGAAGGCACTGTGACCTTTCAAAACGTCAGGGATCACTAACCCAGAGACTGTGTCACATCTCAGAAGACCTGAACCCTCTGAAACAACTTAAAGTTACACCTAAATTTAGTTTTTTTTTAAGATAAATTCTTACCAGTTTTTTCTCCACAGGATACATTCCTTAACTTCAACTTCATAAAGGGTTCTCCTGCTGTTTTCCATTCAATTAAATTTGTCTCACATTAAATTTTTAAAATCTCTTCCCATGGATATTTATTGGTATATTTCAAGGCCACAGGGAGCTGGATAAAGTGATAAAGATACTTGAACACATTAGAAGCATCACTGTGGTATGCACATGTCTACTGTCAGTGTATTTGGAATGAATTTTACAGAGAATTTTCGAATTATGACAACTCTAACATGCTTGTAAAAGTAGACGGTTCTAGACTATTGCAGTGCTGACGCCGGGCTTAAGCAGTGTCGTATGATGGGAAGTCTGTATACAAGGCATGCAATAATAGCTGCAGTTTGGTCTGTACTTTCGAAACACCCACGCTTAAGAGGAATTGTAATATAGTAGCGATTTGGCTCCAATCAGCGAGGTTTATACATACATTTCGGAAGAACGAAACGTGTATTTTTAAAGCTTATGACTTGACGGGATGTGTGAGATCTGATGCGGTCGAATGAAAATTAGATTTTAAAAAAATAGTGCATTTACGTTTAGAAGTTCTCGGAGTAGGTCTAAAGCCACTTGATACGTTTAAATGCATCTAAACATCTCTGTGAGTAAAGTTTCGTAATGTTGATGAGTTTGGGGTAATTGCTGTCTAAAACTTATTTATTGACACAAAAATATTAATTTCCACTCACTCATTCGAACCCACAATCCAAGCAAGCGAGCGGCCGTAGACCCAGGCCTTAGACCACGTTAAGCTTGAACAAATGATAGTAGAGAGGGAGGGTGGGGTGAGTTTGATGAAATGTAAGAAGGGGTAGGGTGGGGGTCGTCTTGTTGAGGACACCTGGTTTGTGATTGGCTAATTTGTTCTGGTTCGCAATCGTAACTTATTTTGTTTCTATGCAAGAATTCAGTGGCGGACTGTCCATTTGTTAGCCCTCAAGTGTGTCTCCCCACAAAACGTAGCAATGAAAATAAAGCAGAGTATGAAAAAATTGTTGTTTTAATCTTAAGAATATAAAACTACTGACTGAAGTACTAAAAAAACAAATTTATATGCAATATATTCTTAAACATGTCGGTGTTTAACCCTTTAAAGCCCAGTGGTCACTATATGTACCGCCATGTTTAACATTCACAAATTGTACGTTCTGCCCACACAGTGTATTTATGTGTTTTGTGTGGATCTCAGAACAAACAACGATTATTTCACTGTACAACATTAACTGACTGGTTTGTATAACTGAGACGGAGTGTGTTTACTGCGCGGTACGGACTGTATTTATGTGTTTTGTGTGGATCTCAGAACAAACAGCGATTATTTCACTGTACAGCATTAACTGACTGGTTTGTATAACTGAGACGGAGTGTTTTACTGCGCGGTACGGACTGTATTTATGTGTTTTGTGTGGATCTCAGAACAAACAGCGATTATTTCACTGTACAGCATTAACTGACTGGTTTGTATAACTGAGACGGAGTGTGTTTACTGCGCGGTACGAACTGTATTTATGTGTTTTGTGTGGATCTCAGAACAAACAGCGATTATTTCACTGTACAACATTAACTGACTGGTTTGTATAACTGAGACGGAGTGTGTTTACTGCGCGGTACGAGCTGTATTTATGTGTTTTGTGTGCATCTCAGAACAGCAACCAATTACTTGACTGTCATAATTAACTAACTGCTCTTTAAAACCGAACCACACTCAACTGTCACATATAATGTAGGTTAGATTTAGTCATGACGAATTCCAAGACACTGCAGCCAGACAGACCCGTCCTGTCTTCAGACACAAATGGTCTTATTCTCTACTTACCAAGGTCTGGACATGAGTTTCTGGTAGGGAGAATCGACGCCAAGACGCACAGACTGACTGCCAACTGCAGAGTAACTTAGGTTTTGACCTTTTCGTGAAGACGTATAGAGGTCGCGGAGGCAAATAATATGATTTTTATACCATGGAATCAACAGTAAGATAAATGACCTACTTCAGGCCCTATCAATTAGCGTACTACCAGTGAAACAATTCTGTTTATTCGATTATTTTATGACGTTCTGCGTTGCACCTGTTCTAGTTGTTTGTCGTCTTCCCATGCTGTACGTTATTGGATATCAGAATAGCTGTAAATGAATATTTGAGGGATGTGGAATGCTGGTGGACCTTACTTTATCTGACAATTATCGCTTGTCACTTCCCTGCGCTACATCGCCGCGTGTGTGGGCAGTCGGCTAAATGGACTACGTTAATACGATAAGCGAGCCGACAGGAAGTGGCAACCAAGAGTTGTCAGACAATATAATGAGTGTATATTATACGGGCTTTCGAGCCAAAGGACAGAAGAACACCTGTTCCTGCGATCAGGGCTGCCGACACAGCAGTCCGGAGCAGAAGCAGCAACCTCAGGCTCGCGAAACCTAGCAAGGCAAAGCAGGTCGAGTGCAGAGGAACGCAGTCTCGAACCCCGGAAGTGCTGCCTCGGTGGCCGCCTAGTTCAGTCCTGTCCAGTGTGAATGTCCTCTAGGAACCTACCATACTAATGGGATTTGTTGCGCGTACATGGGAGGATAATATTAAAATGGGATGGGGTCATGGACTGGATTGATATGGCTCAGGATAGGGACAGGTGGCGGGCTGTTGTGAGTGCGGTAATGAACCTTCGGATTCCATAAAACGCGGGGAATTTCTTGACTAGCTGACGACCTGTTAGCTTGTCAAGAAGGACTGTGCTCCATGGAGTTAGTTAGTTAATACCTAAAGTAGGCAGTGGCCACTTCCACGTGTTTACAATTAACCACTCAGTCATTCTACCAATAGACATACAGTATAGGCTACAGAGCAGATTTGTTGAACGAATCACGAGTGGGACCTTCAGATTTTGCCAAGTGCTAGCTGACGTCATAGAATGGACAGACTGACAGAACTTTGTGGGTCAGTAGTGACTGGGAGACTGGAAAACAGTATTACAGTACACACTTAAGAATTAGATTGATTGATTGATTTTGACAGTATTAGTGTTTAAAAGCAGAGTCACAGATCGCCCCAAGTGTTTTATTGTGTGTGTTTAACGGCGCTCTTAATTGCTAAGATTATACAGGACCGGTTAGAGATAAAAGCATACGTAGGGGACATTCGTGGATTGGCACTGTCAGGAGAAACTAGAAGCACTCAGAGAAAAACCTGTCACAGTGCAACTTCGCCCGTCATACATCCCACACAGACTGACTTCGGATTGAACATAAGCCCCCTTACAAAGAGGCTGGCGACTAAGAGTAAGATCCATGGAAAAGCCCTTCGCCAAGCGTCGTTAGGTGAAGATGGGCTGGGTATGTAGCTAGGACAAAAGCAGCAATAAATACAATCGCACTGTTGGTACACGGCTCATAACAAACAGACTTCAGTAAGACATGGTTTTGTAGAAAACTGTCTTGGTAGAGAATGAGTATGTCATGTGTCTGTGACATTACTAGTAACGTGACGCAGGATACCGTCGATAGTCTGAGGCAGACACAGACAGACAGACGTCAGACAGTGTAGCCAGTCACCGCAGGGGTCTGAACACTGTACACTTCGAATAGAGGTCTAGAGTGTTTAAACTACACCAAACGGCTACGTCTACATTCATACGCAATCCAGGGACACAAAACAGGTGCTATGGTAACCTTCCGAAATACAGAATGAGTGGATCCCTCCTCCACACATTTCTACTGCTCCTGACACGGATACTTAACACAGTGCTCCTAATTTATCATTGCCCTTAATTTTAACATTTTTCGCTCTAGTACATAAATAAAGAAGATCCACATTATGTTGCTCTTAATGATAACAAAGATCCACTTTATGTTGCTCTTTCTGATAACAAAGAATCCACATTATGTTGCTCTTTCTGATAACAAAGATCCACATTATGTTGCTCTTTCTGATAACAAAGATCCACATTATGTTGCTCTTTCTGATAACAAAGATCCACTTTATGTTGCTCTTTCTGATAACAAAGATCCACATTATGTTGCTCTTTCTGATAACAAAGATCCACTTTATGTTGCCCCCTTATTTCTTTGATAACAAAGAATCCACATATTTGCCTATGATAACAAAGATCCACTTATGTCTCTTTCTGATAAAGAAGATCCACATTATGTTGCTCTTAATGATAACAAAGATCCACATTATGTTGCTTCTTAATGATAACAAAGATCCACTTTATGTTGCTCTTTCTGATAACAAAGATCCACATTATGTTGCTCTTTCTGATAACAAAGATCCACATTATGTTGCTCTTTATGATAAAGAATGATAACCACATTATGTTGCTCTTTCTGATAACAAAGATCCACATTATGTTGCTCTTTCTGATAACCAAAGATCCACATTTATGTTGCTCTTTCTGTTTATGTCTCGCAGAATAAAAAATTATCTTCAGACTTTTTTCAAATATTTATGTTCTGCACTCATAATGAGAAGGGAGGTTTCGAAACTAGAATATATTTAATTTATAATTTCATTTGTATTGCATTTTATAATCCGTAACAATAAGACTATAGCCGAAACGTACGAATGTCTGTAAGTCAGCGTCTTCGGAATCAGTATTTGGAGTACCACCTGCATAAAAATTCTCACATTCCGCCACTGGATGTCAACTGCACTATCGATAAGAATGACATCTTTCGGCCGAATTGAAATTAACCCTCGTACGTGACGGTTGCTGATGTAAGCACAGCAGTCAGTCTCTAAAACCCGAAGAAGGTAGAAGTGCAGCTGCCTGTCTGACAGATATCGACATATTGGGCAACATATCTGCTTTGTGGTACCGTAAGCTGTATTAATTGCAAGTAATTATGATTCGTTTAAATTTAGCGTGGTCTAGAAACATCCAGAAACAACTGTATACTACTTTCGTTTGTTAGCAGTCTTTGTAGTAGGGCATTCCGTTTGTGATAGCAACAACGTCTTAACTGTAACGTTTACAATAATTTCCTAAATTCTGTCGTCAACAGTGAACTTAAATTTCATTTAGAAGACAAAGAATTTCACAATTGATATTTGTAAAATCCGCTAGCTACTACGACGAAGTATGTGTTGTAAATTTCGTAGCCATTTTGGTGCTCTTTTGCAGTTGGGCAAAATAATTTTTATATATAATGTTCGGTAAACGATTTACTTAGAATTTCGTAATTATTTGCTGAATTATAAAAGGATGCACAACAACGTTATTTCGCATCAGAAATTGGTAACGAAACCGTGAAACTTTGTTCGTAAACTTTTACAGTAATGGCGGTTCCCCAGGTTTGATGGCGCCAAAATAAATATTGAAATATTTTCAATTATAATATTTTACGTTAATAATTACGACATTTCTTAATACTACAGTCCATTTAGTTCCATAATATTATCATATAAATTACACAGATACGTTTGTCGCTGACGATAAATTGCACAGTTAATATTTGATTCACAATATGAGGAACGTCATCCTTGTCAACTTGTAGCCATGTTGGAATAACTGAAAGACATGCACAGCATCAGCAGCCATCTTTGTACATTTACGACCGCCATACTTGTTTCTAGAAGCTTCCATCGCCATCGTTCTAGCCATATTGGTTTCAGAAAGTTCGTGGCTGCAAAGTAAGTGTCCGAATATTTTAATTATTACATTACATGTTAATAAGTATAGATCGGTAAAGTTTTTACGTACTTATTTCCGTAATGTTATCAGCTGAATTATAAAGCTAAGTTTGTTGCTAACCAGGAAGTGCATATTTAATAATTACGATATACATTACGACGAATGTCATCCTTGTGATGTAGCCATGTTTGCTTGGTGCAAGATATGAGCAGTACGGCAGCCATCTTTGCATAATTAACATTTACAAGCCCTGCTCGCAACAGTAAGCGTTCCTCGCCAAAATTCATAGCCACGTCAGCTTTACGGACTTCACAGCTCCACAGTAAATAGTATAAACTAATTTATTATAATAATACAAATGAATATAGGCGAGGTGTCTTCAATTACGTGTACGTATTTCCATATGAATTACTGAGGTGAGTTTGTTGCTGGCCAGAAACTGCGTAACAATATTTCTGACATGCAGCATGAGCAATACATTCTTCTAGGGTTTTAGCCATGTTCAAGTGTTTGTAAGATACACGTAGTATCTCTGCAACAATATAAGATTTATTAATTTCAACACGTACGTGTTAGGGACGGTACCATATTTAACAAATCATTTGTTTAAACCAGGATTAATACTCGGTATACTGTGGTAGCCTGTCGCAATTAAATCTACGTGATCTACGTGATCTATAGTGTAACCTGAAGATTTGTTTGTAGCAAGTAATTGTAATACGTAAATTCATAGGAAAACAAGTGGGCCTAAGTACTAGTACATTGAACTGGTATGTGCACAGTAGATCGCCGAAACAGTCGTTTAGTGTTCCTCTGCTTTCCCATCTTCTTTAGCACTACATCCCTATTACGTTTGGCCTCGTTTTCCCTCGCACATACGCCCATTCTGTTCTTCTTGTCCACTGTTTACATCCATATTCCGTAAGTACAATTTAGTGTCCCACTGGTTACAATTATTTAGGGCCTACATATACGTATTTGACGTTTCGTGAGGTTAGCAAGACTGACAAGAATGTAGACACTTGTCTTAATGATGCAGTAAGCAGTATATTCGAAACACACACACGCACTTAATACAACGTGCGTTACCGTTACTCGGCCTTCAGTCGTACAGCTGTGGATACCACATTAAGTTATTTAATGTACAGCATTGTTTGTAGATTACCACAGGATATGTTATTATCAGTGCTTGTGTTTTTAAGAATCGTGACCAAGAATGTTCGTGATTTTGTTTAGTCATCAGCGACATCAGTTTAAATCGGCCACGACGTCCTTCCTCCCCCTGCATATCACAACCTTGCACATCAAGCCTGTCATCATATCATTCTCACGAGCTTCACGTTCCGTGTACACACCGTTTGGATTTCGGCTGATATTTTTGACGCAATGTTAATGAGTTTCCCACTTTAACGTGTCCTTTCCAGTTTCGTATACAGTTGTTACTGCCGATGAATTTTGAGTTCTAAAATGCTGTAACCTGCTGACATTAACCTTCTCCAAATTGCTCTGTTTCGCTACCACGTGACGCTACTGAGGCAAATGCGAGTACATTTATACCGGTAATTACATTACACGTGTGCATAGTGCATAGACACGTGTCCTTGTACTTCACATCAGCAGTATATCCCGGATGATTAGAATTAATATTCGTTCCAATCTGCTGTTCACGTTCATGTCTCCTTAGAATTTATCCTGTGACGCTTTGTAATGTCGGTACTTACCAAACAACACGGTGGCACATCCAAAAATAATTTTAATCTTAAATTTCTATTCACTCCTGTTCAGCCGACAACAATAACTTTTGTATTTGGTGTAACGTCAGTAAATAACTACGTGAATAATGTCTAATTCAAACAAGTTCCCTGTTAAATGACTGCAATGATTGACCAAAACGATTTACAAAGTTAGTTATAGACAGGCCTGTGCAGTGTCATCAGATCAGGATGTGACTTTTGACCACAGACAGACAAAAAAAAGTCTATACGAACTGTGGTTATACTGTAAAAGAATCAGGTTTCCTGATAAATTTGCTTACGTCGTCACCCCCGTCTGTGTTGAAGCTCTCAGCCACCTGTTCAGCTCTCAGCCACCTGCATTACAATCCGAACGGGAGAGGATGTCAGCGATTTGGCATCTTACGAACAAGCAAGCCTTCTGATTCAAACGTTAGCTTAAATAAGGTCGTCTTTACATTTACATCGTTGTGTAACTTCTGTCAATTATACAAGTCGAAACCGATCACAACATTATAACAATTAAAACGAATTACAACTATTTAATCGCGTTAAATGACATTCTGTTCCTTCAGTCTCCTGTTACGTTACTTGATTCTGCTGTCACTAGGAATGACGTCACATACGTTATGACGTCAGAGTTTTGTATAGAAATTTTTTATGTCAGTTTCCACGTATGATCGTACAGATTACCAGCCTGTACTTCACTAATCCACTATCAGTTATACTAACAAACTAACATTTACTAACTCTTCTGGTTGTGTGTTCGACCTCTCCTTATGCATGGCCGGCAAACACTAACTTAACACAGTCTGTACGTTCGTACGTGTCCACTGGCATAATATGATTTAGATCTCGAACAAGCACGTTAAGTTTCGCTCACGACAAGTGCTTCAGGTGCGCCACATAGATCGATGTATTTGGAATTTTTGTGCTGATACAAGCTGTGTGGAAGAAGCAGGATCCCATTACAGCAATGTTTCTCATGTCGTG
The DNA here is from genome assembly GCA_021186555.1 of Reticulitermes speratus. Classification (NCBI taxonomy): domain Eukaryota; kingdom Metazoa; phylum Arthropoda; class Insecta; order Blattodea; family Rhinotermitidae; genus Reticulitermes; species Reticulitermes speratus. The sequence continues at coordinate 2,536,055 of JAJKFL010000004.1, forward strand.
GTAAGCGACCCGGTATTGGTCCGCGAGAAATATAAGAGATAAATAAATTCAGTGTCTTCACATTTTAAAATATCTTAACCAAAATTAACAGTTGCAACATTTCCACTGTTTAAAAAATTCTACAATATTCGTTAGATTAGCACAGTGTTACGTACGTGATATGTTGTACAGGGAGCCGTTGTTATCGTAGCGTTATGTGACCAAAATGAAATTCTGTTGGTAAGTCTGTGGAATGGATTATTGTGCCTAAAAGTTGTGCGTGTCATTGCGTGTTTTTGTGTGCGTGAAACGCATTTATAATTCGTTATCTAATATTTACGTAAATGAACGAAACGTCTTGTTAATGTTTCTGCAAGAGGAAATTACTGACCGTAATAATTACGACGACAATTTTAACTGCAGGCTACTACTTCATTAGGTATGACGGACGGACAGACAAAATATTGCTGTACTGTTTTTTTTGTTATCCAGTTTTTTGGAATCATTTTCTTCAGACAGAAACAAATCTAAGCTACGTAAAGATGTCCCTGGACAGGTCCTGCTGTTTCCGCGAGGTTGAGACTTCTAGATTTCAAGACAATCGGCACATGGAGGTAGTAAGGTTGTTAGACCTACGCACCGGCCGCCTTTACCTCCCCACAAAATATTCCTGTTATAGGCTGAGTCCACCCTAGGGGCATAGTGCGACCATCGGGAATCGAACTCGCGACCTTCCGGCTTGTAGCGCAATGCCTCAATAAACTGAGCCACCGCGTGCCCCAAACTGCAGACAGAATTACCAGTATGAAATTTCATAAATATAATGACTGAGCCCCCTTGTAAGGCGCTGTTTGCTAGCTCTGTTTTTATTTCAGTTAGTGGTATGACGTCACTGTATATTCTCCTTAGAAAGCTTCCTGAGGGTGTCGTCATATATCGGGGCTTCCCTGCAGACAGTCTTATAATTACGTCTCTGCCACCGTCAGCATATCCTATTTAAAATTACATGATGTCGTCAGTTGATACAGGATATTCTTACGTCCTTGACCCTCTGTCTTATGTTACATATTCATCTCCACAAGTTATTCACAAGTTTATGACCATAAAAAAAAGTGAGCAGCATTTCGACCACATCTTTAACTAATTTATCCAGTTCACGTCATTACAATCATCCATTTTAATATCATCCTCTACTCCAAACTTAAGTGTTCCAACGGACTATCCACGTCATTCATTACCTTTATTTTCTCAACATTACGACTGTCGTGGCCTTCTGGTTTTAATCATAATAAAAATATTCGATGAATTACAGACAATTAAATTATTTCAGTTGATACAACGGTAGTACACAACGTAACATTTTATGACGCCTAGGCATATACACAGAAATGCTTTCAGTAAACAAGACTACATATAAACATATTTTAGAGTTCAATTTCCACTGTAATTCCTATTAAATCAACGTTACTCTGTGTGTGCGCAGTACAATAGCTGACATTTCTCGCACTGTACATTAAAACCAATCGTCACAAACACCCTATATCTCCTCTACAGTACGACCAGCCTACGCATTTGTGTAATTACCTCAGGTTGTACACCTGCACTAGACACTTCAAGTTCCTAAGCAACAAAGATAGTTATCTGACACCATCTTCAATCAGTTCATGTCAGTTTACGTCGTCAAGATTATCCACTTAAAGTTGGTTTCCCTATTCCTTTGCTGCTTTACTTCCAAAATGCTTCCTCAACAAAGACACTTTATAACACCATGTTTAACTTTCCCATCTATATAAATGGCCAATCACCACAACCCTTCTCGATAAACTAACAGAATCTGACCTATCCGAGATATTCGTGACGGACTTAATGTTCATTGCCTTATTTACAACAGTCCCCTACTGGCTGCTATGTTGCCCCCTTTAACAGGATTCAGTATTTTCATAAAATATGTTGCAGAATATATTTGAGCAAGAAGGGTTTTATGCAGCTGTAATAGCAACATTAAATACATTTATAAAGAATATTATAGAATACATTGATGTGGAAGCGACTTCACGCCGCGGTGATAGGGGGGGGGTTAGTATTTTTATAAATTACATTTTAGGAAATATTGTATGTAGGGGGGCTTCATGCCCCTGTAATAGGGGGATTAAATAATTTTATAAATAGTACTTTACAACATATTGTTGTACAGGGGCTTCATGCCCCTGAAATAGGGGGATTAAATAATTTTATAAATAGTACTTTAGAAAGTACTGTTGTAGAGGGGCTTCATGCCCCTGAAATAGGGGGATTAAATAATTTTATAAATAGTACTTTAGAAAGTACTGTTGTAGAGGGGCTTCATGCCCCTGAAACAGGGGGATTAAATAATTTTATAAATAGTACTTTAGAAAGTACTGTTGTAGAGGGGCTTCATGCCCCTGAAATAGGGGGATTAAATAATTTTATAAATAGTACTTTAGAAAGTACTGTTGTAGAGGGGCTTCATGCCCCTGAAATAGGGGGATTAAATAATTTTATAAATAGTACTTTTGAAAGTACTGTTGTAGAGGGGCTTCATGCCCCTGAAATAGGGGGATTAAATAATTTTATAAATAGTACTTTAGAAAGTACTGTTGTAGAGGGGCTTCATGCCCCTGAAATAGGGGGATTAAATAATTTTATAAATAGTACTTTAGAAAGTACTGTTGTAGAGGGGCTTCATGCCCCTGAAACAGGGGGATTAAATAATTTTATAAATAGTACTTTAGAAAGTACTGTTGTAGAGGGGCTTCATGCCCCTGAAATAGGGGGATTAAATAATTTTATAAATAGTACTTTAGAAAGTACTGTTGTAGAGGGGCTTCATGCTCCTGTAATAGAGGGATTAAATAATTTTATAAATAGTACTTTAGAAAGTACTGTTGTAGAGGGGCTTCATGCCCCTGGAATAGGGGGATTAAATAATTTTATAAATAGTACTTTAGAAAGTACTGTTGTAGAGGGGCTTCATGCCCCTGAAACAGGGGGATTAAATAATTTTATAAATAGTACTTTAGAAAGTACTGTTGTAGAGGGGCTTCATGCCCCTGAAACAGGGGGATTAAATAATTTTATAAATAGTACTTTAGAAAGTACTGTTGTAGAGGGGCTTCATGCTCCTGAAATAGGGGGATTAAATAATTTTATAAATAGTACTTTAGAAAGTACTGTTGTAGAGGGGCTTCATGCTCCTGTAATAGGGGGATTAAATAATTTTATAAATAGTACTTTAGAAAGTACTGTTGTAGAGGGGCTTCATGCCCCTGAAATAGGGGGATTAAATAATTTTATAAATAGTACTTTAGAAAGTACTGTTGTAGAGGGGCTTCATGCCCCTGAAATAGGGGGATTAAATAATTTTATAGTACTTTAGAAAGTACTGTTGTAGAGGGGCTTCATGCCCCTGAAATAGGGGGATTAAATAATTTTATAAATAGTACTTTAGAAAGTACTGTTGTAGAGGGGCTTCATGCTCCTGTAATAGGGGGATTAAATTTTTTACAAATGATATTTTAGGACACATTGATGTAGGCGGGCTTCACGCCCGGTAAGAATTACGCACAATTTTAAAGGCGTATCCCTCCCGTTCGTACGATACTTATGTCCGCATGTAACATGCGCTCTAATTAAATGTAATTTGAACATAATCGTGTGAGGTCTAGATCGTATTGAAATTACTATAAACGTATTTCACCGCATTTATAAAGATTAGAACAGCGAGCTAAACACATTTAAAACACATCAGTCAGTCAAAATCGATAGGCAAATTATTATATAGGCAGGCAGGCAGGTTGGCAGGTTAGCACTGTGCGGTTCGCGAGTGTTATTTCGTGTGATTCTAAAATGCGTGTCGTGTGCTCACGAGAGTGATTACAAAGTGAATTTTTGTGACCGTGTGTAGACATTTTGCAGCAAAACGTAAAAAGTGATGTGATATAATGCGTGTGCGGTTGTGACAAACGGATTTCGTGTGATTCTAAAATGCGTGTCGTGTGCTCACGAGAGTGATTACAAAGTGAATTTTTGTGACCGTGTGTAGACATTTTGCAGCAAAACGTAAAAAGTGATGTGATATAATGCGTGTGACAAACGGATTTCGTGTGATTCTAAAATGCGTGTCGTGTGCTCACGAGAGTGATTACAAAGTGAATTTTTGTGACCGTGTGTAGACATTTGGCAGCAAAACGTAAAACGTGATGTGATATAATGCGTGTGACAAACGGATTTCGTGTGATTCTAAAATGCGTGTCGTGTGCTCACGAGAGTGATTACAAAGTGAATTTTTGTGACCGTGTGTAGACATTTTGCAGCAAAACGTAATATGACGTGATATAATGCGTGTGCGGGTGTGACAAACGGCTTGCTGAGTGCTGTAACACTGTGCTGTGTCTTTTTGTCAACGGCTGCAAGGCTCCAGTGGAATCAACAGTAGCAGACTACAAGGAGCAACGGGCGGACCAAGACATCGATGGGCAACTAAAGGTAGGTCCAATACATCGAGGGACGGCTCGACGCCACAACGTCGGTGAGTGTTGAATATCTTTACTTAACACTTATCTTTCAGGTGTCGGTAGCAGCTGCGGAATTCATGTCGGCGTTGTTCAGCAGTAGGCCTATAGGAAATTTAACTGATAGTCACAACCAGTTGATTAGCGATACACATTTCTGTGAAAAGCCGCCAGGCTGTGTTACACTAGGCAGGGTTTTTTTTTACAGGGAGTATTGCTTCTGTAAGCCCGAAAGCAAACTTTCGGAACGTCGTTGCTTTGACAGGTTTGTTGTTAGCGTTTGATTACCGAACTGCACAGAGCGTCTCTCGAACACAACACATATCGTTTTAAGTTTTAATGGAAGAAGGAGTCAGATTTTTACTTTTCTGGGAGAAGAATGCGTCAAATTTTTAATTTTACAGAGCCGTCGAATTTTTATTTTTCGGCGAGGAAAAGCCGTCGACATTTTATTTTTCGTAGAGTAGCCGTCAAATTTTTATTTTTAGAGAGCCGTCGAATTTTTATTTTTTGGAAAGAAGAATCCGTCGACATCATGTTTTTCGTAGAGAAGCCGTCGAATTTTTATTTTTTGGAAAGAAGAAGCCATCGACTTTCTATTTTTCGTAGAGAAGCCGTCGAATTTTTATTTTTTGGAAAGAAGAAGCCATCGACTTTCTATTTTTCGTAGAGAAGCCGTCGAATTTTTTTTTTGGAAGGAAGAAGGCGTCGGCGTTTTACTTTTTGGAAAGAAGAAGCCGTCGACTTTCTATTTTTCGTAGAGAAGCCGTCGAATTTTTTTTTGGAAGGAAGAAGGCTTCGGCGTTTTACTTTTTGGAAAGAAGAAGCCGTCGATTTTTTATTTTTCGTAGAGAAGCCGTCGAATTTTTATTTTCAGAGAGCCGTCGAATTTTTATTTTTTTGGAAAGAAGAAGCCATCAACTTTCTATTTTTCGTAGAGAAGCCGTCGAGTTTTTATTTTCAGAGAGCCGTCGAATTTTTATTTTTCGGAGAAAAGAAACCGTCGAGTTTTTATTTTTCGGAAGGAAAAAGCCGTCGAATTTTTATGTTTCGGAGAGAAACCGTCGAATTTTTATTTTTCGTAGAAAAGCCGTCGAATTTTTATTTTTAGAGAGCCGTCGAATTTTTATTTTTCGGAAGGAAGAAGGCGTCGACGTTTTATTTTTCGGAAAGAAGAAGCCGGCGACGTTTTTATTTTTCTGAGAGGCAAGCCTTATGCCTGTTTCGTTCCTTGCATCACGTGAGTTGTAACTGAGTATTTTGTGTCATTCAGTTGTCTGGCAACTGCAATGTACAGACAGCACACAGTTACGTGCCTTACGTGATCACGTGTAGCAGAACGTAGCGCGAACTTCTGTTTATGACTTGTGCAATACAAGACACAGCAAAGACGCAATGGTAAGTTTTGTGTTCAATTTGTTAATTACTTGCAATGTGTGTTGTTTATCTTCTTACGGAATTTGTTCTAATTTCATTGTGGGGGGGGGGTGTTGTTTGTTTTGTTGTGTTTGTTTCTTTTGTTTCAGGTCCCGCTCACATCCTGTGCCTCACCGTGGCGAGCGGGTGAAACAAAGAATGGTGCGCACTCTAAATTGAGCCGATTGTTAGTCTAAGTGTGAAAATGCACACATTTGTTTGGTCCTTTTTAGCTACCTGTTGCAGTGCTCGGGTATTTTGGGAGTGACTTTCAGTTTCGTTTTTTGGCTCTCCTTAAACTCCTATTAGTTACTCCATCTCCGTCTGTCGGTCATTTCTGCATGTAAAGTGTCCGTGCATTGGTTTTACATGTGTAATGTGATATTACAGGTGTAATGTGATATTACAGGTGTAATGTGATATTACAGGTGTCATGTGATATTACAGGTGTAATGTGATATTACAGGTGTAATGTGATATTACAGGTGTAATGTGATATTACAGGTGTAATGTGATATTGACAATCAATTCTTTAAAAAAAATCAACACATCTAAATTAATTTCAGACCGCATTTTTGTACATAAAACATCAATTTACGTAATAACTTAATTTGAATTTTTGCGTGCGTTGACTTATTAATAAAGTGTGAGGATATTATTAAAACGGACGTTTCGTTTGTCTTCATATCCCTTTTGGAACGCAGTGTGTTTTAATTCGTGCTGAGGTCACTTTTAGGGCCACAGAAGCAATTTGGTGAAGCATTTTAGGGTTGTCAAATTATTGTGTTAGTATTTTTGTTATTTTTTTTTTTGTAAATAATTCCGATGTATGTAAACATTCACAACTTAACACGTGTGCTTTATGGACACGTGTAGCATTCTTATAGCCACGTTCTCCACAGTTATGTTTATCGAGCCACTCCTAATTGTGTCCACGTGCTTCACGACGTCAGCCTTGACACTAACTGCACAGGACACTTGAGGTTAGTGCGACTTACGCGATGTGCCGTGTCTGACGTTTCGTCAGTCTGTCAGAGGACTCAGCAATACCTACATCTGCAAGTTAGTATACAGACGGTTGTTCTGTGGCAATGAAAATTGAAACACTACACCTGTGTCTGGGAATGTTTTGCACTGGCACCGTGGACAGCTATTTGTATAAGAAACGGACGGACAGACGGACATGATGGAAATAACACGTGGTTTTGGAAAGCACATAGCAAAAGGCCTGATTGTCATTTGGTATCAAGACACTTGCCAATGACCTTCAGTAATTCCAGTGTTCATCGCCGTACGCACAAAGAGGGAGCCTAAGAATGTATCAAAATTCCGAAGCCTAGTACTGTGACATCACGATCAGTGCATCTGCACTCATGCACGTTCCTTGACACGAACTTTATATGACCAAACAAGACCTGTGTCGATAAAGGCAGTAATTTGTAAATTTACAATTTTGGTAACGCATCGTTCTTTGGCCAAACAGGATAAACTTAATAAATTTATAATTTAAAATAATTTAATGTTAACCGAGTCTTTCACTCAGCAAGTATTCCGTGTTTAATGATTCTATTTTTTCCAGACTGCTCTTCAACTCACGCAACAAGACGCTGTCATTGTACCGTAAGACATGACTCACGTAATGCTAAATTGCTTTGTACATAAATGTCTCATGCACAGTGTCACGTTACAAACGAGCCTTCATTTACCCCTCAAATTCGTTGCTACTATGTTTAAACCCACATCTTAATGGAAGTACAGAATTTTGATCCAAGTGTAAGCCTCTAATGACTTGTGGCTATTTGTTGCTGCCAACAGGCCAGCTTATTTGCGACGCAGTGCCTGCTCGCTAGGTTTCAATACCGGTGACGTAATTGTCACGTCACGGTTATCTGTGACCGCTTTTTATGCATCCAGCGACGGGTGCGGGGTAGAGGGAGGCATGTAAAGCACAGGCGAGTCCTTCGGCGATCAGGTGGGAAAACGGCAGTTCAAGCAACATCTCCGTGGGTGGAGTGAGACTGATTGGTCAGTTCTGTAGCATTTTCTTTCAGGAAAAAATGTGCATTAGTTGACAGCAGTACAGTTTCTGGGGATTTGTGCGTGTTCCTGGAACTCAGATTGAATATGCTGATACCGAAAGGAGATCAAGGTAGGAGATGGATCATGCTATGACCGCAGCCCATCTTTCGGCCACGATGACTCAACTGTACCCACAGAGTGTTATACGGTGTTTCCTGTTGCAGGAAGTGTCCACGAAAGGCGTAACGACTGTCGGGTATCTGTGTTTGGATTGTATCAGTGCTCTCGCTGTCATAAGGTTTTTCATGATTTACTTCAGTTCCTCCAGACTAATGCCGAAATCGTAGCTCAAATTTGGTCACAACTATTTCCTTCTGTGCCCTTTCCAGTACACTCCATTTAAATTCTAATTGTTAGCAGAATATAGTACAGTGAAGCGTAACACTAACAACTGTACAGTGTGCCCGAACAGTGTCTTTACGTAACACTAACAACTGTACAGTGTTCCCGAACAGTGTCTTTACGTAACACTAACAACTGTACAGTGTTCCCGAACAGTGTCTTTACGTAACACTAACAACTGTACAGTGTTCCCGAACAGTGTCTTTACGTAACACTAACAACTGTACAGTGTGCCCGAACAGTGTCTTTACGTAACACTAACAACTGTACAGTGTGCCCGAACAGTGTCTTTACGTAACACTAACAACTGTACAGTGTTCCCGAACAGTGTCTTTACGTAACACAAACAACTGTACAGTGTTCCCGAACAGTGTCTTTACGTAACACTAACCACTGTACAGTGTTCCCGAACAGTGTCTTTACGTAACACTAACAACTGTACAGTGTTCCCGAACATGTCTTTACGTAACACTAACAACTGCACAGTGTTCCCGAACATGTCTTTACGTAACACTAACAACTGCACAGTGTTCCCGAACAGTGTCTTTACGTAACACTAACAACTGTACAGTGTTCCGAACAGTGTCTTTACGTAACACTAACAACTGCACAGTGTTCCCGAACAGTGTCTTTACGTAACACTAACAACTGCACAGTGTTCCCGAACATGTCTTTACGTAACACTAACAACTGCACAGTGTTCCCGAACATGTCTTTACGTAACACTAACAACTGCACAGTGTTCCCGAACATGTCTTTACGTAACACTAACAACTGCACAGTGTTCCCGAACATGTCTTTACGTAACACTAACAACTGCACAGTGTTCCCGAACATGTCTTTACGTAACACTAACAACTGCACAGTGTTCCCGAACATGTCTTTACGTAACACTAACAACTGCACAGTGTTCCCGAACATGTCTTTACGTAACACAACCTGCACAGTGTTCCCGAACATGTCTTTACGTAACACTAACAACTGCACAGTGTTCCCGAACATGTCTTTACGTAACACTAACAACTGCACAGTGTTCCCGAACATGTCTTTACGTAACACTAACAACTGCACAGTGTTCCCGAACATGTCTTTACGTAACACTAACAACTGCACAGTGTTCCCGAACATGTCTGTTACGTCAACACTAACAACTGCACAGTGTTCCCGAACATGTCTTTACGTAACACTAACAACTGCACAGTGTTCCCGAACATATCTTTGCGTAACACTAACAACTGCACAGTGTTCCCGAACATGTCTTTACGTAACACTAACAACTGCACAGTGTTCCCGAACATGTCTTTGCGTAACACTAACAACTGCACAGTGTTCCCGAACATGTCTTTACGTAACAACAACTGCACAGTGTTCCCGAACATGTCTTTACGTAACACTAACAACTGCACAGTGTTCCCGAACATGTCTTTACGTACTCCAGACGACTGTTACAAAGCAACCATTATCTACATATACAAAATCAACCTACATGTGTCCGTAATGGAAGCACATTGAGTTCTCTGTGCGGTACGAAATTGAGCTTTATATGTAGAATGCTTTCAGTTTTCAAACACGGAAGCCCAGTTTCGATCCTGGGGCAGTCCGTATGATATGTGGCGGACAAAGAAGCACTGTGACGGGTATTTCTCCTCAGAGTACTTCAGTGTTCCCCTCTCAGTATCACTCCACCAACGATCCTTGCTCATATTCATCTACATGTTACTGTAAGCAGAAAACAAACGGGCGAAGCCACGAAATTTTCAAAGCAGTGCTCATTAGGAAATCGGGCAGCAACGGCTTGAAAAGTACAGTCAAACCCCGATATAGCGCCACTGCTTGCTACCGCAGTTTGTGGCGGTAAATAGAAACACTGTATAATACGGAATTTCTGCTCACAGACTACCATGGGCGCTAAGTGAGCGTGACTGTATGTTTCACTTCTTTCGGTCTTCGAAGAGCTAAAGGAACTGTTAATACAAAAAACAGTCTGCTAGAAGTGCGATGCTTGTTGGTAAAGTAGCACTCAGGCGTATAGGGGGCATGGAAGTAAAACGGCACTCATTTAGATACAGGGTGCGCGATGGTAAGGTCGGCACGTATCTGAATGGCGACAACAGACATATTACTCCGCCTGTCAGCAACTGAATGTATGACTGATGTTGCAGGGTCTGATGATCGTGAATATTAATGTTATACCCTGAAGATGGAGGACGAAGTTTCGCCAGAAACTTTGGTATCTTATCTGCAGAACGACACACCCTGACGATGGAGGAACCAAGTTCATCATAAATGTTCGTGTGAACCAAACTAGTCGGCACTGCACTTTTGCTCTGAAGAAGGAGGTAGCAGGTGTCTCCGAAACATCGATGCTGTGCCTGTATGCCATGTTACACGACATCATCACGCCCTCGAAGACTATAAGCCTGCTTTGCCTCTTTATTGACTGAGGTAACGTGACCGGTGAGTTTACATTAAAAGTTCGCGGGAGTTGTAATAAATGCCTGTACAAGCACACGACAGATATAATCTTAAACCGCTGGGCTTTAGGGGTTATCTAAGTGCTATTCATTCTTTAAAGTTCTGTCTGCTTTTACAGGGTGCGGCAGAGGAAACGCATGTTTTTCAAATAACAATAACTCAGTTGATTTTCAAGTTAAAAAAATTTTAATTGCACAAAAAGAAAGGTTTTACAATGCAGTTTTTGTTGAACATTTTTGAATTACTTCCGAAACATGTGTTTGTGTAGGATACGACGTACGGACCGATCTGACATCCGCAAAGCTAAAGCTTGGCGCTGAGCAGAACGCCTCGGGCTTCTGAGAACTGCCAATCTGACTCTCTCAACGTCTTCAGGGGTGTACACAGACGCGGGAAGGCCAGGTGGTTTCCTCTTCATCACAGACCCTGTTGTCCTACACGCATCAACCCACCTGAGTATCGTGTTACGATCAGGGATGTTTCCACGGCGCTCCACATTGAACTGTTTACGGAAAAGGCGCTGACCGGCAATTACGGATTCACCACTTTTGATATAATTTTCAACGACAAACACCCGATGCTCGCGGGTCCACGGTGCCATGGTTACTGAAACTGCATCATCTAAGCCTCTGTGATCTAAGCTGTCTACCAGCAAGGGGCGGAAATCCCCCACCCTCCTCCTTGCTGAGTACTAGCCATTCGAAAAGCATGCGTTTCCTCTGCCGCACCTTGTACTTTCATATTGACAAGGTAAGTAATTACACCGCAGCCAACACTGGCACTTCTCGTTCCATCATACACATCTGAAAATGACGATTGTTTTGCTGTGCTGTGTTCATTCACAGAGGGCAGCACAGCGCCTCAATTGAACGGAAACAGAACAATGTAATGGAATGCCGAACTTTCTTGGACCTTACCCAGCATGTGATAAGTTACCCTGACTTGCCAGTTCTGCACACTCCGAGGACCTCATGGTAACCTGAGGACCTCATGGTAACCTGAGGACCTCATGGTAACCTGAGGACCTCATGGTAACCCGAGGACCTCATGGTAACCTGAGGACCTCATGGTAACCCGAGGACCTCATGGTAACCTGAGGACCTCATGGTAACCCGATGACCTCATGGTAACCTGAGGACCTCATGGTAACCCGAGGACCTCATGGTAACCCGAGGACCTCATGGTAACCTGAGGACCTCATGGTAACCCGAGGACCTCATGGTAACCTGAGGACCTCATGGTAACCCGAGGACCTCATGGTAACCCGAGGACCTCATGGTAACCCGAGGACCTCATGGTAACCTGAGGACCTCATGGTAACCCGAGGACCTCATGGTAACCCTTATATTGCTTCCTACAGAGAAGAAATTCAAGTTTTTTAAACACGAAAAGTTTTAGCGTTACTTTTGAAACTATATACAGTATGACGTCATTGAAATGCCTATATACTATTCTCCTAGAGGCATTCAGGGCGATTGTCAACCTTCTGAGTTCTGAAATGTAACAGACACTAAGTCACGAAGCTAACTTTCCAATTTCACAAATCTTTCACTCTATAAATTTCTTATTATTTTTTTTTTTTTGCTGTGATTTTTGTCAAGAAATGTACTTATTGTCTGTACTTTTAATTTTTCTGAAATAGACCCTCTTTCGCAACGTCGCCATGTTTGTAATTAACACATCGGGGGATTAAAACACTGCTGCGGAAGACAGAGGTGGCATAGCATGGTTCCGGCCGGGAATCTGGAAACTAAAAGGAGTGACGGGGGTGCGGAGAGGGGTAGGTGTCTTCTATGAGCGGGGGTAGGGGAGGGAATATCATCTGTTGTTGAAGTGTCCTGAAACATAGGTGGAGCGAGGAGTTGCTGAAGAGGAAATGACCACTTGTAAACACGGAAATGACACTCAGGAAGACACTCACTGGTAACACGGTAAAAGACGTGAGAAATTTAGGTACACTCACTTACAAGATTAAATGTAAATGGGACAACCAGGCGAAGAAAAGCAGAACTGAGGTTGGGGGCAGGGGAAAAAGTACATTGTAAGCTACAGGTAAGCTATAAATAACTGCGATGATAGTAGGACCTTTCTAACAACAGATACAAACTGTAGTCATTAACTGCAGTAGCCATGTTATGGATGTGCGCTGGGAAAAACCTGGTGTTACCAGACATATCCAAAGGAATGTATTTGCAACTCAAATAAATTAATAAATAAATAATTGAAATTACATACAATGTATCAGAAAAATTATTTCTGACTGCAATCCAGCAGTGTAATGTAATTAAATAATGACTATTCAAATAGCGGCTCGCGGGCCATACTTGGCACGCGAGATGCTGCCGTCAGACTCGCAAAACAACATAAATATTATTGGCGGATTATTTCGTCGTAAGCATTTCTGCATTTGAGTTGAAATATAGCGACTGCAATACATGTAACTTGACTGTCTTACGTTGCATTAATTGTAGCTTGTTAAGCAGCAACTGCTGTTTGACGTCTACAAAAATCTTAATTTGTTTGGCCGCATTTCGTTTAGCTTTTAGTTATTAGGCTGTTGGGTTTAACTTTAAATATAATCAACTCAATACGTGTATATACCTAACTCCATGGAGTAAGTCCTCCATAGAAGGTAGTAGTCAAGAAATTCCCCACATGTTATGCAACCCGGAGGTTCATTCACGTTTCTACAACAGCCCACGTGTCCCTATCTTGAGCCAGATTAACCCAGTCCACGCCTCCTATCTGATTTCTTTAAGAGACATTTTTATATAGTCCCATCTAGGCCTTGATATTCAAACGGATACATTGCTCCACCGAATCTTCATCTTCCCAGGGTAGCTAGCTTAACTGTTAATTGAAGTCTTGCTTAAACGTCTGGAGTTGTGCCTCCAGTGAACTAACATGAAGGCCAATTAGATAGGCATAACAGTAAATAACGAATTTAGATACTGTGTACTCCATACGGGAGGACAGTTAGTTTTCTATTCCCCGTATTTATTTGCAGTTTATTTAATTGGCCTGTCACTAGTTCGGAGAAGACGGCATCGGCAGGTGGGAAAATTGTCAATAGCGATATGGAAATAACGTAGTGGGAAGCGGTTGTGGCCTGACTTGATTTATCACCTGAATGCACTGAAGAAAGCCATAAAAATATACGTCGAAACAGCTAACCGCTGGACATTGAGGCGCGGCTCATATAGTAAACACTGTGTGTTAATGCTTTGTAGATAAATTTTGCACAAGGGAAGGTGACATATTTTGATGGGGCATCCCCTTATGAAATGACGTCGTCCATAACACTGATGATGACGTCAGTAACCCAAACATTCACACTGTGCTGACTCAATTAGTACAGTTCTGTACCGGGCAAGTTTCTGCGCTCTTCCTGTAGTGAATGACGTGTTTTTAATTTTTTAGCACAGAGCTGTGACGTAAGCGATCAGTTTGGTCCGATTAGATTACAGCACAATAAATCGTGGCCACGTGTCGTGTTTCCCTTGTAGGCCTTTAATAATGTTACGCCGGTGATGTGTCGCACCAACTTATTTCTGCTTTTGGTTACAGTATTGCATCTCTATACAGAGTATACACAAAAGAATGGTGCGGTGTCCCTTTATTCACCATTGAAACCGCACCATTCTTTTGTGTATACCCTGTATATAAACACTACACAACGTGAAGACAGCTAGTAAACTGTTAGAACACGTGTCGAAATATCAAGTATTTGGGAATGTGACAGTTGCATGTATGAAGAAATTAACAGCAGCATATATTCAGGGAGTGCCTGCTATCATTAGGGTCAGAATGGTTTGTCTTCCTGCATGCGATCTAAAAACATAAAGAGAAGTCGAATATGGTCCGTTGTCTTAATATGGGTGTGAAACTTGGTGTCTCACATTAAATGAAGTAACTTGTCTGAAACATTTCTCATTCTAAGAAGAATTCAGCGAGATATCATAAATGTACATAGGTCTTCATGTAAAGTAAACTCAGTTTTCTCGATAGGTTTGAAAAGTACTGAAATATAAAATGTCATGAAAACCCGTCCAGTGGGAGCCGAGTTGTTCCATGCGGACAGACAGACAGACAGACAAATCGACATGACGAAGCTAATAACAGCATTTCGCAATTTTGCGAACGCGCCTAAAACAATCATCTTTAAACGTTATCAGGACTTTCGCAAACAAATTCGTACTGTTGTTAATTCGCTGATCGGTCCGTTCCAGGCACACGTGGCAATGAAGCACGTGAAGTCAGCAGTTTCATAGCAGCGTCTTGTTTATATTGCTGTAAGTCACAAACAGATTTAACAGATGGCGGTGGCGACATGTTTCTTTGTCTGACGGTGTCGGTCTCGTAACAAATTCAGAACAAAGTACCTGAATCATCCACACACACACACACACACACACACACATATATATATATATATATATATTATTATATATATATACACATAGATACATTGAGCAACACAGGGCGAATTACATTTATTTGTGCATGTTTGAGCTATGCATATTTTGCATGTACAGCAGTACCTATCGACGGGTTAGGGACCAGAGCACTGACGAAAGTCGAAGCATAGCCTTTATTTAACTTTTATTTATTTGTTATACTGTTATCACAAAAATAACTGTGAACTGTTTACAGTATAATCACAAATATAATATAGTATAAATAATTTGGTTA
Source organism: Reticulitermes speratus (assembly GCA_021186555.1). Taxonomy (NCBI): domain Eukaryota; kingdom Metazoa; phylum Arthropoda; class Insecta; order Blattodea; family Rhinotermitidae; genus Reticulitermes; species Reticulitermes speratus. The sequence goes on from JAJKFL010000004.1 coordinate 2,551,570, forward strand.
TATTAATCACAAAATAAGTAGTATTAATATGTTTAACCACAAATATAAGACATTCAGTGTATTTTTAAAGCTTATGACTTGACGGGATGTGTGAGATTGAAATCTCAACGGGGATAAAACTTTCAATGATATATTTTTGTGGTATTCTTTAGTTCTTTCAGACGGGATTGTGACCTAACTTAAATCAGGAAAGGACTGTTTCTTTCTCTGTCCTTTTCAACTTATTATGCACTTCAATTCAGTAATTCGATCCTATATATTTTGAGTAAAGACAACGTCAACAAAAGAAACTACTGAAACAAATATACAATCATGTACGTCACTCTGACCTCTAAGTACCCTTCAGTATTTTATGTAGCGATAGACACCGTCAGTCACAACTGTGTTGTACGGTATTTATTCATTTCATAGTCTGTCTTACGACAGGTCCTAGCCTCTTCCAAAGCGAGTCCTCTGAACGTGTACTATCGTATAGCTTTATTGCGACATGTTTCGGCTTGTATTAAAAAAGCCATCATCACGCCAATTAAAAAGACCAAACAATTACCTTATACCTTACAACATATTTGTGATTGACGGACTGTCTGTACATGCAGCGCATCTACATCACAAAGGGATGCCCCTCTTAATGCATCATACCGCAGGTTACATCCTCTCACAAGATTCTGTCGGAATATAACGGACCTTTAGTTGATATGGAACTTGGTTTGCATTAAAGTTTGTGAAACTTAAATATGGCAATGCATTTAACATAATATGGGTGTGATAGGATCAATTTTAGTTAAAATTTGCAGAAGAAATCGGAAGGAATATAAGTACACAGTAGTTTTGCCCGCGAGATATGCGTAATTTTGAACATTAAAGAAATTAACCTGAAGCCAAAATGGCAAGACTAATGCCAATAGAGCCCTGTGGTTCAGTTTCACGCACTTCTGCAGGCAACACGCGCACAATTATCTAAATATTGATCGGAGCAAAAATTATTTTGTGCTACATCTGCAGAAAGAAGTCATACACACGTTGTGTCCAATAATCCTTCTTTACGTATGTCTTAGGGTTTTAGAGACGATTAAATATAAATCAACGGAAGAGAAAAAATTGTTACGCAATGTGTAAGTTTCCTAACTTGTTCAGTAATATATTTCTGTTAGTATGTTGTTATCTTAGACTGTACTCAGTATCTTGCAGAGCTTCATAACAGTAAAAGTTTTTGAAATGGACTGTAGCTCGCGAAATATTTGAGAATCGATTAGCAATTCGGTCCCCATGGCGATGAGGCTGAGAGTGGACTCCGATTGTTCTTAGCCTTACATCTGCCTGTCATTAAATACGGGTCTGCAGGACCATTATTGCTAACATAGCTTGAAAGTGCTAATTAATGTGTACGTGTTAAGAATGAAAAGTCAGTGATAGCAATGCTCGAAAGATACGTCATTCGACGCATGTTTGCAGTGGACTTACTTTGTTAAAATGTCTCATTTTATCGTGCAGTTAATTTATATTCTTAGGTACCTGGATGGCATGTAGATGAATCAGAGTTAAAAATAATTGGGTATACAAAGCAATGAGTCAACCATACTATACAAAAATAAAATACCATATCTTGAAGAAGTGGTGCACACACATTTCGTCAGGACCTTCACTTCACTCCACTTAACTTCACTTCACTCCACTTTGAAACATTTCTCATTTTAAAAAGAATTGAGTGAGATCATAAATGTACATAGGTCCTCATGTAAAGTACCCGTTATTCTTGTCAGATTTTAATGAAACTTGAATTTTTTCGACAGGTTTTGGAAGAATACTCAAATACTAAATTTCATGAAAGTCCGTCCAGTGGGAGCCGAATTACTCCATGCGGACGGACGGATAGAGAAGACGAAGCTAATAGTCGCTTTTCGCAATTTTGCAAAAGTGCCTAAAGACTGCATGGTTTTTTTATTTTCATATTCTATTACAGGGCTTTGGAAATGTCTCTGACGCTGCGTCCCCTCAAGGGCCCAGCGTCCATCTTCTGGTTAATAGATGGGTGAATGCACAGCATTGCTGGAATCATAATTGGCAAGGGAAAATCGAAGTGCTTAAGCGAAACCTCTCCCAATTCCACTTTGTCCACCAGAAATCCAAAGATAGAACATGGGTCTCCGCAGACAGAATCCCGTGAATATCCCAATGAACAATGGCACAGCCCTAACAGAACTGTGTTATATACACGTATATCCTGGCATTCATGGCGCTTAGTTCTCCGCCAGAATATCAAATCGGGAGCAACAATAAAGCAGAATACCCTGCCATTAATGACATGTTTACACTTGGGAGTTGGCAGCAAGCCAACTTAAGCCTCCCCCTTCGCCTCACGGAACGTGATTGGCTGCGATATGCTATGACGTAATGTTGTTTGGAGTCGTAAGTTATAAATACTTTCCCCGTCCAGATTTATTCTACCGCATTTCGTTGAGACCAGACATATGAACAAAGTGTTTGGGTCTATTCTGTCAGACTTGGATGAATTTTGCTGCGTATGCTGAGTCTCAATACAATGGAATGTAGACAACAACCTTAATAATAATAATAATAATAATAATAATTCAATTCAATTCAATTTAATGGGTATTTATTAACGTGCAGACTTAACAGCACAAGTGCCAATTACAAAGCCAGCACAAAAGCACTAATAAAACACAAAACAGTACAAATACACAAGACAAACACTAAAGAAACAAAATAAATAAGTAATAAAACAATGTAAATAAGTACTGGGGCAGAAATCCAATACCCTGACAGAACATAGATGACTTGATTTATTACTAATTCAATTCAATTCAATGGGTATTTATTAACGTGCAGACTTAACAGCAACAAGAGCCAATAAAAAAGCCAGCACTAAAGCACAACACAAAACAGTACAAATACACAAGACAAACACTAAGGTAACAAAACAAATATGAAGTAAAACCACGTAAAAGAAGTACTGGATCCAATACCCTGACCGAACATACCTGACTTGTTATAAAAATGTCGCATGGACCGAACTACAGCGTCTAAATCAATATTTACACTAATAACAAGTCATTAATCAAAACAGGCCTACCATTGAATATACAAATATCCCCACTGATGGCATTAGCCACGGAAGCGCATCTTGCGGATGGGCAGTTTCGACAGTTTAAATTAACATAAAACAGTTTAAATAATAATAATAATAATAATAATAAACTACACTATGACAGATCCGTCATAACTCATCAAACTATCCGTAACTATAGAATGGACATAGTTATGCTTGACAACATCATCAAAGAAGCATACTTCATAGATGTAGCAATTCCTAACAGTCACACCCTTCACAGCACCACCACCGGGAAATTCCAGAAGTATACAGGGTTCAAAGAAGAGCTTATAAGAATATGGCAACTGAAAACGGCCTGCTTAATACCAAAGCACTATCCACAACGGGTATTACTCCACACAAATTACCCGAAAAATTTTTAAAATTGTCCATTCCGTGCATTTTTTTAGATCAATGTATTAAATTTACTGTACCAACCAAATGCACATTGTTAGTTACATGTGAGTGTTAGACATGTCGGAGCTACGTGGTTAACACTCATATGTATCTAATAATGTGCATTTGGTTGGTATAATAAATTGAATACATTAAATTGAATACATTAAATTACACGAAAGTTTGAAACTGCTTAATCTCCGCCTGCTCTATATATTCTAATGCAAAAAGCAGTAATACTTAACACGTGTCGTACAGTCAGAAAGTTTTTGGCAGAACAGTGAATAAGAAGTGCTTGGTCAGTGAGACCGTACTTTTGTGTGAACCAGCTGAACTGCTGTGAGGTAAGGAATGTGTATAATGTGGATATAGTAATAATATTAATAATAAATGTATGTTAAGAGACGTTGCAATATCAGGAGACAGAAATGTGATCAAGGCAGAAGCCGAGATGATTACAAAATATAAAGACATTACAATAGAAATACAGCGCATGTAGAATGTAACAACAAAAGTGATACGAGTGATAATACGGGTAACTGGAACCATTTCAAAATAATTGGAAAAATACTTGAGCAACACACCAGGAAAGCACGAAATCAAGAGACCTCATATTCGGAGGTTCCTGTGTTCAAATATGGGCCAGGAGACCTGCAGTACACACTGAGACCCCCACGGCACTTCTCTCATCCCCAGGATAGTACCTCAGTTCAGGTGACGAACGCTTCCTTCCACATCCTCTCAAATACTTTGTCCAGTAATCATCCTACCATTCGCTGTATGATTTCAGCTACCGACGTGTCACAAACAAAAAATTTCATGTCAATAATTATAATTATAATTGAACATCAGGAACTGATACGAAATATTAGTCTGAAAGTCTGAAGGGAAAAAGTTTATGAAAATTTGCCACGGTCATATCGAAATGTACCGAGATATCAGGGTGAGAATGTGAGGAATGAATTGAACGCTGTTCGGGGAAGATCCAGCCAATGTCTGCTCTGTTGAACATTGTGACAAAGCTTCGGTTTATATAAAAATAAGGCCTAGAGGCTTCTTGTGAGCTCAGAAACCATCGATTAGCCGGTTCGTTTGTTGATTGGTTAGGTAGTTAGCCAGTCCATTACGTGGGTTATTAATCCGTCAGATAGGCAGTTTTTCCTTTATTATTCAGTCAGTTACTTAGTCCGCCCGTTACTCAATCCGTTACTTGGTTTGTTAGTCAATTAATTACATAGTCCATTACTTACAGAGTGATTCAAAAAGACCTGACCCATTTCAAATGCTTATAATAAACCATCTCTAAAAATAATTTACGAATAACAAAAATGCAAACACGTGTTAGCATGGACACAAGTCAGAGTTTTGTTAAAAGTGTTGTACGTTACAAATTACAAGTTACAGGGTGCTTTAAAAATACCTCACCGACTTCAAGTGCTTGTATCCCTGAATATTTTACGAATAACAAACTTGCGAACACTGTTGGCAGGAACATATGTCAGGTTTTTCCTTCATCAGTCCCTTACTTATTGCCGATCCCAGTGGCCGTGCGGTCTAAGGCGTGGGTCTGCGGCCGCTCGCTTACTGGGATCGTGGGTTCGAATCCCACCGGGGGCATGGATGTTTGTGTTGTGTTGTAAAAAGACGGCTGTGGACCGTAAGGACACGAAAGGACGAAAAAGGATTAATACAGAACAAAAATGGATCAAAGGGGAAAAACCCAGGAATTAGTAAAAAAAAAAAAAAAAAAAATCCCACCGGGGGCATGGATGTTTGTGTTGTGTTTGTTGTAAGGACGGTAATATGGAACGTAAAGTGACATGAAGGACGAAAGGATTTAAACAGTACAAAAATGGATCAAACGGGAAAAAAAACTCGGACAGGCAAAAAAAAAAAATCCCGCCTAGGGCATGGATGTCTGTCTGTTGTGAGTGTTGTGTGTTGTCAGGTAGAGGTCTCTGCGACGGGCTGGTCACTCGTCCAGAGGAGTCCTACCGACTGTGGTGTGTCTATCAGTGTGATCGTGAAACCTCGAAATGAGGAGGCCTAGGCACCCGAAAAGGGGCCGTTGAGCCATAGGAAAAAAAAGTCCCTTACTTATTCAGCCTAATATGTAGTTAATTAAGTTAGTTACTTAAGTCCTACAGGAAGTGAAATGGTAACTGGTTACGTTATAAGAGGCCAGAGATCAATTCTCAAAAGAGACACGGATTTTCTCGTCTTCGTAACTGCATCCAGACCAATTTCAAAAGCCTTCCCACCTGCTATCAAATGTATACTGGGGTAAATCTGCCGGAACTTTAAGCTGATCACTTACCGGCATCTTACTCCGAGAACCTTCTGAAGGCCTTTAAGAAGAGTTGGTTAAATATTGGGCCAAGTTGACAAACTTTGCGGTGCCTTTCAAACCAAAACTTCTGTTTTTATCCTTACAAAATATCTGAATAAAACCCGACTTTGTAAACCACCACACAGAATCATTCGTCAATAAAACTTGTCATTAAAGTTTCCGGAAGTTTTGTGTATTGATGTAATGCTTAAGTTTGTGAAGCTCGGAAGGAAACTGAAGTAGACTTGAGTTCGAATTTGTAAGGAATTTCCGATAGAACTGTTCCAGTTACGTAAACCAAAGCAGAGGCGAGACTTCGTGTACTCTAGTGTGTTACGTCAGAAACTTATTGATCCTTTATCAGATCCAGACATCCTTTAATGCCAACTAAAATGATAAACTGCTAATATACGTGCTAAAGTAGTGAGACAATTATCGGTTTTGAGATACCTTATCTTTAGTTTCATCATGATCTTCCTTAGACCCCACTAACACAATACAATTCTAGAAAATGGACCCTAAAATTTCGAAAATAAATTGTATCTGGAATCGATACAACATCCGGCCACAGTGTGTGTGGATTAATCGATAAAACGACGGGTTATACTGTCCTTATTAGACTCTGATTCACTCTTTCACATCACGGCCTTTGAGGGACGCTTTGATTTCCTTATTCCATTGAGTACGCAGGACTTTAATTTCAACAAGACACAAAGTTCATTTCCTGCTTCGCAGAGAGTACTGCCAGTCTCCATTACAAAGACCAGCCGGCTAACACTCTTCAGGGTAATAGTCTCTGTTTAATGTGAGAAACACACAAAACACGTAAATACACTATTTTAAGTTTTAATTCACCGTGAATTTTATTATTTAAGATAAAACACCAACGAATGCACAAATTATAAGGTGCAAATTTGCTCCCTATATCATGATTTACCCTACGCGTTTCAGCTCCTCATGAGCCATCATCAGATGCAGATGCAGCATTTGTAAAGCACCTTTTATAATAGAGAAAATAACCCCTGATGATGGCTCATGAGGAGCTGAAACGCGTAGGGTAAATCATGATATAGGGAGCAAATTTGCACCTTATAATTTGTGCATTCGTTGGTGTTTTATCTTACGTAAATACACTGTGTGGGAAAAACACAGACCTCACGTGATGTAAGAGCAGTGGTATATACTGTTTGCCTTTATCTTTGAAGTATTAATGAGAACAAGAGAGGCAATGTGCGTATAACGTAACCTTGAAGCGCGTTCGCGTAACCATTGTTGCTCTGGAAAAGCAAGAAGTATTAAATCATCCGTTCTTAACCTGGGGTCCACGCACCCAGGATAGATTTCGGGGGGTCCGTGAACTTGGATGGGACAAAAATTACAACTTTATTGTCACTAACCTCTGACTGAAAGACAGCTGTTCATTCAATAATGAATGCAGGCAGCAAAGTAATTTATGGCTTCTAGACTCCAAAAATGTTTGTTAACTCCAGTAAATCTCACTATCTACAATTATTATTGCCTAGGAAAGGGAAACCAAAATACATTTGCCTTCGCACCGAAACGTCTTTTTAAGAAAATGAAATTTAATTTCAACTTGCCTGACTTTAAAATGTACTTATTTTCTTGTTATTGATTTAACGTATTAATAGAGAAGCACATATTTACATTATTGTTTTTTAAAAGTTTTAAAACTCTATTTGAGCATAAACTGGTTTCCTTGCTAATACAATCTATAATATAGATTGTCATACATAGGTATAGATTTTGCATCTATGTATTTTATTTTATGCATTTAAATAACATTTTCTGAGAAGGGGTCCGTAAGTTTCACCAGATTCTCAAAGGGGTCCATGGCACAAAAACGGTTAAGATCCCTTGTATTAAAGGTTTTGAATGTGTATTTGTAGCCATAGTTATCCCAGCATGCAATGTGCATGCGCCGTATTATACTGCCCCCTGTGACCTGTCTGGCTGTACCATATTTTTCCACATTATCTCATAAACGGCATGATTTTAGAAAAGAAAATGTTCTTGAGTATAAAATATTTGTTTTGATTCTCTATGCAACTTTGTCTGAAACATTTCTCATTCTAAGAAAAATTGAGCGAGGTATTACCACAAATGTGCATAAGTCTTCATATAAAGTGCCCGTTAATCTTGTCAGATTTTAACGAAACTTGAATTTTCTAGACAGATTAAAAAAAAATACTCAATTTCAAGTTTCATGAAATCCGTTTAGTGGGAACCGAATTGTTCCATGTCGACGGACGGACAGAGACACGACGAAGCTAATAGTCGCTTTTCGCAATTTTGCGAACGAGCCTAAAGATGGTGGCAATGCAGCCACGTTTATGATAAGTGGCGGTTACAGTCAGTTAGTTAACCCACTTTACGTTTAAGAATAAGATTTGCTGCTTGTTTTAAAACGCAATATCAAGTGCAGCATTTCGTATACACAGATATTTAATGCTATGTGAAGATGGGTTGATGAGTAGAACAAGGTTCAGCAGATATTTAATGCTATGTGAAGATGGGTTGATGAGTAGAACAAGGTTCAGCAGATATTTAATGCTATGTGAAGATGGGTTGATGGGTAGAACAAGGTTCAGCAGATATTTAATGCTATGTGAAGATGGGTTGATGGGTAGAACAAGGTTCAGCAGATATTTAATGCTATGTGAAGATGGGTTGATGAGTAGAACAAGGTTCAGCAGATATTTAATGCTATGTGAAGATGGGTTGATGAGTAGAACAAGGTTCAGCAGATATTTAATGCTATGTGAAGATGGGTTGATGAGTAGAACAAGGTTCAGCAGATATTTAATGCTATGTGAAGATGGGTTGATGAGTAGAACAAGGTTCAGCAGATATTTAATGCTATGTGAAGATGGGTTGATGAGTAGAACAAGGTTCAGCAGATATTTAATGCTATGTGAAGATGGGTTGATGAGTAGAACAAGGTTCAGCAGATGTTTAATGCTATGTGAAGATGGGTTGATGAGTAGAACACGGTTGAGCAGATATTTAATGCTATGTGAAGATGGGTTGATGAGTAGAACAAGGTTCAGCAGATATTTAATGCTATGTGAAGATGGTTGATGAGTAGAACAAGGTTCAGCAGATGTTTAAAAGAACTGTTACGGAAATAAAGGAAAGAGGCACACTGCAATGAAAGTAATCTGAATAGCAGGAGTGCCAACCTCTGCTAACTAAATTATTAGACTACTTCATCGGCACGTTGCTGATAATCCATCTATCCACTCGGACAAGTACAAAAGTAAAAGTTGATTCAATTATGAAATTACGGTTCAGACCAGTAGGTTCTGAACTCTTATATTACAGGTCACAGGCTCTGCAGATGTCACAAAGTGCAGCCTGCGAGTGTCATTCTGCTGATCCAGCAAACACGCACGTGTATTGCTAAAGAAGTGGCAAATGTTTTACTCTACAAAGCCGTCGGTTGAAATCTACGTTCTTTTGGTATGTCACGCAGCGTAGATTGGTAGTTACCGACGTTTCGGGACAACGTATCGGGCCGATCGTCAAGGTCAAACAAACAGTTCTTCTTGAACGGCTTGACCCTTGAAGATGGGTCCGATAGGTTTTCCCGAAATGTCTGTAACTAAGTACCAATCTACACTGCGTAACATTCCAGAAAAGCAAAGGTCTCATTTACACGGAGGCGGAAGCCTGAAATAATGCAAGCTGTCAATTGTTAATATCACAAAGCGTCGGTGCTAGATGAATTAAATACGAGCGAGGGGCATTTGTAGTTTGACACAGAGAGACAGACAGAAGTACTTGGAAGAAATCTGTTCGAGGGCCACTTTTTTCACCACAAATCTCACATGCACTGCCCTGGGACCGGTTTCGGAAAAGCGGAGTGAAAAGTCGGTGACAATCACCCAGAGTGTTTACTTCGATGGTAATTGTACGTAATTCTAGCAGGCCTTTAGACACCACTGTGGAGAGACGCGCCACATCTGTCCACAGCATGTCACACAAGTGTGTCAGACAGTAACGTATATATAAATACACGTGGACTAAAAAAAGAAGATAAATCATTGAACACAACGTGTAGATGCCAAAAAGGTGTGCACATATTTACAAACACAAGTTAAGTGAAATGAAAACAACACATCTTAAATACCATCTCTTTGAAAGGACGACAATCCTCTTTACAAAATATCCATAACAAGGAACCACCATAACAGACATTTCATAGCCGTGCTCTATAACAGAGGTATTCAACCTGGGGTACGTGTACCCCCGGGGGTACGCGAAGACATTTTACGGGGTACGTAAAATAAAAAAAAAATAAATGTATTATTTCATGATAAACACCGAATAATCAAGGCCAGATTTAGGGTTAGCTACAAGAGACCCGGACGTAAGGACATGCGATTTGAGAGCGCCATTTTTTTTTCTCTCTCTCTCTCCTTTATGCTATTCTTATCTGGGCGGCTAGTTTCATTTTATTCCACACAGTGCATATAATTTTGTTTTGCTAAAGTACCTTTGTTCCTTTATTAATTTTTATATGATAGGTAATTATATATTTGCTATTAATAGCTTGATTCTCCTTTTTCTCATTTAAAACTTATTATTTAATACATTATTTTGGATGTAATTTATCTAACTTATTTTACATGTAGATTATAGACTACGTAAAGCTTTAGGGGTACAAAGTCCGAGAGAAATTATATGTGGGGGTACGCGAAAAAAAAAGGTTGAATACCACTGCTCTATAAAATGCCTACGATCCTTCCATTTCAAACATCTTAATACATAAAATTCTATTGTATTTCTTTACCTAATGTTGTACAACTTAAAAAAAACACTTTTAAAACATTTACCGTCTTCGTTCCCAAGGCTATCCAAATTGATATGTATATATTTTGTACAATTAGCATATAAAGCATTGAGATCTCAATCCTAAAGGCAACTGTGTACTTATTTTCTCTCCCTTGTGGGCAACCTGATGATAAACATATATGGTTGAAACATATAGCTGAGTTGAACTAAATATGTGGGTTGTGTTTGAATGAATTTCTTACATATCCTTGATTATTTTAAAATATAACGGGGATGAATTGCCTAACAATTTTAGTTTTTCATTTATTATTGCATTTAAAGTGTGAAGTTTATTTATTAGTTCGTTCTGCTTGTACAAAAGACTCTGTCCGCTAACACCCAGTTTTACTGCATTTAGTGCACTGAGTTCCTTTTGTCTAAATACTTCATCTGCTGAAGTTTGGTATCTACAGCACAGTGCCACAAATGTTCAAAAAGCGAGTTGAAAATCACGACGCGGTCCGCGAAGAGTCTGAGCAGTGCGTTCTGGAAAAACGACGTTTCGAAACCATTGCTACAGAGAATAAAACGGGAAGCAGTTAAGTCAGGAACTCACAGTGACCGACAGGAACATTTTTAAGTTTTCTAAACTGAATAATATTAGGGTTTCATAATTAAAGCAATTATTTGAAGAAAGATCTTAATAAATATAACTATAACAAAATCTGATAAAATCTAACTTGAAGCATCAATAAATTAATTGCCACCTTTTTCATATCAATACTTTTTTTTTTTGTAATTTTTTTTATCTGTTATTCATCGACACCAAAATAGAAAACTTTTATTAAATAGAACACTTCTTTTTTCTATGAAGTTACTGCATTCTCTTTAACTCTATAACTCTGCAATTATCCTTAAGTAATTTTAAAATTCTAGCAACACTGTAGCGTGAATCTATTAAAGGACGCAGTTTCCATTAGTTCTCTCAACATGGTTCGGTAAATGCAATAGATGACGCAACACAAGCGTCAGATGTTCTTCTGTTTGGGATCGACAACAAAGCCTGGCCATGCATAATGAGGCGACGGCTTCGGAAAGAAGGCGTGATCATACATACGGCTCCACGGCCACCTATATTAATCTATCAGTGGCAGTCGGCCTTCGAAATGACAAGCCAGCGACTCTGTGGTCTGAATTGAAATTCCAGTAAATAGCGGCCGCCGATAACATCAAAATAGGAGTCTCCACTTTTCAAACACTGAAACAGAAAACGGACTTTTCTGAAGTAAATTAGGTTTAATTTTGGTAATTGTAGTATTTATTTACCGTGATTATTATACTGTTATTTTGTTAAATACATATTTTAAAATGTTTCAAATAAAAATTAGAACTTAATATTGGGTATATTTTATTGTGTGTCAATAAAAAGAAGAAAGGCTAACTGGATTGGTCACATCTTGCGTAGAAACTGCCTTCTGAAACACGTGATTGAAGGAAAGTTAGAAGGAAGTATAGAAATGACGGGACGACGAGGGAGAAGACGTAAGCAGCTACTGGATGACCTTAAGGAAAAGAAAAGATATTGGAAATTGAAAGAGGAAGCACTAGATCGCACCCTGTGGAGAACTCGCTTTGGAAGAGGCTACGGACCTGTCGTAAGACAGACTACAGAATGAATGAATGAATTATTGTGTGTGACACTTATCTTTGTGTGGTTAACAGTAGACTAGTTCAGTCATTTCCGGGTTATCATTTCTTTATTCCCTTAGCGCAAATGATAATTGGAATATCCGAACAAAGACGAAACGAAACGCCAACACACTTGGCAGACCACTAACTCGAGTTGTAACGAACGACAAAACAATGAAATGGAATTTCTCGCACCTCGAGTCCCAGGAGACACAGCCTGAACTCGATAGAACTTCCTTTATCACGACGGCCTCCGGGTTCGTCGCATTTCAGCCTGTGTCTCCTTGATGAACCACATGAGTTTGTAGCTATATCTATTCCTCTTTCTTTCTGGTCACCTTCTTCTTCGGGCACAAGTGATGCGTGTCCTTAATTTGTGTTATGTGGCCACTGTTCCATAATACAAAAATTCAGTGACACATTTAGAATGCTGTGGTGGATACAATTGAAAAGCAGGACTAGCCTACGTGTGAAAGACAAATTACATGGCGTCGTGTGGTAATAATTACCACACGACGCCGTGTAATTACCCAGAAGACCACAGATTTCATCAACATCGCGGCGGAAGCCTGAAATCAAGGAGAAATTAGAAATTAAGTGAGTGAGGATTTTAAACCAACTGCAAAAAAATTTGGATAAATCCATGGCAGACTTAAGATTATGTGTATGGTTCATTTTAGGCAAGAGATGCTCAGAAACAAGAGTGCTAAACCAAGCAGTGCTGGAACGGTTTAATTTAATATTTTATACACCGTCATACTTGAGTGAGAACAGATATTTACCATATCTTAATGTCATGTAGGTGAGTGCATAGGTAGTTGGTTCGCGAAACATATCAAGAATATGGACACAAGAAATTATTAAAAAATTTTGGCCGGAAAACGAAAAGGGAAGAGACCATTTGCATGACATAGGCGCGGACGGACATACATATTACAATGGATCATAAACATGTAAGATATGAAAGTATGGTCTGGACCCATCTGCCTCAGGATAAGGTCAGTGGCAGGCTCTTCTAAATACGGTAATAACATTTTCAAATTCCGTAAATGGCGCAGAACTCTTGGACTGACGGAGCGAATGTTAGGTTATCAATGATTTTGCTCCATGGAGTTGGATATTTCACAGACAACATAATTTAATGCAGTGATAAGATTTACATTTATCGGGGCGTGTGTCCAAACCCGTGACATGAAATCGTATACGGAACATGAGGTGAGATTCACTGTATACAATGTCTCAGTACCGGAACTAGACAAGTGAGGGATTTGTTCTACGCTACGATAGTTTTATTCCCACTATCTATTACATAAGAAGCTCGCTGGACCCAAAATTGATTAGGACACTGCAGTAATAAATAGAAAGAATTTCCTTAAGGGAATCTAACCTGGGCTGTGCATTACTTAAACTAGTCACTGTATTCGAAACAGCCTAATTTTAACGTGCGTGTTTTGTGGGGAGATGTCGCAACTCTGTATTTAGACTCACAGTAGCAATACACTTGGCACCAACATGTGCCTCACAGCACGAAACAGTCACTGTTTGTGGTGAAACCGCGATCTGGTTAAGGGAAATGAACCCAGTATTCTGGGAGTCATAACTGGGCGATACAATGGCCCAAAGAGACTCTGAACTGATATGTAGGCGGGGCTCAGATTAAAGGAAACACCGGGGTGAAGTACAGGAAATGAGGATAGCAGAAGCAACGGGAGTTTAAGCAGACTATGAAGAGAGGAAAAGAAGAGAAAAAGAGGAAAAGAAGTAGTAGTAGTAGTACTAGTAGTACCCTAAGGAACGTTCTCACGAAATATGATATATCGCTCAAGAAACACCATGTATATCCAGTGCGTTCCAAGCTGGAGGTACAGTTGTACGCTGCGTCAGCATTATGTGACTACTTCACGGTATTCGCTTTTACGCACCATTATAAATGAAACCTTGGGTTAGAATTTGCATGAATCGAGTTCTTTGGACTTTTCGCGAGGCACTACGCCTCTGGTAAGACACGCACCACACCGGCTACGCGTGGTGTGGTGGTGGTGGTGGTGGTGGTGGCGGTGGTGGTGGCGGCGGTGGCGGTGGCGGCGGCGGCGGTGGCGGCGGCGGCAGTAGTAGTAGTAACATTAAAATGACAGTAGATTGGAAAGTGGTGTACAAGGCCAAGACATTGGAAAAGAATGTGAAAAGATGAAGGCGAAAATAAGGAGAAGACGCAGGAGGTAGTTTAACAGAAGCGGGAAGAACAAGAAGATAAAAAGCTTTGGAGAAGCAGAAGAAATAGTAGAAGAATGACGATACTAAGAATAAAATAAAAAATGCGGGAGAAATAAGCAATAATACCACTAAACCTGTTCCACGGTTAAGAAATTTGACGGGTACAAATATACCAGCATAAATGATTACCCATTTTACGTTCATTTAGAAAATATTTTTTCCTTCTGGTCTGTCTTCCTTTCTTCTATTCCACCCTATCTCCATAATTTAAATGCTCTTCCATCATGCCCTCTCCTCTTCCCATTTTATACCCTATGATATTCCTTTCCTCTATTTTCTTTTCTTTGTTTTTTTTTCTTTCCTTCTTTTTCCTTTCAAGGCTTAGACCTGCGACCTGTTCAGGCTTCTTTTCCATCTTTACGTGGTCTAACTGGAACACTTCTTACTGTTTGATGGTAATGGAGGGCGACATTCGTATATCTGTCTTCCTACATTCTTTCTATATGTTCTTCAGCCATTTTTATTATCTCTGATTTTAAATAGAACTCTTGTCTGTATTTTCGTTCCGTTTGTGATCATGTAAGCTACATCCCTTTATTTTTGTCAAAAATCTTATTTCTGTTGTCAGAATGTGACTTTGTCCTTTGTGTTTAAGGACACAATTTCCTGCCACAGATCTAGGCCGGTACAGTCATAACTTAAACAAACTTCACGCTGGGTTTCTCTCGTAGCGCTTTTAGCTAAGGCTGGTTTAATTTTCCGCACATTGCTTCTAACTGAAGTGATTTAACGCGAAGATCATTGTTGTAACTGTAGCTTACGTCACATTCTAAGTAGTTCAAAGGTTGGATCTGTTCAGTATGGAGGCCAAAAATAATTATTTTTATTTTACTGTTCATTTACCACAGAAGGCCATAGATTTAGTTATATTGACAGAAATGTTTAGATTATGTGCCTTTTTTATAAACCATAATTCGTAAATATTTCTTTGGAGTTCATTTTTGGAGATCGAAATACGTACTTGGTTATCAACAAAACGCAAAGTATTTCTATATTTCCCTGTTGAATACAAAGAATGCCCAGGTAAAACTTTAAATGAATACAGTTTTGGAGTGGGGTCACATAACGTAACGCAGATTCTTGCATATGATAAAACAACTCAAAAAGTGTATTTTTACTTAGTATTATTGTTTATTATTCTATTTACGTATTTTATGTATTTTTTTACTTTCTGTTCACCGCGCATTATGGCAATATAAATCACTTGTCTACCAACAACTGCACTATTACAATAAACTGTCGGTCAGTACTACCCTAAATATGTTTCGGTCACTACGTGACCATCATCAGGGGTATCTATACAGGGCATACACAAAAGAATGGTGCGGATTTAATAGTGTTCACTATTAAAACCGCACCATTCTTTTGTGTATACCCTGTATATATCTTTGTATGCACTTCACTACACGCTGTCCACTTTGTGTTCTATTGATGTTGTCATATTCTGAGAGCTGTTGTGTGCACTGCACTTGTATATGGTGTGACGCTGGTGTCTATTGTGATCGTCTTGTGTCAAACTATTGCACTGTCACGATTCCTAAGACTTACGTAGTCTTGTCGCAGTCGGTGTTCTACGATGTGGTGAGGTGTGATGGAGCTGACGTTGCACTGGTAGGTTGTTCGTTGTGAATTGCTGCACACTTAGTGGTTGTAGTAGGATGTAGTAGTTAAAAAGTTTTTAAAAAAGTTTTATTATGTATATTTATTTTCATTTATTACAGGAACTCTGGAAATGTGGACACTCCGGGAAGAAAAGGTTCAGTGCGTGGCGCGGTTTGTTGAGAATAGATCAGACCTTCAGGCTCAACGTAATATTGAAGTAAATTATAGTCACCATCAAGCGGATCATCGATACGTGAGTGGCTTAAGAAGTTTACGGAGACAGGAAGTGCCCTTCGGCAGACAGAATGTGCGCCTTCGAGCACATGTGCTGAGGATGTGGAACGGATCCGAGTACCACTGGTGTGTAGTCCGCAGAAATTCACTCGGGGGCGCAACTGTCAATTGCAAATACCACGCTCAAGATTGCGTGAGGTGCTACACATGAGCTTGAGATTGCGTGCATACAAGGTTCACACTGTGCAAGCTCTAAGCCCAATGACCGTTCAGTTCTGGAAAGACTGGACAAAAAGGGTTGGTTCCTAAAACGTGTAATATTTAGTGTCGCGGCTACCTTCACATGTTTCAGGGAGTCTGTTGCTACAACGTTAGGACCCAGGGCTCTGAAGATCTTTATGTTTTGCGAGAGATCCGGAAGTAACCGCGATCTGCGGACTTATACATTGCCACGTGGTGGGACTAATTTTCTTTAATAAACCGACCACCAACAAAACTAATTACCGACAGATGTTGTAAAATCATGTTGTCGTCCAGTTGCCTAAACTCTGTCACGTGATTTTCCAGCAAGACTGTGCTCCGTCACAGTAGTGAAGGGAGTTTCGAGATTACCTTAATGCAATATTTCCAGGTCGCTGGATCGGAAGGGGAGGTACAAACACATGGCCTCCCCGCTCTCCTGACCTAACCCCACTAGGCTTCTTTCCTGGGAATATGTCAAGAACAGAGTGTACCAAAGGTAGGTAAACACATAAGAACAGCCGCAACAGAAGATCGCTGACATTGCTGCAACATCCTTCCGGTATTACGTCGAGCCTGAAGGTCTGATCTGCTCTCAGTGAATCACGACACAAATGATGTGTCGACGTTTTCTGTTTTGCTGCAGTAAATACAAATACAAATAATAATAATAATAATAATAATACATAAAAATAAACTTTCTGAGTTGCTTTACCATATGCAAAAACCTGCGGTATGTTATGTGCCCCATTCGGAAGCTGTATTCATTCAAAGTTGTAAAGGTTTCATGTCGATACTCTGTACGAGTAGATATCTTATTTACTGTCCTTATTCCGAGCCCGCAGGCCATTGCCTAAATATTTATTTATAAACTAGACGATATTTTAAAACATAAAATGCACCAAGCCACCACACGTTCTTGAACACTTTTCTGAGAGTTCTCAAAGAGACGTTGAGAAAGAGTGTGATATTTTGTATGGTCGCTGTGCGTTTTCAAAATTCAAGTCTCCGATCACATATTCATGCAACTTGATATTAAACGGATTACTAAAAGTTTTTGACACAAAATTTGGGTATATCTTGTTTAAATAACGGACACTTCTCGTGAATACCTACATGTGCTTCATGTCGAGCTTCATTTGCTTAATAGTTATAGGAACGTAAAATTATTCAAGCTGAAACTTACAGAAAAAATAAAGAAACGCAATTTTCCCCTAAATATTACGGTTCTTTTGGATAATTAAACATTTTCATATTATGTCAGCTCACAACTTGATAAATGTTACACTGTATTTCATAAAATTTTGTGTTGGAAGTCCTTGCATAAATCTGCTGAACCGTCAAAAATGTCACACATCCAGAGAGTGACACCTTGCGCCATCGACAGCACTAGCGTTATTACGTTACACGTACATTTCCTAATTTATTCCGACTTTCAAAACACCTATCATATATTTAATTTAATAATTACAATTTTACAGTTGAAGTTTCAGTGGTAGTTGAATTTAATATTCAGTTAATGACTGCTACAGATTCGACAATTTCGCTGGAAATGAAATGTCAGTGTTCCACACTTGTCACGCTAGATGGCAGGACAGTCAGTGTGTCTTCTGTGTAGTTAAATATTTCCCTTCGTTCCTTCAGCAATGTCAGATGATGGAAATTAATAATTACTTCTCACCATGTGATCGATACCCTTGACGTCATGTTGCCAGCCAATTAAAACAAATCCAGAAGCTATCATGTAATATATATCTATTCACGACAACCTGAAACATATGAAGCCCGAATCACGTGGGCGACAACTGACCCTTTAGGGTGCTGTAATAACGGCGTGTTTAAAAAAACGTACAAAGTCTTTAAACAGTTTGCTAAATTAGCTGGGCCTTCTTAAAAGAAAAAAATGTGCATTTCTGGATATCTGAAGTTCTCACGCGGGTGAATCAAATAATTACTCATTTAGGAACAAATCTCTTTGCTTGACGTTCAAATATTCTGCCCTCTTAATGAAACCATAAGAGTGACAGGAGATATAGCTCTATACATTTTAACTTCGGCAATAGATGGAGATGTGTGGTCACCTTCACGATCCGGTTGCTTTACCCCAGGGAAGGGTTCCTTCGGTACCCACTATACAGAGACTGGGCATGGTCTTCACGAATTATAAAAAGAAAGCTTATGGCCTTGCAGGGAATCGAACCCAAATTCTTGGATTATCCAATCTGTAGCCTATTCACTATTCAAACACCGTTCCTTTTTTTAAAAAGAGAAGACAGTAAATTCTTTAAGACCTGGTGACTGAGCATGATACGTAAAACACGTTTTGTATTACAAAATTCTTCGAAACCGTATTTATAGAAAGACTAGTCCAGCGGTAATCAAACTACATATCTCGAAATCCTGAGGTTGAGGGGGCGAATTTCAAGGGCTCCACAAGCGTATTTCCTTTACAGTAAAACTGGTAATTAAAATAATTGTGATAATTTCAATGGCACTTTCATTTCCTCCACATCTTTGTGCACAATTAGTGCTCGGTGTATTTGCAATTTAAATCACTAACAACAAAATTTAATTTTTTATAAATGTACTAAATATTTCGTTCTTTACATAAAGTTTATGGTTTGAAAAGTGTTATTTCACTTTTACAACGAAAAGTACAATCTTACTCTAAAGGCGTTCCGCGAAAATTCAGGTTTAGTCACAAGGGTTACACCTATACGAAGACTGACGGCTGTTGTTCCAGGCCAACGCACAAACCACTGCGGGCATATCATTTGCACAATTTGACGTCAGCGAGGAGTGGATACAGCAGGCCGTGGGGCAACAGTCAGTGTTTATGACACAATTTTATTCTCATAAACGGAAGTAGGCCTATATAAATATCTACGTTTTTAAGATTTGCTTACAAAGTTAAAAAAACGAGTCAGCTGGAGTCCTGTCTGTCTGTGGCATAGCATCTATCAGCGCCTAAACCACGTACCGATATTTTTCGAAAATTCAATACGGCCGACTTTCGCTAACAATTTTCGGACAACTCAGATCATCAGCTACATTATCCATATTAAGCGCACTTTTCTTCAGGCCATACCTGCAGTTTTTTATTTATGAGGCAATTGATCTAATGTTATAAACAGACCGCAAGTAAGCAATGAAAGCTTTTCGAAATTTTTCACAGCTTTACGGAGTGCAACTGTGACATCTTGCTACTACACCGTCCGCAGAACATAACATCTATCAAAAGACCGCCGAACTGATCCACTACTCACCCTTTCTATAAGCAATAATATAAGAGATATCTTCCATCCATATACATTTCAATTATTATACTTAGGCGATTTTAACTACGAGAACATACGCATTAAAGTATATTACTCCTTATAGGGAATAATAAGTGATTATACGTCTTTATAATTTTATAATTTTAAACTGTAAAGGGAAGGCCTCCACCTCAACGTATACTTTTATTTTATGTTTTTGTGAGTTTCTACCTGATGATGGCCAGCGTACGCGGCCGAAACATGTGGTAGAATAATAAAAAAGAGCATGAAAACAGTATTGTGTTTATTCTGTAAAGACTGAAATAGTGGTCATATCTTGTATTGCCCTTTAACTGGAGGTACGTAGTAATAATACGACACTTGAAAACCTTTCGCTCTGTTTACTGTAAACTCCAAAGAAATCCGCTGCGACGCAGAATATGAAAATTGAACACTCACCACTGCTCCACTTCTCCCACTCTTCATCACAATATTTGCTACGTAGACAGTCTACTATCATCCACGGTGCTGTGAACATTACTCAGCAGTCCAACTGCCTGCAAAGTCATCCTCATTCGCTGACGACGTAGCAGCACTGCTCTTCGTGCCGCTGTTGAATGACGTTACCAGCACGCCAACTAGATACTCGTACTATCTGGAAAACGTGGAGCTATGTCCTTGCCTGTTTACAATTGGCATACGGACTTTTACACACGCTTCCGGTGACATTGCCATTATGAATATCGTTTATTATGTTTTACCGTCGCCAAATGCTTCTTGGTTTTTCCTCTGCTCCTGGCCTGTCACTTGAACTTCCTGTCATGCACGGCGGTGTAAATTTATCATGGCTAGATCTCTAATTTAATTAAATTAATGTGACTCACAAACTAAGGAATGAAACTAGATTTAGCCACATTAAAGTGTCCATTTTCTAAACTTCATAGCCATTAAGCTGATCAAAAAGTATCTTAATGGAACACGTAGGTTATCACTATACTCATTGATCTCATCGTGAACCACTTTAAGGCAGTCTACACATCGAGACCCTCATTACATATTACATATTCTGCTTATTTCTAAGGCGTAGGGATTAGTGTTATGCACTTCATATAATAATAATAATATAATAACCATGGCTCAACAGCCCTGTATGGGCCCGGGCCTCCTCTTGCCTCCTCTTTTCGAGGTTACTAAGTCGTGCGCATTCGGGGCAGTTGGTGACTGGTCAACTGGCCGCGCTACTGTTTCTATCGATCCTGATGTGCCCGCCAGAGCCATCTGGCAGGCAGTCAGGAGACTTGGGTGAGCAACATTTTGAGCAACATTTTTATTCATGCCCGTAAGGTTCTTTTACATGCCGTAAGGAAGTGGTGCTCCGGATTTTTATCACCCTTAAAAATCCATCGACCTCGGTCGGGATCGAACCCGCGAACCTTGGGTCCAGTGGCGAGCACGCTAACCACTAGTCCACCGAGGTCGACTATGCTCTTCATCTTGCAGAAACAAGATGCTGCTAGCTGTATATCCTCTCATTCGAATACTATTATAATCTGGGTACCTTAAACTCAAACTGTGCACACAATAAGGACTTTCTAGTGCCGGGGAACGAGTGGGACACTCTATATACTGCTTAGAGCAAAAATGTCTGCTCCATAACCTGCCACTTAGACCGTAAATTTACCTGGGTATCTGAGCCCCAATCTATACACCCTGAAGGATTCACATGCACCGAGCTTCATAGATTTTTCACGGGATAAAAAGTGAGCAGAGTCAAAATTAACATAGAAGAACGGCATTCGGAATTAAGTTATTAGATTTGTGGGAAGTTTCTAAATCACCGCCCTTATCTGCTTCATCATTCACGGGAAATGGGGGTGAGAGACTACGGATCCCAAAATAAACTTTATTGTGGCATTTTAACGACGGCCGGATTCTCAATTGTCTATAAAATTTAATTTTGGACGCAGCTGACACGAACGTTTTATAACATGTAAATCCCTAAGCACGATATTTATCGGCTGATGTAGCTCGTAGACACACACACAAACTAGCATATCCAGTGTTATGGATAGATAAAATATAGTTTTAAATGCAAACAGAATTTGATGTAAGTGCAACTCCACGCATTCCACTTATTGACACTAGATGGGTATGAATGTTCAGCCTCACGCTTCGACACTTACATGAGAGAGAGGAAGGGCAAAGTATCTATTTGACACTTGAATTAATTGATTTTATTGACTTTTCGATAGTATGTATTAAAATTTTACTACGTTTCGGGAGAGAATCTGACATCGTCCGGCTTATTTCTTCCAAACCAAATGGTACTACATAATAATAAATATTTACACTGTAGTTAAACTCAAATTAGTAAATACAACATATTTCAATAGGGTTTGATAATTATGGCTGTGAAAAACAAACTGAAAACAGCGTAAATACACCATCGTCAGAACCCCATAGAACAGTATATATTCGACGTTCCATCTGTTTCTATTTTCAGAATTCCAAACAATTTCAAACAAAACATAGAAAGACGTGTCAAACAATACAGTAACCAGTACTTTGAGGCACAGAACTTTATTCTGACTTCGACGTATACACGGCACACGTGTAGCAGATGGTACACACCAAACGTCCACGTAGTCACCACTGACTTTCAAGCAGGTAGCCCGCCATGGCACCAAGACTTGTACCCCGGCGTAGAAAAAACTGTTGTCAAGTGTCTAGCCAGGAGGTGACAACTTGTTTCCTTCGGCTGTCAGTCAGGTGTTTCTTAAGGGGTCCAAAAGGTGTAAATCGCTGGGCGCGACATCGGTACCGTACGGAGTCGAAGTGCGAAGAGCAGTTACAAGTCCTGGAAGTATGGGGCCCGGTGATTTTCATCTCTTCGGGATCCCTTAACAAGCACGTGACTGGCACGCGATTTGCAACAGACGCCGACACGAAGCAAGCTGTCACTTCCTGGCTATAGACCCTTGACTTACGTTTTTTCTACGCCGGGGTAGAAACCTTGGTGCCACAATGGGACAAACGCTTAAACGTAAATGATGACTACGTGGCCGTCTGACGTGCAGCACCTGCTGTCCATTTGCCATTTATACATCGAAGTCAGAATACAGTTCTCGGCATCACGGTCCATGCTCTCTTATTTTTTGAAACGGCGTTGTGTATTAACAGGTTCATTTCTACATTATGCATAACAATTCAGTCTGATACACGAAGTTCGCTTACCCTGTCCATAATACATTCTTTTATAGCCGTTTTAAAAGCTGTTCGATAACAGGGTGCTGAGGAGTACATTTGGACTTACGAGAGAGAATGTGGCAGGAAAAGATTGAGAAAACTACATAATGAGGAGCTTTATGATTTTCACCTTCCACCAGACATTGTTGTCGACCTCGGTGGACTAGTGGTTAGCGTGCTCGCCACTGGACCCAAGGTTCGCGGGTTCGATCCCGACCGAGGTCGATGGATTTTTAAGGATGATAAAAATCCGGAGCACAGATTTAAAAGATGTAAAAGAACCTTACGGGCATGAATAGAAATGTTGCGTAAGCCAAATTGCCTCCATTTCTCATCCAAGTCTCCTGACTGCCTGCCAGATGGCTCTGGCGTGCACATCAGGATCGATAGAACACTAAGCGCGGCTAGCTGGCCGGTCACCAACTGCCATGAATGCGCACGACTTAGTAACCTCGACAAGAGGAGGCAAGAGGAGGCCCAGGCCCATACAGGGCTGTTGAGCCAAGAATTATTATTTATTATTATTTACCAGACATTGTTAGGTTGACAAAATCAAGCAGCATGAGCGGAGCAGGACATGTAACGGAACAGGAGAGAGAAAAAGAATTACAGGAAGTTTCTGTTGGAGAAATAAAAGTAGGAAAACACTTAAGGGACAACTGTTACAACGAGAATAAAGTATTAAAACATATTTTAAAGACGGGTTGGAGGGCGTGTAGTGGATTTGTTTGGTTCAGAATAGCGACCAACGGGAGTCTCTTGCAATCACTGTAATCAACTTTGTGGTTCCATGGAAAAAAAGATGGACTCGTTTATTACTTGACTATTGGAGTTTCGAAAACGACTCCACACCTTTGAGTTAGCTGCATTGCTGCTGGTAGACGCCAGCGATGGTATTGTCTGTCTGAATCAAGTTTAGGATCTTTAAGGCCATACTTAGTACAACAGTTCTATTACTTACAAGGAAATGTCTTCATAAAGTTTTCCCATTCTGCAAGCCACAGATCGCTTGCAGTTTCCGTTATAATGTAATGCTCCGCATAAAGCTAATTTTATGTTGTCAAATCTTAACTCATATTTACATCTTTACGACAGCAAATAACTCCTAGACTGTAGTGAGGCATATTTCACTATTATTACTGAATTATTATCAAAAAACTATCTCCTGAAAAATACCATCCTTCGATAAATGGAAAAGTTCTGGAAAGACAACTAAATTCATACTAATATACTAAACTCGAAATAAGGATACGGCTTCAATAGTGATGCTACTTACAAGATACTTTGGACATACGCGGTGGCCATAATACCAAATGCAGTAAACCTTCCGCTGAAGAGATCTTCTGCTTCTATGTAAGACTACTAATGTACGCAGCAACGAAAGAAAAAGTCGTAATTTTTTCACAGATTGCATGTAAGAATACCGAATCAGCTGAAACCGAAAAATCAGGGGGCTTTTAATGAAGACAAACTTCATAATTTGCACTCTTCACATAACACGTTTAAGGTAATTACATAAACAGCTGTCAGTAGGAGCAGTCATGCGGAACGCATGGACGAATAGAAAGAAATGCACTCCAAAATATTTTCGGAAACTCTTGAGCTAATGAGGAGCCATTCATGTATGTGGGAACAAAAGCTGAATAGTCTGTCTACACAGAACATTTATCTGACATCATGTGACATCATTACTTTGGCTTTTGTATTTAGGGGGATACATTTCAGGAATATAATAACAGAGTATGTCTTGTGGGGCAAGGACTTTCGGGTTCCACAAAAGACTGGGAACGTCTTGAGTACAAGGATAAATATCAGCTACTCAAGCAGCGCTCAGCTCTGCTCAGAAGTGCAAAAGTTTTTCTGTGGCGCAACAGCCCAAATCAGGCCCAAGCTGCCTCGCTGTTGAGGTTTCTAGATCACACACAATTAGACACAAATACCCGTAGGACTCCTCTAAACGAGTAACCATCTTCCTATATAACACAAAAGAAACACAGGACACAAACATAAATGCCCTAAGTGGGATTATTTTTTTGCCTGTCCGGGGTTTTTTCCCCTTTGATCCATTTTTGTACTGTTTAAATCCTTTCGTCCTTTATGTCACTTTACGTTCCAAGCTACCGTCCTTACAACAAACACAACACAAACATCCATGCCCCCGGTGTTTTTTTGTATTAATTCCTGGGGTTCCCCTTTGATCCATTTGTACTGTTGAAGTCCTTTTTGTCCTGCATGTCACCGTATGTTTCATGCTATTGTCCATACATCTAACACAACACAAACATCCATGCCCCCGGTGGGATTCGAACCCACGATCCTAGTAAGCGAGCGGCCGAAGACCCACGCCTTAGACCGCAAGGCCACTGGGATCGGCAATTCGAACCCGCGATCCCCGCAATCAAGCAGCTGTAGACCTACGCGTTAGACCGCATGGCCACCGTGACCGGCACAATAATATCTTCAATTACTATTCAGACCTACTTATTAGCCCCTTTTTATTTATAAATGCATTTATTTCATCCATGTATTTACTCAGGTAATCAGATAGCCAGTTACGATGATATCTACTACATTTATGTGACAGTTTCACACATAATTAGCATCAAATTACATTAACTTTTTTTATGGTGCAACAGCCCCTAGTGGGCCAGGGCCTCCTCATCGAGGCTTCACGATCACACTCAGACACCCCACACTCGGTAGGACTCCACTGGACGAGTGATCAGCCCGACGCAGAGACCTCTATCTGACAACATACAACACTCACAAGAGACAGACATCCATACCCCCGGCGGGATTCGAACCCGCAATCCCAGCAAGCGAGCGGCCGATGACCGACGGCTTAGAACGAACGGCCACTGGGATCGGCTAAATTACATTAGTTTATGCCATTAAATTATGGAAAGTGTTGACTTTTGATTGGAAAACCACGAAGAAGGTTGGCACAAACGGGACGCAACCCCAGCACAGCCGTCTACGTGCCTTGCATGTCCTCTCTGTCACTGCATATTTCTACACACTGCCATGCTGACGACATCAATTCGCCACTTCACTGGCAGTAATACAAACAACATAGCCATTCGTCTCAAACCTCGAGGAACTGCAGGTAGCACCAGTATTTACTGCGGGTTATGCAACCGGCCCATCCGTCTGTGTAATGACCCAAGTAATTGCCACGCAATGTTTTAGCCGCGTTTGATTAACTGAGAGGAAGGGAGGAATTTCAATTCGGGCCATAATTCATCACACTTTCACTTCGTGATATCGAATCAATTTCCAGGTTAATTTTGTAAGCGCAATTTATACATTGGGATAATTTATCGGCCAAGGTTTATACTGACTTGGCCACACCCTGCAATAGAGGTCTTTTGTGTCGCTCTTCTGTCATTTAACCCTTTGAGACCAGACGTTCATCTGAATAATACTTAAAAATTCAATTTCCTTGTTACAGAAAACACACGTCGTATCCATTACACACAATGAGTCAACGTTGTTTAGAGATATATTCGCTATTTATTGTGTGACTAATAAAGCAGACATTAATACAGGTGCTGCGTAGGCAAAATGAGAAGTTTTAAATGAGGAGGTGCGTATACTAATAGGTACTCAGGAGTAAAGCTTTGGCCTTGACGGAGTGGGTGGTGTCGCCTTATCTGCAGGCAAACCTTGCACAGAAAACAAACAGATCCTCTCAATGACATAAGTTTCTGTCACTTTCCACTGGTGCCACTTACTAGTTGTTAGTTTATGACAAGGCTAGCGTCAAATTTATACACGCTCTAACCAGACAGAACTCCTAACTCCATGGAGAAGAGACACTCTTGAGAAGCTAACAGGTCCTCAGCTAGTCAAGAAATTCTCCGCATTTTATGAAACCCGAAGGTTCATTACCGCACTCACAACAGCCCGCCATCTGTCCCTATCCTGAGCCATATCAATCCAGTCCATGCCCCCCATCCCACTTCTTGAAGATCCATTTTAATATCATTCTCCAATCTATGTCTAGGTCTTGAAAGTGGTCTCTTTCCCTCAGGTCTCCCTACCAAAACCCTGTATGCACCTCTCCCGTCTCTCATACGTGCCACATGCCCCACCCACCTCATTCCTCCTAATTTGATCACCCGAATAATATTTGGTGAGGAGTACCTCATAAAGCTCCTCTTTGTGCAGTCTTCTACACTCCCTTAGGCCAAGTCCGAGGCACATGTAAATGTTTCGTAACATGGTAAGTTTTTACGGCGATGAGTTGTTAGCACCTCGCCCAACTACCAAGCTGGAGGACCAACACTTTTCGGCTGTCCGCGACCGCTTGTTTAATATACTCGCACCTACCCTCCGAGGTGGAGGCCGTCTCCTCCATCCGCAACTGCAGATGCGCCATGCCGTGGTGACAGGGACCCACAACACAAAATGTTATCTCGCATGCTAGAATTAACTCGCCCTCACAAGACGCGACTGCTCGTCAGTCCAGCGTATTTTTAACTGCGCTACATCAGCTACTGGCCATAAACACGTAAGGGTACGAATGTGTCGTGCGAAACCTCTGCAAATGTCACAGTTACACTGTTGAGTTACTAATGTGCTTTAAGATGTCAACGGTGTTCTTTGTGATTACACTGAGGATGACTGCTGCTAGGTCTATGGACAAGGATCCTTCTTCAGAAGCTGATATTTGCTCAGATGGTCAAGAAATTTTCAGTGTTTTATGAAACCAAAAGTTTCAATATTCTTTTCAAACAGCTTGACGCGGTCTTCGGCCAGTTGAATCCAGTCTACAATCTTCACAGCAGAACAGCTTGCCAATTGACACTGTCTTGAGTCAGCTAAATCCAGTCTACAGTCTTCACAACAAAACAGCTTGCCAATTGACACTGTCTTGAGCCAGTTGAATCCATTATACAATTTTCAGACCAAGAAATATCCATTTTCATGCTTCTACAAACTTCATCATTCTTCACGTTCTTGGTTTTGGGCTGTAGCAATAGTTCTGTGCATTCTGTCAAAGCAGCAGCCACTTTAGACATGTCACTATTATCATTATTCAATGAAAAGCAACTGGGACAAAAGTGTGGAGTTTCGCATCATACACACTGCTGCCAACATCACTTTAAGGTAAAATAAAAGTTTAAGATTCAAGGTTTCCAGAACGTTACGACGTGTCGAATTGTAAATATTTATCGACGTTTCGGTGAAACCACTCTTCTGTGAAATGTGCATATTTACCATACTAAACGCTGTGACATCACAGACAACTAAAATCGCCAACAACAACATTGTAAGAATAACAAACCTCGCGTCAAACTAAAAGTGGCCCTCAGGTTTCACAGCGGTGAAGTTTCATATTGTGGGTTTTGAAACCGTGTAGCCTGGCAGGTAGTTGCTGACATTCAGGTTAACTTATTCAGCAGAGAAATAATGACAGACCTCAATATGGAATAGTCCTTAAGTATTTCACTCCTCTCCACATGTTCAGTTTAGGAATATGACACTAACAACCGGCGCCTATCAGTGAAACGTACGTGATTATAATAGCAGAAAAGTGTCCAAAGTTCGTCACACACTACCCCTTGAAAAGGCCGTAGGTGTTTGGACAGTTGTTTCCAATGATATTATACGATAATTAAGTGGTCGTTTCAAATTGAACATGTCCTGATTACGAAGACAGGTCCCAGAGTACAAACTGTCAAGCTGCTAAAACGTGTACCGGCCATATCTGTACGTTTCATGACCCAAACATTTAGCTGTCGGGTGAAAGGAATATAGATATGACAGGTAGGTAATGGCACACGCCCTTCAACAGCGGAATTTTCGATCAGATGACGAAAATATTTTCTCCACTTAAAACATCCCAATATTCACAACAGTCTTCAAAAAAGACTTCTTGAACAGCTCCTTGAAGATATAATTGCAGTTTGCACTTTCACTCCTTACTTGGGGCCTGCGATTCAAAACTGGGTGACTTCAAGTGAGATTCGTACTAGACCAAGCGGTACTTGAGCAGGCTTTTCTTCGAGTATCTTCTGTTTTATCTTCCTAATCACCAAGGAACCACTGCTACATAGCAATGACAAGGCAGCACCATGCCACATCCTTCGTCCTTAAGGCCGGCACCAATTTGCACCTACATTTGCAAATTAGAGCCTCCCCTTGCAGTTCTCGAATCAAGAACTGGCAAAATTCTGCTCAATGCCTGTTACGTGTCAAGTAGACTTCACTTATCTGTATTTAATTATACAAACAATGTCAGGTTAAGGTGCAAATTATATAAATCCATATTACATTTGTTTATTTTTGAAGAAATGTGCTTTGATTGTCTAGACCTACAGCTAAAACGAAGAAAATATAATTACGTTAAAACCTCTTATTTGTTTATCTATGTATTGCTTCATCCCTTTCTTGCGCTCATGTCTGCATCTTACTCTTTCTTTACTTTGTCCTTCATGTCACAGTTTCCTTCTTCTGTTTGCTTATTTATTTACTTTTATTAATGCATTAATTCAGCCTGTCATGCTTTTATTGACTCCTTCACTCATTCACCCCTTCATGTATTTTTGTAATTAGTTAGTTACTTCTACCGCGGTTTGAGTGTGCGCTCAAAACTTCGTTGAGACCAAAGAGAAGACCTGCTGATCCCAGTGGCCGCGCGGTCTAAGGCGTGGATCTGCGGCCGCTCGCTTGCTGGGATTGCGGGTTCGAATCCCGCCGGGGAATGAATGTCTGTCTTTTGTGAGTGTTGCTTGTTGTCAGGTAGAGGCCTGTGCTTCGGGCTGATCACCTGTCCAGAGGAGTCCTATCGAGTGTGGTGTGTCGCAGTGTGATCGTGAAGCCTCGATAATGAGGAGGCCCTGGCCCACTAGGGGCTGTTGTGCCATGGGGGGAAAAAAGAAGACCGACACTTAGTTGTAGAGAGGAGGATGAAATTAAAAACTATCTTAAATGAACAGGGTTTGAGAATGGGAAGGTAGTCACGTGACCAGGGTTAAGATTCTGTCATATGCTCTTGTGAATACGGTAACGAACATTCGCTTTCCAGAAAAGGCGAGAAATTTTTGTAGGTCGTAAGCAGCACGTACACAGGTGTCGACTCAGATCTTACTCAGTCACTGTGGTGCCTAGATAGTCAAATATCTATAGCCCGTTTCTTTAATGGATGAAACATTGATTTAAGCACCCATTTAAACAATTGTTAGTGAGAAAATAGAGGTGCGTACAAGATTTTGGTGGGTAAAAGAGAGGGAAGGAGACACTTCGAAGAAATGAGGGTACATGGAGGATAATATTAAAATGGGTGCTCAAGAAATAGGATATGATTTCATGGATAATAATAATAATAATAATGCTTATTTATTCATTTGTCGAGTATAAAGTGGATATTACTATGGGCTGCAACTGCCAACAGACGGCGTTCTGCAGTACGCATCTCTCACATTTTTAAGCCTTCAGATATATAATTCATAACACGATACTTAATCAGTCATTTCTTATTACAATAGTCCTCCATTCTATTCGTCTACCGTTTGCGCTATTCTCTTCGTTTGGTTTCTCCACTTACATTTTATCTTCCCACCTTTTATGGAATTCGAATATTATATAGCTTCCATTCTTTACAGACTTAAGCACCACTACGTATATAACGGCGTCAGTAGTATGTTAGTCTACACCAAAGCACAGTACAACACAGGTCATGTAGTCTACTGACCTTATATTACAATTCAATATCATGTTATATGTAACTATGAGAAGTGTATCTTGTAGTGTACTTATGTATCTTGTAGTGTACTTATGTATCTTGTAGTGTACTTATGTATCTTGTAGTGTACTTATGTATCTTGTAGTGTACTTATGTATCTTGTAGTGTACTTATGTATCTTGTAGTGTACTTATGTATCTTGTAGTGTACTTATGTATCTTGTAGTGTACTTATGTATCTTGTAGTGTACTTATGTATCTTGTAGTGTATTTATGTATCTTGTAGTGTATTTATGTATCTTGTAGTGTACTTATGTATCCGCAATACAGGTCCCATAGCGGATCATACACAACAGATGCTCGTATGCCATTAAGCGGAGTGCAACAATTAATCGAGAACATAACTGCAGTTCTACACTACGCACATGCCATTATGCTACACATCTGCATCATAGGAACATGACTTGGACAGCAGCACGTCAACATGCTTCTTATCGCACATATGCTAAATGATTAGTATATGGAAGATGATAACGAGGCACTCGGACACATATGATATTATATTAACATTAAGTATACCTTACTTCGCCGATCCCAATGGCTGCGCGGTCTAAGGCGTGGGTCTACGGCCGCTCGCTTACTAGGATCGTGGGTTTGAATCCCACCTAGGGCATGGATGTCTGTCTGTTGTGAGTGTTGTGTGTTGTCAGGTAGAGGTTTCTGCGACGAGCTGGTCACTCGTCCAGAGGAGTCCTACCGAGTGTGGTGTGTCTAAATGTGTGATCGTGAAGCCTCGAAGAATGAGGTGGCCTAGGCCCCCAAGGGGCTGTCGAGCCATTAAAAAAAATACCAAAAACACCATATTTTATGTATTTTCATATGTATATTTTAAAATGGCTGCGATATTATTATGATACTAGGTATTTTAACGCCGATCCCAGTTGCCGCCAGGTCTAAGGCGTGGGTCTACGGCCGCTCGCTTACTAGGATCGTGGGTTTGAATCCCACCTAGGGCATGGATGTCTGTCTGTTGTGAGTGTTGTGTGTTGTCAGGTAGAGGTTTCTGCGACGAGCTGGTCACTCGTCCAGAGGAGTCCTACCGAGTGTGGTGTGTCTAAATGTGTGATCGTAAAGCCTCGAAAAATGAGGTGGCCTAGGCCCCCAAGGGGCTGTCGAGCCATTAAAAAAAATACCAAAAACACCATATTTTATGTATTTTCATATGTATATTTTAAAATGGCTGCGATATTATTATGATACTAGGTATTTTAACGCCGATCCCAGTTGCCGCCAGGTCTAAGGTGTGGGTATGCGGCCTTTCGCTTGTGGGATCGTGGGTTCGAATCCCTCTGGGGACATGGATGTCTGTTGTGTGTTGTCATGAAGATGTCTTTGTATCAGGCTTATCACTCGTCCAGAGGAGTCCAACAGAGTGTCGTGTGTGTGTAAATGAGCGATCGCGAAGCCTCGTAAGGGGAGGCCATGACCCGAACACGGGCCGAAGCACCACAAATTGTGTCATAATTCACTAGCTTGTAAATATTTATGTAGCTCCCTGATGTTGGCGGTCAACCGCCGATACGTGTTGCAGTAGATTATACATTTGATGTGCTTATGTGCAAGCTGTTGGTTTTGTAAAAAATAAATTATATCTCTTTACACGGTATAAATATCGTTAAAGTAATATATAGCCTTATTTACCTGGTGCTTATCACGATGTTTTAAGAAATGGTTACTTAATAATTGTGCTTTAGAATGCTAATCTACTATTACTGGACGTGTGAGTCGGAAACTCTAAGAAACTGACAGCCTGTTAATGTCAAGTTACGTAGTCATGACGTCGGGTTAGCACCATAAAGACGCGGCTTCTCTCCGCACTCCACTGTCCGGCTCAACACTTACATTACCTGAATCAGACTACTTAATTATGCCGTTTTGAACTCGTATTAGCCTGAAAGCATAGAAGCTGCAGTGTTAATTCAATTGGCAGTGAGCTGGCTGTAATTCCCAAAGTGTTTGAATTCAGTTTTGTGGCTTCCTCGATAATGTGTTGCTGCAGCAATCCGTGGTCCGCAGGCCACAGCAATTTCCGATTTCCTGATTCAAGAACTGATGGGTCTAATGTTGATTGAATCGAGTGTTTGATTAGAGATATTGAAGCTGTTAGACAATTTACATTAAAACAGAATTTAGAAACCATCATAGACCTGCAATTCTCAAGGCAGTGGATATTAAATTACTGTCTTCAGGCTTGTGACGTCTTGTGCCTTGGTACACAGTAGTGACTTTTCTGGGTTACCTGCTGCGTCCATATTTGATGAAGATTAGTAACGTAGCAGGTTTCTCTTAAAATTTAATACCTATCCATCAAACTATATGACGTCACGTCTCACAACACCGTGATATTAAGCACAGACAACACGCTGCTGTTGCAGTTGAGTTTGGTTCACTCTAAACAAAAAAATCATACAAACGTGACTCGGTTGCCACATCCTCGTTTATGAAAAGGGTAGGTACGGTATGAACGTGATGTTCATGTTAACTTTTTTTTTTTTTGGAGAAGGGCCCCGCAGCAGAAGCTACGGACCCACCGCATCCTTAAGGGTTATTGTGCAACCCTGTGATGAAGGTGAAGAGAAAGATGATTAGTTTCTTTTTTCATTTTTCAAAGTAATGGAGCACCGGTGGAATGAAATTGACAGGGAAAAACCGAAGTACTCGAGGAAAAACCTGTCCCAGTGTCACTTTGTCCACCACAAATCCCACATGTACTGACCCGGGATCCGCGGTGAGAGGCCGGCGACTGACCGCCTGAGCCATGGCACGGCCTACTGTTAACGCTTTTACTGCCCATGTCACACTTTGCTTATAACTACTGGACTTCCTAGAGTAAATACGAGGTATGTTTGGTGATATAGAAAATAGCAGGCAGGAAATTGTCCCGCCATTTGTCTACTGCTGAAGTTCTTATAAACTCCATTAAAACAAACCGTCATTCACAACTGAAATTTTTATTGTCAATATTAGTATTCATGAGAGCAAGTTTCGGCCGGCTTGGCCATCTTAATACTGAAAAACGCAAGTTACTCGGGAGCTTAATTGCAACATCAAGTCCTATAAAAAGAAGAAACAAGATTTGATTTTTACATAAAGGCCAATAATTCGTAAGGATTCATGTTTCTGATATAATTTTTTTTTAGTCGTAAATAGTCCAGCTATCCTAAAAGTATGCAAGAATAATTCTTCTCGAAAGTTCTAGATTTATAGCACTTAAGGTTGAATAATGTTGATTAATTTGATTAGTATAGTTTATATATTATTACAACGGAATGTGTGGAATAAATGCTAAATCTTTTTTCATCAATACAAATTCCGTGTTGATCTGGAAACATATAGGCAAAGCTAATGTTACTTAAATGAACAATGACAGGGAAATGGTTACAGTACGAAAACCCACAGAAAATGACGTTAAAATGACACGCGCAAAACGTCTTCGCTCAGATGGCTCCCTGCATATCGAAAGCAACTATACGAGCGATCGGCAAGTCGTTCACGGAAACTGTGGTTAGTGTCTGAACTGTTCTCGCCGAGCCAGTTAAAGCATTGTCACATTTGTAGTAGTCATCCAATCTACGTACCGTCTAGCAAATATTCTTTCCGCCACCTTCCAACCGACACTTTTCACGCACTTCTCGTTTCAAAACGCATTCTGCTTGTCAAGACCATCATACTTCTTGGTTTACCCACCGTATGTATATTTAATACATTTAATATATTTAATGCAATTCTCCGCATCTCGAGCGTTGGGCTCTGCTCGGTACGTGTACGTAGGCCCTCCCTTTTGACACGTTCGCAAGCAAAAGTTGTTGAAATGCAACCGCAGTTTTCACCGTGTGTGTGTCTATTTGTCTCTCCGAATGTGACAACCCGAGCACAGTTTTTCACGAATTTTTATCCTTGTTTTTTCCACTGCAAATTTTCCGACGCCTTACATGCAGAGCTGCCTGCGTGTCTGCGCGCACCTCGAGCGTAACTCGTTAAACACTTATTGCAGTAAAAAATGGTTTGGGACAGAAGTTTAGTGAGAATAATTAAGCACATATTTTATGTATGATATACATTTTCTGCAAAGCTTAACAATTTCAAGACGATTAAATGCAAGTGAGCGAAAGTGTGAGAATTATGAAGCTATGCGAATGTGGCAGAATTATGAAGCTATGCGAATGTGGCAGAAATGTGAAGCTATGCGAATGTGGTAGAATTATGAAGCTATGCGAAAGTGTGAGAATTATGAAGCTATGCGAATGTGGCAGAAATGTGAATCTATGCCAGTGTGGTAGAATTATGAAGCTATGCGAATGTGGCAGAACCATGAAGCTATGCGAATGTGGCAGAAATGTGAAGCTATGCCAATGTGGTAGAATTATGAAGCTATGCGAATGTGGCAGAATTATGAAGCTATGCGAATGTGGCAGAATTATGAAGCTATGCGAATGTGGTAGAATTATGAAGCTATGCGAATGTGGCAGAATTATGAAGCTATGCGAATGTGGCAGAAATGTGAAGCTATGCGAATGTGGCAGAACTGTGGAGCTATGCGAATGTGGCAGAATTATGAAGCTATGCGAATGTGGCAGAATTATGAAGCTATGCGAATGTGGTAGAATTATGAAGCTATGCGAATGTGGCAGAATTATGAATCTATGCGAATGTGGCAGAAATGTGAAGCTATGCGAATGTGGCAGAACCATGAAGCTATGTGAATGTGGCAGAATTATGAAGCTATGCGAATGTGGCAGAACTATGAAGCTATGCGAATGTGGCAGAAATGTGGAGCTATGCGAATGTGGCAGAACTGTGGAGCTATGCGAATGTGGCAGAACTGTGGAGCTATGCGAATGTGGCAGAAATGTGAAGCTATGCGAATGTGGCAGAACTGTGAAGCTATGCGAATGTGGCAGAACTGTGAAGCTATGCGAATGTGGCAGAACTGTGAAGTTATGTGAATGTTTCATAAAAGTTTCTGTGTTATGTATTTTTCTGTAGACATAAAACTGGGAACTGCCAGATCCTGCGCCGAAGCAATCCAGCAAAACATTAAAGTGTCATGCTGTCAGCATAAATTAAAAATCGGCATAGATATAATAGAACAATCGGTGAAATAAGAAAATAATTAATACAAATAATGAGGATGTTCATCGTAAAGATTTCTCAGACTTCCTGCCTCTTCCTCCCTATTAGATGCAGGTACTCCTCTCAGTCCCTTCCTCCCTATTAGATGCAGGTACTCCTCTCAGTCCCTTCCTCCCTATTAGATGCAGGTACTCCTCTCAGTCCCTTCCTCCCTATTAGATGCAGGTACTCCTCTCAGTCCCTTCCTCCCTATTAGATGCAGGTACTCCTCTCAGTCCCTTCCTCCCTATTAGATGCAGGTACTCCTCTCAGTCCCTTCCTCCCTATTAGATGCAGGTACTCCTCTCAGTCCCTTCCTCCCTATTAGATGCAGGTACTCCTCTCAGTCCCTTCCTCCCTATTAGATGCAGGTACTCCTCTCAGTCCCTTCCTCCCTATTAGATGCAGGTACTCCTCTCAGTCCCTTCCTCCCTATTAGATGCAGGTACTCCTCTCAGTCCCTTCCTCCCTATTAGATGCAGGTACTCCTCTCAGTCCCTTTTCTGGAACAGATTTAATCTTGACTCCACCCATAATGTGACAGACCAAGTTTCACACCCACGTAATAGGAAACCAGCGGCATTTTCCTCGTGAACATGCATATTACACATAGTGAGATGAACGTGGGAACCAGAAACCCTTTAGCACGTAATATATGTGACCCGCCCGGCAGGTTATTTGCCCTTGGTGGTCAAGCTCCTGAAGGACACCGTAGGCAAGAGTCCCGAGGACATTGTTATCCTAGTTACTGTACTTATTTACAACGACTTTCATGAAGATGCGCAGTATGACTGGCTCACGAAAGTATATGTGTGCCATTTATTTAACGACGCTGTCCCAACTCAGACTGTGCAGTATCAGATGGTGGTAAAATTAATAAATATTTCGACAGGCATCGAGATCTACTATGTGGTAGTATCCCTGCATATGACTGGAGGGACTGACGAAAACCACGAGATTGTCCGTCAGTATAGCCCGTTTCCCGCCCGAGATTCGAAAAGGAAACCTTCAGAACGAAAGTCAGAAACTTTCTCGCCACACCGACCTGTTCGGCGACGAACACTTTACGACGGTACTTCTATTACTAAATAATTAGCCTACTAATTACTCAATAATGAAGCGAATACATTTTCGATGTTACACCGGCTAATTGTGCTATAATTAACTTAGTTTTATTGCAACGTCAGTTGAAGTGTACTTCTCCTGCTCATACATTAATTATTCAATATTCTCTGTGGAGTTTCGTCAATGTTTTATGCCTGCGTTCCCATGCGCATTATGTAGAATGGAAAGAAGGTATTTTTGCTGAATAATATCGAACACTGAGCAAGTCAAGTTTCCAGAACGGAGTATCCACTCATCCGTCGGAACTACAAGGTTTTTAACGAATATAATATCAATTAATAGGACGGAATTAGACGGCCCTTAACGAAAAAAGAATACACTCAGCCGCCAGAATTACGATATATGGCCGTTAACGAAAGAATGCCCACTCAGCTGCCATAACTGTAAGCTACGTCCTTTAATGAACAGAGTATTCACTCGGCCGAAGATAATATACGGCCGTGAACAAGTTTAGTGCCAACATCGATTATATTGAACGATAAAAATGCAAGCCAAATTTTGAACTAAATAACAACCCAATGTCGACAATGTGATGCTGTTTATTCAATAAATTTTCAGCTGTAATTTACATCTGATGGTCGCTTCCTCCACCTAAAACAAATTCAAAACTAAACATAAATAGAGAAAAGTGAGATATTAATATTTCAGTATATTACGTCCTGGAAACTGGCACTGAAACGACAAAAACAAAGCTTCTCTTACACAGTCTGAAAGTTTATGATCTGATAAATAACAATTTAATTATACGAATTTCCACATAACAAACTCCTTGCCATAGAGGGAAGTTTTTTTCATAGGTGATCAAAGAAATTCACAGATTTTCGAACCTGTACGTTTATCATAAAGGCCAAGAGATTACTTTCAAGTATAACATACTTAACATCCTTATAGCACGGAGGCAAATTCCTTTTTTTTTACATTCCTTAAATCCACACATAGTTCTAGGGACTGTTCTTCCTTCATGAGATTTCCCAGCCAAAATTTTTCATGTTTCTTGTTTTTACCGCGCCTTACGTATTTTTCTTCATCATTTAGCCCATTAGAAAGCATATTTTTCTCTCAGCTGTCCCACCGTGTAGTCTGGTAGATACTGTTCAAGGATTCGGATTCAATAACTTATTATGCAACGTTAGTATCTTTGTACCCCACGTCCCATCCAAAAAGACAATATTACCCTTCAAAGTCACAGCCGTGAGAATATCAGACATGAACAGCCTATAGGTATCTCATACAGAACTCAAATCTCATGTTGAATTTAACGAGAAAATAGCCACCTACAGTCTATTACAATGCAGGCGATTTAGAATTTTATTCGGAAACTACCAGTTTCGAATCTCGAGCTGATGTAGTGACCGGAATTTTTCTCAAAACCAACCTCTTTCGAAATTCTCATGCATTCGGCATTCACAATCACCACACAAATAAGCCGACAGAAATATCCATGACTTACTCAAAATTTCAAGCTTTTTTTTTTTACACGGAGGCACTATTTTCCCAATACAGAAGTTCGCATGGCCGCCATGTTAGCATTATGAGTAAGGAAAGTTGGAAGTCGTAATGTTAAATATGTTAGTGTTTCGTGACGTCATACTAAGTATGGTAAGAAGCAGGTCTTCACAGAACTCATACAGACAGTATTCACCATCGTATATACTGCAAAAATTTGGATTCATACAGATCTATTACGATTATTATTGCTACTGAACACAGATCATGCACCATTACATTTGTAAGATGTAACGTCAAAAATTCGCATCATGGCTGTCTTCGTAGTCGCTGGCTTACATAAATACTGTGTATCTTACAGCATGAGAAGCTGTGTTTATGTTCTGAACCTGTACGAAATTTCACTTGCTTGGCTCCAGTGACATTAGTTACCGTCACCAAACCAAAACTAATTTAAACTGAAATGTATTAGTTGAATTTCGTTTGCATCTAGGAATGAAACTGCTAACACTGTTGTTTTGCCAGTTCATATACATTATTCTTAATACTAATGGCTAAAATTTATCTAAACTAATTACTGTCTTCCGTCAGGTGTTAATTTCATCTAAGTTTATATATAAAACAACATATTTATACTTACAGTTCCTCCTCTCTCATTGCCTCTAAACCTTACGAAACTGAAAGCTAAATACACATTTCGCACTGCCGCCATGATATTTTGTATTCTGTAAACAGATAACGTTAAGAAAACACATGTCGCTCTACGATTTACAAAAATATAATCTCATACTTTCGGGAATCTTAATTAAGTGAGGTTAATGTCGTTTGTACGTCAAACACTTCGCGCGTACGCTAGGGTAATTTTAATGATTGTAGTAAATTTTAAAGTACAATTTTTACATGGCAAATAAATGCATAATTTTCATTCTACATTTCGTTTGCCAACGATTCACTTCAGTTTTCACGGTTATTAGACTAGATCCTGTGACAAGCTGAATTTCGCGTTAGCAGCAGCATATGCAAAAGCATCGTCCATCCGCCAGTCCAGCTCATGGACCCATATGATCAAACAACGACAGACTGACTTGTTTATTCAACCGCATGCCTGTCTCGTATTTACAAAATCACGCGGATAGTAATTTGTGTCAGTATTTCCAGGTGGCAGCACAGAATCTTTACACAAATGAGGGTTCCTCATTTTTCGGTTTTCTCGTCCGTTTCCTGAAGTGAACGTATGATGGGGAGGCTTTTGTTATATTCCCCTTTAAATAACCAGGTATTTTATATATTTAACCTTTTAAAGCCTAATGATTACTTGATGCATCAACAGTTTTAACATTCACAAATTCTACATTCTGCCCACACTGTATTTGTGTATTGTATTTATATTACAGCAAACAGCGACTTTTGCCTTATATAACATAAATTGATTTGTTTTTATAACCGAGATGAAAAGTGTTTACTGCGCGGTACGAACTGGGTCTTTAAATGAAACGGTTTACGCTTCGTCTTTAAAGGGTTAAACAACTAGACATTTGTAACAAATTTGGCATGACAGATCTACAAATCTTATAGGATTTGAGATTCTCAGCATGGTGACTACGAAGGTTATAGTTTTCTGAGATTTATGGCTTTTGAGTATCCTTAGGTACAAACGTTTCGGGGGAATTTATAATTTCGGTCAGAACAAGATTTTGAAGATGGAAGCAGTAGAATACTCCAAAACGTCGCTAAATTTGTACCGGAATATAAGGCGTCAATCCCAACAGTGTTTTGGTACATTTAATAACGACAGAAGTTCAGCTAATGTGGTGTCAAATTATAGAATGCTTCATGAATAATGAATTGGGAAGGATGTGGAAGGAGGCGGCAGTGATTTAATTTGCAGTATTATCCTGGAATTTGCCTGATCGGAGTGAAAAAAATCACGACAGACAGCAGACAGTATAATCGGTCCAAAGACCGCGATTATGACGTGGACTTCCAGCACATGAAGCATGAGGTATAACCACTTTGCAATGTCTTCATTTCTCTACAGAAATGTCGGCTTAAATTTGATTTGGAGATGTATCGGTAGAATATAACACGTCACAGAAACTGACATAAATGAACTTAGTTTATCTTAAGTGTCTCATCGCGTACAAAAACATGTAAACATTATACATATACCTCATTAGTCCGCATAAAACGTTTATGAATGATTTTGTAGGTATAAAAGTTACAAAGGAAAGAAACAGTTGGTCTGATATAAAGAATTACCACAGTACATGTTTCCTTCTCCTATTTAAGTGATTATTCACTGGTACCTATCCTGAGTTTCCCGATGGTGTCACTGGAATTTTTCCTTGACATAATCGTTTCGGTCGCACTATGGCCCTGGGGTCGACTCAGCCTCTAACAGAAATGAGTATCAGGGATATTTCCTGGGGGGTAAAGGCGGCCGGTGCGTAGGGCTGACAACCTTACCACCTTTATGTGCCGATTATCTAAAAACCTGGAAGCCTCGACCTCTTGGAGCCCTAAGGGCCTGTCTAGGCCTGTAATGGGATTGTTTTACCTTTACCTATCCTGAGTAAGATGGACAAAGTCGCTGCATCTGTTACACAGCCACTAACGCAAGAGACCTCTCACGTGACCTGCTTCCATTCAGGGCCGTTGACAGCTTTGAATGTAGAACTTCTCATCTCATTCCCTCCGTGCTGTTTGTCCCGCCAATCTCTTGTCATCCCTCCTTCTTTTTTGCAAACTTTTTCCTCAGAATAATATTCTGAAAGGCCCTGAATTTGTGCTTCTCGCTTAATGTAAGGGATGAGTTTGAAATATATACAAAACCGAAGGAAAATTATAGTTTCGTAAATTTTAATTTTAAGTTTTAAATAGCAGACGGGAGAACAGGAAATGCTGGACCGGAAGGTAGCAAGGGCAATTTAACCTTACGGACACTTCACTTTCATATAGGACACCAGATTTAGACTGAAACTCAGACACTTGATATTTTGTCCTGAGATTATCAGTCAGTTCTCAGAACAAAGAATCATTTTTTAACGTCCGTTAGCCGAATAACCTTAATGAGAGACGTGTTTTGTTTTTAGTGACGTAGAAACTAGACTTTCATTGTTCAGACTTAAAAACTTTCATCTGCCCTTAGCGATGCAGTAAATGTAATTTTGGTGTTACTACCGTTTCGAAACATTAAGATATGTGGTGTTGAAGGTCAGGCTTCGTGTCCGAAGTGTGTATTTCATCCATTTCCTAAACGTTTCCTATGCGAATGACGTTCAGATGCGTAATTTACACGTCCTGCCCTCAGAAAAGCTTTCCAACATGATATATCCATCAGAGCATTAAAATTGCAAATTAAAACGCTTGGTTTGCTTTCAACTGTCCCCAACACTCAAGCTACTGACGCCTGTTCAATACCAACACAGAGCGGGGAAACCCCGTATGGTAATTCTATGGTGATCACGTGACACAGACGCGGTAGCGGGCATACATAAAACAGAATATAATTCGAAAGTCGTCATGATGTTATGGTGCAAATTCTTGATTATGTAAAGTAAAATTAGATGGAAAATGAATGGTAAATATTCAAGAATTTAGACAAAGTTAGGAGTGGTGTAAAGCATTAATTAGCGTGATATTGAGGGCTTACACGACAGTGATTATGAATTTTCTTCTGGGGTGTAGAACGGTGCAGTTTGGTACACAGGAATCGGTATATATCTGCCAAACTACACAGCCTAAGATCACAGAACACAATAATGATTATTAAACTTGCAATCGTCTGCAGACTGTCAAGAAAACAACAGAAGCCAATCTAAATTAGAACAGGGAAATTCCGGAATACAAACGTTTGGCCAAGACAGCGCCTTTAGTTCCCTAGTGTAGAAAATATGACCAAGAAGTGGGTGTGTATATTTACTGTCACTGTGGTCGTGTTTTCACCGCTGACCACTAATCAGATGGAAAGGGAAATCGTCATTCATCTATTACAGGTGGACCTCAGATAGCCTCAGAGTGTTGTGAAAAGTATTATGTTGAACAAAGCATATTCATTTGTAACATCTTGCAAAATACGGGTTATATAAAAATGTCGGCGTACATATTGTAAAAATGACGCCAGCTTAAAAGAAGAGTAACTTACAGAGAAAAGCCGAAATTTTGAACGACAGGTTTAGTGCTGGAAAAAATGAAATACGAAAGCTTTATGCTTTAATTTAAAAAAATTGAAAACTCTTGGCCCTTGAAAGAACAAAACCACGACAGAATCTATGCGCCTGTTACCTGTTCAAAATGTGGTGTCAAAATTCTCAGCTCACAGAGTTTTACAAAACCTCTAAAAATACGCGATTATAAAATTTGAGCCGCACAGAAATTTTTTCTCCAGACCGGCTAGCAAGTAACAGGCACTGCAGATGGTTTGAAGAAACGGTGGCCAAAGGATTTATTGATATTCAACACATGATTTTCTCGGATGAGGCACGGCTTACATGAAATGGAAACATAAAATTTTACAATAACAACTATAACTATTCCGAAATTTGCCATACAGTTAATGATGTTTTTTGAATGCCATGACGTTTGGAGTCTGGTGTGCAGTGAGTGCGCGCAAAGTCATAGGACCCGTGCTTTTTGTAGCAACATTAAATTCCTAGAGCTAAATTCGGGTAAGTCTTACACAGTTCTTTAGAGGATTATGGCTTCTTAGATCTCAAGATTT
This sequence comes from Reticulitermes speratus, assembly GCA_021186555.1. NCBI lineage: Eukaryota > Metazoa > Arthropoda > Insecta > Blattodea > Rhinotermitidae > Reticulitermes > Reticulitermes speratus. The sequence continues at coordinate 2,594,892 of JAJKFL010000004.1, forward strand.
GAATCCGTAAAGTCGTTATGTGTGGAGACACCAAAGATGCCGTTTATTTTAAGAAATCTATATTCTTTGCAAGACTTTAAAGAAAATATTTGAAGATATATTGCTGATATGTCAAGACAAGCGCTCTGTCGGGTGTCTATTATTTTTATAAGCTGCGAGGCCTGCATATAAGCTGTAGTTGGGCACTTGGAAATTCTTCTATGAAATCAGTTAAGTTCAACTGCATGGGGAAGAAATACTCTAAATTCCCGGTTGAAAAAGACTTCGTATGCGATAAAACTCCCGCTACACTTGCTGTGTTCAGGTAAAAGATTGGACGAACACAGTGTATTATAGGTACGTAATCTGCTCGAAATATTTATCGGAGTGACTGGTTTCTTGTGAACGGAGCGACAAGCAGCTAACAAAGAAACGTTTGCACAGGTGCGATAGTCTGAATCCCACGCAAATTCTGCGACTTATCTGTATAGTGTATACCTGCGTGTAATGTAGGCGTTGAGCCATGTATTTCCAATGAAGCGAATATTCATAAGACTTACAACAACAAACTAAAATGATACACACTTTTAAATGGAGTAGCTCTTGCAACAAAACGACATATTACAGGAAGTATATATTTCTGTGTTCAACACGTTTAAAATTTATGACAATAATGTACCGGCAATGAAAGTAGCCATTTTTCACCGCAGATGTGGTACCGCCGTCCGTTACGGTCTCACTAGCACCCACAACGACGAGATAGATTACTTTCGACTAGGGATCACACCTTCATTTAATCACCACCAACATACTCACTAATGCCGGTTCCAACGTGGATTCCCAGATTTCTTCAAATTCTCTAAAATGACTGTTGCCGATCGTGGCTGATCTTCTGCCCTCTTTTTTCCCACTCCCCCTTCTTGTCTCCAACCTCACTCCTTTTTCCTTTCTCTTTATTTTGAATTCCCTCTGTCCTTTTACCCATCTCGTCTCTCAAGTGGCCTTCGTAACAGATCCATAACAGTTACGACTGATTGCAAATGAGTGAAACGAGAAGGTCCGAGGGCCAGAAGGTCAGAGGGCCAGAAGTTCAGAGGGCCAGAAGGTCAGAGGGCCAGAAGGTCAGAGGGCCAGAAGGTCAGAGGGCCAGAAGGTCCGAGGGCCAGAAGGTCCGAGGGCCAGAAGGTCCGAGGGCCAGAAGGTCCGAGGGCCAGAAGGTCAGAGGGCCAGAAGGTCAGAGGGCCAGAAGGTCCGAGGGCCAGAAGGTCAGAGGGCCAGAAGGTCAGAGGGCCAGAAGGTCAGAGGGCCAGAAGGTCAGAGGGCCAGAAGGTCAGAGGGCCAGAAGGTCAGAGGGCCAGAAGGTCAGAGGGCCAGAAGGTCAGAGGGCCAGAAGGTCAGAGGGCCAGAAGGTCAGAGGGCCAGAAGGTCAGAGGGCCAGAAGGTCAGAGGGCCAGAAGGTCAGAGGGCCAGAAGGTCAGAGGGCCAGAAGGTCCGAGGGCCAGAAGGTCCGAGGGCCAGAAGGTCCGAGGGCCAGAAGGTCAGAGGGCCAAAAGGTCCGAGGGGGGCCAGAAGGTCCGAGGGCCAGAAGGTCCGAGGGCCAGAAGGTCCGAGGGCCAGAAGGTCAGAGGGCCAGAAGGTCCGTCCTCATGCCGAGGTTGGACACACACACACACACACACACACACACAAGAAAAAAATGTTTCCCCTTCTTACATTGGGGTGGTTGCTGGGACTCGAACTCACTGTTCGGCTACAATGGACCCTTCTTTCCTCAATATCAGAACATATAAAACCTGAAACTTCAAAAAAGGGTAACACTCATATAAATAAAACGACTACGAATGATAATTGGGGTCTCATCCAAGAACCCTGCTGCTGTACTTACATCAAGAGGTCTTCACTCTTCTGGGACAGGGTCAAGCATTACCCTTGACCCTTGAAGATGGGACCGATGGGCTGTGGCGAAACTTCGATAAACAACTACCAACATACGCTGCGTAGCATGCCGAAATATTGAAGACCTCTTAAGTATATCGCGGCGGAAGCCTGGAAACTCGCATATTTTGCTTCACTCTAACAGTGGTGGCTACCTAAGTACTGCTGGAAATGCGAAGAAAATACGTCTGTATGTCTTTTACATTAGTTGGTGCTCTAGGTTAATGGCGATAAGTTCTAAAAAGTGAGTTCTTTCACTCCTTGGCCCTGAAGATTGAGGCATTACGATCCTCCGAAACCTCGGTAACTATTTGTCAATAGATATGGAATAGTATCTCAGAAAACTGGGCTCTTCATTTCTAATGCCGTTTGTTTCCTTTCTGCTGATTTTAGTGGCTGTTTTGACCCGTGTCTCTAATATTCTTGGGCCTACCAGACTTGGAGGGTTGATTCAAATTCCTGACAGCACAGAAGTAAGAAGTTGTTGGTCATTAATAAAGTCACCGATTATTGTTAGGTTACCAGTCACATATAGATCTAGACACACACACAAATACAGAGTGCACCGTAAAACACGCAACTCAAAGATCAGACATGTATAACATAAACACTGAAACAAGCATATACGACGCTGCCCCCCGCGCCGCAATAGACACTTCCAGCATTTGCTGAGTCGTTCAGCACAAGTTCACTGCCTTGCTTCAGTTTTGTTGGCTACCAGTTGCGTGGTAATTCTGTAACCGACAATTTTTTTTTTACAGGAAGGTGTTTCAGCGCTTGGCAATTTGTTTTTTACGGACGATGCATGGTTCCACCTGAGTGGATACATTAATAGTCAGAAGAGCAGAATATGAAGTGCTGAAAACCCACCAGCACTGCATGAAAATACTCTGCATTCATCAAAGATTGGTGCTTGGTGCGCAGTGTGTCGAATACGAATTGTGCGACCACTGTTGTTTGAAGAGACAATTACTGCGGAAAGTTATCAAAACATTTTGACTCAATTCAGTGCTCTGCTGGAGCAGAATGAACGGGACTGCTGGTTTCAGCAAGATGGGGCGACCGCCTATACTGCGGACATAACAACAGCTTTCTTGCAGGACTTCTGTGATCGCATTGTCGAGCGCGGTATTTGGCCACCATGACCCCCAGACCTACGCCGCCTGACTTCTTTCTGTGGGGATTTCTTAAAGGAAGAGTCTGCAGCCACAATTCAAGAAGCCTGGAGGACCTTGCAGGTAACACTGAACAGGCTTCTGCCGGCACTGACAAACAGTCTTTGGAAAGTTGCAAACAGCACTGTGCAATCAGTGAATGCTTGTCTTCAAAAAGGCGAGGCACACTTTCAGCATCTGCTGTAATTACACACTGTGTATCGCATTATTTATATCTTTGAGAAAAATTATATAAATGGTTTGCAGTATTTGGTTGCATTTTACACCGCACACTTTATATGTATGTATGTATGTGTGTATGTGTGTGTATGTGTGTGTGTGTATGTGTGTGTATGTATGTATGTGTGTGTATGTACAAGGTAAAGTTCACCCTATAACCCGCCATGAAGGCATAGAAGGGGAGTAGAGGTTTAGCTCTACTCTTTCTTTAACATCGGAGCTAGATGGGGGTGGGCAGTTAACGCTGCGCCCCGGCCGCTTTACCTCCGGGATGTACCAGGTAACCATTTTATAGGGGCCGGGTGGGCCTCACGGCTGGTCTGGACAGGTGTGGAAAATCTCACCCCCACCGGGTTTCGATCCCCGGAACGTCCAGCTCGTAGCGAGTCGCTATACAAACTACCACATGTATGTATGTATGTATGTATGTATGTATGTACAGACGTATGTATGTATGTATGTATGTATGTATGTACAGACGTATGTATGTATAATCAAAGAGTTCTCTTGGCTATAACGGACAAAATGGAATATGTACAAATATGAAAATGTACGGTAGCCACAGCTGTTAAATTGATGTGCAAACATTGTGGTAGATTTGTTGGCTGCATTTCGATTCCCAATTGAAAATATGTCTGTTTTTGCTCACATGAACAAAATAATTTTTTTTAAAATTTGGGTGTCATTCTTTCTTTATACCGTAGCTACTGTAAATTGTGATACACTACAGACAACGAAAGCAACCACATATAAACTATATTGAAATAACCCGCCAATCACAAATAAATTTTTATTTATTTATTTTTTTTCAGAATTTAGTATTCATTACGACAGGTATCTCCCACTGTAAATTAGTAAATTAATTTATTATTTTGATTTCATATTTTACATCACTGGAACTAAGTCACAGTCAAGTGACTAATTTACTTCGAAAGATTATTCAAAGCAGTACGTATCTTTACATTTAACTTAATTATTTGTAACGAATTTCTTTATGACGATCTTATTCAGTCTATCCTTTAACTTCAATTTCCAGATTCACCACAAAAAGAAGCCCGTAATCTACAAATTACAAACTTTCCCTACAAATACTCTATAATCGTAATCCTTCAACCAGTCTATTCTCATGGCAAGAAACTTTAAAACTACGAATTTACTCTACATAATCTTCAAAAAGTAAAATCATTTACCACAATCAAGCACTTTACATGAAATAACTTTAACTTGATAAGAGACAGAACTTCAAACCATGTGGAATACGTACAACTTCAAAATTTATATAATTAACAAACTCTTATACAGGGCATACACAAAGGAATGGTGCGGTTTTAATAGCGAACACTATTAAAACCGCACCATTCTTTTGTGTATACCCTGTATATTATTATGCTTTATGTAAAACTCTGATCTCATTTATTTTTACAGAACTTTATGTTGCAAATATGCTCCCAAGCATTTTTGTATGTATTGTTTGTTACCCGAAGATGGCCAGGTCGACCGAAACTTGTCGTAACGAATACTAAATTCTGAAAAAATAAAAATTTATTTGTGATTGGCGGGTTATTTCAATATTGTTATGTGTTATCACAAGGGAATTTTAGGATAAAGGTTAAAGGAACTACACTCGGGTGAAGAACTGCTATCTGCGCTTGTCAGCTTTAAAATTCCTGATGTTTCAGACATTTGATATTCCAAATTAACAAAACGAAGAACGTAGAAACATGTGGAAATGATGTCCCTTCGTTTGACGCTTTATTGATCAGATTAATTCAACGTTATCATCTCTGGTTTATTTGATCGTCACAGCCTCCATCTCACAAACGCATAATTTAAACGGTTTATATATTTTAAAAATTCACACTTGTACTCTTAGGTCCACACTGAAGGCAAAGATTAACGATCAGTTGGACAATTAACCAAATAATAAAATCACCAGCTGGAAGAAGAAGCTATTGCCCCTGATGGCCATGTTTACAAATAAATTTACCGCATAAAAATTTTTTCCAGTGCTGAAGTGGTATTCTGCGCTTTGGTTTATGAGTTATTTGTAGCAAACCATCTGTTACATTTTGTGTGCTTGAATTCAAAGCACACAGACATCTCGAAATGTTACACTGAATAAAGAGAAATATTTTCGTACACTAGCTTGATAAAATTTGCTCATAAATCTTTAAATTCACTAAAGGAATATCTACCTGTAACTAAATGTACACATGTTTGTGTGTTAAAAAAGGATATCTGCTTTAAATGAACAATTATTCGTGGAGGCTTCTAGTACAATTACTTATAAACAATAAACTTAAGACAATAAGTGTAAAGTTCAACCAGCCATAATGGAAGTACTTGGAGTAAAACTGCGCATATTGTAGTCGAGTCAATATTGTAAAGAATGTTGCTGTGTCGACATATTTTGCTCTTCAAACAGGGTTAAGCGTCTCTTGATATTACGGAAGTGACGAAGGAGATTGTGAATTGCATCTGTTACCATGGCAACTAAGTTTTATAAACTTGCTCTACAAGTACAGTCAAAGACAAGACCACAAATAATTTGATCAGACCGCAGCTGAACTGCAGCACAAAGCGGACACATCTGTATACTAGATTAATGGTAAGGTGTTCTGACACGCGCGTCTCCTAATTAGTATCCCTAAAGGGTTTGCATTATCCTTTCCTGACCCGACACTGCGGGCTGTAAGGTTCATTGTAGTATTCAATGGGGGCAGTCAAATGACCCGTAAGGTTTGTATTTCGTCTGATCACCTCTGGGCATCTGTTAATTTAACTTCGTACATATACATTAGCTGTCCTGATTACGTGGAACAAGGGCACACATCTCAATACAGTATACTGGCGGACCTGAATGACGTAACGTTTTAAACTGAACTTTGGTTTTACACATCTAACGACAGTTAACAAGGTGTGACAATGACTATGTGGCCTGGTTTTCTCACCTGATAAGTACGAGATGCTCTTTTATTTGTTGAGTTCTAGTTGTCTCGATAAAATTCCTACTTCATTAAAACTATTGCGTTCGCTTTGTTTATTTTTGAGCAAATCGGTCTGTGATCTCAGCATATTTTTTTTCTCGTAATGCATTGCTTGTTCCCGAAAGTTTCAATCCCTTAATCACATTTATGAAAAGTATTCAACGTATATAGAATAGCATAACCCCGCCCACTAGCGTGATATGCCTCATTTATGGTACAAAATTTCAAATTCTTCAATTATGGAGCCCTCTGTGGCGAACTGTGAACAGTAACTCTGTAAGACACATACGATTTCCTGGAGAATTTAGATGGACCACGTAATAAGATAGATTGTCACAAAATTGGGTAAGTTAACTCTAATAATGTCCTGCAATTATGGTAAAAGTAAATTTGTCCATGAGCTTAATTAAGCATGAAGCAAGAAATATGTATGTTGGAGAGGAGACAGAGCTCCTCCCATTCTTAATCTCGGCACTGGACGGAGGCGAGTGTTTAAGATTCACGTTTTGCCTACTCTATTCGCTAGGAAATGGCCTCCGGTTCTAATTGGAAAGGAGATTCCTCGTGCGTCAGAGTCGGTGTGGACATAATGGGCACTACAGAATGTTCTGCCTCTTTTGAAAATAGAGACTAATTCCCCGGTCGTCCAGTCCGTAGCCTAATATTATACTGACAGAGCTATCGCGGCGCACAAATATTATAAAATTAAACTTCATAACAGTATATGGAAGTAAGATGAAATTGAGTACCTTACCGCGCAGGTCTGTGTCGTCAGATATCAAATTGAGTACCTTACCGCGCAGGTCTGTGTGTCGTCAGATATCAAATTGAATACCTTACCGAGCAGGTCTGTGTGTCGTCAGATATCAAATTGAGTACCTTACCGCGCAGGTCTGTGTGTCGTCAGATATCAAATTGAGTACCTTACCGCGCAGGTCTGTGTGTCGTCAGATATCAAATTGAGTACCTTACCGCGCAGGTCTGTGTGTCGTCAGATATCAAATTGAGTACCTTACCGCGCAGGTCTGTGTGTCGTCAGATATCAAATTGAGTACCTTACCGCGCAGGTCTGTGTGTCGTCAGATATCAAATTAAGTACCTTACCGCGCAGGTCTGTGTGTCGTCAGATATCAAATTGAGTACCTTACCGCGCAGGTCTGTGTGTCGTCAGATATCAAATTGAGTACCTTACCGCGCAGGTCTGTATGTCGTCAGATATCAAATTGAGTACCTTACCGCGCAGGTCTGTATGTCGTCAGATATCAAATTGAGTACCTTACCGCGCAGGTCTGTATGTCGTCAGATATCAAATTGAGTACCTTACCGCGCAGGTCTGTGTGTCGTCAGATATCAAATTGAGTACCTTACCGCGCAGGTCTGTGTATCGTCAGATATCAAATTGAGTACCTTACCGCGCAGGTCTGTATGTCGTCAGATATCAAATTGAGTACCTTACCGCGCAGGTCTGTGTGTCGTCAGATATCAAATTGAGTACCTTACCGCGCAGGTCTGTGTGTCGTCAGATATCAAATTGAGTACCTTACCGCGCAGGTCTGTGTATCGTCAGATATCAAATTGAGTACCTTACCGCGCAGGTCTGTATGTCGTCAGATATCAAATTGAGTACCTTACCGCGCAGGTCTGTGTGTCGTCAGATATCAAATTGAGTACCTTACCGCGCAGGTCTGTGTGTCGTCAGATATCAAATTGAGTACCTTACCGCGCAGGTCTGTGTGTCGTCAGATATCAAATTGAGTACCTTACCGCGCAGGTCTGTGTGTCGTCAGATATCAAATTGAGTACCTTACCGCGCAGGTCTGTGTGTCGTCAGGTATCCTGACTTTAAGTTTGTGCGACGCGAAGTGTAGAAGTTGGGAAACGACTCAGACAGTTATGTGCAAGGGTGCACAACGAGTGCAAGTCTCTATCACAATAGCATTACGTACATATTGTGGGCCGGGTTGGCGTAGCCGGTGCAGCGACTCGCTACGAGCTGGGCGGTTCGGAGATCGAACCCCAGTGGGGGCGAGACTTTCGTCATCCGTCCAGACCGGTCCTTTGGCCCACCCAGCCTCCTGTACAATGGTTACCGGGTCTCTTTCCCGGTGGTAAAGCGGCCGGGGCGTGGCGTTGACCACCCACCCCCATCTAGTGCCGAGGTTAAAGAAAGAGTAGAACTATACCTCTATTCCCCCTCTGGGCCTTAATGGCCTGTTATAGGGTAAACTTTGCCTTATTATGTACATATTAGTGTCAACGTGTCCTTCAAATTGTCATCACTGGTAACGGTGTAGTGCGTGAAAAGATTCTAAATTGGTATACGCAATTTTTCGTAAATTGCAATGACTAAGTACATTAGCTGTATCAGTTAACACAAATCATTTGAACCATGAAATCGATCAAAACAATAATCTATATAGAAATGAAATACCACCTCACAGTCCGACAGCCACGTCTCCATTAAAAGGACAAAATGTTTATTACTGTTTGGAAAATAATTTGTTTTTAATTTAAGCTTGTTTAATTCTTACCACATAAAATGGACGTATACATATTATGTATTTTGTAGTCTCTTTGTATATTCTGTTATCCGCAAAATCATCTCTCAAAGCGGTTACCAGCAGCAACCTCTAACATCTCTCATATCCAATTTCTGTGATTCCGTCTCTCAGAAGTTTTACCAGGAGCAATCCCTAACATGTTTCCTATCGAGTTTCTTCAATCCCATGTCTCTAAGACGCTAACAGCAGTAAATTTTAACGTCTCTCTGGTCCACTTTTTGTGATTCCGTCTGCTGCACATCTTACCAGCAGCAACAACTAACATCTCTCATATCCAGTTTCTGTGATTCCGTCTCCCGAAAGTGCTAACAGCAGCAATGCCCGACACCTCTCGTTACTAGTGTGTTATTTCGTTACGCTTGACTTTCAAACCACATCATTAAGATAGTAAACTGTTAAAAGGCCAGTAATAATTACTTACCTCCTGTTTGAATATTAAGAAAATCTGAACTCTCCCACAGAATATTTTTGCGCTTCGTATTTTTCTTACAACAGACAGTGTTTATTTCCCACCTAGTCTCTTTAATATGTTGCAATATGTACACCGTGACGTAGGAACTGAATTTGTACACATTATTTGATGGATTTCGGGCTGAAATTTGCTGCACATGTACAATTGTTAGGCTACGAATTTTCTCAAATCGAAAGCCTGACTTCAAAGCAAACGCAGTCAGGACAGGGCACAGCAAGACATACACACAGTAAGAATTTATCGTTATCAAATATTCTCAGCTCTCTTATTTACTCTGTCAGTCACAACCTAAACATGCCTGCCAACGTTTTGCAGTTAAATAAACACTGCGCTGCTACTTGTATAATGTAAAATAAATGAAGGCTACCAATGTAACGTGGTGAAACAATTAGTAAAAGCTCTTAAGATCATTAAAAATGGACCAATCAGAAGATAGCCTGATAAACATTTGTGGGGTAGTTACAGTAACATACAACATTACAGCACAGACCAAAATGAGAAACTATGCTGCATCTTTCATTAGGCCTACATGGCGAAATAACTAAATTCCTTGACAAGTTAATAACCTAAACTAACAAACAAGCTAACTAACTCCATGGAGCATATTCCTTTTTGAGAAGCTAACAGTGTCTCAGCTACTCAAGCAATTTCCCGCTCTTTATGTAACACGTTCACAGCAGCTCGCCACCTGTCCTAACCCGAGCCTTATCAGTCCAGACGACGCCTTGCCAACCGATTTACCTTACGTTTTAATATTTTCCTCCCATCTACGCCTTTGGTATTCCAGGTGGTCTCTTTCCCTACGTTTTCCTACACTCTGTATGAATATTTTCCCTCCCTCATACCTGCCACATGATCCGTCCATCTCATTCTTCTTGATATGGTCACATGGATGATATTCACTGAGCAGTACAGATCACGAAGCTCCTCATAATGCCATCTCCTCCACTCCCCTCTTACCTTGTCCCCTTAAGCCAAAATATCCTCCTCAGCACCCTATTCACGAACACCCTCAGTCTGTCCTTCCATCAGTGTGACAGACCAAGTCTCACAAACATATAAAACAACAAGAAAATAATAGTTGGGTATATCTTATCTTTGTAATTTTGGACATAAAACGTGAAGACAGAAGATCCTGGCCCGAATATTAACCTATTTTCATGGGGATACAAAACTAAACGAGGAAATCACACAAAACCTCCCTCCTAACTGAATCATAGGCTTTCTTGAAATAGGCTATATGAATAGCTGGTACACTGCCAAACTGCATTCCCATTTTTATCAAGTATTTGAGGAACGCATAACATAGGATCAGTAGTTGATCTCGTACTTGGAAGCCACATTGACGAGCCCAAATAATTGTATCTGCATATGTAGTTGACCTTGAGAGAAGAATGTGTATTAAGTTGGTAACAGTGATATGTCTATGTAATTACAATAATCTGTTTACCACCTTTCTTTTAAAGGGTATAGTGATTGATTACTTGCAATGTTAAGGCAGTTCTTCTTTATAAGTATGTGTGTTCAGAACATGTTGTTCTCGCTTCTGCTTGAGTAAATTTTCCTGAAATTGATTTACACCTTTTATGCTTTTCAATAGCCATCTCAGTCTCCAAGGAACTAAGTTCAGGCACTAGGGGCTCAGCTGTTTGTACTTCAGTCTTCCTAACACTATGAAGTACATGTACATTCAGTACGACAAATATGATTCTTCTACAAATTGCAGATACTCTGGCAATATGTAAGCACATCGCCCCTCTCAACTTTTTACTTAGTTCCAGGCTGGCAGCCATCCTTACATTTGCATTTGCACAACTGTGATAAATTCCGATTGGTTATTTTTAACATTTTTAAAAAATCCAATTTCAGTAAATCTGGTTAGGGATGAGAATTTAATATTTCACATTGCTAAGCTTAACAAACTTTGCGTTCGAGGCTGTGTGGTTGCTAGAAAGAAGATTTTCTTGACAACGGCACGCATTTTCAAAGTACGTGGAGAATGTGAAACGCTTCCTTTAAACACGTGAGTACTTCAAAGTTTCAAGTCAATTTAAAAAATTTCTTCAAGTGTGACTCCTTAATCACCTTCAGTTTTTAAAATATCGGATATGAAACCGTAGAAACTTTTGAACTGGAAATCGTGTTGTGCCTGTGAGCCTTCTGACTATGAATTGTGAGATGAGGCTTTGAGCTTACGTGTGCAGCACTCATGGTCGCAGTAGTCCCTTTGTAATTACTTATCATGACTGGACTCGAACCCAGCCTGCTAAGAAATGTTCGGTTACACACACACATATATATAGGCCTGTATATGCACCTTCCTTTTTACGACTACCGTTCGGATACACCTTCACGTTGACCAACTTCCTAAAGTGAAAGTCACTGCCTTCTGGGACATGATGCCATGTAGTGAGGTAGGAATTTACGGGCGCTTTAGAGGCTTCAGGTTCTTCCAAAACGTACGTAAATTTATAATAAGATACACGGCGTCACACTTCAGAGCACATTAATTTTGACAGTCACCTCCGCCAGAACCACAAATTTCACAATTTCCAGTTACTAAGAGCCGTGGCGCAGCTTTGTCATCGCAATGCTGTATATTAAACGGCTGCCAAGGAAGCACATGACCTTGGAACACAGGTTGTTTCTGCGTTTCGAAGCCAGTTACGGTCACTTTGACGAGCTTAGAAACAGAGTGGAAGTAAATAAAAACTGCCGATCTGAGTGTCTAAATTGCCACCTCGTCAATTCGCACTAAAACGAGTGGTCAAGTTTACACCAAGTTCCAACAAAAGCTGATCAATTAGTGTTCATTACATTGATGTCCGTGTTTGAATTACGAGCGGACAGACAGACGGGACCGGAGATCCTCTTATCTGGCTAATGCAGTTCCAAAGAAAGTCAGCCATGTTCTTATGTTCGTTTGAAGGGTCCTCTCAGGTTTGGCAGTCCTTTTTTCAGTAACTTCATTTCCTCTCGAGCACTGAAGCATCATCTCCACGATCGATAGCAGCCAATAGCAGCCGAGAGAGTGGTTCTATAAATAGACTGAAGAATGCGCTGCCTTCTTTTAGATTTACACAGCGACTGAAAATGCACAGTGAATTCACAGCGCATATTCTTATTACTAACTACAGTCACAACATTAACGACATGGAGCCTCAACTTCGCCGAATTACATTTAACGTGAATTTTCGAACCTTCACCTTACACCAACTGTCCCTCTGCATGGATTTATAGTCATAAACTTTTGTTTGTATCATTATTGCTGTTTCATTTAATTTTTATGAAAAAAGGGTTACCTAAAAAGGAATTTTGTATATGTTAAGCTTGTTAAACATAACCTCAAAGATTTGCATCGTCGGCATCTTTTGTAATTGTTAACGTATGATGTTTCACATAAAGTACGTAGTTATATTTATGATTTACCTTCATACCAAATTGCACATAAAACTGAAAGCTACACGATATTTGCACGGTTGTCATCTTGTTATTCCACTGCACAGAGGATTACATTCAAAATTGTATATTTTTACATCTATTGCCATACAACATCTCAAGAACCCAAAGCAGAAGGCGCTAGTGTTCAACGACTCTATAAATTCGCGAGTAGTCCGCCATGTTGTTATTAGTGACTGCAGGTAACTAATAAATAGGGCGATTGGATGACCCTGATTTCCAAAATTTATTTCAAGCTTCGTAAAAATTGCTGAACTAGTAAGAAAGCTGAAGCTAAGAAAACCTGTACAATATTCGGCTCTGATCTCACAGTAGACAAACTGCATCTCCATTAAAAGATGGAGAAGTTAATGTTGTTTAGGGAAAAAATCATAGATCATTCTAAGAATCATACGAAAAATATACACATACCCGTGGGAAAAATGCAGGTTTTTTCAAAGCAAGTAATAATAGCAGCAACACTAGCATGTTTACGTTTAATGCTACTCTCTTACCACCGTAAGATTTACGGTGCTAAGAAGAATATGGATCGTAGCATTACTTACATTTGAACGCAAAGTAAAACAGATGTGTTCCGGTCACAGATCACGTAGATACCCTCAGTGCTCTGTACATGGTATCAGTCGTCATTCCATGACAAATTCACATAATTCAAATTTTCGTATAGGTATAAACACGAGCCTGATGTGTGTATGTTTGCTGTGAGCTGCGTTGTGCTTACAGAGAAAGCAGACAACGAGGAAAACATTGAAATTACATCAGTGTTGCTAAATGCAGTTGGTTTTTGTGTGTGTGAGACGTGCACATTTTAAAACGTGGTTATTCTCTTCTCTTCACGGTTTTCTCTTCCTACAATATATATTTCATTTGCTCTGAATTATCACGTACGTGTTAGAAGAATGACTTTGGCATGTTCCCTTGTTGTTACTGATAATTCTGATCTTTGGGTGTTGCCACCGCCAGGAAGTTGACTGTGTTTCCGACTTTTCGGATTAACTTTCTGACTCCATCTTCAGGGTCGACGTGAGTAGTGTCAAATTGTGCAAGCTGTCCGTCAGAGCCATGGATATACGATCTGTCCTGCAACACCCAGCAGTAGTGGGCGAGAGCCTCAAATCAGTAATTTACTTCTGTCTCCCTCCTGCTTTTTATGGATATCCACATATTTATGCCTCTATGAATCCGGGCGAATACTTTGAAACACACAGATTTTGTTACACAGAATTACGTAAGGATATATGAATTACGTAAGGATACATGAATTACGTAAGGATATATGAATTACGTAAGGATATATGAATTACGTAAGGATATATGAATTACGTAAGGATATATGAATTACGTAAGGATATATGAATTACGTAAGGATATATGAATTACGTAAGGATATATGAATTACGTAAGGATATATGAATTATGTAAGGATACATGAATTACGTAAGGATATATGAATTACGTAAGGATATATAAATTACGTAAGGATATATGAATTACGTAAGGATATATGAATTACGTAAGGATATATGAATTACGTAAGGATATATGAATTACGTAAGGATATATGAATTACGTAAGGATATATGAATTACGTAAGGATATATGAATTACGTAAGGATATATGAATTACGTAAGGATATATGAATTACGTAAGGATATATGAATTACGTAAGTCACGTTGTACCTGCAGAAAACCTTTAGTTTTTTCTCCGTGTACCTAGAGCATAAGAAAAGTTGAAGCGAAAGAGAAAGATTAACCAAGGAAGAAAGACAATTAAATAACTGAAACAAGAGCGAAACAAACAAAAACAAAACCTGAAAGGCCAGAAAGTAAAAGAAAGACTGAAGGAAAAAACAGACTATATAAAAAGACATAAACGTGAAAATAAGGAAGCGAAAGGGAAAAGAAACAAAATGGAAGTAAAAACAGAAAACGTAACAAAATTTAAGGAGGCAGGGAAGAAGACAGACAGAGACGCAGAGAGAAAAACAATAAAATAAATAAAAGGACGCAGAAAAAGGACGACTATATTCAGTAACCACTGCTTCTTTTTTTTTTTTGGTGGGGGGGGGGGCGGTTCCAGTGACTGCTGGGCTGATACACTGGGCAAGAGAGAAGGGGTTACAAAACACGGCGGGACATTGGCAACCAGAGTGCTGCATTTCACTACCATACACCAAATACATGCGTAAGAATAAAATACTACCTTATCTCCTGGTTTAAAGAAAGAACGTTCTTTACAAAGGCACCAGCACTTGGTTTGGTGCATTACACAATTCAGAAGGACTGTACTTCGTATGTCGTAAGAATATGGTGTCTCTGAAATTTACAACTTAACATTTTTCGAGGAAAGGAGTTGGACGAAAAACATATTCGATTAAAGAAACACAATATATCCAGTCAAAACACAATAATATATTTAGTTCTCAGATCATCTACATGTTTCGACCAAACATGGTCATCATCAGACTGATCACAGGAAAAGACAAATATATACACAGTTTTATTGGGACTGAGAGCTTAATGCTGTATGTATGTTATTATATAAAAAATATATACTATGTGCACAGCCTAGGGAATAAAAATATTAAAAATTGCAAATATATAAGATTCTGAAATTTTTAAAACACTGAGGTGAAGAAAATACAGTAATACAGGTTACAAATATTGAAACAGAAAAATTGTTGTTGTGTTTTGACTGGATTTATTTTATTTATTTGATTATCTAAGAATACAATGGGAATAAAATGTCTAAAAAATTATAGTCGAGTGCTTTATTATTATCATTATTATTATTATTATTATTATTATTATTATTATCATGATCATCAATCCTTTTTATGGTTTGTATTCGACTCTGTCATTACCCCAGAAAGATAAACAATATCGAATGGTAGGATTACCAGTCAATGAACACACAGAAACAACCTAAAAGAAAATGGCCGCTATTATATTGTGTTTCCAACTCAGTACTTGTGGAAAAGGACTTAAGAAAATAAAAAAAAACCGTCAGAATTTGACACATTAAAACTCAGATCGAAGCGTTACGGCCACACCGACTCCCTCGGTTAAGAGTTAGGCTCGACCATAAATTTATTTTCGTCCATCTATGCGCGAGACCCACACACTAGCTTGTCTTGCTTTAACCCATTTTTCTGGATATTATTAAAATGGCTCTTAAAGGAAAGAGCGCGAGAGAAAATAGGTTATATTTATCTGGCCCACAACAGTGATCGGTGGCGGGCTCTTGAAGACACGAAACTGAGAATTTCGTTTCTATAACGGGGATAAGTTCTTGACTATCTAAACGACTACCAGCTTCTCATCATGACAACATAAAAAAGCTAACTCGAATGAGCACAGAGTACTTCTCAAGAAGCTAGTCAAGATATTCCGCGTATTTTATGAAACTGGATGTTTCATTACCGTATTTACAGCAGCCTGCCAACTGTCTCAATGCTGAGGCAGATTAATCCAGTCCACACCCTCCAATTCTGTTTGGTGAAGGTCCATGTAAATATTAATCTCCAATCTACGCCTAGAAATTTCAAGGGTTTCCCAGCAAAAGTGCAGTATTTATTTCTCTTCTTCCCCACACGTGCAACACGCCCCACCCATTACATCCTCCGCAATGTTATCAGTGTAACAGAATTCAGCGAGCAGTACAAATTATAAACTTTATCGTTTGGAACTTTTTCCGTTCTAAAAGCTAAAAAATAAAATACAAACTTATTTTTTTTTGTGTGGTGAACGAGATGGACGGAAAACGAATGAAGCAGGAAGGTATTAAAGCGAGAATCGTGTTAGGGGGCATTCCTGCCCGAGTATATCTCGTGTTAGGGGGTATTCCTGTCCGAGTATCTCTCGTGTTAGAGGGTATTCCTGTCCGAGTATCTCTCGTGTTAGGGGGCATTCCTGTCCGAGTCTCTCTCGTGTTAGGTGGCATTCCTGTCCGAGTATCTCTCGTGTTAGGGGTATTACTGTCCGAGCATATCTCGTGTTAGGGGGGCATTCCTGTCAGAGTATCTCTGGTGTTAGGGGGCATTCCTGTCCGAGTATCTCACGTGTTAGGGAGCATTCCTGTCCGAATATATCTCGTGTTAGGGGGTATTCCTGTCCGAGTATCTCACGTGTTAGGGAGCATTCCTGTCCGAATATATCTCGTGTTAGGGGGCATTCCTGCCCGAGTATCTCTCGTTTTAGGGGCATTCCTGTCCGAGTATCTCTCGTTTTAGGGGCATTCCTGTCCGAGTATCTCTATACATGTGTCAAAAATCACTGCGGTGAATTTACCCCTACATTAGTGTTAAGAAGCATTCCGGTAGCAGCGTTACACTCGTGTTACGGAGCACTCCAGTCCGAGTATCCACACATGTGTTAAAGAACATTTTGGTCTGAGCATCTTTACACACGTTTAGATTTCTTCAGTCCCTCCAAGCAGGTTCTGGCAGCAGGTAAGGACAAGATGCTCGCGTGTTCTCTGTTGTAGAAGAAATGTACATTTTAGAGCAGTGGTATTCAACCTGGGGTACGCGAATACATCTTAGGGGGTACGCGAAGATATCTTAGGGGATACGTAAAATTAAAAAAAAATAAATGTATTATTTCATGATAAACACTGAATAATCAGGGCCAGATTTAGGGTTAGCCACAAGAGACCCGGACGTAAGGACATGCGATTTGGGAGCGCCATTTTTTTTCTCTCTCTCCTTTATGCGATTCTTATCTGGGAGGCTAGTTTCATTTTATTCCACATAGTGCATATAATATATTTGTTATTTAATAGCTTGACTCTGCTTTTTCTCATTTAAAACTTATTATTTAATACATTATTTTCGATGTAATTTATTTAACTTATTTTAGATGTAGATTATAGAATATGTATAACTTGAATTATGCACCAACAACTTTGGGGGTACAAAGTTCAAAATAAATTATATATGGGGGTAAAAAAGGTTGAATACCACTGTTTTAGAGGACTTGCGAAACTTTACTATGGCAATATAAAATAAAGGTACTTCTACCTAAATATCATAAAGGCGTAGGTGAATGTGAGTTAAACTCCACTCATTAGATCACTTCTCTAGGTAGAGGTGAGGGTCAGATTCATGATCCAGCAGCTTTATCGCTATGGATATACAACCAGTGCCACTGGCAGGAAGATAGCTGGGCACCAGAGCCTGTCTGAACGGCGTGGTGAGAAGGCTGTGCCCCTTCTGGGGATCTAACCCCATTTCCTCGTTCCTAGAGCCTATAGATTCATCATTATATTGAATGAGCTAACACGTTAGGGTGCAATTTGGTGCGTTAGAAGGAAAAGTGACGTCACGCACTGGAATGTGAGAGTGAGGATGTGTCTTGCCCGTAACGGACGGACAGACGGATGGATATAGCGCAAATGTGACGCTGGAATGGCGAAAGTTATAGAAGCCAAGTTCCGGCATTTTTAATATCAGTCGACATTCCTGCAGGCGTGGGACTCTCATTTATACTGTGGATCAGAAAGGCAAGGCGCGAAATGCAATAAAGGCTAGTGCCACCATGCGGTGATCCAATGAATTAAGCGGCGTGATCTGTTTGCAAGTCTGTAGCCGGAAAACATGACGAACCTTCAAACAGACCAGGCATTAAATATATACAGATTAATCAAACAACAGGCTTCACAAGCACATCCTCCATTCATGTGGAACCGCAAATTGCTCTGTTCAGTTTCAAATAGATGTTTTCAAAATGTTTACAAGAACAAATAAATCTACAATTAACATAGCAATAACAGAGTCCCCCCCCCCCCTCCAAAGACCCCCTTCCACCGCCCAATTTCATTTGTCGACACTTTAATTAAATCCTATACGCTAGTTTCCATAGCAGCGCCCACATTGTAATGCTTCACTATGGGCTAAATGCTGATGCGTTTTGTTACGCGTAGTAAAATTAACACATAATAAAGAGCTCTGAATCTCCCACACGCATGTATGTCAAATTTGGTACTGAATGTCTAACCACGTGCAGACGAGCGCACTTCATTTTATCAGTAGCACTCGATAACGCCACATGAAACCCACATTAAAATTATAGACCATAACAAAATAATTGCCGATCTCAGTGGTCGCGCGGTCTAAGGCGTGGGTCTGCGGCCGCTCGCTTGCTGGGATTGCGGGTTCGAATCTCGCAGGGGCGCACATATATCTGTCTCTTTTTAGTGTTGTGTGTTGTCAGGTAGAAGTCTCTGCGTCGGCCGATCCCTCGTCCAGGGGAGCCCTTGTGTGTGTGTGTGTGTGTCACTGAGTGTGATCAGTCGCAACAATAACACTCTACACCTACAATGAGTAGGCAGAAGACGTCAGACTAGGAAAGAAAGAAATAAACAAACAAACAAACAAACACAATTAACGCCATTGATATCTATGAATTCTACGTCGCACTGTTCTTGATATTGCCAATATTTCAATAAATGCAGAGAAGTTTGACTTATGCCTGCCTGCAATAGCATTAGCTTTGTTGTAACTAATTCATTGGAAATTAATGTTTCTTGATAAACTAACAAGCGCTTCTGTAGTAAAGCATTTCCTCGTTCTCTGGAACCTGAAGTATATCACCGTTTTCAAAAAGCCCCCCCCCCCCCCCCCCCCCCCCCCCCCGCCACCAACTCCTCTTCTGAACAAGATGAATTCAGTCCGCATACTCCCATCTCAGTTCATGAACATGCAGATTTAGTATATCCCAACTTCACCTAAGTCTTACAGTCAGTCTTTTATCTTCAAGTATCCCGACGAAAATTTATATGTATTCCATTTCTTTCCTTGTCGCCCTCGGTGGTTAGCGTGCTCGCCACTGGACCCAAGGTTCGATCCCGACCGAGGGCGATGGATTTTTAAGGGTGATAAAAATCCGGAGCACAACTTCCTTCGGAGGGGAAGTAAAGCCGTCGGTCCCATGTCGTAGATTTACGGCATGTAAAAGAACCTTACGGGCATGAATAGAACTAGTAATGCTCGTCAGCAAAATTCAGTTGCCTGCCAGATGGCTCTGGCAGTCACATCAGGATTGAGTAGAACTTGTGCGGTCAGTGGGCTGGACACTCACTACATCAACGCACATGACCATAGAAACCTCCGAAAGGAGGCCCCTATGCTCCGCGTTGGAGCGACAGGGACAAACAACAACAAAACAGACAACTTCTTTCCTGTGCGTGCTACACTGCCATTCCACCTCTGCTTCCTAGACTTGATTAACCTAACAATATCTGGTGAACAGCAAATTTAGCAAAATCTTAAGGTAGTTCATCCCGTTGTGTTATTCATCAAAATGTACTTCGTGACGGTACAGTCACACACAACACCATAATATAATCAATAAGTCGAAACGTGTCGCCTGATTGATTATATAGTGGTGTTGTGTGTGACTGTACTATCGCGAAAAGGAGTCATTAAACCTTCTAATTATGCATTTTTATCTAGCCTCTTGTCCATGTTTCCCTCATAGGGTCAAATGCCCTTGTACCCACCGTGTTCTCAAACATACTTAACCGGAACACTATAAATAGTTTTATTATAATTTCAAGAGAACATATATCTGTTAATTTTCACGAACGACCCACTACTATTCGTTTCTGACAGTTATCGTCTGTGGAGAAGGGCCCCGCAGCAGAAGCTACGGACGCACCGCATCCTTAAGGCTTCTTGTGCAACCCTGTGATAAAGATGAAGAGAAAGATGATCAGTTTTTTTCCCCATTTTTCTAAGTAATGGAGCACCGGTGGAATGGGATTGACAGCGGAAAACCCAAGTACTCGGGGGGGGGGGGAATCTGTCCCAGTGCCACTTTTTCCACCACAAATCCCACACGGACTGACCCGGGATCGAACCCGGGCCTCCGCGGTGGGTTCTGACAGTTACTCACCGTCAGTGTTGTTGCAGGCCTGTATCAGATGCACGCAGTATAATGAACACAAAAAACTAAAACCATGTCCTCCACTTGGCCATCATGGTGGCCGTGCGGTTTAAGGCGTCGGTCTGCAGCCGCTTGATTGATGGTATCGCGGGTTCGAATCCCGCTGAGGGCATGGATGTTCGTCTGTTGTGTTTGTTGTGTGTTGTGTAGGTAGCGGCCTCTGCGACGAGCTGATCATCCTTCAGAGGAGACCTACAGGGTGTGTGTGTCTGTGTGTGTCTGTGTGTGATCTAGGAACCTCAAAAAAAGTGGTGACCTAGGCCCGCGTTGGGCTGTTGCGCCATGGAAATAAAGGCCTTCATTTTGAGTAAAAGATCTAGGTTAACATTTATACAAAATATTAGACACTTAAAACCTTTGTATACATAAATATTTATATTTTTAGATAAAAGTTGAGCTCAGTTTTATGTTAAATGTTTCCAAAGCGCACATAAAACAGGCAACTCATTACGTTGTAGGATTTAGATTTTCGGGGCTGTGCTTTCTGGGATATGAGTCAGCAGAGCAGAGAAGTTGGAGGCGTGTGTTCCTTCCGCCAACCACACGGCCAAAGGTTATTTATGTTCATATTTGTCTACTGTGTACTTAATAAAGCCGTCAGTAGTTCATAGGCTATGCAGCGCCAAGTAATGGAAAGGTTATTGAATAATGCATTTGAAATGACTTGAAGATAAGCGGTCGTAGGCTAGTTTAGGTACTGCCTCAAAATTTGCCTCGGCGGACTGAGAAAAGCCACTTAAATATCAGTCAGGACAACCGATTTCCGAACAGAGATTTGAAGCAGAAACCTCCCGACTATTAAAAACAAGATAGGCAATGTACGTATGACATATTGTGGCGCGTTCGCCTACCATTGTTGCTATGGACACGCAAAATTATCTTCCCTTTACATTGTTGTTGGCTTATATGCAGCTGTCAACAATATAAAAGTGTTCAGTGTTGCCACAGAAATGCAACAACGGGATCCATTTGCAAAGTCGTCGAACTACAAAATATTTGGTTCTGCTAATCAGTAACGCAGGCCTGAAAGTATTTATGTCTTCATGTAAGTGCCTGATATTATTGTCGGATTTCAATCAAATTTGGAGCTTCTCGACACATTTTCCTAAAAGTTATCAATATCAAATTATATCAAAATCCGTCCAGTGGGAGCCACGCTGATATATGCGGAAAGACACACGGACAGACAGACAGACGGACGGAGAGACACGACATAGGCGCCTTTCGCGATCTATGGGCACGCGCCTTAAAACACATGTCAACTAGACTGTGACAAAAACAGCTGAACACAAGCTTAATATTTACTGCGTGAAAATCGAAAAATTTTTGTGCACTGATATTAAGCTATATTAATGAATTTTAGTAGGGAAAACCAAACATCCAAGTATTTTAAATTGACGTAAAAACTTTTTTGATCTAGCGGGTTAGGCATTTACACTTTTTTCACAATTATGTTTGGATAAATGTGTTTTTTACCAACAGATTGAAATTGATGATCTCACGTGTGAATTCTTGTGACAATGTAAAGAGTACTGCAAGTATCGGTAGACAACCAGACAGACGGACAGACGAAGTATCACCGATGTGCAAACAGCGTGAAATGTTAAGAGGCGCAGACTTGAAACGGAGCTCTGAGCTCACAAACCCGAACAAATCAGCAAAACATGAATAATTGAACTGCTTACTTAAGTATACTCGAAGTTCGCTGCCTCTAAGGCTCATTACACTATATAAATAACTCATAATATTGAACCTTAATGAACATTTATGTAACTCGTAGAAATTCAATTGTCTGTTTTCCCAGAAGTCTCTTGTTTCTTGCTACTTGAGAGCAGAACGAAAACAAGACACGATTAAATGTTCATCAGGCTCTAGGAAATCGTGTCGAACCCACTGCATGAAGAGGAATGAAACTCTGATAGCACCCGACCTACATAACCTTTAGACTTGCCTTGTGGGTGAATTTGAAACGAGGTTTTACTAAGAAATGGATGTTGTGGAAATCGGATTGTAAAGTTTCGCGATAGGGACCAGAAGCGGGCTCTTGTGAAGGCGATCATGAATATTCGAATTCCGTAAATTTCAGGGAATTTTTGACCAGCTGAACAACTGTCAGTATCTCAAAAGGATTCAGCTCCGTAAAATTAGTTACTGAATTTTTAGTATGAAAGCACGCAAAAGCAATTTACACCTCGTTCACTGGAAGGTATGCTCTGAAAGCGGCCAAGTCTAAAATTTGTTCTTCTTTGTACCTTCGTCACACTACAATCTACTGGTGGCACTCAATTTGGTGCAAAATATTTCTTTTTGTGTTTGGTTTATTAAACGATACATTTCTAAATAGGCATTTTACAGCCTAATAAAATAAACAGAATTGTTATAGTTTGTTAGACGACGCCCGATGTGTTTCAAATTGTTTAGCTAATCACCAGGAGCTTTCTTATGGTTCTACGGCTTTTACTAGAGCACATATTATTTGAACCTTATTGTATGCTGCCTTTGAAGTACTTCAGTGACAGTCGCCGTGTGTTTCAGTATACCGTTGTGTGCAATGATCAAACTATTTGGTGCAATTTGGATACATTTATGTAGCCACCATGCTGTAATAAGCTACAAAAATTCTCCTGTAGGAACCCGAGGAAGTTCCTGTTGGTAAACGAAACGACTTGAAACATGTCGAGTGTACTAGTAAAACGTACCAACACATGCACTTCCTATTAAAACAATAATAGTTTTAAAAAACAAGCCCTACATATGTTTCGGCCAGCTAACTGGCCATCATCAGGGGCAACTAGCGTTCCACAGCATAATCACGTTCAATAGGTTTATATTAAGATGTGTGGGTGTTGTACAAAACGTTAAAACAATAAAGTTTTCGTCTGTTGACACCGTGCATCTTCGTCATATTAAATTAAGTTATAGACCAACTGATGCACACTAAAACCACTTTTTATGTAGCTTTATTATTAAAATTGTTAAAATTGTACCCCTACATTGTATCCTAGGATCGAAACACGTGTAGGGGTACAATTTTAACAATTTTAATAATAAAGCTACTTAAAAAGTGGTTCTAGTGTGCATCAGTTGGTCTATAACTTAATTTAAAGTTTTCGTCGTTCATCGGAGCCCATTGGATGTGTCTCCAATAGAACGACGTGAACTTTGTTTTAACGTTTTATACAACACCCACACATCTTATCATTAACCTATTGAACGTGATTAAGCTGTGATCGTTAGTTGCCCCTGATGATGGCCAGTTAGCTGGTCGAAACATATGTAGGGCTTGGTTTTTTAGAACTATTAATGTTTTAATAGTAAGTGCTTGTGTTGGTATAGTGTTTACTGGTGTTAATAAACATGCACGGTGAAAATAATATTAAGTATATGTCGAGTGTAGTGTAGAAGGCTTGTCTATATTCTTATTTCATGTACAGTAATGTAGGAAAAATTAACTAAATAGAAACATAACAGACTGGGATGGAAAAAATCATAACCTGTTTTAAAGTACTATCTCAGAATTTTCCAGAAGCAGGAGTCCCAACCTCTGAACAACAACGTTTGTGAGAATTATCGGCGATGGTATCTGAACTGTGGACCCACTCAGTCGAGACCTTCAAATGATTCCTTCGACTACGTCATACACTCAATCAATCAAAATGTGCATTAAGGAAGGTGTGATAGGCTTAATGGAAGGTACCATATTGCCTTAATATTGAAGACACTGATAGGGAATTTGAATTTCCAACGTGGTAGGAAAGAAAGCACTTTATCTGAACACTTTGGGGTTGAGGAGGAGGGGCAGGTCCCCATATATTGAATAAGGGCTGAGGGATCAACACAGCGGAGCTGTAATGTGAGTCTCCTGGGGAGGGAACAGAAATAAATGTCTTAAAGGTGGCAGGCGTACAGTGGCGCCCTGCGGACTGTTATTAAATTAAACTCTCCTCAGGTTTCACGTAACAGTCCTGACTTATCCAATTAAAACACAAATCCCCTGCAAGAATTTCTGAGTAGAGCTTAAGACGTCTAATTGTCTTTTGACACGCTCGATATCGATAGCCTAGCAAGAATTATAAATTAGCACTTTGACTACAGGTTTGCAGGCTAAAGTATAATTTATACTGAAGGAACACCAAGAATAATTCGTTCTATATGTTGGCAGATGGCAGGACACATT
This sequence comes from Reticulitermes speratus, assembly GCA_021186555.1. Lineage (NCBI taxonomy): Eukaryota > Metazoa > Arthropoda > Insecta > Blattodea > Rhinotermitidae > Reticulitermes > Reticulitermes speratus. Next base: position 2,619,804 of record JAJKFL010000004.1, read on the forward strand.
TCTTTGACTGATCGTCTCAAAGAGCAGATAAATCAGGACCAGAAAGATACGAATCGAGTTATCCTGTGGGTAACATTGAAAGGTGAGACAGGCCAGATAGACCCACTGCAGATCCTTTGTGGTTCGTGCCTTAATATCCTGAGAAGATCAACGACTCTTAGGTAACGCACGCGAATTAAATATTACAAAATTAGTTTCATATTCGTATCTTACTTTATCTGTAAAATGATTCACCCAGAGTTGACAACTGCCAGCTGTTTAATAATTCACACAATCTGTGCTGTGCTCTCAGTTTAAAGTTACTGTCACTCCAGAGTAAAGTTAAGTGTATCCGACTGAGTTAATTTGAGAAAGAATATCACGAAATAAATCTTAATATCGTGAGATTCGCGAAGATTAGAACCCCACACTTCATGAATCCATATTAATTAAAAGGAATATTGATAAACTGCACGATAATGAGCTTCCTAATTTCTACTCCTCGCCCTTTAGTATTAGGAGGCCTTTTGTTTCTGTGGCGTAAGAGCCCAACTCGGACCCAGGCCGCCTCATTCTTGACGTTCCTAGACAACACAGAATTAGACACACACACCCGATAGGACTCTCTAAAAGAGCGATCAGCTCGTCTCAAAGGTCGCTATCTACATAACACACAACAAATACAAGAGATGAAAATCTATGCCCTCAGCAGGATTCGAACCAGCGATACAATCAATCAAGAGTCTTGAGTCTTAGACCGCACCGAGCTAGGCTTTATTAGATATTACGATGATCAAATCAAAGATGAGATGGGTCGGGTATGTAGCATGTATGTCGGAGAGCAGAAATACTGTTGATCCTTTGTTTACAAAAACCCAGCACAAAGAACCCATAAGCAGAAATTTATTTTCACTTACAAATTCAATTATACGACAAAATAACTTCATTCCCAACAGTAAGGAAAAATTCAAGGTAACTACGATTTTTAAATTTTACTCTATAGGGGTTTTTTTAATTTTAAATAGGAAAAATGTCAGTTTCATAATATTTGTATATAAAGTGCTGTCGTGTGCCATTTACAAAGTATGTCATAGGTAAAATAGGCTTTTATGCTTTATAAGTTGAAATCAGCTCCCAAATAATACCTACATTATGTATTCCAGAGGAGACGAATCCAATTTAAGCACAGACGTTTGGAAGTCACGTACAAACGAGTGCGGTTGGACGACCTGAATGGAAAAGGCTTCTTGGAAGAGATGGGAGCATAATATTGGAATGTGTTTTCAAGGGTGGGGTATGAAGTGTTATAATCTGGCCTACATTGTGGGTCTGTGGCAGGCAGATTGAATACATTAATGGAAGTTCTGGTTCTATAAAATGTATGAATCTCTTTTGAGCCATTCATTCAGTCAATCAGTCAGCCACTCAGTCAGTCAGGCAGGCAGCAGGAAGCAGGCAAGCATTCAGGCATTCATTCAGTCAGTCAGCCACTCAATCAGTCAGGCAGGCAGCAGGAAGCAGACAAGCATTCAGTCATTCAGGCATTCATTCAGTCAATCAGTCAGCCACTCAGTCAGGCAGCAGGAAGCAGACAAGCATTCAGTCATTCAGGCATTCATTCAGTCAATCAGTCAGCCACTCAGTCAGTCAGCAGGCAGCAGGAAGCAGACAAGCATTCAGTCATTCAGGCATTCATTCAGTCAATCAGTCAGCCACTCAGTCAGTCAGCAGGCAGCAGGAAGCAGGCAAGCATTCAGTCATTCAGGCATTCATTCAGTCAATCAGTCAGCCACTCAGTCAGTCAGCAGGCAGCAGGAAGCAGACAAGCATTCAATCATTCAGGCATTCATTCAGTCAATCAGTCAGCCACTCAGTCAGTCAGCAGGCAGCAGGAAGCAGGCAAGCATTCAGTCATTCAGGCATTCATTCAGTCAATCAGTCAGCCACTCAGTCAGTCAGCAGGCAGCAGGAAGCAGGCAAGCATTCAGTCATTCAGGCATTCAATCAGGCAATCAGTCAGGCCGTCAGTCTGTCATTTACTCAGGCATTCGTTCAGTCATTCAGTCATAGAGTCAAATATTAGATCCTGGATTTTTAAAGCGCAAAACAACGCATACAAAACAATGTTGAATCACACACAACACTGCAACAATTTTGTAGCAACAATTTAGTTTGCAATGCAAACTGACATGTAAACGAGAAGAAATCACTTTTCATCTTTCGTTTCGATAACGTTGCCTGATGTCAGCTCCAGCCCCGTTTAATATGAAGTGGTGACACGCTGGTCTCTGTCTGTCTGTCTGTCTGTCTGTGCCTCTTTTTCATCCTGAATTCTGTGAGCGGTGTTTATGTAAATTTTTGGGAAGAGACTATTATTAAAAGCTCGTTTCAAAATATTCAATTCGTCTGTTTCCCACTGTGTGTACCGCTAAGTCATTTTACGCTCTAAATGAACTTTCATGTCTGTGATGTTAAAATATTTATCATAGAGCAAAATGTTTTTAAATAACTCAAGCAGACGCGTAAGTAACAATAAAATGTACAATTTTACTATAAAATAGGGAAGTATTTAAAGCAGAACACGTGCGGTTGCCTCATGGTGCCTAGTCGTAACATGAAGGTGTAGAGGGGGAAAGGAGGTAAAGTTTAATGCCTTCAGAAGATCTTGGCATTAGTTAATGGTGAGTGGCAGATGCAGGATACGTCTGTTTTTACCACATAACTTCGTTGGCTGTATGGATCATATAGGGATTACAAACATATCTGAAATTATAAAAATTGAAATTCTGCCCCAAATTGAACCTCGGCCTTCAAACATACACGTAGCTCAGGCGCTTCTATGTATGGCAAAAAGAACTGGATAGTTAAATTCGTGCAACAGATGCCAAATGTTCACACCGCCTGATTTTATTTAACAATGTGCCAACACATGTAAGTATTCTGTTGTTTATTTTACATCGTTGCAAATATCTCAGGATGTAGCATCGAATGGCAGGACGATTAGTGAATAATGAATTGAAAGGATGTGGAAGGAAGCGGTGGTAGCATAATCAAGGTGTTATGCCAGAATTTTCCTGAATGAACTAAAGGAAGCCAAGAAAGACCCCAGTCAGATTGCGGTGTCCTTGCAGATATTCGAACCAGGAAACTCCTGGATGCAGTTGATATTATACCAACAAATGCACATAAAGTAAATTTCACCCTGGAACAAGCCATGAAGGCTTAGAGGGAAGCAGAGGCATACCTCTATTCTTTCTTTAACTTCGGTGCTAGATGGGGATTAGTAGTCAACCCCAGGTCCCGGCCGCTTTACCGCCGGAAAGAGACCCTCTACCCATTGTATAGAGGCTGGGTGGACCCCAGAGACGATCTGGACCGGTGCGTAAAATCTCGCCCCCACCGGGATTCGATTCCTGGACCGTCCAGCCCGTAGCGAGTCGCTATACCGACTACGCAATCCCAGCCCACACAACTGAACATTCATTCATTCTGTAGTCTGTCTTACGACTGGTCCGTAGCCTCTTCCAAAGCGAGTTCTCCACAGGGTGCGATCTAGTGCTTCCTCTTTCAATTTCCAGTATCTTTTCTTTTCCTTAAGGTCATCCAGTAGCTGCTTACGTCTTCTCCCTCGTCGTCCCGTCATTTCTATCCTTCCTTCTAACTTTCCTTCAATCACGTGTTTCAGAAGGCAGTTTCTACGCAAGATGTGACTGAACATACAATATGTAAAATATGTTACAAACTATCTTTACGTATAAGTTCTCCTACATGTTTCGGCGAGTGTTCGCCATTCTCAGAGAAACCATGATACAAAGAAATTTATAGAAGCATAAAGTTAATACACCGTAAAATGTACTATAAAATGCGTAAGTGTAAGCAATAGCAACTGTAATAGCAATAGCAAGTGTAAATATTAAATTGCTGATATATCCTCAGTTAAAAATTCTTCAACATGTAGCTGCTTACGTTGTATATAGATAGCTGCGTGCCTGCAAGTATCTAATGTGGCTTTTCGATCCAAAAAGCATCTAGTCCTGTCACGGTAGATGTCAAATGAACACCGCTATACCAGCCTGCTTGATTCGAAATACGTAAGAAGTGTATTTTGGTATCAACAGTTACAAAACAGAAACGCCATATCATGAACTCTACTTCGTGTTCTCTTGCTTTACACACGAACAGCTTTAAACTTTTATCATCAGCCTGCACCCCTCTTGCCTCTGTTTACCTCATTTGTAATATTCTACTAGTTTATCGCCAAGGTAACAAAATGGCCGAGAGTGTTTACGCAGCCTTTAACTGCCCCCACGTTACACCGGATTACAACAAAACATTCGTAAGGACTAAAATGGACTGAGAACGTTCTGAATTACCAACGAAATCAGCATGAAAACAAACAGCGTTAACTAAAACATAGGTTTGGAACTAATTAACAATTAATAGCTTACCTCATTTCGGTGACAGGAAAAAATAACGTAGGAAAGAAGAACAAAGAAGGAAATAATGTGATAACTAAGAATAATTTAAAAACGAAAGGCAGAGAGACAGGAAGCGAGAAAACCCGAAAAGGACCGAATGAAGAGCAGTAGTAAAATAATAAAGCCTGATATGCACAGCAGAACAAAGCGCCATAAAGCGACAGTGTCTGTCATGCGGTACAGCCAGCGACAGTGTCTGTCATGCGGTACAGCCAGCGACAGTGTCTGTCATGCGGTACAGCCAGCGACAGTGTCTGTCATGCGGTACAGCCAGCGACAGTGTCTGTCATGCGGTACAGCCAGCGACAGTGTCTGTCATGCGGTACAGCCAGCGACAGTGTCTGTCGTGCGGTACAGCCAGCGACAGTGTCTGTCGTGCGGTACAGCCAGCGACAGTGTCTGTCATGCGGTACAGCCAGCGACAGTGTCTGTCATGCGGTACAGCCAGCGACAGTGTCTGTCATGCGGTACAGCCAGCGACAGTGTCTGTCATGCGGTACAGCCAGCGACACGAACGCTGACTGTACAGATTATCACCTTCTTACTGTATTTAGCGTAACGTTTCCACTGTGGGCTAGAATTTAGCAAAGTGACCGCGTGGGTCATGGTTTAGGCTAAGGTTAGCCATCTTAAGAAACATGACATAATGTTGGATGGCCTGCGTAGAGTTAAATACTAGAGGTAAGAATTACTGATAAAGAACACAAAAAGTAATTGAAATGTTATTCTTCTATGTTAATTATGTTTTTATATGTAATATTATATAATTTAGGAGCCACGATAGTTCATTCGGTATGGTAGTAACTAGACTACGGGTTGGGCAACCAGGAAACGTTGTTTGATTCCCGGCAGGGGCAAGAGATCATTCTTTTCTGCAAAGCGTCCAGAATGGCCCTGGGCAAAACCCAGCTTCCTGGTGAATCTGTGTCGGTGGCTCTTATGCGGGGGTAAATTGGTCGGTGCGTGGGGCTGACCAGTCACGTCCATCAAGTGCAGAGATTAAGAATGAGTGTAGCTATACCTTCAGAAAATGTTCAGAGGCAATTTATGTACGATCTTTATCGAAAACAATTTGTACATGTCCCTTTTTCTTCAGACTCATGGGTTGGATTCTGAAGCCTTTACTGTGTATAGAAGTTCTGAAACTGATGTTGTGGTCTACTTCTTGGTCTTCTCACTTTTCTCAGTTCCTTAGGAACAAGTAAGTAATTATGCTAATTTACGTGTTCCCTTTTTTTAGTCTGACTTCTACCTATTCATTGTAGGAGCAGCGGGTTACAGTTGCGTCTGATCACACTCAATGACACACACACACGCACACGCACACATACACACACACTCGATAGGACTCCTCTGGACGAGGGACCGGGCCGTCGCAGAGACCTCTACCTGACAACACACAACACTCACAACAGACAGACATCCATGCCCTAGGTGGGATTCGAATCTGCAAGTTTAGCAAGCGAATAGTCGCAGACCTACGTCCTAGACAGCGCGGCCATCGGGATCGACTGTGCTAATTTCTTGCGTACTACACGTAGTCATATACCGTTTTTCGTTTATTCACTTTGCTTTACACAAATGTCAGTGCTCCATACCTCGGAAGAAAAGCAGTATTTTAAACAACAGCAGAACCTGGGCCATTTTATATTTACTGACCCATAATTTTTTTCTGAGAACTGACAAAAAGATGATAAACCTTAGCAACATTACCCGGCTTCCTTGCCAGTAATGGAAACCGAGTCCTTTCGTCTACGAGGCCCGAGTACTAACATTCAATGACTACAAGTACGTGACATAACAAACAAATATGCTAAGGATATTTAAATTGACTAAGCGAGATATGAGGTTCTCAGAGCCGTGGTCCTGAAGAGAGCCAAGCAATCCAAGCAGGCTCTACTTGGACTATTTGAGCCTGAAGAAGAAGGAATTACAATCCTTCGAAACACCGGGAACTACTTACCCAACGACACAGCGTAAAGTCCCAGAAGACTTGAACCTTACGAAATTTACTACTTTTGATCCTTCGGCAACCATGCTACTCCTTTTGGCTTGAAATACAAAACAGACAAAATCCCCTAAGCCCTACTCAATGTAATGAAGGAGGATTGTCGCTGTGCGCTGTTCACTTGTTGCATAACACTGCACAGGGATTTATCCAACGGTTGTCATGGCAGCACTGCATCAGTGTTAGGTTACGGGTAAGAAATGAAGCAACACAGCTGTGTGCGGAAAACAGACGTGGCTGCTGTTATGTGGCGAGTTTAAACCAATCACCTCCCCTTGCCAAGTCGCGCTGTGCAGGACTCTGACTAGTGTAAACGGAATGTCAGCGAAATTAGAAACGAATTACAGCTGTCTTATGTTTTATACGACAGTTCATATAGTTGTAACATGAAAAAAAGTGTCTATATGTCTGTAATAATGCTATCGGGCGGATGATATTGTTTGCATTGTATTGAAGTGTTTGGGTGAAAGCAATCTAGCAACATGGCATCCTCATATAGCAGTATCAGTCTCTGAACTACAATACACCAATCGCTAGCACTGTCAATATAAACTTTACATGCATAAAATTTAATCGAGAAGGCGGAAATAAAGATTGAAAAATACGACAAAGGATCTTAGAGAATTTGCCGATCCCGGTGGCCGCGCGGTCTAAGGTGTAGTTCTGCGGCCGCTCGCTTACTGGGATTGTGGGTTCGAATCCTGCGGGGGCATGGATGTCTGTCTGTTGTGAGTGTTGTGTGTTGTCAGGAAGTGGTCTCTACAACGGGCCGATGACCCATCCAGAGGAGTCCTACCGAGTGTGGTGTGTCTGTGGATGACCTCTAAACCTAGATAATGAGCCCGAGTAGGGCTGTTGCGCCGCTTGAAAAAAATATCTTCAAGATTTAGCACGTAAACAGGTGGAGTTGATTGAACTGGTTTGTTGTACTGTCCAGTGAACGTATCTTGTGTACATGGCAAAGCCTTTCTTGGTTCAATTTCTTAAGTAGCTAAGCTAATAGGCCTATAATGTTCTGAAGAATAGCCCTGTACCTCGGGATTATATGGCGACTAAGTCAAGCTAATGCTGATGTGGGTGGTTCAGTCAGTCAGTTTCTCAGCCAGTATATTACGCGTGGAGTAAAGGAGATGTATCTGATATGGGCTACACAATTATCCGTAGCTCCTAGCAACGCCGGCGTGTGGCAGTTTGAATCACTTATATTACAGAAAAGGATGAAACGTCAGTTTATAAATAACAGCTTAAAATAGTAACAATTTTCTGCTCCTCCTGGGTGGAAAAAGCCTAAACAGAATATTTATCCCAGTCTAGTGAACGCGAATCACAAGATAGGATCTGATCTATTGGTGCACTACAAATATCATCTCTACCCTCTTAGATTTGTAACAAAAAAAAAAAAGATAGACCCGCTACTGAACTAACTGATGGTTCAGCTACGTAATATCTCTCCGGTAGCAGAACTCGAAGCATCAACACCGCTAACACAAAATCCCGCTACTGGACACAATCCTGAGCCAGTTACATCCACCTTCCGTCCTCAAAATCTGTTTCTGTAAGATTCATGTTACAAATTAACTGTCTGGCAACAGAAATTGAAGGTCCAGCACCGCTAATACAAAAGCCCGACATTTGAAAGATCTTAAGCCAGTTACATCCACCTTCCATCCTCAAAACGTTTTCCATCATACCCCTTTTAGGTTAGTATTATTCCCTCATATTATAATACCTAGACTACTGCTGGCTGTTTACCTAAAATACTAACCACTAATGTAGTCCGTAACCCGTGACAGTTCAGGGTTTGAACCGTAGCCCTGGGGGCAGCGTGGCGGAAACAAGGCAGGCTTCCATAGAACCCTAAGGTTCTTGCTGTAACTCTGCTATGATCTGCCACCACTGAGAGATTTCCCGTTTTAACGGACGCCGTTCCAAGTCGCATCATCAAACGCCTAGCCCGCCGCCACCGGAACCAGGATGCTCCGTACCTCTAAGGCGTCGGATTTGTTAGGAAAGTGCGCGCTCTTAGTTGTACATCACCACGACAAAGGCACGGAATCAACTATCTACACTGCTACATTGCAAAGACACATTTAATTACTGATTTGGAAACAACACGATTTCCTGCTCAGGCATCCCTACATCCTGCAGCACTGAGCGTATCGCCACAATATCGTAACCAGCAGCTTGGCTTGCGGTCCACAGCACTATATTCTTGCACTGGCACCGTCACGATCGAAGTTCCGGCCATTCATTAAGACAGCTCTACTGCAGTTAGGCCTTACTTCCCATCAGTGAGGGCAGCAGAACTGTGGCCTCGTTCCTCGGGCTGACCACGGTGACGTCTGATGATGGAATGCTTCTAATAGTTACATTTAGTTGGTTCTAGCGACCAACATAAATTCCTCGAAATAACCGCTTTTTGGAACATGTCTTACAAATATATGCCGTTCACAAGGACAGAACTTTTCACTTCCCATATCGGAACCAGCAATGACGACCTTTCACTCTACTAAGAAAGAGAAGTGATTTCTAAATTGCAACAAAGCACTTAAATGTGTGATTTCAGGCTTCCGCCGCCATGTATATGAGATCTGCGCTCTTTTGGGATATTACGTAGCGTTGAGTGGTAATTCTGTACCGACGTTTCGGGACAACATATCCGTCCCATTTTCAAGGGTCAAGGAGTCCAAGAAGAAAGCCTTTCTTCTTGGACTTTATGACCATTGAAGGTGGGACCCGATAGGTTGTCCCGAAACGTCGTTACAGTACTACCATTCAACGCTGCGTAATATCGCACAAGAGCGCAGATCTCAAAGTCCAGGTTTATGCTGTCGTGTCTACTAAGCTGTGACCTACTTACAAGTGCTAATCGCTGCTTAGGCTTGTAGATTGTCGAAATCTGACTTAATACTTTGCCTAATACTAGTTATGTTACATGATACAGCATCCTTTAACAAAATTTAGCGACATAACACACAGTCATGTTTTGATTCATGGTGATTTCCTTCACCATATTTTTATGTGCACTTCTTTTCTGCCTCGTCTTAGCCACACTCACATTGAAAGATTCACCTAGCACTCCTACGCCCCCCCCCCCAAAAGACAGATTATGTACCACATGAATGCAACCCACATTCGGATAGATAGCACAGGACATAAGCTATGAAAAGTCTTTTATGTGTTTGTCTCCTTTTGTATGAATTTCTAGCTTGGGCGTTGTCATGGCAATAGCTGACTGCCGATTACGTCATACTGGTGCCTATTCCTTAAATCAATGGCTTCTTAGTATTGTACGTGTTTGCTCGATCCAAAGCACTAGCAAAATGAAGACAAGAGAGAACTGGAGAATTTTTCGGGATGCGTTGGTAGACAAGATCGTGGCACTATTTGCCAAAATGCATCCTGCCCTCTCCAGGGTCCTTCGAAATCTCTAACCAGCTTACAGGGATCAGCATATGCCCTAACGATGAAAACTACCCAACAACGTAGATGCCTACGTGGCACTTCCGTTCCGAAAACGGAATTACACGTTGCCACTGTTTCACCTTAACATTGGATACAATTCTGTTGTTACTGAGTACAACAAATGACAGAGCTATTAATCTAAATATTTAGAGACCAGAAGGAAAGTCTTTAGAAGCTGACAGTTGCTCAGCTACTTAATAAATGTCTGTCCTTTGTTAAGTCCGTTGGTTCTTTGCGGTTCATAGAGCCCAATATGAAGTCATTAAAGCCTAACGAAATAGTTAAGAATAGTAGGGGGGAGGAAGATTCTACATTTGTTAAAAGCAAAACTAAGCGAATTTTTAGAAAGCATACTTTTAGATGTTCTCAGGCACAGCCCTGTCGGCCTTCTAGTAAAGGCAGATTTGCGGAAAAGATAGAGCGTTGGAAAGTGGAGCAGGCAAAATAATGGGAAGTGGAGTGTTTGAGAGTGCAGTTGGGGAAACAACGTGAGCAGCTGTTCTATTTGTGTTGAATTTTGACATTAGAATTCAGAGGGCTGCAGTTGGGGAATTTGGGTACTAATTTTGAGACGGCTGCATTGTGATCTTAATATAACGAGGGCTGTATGAGAAAGAAATTGGGATTAAACTCTTCGAAATAATGTCAAGAAAGTTATTTCCCATCTCACGAAAAAAAAAAACTGGTTAATGTTACATGGGGGAAAAATTGCTGTTTACTGCGAGAAGAAAAATTACCACAAAAATACAATATTCTGGAGAACTGCAGAGTTTTGTCCTTAAAGCAGGTTGTACGTATAAATATCACGGCGCTTTAAATGGTTAAACTTATAATGGGGCATGCTTCCTTCTGCTGTATTTTGTTAAATACACACCACATGGATGAATGTGTTTCAAATGGAAGTTATACACCGTAATGAAATATGCAGTAAATATTACGTAAAACTGATATTTCTGCCGTGAGGAGTTCTTAAGTAATAAATGATACAGTTTATTTTCAGATTCGTGTAAGTTTGGTTTACAGTACCATCATACGCAGCAAAATAAAGACTTTATTATAGAGTCTATTTCGGCATTTCAACACAACAGTCTGTTTGCTGTATCTGTGGTTCTGTCAGATATTTCCCATTGGCTCTTATCTTCCCGTAGCTGTAATTGCTCAAAATCCTCCAGAACTTGATATATCATAGACAAATTTCCTCCTTCGAATCATCTCAGCATTTACCTGAAACAAATTCAGTCAATCCGAAGACGGATGCAGCATGTTCTTTCGAAACACCAGAGTAAACTTACTATAACATCCCCTGAGCTACACCCGAGATGCACGAAAGGTGTTGGCAGTGAACATATCACACCTCCGATTCCGCATCCCTCTTCCTAAGCGTGAACCTCTGCACAGGGTGGGATACCAGACTTCGTAATTTGCAGTGTGAAAGGTGAAGATGTCCTTGTGCTACTGGCTAGGAAGAAACGGTGCTACAGGGCGTGGTTGATAGAATAACTGAAGTTGGAAGACGGTACGGAATGGAAATGAATGTGGAGAAACTAAGGTAATGAGACTTTCAAGGCAACTATCCCCAGTACGATTATGATAGACCACAAACAACTGCGGAATGTGGAATTGAGTAAAACGGGCAATGATGCCCCACTTTTTATTCTGACAGATTTTTACAATTACGTATAGCAACAGAAGTTATATCTAGGCGCAAAATAGGACTAGTAGGGTCTCTGCTACAAAACGGTCAGTTACTTTATAGCAAATTCAAATTCGTATAGTGACAGCAATAAAAATTATAAAGGTATGCAAAAAAGCGTCTTTGGCATACTCGTGCTGAAAGACGTCCCACAATAATGCAATAACAATAATAAATTTGTAGTAAACAAAATTGTAATCAAATAAAATGATCTATGTTCTGTATCACTATGAGGCTCCTGCTTACTTCTTTGTACATTTGTTATGTTTTCTTAAGATTCTTACAACGGTTGTTATGTCCACAATCGATGTAGATTTTCGAGAAAATTATGCAGTTTTCATGCAGTCACTTTTCACAGACTGATCATTTCACCCAGTCGCATTCTTCTTTTCTTACACAGCAGTATTCCTCACATTCTTCACAGCAGTCACTGTCATCATTTTTATCAGAATTGCTCGAGTTCGGATTGTGAACCGTTTTCCTGAAATTATTCTTCATAGGTTTGGCTTTTAGTTTCTTCTTCTGGATGATTGGTGAAATAGTGAGAACTCTCCATTGAGACTTCTCGTTACCCTTGATGACCCTGAGTTTAATGGTTTTGGTGGATGGGAAAATTCCACATGAGTTTTTTTTTATTTTTTTATTTCATTTTATTTTATTATGAGAAACTTGGGTGGGTATTGATGGATGGACGGATGCAGGAGTGAAGGCGTGCCAATCTAATACGTTCTTTAACACGTGACAGGGGTAAATAAAATACATTATAGTGGGCAGGCGAAAATTCTGTAGTCTTTCATTAACATATCAATGAAAATGCAGTATACAATTTTATGTATGAGGTCAACCAAGCGAGTTAAAATATAAGTGGGGCATTTTTACCCATCTTTCAGTTGGGCGACTGTACCCAAATGTGGAGCAAAGATGCCCCGGCTGATCACGTGACTATGGCGTGGCTTGAAGTAGTTTGTAACCGTATAAAACAGTACACAAAGTCCACTCTTCCTTCACGCAAACTGTTGGTACAATTACTGTATGCATAAACAAACAGAAGATAATTAAAGCATAGCTCCCTGCAATATATAGCGTTACAAACAGCGTTACTTACTTTACAAAACACTGTCACGGCGTTCAGACAAACAGCAACTGTGACTTGCACAGTCTCAGACTCACCACTGCAAGACCTTCTAGCTGCGTAGTATGTGCAGCTTCCTAGAGCTAAGGTTTCGAAGTAATTGATGGTGGGGCATCATTGGCCAGTGGGGTACCTTTGCCCATTTTCCTATATTTAAACTATCTTGACAGCCTGATAACAAATGATGCAAGATGTACACGAGAAATTAAATCAAAGATTACCATGAAAAAAAGAGGCATTGAACAAGAAGACTCTTTTCACCAGCAAATTGGTCTTAAATTTAAGGAAGAAACTAGTAAAGTGCTACGAGTATATTTGGAGCATAGCTTTGTATGGTGCTGAAATTTGAACACTTCGGAGAGTAGATCAGAAATACCTGAAAAGTTTTGAAATGTGGTGCTGAAGAAGGATGGAGAAGATCATTTGGACTGATCGTGTGAGAAATGAGAACGTACATAGAGTCAACGAGGACAGGAATATCCTATGTGCAGTGAAAAAGAAGGCTGCATTGGTCACATCGTGCGTAGGAACTGCCTTCTACAATACGTTATTGAAGGAAAGGTGGAAGAAAAGACAGAAGGGACGGGAAGACAAGGAAGAAGATGTAAGCAGCTCCTGGATAAGATTAAGGGAAAAATAAGTGGCTAGAACTTAAAAGAGGAAGCAATTGATCGCACTCTGTGAAGAACATGCCGTGGAAGAGGCTGTGGGCTCGTCGCAAGGCAGAGTAAGTAATGGAAGACCCGACGTTCGAAGAAGCTTAATGCCTTTATTTCAAGGGTCAAGAGGTCCCAGAATAGTACATATACGTAGGCCCTATGTATGAGACTAATACATTTCAATCCTGTTGTTAACATATCTGGTAGCTATGAGTGGGAGGAGAAGGCGGTAGCAATAAACGGCACTTACAGGTATTCTCGAGTCGGTACTGTAGTGTCAAAACGTTCTGACAAAAAAGTGTATAGGTGACTTGTAGAGAGCAGTACCCACCATTATTATCCCATCAAGTTCAGTGTCTCAGTGTAAATGCAGCAGCCTTCACAGCAGACATATTCAGCAAATCGTTATTTCGAAGTCCTCAAAAGCTATTACTGTGTACCACTGAATCGTAATGAAATACGTACAGCGTAACAAGAATGATTTTGATAAACGAAATTTTCCTTCCTGAAATTTCAAATGGATATAAGCGAGTCATAATTTTTTGCCAATCCTCTATCGTCTCTTACTTGTCCGTCGTTTCCATCAGTATTGCTTTTTCCTCTTGAATTATCATCCCTTCATTCAACTGAATCACCATCTGTTTCTCTTCGTATCCATAAACAAATTCGTAAACTCTGTTTCATTTATCATCATCTCTCCTTCCTTCGTCTCCCATCCAACAAAACCTCTCTGTTTTTCTGCCACCACCATCCGCTACTTCACCAACTGCTGCCTGTCGCGAAGGAATTAGTATGTCTGCCGCTTGTGTGTGGGTATTCCCCTGACTGGCCACGCCATCTGCTGCCAGCAAAAAGTACCATCTTGTCTTCTGAGCCGTCAGTATCGTGGAAATCACTGCGATGTCATCTGATCAGGAAGCTTGTAAGACTGAAGTGTAATGACGCCTGAACATCATGTAAATAATGACTACTGAACTATCCATTTCCCACCTCAGACTAAAGCAATAGGCCTGTACCACCAAGACCAGGCTAGCAATGTTGTTTAGAGGAACATTTGCTGTTTAGTATGACAGTAACAAGACATACATAAAACACTATGGTTAAATACTGAACAATTCTCTAGTTGAACGTTACACCAAATGGTATACTCGTATACTGTCGTCGCACGCAGTGAGCCCGCGACAGAACAGTCTGACTGCTGTCGACGCGAAATTTGCCTCTCCTGCTGCAGGGGTGGAAGTCATCTTAACTACATATGGGAGCTGGAGTGGCTGAGATGAGGGGTACGGCTTGGTTAAAGAAACTGGAGGCACAGATTCCATCGCCAGACTCTTCAAGTTTATGTGTTCCGGCGAACAAGAAGGTGTAGAAAAGATTGAAATTTATGGAACTCTGTGAGATTACCTTTGTTGCCAATAGTCAATGCAGTATACGACCTTAAATACTAAGTTATGGCTTAAAAAGAAGTACTTTTCAGGTGTGTATGAATTCCTTAGTGTCTGTGTACCTGGTCTTGGTAATGCAAGGAAGACAACCGTCCTTTTTCTTTTTTAAAGGGCCCCGCAGCAGATGCTACGGACGCACCGCAGCATTGAGGCTTATTGTACAACCCTGTGATGAAGATGATTAGTTTTTTTTTTGTTTTTCCCTATAATGGAGCACCGATGGAATGAAATTGACAGGGGAAAACCGAAGTACTCGAGGGAAAACCTGTCCCAGTGTCACTTTGTCCACCACAAATCCCACATGGACTGACCCGGAATCGAACAAGACAACCGTCGTTACTAAGAGGCGTATAAGGACTGACTAAAACGTTGCGAACTCGCATATTCAGTCTTATCAGTGTTTCGCCTTTCGGAAGTGACATTTTTGGCAAATGTGTTTTCGACTTCAGGCAAGGAAAGGGGCCCTTACACTCTTTCGTGACGAGAATGTTCTACAGGGCAGTCAATCATCATCATTGCTTAAAATTAATTAAACTTTTTTTTTTCGAGAATAAAACGCCCTTACCGAGAGACACTGAAAACGTCACGCGCGGCTCCAGGCCAAAATGTCAACAATCCAACGCATTCTAAATTTAGGGCCCATTAAAACTGTCAGAACCAAATTTTGCGTTCGTCCAAGCGTAACGTCCAAATGTTCTCGATTCGCCGAACGAATAATGTAACTGCCAAGACTAAACTGAAGCAAATGAAGCTTGAGAAGTTACAGTGTTCTTTTTTTCAATTTAGGGTTAAAACACAGCTGCACTGGTGAACACCTGCGCTTTAAATTTTTTTCGAAATTGAATTTTATAATCTTTCCATTTTTACACACACAGAGCGGTGGTCTGAGTGGCATTGGAACCTGAGGTCCAGGTACAGCAAGGTAACCAAAATACATGGCAGCGTTGTGGCAAGTAACACGACTACAATAGTCGCTCATGTAACGTAAGATGAGAGAATAACAAGCAGACAATGAATTGAAAGGAAAGAAGGATGAAAAGTTTTTGCATAATTAATACATCAACCAAATTATGTACTTAATAAAATACATTCAGAAGCAAGTATAAAACTGGGAGTTTTGTACTTGCTTCTGCATGTATTTTTAAATGCATAAGTTGGTTGATGTATTAATTATAAGATTATGCACGGTATGAATAACATAAAAATTTGCATAAGTTATTGTAGCATGTTGTATTTGCCTGAATCCACGGAGTTAGATCACCAAAAACCCGAAATAGGACAGCCAACATCCTGGCTGGACGCGGATTTCCGAAATAGGAAGCAGAAGTTTTAAAACCCTGACTGCAGTATTCGGTGCGTAATGATACAAATACATATGTGAGTTCACACCGCCCTATAAAATAAACCAAAACAATAAATTCCGTAAAGAGCTGCGCTATTTAAAATTACCACACTGAGTACGTGTGTTTCATAAATGTTGTTAGAAATCTTGCCTCTTAGCTAATTGTTAGAAAAGAATATTTTAATAAATCCAACGTCCATTCCTTGTGTACTACACGTCTTGCGTCTGGCACTCACTTCCCTAAGCATGTCTTGTCTTGGCGTTTAAACATGATGTTCAAAATCACGATATTTTAATCGCTCGTGAAAAAAAGTAAATTCCTTTACTCTTATTTTCTGAGGTTCGTTTGAACTTACGAATGTGGCGAAGTAGAAGCGAAAGTCTTCAGTCGATCTCCATACATACCTGTAACAAAAAAAGTTCAGTTTCATTTGCTATTCAAATCTCAAGAAAGATAAGACTAGCGCGGTGTTCTGTTGATCCCACTGTTTAGACTGGTTGGAGGTTACAAACACTTCGTAGGAATCTTAATATAGAACATCCCAGTTGGTGTGTTATTGAAAAGTGAATGTTTATTTAGCTCTTCAATCACACCCAACAGGTTATATTACATGTTTTATCTTGGCAACTAGTTCTTCCATTTTATACTTTATGTTAGTAGCCTGATGATGGCTCAGTTCCGGAGCCGAAACTAGTTGCCAAGATAAAACGTATGTAATGCAACTTGTTGGGTGTGGTTAAAGAGCTGAATAAACATACATTTCGTAGGGAAGTACTGCTCTCATGTTCAGCTTAGAATAATATGGAGGCAATATGTTCCTCCAAAACCTTGGTAACTCTACAAAACTCCACGGCGTCAGACACCATAAGATCAAAACTTTCATAGCTCTTGCCGTAAGAAAAGAAAATATTACTTTGAAACACAGCTAACAGAAATTTGAAGTAAGGTACCATTCTGGAAAGCCAAGACGTAAAATATAAAGTTGCAAGTAATTCCTGTGTGTAAGGACTCTCGTGTAGCAAGAAGAGGTATAGTAGGAACAGCACTGACGTTTCACTGATTACTAGTACCAGAAAGCATTGCTCACAACGCAGCAACACCTGCCAAGCAGGTTACCAGTTCACAGAATTTATTCCGAGTTGTATGACGTGTGAGCTAGGGGCAGGAGGAAGAGACGAATTTCAGCGTAGTTGTCGGCCGGAAGCGTCACCTTCCTTCCCCTCTGCAGCCGCCATTGCTTTGTTTCCAGCGTCGCTCTACAGACGCGTCAAAAAACTGTGCTAGCTCTTCAGATGTAACAGTAGCACCGGGATAAGTCGCGAGGAATTGACACAGAAAAGGAACGGAACTTTTCAGTTTCTTACAGTGGCGACTTTGAATATTACCGTCTTATCGGCTGTGACGCCATGCTCTCCGGTAAAAAATTACCCGCATTTTGTAGTAACTTACTGTCTCCAAATCCAGACGAGATTCCTACGCTGAATATGGACAAAGTATGTAATTTCGACAGGTCACAATATGTATACAAGTATACACGGCTTTATATCACAGTAAATTACATATTTATTTATAAGTTTTAAAACTTTCGCGGCGACATGATTCAATATAGTCTTCTCGGGCGCACAGCCGCGTCAATTCGTTTGAATACAACGTTTCGGGGACTAGCTCCGTCCCCATCCTCAGGCAAAACTAATCAGTTTTGCCTGAGGATGGGGACGGAGCTAGTCCCCGAAACGTTGTATTCAAACGAATTGACGCGGCTGTGCGCCCGAGAAGCCTCAGGCAAAACTGATCAGTTTTGCCTGAGGATGGGGACGGAGCCAGTCCCCGAAACGTTGTATTCAAACGAATTGACGCGGCTGTGCGCCCGAGAAGACTATATTGATACATATTTATTTATTTATTTATTTATTTATTAACTTGTGACACTTAAGGACGCTGCCGGTAGCCCAGACATCAAAGACGTCTTCCTCAACCAGAAGTGCCGTGGAACAACCTATCGATGTTCTGCAGAGACCTAGAGATACGTAGATTGGAAAATGTCGAATATCATTAATTAAATAAAAATTTTGAAATACCGAAAAATTCCAAATATCCCGCGGAATATCGCGAAAAGTTTGTTCCGCAATTTGTATTAATGGAGTAATTTCTGTGCGCTACAAGCTGCTGCTTCTTTTTTTTATTTAATTTTATTTTATTTCATAAGTTCGTATTTAAGGTCATGTAGCTGTACTGTGTCTTGTGTTTCTTTCGTATTGTTCCACAGCCGAGGCAACGGTTTCTTACCAAGAAGCAATAGTTACCACTGTTCTTCACTACATTAAACCGGAATTATTTTGAGTTTTTTTAACCTCTGAAATATGTAGCCATTGGGTTCTCTCTTTTCAGGTTTGCTATGGGAAATTTTCCTCAAATATTATGAGAACTCAGTAACCAAAATTGATAGAAAATAAAGACATCATATTTTATAATAAATGCATTGCCATATTAATAGTTTTTTATTCTAATAAGATAAATTCCGAGAATATATTTTTACAGATAAATAGTTCACGTCACAAACTTTATTTCAAACACACCTGTGAAGGAAAAAGTTGTATAAGCTTTCTGAACTTTTTAATTATTGGAAAAAAAATTAAACTTTAGGAATATGCATATATATATATATATATATATAGAAAACCAACATCCACTGATAAAACGATTCATTTTGAATCCAATCGCTCCATGGAACATAAGCTCGCAGCATATAGTTTTTTTAAAAACAGATTGCACGAACTTCCTATATTGCCACGAAAACAACAAAAAGAGTTCAATAACACAATGCATATTGCTCAAAACAATGACTAGCTTGGAATATAACATCAAAAATAAAAGAATCCAACAAAAATTACAAAATTTAAAAGCTGAAAACCTTGAACACAGGTCACATAAAAAATCGGCCACATTTAATTCCATGGTCCTGAGGTTAGAAGGATCACAAATTTATTTAAGAAGATAAACTTAATAATTGCATTTAGGTCAAGTAATACTATTTATAGGCCGACCCCGGTGGCCGCGCGGTCTAAGGTGTGCTACCGCTCGCTTGCTGGGATTACGGGTTCAAATCCCCATCGGGGGCATGGATGTCTGTCTCTTGTGAGTGTTGTGTTGTTACGCAGTCTCAGCGATGGGCCGATCCCTGGTTCAGGGGAGGAGTCCTGTCGAGTCTGCCATTTAGTCTGATCAAGTGCAACAACAACAACAACAACAACAACAACAACACTGTACACCTAAAATGAGTAGGCAGAAGAGACCGGACCCAAAATAACTTTTTATAACTAATTGAGACCTCAACAACAAATTAATAATAAATATCTAAAAATGGGCATATATAAATTAAAATTCCATAACACTAAAAAGGGCTACTTCGGACAGACATCTGTCTGAAAACGATATTTAACGAACGCCGAAGATACATTAGCACAAATAATGCTCAATCAGCATACGTATTGTTGCACTCAATAAATGACACGAGTACATCCCCGTGGAGGGCATTATGGATCTCACTGAAATAGCATAAAAACAATGAAGGGTGAAATGTCCGAAAAATTTTTACATACAATTATATAGGCAACACTGAAAATTGATAAGTGAGCAAATATATGGAGATCCCAACCCCATGTATGAAATTACATGCGACATACTGCTGCAGCTCCCATGCATGTTAATCATAGCTTGAACTTCAGTGGCTTTCCCTCTCCGATTAATTTCAATACACTGTATTCTCTGTGTGTGTACCTCTGTCGCTTGCTGCGTCACTGGTATGTTTTAAATGCAATGTAATTTGTTTGTTATTTCAATATCTATAACTTTTACTTCTATAATGCTTTCATTTCTGTAACTATTGATTTAGTTATAATCTTTTTCACAATGACATTTAATGTTATTTACAGGATTGGACAAATTGCCTTCGTATTATTCTACGGCAAGATTAATTTAAACGATACGGACTTTTGAAAGCGACATGCCTTTAAATTTACAAAATTGTAATCAGTGTATATATATATATATATTAATTATAATACTGCGAAAACTCTACCAACCATACCTAAGATTATCAAAGAATAAAAACAGTTTTAAATTTTAATACTTTAACTAGATATACATACTTTAACTAGATATACATACTTTAACTAGATATACATACTTTAACTAGATATACATACTTTAACTAGATATACATACTTTAACTAGATATACATATTTAACTAGATATACATACTTTAACTAGATATACATACTTTAACTAGATATACATACTTTAACTAGATATACATACTTTAACTAGATATACATACTTTAACTAGATATACATACTTTAACTAGATATACATACTTTAACTAGATATACATATTTAACTAGATATACATACTTTAACTAGATATACATACTTTAACTAGATACACATACTTTAACTAGATATACATACTTTAACTAGATATACATACTTTAACTAGATATACATACTTTAACTAGATATACATACTTTAACTAGATATACATACTTTAAAATTTGAAATATTACATCTGGGCTAATTTTATACAATACCATAAAAACTTGTATTTCGTATGATGTACGATACATACAATATCGAAGAATGTATATGCAAGTATAGGTCTTGGATTCTTCACTTCCCTCGAAATTGTAATCTCTTGGGATCAGTCAGAACCGAAACATGTTGGAGAATAACAAATTGTTAGCTACATTTACCTGATAAGTTTATTCTGTGGGGTGGTTAATAAACAGTCTGGTACAATCTCGGTATTTGGCTGAAGTACTGAGAAAAACTATGACAAAAAGCAGGCTATATAGCCTGTCTCATAGGTGATACTTTAACCGGGGCATCTATCTACTTGCCACTTCCGGTACGGAGAAACAAGGGGAAAATACGAAGAGAAAGAGAAACGTGATCTTCTTCTTTCTCTTTATTTGTTTATATTTCTGTCGCTTTCTTAAACACCACCTTCGCACACCTTTTCTTTCTTACTGCCTATTCTTCTTACAGTATATTTTCTTACGCTGTGCAATGCTTCGTTGTTTTACGACTGACTGCGTATTTTGCTATTTTGAATAAGCTCGTACAATTATATTCATATGTGCGTGTCTTATGACTGGATAATTAACTCAACGCAGTAGACTCACTGTTCAGCTGACAGTACCTCACTGTTCAGCTGACAGTACCTCACTGTTCAGCTGACAGTACCTCACTGTTCAGCTGACAGTACCTCACTGTTCAGCTGACAGTACCTCACTGTTCAGCTGACAGTACCTCACTGTTCAGCTGACAGTACCTCACTGTTCAGCTGACAGTACCTCACTGTATAGTAATACATCTTCAATACATGTATTTAAAAAAATGTTATTGTAAAGACATTGCTACATGCTGCGTATTTTTATGTTACTAACATAAAATTCGCTTTGATTTTAGGCTTCCGCCGCGATGTTGATGAAATCTATGGTCTTCTGGGTTATTACACGGCGTCGTGTGGTAATTATTTACCGACGTTCCGGGACAACGTGTCGGTCCCATCTTCACGGGTCAAAATTCCAAGTAGGAAACAAAGCCTATAAGAAAGAAACTTGGCAGCATAGCGGGGTAGGGAAACGTGCTTGGAATCTTGACCCGTGAAGATGGGACCGACACGTTGTCCCGAAACGTCGGTAAATAATTACCACACGACGCCGTGTAATAACCCAGAAGACCATAGATTTCATAAAATTCGCTGTCTGTTAACAATGGAAATATATATGGTTATTCAGTCTGGAATCACTTCGTCCATAAGCATAAGGTGTTGCAGAGCTAATGAGAAGCTTAGGAGAAGTGTGATACATGGAAAACTGAATTTATTTGCCACTTTTCACTTTTTTACTTCTAAAATGTTATTTAACAGTGCAGTCAGTTGTTAAATTATGTAGCGTCGGTGACAGATAAAGCAGCATGGACCACCGGTGGAATGACATTGACAGGGGAAAACAAAAGTGAACGGAGATAAAACCTGTCCCACATGGGATGGCCTGGGATAAATATCGAGCCTCCTAGGTGACAGGATGTCGATTATCCGCCTGAACCACTTTCTGCCCTTGCATTATTCACTCGTATGTCCTTTACACTACAACGCCTTTTTTAACGGACTCGGCTCTACGTCGAGATTTGAGAAGAGCGAATTCCCTGATTTCTAGTGTCGTAAGAATACCGCTTCAAGAGTTTTCCAGCAAGTCTTATTAACAAGTGATTAGTTACGGCCCGTTCAGAAGAGATGCACTTGACTCCATTAGAGGGTGAAAATTCTTTGAACTCGTAAAGCGGCAAATTGATGGGTCTTACCCTCTTCATTATGAATCATGTATGAGCAGACATTAAGAAACACAGAGAAGTTACGTCTTTTTCGTCTTCTATGTAACATTCTCTTTGATCTTCATGAGGCCAAAATTTGTAATCTCGGTCAAGGGAAATGTCTTCCAAGCCAAGCAGATTACATTCATTTTTTTTCATTTTGTTTAACGACGCTTTCAATGCCTCAGGGTTTTATATTATTTTGCGAAGCTTTTAGCAACTGCAAACTGTACAGCCTCCAATGTTGGATGAATGATGAAAGATGAATTGCAAAGGACTTAGAAGGAAAGAGCGTGGAATATGGAAAGCACAACCCGACATTTCACTGGAGGGCCTGAGATAAACCATGACATGTCAGGATAGTCAATTACACGGTCGAGATACAAACCGGGCACCTTCCGGATACAAGCCGAGATCTTTACTGATTTAGAAGAAAAGATGGTTGTATATGGAAAGCACAATCCGCCATTTTACTGGGGGTTCTGATGTAAACCATGACGTAGTTCAGGATTGTCAATTACCGGCAGAGGTACAAACCGAGCACCTCCCGGATAAAGCCTAGAGGTCTACCGCCACATTAGCCTGTTCGGTAATACGTCAAACTAGGCTGCTTATAATGCTACAATTACACTATTGGTCACCATGAACTGGACAGGATATAGAATGGAAGAAAATGCGTAGCCGTGCCTGTGCGTAAGCCATAAAGGCGTGAGGATAGTGAAAGCAGAGCCCCAGCAATTCTGAGTATCCACATTTCATGTCGTTATGCGGGTCTCTTCACGCTCCGAGCGCTTTATCCAGGGAAGACAGTCTCCGGTACGTATTTGATAAAAGCGCTACATGGAACTGGTCGTAGCCTACTTCAAATTCGGTTCTACTATACCTAAATTTATCTGAACGGACTAAGAAAAATCACGAAAAGCCTTATTTAGGATAGATCTCCAAGTCGGTATTTAACTCGGCACCCTCCGAAAAACAAGGTGGAGCGCAGCTTTCGATCTGCGGAAGTTACTGAAGCATTACGTGTTTTTATCTGTGTTATCCGGAGTGTGTGCTTTGTAGATTAACTCAGTTTGTTAAGGAGAAAGAAGGAACAATATACGATAAAACAGGAGAGACCACCTCCTTCCAAGACCATATTTATTCATTATACACCAACATTCATGAATTTTTAGCTGACATTCTGATGGCAATTACGTGTAACACGTATTTGACAACCCAGTACCCAAAAGTATCACAGAATTACTGCAGCGAAATTTCATGTTTTTCCTGAGGGACGTACTATAAAGAAACTCGTGTAAGGCATTACTTTTGCTGGAGACATTAACAGCAACCAATAAATGATTTAGATAAGGTTTGGTGAAGCTTATCGAAACTAGTTTCTCAGTGAAACAGTCATTGAGGATTGTAACTAATGGAGCAAAGTGTGAGGAAGAAAAGAAAAATGTAGCCACAAGGGAAAGAAACACACTGAACTCAACCTCTAATCGATATGTCGTAAGAGTAACAGCTAACAGCAATCTAACCTGCAATAATCTTCCCACTATAAACCCCAGCCATCTTTGGATAGTCTCTTGTCTTAAAGTCTCCTGTTTCCTGCACAGAGCATGGGCCAGATGACTAATGAACCTCTCCAAAATACTGATCTACTCTTCACGTTGTATTCACCGTGCATCATGATAACAAATCAAAAGTTTAAAAACCAACACATGCACTGTATTGTTACAATTACGTCAAATGCCCCTACATATGTTTCGGCTTCAACAAGCCATCTTCAGGGGGTCGAGCATATGTAGGACTTTGACCCCCTGAAGATGGCTTGTTGAAGCCGAAACATATGTAGGGGCATTTGACTTACTTGTAAGAATACAGTGCATGTGTTGGTTTTTAAACTTTTCAACAGATATACTTGTCTAACAAGCATAATTTTCATTTACGTGTATGTATTGTCTTCTCTGGTTCCCACACATACGTCTCTTAAAAAGTACTGAAACAACGCTTGATGGCTTTGTTAGAGGAAATATCTTATTTTCAAACAAAAATATTCTGAGTCTTTCAGCGAACGAGAAATTTCTTTTTTTCGACACCTGGTCGCATGACTGCCTTCACTCCTTTTGACAGATTAGTGCTGTCACAAATCCTTTGTTAACCGGGCCTTGTAATCTAGTATGCCGTGATACTGAATCAAAACGTCACTCATGGCGCTGCAGTCGTTTGATTCCATTGTTACTTAATTTTGTTCCAGCTGCTTAAATTACCCTTTTTTAAGTGCTGAACTAAAATTACATTTCAGAAACAAGAAAGCATAAAATCACTTCTCTAAAGCCAACACAGCATTGCGTAAAGTTACAAAGTTGCTAAAACATCAGCAAATAAAATAACTAACTAATCAACCAACTCCAAAGGAAAAAAAAATTTCTTTATAAGCCAATAGTCGCTCAGATATACATAAATTACCCCGCCTTTTACAAACATCAGAAGTTCATTACCGTAGTCAGAAGCCGTCCCTTCTGGTCCTATACAGAGCCAGAAAAATCCAATCCACAGCCCACCATCACATTTCCTTGCGAATCACTTTTACTATTCCTTTACCATTTGCAAATGTTTCTTCCAAGAAGTTTCTCCTTTTCAGATTTTGTGATGAAAAGGTTTCAAATCTCGCTCATGTAAGCTACATGCTACGTCCGTCTCATTTCAAAGTAGCTTCAAGTTCATGATTTCTTGGCTATAACTTTCAGTAACAGGACATACTAATCTAATGATGCCGTTCTTTCCTAAGTTATACACAGTAACCTCTTAATACACATACAGTCTCCATATTTGCAATTGTTTACTTACAAAACCCGTTTGATATAAAATTTGAACGCATGTTTACGGTGTCTGTCCTTACCACATTTCACATACCTAGCTCGCATGGTCTCTTCTTTACTCTTACGACATCGATTGCAAAAAGAAGGCATTCGTAATGCCGCCATCTTCCTATTTTAGATTCTGCGAGAATATTTCAATAAGACAAACCGCACATTTTATTAAGCTGTGTTACCACACATATCTTTAGGACTTACATTATGCGGCAGTTGTGTTACTCCGGCCTCTAAATTCGCGCGTCCGCCATGTTGTTACCACCAGTTACGTAAAATTGAAGAGTACGAAGTTGGGCGCTCTGTAGGGTGTACTTCTCACACAAAGTTTTGTGAAAATCGGTCGAGTGGTTAAAAAGTTGAAACAGAGGGGAACATATGAACAGAGAGAATGGAGATCTCTTAGATGTATTATTTTAATTTTTAGAAACAAAATCGTGCTAATAAAATTCAGTCCCTACCTCAAGGTAAACACATTGCGCCCCCTTTACAAAGACCAAGTGTTTAATGCTCTTTAGTTAAACAATCGCCGTTTATTCTAGGAATAATAGGAAACACAAAAATAAACCGAGTACGCAAAAATAAATTGGTTAATATCATAGTCGATGATACATACAGTTACAACTGTGCTACATAATGCTCACGTATTGCTTCGCTTCATTTCTACAGATCTTCTTCACTAAAAGCTCACCCACTCCAGGAAGCAGAGTCCTTAAACGCTAACAGAGTTCCCTTGGCCAGCAAGGTAACCTCTTTTGGGCCTCAAACTTCATAACCATGCGAGATTTCGGACATCCGCTGCGGTATGTTTGAGGTCTTCGCTCTTCTGGGATGTCGTGCGGCCTAGGTTGCTAGCTGGCTACCGACGTTCCGGCACAACACATCGCTACAATCTAGTGCGGCCTAGGTTGCTAGCTGGCTACCGACGTTCCGGCACAACACATCGCTACAATCTAGTGCGGCCTAGGTTGCTAGCTGGCTACCGACGTTCCGGCACAACACATCGCTACAATCTAGTGCGGCCTAGGTTGCTAGCTGGCTACCGACGTTCCGGCACAACACATCGCTACAATCTAGTGCGGCCTAGGTTGCTAGCTGGCTACCGACGTTACGGCACAACACATCGCTACAATCTAGTGCGGCCTAGGTTGCTAGCTGGCTACCGACGTTCCGGCACAACACATCGCTACAATCTAAGTGTCAAGCAGACCAAAGACATTCTTCTTGGACTGCTTCACACTTTATGATGAGACCGACATGTTGTCCCCAAAGCGTAGGTAGCCAACTACTAACCTGCGTCACGCAACATGCCAGAAGAGCAATGACCACATTCATAACCACGTCAACAAAAGGCCGCAATTCAAACCTATCTTCAGGCGCTTCATTCACTCCGCACCTTCACACTTCTTTTCTTTAGATTCATTTTTAGGCACTTTTGCAAAATTGCGAAACGGGATTATTAACTCCGTTCATCTCTGTCCGTCCGTCTGTCCGTCTCTGTGTCTGCACGCGTGGAACAACTCGGCTCCCAATAGACGGATTTCAATGAAACTTCAGATTTGAGGATCTTTCTAGACTCTACGAGAAAATTCAAATTTCATTAAAATCTGACAACAATAACGGTACTTCACATGAAGACCTATGTACATTTAGTATCTCTCGCTGAATTATTCTTAGAATGAGAAACGTTTCTGGCAATATTTTAGAAAAAATCAAAACACAATTGTGTATTCAATACATTTTTCCGAAACTCGTGCCGTTTATGAGATAATGTGGAAAAATATGGTACAGCCGGACAGGCCACAGATGATAATACAATGCGGTGCAGAAAAGATGCGATTCTCATGCCATACACCCAAGGCAAGTATACAGACACACTCTCATAGTGTTTAACACTTATTGCTTCTTAATTGATTAATTCCGTCTGATCTCGTAACATGTTTTGTGGCAACACTTACAAAAACCGAGACTGCGCCACTTATCTGTCATTACGATCTGTTTAACCAAACTGTATGTCTAAGAAGGCCATGAACAAACTGTGGCAGGGCAGCCTGAGTTCGAATCCACGGACTGTCATCCCGGATGAAAGGTGTGGTACTGCGCATATTATGAGGACCAAAGTGGGCATTCCTCCATAGGCTTTCTGACGAGAGGGTCCTCAGCTTACGGCACAAACAATAGGCATACCGCGAGACCCTGAGCAGGTACCCAAGACTACGGGACTTAGCTTAGCGCCGTGAGGCATTCTGCGGTACGCAGAACACTTGGTATTTGGATCTCAACAAGTAAGGAAGAAAAAATCTTTGGTTCTGAGTTAGATATAATAAGAATCGAGCACGAGAAAATTCGCTGTGTCGAGCTCGTCTCTATCCTGAGCTGACAGTCGGCGCCTCGCTTCCAGCCATAGCCACACGACCTGTATAAACTATTGGCGCCCAAACCTAAGTTAAAATTTCAGTGGTTAGTGGATGGATGCGCGGTTACAAAACGAACATTCTTTTGTTTTCTTGAAGCATCGGTCACTTTACATGAAGACTTACGTACGTTTTATTGTTGCCGGAAACTTAAATTTGTCATAAAAGCATTGTTGTGCAACACTCAATATTTTGATATAGTTGACAGTGATATGTAGCCCAACAAGACACAGAATGCATTGTTGTGTTTCCACTGCGACAATGGTTAAGCGAACACGACGTTACAGCACATTGCCTATCGTTTTCATTTTGTTGCGGCCTTGCACGCGGCTTATTTCCTTCATGATTTCCCAACAAGATAATGCATGAGTCCTACATAGTCATCGCATTACAATATTCTGTGTTTAATCATTGTAACTGTACCGAGGGATGGCGCAAATTAAAAAATCCTCATTCTGCAGTTTTCCCAAGCCTTTTGCCAATTCCTCCAACTTAAGTCGAAATATTCTCCACAGGTCTAATCTTCGACGTTGAGCAGCGACGTTGTTAAATTAACTGTAACTCACCTTCATTACCTTTGAATCAAAGACAATCTATGTTCTTCAGCTTTGGGTCGGGGACAAAGTTGATTGCCCTTATGAACAAAACGCTCTGCAACAAACTTCACGTTTCAAATCAAGCAAATGAACAGACGGCATGTAATTATGAAAGCAGCAGAGGGCATTGTGTTGTGGTCCGGTGACCACTGCTTTAAACTGTCACCCTTACGGCAGAAATTGTGATTTCAGAATACCAAACACGGAGCCAGGAACTAAGTGCACGGCCATACTAACAGCAGACAGCTCTACGTTAATACATTCAAAAGCGGCATCACTATATTAATTATTCACGTTAAAGCAACAGCCACAACCAGTGTAAGTACAGACAGTGGTAAATCTCTTCGTGCACACTCCTTCGAACATGACAGTAGGTGGCGAGTATCAGGCTTCAGCTGACTCTTCGACAGCAGAATCAGCGGTTTCAGCACTGCTAACACCAAAGCCTGCCGTTGGAGGCAGCCCTGAATTTCCACCCGCCTCCCAGCCCAACAAAGTACTTCACTAACGTTTATCTTGTTAGGTAACTAACTCTCTGGCAGCATAACCCGAAGTTTGAAATCCACTCACGCCAAAGACTACCACTGAAATAATCCTGAACCAGTTTCATGCACTTTCCAACCTCACAACATAATTCCCCAACATTCATGTTGATAATAACGAACACTCTTTATAAGACAACCCAAACGTTCAAAACTACCAATAACAAAGCCTAGCACTGGAGAAGATCCTGAACCAGATTTTATCACTTTCCATCCCCACAACATATTTTCTTGATCTCAGTATTTTTTTTTTGTGGTGAAGGGCCCCGCAGCTGATGCTACGAACGCACCGCAGCCTTAAGGCTTTTTGTGCAACCCTGTGATGAAGATGAGCAGTTTTTTACCAAGTTTTACAAGTAATGGAGCACCAGTGGAATGAAATCGACAGGGGAAAACCGACAACTCGGAGAAAAAACCTGTCCCAGTGCCACTTTGTCCACCACAAATCTCACATGGACTTGACCTGGGATCGAACCCGGGCCTCCGTGGTAAGAGAACG
This sequence comes from Reticulitermes speratus, assembly GCA_021186555.1. Classification (NCBI taxonomy): domain Eukaryota; kingdom Metazoa; phylum Arthropoda; class Insecta; order Blattodea; family Rhinotermitidae; genus Reticulitermes; species Reticulitermes speratus. Next base: position 2,649,293 of record JAJKFL010000004.1, read on the forward strand.
GCGACTAACCGCCTGAGCCGTGGCACGGCATGATCTCAGTATTACTCACCCCGTCTCTTTCATGTTCTGCAGAGTACTCTGAACCCGGAAGCAGCAAACTTCTCGTAACATTTTTAGCCATCTACGATACTGCATGGCTTCACATCCCTGAAAAACCAAAAGACATTCAGGTTTATATTTGTAAGAAATTAAATTCCAGAGCAAAGACAGAATAATCTGGCTTGTAACATATTTTTACCCCACCAGAACACAATTTCCTGCTCTTCAGTGCGAAATTTTTTCTATTTATATTTAATGTAGATTGAAGTTGATATGTAAATCATGTTACAGTACACAGTATAACGATTTTCACAGATGCTACAAGGCGTAGAGCTCAAAGCAAAACGCGGTCGTAAAATACACGACCCGCTGAAAGATGCACTACTATATAGCGACCGACAATGTCACCCAGTCTGCAGTAGAGAGCCAAGACTCCCGCGTTAACGCAGAACTGCTCACCGTAGAGCGGACGACATCAATCGTTGCATAGCCATCGATAATGCCCTCGGCTGTGTAATATATCTTTCCGCGTTTAAAAAAAACTCTCTACAATCTGGTTATTATGAATAAGCTTTAGAGTGAACCTAGGACTGTTTTGTTTATCTGTTAGCTGCTACTAAAACATTGGAAATGCGAGTTAGGTGTTGCCTAAGATTTTACATTTTATGTTCTGATACATCCCGCATCTTGGAGAAATGTCTTCTAATTTAAGAGCAGCCCTCATACCTCTAAAAAAACCTTCATCTATCACCATTCACTCGATTAAGAAAGTCACTTTGATGGTTGCATAAATTTCCTAAAACACCCGCCCCCCCCCCCTTCCAAATGAGCTTTGTTTTTCATCCCTTGTAGATTTCGGTTCATCTCCCGCAACTTAGATTAATTATAGAAGGAAGAGATGGGGTAATTTTAAAGATCAAAAGACTTTATTATGCAAATAAGTTAGAAGATTGTTGATGCCAGAAAATTACTCATTTTCTTTCGGCTCAGTGACGCCGTAACAGCACATCAGCTGCAGATATGTAGCAATAACAACTTCATTCAGTTCGTTACGTTATCGATAATGTACATCGTGTTTCGTTTGTTTATAAAAGCAAGGAAAGAAAATTAAAACAAAACACACTTCATCTTGTTATGCAACAATCGATATTAAAGTCAAGTTTTTATAACGTCAGAAGCAGAACTGAAACATCGGACATGCCACGTCTCCTTACAGCTTTTTTCCACTGAAGAATAGGTAAACGATGGAATACTGTTCATAAGATCTGAAAGCTGAAAGAAGGAGCTACAAATCAGAGTTACAAACGTATGGTGTTAATATGCGTTACATTTTTGTATCTTTCTTTAGTTCATTTCTAACATAGCTTCCGCTCTATTTGCAGTGTGTTCCGTATTACACGTCAAGTTTTTTTTTTTTACAATTTCATACTGCTCTCTTATTTTCAGTCTTCATCCTTATATTCCTTGCTTCATTCTTCCATTACACTTCTTAATGTATTCTATTTATTTTTAAAATAAAGCGCTAAGGAAAATTCCTGAGATGCAGCATGTGAGGAATTTACATTATATAACGAGGAACTCTGCGATTTATACAGAGCTGTTGGTGTTGTTAGAGTAGCAAAATGTAGGAGCGTACGATCGGCTAAGTATGTAGCTAGCAAGGGTACTACATAACAAGGAACTGTGTGATCTGTACAGGTCACGCAGTGTTTCCTGTAGTTTCCTTACTGGCGCTTTCACTAATAAACTACATAGCTTCCAATGGTAGGGCGACTGACAAACGACAAACAAATGACTGATAATATTTGGAACGTAGCGGCCGCGGAGTAGTCCAGGTAATGTCACAACATTTGCTGGAAGGGGCAAAAAAAAAATCCTGAAGTTAGGATAGGAAAGATCCAGGGGAGATTCGAATCTGACACCTCCCGAATACAAGTGCAGAGCGTTATGGTCCCTGTAACCCATCATAGCAGGTTGACCATAACTGTCCATACAAATCTTCAAATTCATCACTGCTCTCAGTATGACAAATATGGTAACCTTCTTGGTATTTGCGTTTTTCGTTTCTACACGTTTAATTTCCTGTTTCTTAGGAAACCATTATTATTCGTAGCAATCATTTTACGTCATTAATCATTATTTTATTCTCATTATCTTTTCCAAATCATCATTTTGTTAATATTATCGCTTGTGTCGTGTTCTTCCTGTCTACACAACGAGTCTATTACATTCGTCACTTGCGTCACTCTGCGTGTAACAACACAACGGCTAACTGCACTGTCATGAGCTCTGATATTGTTCAATTTTACTATACTTGTCGATACATTCCAATTTTAAAATCATATGACAATAACAGCCACATCAATTGAATTGCGCCTCGACGGCAACACGCTAAATGTTTATAGGAACGAAAAATGTTTCTAACAAAGTTCTAGATGAAAGGGAATCACATATTGCTTTGTCCAAAACACTTTTTCTGAAAATCTTACGGCTTTCGAGATAATTAAACGGCACCAGACAGGACGCAACAGAAAGGCACACATTATCTAAATCATTTGCTGTTATCAGAAATACGTCCCACCTTCATCAGAACCACTCTAACTTCTGTCATCGCCATTATGCTTCTTCTTATTGCCCTCCATGGGCCGGGATAGCGTAGTCGGTATAGCGACTACGCTACGGGCTGGACGGTCCGGGGATCGAATTCCGTGGGGCGAGATTTTCCGCAACCGTCCAAACCGGCCATGGGTACCAAGTCTTTTTCCCGGGGGTAAAGCGGCCGGGACGTGGAGTTGACCACCTACCCTCATCTAGTGCCGGGGTTAAAGAAAGAGTAGAGCTATACTTCTTCTCCCCCTCTGGGCCTTCATGGCCTGTTATAGGGAGAACTTTACCTTTACCTTTAACTTTTACCTTATTTTCCTCCTCCTCATTCTCCTGTTCCTTGTACACACCAACATTTCTCGACGTCAGCTTTACGACTTAATTTCACGAATGTAAATATCAGACTCTCACGATGTCAAGTAAAGCAGTTAAAATCTTTTAAATATTATTCACGTTGTGGTTTGTATTGGTAAACAAACTGCCTGCTTTAGGCTAAGGTAATTTCCTTTAAATGCCTTATTGTAGCATAAGCAAACTTAACTGAGACGTTCAATTCCTATTTCAGACCTTTGTCCGTATTCTCAACATCGACAGACAGGGAAAACCTACCCTATTGACGGTACAGCACTCTACATTAACACACAATGGAGTTATGTGTCGGACGGTTAATATTGTGTGCAGTGTTCGTGGAACCATCTATGTAGCACTGTCAGAACTAAATATATGGAACGCACACACAAACATTGCGAGTTGCACCAAGACGTGAGACGTTGCATGAACCTGGCTACGTTCACCAAGACCGCTACGCACTTTAAGAAGTCTAATATAGATTAATTTTAGCACTAAAGGATTTTATTTGGAATACATGAACATTAAGGCTTTACAAAGGGTAATGAAAATTTAAAAGGATTCTGTAACTCCGTTACTCGTAGATGTCTTTATGAAAAGTAATGCTTTCGTACCTTTAACTTTGTAATTGTTGGTGCCGCAGTTCTGACTGGTTGCTTTGAACAATACCACTTCGGAAACAATGGCGTACGCGTCGAACGGACAAAGAGATAGCACCAAGCAAGCGCTTTTCAGCGTGGTATTAACCTTGGCACTATCACAAGGGACTAAACAGGTCCATAAATCTCCGCTATGACCCTCAAATCCCACGAAACCTAACCTGTCTCCGATATGGAAGAGCTTCTCAGTGTCTGTCAATCAACACGAAAATCATCGACATAAGTACGATAATTCCAGTGCTTATTGGACATTACATGGAATAGAAACCCTCCGATCGCATTTAACCCTTTAAACCACTGTGGTTACTGTACGTACCATCCACATTATCACGAAAATTATCATATTCTTGCCAAAACAGAGCATTTATATCCTCCATACGAATTTTGCGATAAACAGAAAATAGCCTCCGGCATAAAATTAGCCAGTTGAAAAAGCAGTGCATTTATTATGAGGAATGAAATGGATGTTCATACATTATTTAAACTAACTTCAGGTTTCAGATGGTTAAATACAGACATGTCGAAGCATAATCAGAAAAAAGTTTTACATGATAATGAAGTACACTTTATTTATGTATGTATGTAGGCCTGTTTTTTATCCATTCTTTGTTTAATTACCGATACTGTCGATTACTAACATTATGCAAGTAAATAATTAATTAAAAGTAGGTCCGCACCTCTTTCTACTGCAATATCTCCACAACTGAAATTGTTTATTTCCACACCAAGTTATGCACATTAACTTATAAAATTAAAATATAAATATATAAGAATATATAAATATAATATATAAAAATATATTATATATAACATATAAATATATATAATATAAATAAATAAACAATTTCAATTGTGACAAGTGCACGGTAAATACAATGTACAATCTCCACAACTGTTGTGCTATGGGTGTACGTCTCTCTCCTTGTCATGTCTGCGCCACTCCCTACTGTCCTGTCTGCACCAAACCACACAGCGATGTCTGCGCCACTCCCTACTGTCCTGTCTGCACCAAATCACACAGCGAAGTCTGCGCCACTCCCTACTGTCCTGTCTGCACCAAATCACACAGCGAAGTCTGCGCCACTCCCTACTGTCCTGTCTGCACCAAACCACACAGCGATGTCTGCGCCACTCCCTACTGTCCTGTCTGCACCAAACCACACAGCTATGTCTGCGCCACTCCCTACTGTCCTGTCTGCACCAAATCACACAGCGAAGTCTGCGCCACTCCCTACTGTCCTGTCTGCACCAAATCACACAGCGAAGTCTGCGCCACTCCCTACTGTCCTGTCTGCACCAAACCACACAGCGATGTCTGCGCCACTCCCTACTGTCCTGTCTGCACCAAACCACACAGCTATGTCTGCGCCACTCCCTACTGTCCTGTCTGCACCAAACCACACAGCGATGTCTGCGCCACTCCCTACTGTCCTGTCTGCACCAAACCACACAGCGATGTCTGCGCCACTCCCTACTGTCCTGTCTGCACCAAACCACACAGCGATGTCTGCGCCACTCCCTACTGTCCTGTCTGCACCAAACCACACAGCGATGTCTGCGCCACTCCCTACTGTCCTGTCTGCACCAAACCACACAGCGATGTCTGCGCCACTCCCTACTGTCCTGTCTGCACCAAACCACACAGCGATGTCTGCGCCACTCCCTACTGTCCTGTCTGCACCAAACCACACAGCGATGTCTGCGCCACTCCCTACTGTCCTGTCTGCACCAAACCACACAGCGATGTCTGCGCCACTCCCTACTGTCCTGTCTGCACCAAACCACACAGCGATGTCTGCGCCACTCCCTACTGTCCTGTCTGCACCAAACCACACAGCGATGTCTGCACCACTTCCTACTGCAATGTTTCCGCCAGTTCGTCTGCCAAATTTGTACCATTCTCTCCTTGTGATATCTGCCCCCTCTCTCCTTTCGATGTCTGCACCAGTTTCGACTGCTATGTATGCATCACTTTCTATTAACGACATTTGCATCACCCTCTCCTTGCAATGTCTGTATCACCTTTAACTGCGCTATTTTATAGTTCCATTTTCTGCCACGACATCACCATTTTAAACTGCGATGCCTTTACCACTCTCTCCTTGTAAAGTCTGCACCGCTTTCTACTCTACATTTGCACCACTTCATACTATGATGCTTGCGCCACTTTCTATTTTGATGTCTGCAGCTCTCTCTCTCTCCTTTTGACGCCTGCATTATTTCATAGCAAGACGTCTGCAACACTTGCTACTACGGCGTCTGCACAATTTTCTCCCGCAGTAGGCCTAGACGCTATTTCGCAAAATATAGTGCTAGCAACGCTCCGGGGTTTCCCCTACTCGAGACGTTCTTCCCGATATTATAGAGAGATTCCACTCCCTGAACATGATACACAACTACCAACTTTGGAAACATTAAACCTTTCCGACAACAGCCGTGCAGTTACTGTGCTACTCTTCAGTTCCCAGTCATTGTGAAGAAATTTTATTCGCTCTTACTTATAGAAGAAAACTAAGGATGGGAGACCCCTTCTACCTAGAAACATATTCCTGACGATTTAAGTCACGTGACTCACTAATGACTAACTCTGATAGCAGAACACGAAGTCTCAGCACCGTCAATACCAAAACCTGGCACTGGAAACGACGTAAGCCAGTTCCATCCATCTCCCATCCTCATAACCCATTTCCCTTAAATTAATCTTATTAAATAACAAGCTCTTAGGCAGCAGGACGTTGGACAGGTCCTTCCAGACAACACGGCCAGAAGTCTATTTTCTTCATTTTGTCTTTCCGAATAAGAAAAATGTGACCTGCCTGTTGGAGTTCAACAAAACCAAGCAAGTACTTAATACAGTGAAATGAATGTATTTTATGGTATAGTTTAAAGCACTTACCATAAATATGCCGCTCAGATGAAAGACGGTGTAATTTACCTTTGTCCGTATATAACTTATAACCACTGAGGGCTATGTCAGTAAAGACATAAACAGGATAAGGTATATCATTTTAAACATTTCTGGGCATCAAATGCTGTAGGTCTAAAAGCTACAGGCACTGCAAAGAACATTGCTGTCTCTTTCATCTGGGTGTAACTGATGGAAAAATAGTAACGGAGGGATTATGTGGGACTGTAACAGATAGATCAAAACGTTCTGAACAAAACTGTAGAGCCTTTCAGCCATTCGAGTTGTAGCCATTTTTTATGCGACTGACCAATCGCCATGTCCCAACCACCAGTCATCCCAGAGAACAGAGCGAACATTACACATTTCAGGAGGTCGGGACCATCCATGGTTACAGGAAACACAGCATGGATGTTAATTATTAGATTCTATTTTATTTTCTTCGCTTTTCAGCCCTACGTCGATAACAAAATATGAAACACCATAAAATTAATAACGGTTCCTGTATGAGGCGCAAGAATATACATCTACTGCGTTTTCGTACTACCAGATGGCACCACCGATTTATCAAAATGAAATGTGGGGTTTACTGGTGTGAAGAAAGAGTATTGTGTATCAAAACAATAACGTGCACTACAATGTGCCTGTTAGTGCAGAGATCAAAAGCAAAATTGCAATCCATACACTAATTCCTCCCATAAATCCTCTGCCCTATCTAAATGTATTTATTGAACGAACTGAAAATTGGATAGTGGAAATCATCCGGCAATCCACACAGAACAAAGAACTTCGCACACACAGACACGCAGGAAAATTTTAACTTTAAGTGGATACATGATAAATGGTATAAAAAAACTTTGGAAGTATGTGTCGTGGTACTAGTATTTAAAGTTATGCCCTCTATATATCTCCAAGGTAACACAAATATATAATACGTTCTTGCTGTCCAGTAACCAATAATTAGTTTTAATGCTGAGAGATAAAAAATACATGTTTTTAAGCGACTTTCTTGTACAACAACAAAAAAAAAAGTTGAAATCAGAGAGGACAGTAATTTTAAACGAGATTATGTCGGACTTACGCAACAAAGAGTTAACACAACAGTGTAATAACGTGTCATATATAGCATGGAGAATGCTTGGAGTTATTGTGAACCACTTAACACCCAGAATAAGCAAACAACATTAATCGCAAACGAAAAGGGACCACATAGGATTGTGGATACTGTGGAAACGACTATTTCAGTATTTACATATTTATACTACAAACCGTATATTCACTCAAATTTACATTTTTTACATAATAAAGCTGTGACGATATGTAAATGGAAAATTCGGAAGATGCTAAATATACAAACCGTAAAAATGATGATTCGTTACTTTGTATTTGAATCAACTGCACTTGTCATATAAGAATTATTATTATTATTTATTATTATTATTATTTACTGCAATTGGGTTTTCACCCGGTGGCAGTAGTCCTTACACTAGTACACACAATACAAATGGACATATAAATATACATAAAATTAACAATACAAAACAAACTATACACAATTACAAAACAAAATACATACAGTAAATACAAGTACACACATTATAACACCGTACACACATTATAAAAACATCCACACCTTGCAAAAGCATCCACTCCTTACAAAAGCATCCACACCTTACAAAAACATCCATACCTTACAAATACATCCACACCTTACAAAAACACCCATACACATACAAAACAAAATACATACAGTAAATACAAGTACACATATTAGAAAAACCCCGTTCACACCTTACAAAAACACCCATGCACATACAAAACAAAATACATACAGTATATACAAGTACTCATATTAGAACACCGTACACACCTTACAAAAACACCCATACACATACAAAATTAAATACATACAGTAAATACAAGTACACACATTAGAACACCTTACACACATTACAAAAACATCTGCACCTTACAAAAGCATCCACTCCTTACAAAAGCATCCACACCTTACAAAAACATCCACACCTTACAAATCCATCCATACCTTACAAAAACACCCATACACATACAAAACAAAATACATACAGTAAATACAAATACACATATTAGAAAACCGTACGCACCTTACTAAAACACCCTTACACATACAAAACAAAATACATACAGTAAACAAAATACATACAGTAAATACAAGTACACATATTAGAACACCGTACACACATTACAAAAACATCCACAACTTACAAATCATCCACACCTTACAAAAGCATCCACACCTTACAAAAACACCCATACACAGAATAAAAAAAAAAAAAATTAAACAAGCACAATACAAAAAACACCCACACATTAATTAATTTCAGTGCGTTAGAATATCCTCAGTATAAAGTCAGACCAAAGTACATGCTAATTATATCCCCCAAGAACTTAATTCACTTCACTTCACTTCGAAACCAGAGCACTTCACTTCACATCACTTCACACCCCTTCACTTCACATCCCTTATTTTTATTTAATCTCCACTTAAAAATCCTTAGCTTGTAATGACGTTCTTGACCCTTTTTTTAAAAGACCTTAATTTACAGGGAAAGTCGCTAGTACGCTTGGAGGTAATTGGTTCCAGCTTTTTATGGTCCTATTTACAAAGGAATATTTACCTACATCTGTTCTTTGTTTCCTAATCCTAATTTTCCGACTATGATCGTCCCTACCCAGGTAGCATGGTTTTAGCAGTCTATCCCCTATTGTTTTCCAAGCCCGTCCCCCGGTGTATGCTTTGAAAAGGGCGCATATTCGGGCTATCGCTCTACGCTGTGTCAATGTTTCCCAACCCGATTCATTTGTATTATTTGCAAATTTTGCCGCTCTCTTTTGCACGCGATTCAAAGCGCTTACCTGACCTTCTCTGTATGGGTCCCAACACACCGCTCCATACTCAAGTATCGGTCTCACAAGTGCCGTATAAGCTAAACTTTTCGTATTATTATTTGCCCTTTTGAGTATACGCATTACGAAATGAAGAGCCCTCCATGATTTTCTTAGTGTATAATTTACATGATCTGCCCAGCTTAGGTCGCTGCGTATAATTATTCCTAAATACTTAAAGCTATTTGCCTCTGGAATTAGTTGATCCCCAATACAATACCTCAGTTTACCTTTCACCCTAGCTCTATTGAAGCTTACTGCTTTACTCTTACCTGGATTTATCCTCATTTCATTTTCAACCGCCCATTCCCCTAATCTATTTAAGTCTGTCTGCAAATTTTCAATGTCATTACTATCGATTATTCTCCTGTATATTATACAATCATCAGCGAAAAGCCGTATATTTGACTCAATGTTTCTCCAAATATCATTAACATAAGCGAGGAAAAGCAACGGACCTAATACGCTCCCTTGTGGCACTCCCGACGTTACTCTGACTTCATCAGATAGTTGTCCGTCTACTCTAACTCTTTGCGAACGTCCTAACAGAAATTCCTTTATCCACACCACTACCCTCAAGTCCACACCGGTTTCCGCAATTTTTGAAAGCAGCCTATCATGTGGGACTAAATCAAAAGCCTTTGAAAAATCTATTATAATCGCGTCAGTCCTGACTCCCTCGTCCAATGAATCAGCAATATCTTGACAAACTGTGACTACTTGGCTTTCGCATGAGTACCCTGGTCTAAATCCATGCTGACCCTCATATAACCACTCACTCATTTCCCAGACTTGCCTTAGATACCCTGCTATAACGTGCTCCATTTGTTTGCAAACTACTGAGGTTAAACTGACCGGTCTATAGTTTCCCACTACCGATCGATCTCCCCCTTTATAAATAGGAACCACTATAGCTTTTTTCCAGTCCCCTGGGATAGAATTGTTGTTCATCGTTATATCTAGTAATCTCGCGAGGTATGGAATCATGGCTTCCCCACCTAACTTTAAAATTTCCCCAGGAATGCCATCTGGCCCGACGGATTTATTTCTCCCGATTGCTGATAGTCGTTTCCTTAAAATGTTGATACTAATGGTGAACGGTTTTCCTGAATCTGTCGATTGGATTTGCGGGGTGTTTCGTTCGCAACTGAATACAGACGCATAATAAGAGTTTAGGGAGTTGGCCTTTTCTATTGGTTCGGTGATGATATTTCCATTAATGCCCTTGATCGCAGGAATATTTTCTCTATTACCTTTACGTCTTTTAACATACTTATAAAACTCTGCCCAGCATTTACCTTCGTTTTGTAAGACCGAACTTAAGAATGTCTCCTGAGCCTTCTTTTTTGCTATCAGTAACTCTTTGGATAAACGTTTCAGCTCTGCTTGGTAATGCCCACCAAATTTTCGCTTATTGTAAACTTTCCTCACCTTTACCTTAAGTCGTTTTACTTCCTTCGTATAATATTCCGGATCCGGATTTTTACTTAGAATTTTATGTGGTACAAAACGTTCTATACCCTCAAAGACTATTTCCTTGTAGCTTTTCCATATCTCCTCCACGCTACTACCATTTCCAGCCCATAAGTTAAAATTTTCCCGAAGAAATGTTTGCAAACCTAATACATCTGTTTTGTGGTACACCGGGACTATCCTTTCAATTTTTTTCTCCCGACAATTTTCATCCCATTCTACTTCCAATAAAACCCCGCTATGATCGCTGATTCCGTGCACAATGTTACAAGAGTTAAGCGTATTATCAGGTCTGAGGAGGTAGATGTCCAACAGCGCGTCACCTCTCGTCGGGCCACTTACTACCTGAGTATAACCATTTTCCCATACTAATTTGTTTACGAAAGCCTGAAAACCGGTTGTCTTTCCTGCATCCCCATTCCAATTCGCTTGAGGTAAGTTCAAATCTCCTCCTATAATGCATCTCTTCGTTGAGTTTCGCGTAAGTAAGGTACGGGCTGCTAGTCTTTCAATCGCCAACATTTCCTCGTTAGGAGCTCTGTATATACCTATAATTTCCCACGAATATTTTGGATCCATTCCTTTCACTTCCACCGCGATCATCTCAAAATCCTCATCCACCCACAGCTCCGTACAGGCAATGTAATTTTTAACACATATAAAAACCCCACCACCACGGGCTGTCCTATCTCTTCTGAAAATTGTAAAATCTGCCCTAAAAACTTCAGCATTGCTAATGTCTTCTTTAAGCCATGACTCCGTACCTATAACAACATCAGGGTTGTATGTGTCAACTAAATTCCAGAAATCTAAGGCTTTATTATATATACTCCTACAGTTAACCTGTAGCACCACTAGCGACTTACCTTCAACCCTATATGCAGATGTTGTACTTATAGATTCAACCCCTGACCTAGCTTCAGTTTCCCTACTCACCCATTTATTCGTCTCTGTCCCCCTTTCTTCATGTAAAGTCTTCTGTTTTTCAATTGATGGTTGCCGCATTTCCCTGGTTGTCCTCGTTCTGCGAGTTCCATCCACCGAAGTATGTCATTCCTTCCTCCGTGAAGATCCTCCGCCATCAAGTCCACTAACCCTAGCGTACAGTTGTCCCAGTCGTTTCTTTCCTCTTCCGTTCAGATGCAGCCCATCTCCAGCAAAATCCCCATCCTGTATCCAGCTGTTCGGATCAACGAATGTAATTCCGAGGGCGTTTGCTATCCAGTCGAATCTATCATTAAGAGCACCAATACGCCGCCATGATACATCTCTACGTCGCAGCACTCCACTCAGGACAAGTCTGCAGTTCGGACATTTATCCTTAACCTTAGCCATAAGCGTATACACTTCTCCCATTACAAAATCCAGATTTCGCGTTGTTTTCAAGTCATTTGTACCTACGTGAATAATAACAGTTTCTGGACAACCTACATCCCTCTTATCTATCACTCTGCGTAGCTGTTCAGTTTGAATTCCCGGAAAACACTCCACCTTCATATCTGTATGTTCTGTTCCAACATTACGCACCATTGAATCGCCCACCACCACGCACTTTGCAGCCTTTTGCTCAGTCGGCACTATGTCCCTCTTCCCAGCTCCAGCCCGTAGTAACTTTTCTTCAAGATTCCTGTTCCTAGCCTTCAGTTCATCAATTTGTCGCAGAGCGTTATGCAATTCTTCCTCCAACATTCGAATCCTTTCAGTCCTACACTTATCACAGCTCCACTTCTCTCTCTCAGCCGCTTGAGCCTTCACATTACCACAACTATAGTGATACCAACGTTCACATAATTCACATTGGATTCCCGACCTTAGATTCCTGCAACAACCAGTACATAAAAGTTTCACAGTGTTACCTCCTTCCACAACAGGACCGGGATTTTGTTCCACTCCACCAATCACTAGTAAAACAGCTAAAACCATTGAACTCAGCATCGTCAATCCCAAGCAATGTCCAGTATCTCGGATAGCGTCACCACGCGTAGGCACGCCACGCCACGTGCACCTCCCGGCCCAGGTACCCACTCTCGCCCGGTAATCTTCCAGGTAGCAACCCATAGTCTGTCCTTACTCAGGAGCTCACCACAAACACGTCTGCCCACAACAACCTTCGCAACCCGACTTGACAACCTTCGCAACCCGACTTGACAACCTTCGCAACCCGACTTTGCGCCTGATACTACGAAACGTCGATTCAGACTTTAACAGCTGTACTATTAATGTAACCCAATTGTAGCAGCGCTGGTTCCGTTATAAGGCTAAGACTGTCTCGCCAGAAACTGCTTGCTGAAGACTGTGTGTGTCCTAAATTTACACCCGACCCGACAATGACAAGAATACAACAGAATACATGATCAAGCTCTAGTTGATTAATCGGCAAAAACATTTCCTTTCATACTACATAATAACAATAAATATAATATTATTACCAACATTACACAGACGATTTCATTTTGCTTCTCTTCCTATCATTTTCAGCTCATATTGTGACAATTACGGTCTGTACGTAATTAAATCTTTGAAGCATAATCCGTTTTGAGATCTGCGCTCTTCTGGAATATTATGCGGCGTCGTGTGGTAATTATTTACCGACGTTTCGGGACAAAGTATCGGTCCCATCTTCAAGGGTCAAGAGTCCAAATCTCATCAGCATCGCAGCGGAAGCCTAAAATCATAATCCGTTTTAATATCATGTTCCCAAATATATTCAGGTCTTCCAAATGGTCTCTTCCCTGTAGCTCTTCAACCACATCTTTGTAAAAGACATTCTCACGGCTCCCATACGGTCTTTATTTCATGCCAATCTCGTAAAAATGGCGTGAATTTTGTAAACCAAACTCAAGCAAGGAAATTGTGCCATGAATTTGTAAGTTGAAATTTTAAGTTCTCAAACATCCCGTAATTATTTATCACTCGACAAGGCGTCACATCCCAAAAGATTTTAATCTTCAATTTTCAAGAGGTTTGTAAGAAATTTAGCCCGTTTAATAAGTTCGTAGCCTCGTTTGTATAAAAAGGGCTGACGTTTTCAGCTTTAACGTGTCCATATGATTAGAAATACTTGTATTAACACGAGTACAAGGATGCCAGACTTTGGGTTTATATTATGAGTGCTAAATCCTTGTACACAAGCAATCAGCTGCGTCTGGTCACTGTCAGAGAACACTCATAATTGTTCTTCCGTTTTAAAATATACAGTCGAACTCGGCTATAACGTCAAGAAAGGGACTGGATGCTTTGTGTCGTTATAAACGAGTGTTTTGGTAACCGAGGAGAATAATGTTACGGTTAACAGTGAGGAATTAATTGGCACCACAGAATATCTGACGTTATAGACGAGGTGTCGCATAAACCGATGTCGTTATGACAGGGTTCGTCTGTATTTTGATCCTTAGACGTTTTGTTTATACAGTGCCAAATTGAAGCACAGTGGTTACATACGGTGTGTAATAACGGCTTTAAATTTCAAGAAAGCCATAGTTCGACCACATACTCGGTATGTACCTTTGTATAATTCCCAAAACAAAAATAAGTATCTCTTAAAAGAGTATTAACCGATTGGCTTTTTAATGAGGATGCGCTCTGGTCTCTGTGTGGTAGAAAGGAAAGTTTTCATTACTTAGACAAAGGTCCGACTTCAAGGAGATAAGAAAATAGGACTGAACTCCTTTGGATTCGATAAGTGACTCCACTGAGTTAATAAGATATCCTGTCCCTGGTTTCTCGTACTTAGGCAAACACAATGCATTTAATTACGCATTAATTAATTTTACATTTTATAAGGAATCGGTAAACAGCCTGCTGATATGACTGGCGATTACAATTCCGTATAAAATATCCAGTTAAAATTATTAAGTAAAAAATGATTGGCTTGTAAGTTCACATTTACAGAATAAACAATGTCAAGGGCCGTGCCATGTCTCAGGCGGTTAGTCGTCGGCCTTCCACCGCGGGAGGCCCGGTGTCAATCCCGGGTCAGTTCATGTGGGATTTGTGGTGGACAAAGTGGCACTGGGACAGGTTTTTCCCCGAGTACTTCGGTTTTCCCTGTCAGTTTCATTCCACTAGTGCTCCATTACTTGGAAAATGAAACAAACTGATCATCTTTCTCTTCAACTTCATTATAGCCTTGCACGATAAGCCTTAAGACTGCGGTGCGTCCGTAGCTTCTGCTGTGAGGCCCTTCTCCACAAAATAACAATGTCAAAGGCGTTAGTTTATAGGACGAAGATCACATGACGTTACATAAAACAGATATAAACGTTAAGAGAAAATTGTTGAAAACAAACTATGGCACAAAATACGTAACCTCTCTTTTCCTTCAGCTTGCAAAATAGCATGACGTTGGCCAGTTAGCCACTGAAAACCAGAGATATTCCTTTCACCGACACAAACTCACCAACTATTTTTCTCTCTCAATATAAAATAAACACTGACAGACACTGCATGCATGTCACTAAGGTCTATTATGTCTTCAACACCCCATTTTCTCTCCTTGAACATTTTATAATCTTCCTACACATAAATGAGCTAAGTGGGCGAAATGGAAGTAACTTTCGAAACAAATCCTTTTTGTAGCAGCTGTTTCTACAGGCATCCCTCAGGTGCCCACGCTTACGCTTGAAATCACGATATCACTGAATAATAGGCTATCAGTAAAGAATATTTGTCTCCGATAAAAGGCAGATAGTGCAGTGTTAAGTGCAGCCTGGTTATGCTACATGTAACTGCTACATAAACATGTAAACCTACTAATAACAGAGTTACAAGATTTAGGCTTGTATGGAAATTATATATTTCGGTCCATAGCTCTCAGAAAACACCGTACATCTCCTTCACAAACATCAGTCGGTTAATATTCAGTGCAACAGTCTACATTGCTTGACCCTTGAAGATGGGACCGATAGGTTGTCCCGAAACGTCGGTAACTAACTACCAATCTACGCTGCGTAACATCTCAGAAGAGCAAAGATCTCAAATGAGAAATTACTTAAGCATGTCCTGTACATAGACTTGTGTGATGGAATCTTTCACCTATAATTCTGTTGATATGTGTTTCGTAAAAATGTCCAGAAGATGAGTCTTGTGTGTCATCGAATCACAACGAACATCAGAATGAAGTGGCAGTACACAACAGACACAACAATAGTGACAGTTTATGGCGTTGACCTAAGAGATGAACAGCGCAAAGAATATACTTCAAATGTGGCTGGTTAGAAGGCTGTGATCAAAACAAATTTAATTTGACGTGGAAAGCATTACGAGGTTCGTGAGCTACGTAAGTTTCGTATGTCTCTGAATCAGGAACAGAATGGCATGTGAAACAGTATGTTCCTGTGAATAAACTATGGCGATGAGTTTGCTGTGGAATGTGAATGGAGACAAGGTGCATAAATGCAGAACAGTCCGTTACATGAAAGGGCAGAGAAACGAGGACGGGACACGTGGGACAAACGAATGACATCGTAAATAGAAAGCATGGCGTAATGGGTGGGTCTCAGGAAATACCTCAACGCCTAGTTTATATCGGAAACCTTTATAACTTATACGCAATTATCAAAAGTGAGCCAGAATAGCGTAGTTGGTACAGCGACTCTCTACGGGCTGGACGGTCCGGGGATGCCGATCCCAGTGGCCGCACGGTCTAAGGCGTGGGTCTGCGGCCGCTCGCTTACTGGGATCGTGGGTTCGAATGCCGATCCCAGTGGCCGCACGGTCTAAGGCGTGGGTCTGCGGCCGCTCGCTTACTGGGATCGTGGGTTCGAATCCCACCGGGGGCATGGATGTTTGTGTTGTGTTGTAAAAAGACGGTTGTGGACCGTAAGTGACATGAAAGGACGAAAAAGGACTAATACAGAACAAAAATGGATCAAAGGGGGAAAACCCAGGAATTAGTAAAAAAAAAAAAAACACCGGGGGCATGGATGGCTGTGTTGTACTTTAAAGGTTACGAGCAAGTATGCTGTTGAAACACCATGAATATTTGCCTTTATTTATTAATCGACTTTAGGATATGCTTTCTTGATCTTATCCAACAGCATACTAATAATCTACGGCCAGAAAAAGCAGTGTTTTTAAGAATTAAGGCAGAGGATTAATATTCCGATATTTGCCCCGAATTTATAAACAAAGACACATTGACACGCAGGCCTACTGCATAATTACAGCTCATCTTAGCTCAAATACTGACAACACATGAGCCAGATCGTGCCCTATATGGCCTTATTATTTGACCCTCATGCTTTCTATTCCGTTTACTGGATGTCCTACCGGTTGTTCGGTCCTTCTGCAAATTATTTATCCAGATTCCTGCAGGCACAGACATACAGATGAAAAAAAGGTCATATATTTGCAACATTATATTTCACTGTCTAGCTCAACAGTTAAATAGACAGCGCCATCAAAGCAAAGGCTAAAGAAAAATATCCCACAACAACCATGTTGTTATTCTACATTCGAAATATATTACCTTATAGAATCTGCATATTTTCCCCAACTTCAGTCCCACACATCACTACAGGATCCTAAATAGCATGTAACTCGCACCATCTATCTTAGCGCGGCAATCATGTTGTTACTACGGTTGGAAATTGATAGTTGTTATGTTGATATGTCATTGGAAGCTACTCCAAATTTCGTTAATATCTGTTAATTTGTTCAAAACTTAACAATCACGGGAAAATAGACAGCCTGGTAACCTCATAAGCCGATTGCATTCCTTACGAAAGGAAATAAAAGGTTTTAAAACACTTGGAATTCTCGGGAATTTAATACGAGTTGTCCGGCTCATTGCACTTGCGTCTCACGGAATGTGTGCACTTCATATGCGGACTAGAAGAACACTTATTTGAACCTTGAAGTTCTAATGCTCGGACAGAGAATTTGTTACACTCCGTTCACAGCACTGGGCTGTAATGTAGACATTCGTATTCCGCGCGAGTCTACAAGTTGGCGTCAGTTCTTGTAGATTGCCTTTCCTAGGAAAGCATTACAGCATTTAACGCGAAGGAACAGACGTCAGATATTGGTTGAAAACTGCCATTTGCTATTGCCATCTGTTCAAATTATCGCCAAAGAAGTATAACTTTCGGTTCATGGCTTGGGCGACCTCATCAAGAGGAATGTTTTGTCCATTGAACGGAATGGGTTGAGGAATATGTATCCCCCTGCTATACCGACAGAACTTGAGACAGCAGTATGAGTTTCTGGTTCTCACTGCGACGAATATGAACATTGCAGCTTTCTTGGATGTTAAGTCGTGCAATTTGATAGACAGGGACCAATACTTTGAGGACAGCCATTGCAACCTTCCACCTTGAGGGTCTTTGCAGCAAGTTCTACCGGATCTCAAATTTTTACCAGAATACACGGTATCACATCACAGAGGACAATAACTTTCAATAGTGAGAATTCCTTAGGGTAATGGACAGATGGCCGATCACAGTGGCCGCGCGGTCTAAGGCGTGGGTCTACGGCCGCTCGCTTACTAGGATTGTGGGTTCGAATCCCGCCTAGGGCATGGATGTCTGTCTCTTGTGAGTGATGTGTGTTGTCAGGTAGAGGTCTGCGCGACGAGCTGGTCCCTCGTCCAGAGGAGTCCTACCGAGTATGGTGTGTCTAAAGTGTGATCGTGAAGCCTCGAAAAATGAGGCGGCCTAGGCCCCCAAGGGGCTGTCGAGTCATTGGGAAAAAAATGGACAGAAGAGGAAATGGAAAATTAGAAGCCGGTTGTGGAGAAATCAAAACAGCAATCTGCAAGAGCGGATTATCAGACTGTTGGCATTGAGAGGGGGCAAGATTCCTGTTGCTTATCGCACCCCTCGCACCACCTCAATGTCACGAACATTACTTTAAAATCTGTACGCATCTACTAGGAATAAACTTTGTCTTTCCGACATTTTCAGCTAAACGGCGTTCATTTTTATTATACTGTGTCCGGGCAACCGCCGAATCGACGTTAAATTCCCGACAAGAGGCAAATACGTTTTCTTTACCACTGCGTCCAGACCGGCCATGGGGTCTATCCAGGCACCTTCTAAACGTTATCGGAGACTATACACCTGGGTGTAAAACGAACCGCAGTGTGACTGTAACCACAGACCCCATCTAATCCCGAGGTCAAGAATGAGTGGAGTTTATCTCCGCTCCCCGCAATTGTTAATTAGCAAGTAGACTCAAGCCTTAACGCTTCTGACTATCCTTCAGAAGGTGCCGGGTTTCAATATAGTACGTGATACCGGCTACCCTGAGAAACCTTCTGTGGTTTTCCTCGCTCCCTTGGGAAAATGCCAAAATTGTACTTTACATTAAGCTACGGCCGTTTGCTTCTGTGTCTCTTGCACTTCATTAATCGTCACGGTTCAATCATTTGCTGCTACAGCGGCAGTCTGATTCTGCAGCGTTCTAAAGGTGAGGGCTTTGACCGTAACCTCGTGTTCCGAAAGTATATAGATACAAAAGTAAACACAACCATTTCGGAAAAAAATCAATTTACGAAATGTGTTTATTCTATATTTTAAGGTTGGATATCGTATTATGACTTGCAAAATTAAACAGATGGATAGGACCGTCAGTGAAAACAATAGTTTAGGAAATATTTTATTGTTGATCGTGCTCATGCTACATGTTTCGGCTTAAATAAGCGCCATCATCAAGCACCAGTTAATATAGAGTACAATATCGATAGTTTGAGGTGAACATGACCGAACATATTATAATGTATACAGTACTAACATTGCATTAATACCTACTATTTATATAACGTTGTATTATAACATTAATGTATAAAATAGTACAACAGTAGAATAATAATAGAACATGCACTATTAAGTTACACTGTAAGGAAATCAAAACCTCTCCTCTCGTTTAAGACGCAAAAAATTATACGACTATTTTGCCTTTCAAATGTGGATCGCTTCTTTCTGCAAAAGCAGTAGGGTAATGCCTGAGAGACACTTCAACTGAATTCTGTGTCCAAAATAGGAACGACTTTAACTACAGGGCATCAAGCAGAACGAAACGGAACAGAAGAATCGGGACGCGGATAATAGAATGCACTATATATATATAATTGTCATTTTGGTTAATTCAGCATCGCACGATAAAGCTCTGTGTGTCTGTGTTCTATTTAACTACGCTGTGAGTGACACAGGCTATTGGAATGTTAAGTAGCGGACTTTATCCATCGTTTAAGGTCCCAGAAATATAAAAAGTAAAATTAAACAGATGAAGGAGAGTGCCAATCACAAAACTGTTCAGACAATATTTTATTGTCGATCGTGCTCGTGCAACATGTTTCGGCTCGCTTATATATATATATATATATATATATATAAATTAAGTAGTCCAATAGCCTGTGTTACAGCGTTTTTCTTTTTGGAGAAGGGCCCCGCAGCAGATGCTACGGACGCACCGCAGCCTTGAGGCTTATTGTGCAATCCTGTGATGAAGATGAAGAGAAAGACGATTACTTTTTTCCGTTTTTCCGTGTAATGGAGCACCGGTGGAATGAAATTGACAAGAGAAAACCGAAGTAATTCTGTCGCAGTGCCACTTTGTCCACCACAAATCCCACATGAACTGACCCGGGATCGAACCCGGGCAAGGCCTCCGCGGTGGGAGGCCGGCGACTAACCGCCTGAGTCATGGCACGGCCCTACAGCGTTGTTAAATAAAGTACAGACTGATACAGCGTTACGGTGCGACGCTGCATGAACAACGATGGCAGTGTTACGTTAACCGCGGTAAGGCAGAGGTTTACGTGAAAACTTGCAGCGTCTAAAAGAGGCACAATTTTACACAGCGTCCATAAGTTATACGAGGAAGAACATAAACGACATATCTCGTTCGTAGAATGCAAAGTGTTAATCACGGGCGATTCTAGCAACAAGATGGGAGAACTCATGTTGTCATATTGACTTAGACAGAGGCCTATAGCAAAACAGAGCCTTCATACTTATGCAAATATGCAGCTGGGAGACAGTAGCGTCTGCTAATGCAACTAATCTCCCACCGACTTCGGCATACTATACTTAACATTTGCATGAGAAGAGCTCTGTGCCGGTAGGTAGCTGCGACGAAAGAAATCAGCTGCATAGAGAAATTCACGTCAGCAATTTCAGCCCCAGTGCAACAGCGGTCTTACTGACACGTGTGCTCAGAATTAGAAGCTACATTCTCTGATAATTTAATAACAGACAAAATCCTACGGAAATGTTTCTGAATTACTGTGGCACATAAATCTACCGCTCCGGCATTTGTTTCGTATTTCCTTGTGATTATTCTCCCCTCTTTTAAGGGTTACTTTTGTGGGGTGGTATTATCATATAGGGGTCTACTTATGTTAATTCTGTGGATACAGGAGATGACTCCCACACGTGGAATGTATTGGAACAGCAGCTGCGGACAGCCGACAAGGGCTGATCATCCAGAGCCGTTGATCATAGGCGGGAGACGACATTAACAAAAACATCCCCCCCCCCCTCCCTACTACCGCAATACGGCATGATACAGGATCATGGATTTGCGATGATTGTTTAAAAGCAAAAAACAAAATTTTTGAAAAACTCACGGATTGTAGTCACTAAATATTTGAGTACCGTACCTCCACAGCCCACTCCATCTTCGCATTACTTACTGATTTTAACACAATTAGAGAAACAATCACAGCGGTTGTGCGAATTCAGATAAAGAAACAATATTAAGGATGAAGGTTTTGTGGCAGTAGATCTTCGAAAAATACAGAATGGTGCAAATGTCACTTGACACTAACGGAAAAATGGCAAAAGTCCAAAGTCAAGTGACCTTTGCGCCACTCTGCATGTAACGTCCGTCAAGGTTCTGTTTGCTGTAGAATGTACAACAGCTACACGGCAGCCGAGTAAAATCCACTCTTGGCAGCGCTAAGCACTGAAACACTGGAGTTAAGCACGTGACTTTAGTACGACATATATCATAAACAGTTAAAATATTATACGTCATAATCAGAAACATGTCTTCCTAACGAAAATCTGAAGTTTTGTCTAAACAGTATAACTTTGTGTTCTCCTTTAGTGTAACGAAACGAAAATTCGCCGAGTCCAGTAGCCGTGCAGTCTAAAGCGTACACCTGTAGCCGCTCGATTGCTGGGATCGCGGGTTCGAATCCCGCTGAGTGCATCGACATGTTGTCTCTTGTGTTTGTTGTGCGTTGTGTAGGTAGCGGCCTCTGCGACGAGCTGATCACTCGTTTAGAGGAGTTCTACCGGGTGTGTGTGTGTGTGTGTGCCTAATTGTGTGTGATCTAGAAACCTCAAAAATAAGGCAGTCTAGGCCCAAGTTGGGCTGTTGCTTCACAGGAAGAAGAACAAACCTGTTATACGTACTTCCCATTGCATGTGTGCTACACTGGCTCGCCCATCTCATCATTCACGATTAAGTCACTATGATAATATTAGATAACGAAAGGTGTTTATTAATTATCATGTTTTTCACATTATATATCCACCGTGCATTGTGAATAATTATCACGTTGTTTAATGATCCTGTTCTGACCGAAACGTTAAACGAGATAAATATGATAGTGAATATTTAATGAACGATTTCGAAAAACATTACAGTCTGAATCTATTTAGTGTTTCGTAAGATGAATGAGAGAAACGTGTCCCGCCGTGTGGCAAAAGTTAAGCCATTTGTGAGTTTAAAACAACGGAAATTATGATACCATGTAAATACACTGAAAACAAAAGGGTCTTTAAATAAAAATCAGCGTGGAAGGAGTTAAATGTGTGCTGATCTCTAAGCGATGATTTATTTGCCTACGAGTTTCGAACTTTAGTGTTTACATAAGTTTAAAGCGGGCAATATATGGTCGCCATATTGCGGAGGTGTCACGGGAACACAAAGACAGATGAAGAGAACACGCGCGACAGAGAGGGATGTTATCTCTGCTCCATGGTATTACACAGCTGACAGACATAACACGGATATTATAGGCAAACCTCGCAAACTTGCTCGTCCGATGTATCGATCTAAGTGTGGCTTGACTGAAAAGGAAAAAGGACACAAGACGCTTTCCATACAGTCACCGCCCGAAGAAGTAAATTAAGGGAAGGATGAATGACTGAAATAAGTAAGACAACACGAGTTTACTTAGGCCTATTTACTTATTTATTTATCAGTTTATTTAACTGAAGTGTCGGTAACTGAAGTTCACATAGCTTTGAATGGCATATGATCAGTTAATAATGAATAGAAAGGGATGTGGAAGGAAGCGGTGGATGCTTTATATTATAGGGTAGATTCTGGAGTTTGTCTGGAGGGACTTAGTGTGACGCCTCAGTCAGGGTAAGAGGTTCACAAGTCAAGATCTGAACCCGGGACTTCCCGAATACAAACAACTTCTGTCCACTCGAATGTAACGAATAGAAAATTAGATAAGAGGATGCAGTAAAGAAATGGATGAATAAACAAGTCAATGAACTGTGCAGTTAATATATGCATGTCTACATAGGAATTGTAGGACGCAGGCTACTTCTAACCGGATGGACGAAAGCTTACAGTACATAGTTAGACAAACAGATGTACTGATTAATTATATTGATTAGAAATAAAATATTTATTAGACTTATGAACAGGTTAATTCGTACAGTCATCGGATTCTTGAGAAATTCATAGTCCCTCTGCTGATGAAGGAATTCTACGTATATTAAGGAAGACGAAAGTACAACGCCGTCTGTTTATGGGTTGGTTTTATTCTGTCTGTAAGAAGATGAATTAATCAAACCTTCTAACAAGCGTACAATTTGTTATATGTCTGTACTTTCTCTTTACCACACACTTTTGTACTCAAGTGTGTCTGATGGTTACCATGGCAACGTGTATAAGGCATCCATTTTTAATGAGTTCCAAATCCCTGGTCTTTCTAAAACAAATATGTTTGAAGATCCGTGAGTGTGTCCCTGTTGTGTTCCAAGGCTTGTGAAGAGGAAGTGTACGTGAAATTGATCGTCTTCCTTCGAAAGCTTCTAGACGCTCAGCTAAGCGAGAAACCCCCCGCCTTTTGAAGAATCTGAAATGTTATTGCCCTTTGCACAAGAGTTCGCCAATGATCACTATTCTAGGCCACGTAAATCCAGTCACACTCACATACTTGTGTTTATTTGTAGACTATTTAGCGACTTCTCAAGAACTCAGAGAGGGTGAAAAAAGGAAAAGGAGATGGAAGAATGGAAGAAAATAGGCCAGAAAGGAAGGAATAACAAATAAGCAGTATATGGCTGAAGAGGGACTATAGGAAATGGGAATAGGAACAGGAATAAAAGATGATAAGATTAGGCGTAGAAGAAAGAAGAAGAAAAAGTTGGTATAATATTATACAGAATCATATAGAAACGGTGGAGTCTCGACAAAATACTGCAACTAAGGTTATAAGATATAGTAGGACTCTAAGTTTAAAGGCGAATTAAGTGCCTAAAAGTTAGGTTTTACTCCTATTTTTGTTTGAAATCTTAAAAATTTTAGTCAACAAACTTTCAGGGCAAACAACCTCGGAGAACAATTAGTAGATTAGACCTGATCTTAGAATAGGAGATGCTTTAATATAATGAATACATTAAAGCAGCTACAGCAAGCTTTTCAAAGAAATTATCATTTTTCGGATTCCACAAAAGACAAATGTTTTCTTAACTAGCTTAGCTACTACAATCTTGTCAAACAAAGACCACGGACAATGTAGTATGTTAACTGTTTATCTCCCCAGTGCTCGCTAAATTTCCCGCAAGTGGTTGTAGAAGTACACATAAGTAAGGTGAGCTTTATAATGTTGGCAGTACTGAGCCGCTTTACCTCTGATAAAGTCTGTAAATGTAACGCAAACAAACAAAGAAACAAACGACCGTTAAGACCTAACTTTATTCTAAAATCACCGTGCATCTTATAACAATCACTATTCAAAAACACCAACTGGATGCACTTTTTATCTAAAAAAAACTGTATAGTTCTTTAAAACATTTTAAAAACACATGTCGGTTTTTTAAAAATGTTTTAAAGAACTATACAGTTTTTTTAGATAAAAAGTGCATCCAGTTGGTGTTTTTGAATAGTAATAAACATACCTAAGTTCGAAAAATATTTATTATTATTATCATCAGCATTATCATCATCATCATCAAAAGAACTGTACTTTTAATGAAGTAGTTACAGAGAAGGCGACACATTTATATATTTTGTAATCTTTGAAGGCGCTTATTTGCAGACAAGACAGCGCTTACAAACACGTTGCTCAAGGTAGTACTTGTTCTTATTTGCAGACAAGACAGCGCTTACAAACAGGTTGCTCAAGGTAGTACCTGTTCTTATTTGCAGACAAGACAGCGCTTACAAACACGTTGCTCAAGGTAGTACCTGTTCTTATTTGCAGACAAGACAGCGCTTACAAACACGTTGCTCAAGGTAGTACCTGTTCTTATTTGCAGACAAGACAGCGCTTACAAACACGTTGCTCAAGGTAGTACCTGTTCTTATTTGCACACAAGACAGCGCTTACAAACACGTTGCTCAAGGTAGTACTTGTTCTTATTTGCAGACAAGACAGCGCTTACAAACACGTTGCTCAAGGTAGTACCTGTTCTTATTTGCAGACAAGACAGCGCTTACAAACACGTTGCTCAAGGTAGTACCTGTTCTTATTTGCAGACAAGACAGCGCTTACAAACACGTTGCTCAAGGTAGTACTTGTTCTTATTTGCAGACAAGACAGCGCTTACAAACACGTTGCTCAAGGTAGTACTTGTTCTTATTTGCAGACAAGACAGCGCTTACAAACACGTTGCTCAAGGTAGTACCTGTTCTTATTTGCAGACAAGACAGCGCTTACAAACACGTTGCTCAAGGTAGTACTTGTTCTTATTTGCAGACAAGACAGTGCTTACAAACACGTTGCTCAAGGTAGTACCTGTTCTTATTTGCAGACAAGACAGCGCTTACAAACACGTTGCTCAAGGTAGTACCTGTTCTTATTTGCAGACAAGACAGCGCTTACAAACACGTTGCTCAAGGTAGTACCTGTTCTTATTTGCACACAAGACAGCGCTTACAAACACGTTGCTCAAGGTAGTACCTGTTCTTATTTGCACACAAGACAGCGCTTACAAACACGTTGCTCAAGGTAGTACCTGTTCTTATTTGCACACAAGACAGCGCTTACAAACACGTTGCTCAAGGTAGTACCTGTTCTTATTTGCACACAAGACAGCGCTTACAAACACGTTGCTCAAGGTAGTACCTGTTCTTATTTGCAGACAAGACAGCGCTTACAAACACGTTGCTCAAGGTAGTACCTGTTCTTATTTGCACACAAGACAGCGCTTACAAACACGTTGCTCAAGGTAGTACCTGTTCTTATTTGCACACAAGACAGCGCTTACAAACACGTTGCTCAAGGTAGTACCTGTTCTTATTTGCAGACAAGACAGCGCTTACAAACACGTTGCTCAAGGTAGTACCTGTTCTTATTTGCACACAAGACAGCGCTTACAAACACGTTGATCAAGGTAGTACCTGTTCTTATTTGCACACAAGACAGCGCTTACAAACACGTTGCTCAAGGTAGTACCTGTTCTTATTTGCAGACAAGACAGCGCTTACAAACACGTTGCTCAAGGTAGTACCTGTTCTTATTTGCAGACAAGACAGCGCTTACAAACACGTTGCTCAAGGTAGTACCTGTTCTTTCCGACCGCGCAGAAAAACACAACCCATCACAATCAAGAACATGTGAATATTCTACAAATTGCTCGCAAAAACAAATTGCCTTAAAAGCTGTATATTATTACAAGTTCAATAACCACACAAAATATCACATCTGAGGCAGTCGAAAATTTAACAAACCTGCCTCCAATTCTGTATGTCCCGGGTTTAAGTCTCGGCCTGTATGACGGCTTTCATTGTGGTTCTGGTCGGTTTCTCCAGTCCCAGCCTTCTTTGGTAACCTCATAGGCAGATGAGTTTCGTAGGTGTGTGATGTTTTACAGAAGTGCTAGCAGAATACTAGCAAGCACAGCATCACAACTCTTGCGCAGCTGGTTAATTATGTTTATTTATCTCAAACAACGCAAGTCTTTCAGAAACAGTATGCGGGAAAGAACCTGTTACGTTTGATTTTAGAGCTTCTGTTCGAAACATTTTTAATTGTGATAAATATTTCAGGCGTTTCAGTTGTGTTGGACGCAGAAATGCATGTAGGTCTTACAGTAAAACGTCAGTTACATTTAGAACCAACTGTCTTCTGGACTTTGTCCATCGTCCAGGATAAGATGTTAAAATATACTATAAAAATCTCGACGTTTCTCAATCCCTGGACCGTCCAGGGACGGTCCAGGGATTGAGATTAGCTCAGTCTAAAAGGACCCAACTGAGTAGGTGTCTCTCCTCCCATCACCTGAAGACGAGCCATTTTCCGAAACGTCGTGACTTTTATAGTATATTTTAACATTTAATCCTGGACGATGGACAAAGTCCAGAAGACAGTTGGTTCTCAATGTTATACGCCATCGTCAGAACCTTTTAGAATTTGTTTGTCAGTTACATTTGTCCAGTCCGAGTCGAAGTCAGAAAATATCTACAATGTTAGAAACTTTTCCTAATATAAAATTTCATTAAAATCCTATCAGCAGTTCTCGAGCAGTTACATACGAAAAGACAGAGAGACAGACAGGACGAAGCTAATTGACGCGATTTTAAAAATGTTCGTTGCGGATAGGTCACAAAGAAAAGTCCTGCAAAAGAAGAGGCAAAGTGCAAACACTGAAAAAGCGATAACAATGACAGAGTGCGTTAATGAATCAGTCGACGCCCATATCTGAGGATGAATGAGACAGGAGATTTTTATGTTAAAAGGAAGTGAGTTAATTGGTAGAGATGACAGGAAGGTCCATAGCGACAAGATGCAGGACATAAGTAAAAGAACTGACGGCAGAACTCGAAGGTTCTCTTTGAAAAAAGATCACAAAGGACTAACTCATGTGTTTCTTTGATTCGTTTAATGGCACGGGCTTTAAGGACATGAATAATTGGAGTGTTGATGTATTCTGTTAAGACTGACCGACTTATTGAATGTCTTGCTCATTCCTTGAGTAGAAAGTGATATACAGGGTGATTCAGGAGGAAAAGTTAATATTTTGGGAGGTGATAGTATCGGTCATTGTGAGAAAAGAAATGTTCACGTGAATGTGCGTCTAATTCCGAATGGTTACCGAGATAGAGCTGTTTGAATCTACAAATACAGGAGCATTGTGAATGGTAATAAAGAAAGAGAAATTACTTGTTGTTAATTTAATTTTAATGTAATGTTTAAAATGCAAATTTGTTACACAGAAGTGAAAAATTTGTTACAGTTCATAATAAAGGTTCTAAAACCCCACGGTCAACCTCAATGCACTTTGGAACTCGCGTGCTAACATAGCGTGTTGTTCGTCTGAGTTGATTTTCACGTTTCTTTATGCGGGCAGCAGCATACAAAATGCGAGCGAGCAATTCTTCTGGTGTATCCATCTTTCTTTTGTAAACTTTGCTCTTCATCCAACCCCACAAACAAACATTTAACGGAGTTAGATCTGGAGATTCAAACAGCTCTATCTCGGTAACCATTCAGAATTAAACACATGTTCATTTGAAGTTTCTTTCTCACAATGATCGATATTATCAGCTCCTAAAATATTGACCTTTCCTCCTGAATCACCCTGTATAGTGTGTCTGAAGCTATAAACGTGCCTGAATGCTTCTCGAATTCATCAAATAACTCCTTCATTCACTGATTCACTGAGTCTGTATCTGAGTGACTCAAAAACTTACTCACTGAGTGACTCACTTATTTACTGACCAATGACATACAGATTCACAGAGACTCCGCCAAACTCCAGGTTGATGTGCTCACTTACTGACATATTGTGCTCACTTACTGACATATTGTGCTCACTTACTGACATATTGTGCTCACTTACTGACATATTGTGCTCACTTACTGACATATTGTGCTCACTTACTGACATATTGTGCTCACTTACTGACATATTGTGCTCACTTACTGACATATTGTGCTCACTTACTGACATATTGTGCTCACTTACTGACATATTGTGCTCACTTACTGACATATTGTGCTCACTTACTGACATATTGTGCTCACTTACTGACATATTGTGCTCACTTACTGACATATTGTGCTCACTTACTGACATATTGTGCTCACTTACTGACATATTGTGCTCACTTACTGACATATTGTGCTCACTTACTGACATATTGTGCTCACTTACTGACATATTGTGCTCACTTACTGACATATTGTGCTCACTTACTGACATATTGTGCTCACTTACTGACATATTGTGCTCACTTACTGACATATTGTTTCACTGAGTCTCTGCCTCACTGATACATTAACAAATTAAAGAGCTGCCTAACAAACTTCACAACAAATGTTCTTATGAAAATTTATTGAGCTTAATTTTTTTGTATATTATTCGATGACGAAAATCTCAGTACTGAAATGCATCCCGATGCAACACCATAGGTCTAAAATGTTTTCCTCTAAAAAAAAATTCATATATTATTCCAAAATTTTTTCCTTTGTAGTATTTATGTTCCAAATATTTTAAGATATTTGTCTTATCCATACGTGCTATGTGTCGCACCCACCTTATCATTACTAATATAATCACTCTGACAGTAAATACTAGGCCAAAATTACAACTTTTCAAGGGCAATTGACTGAACAAAGGTACTGAGGAATACGTCGTAACAGCAACTGCCGGGTGTAATTTTCGTTGTTTTCATTTTCCGCACACGCCCTCCCTTCACCATAAAACATTGATTCACGTTTCTAATATTTCATGTAGAGTAAAGAATTGAAGATTTACACGATTCCTCTGAAACCTAAGAGGGAGAGATAAATAAGAGAGAGAAAATAAGAAGAAACGAGGTGTGGGGCGCAGTAAGAAGCGCAACACTTATTAAACGGGAAGGGGGGAGTCAGAGAAGTTTTCTGCTCCGAAGGTTCTCAGGCAGTACCCGCTCGTCCTTCTGGTAAAATCTGCCCGCCTCGACCTTCTCTAAACAAATTATTCAGAATTCAGTTCCTACCTCACAGTAAACAAACAGTGTGCTTTATGAAGTCTTAGCGGTTAATAATTCTAAGAGCGAAATAATTGCTGTTATACATACAGGCTATATATATATCGTGCGTCAATTACCGCTAAGGTGTATAATATGATCACATATATGCAGTGCCTAATTATTTTGTATATTAAGGAGGCATGTTAAAGTGCGGAATGAAGAGAAAAATGAAATTTTTAACAAAGTATTTCATACAGGTACTACTTATTACATAGATTATCTAACCGACCCTCCGTAAAGCTTTAAATAACGGATCATTGAACACTTCAGCTAGGCACATTATCGAATAAAGACCCATAACCGTGTACGTTATTGAAAGACGATCATTTGTACACTTTAAACAGTTATTCATACAATAACTACATGTTTCATACAGTGACGTCACCACCAGATTTAAAGCATAGAATTAGCGGCCATTACTCACTTGAACTATTTATTTCAAGCAATAACGACCCGTTCACATTTGTAAGGCAACCGAAAGTAACGCGACGGAACGGAAGATAACCTAACGTAACGTAACGTAACGTAACGTAACCTGACCTAACCTAACGTAACGTAACGTAACGTAACGTAACCTAACGTAACGTAACCTAACGTAACGTAACGTAACGTAACCTAACGTAACGTAACCTAACCTAAACTAACCTAACGTAACCTAACCTAACGTAACGTAACCTAACCTAACCTAACCTAACCTAACGTAACGTAACCTAACGTAACGTAACCTAACCTAACGTAACCTAACGTAACGTAATCTAACGTAACGTAACCTAACGTAACGTAACCTAACCTAACGTAACCTAACGTAACGTAATCTAACGTAACGTAATCTAACGTAACGTAACCTAACGTAACGTAACCTAACGTAACGTAACCTAAACTAACCTAACCTAACCTAAACTAACCTAACGTAACGTAACGTAACCTAACGTAACGTAACGTAACCTAACGTAACCTAACGTAACCTAACGTAACGTAATCTAACGTAACTTAACGTAACCTAACCTAACCTAACCTAAACGAAACTAGCCTAATGTAAACTACGCTAACGTACATGTTAGGTTAGGTCGTTTTTGGTTAAGTTATATTACTTAATGTTACATTATAAATGTGGTCGGCCTGTTATTGCATGAAATAATTACTTCAAGTGAAGGATGTTTCTTCGTTCTATGCTTAATTACGTGGAGACGTTATGTATGAATTAACTAGTTATGGTATGGAACGACTACTTATGTGTGCAGTCGGTTCGTCATTGTTAGCTCTAACTATTGTCGCGGCCATTTTATACTTTAACTGATGTCACTCCGCCATTCCACACAATAACTTATTACTATACTGAACTAGTTAATGTGAGACTCTTCCACGTCGTAAGCTGTAATTGGTGTCGTGTTGCCCAGTAGGTCAAATGATGTCGGCCCGTTTTTGCATGAAATAAAAATTAATTTTCTGGAGTAATTATAGCATGGGATCGGTTCCTCATTTTACGCTCTCACTTTTGTCGGGTTCATTCTCTATCCTAACTGGATCCGGGTCGTTATTACATAACATAACTAGTGAAAGTCCGTTTGATCTCACATTCCGTGCTTTCATTACGGCGCTGTCTTTACTGCAGAGAATAACTGAGGGAATATCGAAAGGTCCATCAGTATAGACATTAACAGCCCATTGTGTTTGTTACACAGGATAAATAGGTAGTTCATGACATAAGGCACTGGAGTTAACACTTTAGCCGTAACATATATAAATTGTACATACGAAACATATAAATATATTTTGAGACCAGAATAAAGATTTCTTACAAGTTCAAGCAGTTGGTACATGCAGGCTACGAACACTACACTTTAAAGGGTTAAGTTACAAATTTGTGTTAACCTGCAGAATCTGATTTACAAGGTTGCGAAAAATTTCCTTTAAGAAGGCAAATTACAAAGTACAAATGATACAGATTCATTCATTCCGTAGTCTGTCTTACGACCAGTCCGTAGCCTCTTCCAAAGCGAGTTCTCCACAGGGTGCGATCTAGTGCTTCCTCTTTCAATTTCCAGTATCTTTTCTTTTCCTTAAGGTCATCCAGTAGCTGCTTACGTCTTCTCCCTCGTCGTCCCGTCATTTCTATCCTTCCTTCTAACTTTCCTTCAATCACGTGTTTCAGAAGGCAGTTTCTACGCAAGATGTGACCAATCCAGTTAGCCTTTCTTCTTTTTAGATACAGATACAGATACAGATTATTACCAGGTAAATATCTGCAGGACCAGGGAAGATAAGAAAACTTCAGAACACTAAAGTGATGATTAATGAGTTGTCGTAAATAATGAAAGCGTTTTAATTAATATTTTTGATAAGAACTGATTTAAATTCTTGCCTTACAGGAGCGCGTCCCACACGTTAAGAACCAAAGACGTAGGCCTACTGCCGCAGAAACATGGACATACAGACTAATTGTTTTCTCATAAGCTATTTAAATATCACTCCGCTGTATTGGCAGCCTTCAGCCCAATTCGGGCGGAGTTCAAGAAGTGATGCCAGAATAACCAATAAATTTTCTGACTGGGTGCATGCACTGAAGTACAGAGCAACATCTGGAGCCCAGACAGCTGTTCCGAAGCAATCTTGTTGGACCATTACCAGTTCCAGCGACTTCTAAAGAAAGAGCCTGTCTTTCTGTCTGCAATCAAACTTCGCAATGCTAAAATTTACTGGCAGACAAATACAAAACAGACAGACCTGCAAGACAGCTACATAATAACTAGTGTTATGTACACTTATTCAATTTCTACCAGTTCTCTTTATTTAAAAAAATACCATCATAACAACAATGTGTGTTAATGTATATTTTGTTCCAAAAGTATTTGTACCGGTGAGCGGACGTTTTAAAAATTTATTATGATTTACGCGCTACAATTGTCCACATATCCTTTACAATTTAAATTTTCTTGACACTTGTACTATTACCCACAACATCTGTGCCAGACTCTTGAGGTAGAATAAATTTTAATGTTCTGTCATCAGTAATAAAATCATGGAAGCGTTGTTAAAATATAATGCTGTTTAATGCACGAAGCTAAAATGTATTTTTTTGGTCGTAAATCCCTAATTACTTCTAAATGTTTCCAGCTATGGTGCGTCATGATAAATGTGACAATTATTTTGGATTCTGTTCGTGATCAAACGTTTTTCAAACAAAACGTTTCGCATAACGAATCTGTTTCGCCCATCAGGTGTAACAAAGTTTCCAACTCAGCTGGACCCAGTACAGCGCATCTCAGCTAGTTAACATAACTCTACTAAAACATTCCATTAGCCCGGTCCGTTTTTCGTATTATTCCTGAACACTGCATAAGAAACAAATGTAAATTGTAATTTAAAGTATTAGAGGAATGGAAAATGCGTTTGGCAGACAAGAATGAAGCTACGTACAGGCTACTACGAAATAACGCGAGGTCAGAATTCAAACCGAAATATTTGCTTTATTTTCAGAGTATTTTTTCATAATCTGATTGTCAGTCAACTGATCAAAAAGCGACCTACTTTTATGAAACTATAAGCTTCATCGTCGTGGTGATCAAGCAAACCGTCACTGGTCCATATTTGAGGCAGTTTAATTCAGTACACATGCTCAAAATCTTCATTTGAGATCAATGACAATATTGTCTCTTGACGTGAGACTTCTGCAGTACACTCTTAGGTCCATTTACCATATTCCCCATGCTACATGCCCTACCCAAACCATCTAATTTTGTTAGAATAATAATTTGGTGAACAATATACGTGGTGAAACCTTTCTCAACAGCTTGGTCACCACTGCACACAGTTTACATGTAGTTTGTACCCCACAGATTACAGTTTCTATTTTAGAAAATCTCTTACCACACTGTACATTCCCTGTATTCAAAACAGCTCGCACGCCGCTGCGAAGTCTCTGCAGTAAGTAGCCTTGCCCTGAGCCCTTGTTACCCCCAGGAGAAGGTTATGTTTAGCTACTACAATATCCTTGTTCTTCCAGACCGCACTACGATGAAACAAACTGCGTCTGTAGGAAAGAAAATATATCGACAGAATAATCGATTACAGCAAAAAATAAAAAATAAATAGAACGAAACATCTGCTGCATTCCTGCGAACGAGTTTGTATTTCTGTGAAATACAGCCATGCCGCATAGTTGAGACACTGCAAATATTCCAGCAAAACACAACCGGCACACTGCCGCTATTTTATTAATATTTCCCCCGGCTTCTTTCCTGCCTCGATTTTATCCCCCCCCCCCCCCCCCCGGCACGTAAAGACTGTCGGAACGTACACGACTGAGTCCTATTTCACTTCAGGTACACAGTTTTCACAATCGATTCTCTGGTAATCGAGTTACGAAGTTACAATAATTATATGCTAAAAGTTGTGATATCCGGCACATCACGGATGAAAGGTTTGCCGTATAACATAATTTTCCGGATATCAGAACGACATGCTTACTGAGTATCATACTGCACATAACACTTCTGTAGCCAGATCTAAACATTTAACTTGCCGCTTGGTAACCTGTAATGTTTTTTTCTGTAGCGCCTTCTGTTCCGTTATCGTCATTACTTACGTAACACGGTGCACATAATAGTCTTAAAAACAGTGAGACACCAATACTTCCCTCTTTTAAATACCATATTTACAACTCCTGTTACCAGTTGATGGAATAGTGGAATGAAATTGACCTGTCAGTCAATTTCTAATTAATAGAGATTCCGGATAATCCAGTGACAGAAATAACACCTGCTGCTGTATTTATTGTGGAAGGAATAAAAGTACTATAATTTCGGGGTTTTCAGGTTCAGATTTGTTAATGTAATTGTTTTTTTTCTCAAAATGCTTGTGATTTCATATTCAGTGCTCAGGCGTTGTTGTAGAATGTGTCCAATGTCCTGCCCATGACGACTTCCAAGTAATAAATCTTTCTTCTCTGATTTTTGTCTTCCCAGCAAGTGATTTTACAACACAAACACAATTAAAAAGGCAATCACAAGAAAACACGGATATAGTTAACAACATAGTCACACATATACAAACAGTTAGACAGCTCATATAAGAACGTAAATTGCTTATCAATTATAATAATACTTAAAAACAGATGTTTCGAAAAAGAATAGAGCTATTTGGTAACGCGAAAACTCAGCGCCATTGCATCCGCATGCTTTGGTAGTCGTTAGAAATACGGGTGCATAACGTTAAAAAATAAAATCTGACAGAAGTAAACTCACAGTTTTTACATGGCTACAGATCAAACCTATTATTCACGCTGCAGTGAGATGTTTGTGTAGAAACACGCACTGCACTCCAAAACAAATGAAAGCGCTCGTATTTTCCAGACAAGCCTTCGTGTCGTGTTTACATGTGGCCTATCCCTCAAAATGACGCCATTCGTTGCTGTTTTTTTTTCCGACCGCCATAACACTAGACAGCGTCCTCACGGCTGACACATACTTCAATACACAAGAACCAATGAAGCGTATTGGACAACCGCATAGAATACAGTTGAAACAATAGCGTTGTTTTGAGGGTAGGATTTGGGATTGATGATCGTCAGTTTGGGAAAATGTGACTAAGCAGTGGAATGAAGGCTTGGTGTTTAGGAGGTGGCAGTACCGAAACAAGGCAAATTTCAAACACGATGTAACGTTCTTATTTAAAGCAAGTGAAACGTGAGCATCCATGGTAAAAAGTTCGTACGTAATAAGATAAGTGCAGTTCAGCAAGGATGAGATACGTCGAAGTCATCTTGGCAGTCCCAGAGAGATGTGCACTTCAGATACGGCGTCCTTTGTCAGGAGAACGACCAGGTGCAAAACATGTCTCTTCACTCGAATGTACTGAGTAATTTTCTGCTGTTCAACTGCCCTCCCCCTCCCCCCAGCCAAATCGACTGCACGTAACTATCACATACGTTTAATTCTGTTATCGTCTACGTATCTGACAAAATCTATTGCCTATATGTCAATATTTATTGATGGTAATTTCTGTTGTAATATGTTTAAGGAACGAAATACTATAGCAGATTAATACACCGAGGTTTTCTTAAAAACTGAGAAGTGAAAAGTCCTCCTTGAGAAGCCACTCTTCAGTCCTCCTTCAGAAGCCACTCTTCAGTCCTACTTCAGAAGCCACTCTTCGGTTCTCCTTCAGAAGCCACTCTTCAGTCCTCCTTCAGAAGCCACTCTTCAGGCCTCCTTCAGAAGCCATTCTTCGGTCCTCCTTCAGAAGCAACTCTTCGGTCCTCCTCCAGAAGCCACTCTTCGGTCCTACTTCAGAAGCCACTCTTCAGTCTTCCTTCAGAAGCCACTCTTCAGTCCTACTTCAGAAGCCACTCTTCGGTTCTTCAGAAGCCACTCTTCAGTCCTCCTTCAGAAGCCACTCTTCAGTCCTCCTTCAGAAGCCATTCTTCGGTCCTACTGCAGAAGCCATTCTTCGGTCCTCCTTCAGAAGCAACTCTTCGGTCCTCCTTCAGAAGCCACTCTTCAGTCCTCCTTCAGAAGCCACTCTTCGGTCCTACTTCAGAAGCCATTCTTCGGTCCTCCTTCAGAAGCAACTCTTCGGTCCTCCTTCAGAAGCCACTCTTTGGTCCTCCTTCAGAAGCCACACGTCACTCCTCCTTCAGAAGCCACTTTTCAGTCCTACTTCAGAAGCCACACTTCATTCAGTTACTCAAAATACTTCTCACCTTTTATGAAACTCAGATATTACTCGTATTTACACTCTTAACCACATTTCGCACTAAAAATTATTAAACGTATTTGGTGTAATGCGTCAATAAAATTATTTACAGGACCCAATGCAGTTACTGTTCATGGTGACAGGTAAGAAAGTACAAACAAGATTCTGGCTATTATAGTTGCGTGATATTCCAGAAAGTTTCCACTAACATTTGAAGACACCCATCTACATTACACACATTACGCAGCGTCGGAACGTATGCGAAGTCAATCAATTGTGGCAAATTAGGTTTGGGCTTTAATGAACGCGGTAATATCTTATATAGCTGAGCAAATGTTTGCTTCTGTCGTAAGAATCTCTTCCACGGAATACAGGGTATACACAAAAGAATGGTGCGGTTTCAATAGTGAAAACTATTGAAACCGCACCATTATTTTGTGTAAACCCTATACATTAACTCCTATTCAAGGATTTGAATGGAGATCTCCATGATCTACTACACAGTATTATCCCATAAAGGGCTAAGTGTTAAAAGAATATGCCTTGATGTATTTACAATTACTGGAGAGACATACAATTGCAACGACAAAGGTAAGTCGGTATAGCCGATACCCGCGCCCTAGAATTGAACCCAGTAGTTAACAATACCTTTGTACATCGGTACAGCTCAACTAATCAGCACTGTCTACAAATTCTTACTGCTTGCTATTCACTGCTCCAACATTCTCGTCTGGCTGTCACAGTCTGCCTCTGTTTCCATTTATTAATGAACGGCAGCTTAGAGCGATTATCATACACGCTTAACTTCGGAGGTCCGAGGTTCAAATCTTCGCCCGGAGGCCGTCTATAATGTGATTTTTTTTAGAGGACATAGCTTTCCAGCCAGCGTTTTCCAGTTCATCATTTAACCATTCATCCTTGCTTTCGACGATACAGAGACAAAGCGACTACGGACAGCTTCATAAATAAGCAACAAACAAGATTTATGAGAGTTACGAGTTGGGATAGCTCAGCAAAACAAATAGTTCAGGGATGGTCTCTCATGGTTTAAAGAGCGATGAGAGTAAGAATGTTTCTCTTTCCTGAAACGTCTGGACTGGATCTTTGGCCTAACTGATCTGCTACCCACTGGGCAG
This sequence comes from Reticulitermes speratus, assembly GCA_021186555.1. Classification (NCBI taxonomy): domain Eukaryota; kingdom Metazoa; phylum Arthropoda; class Insecta; order Blattodea; family Rhinotermitidae; genus Reticulitermes; species Reticulitermes speratus. The sequence goes on from JAJKFL010000004.1 coordinate 2,687,227, forward strand.
CAGCGATTCTTTGCCCGAAGTTATGCAAAGGGGAAGAGGGGTAAACATATCGCCCACCTTCTTCACACTTCGACGTTTTATAATATTCCTCGTCGTTTCGTACGCTTTGCCAAGATTTTGTGATAGACACTAAGGCTATTTTACCGTAATTTATCAGTAGTTATTATGAAAGGTCATAATTTTGTGTTAAACAAAGAAAATTAATCTTAAAATTAACTCCGATCTGCTGTTCCCAAATCTGGAACTATATAGTATTTGCAGCATATTTCAGTACTGACGGAAAATGAAATGACCATTCTAGACGAGTTCGCAAAATTTCGAAAAGCGACTATTAGATTCATCATTTATGTCTGTCTGTCTGTCCGTCCGTCCGTCCGTATGCAACATCTCGGCTCCCACTGGACGGATTTTCATGGAATTTGATATTTTGAGTATTTTTCGAAAATCTGTCGAGAAAAGTCAAGATTAATTTAAACATGACAAGAATAAACGGTACTTTACATGAAGACCTATGTACATTTGTGATAATATCTCGCCGAATTTCTTATAATGAGAAATGTTTCAGGCACAATTTGTAGAGAAAATCAGACCACACATTTTATGTTCAATAACTTTTCAAGGAAATCGTGCCGTTTATGAGATAATGTGGAAAAATATAGAGGGACAGACAGGCCACAGATAACAATATAATACGGCGCATGCGCTTTGCATGCTGGATAATTAAAGCCACAAACACACGCTCAGAATAACTATTACCTATTGCTTTTCCGCAGCGAAAATGGTTATCCGAGCGCGCCTCACAATTACGTTTATACGTACATCGCCTGTCTTGTCACGCATATTTCTTCTAAGAAGTAAACATCACTTAGTTAAGGGCAGTAGAAGGGGGGGGGGGTGCACTTTGGGCGGTCAGTCGTCATAACCTGTGGGCATACGTGTTCGGTTGCATGCTGTGATGCCTTCGGTTTTCAGACAATTAATTTGCACGCATCACACAGCGATGCTGTTGCTGCCGCTGCTCGAGCGCGCGTTTATGTACATACACGCATGCATGCATGTGCGCATGTGCGTGTGCGCGCGTGCAAATTTCATGTCTCACAAGCAAATGAAAATAAAAGTTATGAGACTTTTCATTTTAGAGATTTTATCTGTCACTTCTGTGTTCAGGATACACGAGGTAGTGAGTTACGTTAACAGTAAACAAGAAGTTTTATTTGATACTATAGCCAAGGGGTGGCCAAACTTGCTTAACGTAAGAGCCACATACGATAAACTTCAGACGTTTCAGAGCCGCAAGACATGAACAGATATTACACAACACGTTTTTATTGTTACACGCACATTTTGTTACAAAAATTCTTAAATATATTTACTCGCCACGAACATTAAACTTACGTTTTAATCCAGCGGACTCTCAGTTTATACCGGTAAATAATTATAGAGCTTGAACATTTTTTATTTACCTTTTATATGAATTGTAATGGAAAAAGGAGCTAAGGCAACATATTTCCGCGAGACGCACATTATATGTCAAAGAGCCGCATGTGGCTCGCGAGCAGATGTTTGGCCACCCCTGCTATAGCCTATCTCTACACACAACTAGATGCTACGCCTCAAGAAGCGATGTTACAAGCAGCTTATTTGTAACACGTTTCCAAAAGCGCAATTACTGCTTATGCTATGACAATAACCATTCCACCGGTTGGTTAGTTAGTGTTTAGTCAGCCAGGCGGTCAGTTAATGTTGTTTGCTTACTTTTCATTCAGTTTAACAAATTCTAAATGATCACACTTAATAGTACTGCATTTCTGAACATTTTCCATAATCCTTAATCAAACACAAACACAAATTTCTGAAACTGAATGTACACCGTCTTCAGGTCCAGAGACTGAAATTCGCTCTTCCTAAAGGAACCTATATGAGCTGTTTCTCCCGACGTTTCAGCTGAGGAAGGAAACACGTCCTGTTTTCGAAATGAAATCTTTTGAGTAATAGACCGTCCAGAAACCGAATAACATAGTCAGGCAGTTCGTTATTTTGCCAGCACGTTAGTTCAGCTAAAACAACAGAAGCTGTGACGTAATTCCTGTTATTGGATACAGTTCAGGACGTTGTGTAGCCACGGCAACGCATTTCTCTGCCTAAGCAAGTTCCTCTCCAACTAATTAAATATGTTCAATAACATCCGAATAACGTTTGATGTAACAAAAGAGAAGTTACGGATCGCTGGCAAATATAACCTTCCAGGCACATTTTACTGTTTCGACCCAGCAGATGAAGGAAATTAAATTCCTCCTCTTCTCCAAGAGGGTTCCGTGAAACTATACTGTATGCTGAATTAAGAGGGTAATTATAGTGGAAGACACCATTTAATGGTTTAATTATATAATAGTAAATGTGACTAACAACTGACAAAAGAATAAAATACATTGTGAATTGTTCCTGTTTGGAATACCTTTTTAAATCAAGATCTCTTAGTGCAACCTCTAGAGATTTGTAATGCCGCCATGTTGACATACTATGAATACATATTTTCTTTCAGTATTTCTGAAACCTTATGACACTTAAATTAAGTTATAAACCAACCGATGGACACTAAAACCACTTTTTAAGTAGCTTTATTATAAAATTGTTAAAATTGTACCCCTACACGTGTTTCGATCCTAGGATCATCGTCAGGGGGGTTTATTGCTAAAAGCTACAGTCACTTCAATAAACCCCCCTGACGATGATCCTAGGATCGAAACACGTGTAGGGGTACAATTTTAACAATTTTATAATAAAGCTACTTAAAAAGTGGTTTTAGTGTGCATCAGTTGGTCTATAACTTAATTTAATATGACGAAGATGCACGGTGTCAACAGTGTGAAACTTATGACACTTCTTCATTCTCTATGTCCTATCTCTTGTTCTTTCTCGAGTGTATTTCTTTTTTATTTCTTCACAATATCCCGTATTATTTTTTATTTTTACAGTGTGACAATATCGTTGATTTCTGCATTATTTCACATCTTCCACTCTGTATATCTAACTGACCTTCTTTCTAGGAAGACAAGAGCCCCTTCCAGGCAGTATTTCCGGTGAACATTTGCACTCAATTAGTTTGGAGCCCACGTTGCTTCACTCAGCAGAGTCAATGCTGTAGAGACGCAAGTGTAATTCAAAGCAGTGGCAAATCCGAACACGAACCTGGTTTACGTGTGACCTATATCTCGGCGGTCACCAGTCCGTGGCATTTCTCACGCGACCGTATTTCTCCGTATGAAGGACACAATCCGATTATCCGTACGCTAAAATGCTTGCCTTCCATTACGCTCTCACACCATTTCACGCTAGGAAAGATACAGACAGCTGTTTATACTCTGTATTCATATGATGGCTTAGAGGAGGAAACGTGTCTCGCTAAGTAATTCCGGCTTTTCAGCAATATAAATTACACTTTGCCATGGAAAGATAAGTAGATAGGCTATGAGATTTTGGCGCCACTCTTGGCAGGAAAATTCGAATTTCGTGTTTCACCCAATCAGAACTCTCCAATGTGATCACGTGACATCGCCCAGCCTATCATAAACAAACCCCCCACATTCCTTCAAAACGAGGGGTTGGGGACTGTTTTTGGCTGCGCGATGTCACGTGATCACATTAGAGACTTCTGATTGGTTTAAACAAGAAATTCAAATTTTTCCACCAAAGTGACGCCGGACTCTCATGTCCCACCAACAAACATACTGAAAGAAGAAGGTTTCTTACAAAAATCAGCACAAAAGGATTCCAAATATCTCCCCTGTCAGCTGAATTTCTAAGTCCTTGGGGCCGCAAAATTTGTAACTTGCAGAAAACATCCAGTTACGCTGATCCCTTTACTCACATCAAAACCGAGACGTTGTCCACTTGCCCTTCCTATACACCTCGTTGCTTCTCTTCTAACTGTGGATTCATCTAGTGGCACAATGTACACAGAAATTATCCGAGTCACGAAACACGAAACAACCGGAATCCAATCGCATATAACGGTTCACAGTCCACGTGCTCTGGTTCAAATTCTGCGGTTCACGAAGCGCAAAAGCCGCTTTTGGACACCGAATGCCGTTATTAACACGTGGAACTGCCAATAGTCGTCGTATATTAATAGATTAATCGTCTGAATAATCGATATATTGTTTCGAGTTATCGGGAGGCATGATGGGAACAGGATCTGAGCCCATGACCCCGCCTCCAGTCCTATCGATTCAGGTTAGTATTCAGTATCATTTTATAATCCGCGGCCATTCGGGAACGGTTGCTGCCCACACAATGTGCCTCAAAGCGTTCACTTGTTTCGACATTCTGAAATGCTGACGGTGCTTGTGCTGCCTGCAGTTCCCAGCGCCAGTACACATTACACAAATGCTGACGGTGCTTGTGCTGCCTGCAGTTCCCAGCGCCAGTACACATTACACAAATGCTGACGGTGCTTGTGCTGCCTGCAGTTCCCAGCGCCAGTACACATTACACAAATGCTGACGGTGCTTGTGCTGCCTGCAGTTCCCAGCGCCAGTACACATTACACAAATGCTGACGGTGCTTGTGCTGCCTGCAGTTCCCAGCGCCAGTACACATTACACAAATGCTGACGGTGCTTGTGCTGCCTGCAGTTCCCAGCGCCAGTACACATTACACAAATGCTGACGGTGCTTGTGCTGCCTGCAGTTCCCAGCGCCAGTACACATTACACAAATGCTGACGGTGCTTGTGCTGCCTGCAGTTCCCAGCGCCAGTACACATTACACAAATGCTGACGGTGCTTGTGCTGCCTGCAGTTCCCAGCTCAACCACCAGCGCCATTACACATTACACAAATGCTGACGGTGCTTGTGCTGCCTGCAGTTCCCAGGTCAACCACCAGCGCCATTACACATTACACAAATGCTGACGGTGCTTGTGCTGCCTGCAGTTCCCAGCTCAACCACCAGCGCCAGTACACATTACACAAATGCATCAGCACAAGAACATACCTTGTTGCTATCCGAAGTCTAACATCGTTTATTTCACAAATATGTTTCTGATACGTTTATTGTTTAGCATCGAGTAATATGAGGATTAATGAATTAAGGATTCGAGTATGTTAGAAAATGTTACATGCCTATGTTAAGGTACTATGCCGGCACATGCCTGGAAATTTTAAAGAAAACTACAGAAATATCAGTATAGACTAATATTCGAAATCGAGGTCTACCCAAAATAAAAAATCTATTTTTCGACAAAAAAAAATCTGCTTTACTTAAGTAAGCAACACTAACTTTAATAACGTCACCAATTTTATATTATATATTATTTTGTATTATATACGTAAATATTACATTATATAATAGAAAGTGAACGTCACCAATATTATATTATATATTATTTTGTATTATATACATAAATATTACATTATATATTATATATATTATTATATTGGTTATATATTATATATATATTTTGTATTATTTTATATATATATTTTGTATTATATACATAAATATTACATTATATATTATATATATATTTTTTTTATATTATTTTATATATATTGTATATTTAGTTGGTTAATATATTATATATATTATATATTATATATATTGGTTATATATTATATATATATTTTATATTATTTTATATATATTATATATTTAGTTGGTTAATATATTATATATATTATATATTATATATATTGGTTATATATTATATATTATATTATATTATTTTATATATATTATATATTTAGTTGGTTAATATATTATATATTTTATATATATATTGGTTATATATTATATATATATTATATTATTTTATATATATTATATATTTAGTTGGTTAATATATTATATATATTATATATTATATATATTGGTTATATATTATATATATATTTTATATTATTTTATATATATTATATATTTAGTTGGTTAATAGAAAGTGAACGTCACCAATATTACTTAACGCAAAATGGTCTCACACGCAACACAAAACACATGCTCGTATTTCATTATAATTACCGACTATTGCACGTGCATGTGTCTGTCTGTCTGTCTTTGTGACTACAGCAATACGACTGCAGCCCTTCTCAATGTAACAGACGGCATTCGCGAGCTTATGGTTCCTAAACTTAGCGCGTAATAGAGTATTGCAGATTCTTCATAGTCTTCCTCAATCCCTCTTTGCTAGTGCTGAAGTAATTGCTACAAATATGCTAAGACAAGCTTATTCTGCACAGTTTATAGTCTGTTGTCCCTCACAGACATATAAATAACACATACATGTAACATGACATCTATAAACGAAAGACGAAACACAAAACTCCATAAACATGCAGCAAACTATAAGCTACGGAATTCATTATGACGATGGAAGATAAGCCAGGTTTCTGGGAGAAAACATTTGCAGTAAGTGAGCAATTTGCAGCATTGCGTAAAGAGGAACTGTGCGATTTATACAGGTCACCTGGTGTTCAGATAGTGAAACATAGGAGGGCACGACGGGCTGGGAATATACCTGATGGGGCAGACAACCTTCCTATACAGAACTTACCTCTTTGTAAGCGGTCGTGCAGTATAACGGAAATGAAATGGCAAGATACAATTAAAATGAATTTTAGAGGTATAGGTTCTGAAGACGGAAGGTGGATAGAACGGGCTCAAGATGGCGTCAGATATTGGGCTGTGTTATCAACGGCGTCGAAAACTTTGTTTCTGGTAACAGAGAATTACTAAATATTTACTTTTTTTTTTTTTCCAATGGCTCGACAGCCCCTTGGGGGCCTAGGCCGTCTCATTTTTCGAGGCTTCACGATCACACACTTTTTAGACACACCACACTCGGTAGGACTCCTCTGGACGAGTGACCAGCCCGTCGCAGAGACCACTACCTGACAACACACAACACTCACAACAGACAGACATCCATGCCTCCGGTGGGATTTTTTTTTTGTATTAATTCCTGGGTTTTCCCTTTGATCCATTTGTACTGTTGAAGTCCTTTTTGTCCTGCATGTCACCTTATGTTTCATGCTATCGTCCATACATCTAACACAACACAAACATCCATGCCCCCGGTGGGATTTATTTTTTTTTGTGCCTGTCCGGGGTTTTCCCCCTTTGATCCATTTTTGTACTGTTTAAATCCTTTCGTCCTTCATGTCACTTTACGTTCCATGCTACCGTCCTTATACAACAAACACAACACAAACATCCATGCCCCCGGTGGGATTCGAACCCACAATCCCAGTAAGCGAGCGGCCGTAGACTCACGCCTTAGACCGCACGGCCACTGGGATCGGCATAGTTACTTATGCTAGCATAAATATGATTAGTGTAAAGGGCTGGTCACATACACATTCTAGTTTCTGATAAGTACAGGTGCAGGGACAAATAATGAGCAAAGGTTTTAAAACACGCAACATTATCTTCCTACCCGATAAGTAAATGTTGTATTCTACAATTATTTGTTAGTTTAATTGAATGTTGAAATGACAAATATTTATGGAGACCGCTTAAAACAAGATCGTTTTATGTCATTAATTACAATTCTGTCCATTCACACAACAGTAATTACGTAAGGGATAAAACATTTTGTGATTGATTTTGAATAATGTAAACTTCGGATATAATGCATATAGATACTTTGTTCTAAGCTTGACCCCTCGATTAAAAAGCTATCCATCACTGAAACAATGCGTGCAGTTTCTCTTAATTAGACATGTGATGACTGTCTATAGGGTCTATATGGAACAAATGTTCTCTGTCTATGTCACTACTGACCCAATTTGCTTTGTCATTTTGTCTCTTCTTTGCTTTGTGTGGGTGTGCAACTCGGTCTGCCACATTCGTTGAGGATATTTGAAGACAGTTTGTTGCGGAGGACATTTGTACAAATGAGGCAGGAAGTAATGCAACATAACCTCAACAACAGACCCACATCCTAAAAATGTATTTTCCGATGGTTCGTTTCAATACTAAGATCCAATCGAATTATCTTGGTACTCTGAAGTCGTTATTTGCAAATGATTTTACATAAAGAAATTGTGCAGATATTTCTTCTGAAAATGCATGGCCGACTCTGGTCTTATAAATTTTTTCATTCTAAGTATCCTACGTGACCTGTGTACAAAATAATGGATTTTCCTCTTGGTAAGATCTGTTTTTCGCAACTCTCTTACACCGTACCAATAAGAGGACTATTGTTAATGACAAACGTTTTGCAGTGATGTGACATTAAGGCCAAAAGGAATGTGAGATTTGAGGATTTCACGGCGGTAACTCAGACAAGACATGCAATGTACTTAAAACGTAACATTGAGGCGCGTTCACGTAGCCATTGTTCCCGTCGAAAAGCAATAAGTATTACTGCCTGTCCGGCTCTACCATAATTTTCCACATTTTATCACTAAGGGCACGATTTTCGGAAGAAAATGATTGAAGACACAATGAGTGTTGTGATTTTCTCTACAACTTTTGTCTGAAATATTTCTCATTCTAAGAAGAATTCAGCGAGATATTATCATAAATGTACATAGGTCTTCATGTAAAGCACCAGTTATTGTTGTTAGAGTTCAATAAAGCTTGAATTTTCTGGATAGATTTTTAGGAAAATACTTAAACATCAACTTTCATGAAAATCCGTCCTGTGGAGCCGAGTCGTTCCATGCGGGCGGGCGGGCGGACGGACGGACGGACACACAGACAGACAGACAGACATGACGAAGCTAATAGTCGCTTTTTGCAATTTTGCGAACGCGCCTAAAAATTGCTGTCTTCTTAGACGTGACGTCATGTAGACTGACGGAAGTGTAACAGCCACTCCGTCCATCACGGTGTGTGAGACATGAATGGTGAAGGAAGGAGGTTCCTCTGAAACGTCGATACAATTCTGTCAGACTACAAGGCATCACACTCAAGATGATTGTAGTCGAATATGAGAAATGCTGTGTAATGGAGCGTGCTCCCCTACCTGCTGCCGTCAATTGTGTGTCACATGGAGATGTACCACGAACTGTACATACAATAAGCCTTGTTGTTCCTAGCGCCTGATACGAGGAAGTTTGTGCAATGTGCAACTATTAGCTTTTAATCAGCTCAGTGGCAACGTCATGAACAGCTCTAAACTTCGCCCCACCCCTCATAACTGCGCCTGTTGTTATCACAAAGTTATTGATCCAAGCCTGGCCACAGGTTGCAGGCCTTAACAAAAACGCTCTCCGCTGTTTCTGTTTTCCTGCCATACTTATTCTGGCGAGTGAGGAAAGGTGAATGAAACGTGAGACGGCGGATACAGGAGTTGGCGGGAGAGACGCGTCAAAAAACTTGTAATGTGGCTTGTGTTCTGAAATTACAGTAAAGAGTGTCGATTAGAGGGTTCTGTCGCTGCGGTAGGCCACGCAACTACTGCGGCATATTCATCTCGCTTAAGAAACGCCGTCTTTTTGGCCTCAATTTGTTGTTGCTTGCAGCAGTGCCAAGACTTTACCCGGGAAGGAGGTAGAGCTAGAAAATTTGCTTCCTGACTTACGTATAACACGTTTAAGGTTACCTATAGGCCTACTTATCGCCCTATAATTCTGGAAATATATAAATGAAAAGCGGAGTTAATTATAATACATTTTATGGTATAATATTTGGTATATGCCGATCCCAGTGGCCGCGCGGTGTAAGGCGTGGGTCTTCGGCCGCTCGCTTGCTGGGATTCTGGGTTCGAATCCCGCCGCGAGCATGGATGTCTGTCTCTTGTGAGTGTTGTGTGTTGTCAGGTAGAGGTTCCTGCGTCGGGCTGATCACTCGTACACAGGAGTCCTACCGAGTATGGTGTGTCTGAGTATGATCGTAAAGCCTCGATAGTAAGTAGGTCCTAGACCACTAGGGGCCCTTGGGCCATGACGAAGGCGGGGAGGAGTTGGTATTATTTCCTTCTTTCTGCATTTGTTTTCACTATTGCCTCTCTTCCCAAAGCCGTAGCCTGGTCATTGAATCGAATGAGCTATCATGTCTTCGCGCATGCGTGGGAAGAACAAAATAATGAATTAATCATCGTAAAGCAAATTAAATATAATTATATCAACAATAACGCTACAATGACGTCTGTCACCACTGTCGCCATGTTTACACACCTTTGCTAAATATATTTTGCTTCAGCTGTTCGTATATCGGCTGTCAGTAACGAGGCAGTTTTGTTGTAACAAAGAATGGAGATTGTCAATATTAAAAAGGAAAATTAGACACAAAACTTTATGCTAATTCGTCTCATCGGCTTTCATAAAATCATGAGCTTAATAGCATGTACTACATGCCAAGTATTGTTACGACGATCACGTAACGGAAGATAAGATTGGTTGCTGTGTAACATGCACAGATGAGATGAAATATGCAGTTAAAATCTTGGTCAAAAAACCTGAAGGTACGACACCACTTTCGAGAGCTACAATGAGACGGAAGGACAAAAAAAAGATCTCGATATCGATGTAAGCTGCATTCATCTGCCTAAAGACAGTGAAAAATTGCAAGCTGTTGTGAATACGGCGATGAACCTTCTGGTTCCAGTAAGGGCGGAGAGTGACAACCATCCTCTAAATTCTAAGAATTTAAATAATAATAATAATAAAAATAATAACAATAATAATTCGTGACGTATATGACAGAAAATTACAGTCATCTGTTTATGTTAGGCGTTGTAGGTTTGTAAACAGGTACCTATGTTTCGGAGTAATCGTCTGCCTCCTTCTTCAGGAAAGAAGAGGGACGTTTCTAATTGCATTTATTTTCTATCCGCCTGTTACCTTTTCTTTCTTGGGTTCAAACATTCTCGTAAATATTTTATTCAGTCAGCGGATTATCGTTGAACGCTCAGTGTTCACTTCACAAACAAAAAACCTGTTAGTCGTTATTAGTGCACGAGATTTTGCCGTATATTAACATTTGCAAAGTACACATTTCCACTTGTTAAATTGATGATTTCATGGAACCGCGCTTTGTTTACTGGGTAGTCAGTGGGCTAATTGTGGGATCTCAGTCATTAAATCATGAAACTGAGTTGTTGATGTCAAAACCTGTCCGCCGGTGACGTTGTTTGAATCATATGATGTACAGCAGTTACATAACAATTATACACAACAAATTGGATACGGTGCGCAGTAGGAGCGATAACCACGGCAACTGCGGCTCTTTAGTTTGACGACTCGAAATACTGAATATAATTTTTTCCATGGCGCAAGAGCCCCTAGTGGGCCAAGGCCTCCTCATTATTGAGGGTTCACGATCACACTCAGACACGCCACACTCGGTAGGAGTCCCCTGGACGAGTGATCAGCCCGTTGTTGACACCTCTACCTGACAACACTCAACACTCACAAGAGACAAACATCCATGCCCCCGGCAGGATTCGAACCCGCAATCCCAACAAGCGAGCGGTCGCAGTCTCACACCTTGGACCCCGGCGACCACTGGTATCAGCAAATACTGAATATATTGCAGTTAAATAATAAAATTGTTCACCAAATTTATTGCTACCCAATGCTGATATAATACAACATCTACTGTATATAACACTCAAATTGAAATATCATTTTTCATTCTTTTCAAATGACAGATCAATTATCTTACTCTGTCCACAAATCAGGCAATATTGTAGCTCATTCCGCCTACGTTTATCATTTAGGCTATTTATTTTACAAACGTCTGATATTCAAAATTGTTTATAATTTCAAGTCGTTTAAATTAAATGAGACTCACTGCATACAATGTACTGGCACAGTGACACTGCATACAATGTACTCGCATAGTGACACTGCATACAATGTACTGGCATAGTGACACTGCATACAATTTACTGGCATAGTGACACTGCATACAATGTACTGGCATAGTGACACTGCATACAATGTACTGGCACAGTGACACTGCATACAATGTACTGGCACAGTGACACTGCAAACAAGGTACTGGCACAGCGACACTGCATACAATGTACTGGCACAGTGACACTGCATACAATGTACTGGCACAGTGACACTGCACACAATGTACTCGCATAGTGACACTGCAACAATGTACTGGCATAGTGACACTGCATACAATGTACTGGCATAGTGACACTGCATACAATGTACTGGCACAGTGACACTGCATACAATGTACTCGCATAGTGACACTGCATACAATGTACTGGCAGTGACACTGCATACAATGTACTGCAAGTGACACGAACAATGTACTGGCACAGTGACACTGCATACAATGTACTGGCAAGTGACACTGCATACAATGTACTGGCACAGTGACACTGCATACAATGTACTGGCACTAGTGACACTGCATACAATGTAACTGGCATAAGTGATCACATGCATTACAATGTACTGGCAAGTGACACTGCATACAATGTACTGGCACAGTGACACTGCATACAATGTACTGGCACAGTGACAGCATACAATGTACTGGCAGTGACCTGCATACAATGTACTGGCACAGTGACACTGCAAACAAGGTACTGGCACAGTGACACTGCATACAATGTACTGGCACAGTGACACTGCATACAATGTACTGGCACAGTGACACTGCACACAATGTACTCGCATAGTGACACTGCACACAATGTACTGGCATAGTGACACTGCATACAATGTACTGGCATAGTGACACTGCATACAATGTACTGGCACAGTGACACTGCATACAATGTACTCGCATAGTGACACCGCATACAATGTACTGGCATAGTGACACTGCATACAATGTACTGGCACAGTGACACTGCATACAATGTACTGGCACAGTGACACTGCATACAATGTACTGGCACAGTGACACCGCATACAATGTACTGGCATAGTGTACACTGCACACAATGTACTGGCACAGTGACACCGCATACAATGTACTGGCACAGTGACACTGCATACAATGTACTGGCACAGTGACACTGCATACAATGTACTGGCACAGTGACACTGCATACAATGTACTGGCACAGTGACACTGCATACAATGTACTGGCACAGTGACACTGCATACAATGTACTGGCACAGTGACACTGCATACAATGTACTGGCACAGTGACACCGCATACAATGTACTGGCATAGTGACACCGCATACAATGTACTGGCACAGTGACACTGCATACAATGTACTGGCACAGTGACACTGCATACAATGTATTGGCATAGTGACACTGCATACAATGTACTGGCACAGTGACACTGCATACAATGTACTGGCATAGTGACACCGCATACAATGTACTGGCACAGTGACACTGCATACAATGTACTGGCATAGTGACACCGCATACAATGTACTGGCACAGTGACACTGCATACAATGTACTGGCACAGTGACACTGCATACAATGTACTGGCACAGTGACACTGCATACAATGTACTGGCATAGTGACACCGCATACAATGTACTGGCACAGTGACACTGCATACAATGTACTGGCACAGTGACACTGCATACAATGTATTGGCATAGTGACACTGCATACAATGTACTGGCATAGTGACACTGCATACAATGTACTGGCACAGTGACACTGCATACAATGTACTGGCACAGTGACACTGCATACAATGTACTCGCACAGTGACACTGCATACAATGTACTGGCACAGTGACACTGCATACAATGTATTGGCATAGTGACACTGCATCAATGTACTGGCATAGTGACACTGAATACAATGTACTGGCATAGTGACACTGCATACAATGTACTGGCATAGTGACACTGCATACAATGTACTGGCATAGTGACACTGCATACAATGTACTGGCATAGTGACACTGCATACAATGTACTGGCATAGTGACACTGCATACAATGTACTGGCATAGTGACACTGCATACAATGTACTGGCATAGTGACACTGCATACAATGTACTGGCATAGTGACACTGCATACAATGTACTCGCATAGTGACACTGCATACAATGTACTGGCATAGTGACACTGCATACAATGTGCTGGCAAAGTGACACTGCATACAATGTACTGGCATAGTGACACTGCATACAATGTACTGGCATAGTGACACTGCATACAATGTACTGGCATAGTGACACTGCATACAATGTGCTGGCATAGTGACACTGCATACAATGTACTGGTATAGTGACACTGCATACAATGTACTGGCATAGTGACACTGCATAGAATGTACTGGCACAGTGACACTGCATACAATCTACTGGCATAGTGACACTGCATACAATACTCACGTAAGCAATGAAACCGTTGTGTTTATGATGTAATAAGTAAAAATTCTCGACTAGTTAAACAATTGTCAGCTTCTGACAAAGACCCCATATGTTACATTCTCACGCACTAGCAGCACAACAGTTTAGTCTATATGCTTGCTGTGATACTAACTACAGCGTGAGGCTGGGGTTCTGCAGGCGGTGACCATCAGGATTACTGCCTTCATTACAAGCCTAATTAAAGTGTTTCTGCAGTATTCATGGCAACTGACGATGCTGGAGACTTAAGTTTCCAGGAGGCTGAGTGCATCTTGAGCTGAAGTTTGATTTCAGTTAATTAATTACGTGACAGTGTTATCCTTCAAATTAACAGCACAAGGGTATCTAATTATCCTTTCTGCTCTTGAAATCCCTTATTATCAATTAGAACAGAACTGCCTAATAATTAAGAGGCGCCACATCGACGGTTTGTTCAACAATGACGTCCTCTGTAAGGGAGTCGTAATGAGGGTTGTCTAATTTACACTAAAGCTGTGTTCATCCGTTCACGTCAACATGGCTCATAATTTGTCTTTCTTTCCTTTTTCATAATTTACTTGCTTTCTCACAGTTTTTCTTTTGCTTTATCACTTCCTTTTCCTTAATGTTTCCTTTCTGCTTTATTAATTTCCATTTATAATTTCGTTTCGTTAACTATTTTGTGTTTCCTTATATTCTCTATTTCCTTTTGCTAAAGTTTTCCATTCCTTTTTCAGCTTTACTTTGCCTTTTCTCTTTTCTTGTTTCTTCCGTCTTTTCCCCTCCATTTCTTTGTTTATTCTGCCTTCATTTACAGTTTTTTTCTTCCATCACTCTACGTCTTTTGCTACTTTCACTCCCTTCCTTCCTCCTCGTTCTTTATTTCATTCTTCCTTTCTCCTTAAATCGTCCTCCTTTCTTTAATCATTCCCTTCACTTCCGCCACTCCGTCCCATTATTAATTTCCCCCTTCACTCTGAAATGCACTTAACTGTACACAGGCTCGAGTAAGCACGACGACACAGGCGCAGGAGGATCAGTACAATATGTTGGATGACCTTAAGTTCTTGTTTGAAGACATATTTCCTTCTTTCTTTATTTTAACTTCATTTTTTAAGATTAACAGGATATATTTGCGAAATTAATATTTTTTGTTAATATTAAGAGTCCAAGAAGACAGGTGACCCGTAACTTACGCAACCCGCCACAAGACGTGTTATCTACCCATGGCTGCATTCAGACATCCCCAACATGCTCCGTTGGGTCCACAGAAGGAAAGACAGTTACTGCAGGCTGGCACTTCGACAGCTGATACAGCCGCACTGACTGTTAGAGCTCGGGCTTCGTGCAGGGGATGTGCAGTGTTTCTGCGAGGCAAGGAATTTCATTGTACACGAGGCGCACACGAAACTTGCACACGCCAGTGACGGTACTTTAAATTAAGCCACGATCGCTTCAAATTTATTACTCATTAATCTGTTTTGCGTGGCGCTAGAGCCCAAAACTGGCTTAGGCGGCCTGTTGTTTGAGGTTTCTAGATCACACACAATCAGAAACACACGCCCAGTAGGACTCCTCTGGAGGAGTGATCAGCACGTCGCGGAGGCCGCTACCTACACAACACACAACAAACACAAGAGATGAACATCCATGCCCTCAGCGGAATTCGAACCCGCGATCCCAGCAATCGAAAGTCCGCAAACCTACACCTTAGATCGCACGGCCACCGGAATCGGCACACTAATATATGAGAATAAATTTAGACATTTTTTCAACAATACATAAGACGCAAACTGGACTGACCGAGTCACATAAACCCAGCATAGAAATTATACTAAAAAATTTGTAGCACCTGACAAGAAGTTTGGTCTGGTTTTACCATGTATGTTTATACGAGACATATGATCGTACATGTCGGTTATAATAATAATATAATAATAACCATGGCTCGACAGCCCTATATGGGCTTGGGCCTCCTCTTTCCGAGGTTACTTGGTCTTGTGTATTTGTGGCAGTGAGGGACCGCGCTGTTCGACTCAATTCTGATGTGACTGCCCGTAAATCTACGATATGGGACCGACGGCTTTACTTCCCCTCCGAAGGAAGTGGTACTCCGGATTTTTATCCATCGACCTCGGTCGGGATCGAACACGCGAACCTTGGGTCCAGTGGCGAGCACGCTAACCACTGGTCCACCGAGGTCGACATGCCGCTTATAATGCAAAACGCAATAATGATGTCATCTAAATTCGAATAAAATTTAATTCACCAACAAAAACCACATTCTTACATAGAAGTTGACAAAAACTATACAAACACAAAGATAACAATGAAGAACTTAACAAAAAAAGGACTTATTGTAGCTCAAAATCTCTGTGTCTAGCTTTGAAACCAGCACATCAGAGTTGGAGGGATTTTATATTTTCACAGCGTTAATTTGTAATTTGTTTAATACGTTTCGGAGGAGCTTGTTGCCACCATCTTCAGGATGTATCCTAGAAGAGTGTAATCTACGTCAGAATTAATTTCAAAATATAGATTTCTTCTCCGTTACCATAAACGTCTTGTCCTGTGCATAATCATTGCTATACAGTTAGAACTACACAAACTACGAGAAGCAAACAAACAAGCTCATAAACAAATAAGGGACGCCTTGCTGCTCCCTGAGTTGCTCGCCTGTTTCACATCTCAATCCACTGTTTATGTAAGCAGCAGCTCAGTAAACGCGGTACCAGTAATTGCAGCTTGTAAATTAAAATACATAGAGACGTTGCAAGAGAGTCGCGTGTCGCGGTTCAACTGTTTGTGCTGCGTGCGCCACAATCTGTGTTGACTAACGGTATTATTACTTGTTTAATGAGCAAGTATTATTGTTGAGAAAAACATTTCTTATCTCAGACTTCATTCCAGCAGCAGTGAAACTCTTTCATTAACAGGGCGACGACAATTTGTATTTCACAGCCTAGCACAAAAAAATTCTCTAAGTCGTTCTTTGCAGTTTATAAAGCTTAATTGCAGCCTGTTTGTAAAACGTGACTAAAGGTTTGTGATATACAAAAAGGCTATTTATGGCCTTGAATAAAGTGGCCGTTATTATAGAATTAATACGACTGAATACTTGAATGTCTCGACAACGTTTAGTGAAAGTCTCCCACACCAAAGTTTAAACATGCCCGTCTTAAGTTTTGGGCGCCAACACCAGGTGACAGGCAAGCCTGACGGACATGGAACAGTTGGTAATCTGAATATATGCTAAAATAGAGGGATTTTGTAGTGACTGATGAATCTTCAGAGTTCAATACAAGAAATCTCTGAACCGCTCCAAAACTATGTGTTTCAGAAACAAGATTGCAGCAATAAATATAATTATACTCCTGCACGGATGATTAAAATGATATCCGCATCCAAAAGGTACTTATCTGCATTCTCAAGGTCTTTATCCGCATCTGTAACCACGGATATAAATATAATTTTTTACAAACATCAAAACAAAGACAATTCTGTTACAAACAAAATTCGATGAAAATTTAATCAACAAATATCATCACTATAGATATTTGTAGGTTTCAGAAGATTGGAGAATGATTAGAAATATTGGAGAGATGATTAGAAATAATACACTTAAATGAAGGAAAGGACGTAAACTTTGTTTTGCAAAAGGCTCATCAAAGTTATCAAAATGATTAATTTCATTTTATTAATTAATGTTAGCTAAAAATTCCAATTTAATTTATATTTTCCTTGCAGGCTAAAAAGTTATAAATTATTATTTATCAGCGACAACACTGCACAAACCACTGGAAAAAAAGAGCAATTATTCTTTTTAGAATCTGTCAGTAAACTCGGCAACCAAGTTTCAATAACAAAACAAAATATTTACTCTGCAGATTGCTTATCTGTTTTGGGAGACTTCTCTCCGAGCTAGGCTTCTTATCGAGCCCATGAGTCATGGATGCTGGAATGCCAAGTGCTGACACATACACACGCACACAAACACGTGCACACAACTGTGCAGAAACCAAGTTGTCAATACCAAACTTCCATCAAACAAATGACTGGAATTAGTATTAGTTGTTTTAAGACCATATCCTCAGTCTTAACCGCAATCCGCCCTTGCATACGACTTTATCCACCGTAAAAGTATTGCTGCGGATATATCAGCGTACATCCGCATCCGCGCAAGTGTCTAATTATAAGCTGTGCTTAATGACTCAACGCCTGAGTAGATCTTTCACTTGCCATCGTAGTATTGATTGGAGGAATAAGAAATTACGGCGCCACAATGTCCACATGTTCCATCATTTCCATACCAAGCTAAGTAGCTGCGAGGTTATACATTATACGATTTTTTAAACTTCGGTAAAACGCTACAATATCCACATCTGTTACGCTATGCCATTACAAGCCTGGACAGGTCCATAGGGCTCCAGGAGTTTGAGACTCTCAGAATTTACAGACAATCGGGACATGAAAGTGGTAATTTTGTCAGTCATACGCACCGGCCGCCTTTACCCCGACATTTGTTAAAGTCTGTGAAATAATAAATATTTCTGTTTCACGCAATTTAAGACGGAGCAGCTGCAGAAAATTTCACTAGACAGCTGTAAATTTCACTAGACAGCTGTAAATTTCACTAGACAGCTGTAAATTTCACTAGACAGCTGTAAATTTTACCTCACTTCAGGTTGATATCCGTAAAGGTAAGAATTGTTCCTTGCATAGAAATTCGACCTTAATTTTCTTTACATAAATCTGTAATAGATTAAGATCGACCATTCAAAATAAATTTTCTATTTATAAACTCTAATTCAGAGCACCTAACACAGCAACAAAGGGAACAGTATATTAATAACAGAATAGCAGAATTAGAAACAAAATTTTAAAGTTACTGAGCGATTCAGAAGGAAGAATGTAAGCTGCGTCTAGAATGTGCAATGGCCCTTGGCTTGATATTCACTATAATGCACGCAGTTATTGCAGCACTACCAAGCTGAAACTGTGTACTGTCTTGCAGTCCGCATTGCCGTAAATACTAACTTCAGTACGTCTCACAAGGCTTTGTTATTTAACGTGACCGAACACTTATGATATAGATGTCTATACACTTAACGACTGCCTCTGTCACAGAGTATGCCTGCTGCAGCGTACAGGTTAGCACAGCGTCTTGGGTTAAAACCTCGCACAAGAGAGTGTGTGTCTGACATGTGTAGATTTTTGTGTTTTTATCGCCTGGTAAACCAGGACACCGTCTTGAAAAAGCGAGACACTTCCATGTTAATGTTCTACAGCTTATTTATTTAAAGGCATTGTTTTGAAACGAAAGGAAATATGAGACATAGAATTTGCTTACGTATACACAGTTTAATTAAAACACCAGTAGCTCTAAGTGTGGAAGCGTCTAGTAATACAAGAACTAGTGGATAATAAATTGGAAGGGATGTGGAAGAAAGTGATCATGGCTTAATTTGAGGCTGGCCTTCAAGACCGGTATTTACGTGGCGGGACTGAAGAAAACTCAGAAGAGTAACAAATAAAACCTCAGGAATGCAAACGAATGCAAAAGCACGTAACGATTGTACCAGTGTTCAAGTGGAAACAAAGAGGAAAAATACTTAGGCAAGGAGTGGGAGTCGACACCTCCGTATTAGGAGACAAACCTGTGTAAGGGCCTGTAAGTTGCAGTGTTCAACAGACACATTCAATAATTTTATCTATCAACGTCTTACTTCATCTTTCCTTCTAGATCATCTGTTTTATTTTCATATCATTTAACATTTGCCAGGTTCTGAACCAACAGTATGCACCCTGCCTCTACCAAGTTCCATAATATGGCTCCCGGATATAGCGTCACAGCACTTCCTCTCCATCCTTTCCGCTGCTCATATGCGTAATATTAGAATGATCCATCGGAGGCATGCGCAGAAGAGGAAGGAGGTCAAGGAACTAAGCAGTGTCACTGTTAACTACCCACCGTTTGCATATCAGGTCTTTAGTAGTCTCTGTTTATGTTTAATCCTTTAAAGCGAAGTGGTACGTATACGTACCAATTAGCTTAACGTTAACACCTCTGTATGACTCTCAAAATAAACACGGATTATTTCCTTGAACGGGGTTAACTTGTCGGTCTTTGTAATGGAGAATCAGCGTGGTGACTGTGAGAAAGCCACTGCGTTTTATGAACATTAAGGCGTTGCTTAAGCAATAAGCACAACTAACAGTGAATCGGACCTTCACTATGCTGTTCAGCTACTGACATCAAATCACGTCGCCAAAAATTTCTCAGCTTTCTGCAATACGAGATTTCACTGTGTTCACAACAGTTCAGCATGTATACACTGCGTTGAGCCAGTTTAATCACGTTTAAATGTTTACACCAACTTTAATATCATATTAAATTAAGTTACAGACCAACTGATGCACTTTTTAAAGCACTTTTTAAGTAGCTTTATTAAAAATGTTAAAATTGTACCCCTACAAGTGTTTCGATCCTAGGATCATCGTCAGGGGGTTTTTTGCTAAAAGCTACGTCACTTCAATCACTTCCACCGTAGGACTCGTCAACACACAGTACACAGTACACTTCGCTAACCACGCGAAAACATTTCACATGCTTATAATACCGCAATACCAAAAGCCAGCAGTTCCGCACTTCTAACATCTACAGTGTTTTTATAATTTTATAACTTTTTAACAAATCTTTTTACAAGATTTTAACATATGTTTTATAGTGCCAATGAAATATTTTAAACCATGTGATTGAAGTGACGTAGCTTTTAGCAAAAAACCCCCTGACGATGATCCTAGGATCGAAACACGTGTAGGGGTACTATTTTAACATTTTTAATAAAGCTACTTAAAAAGTGCTTTAAAAAGTGCATCAGTTGGTCTATAACTTAATTTAATATGACGAAGATGCACGGTGTCAACAATGTGAAATTTAATATCATATGCTCATCCATACTTTTAAAAAAAAGTTAATTTCTTCCGTTTAACTTACACGTGATATGTGGCTTAAGCAAGCCAAACACAGGCCAAAATCAAGTACCCCTAAAATCGTTGAGGTACGCCCTAAATGAAACATTTAATCAAAATTCTTTGAATACTTCCCGCGACTAATAAGTACTTAGACAAACTCAGACACAGCCTTCCATTACACCTTCGCTTAAAGTTTGAAACCCGGCCAGCATTGATTAAAATAACGCCCTTTTCTGGTTTTCCTCAGTCTCGCCAGGTTAATGCTGAGTTAGTACCTCAAATCACGTCACAACACTTTCCTTGCTCATCCATTCTAATTCATTATTCACAAATCGTCATAGCATTCAATTCTATACATTCGGAAATACATCGTCTTCTGAATAAACAACAAAAAATATATTGTTAGTTTAAAAGGCAAAATTATTCTGAATCCTAAGTCTCAAAACCAATAAAAAAGTCAGGTAAGAATTTTTCTTATATTTAATACACTAGATAAGCCAACAAAGCTTACCGAAATCTAACCTTCAGCGCTGCCCGTAAACATAACTTAAACTTGATATCATGAACGGAAAACCAGTCATTAAATTACCTTAAAGTACTTTGTTCCACAAATCGCAAATTGTGCATCATTCATTGAATACAAGAAGACAGTCACTGTACGTGTAACGTTGCAGCACATAAGTGTAACCATTGTTGCCCTGTAAAAGCAATAAGTATTACATATCCTGAGTGTGTGTCTGTAACCTTAGTTATCCAGCATGCAATGCGCATGCGTCGTATTACATTGTCATCTGTTACCTGTCTGGCTCTGCCATAATTTTCACATTTTCTCATTAACGGTACGATTTTCGGAAAAAATTATTGAACATAAAATATATATTTTGATTTTCTCTACAACTTTTGCCTCAAATATTTCTCATTCCAAGAAGAATTCAGCGAGATATTGCCAGAAATGTACATAGGTCTTCATGTAAAGTAACCGTTATTGTTGTAATATTTTAATGAAACTTGCAATTTCTCGACAGATTTTCGAAAACCCCTCAAATATCATATTTCATGAATATCCGCCCAGTGCAAGCCGAGTTGTTCCATGCAGACAGACGGACGGAGAGGACAGACATGACAAGATAACAGTCGCTTTTCGCAATTTTGCGAATGCGAATAAAAAGCCTTAAATAATACAAAGGAACAACTAAATATTCCTGCGTGTAAATTCCATATATTTGTTAGCAACTTGACATTCTTGATGCACATCACAGCGCAGGACGACCTTACTTGTGACCTATAGCATATTGTACTTGGAACTGTCTTCCCTCTGTTACAAGGATTCATTTGAGGTTCTAGCATAACATTTACCTATGTGCACAGGATCACGAAAGCATCAAATAGGAAGATCATTTACGCTGTACAGTCTAGTCTGAACTATCAGCTAACAATTAATAGTTGGTTGATACTTCAGAATTAATCTTTAGATGTTAAACAATATTTCTGTGTGCCAGCTAAATGAATAAAATTAACCTATTTTATATTTGAAGATTCACTTCCTACCGCGCAGTAAACGCATTCCGCCTCAGTTATAAAAACAGTAGCAAGTTAATGCTGAATGCGGAAAGATTGCTGTTTCTTTTGAGAACCATATGAAATGCATAAATGTATACCGTAGAAAGAACGTAGAATTTTTTAATTGTAAACCTGGTTGTACACAACCTAACAAATAAGCTTCAAAGGATTATTTGTTAAACTATGTCTTTATTGTACCTCAACCGCCGTGACTCATCGATAACTACTCTGCCAACTACAAGCAGTGTATCGTCTAAACACACAGCTGCAGGCGATCATGTATCTTGTTCAACGACGAATTTCTTTTCCGCAGTGCTCAAAGCACACCTGCCTCCCCTTGCGTTGCTATAAAAACCGTACACTTTCTGGGTTGTGGAGAACGGGCAAACAAAAGATACTTAAGAATTATGCATTCGTATAACACAGCACATAAAATGAAGGCATCACATGAGAACCACACCTTTATATACATAAACAGCCCGCCATTGGTCCCAATCCTAAGCAACGGGAATCCCAACCACACTCTCCATCTGTCTTGGACATCAAATTGAAAACTATCCTTCCGCTTTGATTCCACACGGCAAATGTTTACCTACAGACAGCTCCAAAATGGCTGTATATTGAGTCTGCATTATTATACATAATATATTAGATAAAATACACAATATAATATATATGTTATATAGATTATCTTCACGTTATTTTCACCGTACATTTTGATTCAATTAGCGGTATTATAACCAACAAATGCACTTTTTGTATTTCTGTTACACTTTTACCCTACACATGTTTCGGCTGTGGTCCAGCCATCATCACGGTACACTAGTAGGTTCACCTCACTGTCACCGGTTCATTTGGTATTATCACGTCATCACAATGTTTTTGTAGCTTCTGTTTACTTTCAGATGCAGGATGTGTTCGTCTTGCGTCAAAAGCTCGAGGTATAACACTCCGGGTTGCAGTTATAAAACAGTCTTGTTGTGGTTGAGTCACAACCACAACCACAAGACACTAGCATCAACAGTACGCGGATGTCAACACAAAATAACATCTGCCAGTAATTTCAATAATTTCAACAATTTTTAACAATTTTAACAACTTTTATGTTTTAACTACTGCCAACGAGATACTGTTTTATGACTGCAACCCGGAGTGTTATGAAGCTTTTGACGCAAGACGAACACAACCTGCATTTGAGAGTGAACAAAAGCTAGGAAAACATTGTGACGACTTGCGATAATACCAAATGAACCAGTGCCAGTGAAGTGAACCTACAAGTGTACCGTGATGATGGCTGGACCACAGCCGAAACATGTGTAGGGTAAAAGTGTAACAGAAATACAGAAAGTGCATTTGTTGGTTATAATACTGCTAAATGTTATATAGATTACTTTACACAAAGGAGTTTCAAAAAATAAAGTAACAAACACCCTTGCAGAGAAGTTTTTCCGACTTTAATGCACATATGGCATATGTATAGCAGAAGAACACATCAGACATCCACGTAATTACCATTATCATTTCACGTTTTATCCCATCGTGGCACGAAGGCTTGTATCCCGGCTTAGAAGAAAGCTACGTAGTGTCTGTAGCCAGGAGGTAATATATTGCTTCAAGTTTATGTTGCAAATTGCTTGCCGGCCAGATACTTCTTAAGGTGTCCAAAGGGCCGGAAGTCACTGGGTGCGAGATATGGACTGCAGGGATGGTCACCCATAACCTCCCAACCGTACCACCGTAACCAGTCACAAGCACGGTTGGCAGCCTGGTACTTGGCGTTATCGCGCAAATGACGATGCCTTGGCGCTGCAATCCTAAGCTTTTGTGACAAATGGCCTGTCGTAACCTCACAAGTGTACCACATTAAACGCTCAGCACTTACAGTGTCACCACGGTCAAAGGCATCCGCAAGAATCCCCTCAAGACAGTTTGAGTTTCTCTGCTGGTGGAGCTGGTAAGCCTTTGTTTTCTGGTGTCTCACAATTAGCAGGTGTTTCATCCCCTGTAAACGCACTGCAAACTGCTCTCCTTGATCGGGGTAACGTGTCAAGTGCATGAGAAAGTCTGATACGAATAGCTTCGTGGTCGTCTGTGAGGTTCTTTCGCACGTAGAGTACACACGCTTTCCTGTAACCGACTTGTGGACAATGCTGTGCCCACTACCGAGGGAACTGCCTAGGTCGCGGGCGATGGCAGTCAGCTTAATTCTTTTGTCCAGGACATTTGCACAACATGTCCGTAGTGGATGTGTTTGGGCGTCCGGATGACTGCTTGCTTTCAGCATCTATCTTGCCGTTGTCAAAAGCACAGCACCATATCCACGCCTATTTCTATGGCATTACACGTGACTCGCACACCTCCGCCAATTCGCGATGATTTCCAACGGTGCAACAGCCTCCACACGCACTAATCGATTCAAACTGCATACTTCGACACTTGATTACGTTTCCAGTAGGCCTACCATTTTAAACAGATAGTAAGGCCTACGGTTCCCTCTTGTCGCTGTATGACGACACATATCTACATACGCCCGTTATATGCTGAAATCCGCGGTCACATGATGATCTTTCACCTGAGACATGTGGTTACCTTAATTTTAAACTCCCTTATGCATACTATCCTCCCACACTCCTAGTGTGTAAATAAAAATTGAGAAGGATTTGGGTGGAGGAATTGAGGAGCACCACGAAAAAACTGAGAAAGAATAACCGGTACCCCGACCTGGATTCGAAACAAACGACTCCCAAACAAACGGTACAGCGTTAATGCTACACCATTCTGATCTGCAGAGCCTTTATTAGCAGGCTGATATTCACTCAGTTACGCAAGAAATTCCCCTAATGATATGCAATTCAAAGGTTCAGGACCGTGCTCACAACAGCCCTCCAAGTTCCAGGCCGTGCGCTGATATTTTACAGCGATGGGTTGTTAGAACCAGCCAGCTCCAAAACCGGACGACCACAACCACCTAGCCAGGTGCCCAGTACATTTACAACTGCCTAACATATGTGGAAGCCGTCAGCTGAGGATGCGCCATGCCATGGCGACAAAGGACTCATTGAACATAAGGACACGCGATGGTGAAAAAGGATTCAACATGGAGACGGGCATGACATGGTGATAAGGGAGTCCCTTAACATGGGAACGTCCCTTACGGTAGCAAAAGGGGGCCCACTGAAAATGGAGACGCGCCGTGCTTGTTTACAAGAGACCAAGTGGACATGGACACAGCACGTAATTGTGACAAAGCACTCAACAAATGGAAACGCGCAAGGCCGTGGTCACAAGGAACGTACTGCACATGGTGACACGTCTTGCCTTGGCGACAAACACCTGACCGAACATGGAGACGCGCCGTGCAATTAAGACAAGGGATCCAATGAACACGGGTATGAGCAATGTCTTGTGACTAGGGCTCAGCTGAACATGCAAAGAGGAAAAGTAACTTAAAAGCGTTCCTATTCGGAAAAGGAAAAAAGATAAGAGACAGGAAAGAAAAGTATTTGATACGTAAAGTACTTCTGCCAGGAAAACGTACATAGAGTCAGCATACATTTGTCTGCATTTCTTTATGATAGACCATACAACAGAAAACGTTATGAAACACATAAACACACAGATTGAGAATCTGTATATTTGCTTAGTTTTAAAGCAGCTGGTATATATGGAATCCACAGTGTTTTAAAGGTTTAAGGCTCTACTGCGTTTGTCAAGTTTAAGCATAATTTCACGCGTGCACTGTGCTGACTTTAAACAAATGTTCCATTATACGAGTAACTTCTGTAAGCCGTCAATGTTGTCACAATTTGCTGTACTGACTGTACTACATTACGAGGATTTTTATTGCAGAAACAGAGAAAGAGACGTTGGGAGGACAACGCGTTTTTATGAACTCGCCCATCACGTTGAATTAAGGCGGTAAGTCTGGTTGAAATAAAGCGAGCTGCAGAGACGTGCTGAGCAGCGGCACGGTTCAGCCAGGGCACGTGAATCACGGCTGTCCAGACGTCCACCAGAGCAGCAGCAAGCATTTCTCTGACTTCAGACCCACGCTCATACAATCAAGGCTGTCCAGACGTCCACCAGAGCAGCAGCAAGCATTTCTCTGACTTCAGACCCACGCTCATACAATCAAGGCTGTCCAGACGTCCACCAGAGCAGCAGCAAGCATTTCTCTGACTTCAGACCCACGCTCATACAATCAAGGCTGTCCAGACGTCCACCAGAGCAGCAGCAAGCATTTCTCTGACTTCAGACCCACGCTCATACAATCACGGCTGTCCAGACGTCCACCAGAGCAGCAGCAAGCATTTCTCTGACTTCAGACCCACGCTCATACAATCACGGCTGTCCAGACGTCCACCAGAGCAGCAGCAAGCATTTCTCTGACTTCAGACCCACGCTCATACAATCACGGCTGTCCAGACGTCCACCAGAGCAGCAGCAAGCATTTCTCTGACTTCAGACCCACGCTCATACAATCACGGCTGTCCAGACGTCCACCAGAGCAGCAGCAAGCATTTCTCTGACTTCAGACCCACGCTCATACAATCACGGCTGTCCAGACGTCCACCAGAGCAGCAGCAAGCATTTCTCTGACTTCAGACCCACGCTCATACAATCACGGCTGTCCAGACGTCCACCAGAGCAGCAGCAAGCATTTCTCTGACTTCAGACCCACGCTCATACAATCACGGCTGTCCAGACGTCCACCAGAGCAGCAGCAAGCATTTCTCTGACTTCAGACCCACGCTCATACAATCACGGCTGTCCAGACGTCCACCAAGCAGCAGCAAGCATTTCTCTGACTTCAGACCCACGCTCATACAATCATTTGTCATATTTCTTTAAATATTTTCCACGTGTGATAAGGTTTTTAACTCTTTAGACCTCACTGGTTAGTATAGGCTTATGTAGGCCAAGTTTAACGTTAAATATGTTTGTATTTCTCTCATAAAGTGTAGCCTATTCTTCCTTTCGTATGATTCTCGCAATAAACAACAATTCTGTTTATTAAACAGCATTAACCGCCTGGTTATTTTAATAACAATATAGTTTGTTTCCTGTGATGCAGAAAGTGGATTGTTTATGTAATTTGCATTAACTTTAGTCTTCAAGGGATTACGTCGAGATGCAAGTACTCGTTCAGATAAACCAAAATGCAGACAAATTAAACCATTAGACCTGGAAAATAAATTAATGTGGGAACAGGGGCAGGGGAAGAAACATTTTGCTACTAGTTTCAGAATTAAAAAATAAGAGAGAAAGTTGCTTTTAGAAAGTGGGTGTGACCATTAAAAGGGGATAATAATATTAACAAACATTCTCGCCTATATATATATATATATATATATATATATATATATATAGTATATTTAAATATATCTCTCTCAGTTCTCACTTAAATATCTAAGTAAATTACCACTTTATACTAAACACTTCAAGTACAAAGTGTTTATTTGTGCTTTAGATTTGGATATTTGCTTAGAATGTGGAATAAGCAAGAAGCTGCAATTATTTACTGTAATGGGACAATACAGAGCAAAAGAGTAGGGTGTAAGTCGCTTGTAGAAATGAAATATTTAGTCCTAAATTTCTATATGAAAATCTTTCGCGAGTCGAATTCCACTGAGCAGTTATAGCTTTACTGATATTGTTGTCAAACTTCATTTCATTTGACTGGATTCTCAAGGAGAAAGAGACACATACTGCCAACATATTAGTTAAAACTTAAATAAGTGACATCCCCAGATTTCCTCTATAAGCGACAACACTGTTCGTATGAACATATTCGTATTACCGGTGGGAAAGCCTGGAGAAGCAAGGTTGGCAGGCATGATTATAGGGTGACGTTTTTCATTATTTTAGGATTCCGTGAAGGCGAGTCGGCTGGGACGGAAATAGATGGCGCAAACAGTCATACAAAGCGACACAGCTGTTCCTACGGCGTCCAAGAGGGGGGCTTTTTATAAATAAATGAAACAACGGGAAGGTTTTCGACAGTTCTTAACGTGTTGTCAGTGTTACTTTGAAAATATGACTCGCTACAGAGACACAATTGTGGTAACAGCCTTGGCAGTTGTAATTACGTCAACATTTTGAAATTAACTCTTATCTGCGTAACGGACAGGGGAATAGGAATGATCTGTCTGTCTGTCTGTCTGTCTGTCTGTGTGTGTGCACGGCTAGCTGGCTGTCCGGGCGGTCATTCGCATCTTTCAACTGGAGCACCGCCGGATTTATTTATTTGAGGCCATCAAATATGCACAATTTTAAATTTAGTATAAAAGGTAATAGCGCGCACGGATTTCTGGGGTGGGAGGGATAATATCGCAAATACCGCAATGAGATAACCAAGAAACTAACAGCAGCAACGTAAATATAAGATGGATAATTACACTACTAAGTTCACAACTGATATTTCATGCCATATATTCAAAGAAAACATATGCCTAAATGCAGTCGGGTTATATAAATACTGCGCACAAAACTGCGCTATTAAAGTATGCTTTGCACTGTGCTTTACATGCACACAGATACACACAGACAGTTGCTGAAAAATGTAAGGTCACATTGGCTCACAAAGGTCAAATCTTGCCACACCGCCCTTTAATCAGAGTAATGTGCGAGAGAGTTACGCTTGATCGGACAACAACACGGATCCTCGACACTCGTCCGAAGAAGGCGACTCTGTCCCATCATCAATGGATCAATATGCCTGTAGCCAGTCCGTCTGTGCCGGATTAATATTTACATAGGTCAAATACAAGTCTGATTTCTGATGACGCTTGGAATCTGATATTCACTACACTTTACCTACGTATTTGTGTCTCCAAACAGAACAAAATGATTATACTATTCTGTTAAATTATGATTAATTATGTTACTGATACTGAGTATTGTTATTGTGGATGGAGGAGATGGGGCACGCGGTTGCGCAGTTGGTTGAGGCACTGCGCTACAAGCCGGAACGTCGCGGGTTCGATTCCCGATGTTGTCATTGGAATTTTTCATTGACATAATCCTTTCGGTCGCACTATGGCCCTGGGGTCGACTCAGCCTCTAACAGAAATTAGTACCAGGAATATTTCCTGGTAAAGGGGTAAAGGCGGCGGTGCGTAGGGCTGACAACCTTACCACCTTCATGTGCCGTTTATCTACAAATCTGGCAGCCTCAACCTCCTGGAACCCTAAGCGCCAGTCCAGGCCTGTAATGGGATTGCTTTGCCTTTACGTTTTGGATATGGACGGATAGTGCCAATACACAAAACAGATTCAAGGAAGGTCCACAAGCTGTAGTCACCCAGCTTGTGGATTAGGCAGAAAAGTAACAACCCGTCTCGTAAAAAGCAGTAGGCTGTGTTATAAAATGTTGACACAGTCTCGGTGTTGGTAAGGCTCTTGTGAGCACGGCAGTGACACATCGGCTGCCACAAGAGGCGAGGGAAGTCTGCAGTAGCGATCGACTGGTAGTTGCTCAAGAATCACTTCGCCACACATAGTTGTCTTTGTTGTTACTGTAACTACTACTACTACTACTACTACTACTACTACTACTACTACTACTACTACTACTACTACTACTACTACTACTACTACTACCACTACTACTACTACTACTACTACTACTACTACTACTACTACTACTACTACCACCACTACTACTACTACTACCACTACCACTACTACTACTACTACCACTACTACTACTACTACTACTACTACTACTACTACTACTACTACCACTACTACTACCACTACTACTAACTACTACTACCACCACCACTACTACTACTACCACCACTACTACTACTACTACCACTACCACTACTACCACTACCACTACTACTACTACCACTACTACTACTACTACCACTACTACTACTACTACCACCACTACTACTACTACCACCACCACTACTACTACTACCACCACCACTACTACTACTACCACCACCACTACTACTACCACTACTACTACTACTACTACTACTACTACTACCACTACTACTACTACTACCACTACCACTACCACTACTACCACTACTACTACTACTACCACCACTACTACTACTACTACTACTACTACTACCACTACTACTACCACTACTACCACTACTACTACTACCATACTACTACTACTACTATACTACTACTACTATACTACCACTACTACTCTCATACACGCTATGGTATCCTTCCCGTGAGAAAGGGCTAAGTTTTGAACCTACTAGTTTGTTATTATTTTTTCCATAATCACCACAATCATCAACTTCATTTTCTTTCCGTGATTCAGGCTTCCGCAGCGATGTTTATGAGACCTGCGCTCTTCTGGCATATTACACAGCGTCTAGTGGTAATCCTTTACCGACGCTTCGAATCTACGTATCGGTTCCATCTTCAAGGGTCGAGAAGTCCAAGAAGATCTTTGAATATGGGACCGATACGTTGTCCCGAAACGTCGATAAAAGATTACCTCTCCATGCTGAGTAATATCCCAGAAGAGCGCAGATTTTATTTTCTTTGTTTTAATCTGTGTCGTCATACACATACATTCGAACCTCGTGTGATGCTACCATTTTATTTGTTGGAAGAACCGCGGAACGCATCTAGTGCAACAGAAAACATTCGACGCAAATATAATTTTCAAGGCGTTGAATGACACACTGCTGATACTGTAAGTGGCTGCACTATACAAAGTGTGATTACACGGAATAGAACGAAACGGGACTAGGCTATGGGATGGAATCGGAGTTCGATCCCCGCAAGAGGCAGACATTTTCTCTACTCCAAAGCGTGCAGTCCGGATCACACAGCCTCCTGTTCGATCGGTACTGGGCGTAACGTGACGGAGCGTGAAGCTGACCACTTGCCTCCATTTAGTGCTTAGAACAAGAATTCGTTGAGTTATACCTCCACTCCACCCTACAGCCTTCATATCGTGCTGCTAAGCACAGGGACAACTGTACTTTTGCCTCTAACCTCAAACAAAAGTAATGGACTTTAAAGAAAACTCTATCTTTTTCAAATATCTGTTTTCTAATTCGATCATATATCGCTGTGTTTACACTTGCAGTAAGTGGCAAGTACCATTACTTATGAATATGTCTCTCTTATATACTGTACATAAAGCTAGTGCTTGCCGTGCTTTATTTCAGAGACCCGTGTAGGTCTCTGTATAAACAGACCCTTATTTGAGCCCACTTTTAAACAATTTTGGCTCATTTTTTAAATATCTCAAAATCAATTTGTATGAAAACGTTTTCAGAGCTTCTCTCTTTGTTACAAGCAAACAGACGGACGGATATAAAAACATGATAATAATATAGGCGCATATATGCAATTATTCTTTACAAAACCACCAAAAGACAAATGTAAGGAAAGTGCCGAATATGTGCTTAGGAAATAGAAAGCAAATGAGTAACAATGACATGACTAACCCATTCAAATAAAACGCACAATGACGCTCTCAACACCTGCGTTTAGTCACAGCCCAAATAAATACAGAGCAGGAGGGACGGCCGTGAGAGGAAAACAGTGCTGAGCCAAATATGTGAAGGGCAAAAACAATCAGACCCGTAAATTGTTATTCTTCCTTTCCGTCATACTACAACGCCTTCAGAGACAAGATCCTCTTGCGGGACAGTCAGATGGTTTCCCTGCGATGTCAGTCTGGCACTGTGCCATTAACTCGCAGACTTCTCTTGGCACAGCAATGTGGTCGGAAGATGTACCAACTTGAAAAACCCGAGCGCTGCTCTGACACTCCGTTGTGAGACACAGTGATTGCCAGCGGTGGTGAGCACAACGGAAACGCAACTGCAATGTCCCTACTTTAAAGCAGCACTGAATGTGTTCAAAAAATATTTAACTAACTCACCAGTTAACTGAAACAGGAAGTAACAAAACAGAAGCTAGGTAACTGAAGCTGGAATTCTTTGGAATATTTTTTTTCTATCTTCTAAAATGTTTATACCGGTCCTAGGGCCCACGCCGCCTCCTATTCAGTGTGTACCGGGGGCTTTTTCCCCGGGATTAAAGCGGCTGGGGCGTGAGGCTGCGGACCCACTTCCAACTAGTGCCGAGGTTAAGGAAAAGTGGAGTTATACATCCAATTCCCATATATGTCTTTATTGTTGTGTGCAAGGTCAATTTCACCATTTATCTAACAAGCAGACTACGTAACAATCATGCAAAAGAATTTCACATTGAAACACAAATAGTTCAGTAAATAACGAATTAATCAACCACAAATAACTTCATCTAAAGTCGACAATCTTTCAGCTGTTCAAAAATTTCCCCGACGTAAAGAGTCAGGTTTTCTTGGATATGACGCCGTGTTTATTGGTAAATATTTGCGGATACTTTTGGAGAAGCTTGCTGGCTCTATCTTCAGGGTACTCGCAGTTTCATTACTGTGTTCAAGAAAGCCTCTATTGGTCTTTCTGAAACAGATCAATCCAGTCCACCCTACTTCCTTTTAACATTCTACACTTTAATATTATCCGTGCGCATAGGTCTACCAAAACTGTCTCCTAAACCACGTTATTGAAGGAAACACAGAAGAGAAGAGAAGAGAAGTCGAGGAATAGACGTAAGCAGCTACTGGATGACTTTAAGGAAGGAAGATACTGGAATTTGAAAGAGGAAGCAGTAGATGGCGCTCTCTCTCTGGATGACTCGCTTCGGAATGGGCTATTTACCTGTCGTTAAGACAAATCATGTGATGATTATGACGCCTAGCAAGTATTCTCTGCCTAAAATTGTATCAGTAGCCAAACAATTAAATGTATAAGTGTCCAAATAAGTGACTTGTTAAGTAATAAGCACTAAAATGCCATATTACTTAGCACTTACGCGTCGCATTCCCAAAGATCCGGATTCAAATATTGTCTCTGTCCTGCTATTCCAACTGAGGTATTCTGTGGTTTTCCTCAGTGCCTCCAGAAAAATTCTGGGCTATTACGCCAAACTAAGCCCTAAACCGTCTTCTTCTACATTATTTTTATTATTCACTAATAATATACTACCATCCGAGGCTATATAGCCTCATCTAGTGAGACCATCATTAAATAACCCACAACGACATAAATTCTGACCATTTCTTGTTTCATGTTCCACATAAGACAGACCAGAGTGGATGTGTGAAAGCTATTGGCACATTACATACTAGTTTTATTGATTTTAGAGTAGAGGCAGAGTTAGAGCTAATTACATGCCGATCTGCTGTAAAGCCTCGCCATTTGCCTCACGTCTGGCTTAACTGTCGTCGAAGCAGGTATGATGAATTGCTGGCCCGTTTATTTACACATGATTAAGTGACGTCATCTGTTTGACCAGCTGTTATAATTCAAACTGCATGTTAAGCCTGGATTACTTCATACTCTTCAATAAAGCAAATATAAACTTTCCTCTATGCTTAATTAGGCACAACTTCATGAAGAAGTACGGGAGTGGAGGTATAGGTCCAAAAATGATGACTTTGACACTAGATGTAAGTGAATCGTCAGCTTCACTCCTTTCAGTCCCTTTATTAGTGGGGAAGGAACTTCCGGTATTTACTGGAGAGGAAGTGGAACCCACAGCCGTTTTAAACACTGGAGAAGATAAAATTTCGGCCCCTGGCGGGAATCCAACACAAATTCCTCAGTCGCCTATTCTGTAGCCTAGTCACTGTACCGACGGAGATATTCTGGCTCCCTTATAAGCTTTAATATATAGTAGCAACTAGCATAATTAGATAGGAGCTCACTAAGGTATTCTACGCAGCAGACTCCTTCGTCTGAAGCTAAGAGTCTCTTATCTGGTTACGAATTTCCTTTCCTTTTATGGAACCCAAATTCGTCACCATTTTCACAAGAGCCTGCAAATATTCACTTTGTCTTCAGTGACATAAATTCGCCCATATCAAATTCTCTGCAATTCATTTTATCCATCTATGCCTGCATCTTAGAACTTGTCTCTTCTCTTCACATTATCAGGGGCCCATAGACTTTCCAAAATACAGGCGTCACTCCCAAATTCTAGGCGCCAAAAGGGTGATATGATACAATATATATTGGGAAGTTACAACTCTGGAGTGACCTGCGACTCGCTGCTATCTGGCGCTCTCTGCTTGGTGCATTTGAACTGCTACATGTTTTTTCTTGTAAGGAAAAACGGCAATAATTATGCTCAAAATATTCGGCGCCACACTACAACATTTTGTAGTCCGGGTGACTAGGCATCAGGGATTTGTGCACCCCTGCCAATAAGAGTATAAGTTTCTCAACTGTTCTCTTCACTCTACAGACATCATGTAGATCCCCTTAACACCCAGTTTCATTTTGGATGTAATACAAATGTAGGCCTATACCAGGTGTACCAGAAACCGAGGAGTTTATAACCTACCTTAAATTTTCTCAACACTGAGTCACGTACAAGAAAGCCTACATTCTCAATTATGTATTTATGGTTTATTTAAATAAGCTGTAAATATTTCAGGTTTTATAAAATATTTGGTCAATGACAAATTGGAAGTTGTGTGGAGGGAAACGGTAGAGAGACAATACGAAGTAGAACCTGAAATCCTCACTGAGAAAAACCACGGCAAAATATCAGGGGGGCTGGTCTCAAGGGGCGTGACTTGCCCCCGGTAGTTTTGAACTACACACAGCAGTTTAAAAGGAATAAAACCAAAGCAGCCATGCCCAGTGTCCGCGCTATGTAAGCTATGCACGATCTTAGACCGCCTACATTATGAAACCGTTGGTTCTATTACCGATAAAGTACACATATTTTCCATTCCTTACCGGCTTTGAAGTCGGACGAGGCTAGAAATGTGACAGTGCTTTCGTGCCTTCATCTATTGCAGAGTCACGAACAACTTCAGAGTGCCCAGGTGAAAGTGGAACCCACATATATAATTTATATTACCAATCTGCATTATATCATATTACTTACTGCATGTTAAAGCAGGCACTGAAAATGACCTCCAGCTCTCAAACATGCCTGAAAACTGGTAAAGAATTTGTAGCAAACTGTTTGAACTACTTGCCTAGTAACTGCCAACAATTATTACCTGGTGCTTTCTATTAGTCCTTGCTGGGTGTGTATTCCTTTATATGCATTTTCTTTCAAACTTCCTCACAGAAAGTAACGAGACTGGTTCAAGTCGGGAGAAATGAGCAGACCACAAAGGACGACTAATTATCTGCTCCCCAAAAATGTCACGTAAGGCGGTCACTGAACTACTGCTTATGGGTTGTTGCACCATCTTGCTGGATAAACCAGAATTCCCTCTCGTCATCACTTAAATTTTCAAAAAACTGGTAGTATAATTTGCCCAATGCACGTCTGTAATTCAGCATGTCCTTAAAGATGAAGGGCCCTATTATTCTTGTCGCACTGATGGAACACAATGCACCAACTTCAATGTCATGTAAGAGTATCGTTTAGCACGTATTATTCAGGGATTATGTTTCGATCGCTATCTATTATTTTGAGTACTTATGTGACAGGTTAAGTAATTTCATGAAATAAATCAGCAATACGTATGTCAACTTCGCGGCCACACCTTCTTACACAGAACCAGTTACAAAACCGTACACTCGCTGCAAGGCATGACTCTTGGATTCTTTGCACAAACGTAAATTTGTATGGTTTCAAAAGAACCAATAGATGACTGTGACAAATCAGTCTTCTGTGATAACAGTGTTACAAATTTTCTTGAAGATGCTTCTAATCGCGCTCTAATATCATCTAAGGTTTCTTCTGAAAAAAAAACTGTGTTTTATGAAGCTGTTTGACATTTGTTCACCACTTTATGTACTGTTGATTTCGAAGGAAATGAAGCACTGGGAAAACGTCTTATACATTTGCTACGACACTTTTTATGGCGCCTGTTCCTTATAAAAATTGTTCACAATAAAAATTTACGTATTACACTTTATTATGTATTCACGAAGAAAAGCAACAATTTACGTCAACAAAAAAAGTCTCTGTGTTGCACTGTACTTACACTCACAAACCACAAAATAAAAGTTATGACTGTTACGAAAAGAACATAAAATTCGCCTGTGTGGCCGCATTGAACTAAGGCAACATAACCGTACGCACAGCGATTTAGAACTCATGCTGCGTCCGATCAGGTTGCCGCATCCTTCGGTTCCGCTTTTATTTGAATGTCCTGTGTAACACCGTGAAAACGTAACTGGATATTGCACCATGACAGAATGACTTGTCAATATGTTTCTTCCCTTACACATTACTACCTGCATGTGTCGGTCCCTTGGACTACCATAATGAAAATCATTTGGAGTACTTCTTTGGAAAATTCTGAAGGCTTTAATGCTGTAAAATCTTTCACATTTTTTTAAAGATGTACTCCATTTCGGTTCTCAGATGGTAGTCCAAGGGGCCGAAATGTATAGCAATTAACGTGTAATAAAAGAAAAAGACTGGAATGTCATGTTATGCTAGGGTAGTATGATTTTCAATTAAATTACTAACATTTTATACAGTAAGTAATGAATACATTCAGAAGTATAATATTTATTATTATATAACACGCGTTGTCTAAATGCTGCAACTTACCAGGCCAAACATGTCTGCTGCTAATACTTAAGGCTGTGTTTGCACATTTGATTTAGATGTTATAAGCTAGTTTGTTAGAGCGTCATGCTGACAGATGTGGGATTGTTAAGAGCAGGCATTCGACTGGTGTGTGAGTAGTGATACAGTTGTGATTGCATGGATGGATGGACGGGGATGCATGACTGGATGGGAAATGGATGGCTTGTTGGCTGGATTAACTGAGAGATGGTAGAATGGACGGATGGCAGAATGGTTGGGCAAACATACAAACTTATTAATAGGCGGATGGGCATATTAATGGGTGGTTTAGCGATTGAGAGTGGCAGGGACTGATTGGTGGACGAGGGATGTATGATTGGTTGGAGATATTGAAGGTTGCGGACATGACGTAAGGGGCTCATTAACTGACTGATTTGTGGTAGAATGAATGGATAAGTGGAGGCATGGATGAGCTGATGATTGAATGAAAGACTAATGAAATTCGCGATTCGATGGATTGAATTTTATCTTGTAGAGTATTTGATAGATGGGTAATTGGGGTAAGTTTACTGATTTATGGATTACGAGTAGATAATGACTTAATGTTTTATAGATAGACTGTTGGATTTATGTAATGGATAAATGGATGTATGGGTTGATGATTTGGTGAATTAATAAATTCATTGACAGGCAAATAAATTGATGAATTCAGTTTCTGTGTCACCAGTGCACATACGCTTCATTTTCAATGCAGTGCCCGAATTTCTGTGCAGGCGAAGGCAGTGGCTAATATAGAAATATCGACATTTTGAGATCAACTCAACATCCATGTTGTTGAAAAGAAAATTCTTAGTCAGTGCTGCATGAAGCTAGCGCGTAAATTGATAATGGCGTCGAAAAGAACTATATAGTTTATTATACGCATTTTGCTCCAGATGACCTGTAGAACACGTTCCTGAAGTTTGGTCATTAATTCTGTATACACTCGCCATAATCTTCTTTTACAGCTTGTCACGTACGTCTGTACGTTACACAGGGTGTGCCAAACGTTCCTGAAATTTCCTTCTTGTAACCTAACGAGTTCTCTTGCCTCTTGGACGATGCTGCATACAGCTCTCAGTAGAGGGACTACACTTGAATGACGAAATGATGACCACCAACAAATGAGAATATGATTGCTCTGTCTTTCCCACTTCAAGGTACAAAACATTCTTATGAACTGGCATAAAGTCCCACACATAAGTAAAGGTTTTTAATATAATATTATATTCTCGTAAGAAGTTCGATCAAAACTCATTAAAGAGACTCAGCTGACTAGCTCAGCTCTACCCCGCATAAATTACGTTCCTTTAGCGTTTCTGACACGGTTTCTCCTCAGTCTCTCTCCACAAATGCCTGAGTTATACCTGAATTTGACACGACCGCTTCCTTCTGTACCGCTTCTAATTCACTATTTACCATTCATCCTACCAGTGGCGTATTATAGTCTCTGCTATTTAGAAAGTCCAAAATAAAGCAAGAATAAATTCGTCTCTCGCACACGTCAATCATTACTTTCTAAGGAAATCCTACAGTACATTAACGTCATTAAATAAGAAAATAAGGTCAGGATATTCGCAAGGTTTAAGCCCATATAATGACATGTGTGTCACATATGCTGCTTCTGACCTCATATCTGCTTAGATAACACCTGCAAGCACGGCAAAATCGATGAGTGCCGTGTATCGACTATGAATGAAGTCGATTGTATCGAGTAGGACAAGCAGTTACATTGTTCCTCAGACGAGGATCTACTTAATGGGGTGAAATCTGCTGACGCAAATGATAGGGGCGCAACACAATCGACGGAGGTGAAAGATTGTAAATCTTGTTCGTTACTCCAAGAGGACACTCCGGCGTTCCTTCCGTATTGAATAAAATATAAATTGTACTTTGTAAGGCAAGACAGGCTTACGTCGGTGCGTGTTTGTAAGTGCGTGAGTGACAGGAGCAAAGCCCTTCTTGAGGCCTGACAAGCGCTCAGCTGCTCAAATTTCTTGCGCGTTGTAGAACCCAAAATTTAATTACCTACACAGTCAATAGAGAGGGCATCTGATCCCTATTTTGAGCTCGATAAATCCAGGCCACACACATCACAGTTCTTTAAAACTCATTTCAGTACATCCTCCCGTGTTTTCCTGGTCTTCCAAGTTATCTCTTCCCTTCAGGTTTTCAAAAAGAAAGTACTTGTATGAATTTCTCACCTCTTCCATGCATGCTACAAATCCCAACCCATACCACAAATCTAATAATATTCAGTGGACCGCGCCTATGTCTGTAATTATTTTTGAACTAGTACGAAGCACGTATCTTCAAATAAATGTCGTGCAAGCTGAAACAGTAGAATTTTGTACCCATTTTTTTACATTCCGGGTGAATTGAATTAACCTCTCGGCAACGCTTCACGAAGGGCTGCTGAAAGAAATAAATATAGAGAGAAAGGACAAAATGATAAATAAAGAAAAGTAATGAACTAATGTTACTAAAACCCAACAGCCTTGCCCTCTAGTAGGATTTGGGAACGCTTTGCGATGAGGAAAATATCTCTCCAGATATGTCTATATTTCTTTTTCTCGCCATCTCCAAAGCCTTAAATCTACGATTGTCATAAAGAGAGATTCAACAACAAGATTAATGAACGATCAGCTGTTCTTTTCCTCCGAACAAGCGCCACCACACCAAAGCAATGCCGGAACAAACAATTGAAACACGCGACATTCACTGCAATTGTTTACTTCCATTTCTAAACCAAATCCCATGCAATTTTCTGTAAGAAATGAAAAGAGGCTTAGGGAAATCCTACAGGACAAAAATAAACGAAAATATATTGTTTTAAACCGTTCGATTGCCCGTTTTAAAGCTTGGCTTTCTCAAGTCATAAATAAAGGCACGTTCCACGTAAAATTATACGTCACGCTATCAAAGCTTTGAGAATATATTTTTGTGTGTGACTTCAGTTTCCTGGAAAGTAGCGACTGGATCAGAAGAGTAGAGAACAGAGTTACATTGGCATAGTAAGTTTTATGCAAATTCGCTAGATTCAGAAAAGAAGATTTCAAGAATAGGGATAAATATCACCACGCTATTTTGCATTAATTTCAAACCATTATACCTAATATGAATGGAACAGAGGACTGTAGACAGGGAAGAGGACTACGCTGTATATTGACTGGCTACGGGCGCACACTTCATACACAGTCACACAATGTTGACTGGCTACGGGCGCACACTTCATACAGTCACACAATGTTGACTGGCTACGGGCGCACACTTCATACACAGTCACACAATGTTGACTTGCTACGGGCGCACATTTCATACACAGTCACACAATGTTGACTTGCTACGGGCGCACATTTCATACACAGTCATGCAATGTTGACTGGCTACGGGCGCACACTTCATAAACAGTCACGCAATATTGACTGGCTACGGGCGCACAATTCATACACAGTCATGCAATGTTGACTGGCTACGGGCGCACAATTCATAGTCATGCAATGTTGACTGGCTACGGACGCACAATTCATACAGTCATGCAATGTTGACTGGCTACGGGCGCACAATTCATACAGTCATGCAATGTTGACTGGCTACGGGCGCACAATTCATACAGTCATGCAATGTTGACTGGCTACGGGTGCACAATTCATACAGTCATGCAATGTTGACTGGCTACGGGCGCACAATTCATACAGTCATGCAATGTTGACTGGCTACGGACGCACAGTTCATACAGTCATGCAATGTTGACTGGCTACGGGCGCACAGTTCATACAGTCATGCAATGTTGACTGGCTACGGGCGCACAGTTCATAGTCATGCAATGTTGACTGGCTACGGGCGCACAATTCATACAGTCATGCAATGTTGACTGGCTACGGGCGCACAATTCATACAGTCATGCAATGTTGACTGGCTACGGGCGCACAGTTCATACAGTCATGTATAACATTTGAACGAAGGCAGAAATCGTGACACTCATACACTGGTGTAAGATTAATTTTCTTAAAGAAAGGATATGTAAGTATTTGCACACGATGTAATCTGCGAAAGACAAATGAGGAGACATTTCCTTCTGGACGGAATGTGTCACAAAGCCAGGTCGGCAGCTCTTTCTGACGAAAAGTACTTACACTACAAGCAGCGTCGAACACGTACTTTACCGGGCAACACTTCTTACAAATAAGTACAAAAAAAGATTATTTGTATGGTCGCATGGCGTTTCATCTGGGTCCCACTAAGACTTTTAAAACTCCCTGCGTTTAGGATTCAGAAGGGCAAACAAGCAGACGCAAAAAAGGCTTCACTGAGAGTTGAGTTGTTATAGGAGGACAGAAACGACGAATGTAATAGCTGGTTTTACGTGTTTTTTAAAATACTTCCAAATTAATTTTAGATTTTTAATTGTATTTATCATTTTTAATTATCCGTCGTGAGGTAATTTAAAAATTTAAATCAGAGTTAAATTAAAATTCATCATTAACTGCTACTGATGAAGAGATCACACAACTGACAGACAATGCATGTTAAAATTATTACCAACAGCATGGAGCGCTTAAATAGAACCTGTACTTTAATGGTACACGAAATATACTGTGCTTGTCAACTGCACCATATATAATTCAGGGCAATGAGGCAATATGCCCTGAAACATCCTCTTACTTCACGCAGTGACAGTAATAATGATTTACTAAAAACACGCTGAAAGAATCGTCGAATATCAGTACATAAGCCATAAAACGAACTGTTAAATGTGCCCATAATTCATCATAAACTGGACATTTCTAAATCAGAAGCCGTTTTGCAACAAGAATAATAAACATCATAAAAGAAATAAATGTGTCAATGAAAGGTTAGATTACTCTTTTCTTCAGCATTTTGCTATAGCATCATCCCTTTAGAGCCAATATGTCTCTGAGCTTCGTCACATACATACTCCCCACAGCGTTCTGGAGTTCAACCTCTGACGTCGTTATCCAATACACAGTACGCTTCATAAATTTTGCATCTATCCTCTCAAACACGTATTCAACTGCGACAGAGGCCTGGTCACAGATACTCTATATTGTGTGACAGCATTCCCTTACAATTCGGTGACAAGACGCCACTAGGAGCGCTGCAGTCAATATCAGGCAGTGCTGGCTGAATGGAAGTTATAACCAAAAGGCATAGTATTATAAGACAACCGCAGAAACAAACCTCTTTAGTTTCACTACAGCAGCATTCAT
Organism: Reticulitermes speratus; assembly: GCA_021186555.1. Lineage (NCBI taxonomy): Eukaryota > Metazoa > Arthropoda > Insecta > Blattodea > Rhinotermitidae > Reticulitermes > Reticulitermes speratus. The sequence continues at coordinate 2,729,819 of JAJKFL010000004.1, forward strand.
TCATTCTGTAGCCTGTCTTACGACGGTCCGTAGCCTCTTCCAAAGCGAGTTCTCCACAGGGTGCGATCTAGTGCTTCCTCTTTCAATTTCCAGTATCTTTTCTTTTCCTTAAGGTCATCCAGTAGCTGCTTACGTCTTCTCCCTCGTCGTCCCGTCATTTCTATCCTTCCCTCTAGCTTTCCTTCAATCACATGTTTCAGAAGGCAATTTCTACGCAAGATGTGACCAATCCAGTTAGCCTTTCTTCTTTTTATTGTATGTACGATATTCCTCTCCTCCTTGACTCTGTGTAACACTTCTTCATTTCTCACACGATCGGTCCAACTGATCTTCTCCATTCTTCTCCAGCACCACATATCAAAACTTTCCAGATACTTCTGATCTACTTCCCCAAGTGTCCACGTTTCAGCACCATACAAAGCTATGCTCCAAATGTAGCACTTTACTAGTTTCTTCCTTAAATTTAAGTCCAGTTTGCTGGTGAAAAGATTCTTCTTCTTGTTGAATGCTGCTTACGAAACTTATTTATGTTTAAGGATGTTATCCCTATTTCGTTATTATTCTTCATTTGCATGTATCGTATCTTATTCCGACCTTAATGAAGAGTTTGTAGTCTCAGATTCACCTAAACAATACGCAGAAGTCCAATTCCTATCTCACAATAAATACACCATGTTTCTCTTATAAAACATAAGGGTTAGCGCTCTCTGGTGAAATAATGGAAATTTTCTTGAGAATTATTTTAAACTCGTTGAAGAAAAAGGTGATGCCTTTGACAATTCCCATCTGTGTCTAGGGTTTCTTCCGATAACCCCTTTCTTCATCCGCTCTTATACATTACGCCTCTAAAAAGTTGCTACGAAATAGCACTTCCACCAACTAAAAACGCCACGAAACTGAATAGTCTTGAAATACAGCTTGACAGAATAAACAGTGCTACTACGCAAGACACATGTAAATTCTATCAGCAAATGTCGTGGTTGCAGTGCCGAACAAAGCATATCCATTTCTCCGCTTCTTCTTTAACAAGAGATAATTATCGGCACTCTCTGCCACCTAACGGACGTCTAGTAAATTTTTATTGGCTTTTACATTTGGAAAGAAAAGGGGCAGAATTTCAACGGTTGAGAATTTTATATGTGTAGCACATAAATTCATCCTTTGGGTAAGGCATTTTTTTCTGATGTAAAAACAGGTGATACATGTAGTGACCACTGTCCTTATATAACTGTTTAGAAATATTACTATTGCATTTAAGCTCCAAATTTCATCTCCATAAAGCCCGACCCTTAACCTCGTATAGAATAACATACATTATTACATTCTTCAGTAATCCGTAGAAGATAAATTTCGGCATTCGGCTTTAAGCCCAAATGAATTTAGGTCATTCTATGTATACTGACCTATGATTACGGTTGTTATTTTGTTGTTATAAATGTTAGATATTAGTGGCGAATAGGAGCAGACAATGACAAACGGCAGTGGAATGTGTGGAGTCTCCACATTTCCAAAACATTTCACGGAGTGCCTCTAGATGGCAGCGTTGTTGGGCGCAGAGTGGTATTATGTCAAGTTTGATACCTTAGCGCAAATATACCTGTTTGAAAAATAAATTTAATTGCGTATACATTCAGTAAAATTCTGATATCAAGAATTATTTGTCATTATATCATTTTATACAACTTTTTGTGTTAAAAATATATCCAATAGGTTATCAAAAATCTATACACACATATTTGATATTAAAGTTCGCTACACATTACTTCACTAATGCTAGGTACTTTGACAAAATTTGTCCTTGCTGGAGCAGAAGTTGCACGAGAACAGAATTTGTATTCTAAACGGATTTTATAATCCAAGTTCAATATTCATGGTGATAACTGTAAATTCCCATTTAAATTTCAACCAGCCTTTTGCCAGTATCTCACCAACATTAGTCACGTACTTTGCATTTGCTGACTGTAAGCGAGCAATATTTTTATGTGTTCGTTATTATAGCAAAGATAAAAACGCGCTGTCCTTGTTCGTCATATCTTAAACGAAACAGAAGTGCATAAATGAAAAAGATAGAATATAATAGGTGAAAATAAGACAGAAAAAGACTCTACAGTTCCTTTGTTCCACAGTCGCAAATCTTCCGATATTGCAGGGAGAAGACTGCCTTCAATTGTTTCCGCCAACTTTCTTCATATAAAGTAACATACTTCCGTTTCTCTACAACTTTCTTAGGAAATTGACATTGATACGTAAATAATCGTAAACAAAGAAGTTTGGAAAGTGCACTCTAGTTGCACAGTAATGAAAAGACATCAAAAAGTTAATTTCAGAATCTGACAGTCTGTTTAACGTTTCAAAGCATTGAGCACCAAAGTTTGTATTCAAAGTTTTTTTTTAGAGGGCTGGGATTGTGTCAGCGTGAACACAGAATGGAATAAGACAGGAAACTAACTTCATGGTATTGAAAATTCCTTGAGAAGTCCGGAAACAGGTCTATTCAGTGGATAAAGAAAATTCGCCCTATTCTAAAGTCCCAAATTGCAACCAGTTCCATCCACCTACAACTTCAAAACGTATTTCTTTACATTCCATCGCAAATTTATCGTCGCATAGTCTTACGCTTTCCAGATTATTTCTTCCCTACACGATGCCCAATCAAAACCCTGTACTCAATTGTATTCTTCCCTGTCCTTGCTATATGTCCAGCCAATCTCATACTCCTACATTTCACTCTCTTAACATTACCATATTTCCTGTACAAATCACACAGTCCCTCATCATGCAATATCATAAACCGCCCACTTCCTGTATCCCTCCTACGCACAAATACGTAAATGGTCACTGATTTCACACATCTGACACTGATACTCGTACGTCACAGTACTAGAACGAGATTTCCTCACCTAATCAGCAGCATCTGCCGAAGTAACTAATACAGCGAAAATGAACGTAACAGAAGGGTAATTAGGAACCTTGTTTCTTATTCGGGAGATCTTCAGTGCAAATCACCACCTAGAGGTCAGCTGGCCTGTTGAAGGGTTATTGTTGTTTTCCTCAGTCAATTTAGGCCAATACCGAAATAGTCAGTACTTCATATAACTTACATAAAGATAATCCCATGAGCACCTTACACTGTAAGAAAACCCACCACTGGACACATTCCTCAACCACTTTGTCGTACTACCATTTAGCCTATTTAGAACACGGACTTTCATTAACTTTCATAGAGGATGTAGTTCATATAAATAATATATGCAAATGGAATTACCATATCTCAATCTGCTCGTACGTCACACACACAAATGTATTAAACGTTGTTAGTTAAATAATGACTGTTTCATTGTCGGCAACACTGAAACCGATAAATTCCCTTTGAGGTTAAAATATCGGAATATTGACCCTACAGATGGTTAATTAAAATAGCTTCCACTGTCCCTCAAAAGGATTCAAAGGTCACGACGGAAAATTTGTAAACGAAATTGAGGCAGAAATATTGGAACTGCAATAAAATTCATCATAATGTCTGGTAGCTTGGCAAAACGAAGGGATTGCCTTTTTAAGAACAAAGGAGCATGAATAGAAACATTTGGCCCTTCAGATCATGTGCAAGTGTAATACTGCAGGCAAAAGCAACACGTGCCTCACATTTTCCGGATTTATGAAACTTGTTTTGTAGATATTTTATAATAATCCTTGGACTGGGGATCGGCACATCCTGAGACGTCTAACTACAAAGAAAACACGCAGAAAAGGCAGATATGTAACATGTCGCACTATGTTTCAAAACCACCGTCCCAGTAATTCAGTGCAGCAGACAGTAAATATCTCAGACGGCACTACTAGTGTAATCGGCACACAAATATCAACTGATACAGTAACACGCGACAAATAGCACAACCACAAGCGAAACGCTTCATTTTATTTGTCATCTCTGGGTTTAAACCAAAAGAAATCAAACAAATGGATGTTGTGATCAGTACCACTACTGGTCTTCAAGATTGTAAAATAAAAAAAATTCTCACACCAGAGAAAGAGTGGAAATTACGAATATGTTAGCACAGACTACGATAGCCAAAAAACTAGAGAAATTATGTGGCACGATTTGAGTAAGACTGTCTTGCTTACCGACTAATGGGAAAGAGACACTTCTACGACAAAATTCGAAACAGTGAGGCGAAGAACATCTTGGAAACAGACCTTAACATCTTGAATATCTTGGGACTCAAGGCAACAGACCTTAACATCTTGAATATCTTGGGACTCAAGGCAACAGACCTTAACGTCTTGAATATCTTGGGACTCAAGGCAACGGACCTTAACATCTTGAATATCTTGGGACTCAAGGCAACGGACCTTAACATCTTGAATATCTTGGGACTCAAGGCAACAGACCTTAACGTCTTGAATATCTTGGGACTCAAGGCAACGGACCTTAACATCTTGAATATCTTGGGACTCAAGGCAACAGACCTTAACGTCTTGAATATCTTGGGACTCAAGGCAACGGACCTTAACATCTTGAATATCTTGGGACTCAAGGCAACGGACCTTAACATCTTGAATATCTTGGGACTCAAGGCAACAGACCTTAACGTCTTGAATATCTTGGGACTCAAGGCAACGGACCTTAACATCTTGAATATCTTGGGACTCAAGGCAACGGACCTTAACATCTTGAATATCTTGGGACTCAAGGCAACGGACCTTAACATCTTGAATATCTTGGGACTCAATGCAACAAGCCTTAACACCCTGAATAGCACGGACTCATGTCAACAGGCCTTAACATCCTGACCATCTCGGTATGCAAATCAACAAGCCTTAACATCCTGACCATCTCGGTATGCAAATCAACAGGCCCTAACAATGTGACCATCTTGGTACTCATGGAAACAGACATTAATATTCAAAACCTACAAAGTTATGGTGCTGAAGAATAAAAAGTGAAATTCAAATTAAAGAATAAAGAACGATTAAATTAACGATTTCAATATTACTTTTCTGTGAGATTTGACGCCGTGTACTTTGTAGATAGACTCTAGCCTTTCGGAGAAACCTATCTAGCAGACAACATCTCAGAAAACAGTAATATCAGTTTACATTATGTTCAAAGAGTACTGTCATCGTCACAATAAATTTTACTGTGCAACGAACAGCACAAATTTCTTCAATAATTAGTAGTTACTCTAGTATTCTTACAAAGCATAGAATTAGTTCAGTTATAGTGAGAATTATAAAATATACCTAAGTAAACGTTTCCAGCAAAACACAGAGTTTCTGAAGTTTAAACTTTGTAACACTTGCAGCAAAGAGTTTACTTTAAGTAATTATCGTCTTTCATGGAACCCAAAGGTCCACTACCGCCCTTACTAGAGCTACGCTGAACAAATGATTCAGTCGAAAGATTTCTCTTAAGATTAATTTTAATATCAGCCCATTGAAAATCGTGGTCGAGTGGGTAGCGTCTGCCACTTATTCAGGAGGTCCGGGATTTAAATCTCTGTTGAAATACTGAATATTCCGACACTTCCTTGTTCTTATCAGTCTCTCCAGGCAAGTGAAAGGATAGAACACACACTAGACCACGCCCGCTTGCTTTCGCAGCCTTTCTTCTTCGTTAATTACCAATCATCGTACTGTTCGACATTATGTAGCCTGAACTACTGAGATAGTCGTTAAATAAATGTCATTTAAATAATTCCCAGAATCATCCTCTCTTCGGGGGCACGCGGTGACGCAGTTGGTTGAGGCACTGCGCTACAAACCGGAACGTCGCGGGTTCGATTCCCGATGTTGTCATTGGAATTTTTCATTGACATAATCCTTTCGGTCGCACTATGGCCCTGGGGTCGAATCAGACTCTAACAGAAATGAGTACCGGGAATCTTTCCTGGGGGTAAAGGCGGCCGGTGCGTAGGGCTGACAACTTTACCACCTTCATGTGCCGATTGTCTAAAAATCTGGGAGCCTCACCCTCCTGGGACCCTAAGGGCCTGTCTAGGCCTGTAATGGGATTGCTTTGCTTTATCATCCTCTCTTCTATACCGAGGCTTATAAAGTGACTATTTTCTTTCAGGAGACTGTGTACTTCGTTTGAGGACTAAATAACCAGTAAATGGAGCCTATTTCTTCTTTACGAGATACACGTGATCTATATAACTTAAATCATAATTCCCCTCCTTTAAAAATGCATGTTAACTCTTGTGGTATTGATGGTTACTGCTGGGCCTATTGAGCATGTTTAAACATCATGACGCTGTATTAAACCGGAGGAACTTAAAAATGGTGGCTGTTCTGCGGGCTGTGTACATCAAACATAATTTTGGAAAACAGAAACAAATTGCTATCGAGGTGACGGACAGGTGGCAGCACTTTGTTGCGGTAATTAGCAATCAGAATCGCTACTGGTGCCAGCGGTCAGTGGCGTGCACACTTCGCAAACGAAATTCAATCATGGTAAAAAGTAATTTCAGTGCCCTTAAAAGTAAATAAATTCAGTGGCGTGCCGGCAAAAATGAAAGTTGAGTGGAAGAAAATATATTAAACGAAAAACAAATCAACAGTTACGTAATTTTCAATCTACTGAAATACCTGTGGCGTGCAGGTATAAGACGGCCAGAGGCAAATACACAGGAATTAAATCGACGTAGGAATATTATTCTATTAAGTTCAAGTATCAATAAGAGTAAGAACATTGTAACACAACCGTAAGGCGTAAATATCAAATCAGCGTGAAATAAATAATAGCAACAGCCTTCGGTTTTATACAAAATCTGTGGCGTGCAGGTCTAAATAACGTACATTATTCGCAGGGAAAACTCCTGACAAAAATTTGCGCACAGAATTAAGCCTTTAGTTCCACAGATAAAAATCGTACCTGCACGTAAAAATAAAATGAACCTCTTACAGGCGCAGCAATGGATAGTAATATGCCAATAAAACACACGCTGAAAAAGAGGGAAGAAATGAAATGCGTGACCTGCAGGACAATGTTCATAAAATGCGAAGGACGAAAATATTTTCAGTAGTGCATATTTTAGAAACATAAACAACAAGATTGTGATGCAACATGATTTAAAATTCATCTCTGACAGGATAAAATGAAGTCAGTGGCTTTCAACCATTAAATTAATTGTAAGGCTCCCGTGTTAAAATATGTCACTTCTGCTCAGGTAAACAGCACAGGCAAATATTAAATTAGCATTTTATAATCAGTTTTTAAATGTAAATAAAATTCGGGACGTGAAAACGAATTGTTATAAATATTTATGTTACTTCTGACTGTAGGGGAGGGGGTACGAGTTTTATATTCGTGTAACGAAAGTCACGCTATGAATGTCTTCAACCTTTTCTACTTTCAGTTTAATTAATTGTTGGGAAAGATTAGGGAAGTATTTCAGCTACACAAATAAATATAATAGGAACTACACTGATTCATCCTCCGTATAGGATTCAGAGGATAGAATAGCACGCCACTGATTTAACTGTATATTTGTCTCTGTTTGTAATAGAAGTTTTAAAGCGACGTGTCTAGTTAACACCGCAACCATCAAAACGCTCTGGTCGCACATGATTCACACAAGCTTGGAAATATATATATTTGTAATTCATTAAATGGGACACGTTTTTGATATTTTGTCAAGTTAGTTTTGCTTACATTAAACAAAAGTGTGTTTGTGTGTTTTTGTGTGTATATGTCAACTTCTGAATTAATATGCATATGCCAAATACGCATGCAAATAAATTTTTCTCTCTAATACATTATAGGATAAACGTTTCAATTTTGAGTTTGAAAAACAGCAGTGTTGTAACTATTTCGGTCTATGAGCATCGCGTATAGCTAATGCTACATTAGTTTTGAAACATATACCTACTAATATTAGTTAGCAGGTCTGAAGTCGCGTGACAATTGCGCCTGTTTTTATTTCTGACAAAAAAAAACTTTCAAATGAATTAGCAAAGAAATTTGACGGCCTTAGGATTTGGTTCAATTAGTGGCAGTTTTTATAGAAACGATAAAAAATATTCAACGTCTATACAAACACATTTTCTTGATTAGAGTTTCAGAAAACACCCTGTAGCATAAATTACTTAGATAATACAGTAAGTGTCTAAAGGCAAAGACTCAGCAACACGACAGACACAGATGGCCCATTAGACACATGTTCCCCACCCCTGATCGCCGGGTGAGAGAGGTCGTCCACTGGGGTCGCTGGGTCGATTACACAACCCCAGCAGCCAATAAGATGACCTCCCAGGCGGCTGCTTCAGTCCCACTGTCATCGTACGGTTGCTAGGAAACCATTGTTACTTGTTATGCTTCTACCGCATTAACATTTCTGATCTCTTACTTGAACTACTGAATGGAGCTCGATCACATTCCGAAGGAAAATTTTTAAAAATAAATTTCAAACCGCAATGACATGAGGACTTATAAAAAGAGAGAATTTCACTAAGATATTTAAGCTTTATAGAACTAAAATATTTGGTACGCACTGCCACCTGGTGAAATATCTTCTGTCAAAGTAGAGAATGCAATAGCGACTGAAGAAGATATTCACTGCTGTGATGGTATGTTACTATCCATATGTACTTGCTAACATATACAGGGCATACACAAAAGAATGGTGCGGTTTCAAAAGTGAATAAGAATTTATGTCTCACATTACAGAGACACAACATACACCGTCAGCGGGGGCAACTGTCCAAGTTTCTCATGCTCATACGAACCTTGGACAGTTGCCGCCGCTGACGGTGTATGTTGTGCCCGTGTAAGGTGAGAAATGCATTTTTTATTCACTTTTGAAACCGCACCATTCTTTTGTGTATGCCCTGTATATCGACAGAAAGCAAGAATTACGTCATTATATGTCCCTAAACAACACGATCTTAAGGAAGCTTATAACTGCTCAAACTGTACAGAATTATAGAATTATTGTTTAATAACTTACTTAAAGGACGCGGACAGAAGCCGTCGTGACGTAATTCATCCATTACCCTGGCATTCGCCTGCAGCAACTGACAGACTGCTGAAAGCTGCCAGGGTAGTCGTTGCTCCGACCGAGATTCAAACACGTGTCATCTGCGATACACGGCCATCTATTGCTTCCGGAGTGTGTTACACGTGCAGTTCATTGTAACGCCTTCACCAACTCCACTGTACAGGCTCCGTCACATAGAAGTTTATATTCTTCCATCTATTCAAGGAATTTATTGCTCTTTCGGAAACCAAAAATTCATCACAAAACACGAGGACAAGATACTGGACCATAAAGCGCTCAATAGTTCTACAATTATCCTTCTATTTACTCCTAGCCCAGACAAGTAGTTATTCACGTTACATATTTAGAGCTAACAGTTATGTGTGTTCTTGATATATAATTCCAGGAACTCTAATTTCCATCGACTGAGGTGTCTGAGAACAGAATGTTGTGGAGAGTGATTGGTACCAGAAAGAATAAGTAACAGGCGGAAGGAAAACGTGATATACTGAAGAACTGGGTGATTTGTACACTTTGTAAAACATGATTAAGAATGAAATCATAAAGAGAAAATGAAAGGGAGGCGTAGAGCAAGGACAAAAGTAAAATTCATATAAAATTCTGATCAAAATAATTAGTAAAACATAGATATATATGGCAGAGACATGGCCATAACCATATACAGTGTGTCCACAAAGTCCCTTCGGGGTTTTGAAAAATTGTGGCGCGCAAACAAATTGAGTTAGCCACATGCGGTTTGCGGCAGATTACAGTGAAACTGTGGAAGTTGTTTTTGCCGCCAACAAGTTGGTGCTCCACCTCACTGGGGTATGCAGGTACACGCGTACCTAGACAGGACATTTCCAGGAAGATGGATCGGCAGAGACGGTCCAATTCCTTGGCCTCCACGTTCACCAGACATAACACCACTGGATTTTTTTCCTGTGGGGCTATGTCAAGAGCAATGTGTTCCGAACACCAGTTAACGGACTTGATGACCTGAAGACCCGTATCAGGAATGCGATCTCGGCTATTCCAGCGGACTTGCTCCACAGAACATGGCAAGAGCTCGAACATCGTCTGGACGTTCTCCGTGCTACCAAGGAAGCCCACATCGAGGTCTACTGAGGTCAGTAAAAAACTTCCACAGTTTCAATGTAATCTGCCGCAAACCGCATGTAGCTAGCTCAATTTGTTTGCGCGCCACAATTTTTCACAACCCCGAAGGGACTTTGTGGACACACTGTATAATATATCACGTGAAAGTGTGTCATAAATTTATACAAGATATACAAAAACGCGCTTCGAACAATATTAAGAACAAATCAACATTCGAGTTATACAAACATCTGCAAATTCAATTTAGGCGTTTCTAAATATTTTAATCAACATTGTCCTGTCAGACCACCTAAAACACATTCTGACAGGCCGTCTCTCCAAGCAGCGCCTCCACCTCCACAATTTTGATATTTTAACTATATTATTATTATTATCATTATTATTATGCAATCATTGCTTCACATAACTTTACAAATTTCTTAAATTTTATTCCCAAGACTGTTTGTCTAAGTTATTTATTTTTATATACAAATGACGTTTCGTGATATCAAACTCATGCAACTGTGAACATTTCCTTTCTTTTCTTGTAGTCAGCCCGATGATGACCATATTTGGCCGAAACATATAGCTGATTTTGCGTGATAATAAATTGTTTTTTAAGACTGAGTACATTGTACGTGCTTCTGGCAGAACTATATTAAAACCCATCTGACAAAATGCGATTGTAATTTGTTGAGTGGATTCATCTGCCTCAGAATACGATCAAGTGGCAGGGTTTTCTCAAAACGGGGATGGTGCTTCAGGTTTAAAAAAAAAACATGGAATTTATTGAGTACCTGGGCAGCCGTTAGATCCTCAACAAAGTCTTTTACAACAACGATAGTTGTAACCACAAACCACAGCAACTTAGCAATCTTGCTACCGTTTCTCTTCAGTATTTGTTACAGTACAGTTGACGAATGAAAAATAAGTATCTAAAGAGAACGGAAGACGTCTTTCTGTGTTTAAGGAAGTTTTCTATTCAGGTCAGAAGAGAAGAGCCGAGTTGCTATTGGCTGTCAACAATTTCTTACGAACTGAGTAATACGGAGGGGGGAATACGAATCACAGCCACGTTTTGGATTGAAGCTAGATTGGATAGCGAGCGCCAAGATTTCAGAGGGACTTCCCCCAACCACTAAAAAACGTAGATATTGTCATTTATCAAAAACTTGAGACAGGAAAGGAGCTAAAACATGATAGAAAACATGAAGAAAAAACAAATTGCCATATGCTGTTGCATCGACGATGATCCCTTTTTCTCTAGTTCTGTAAAAGTAAGACAGGGCGCGCGAGTGAGAGAAAGAGTGAAGAGAAATAGGGGTGAGAAGGGGCTCGAGGAAAAGCAAGTTTTGTCGAATTGATAATATTTATCTACCAGAAGTTTGTGGAATTACGAGGAACTGAAATCCGGAGATGCAGGAAGAAAACTTTGACAGTACTGCCACAACTCGAACGTTAAACTCTCTATCACCTTCAGTGGCGTGTACATCATGGTGAAGAAAGGGTACTTTGAGATTTTACGTTGGATTATCATTTTTGGTAAAACGCAGAGTATTTTCTTATTACAAATTACGGCCACGTGACAAATTCATTAACTCTCGAGCACTTTTCATTGGCGTGCAACAAGTTTTGACACAAGGATCTACATTTACTGATATTTTCAGAAGGTTAAGGAACCTGTACTCTTTTCATTGGCGAGCGTCGAATGCAATTTATTGTAACTTCTATTTTATTAAATATGCGTTGAATCGAAATGTATATATATATATATATATTGAAAATTCAACGGGAAGTATCTTCATTTGTATAAAAAATGTCACATCTTTACCTCCTTTCATAAGTTTTTCCGTATTTCTGCTCCATCCCGTTTATATGTCCGTCCTATCCTTATTCCAATCCCCCTTCCCTCCACCCTCTCCTTTACATTAAAACTCACTTAGATAAATATCACTCAAAATATTCTTTTATAGGAGAAGAGAACTGAAAAACATCAGCCATGCTTTTATTTCGTTGTTTCAAGATTTCTTTCAGATCCGTCTCCTCTCCAAGCGCAGGGAGCCGAATGCAAAAGGGCAATCTGTTTGTATCTTCTATGGCTATAAACGCCTCTGTGCACCTGTGCGTGCGTGTGTGGGTGCGTATGTAACGTCTTACCTAAAATTGCGTAGATGCCGCCTGATAATTAACGCATCCTGTCACAAAATGAGAGTAACTACTTCTGCAGTGAGCACAAACGAACTTTGTGTATCAAACTGTAATACAAGCCGGAAGTTCGCGGGTTCGACTCCCGATGGGTTATTGTGATTTTTCATTGACTTAATCCCTCCGGCCGCACTATGGCCCTGGTGTCAACTCAGCCTCTAACAAAAATAAGTATTAGGGGTATCTCCTGGGAGGTAAAGGCGGCCGGTGCGTAGAGCTGACGACGTTATCGCCTTCATGTGCCGACTGTCTAGAAATTCTGGTAGCCTCAACCTCCTGGACCCATAAGGGCTTGACCAGGCCCTTATAGGGATTACTTAACTTTTATATATATAAGATATATAACAATATTTAAAAAAGTGTGGCAATACATGCATAGCGTGACAATTTTAGTGCGTTCGCTCACTTCTGTTTCATTACCTCGAAAACCGCAACATTTACGAAAAAATTACCTATTGTAACTAAAATGTTTTATTCTTCTCTAATTTTTTTATTGGAAACATCTTTCGAGCTTATAAACATTTAGCTAGTAATGGCCGATGTGCGAGACAATTGCACGTAAGTCTTCATGTAAAATGTCCCTTGTAGTTGTTAAAGTTTAATCAAGACTGAAATTTGTCGTCAAAGTTCAGTGAACCTCCGTGATTTGAAATTCCAATACGCTCCGTTGGAGAAATGTGGTAAAGATAATGAACGTACTTTTGCAAAATTTTCTTTAAGGGAATGCCAAAAGGCGATAACTAATTGTGACTTTGAGCTTCACACAAATTGTAGGTGGTAATGAACGAATGTATATAAAACTACCAGACTAATGATCACCAACTTCCTCTGTATTATTCCTTACACAACATTTCCTCTAAATTTGCTTAATTTTGGATATGAAAACACAAATTCACTACTTTCGAGTTTCTTAATTTTATGCGCTCCGTGCAGAAAGCGAATAAAAAAGTTATACAATGTTAAACGTTCTTATATGATCATAGAAGCTGAGCTTTCTAAATGTAGGAAAAGTCTGTAGATTGTGTTCTGTTAGTTTAATTACGAAGCGTATGTATGTCGAATTACGTTCAGTAGTCTAGCGGAGTTTCTGAACTCGCCCCAAACTATTTGTACAGCCATCATGTACCAGAAACAAAAGAGAGATCAAGTCAATACAACCCAGATTGAAGCCTCATACCAACAGATAGCGCGCTGATCGCTTTAAAGATCCATTGCACACACTCCCTGATTTTCACTATCTTTTTTTTCTGTTTTTTCAGTGAAATTAGATTTTGTGCCATTCAGACCGTTACACTCGGCTTTCTCTTTTTTTAAACAATTTGGTACAGACATCCTCCTATGAAACGGAAAAACCCACAGTCGTACTGATCAGCATTTTATTTACTTATAAATTGTGATCCCTGTTTAGAAATTCTTTGAAGATCTCTGTCTATTACAGCAAGGTTATAGTCTTTAAATTCTGACACAAAAATGCGCCACAACCTGCAGATGAAAGGAATAAATAGCACATTAATTTAAAGCTTATGATCATAATCTTTTGACATGTGAGATCGTCTAGTTTGGTAAACAGATAATGTCGGAAGAATCTGTTGCCTTCATTTTCATGGTGGAAGTCACTCAGTTACGCAGACGTAACAGAAAAGGCGGTAAGCAAGAGTGGCTGTATTAGCAATGGACCCAAAAGCGCCACATCGCACGCGGCTAATACTTTTCTGAACTCACAGTCCTTATGTGAAGCTCTTTATTGCGGGACCCGGAAGGCCATTGATTGGAATACAGACAGTTGCTTATCACGGCTCAGTTGGCTTTATGCCAACAGCACTGTGAACATGCCAACAAGAAGCAGGAAATTCTGGGAAGATATAATGAACCTGTGTACAACGCATAGTGGAAAAGCCAAATTAAATCTTGCGTGCCAGACAGGGTTCATCAGACGGTCCGCTATACCGAATGTGCTTTAGATATTACTGCCATCTACTGGCAGAAGCACAAACTGCACTTCAGGTAGCGAAAGGTTAGGTGGTTTTGATACTGAGTAATTAAAGATGAAAATAAAAAAATAATCTAAATAAAACAAATAGAGTGCAAATAATTGCATATATACACATTTATATTTTGTGGTGAAGGGCCCCGCAGCAGATGCTACGGACGCACCGCAGCGATTGAGGCTTATTGTGCAAACCTGTGATGAAGATGAAAAAGATCAGTTTTTTTTTTTTATTTTTACAAGTAATGGAGTTCCGGTGGAATGAAACTGACAGGGTAAAGCTGAAGTACTCGGGGAAAAACCTGTTCCAGTGCCACTTTGTCCACCACAAATCCCACATGCACTGACCCAGGATCGAGCCCGAGCCTCCGCGGTGAGAGGCCGGCGACTAACCGCCGGAGCCATGGCACGGCAATATATATATATACATGAAGTCTTTGTGAACTTCGGTCCAGTGGGAACGACAAAACTGCATTTAGGACGAGCCTAAACTTTAGTGTTCACACCGTCATCATGTTCGCAACTCTCCACCACATACAGTACGCTGTACAACTGTGTCACTGTGTGTACCATATAAAGTATGCTGTACAATAAATGTGTCACTGCGTGTACCATATAAAGTATGCTGTACAATAAATGTGTCACTGCGTGTACCATATAAAGTATGCTGTACAAAAAATGTGTCACTGCGTGTACCATATAAAGTATGCTGTACAATAAATGTGTCACTGCGTGTACCATATAAAGTATGCTGTACAATAAATGTGTCACTGCGTGTACCATATAAAGTATGCTGTACAATAAATGTGTCACTGCGTGTACCATATAAAGTATGCTGTACAATAAATGTGTCACTGTGTTTATTATATAAAGTACTGCGAAATAACTGTGTCAGTGCGTTTACCACGCAAAAATTAACATCAGTGTCTTTTGGAGTGAATTAGTTATTGACTGTGACATATTTTGTGCGTCCGGAATACTTTTGTATGATATTCAACAAAACAAAAAACATAATGTACTGCAGTGTGGCTTTTATCCCCCCTTTCTTCTTTAACACTTTCTGTTATAACAGTCTTTAAACACGACTCATTCCCCCTTAACACATATACTACTTCCGCTTTAATCAGAACACGTTATTTTCAATTTTGTATACACAAATTTGAACCACCCTATACTTGCTGGAAATGACTTGATGACTATAATTGTGCAATTACTAGACTATTAATGGAATTTTCACGTTGATCTACACCGTGTCATTATGACGTCACGTTCACGCCCTTCCACAGGTAAATAATGTCCTTAGGAGCAAGCCACGCGAACAGTCAATTTCAGCCAATCAGAACCTTCCGTTTGCATCTGTATCACATAGCTGGATCGAATTTTTATCGTTTCGTTTTGTCATGCGCAGTACAATGAACTGTCGAACACAGGAATGTTGTGTTCAGATCTGAATTGAGGAGGTGATGCTGCCCCTTCAATGGTCTGATCCCCATGTAAGGGGACTTGTGGATTATCTTATACAAACCCAGAAAACATCTACACTGCGTTATATCAAGGCCCAATGCGTCTGCAGTACCAAGAAGAAACTAATACGATACTGATAGAGACCTTGTGATATTCTGAATCCCCATCCAAGAAGTTAATACAGAATTTTTCCACGTACTCCTGTGATTATTTTCCTGTCTAAGAGTTTAAAAATTCTCCATTTATAAAACGAGAGAAGCTAAGGGTAAATGTGTTTAGGGAGTGTTGAGAAACGTGTCTGTCTTCAGTATTCTAGTCTCTTGCTTTGCGCAAGACAAATAAGTAGCGGTACGTTGTGGGATAAGTAAACATGCTCTGCGGGTTGCAGACGCTAAGGAATTCTGCTTCTGGAAATCCGTTGGAGCTTGTCCGTGGCTCCAAAATGAGGTGTTCAGATGGATCAGCGGCGATATTTCAACTTTATGTTTATTACGATAGGAGGAAATACAAATTCTGGAAAGAAATTGTGACACGCGGGCACACACGCGTACCGCGTAAACTGGAAGGGCTGTAAGGCAACAAATAAGTCACAACATTTAGCAACATGTTTCTTCTACGCAGTCTGCTGATGCACAGACTCCCTCTGGCTCAAGTTGTCAGTTATAACCTCTAAAAGCTGCTGCATTCCTATACCTGTAATTCTAAAAGAAAGTCAAACATTACCTACAAAATGCTTTAGTGTATTAGTGACCCATCTCCTTAACAGAATTCACTTAATGGTTACAATATTTTATAAGTTTTTTCTTCCCCCCCTCCCCAATGACTCGACAGCCCCTTGGGGGCCTAGGTCGCCTCCTTTTCGACGCTTCACGATCACACACTTTAGACACACCACACTCGGTAGGACTCCTCTGGACGAGTGACCAGCCCGTCGCAGAGACCTCTACCTGACAACACACAACACTCACAACAGACAGACATCCATGCCCCCGGTGGGATTCGAACCCACAATCCTAGTAAGCGAGCGGCCGCAGACCAACGCCTTAGACCGCACGGCCACTGGGATCGGCATTTTATAAGTTGCTGCCATGAAACAAGTGTAATTATTCATTTCGCGAAGGCTCTAAATTAGTTAATTTATTTCACACCCAAACGAATTACGAGTCTAAAAAAGATAAGCTTATAAAGGAGTCAACAGTCATGTAAATATTCCTTTTGCAGTAATTTGTTGACTGACTGACAGGTATTTGTCTAATTAGCGTCTTTACATTGCAAAACACAGCTGCACAAAGATTACTAGTGTCATTCAGACCGTGATGATGATTTGGGGGCGCCATGTGTTTCGCGGGGGCGCACACAGGCTTGTAATGGGAAGACTTGAAGGAAAGAAGATGTGTGATGGGTGTGCGTAGACTGAGTTCATCTGGCTTATGATGGGGCCAAGTAGGAGGTATTTTCAAAAATATTATGAATATTTGTGTTCCATGAAATGTTGAGAATTTGCTCGCTGCCCAATCGTCAGTTTCTCAAAAGGGGCCCTGATCATTGCACTTAGCAATCCTTTTTATATTATTAGTGTCAGATTACACTAAAATCGTTACAAGGCACAAGCAACAGACAGAATTCTCCATCGAGGCAGCTTTCCTTTACAAGCAAATTTGAAGAAGAATTAGCCGATAACTGATGTACTTCGGTCCGACAGGCTGATGTTACAACAGCAGCACCTTCTGACAGCCCGTGGCCAGCTTGTCAGACCATAAGAGACTTCTTTTCTATTAGTTTCCTGCGGACTGCTTCCATTACCTCTCCTGCTGTCACTCCGAACTTCAAAGCATCCTAACCCTGCTCATGTCACGTGATCAAATCCCGGATTACACAGCGAAGGAAGTGACTTCTGTCTCCACTGATATGTTGACGTGAATATTTTGCAGTGGAAACTGACGGTTTCAAGACTCAGCACGTTATAAGTAATACACAGTACAAAGGTAGTGTTTTTCTCGTCTTTTCACTACTCTTACGAGGTGGCATATCCCAGTTCAAAAAACAGGAGGGAAGAAAATTCTAACACAACATGACAGGGCAATTGGTATCAAGGAACAATTGTAATAAGATAAATGTGTAACTGTTGATGTAATTACAGAGAAATAAATGAAAGACCTTTTAAAAAAAATACACAGTGCAGACAACGTGACATAGGGGGTGGACATTTGATGTTTAGTCATTTGTTTCATGACAGTATCCCGAATATAAGTTAGGATGCTTGCCAAAAATGAGAAAGGAAAAGGACATGTCGTATTGAATGAATCGGCTTTATAAGTTCTCTCCTTATATATGTATAAATTAAAGGCTTAGCAAAGTATATTTAACTTTATATTTAAAGTCCGACAAATGTACAATTCAATCACATTAATTGTGTATTTTCACTGTTCTACATGTTTCGAACCCTTAATTTGGGTTCATCTTCAGGGACACATTATCTAAAATCGCACACTAGTTACACCAACTGGTACAATTATTTACATGAATTCTTTACAATTGTTCACATACATTGTTTAAAACAAATAAAAGTAAAAATTGTGGTTGTTGGTTGTTTGTCTTACATTGGTTGTCTTATTAATCTTATCAGCAGTACAGTCACAACCAACACACACACTTGCAATACGTAATCAGCTCAAAGCGCCATTATCAGGCCTATGACAGAAAACTATGAAAAGCAAACTGCATACAGTTGATAAGAGGAAAAACTCCCCCTTTTTTACAATTACGTATACAAAATGTATATCAGTATATAAAAGTGCTGTCTAAGAGATGTATATGTTATAATGTAAACATAAAAGATGTAAAATATAAAGAATATAAGCGTAAAAATGTGAGTATAAAAATATAAATGACGTCAGACCGTAAGATGTGGATGTATGTGCTGCAGTACTAAAGTACAACACCAGTGTCAGTCCTGTACGTTACATGTGTATGTATGTGCTGCAGTACTAAAGTACAACACCAGTGTCAGTCCTGTACGTTACATGTGTATGTATGTGCGGCAGTACTAAAGTACAACACCAGTGTCAGTCCTGTACATTACATGTAGATGTATGTGCTGCAGTACTAAAGTACAACACCAGTGTCAGTCCTGTACGTTACATGTGGATGTATGTGCGGCAGTACTAAAGTACAACACCAGTGTCAGTCCTGTACGTTACATGTGTATGTATGTGCGGCAGTACTAAAGTACAACACCATGGTCAGTCCTGTACGTTACATGTGGATGTATGTGCGGCAGTACTAAAGTACAACACCAGTGTCAGTCCTGTACGTTACATGTGTATGTATGTGCGGCAGTACTAAAGTACAACACCAGTGTCAGTCCTGTACGTTACATGTGTATGTATGTGCGGCAGTACTAAAGTACAACACCAGTGTCAGTCCTGTACGTTACATGTGTATGTATGTGCGGCAGTACTAAAGTACAACACCAGTGTCAGTCCTGTACGTTACATGTGTATGTATGTGCGGCAGTACTAAAGTACAACACCAGTGTCAGTCCTGTACGTTACATGTGTATGTATGTGCGGCAGTACTAAAGTACAACACCAGTGTCAGTCCTGTACGTTACATGTGGATGTATGTGCGGCAGTACTAAAGTACAACACCAGTGTCAGTCCTGTACGTTACATGTGTATGTATGTGCGGCAGTACTAAAGTACAACACCAGTGTCAGTCCTGTACGTTACATGTGTATGTATGTGCGGCAGTACTAAAGTACAACACCAGTGTCAGTCCTGTACGTTACATGTGTATGTATGTGCGGCAGTACTAAAGTACAACACCAGTGTCAGTCCTGTACGTTACATGTGTATGTATGTGCGGCAGTACTAAAGTACAACACCAGTGTCAGTCCTGTACGTTACATGTGTATGTATGTGCGGCAGTACTAAAGTACAACACCAGTGTCAGTCCTGTACGTTACATGTGTATGTATGTGCGGCAGTACTAAAGTACAACACAGTGTCAGTCCTGTACGTTACATGTGGATGTATGTGCGGCAGTACTAAAGTACAACACCAGTGTCAGTCCTGTACGTTACATGTGTATGTATGTGCGGCAGTACTAAAGTACAACACCAGTGTCAGTCCTGTACGTTACATGTGTATGTATGTGCGGCAGTACTAAAGTACAACACCAGTGTCAGTCCTGTACGTTACATGTGTATGTATGTGCGGCAGTACTAAAGTACAACACCAGTGTCAGTCCTGTACGTTACATGTGGATGTATGTGCGGCAGTACTAAAGTACAACACCAGTGTCAGTCCTGTACGTTACATGTGTATGTATGTGCGGCAGTACTAAAGTACAACACCAGTGTCTGTCCTGTACGTTACATGTGTATGTATGTGCGGCAGTACTAAAGTACAACACCAGTGTCAGTCCTGTACGTTACATGTGTATGTATGTGCGGCAGTACTAAAGTACAACACCAGTGTCAGTCCTGTACGTTACATGTGTATGTATGTGCGGCAGTACTAAAGTACAACACCAGTGTCAGTCCTGTACGTTACATGTGTATGTATGTGCGGCAGTACTAAAGTACAACACCAGTGTCAGTCCTGTACGTTACATGTGGATGTATGTGCGGCAGTACTAAAGTACAACACCAGTGTCAGTCCTGTACGTTACATGTGTATGTATGTGCGGCAGTACTAAAGTACAACACCAGTGTCAGTCCTGTACGTTACATGTGTATGTATGTGCGGCAGTACTAAAGTACAACACCAGTGTCAGTCCTGTACGTTACATGTGTATGTATGTGCGGCAGTACTAAAGTACAACACCAGTGTCAGTCCTGTACGTTACATGTGTATGTATGTGCGGCAGTACTAAAGTACAACACCAGTGTCAGTCCTGTACGTTACATGTGTATGTATGTGCGGCAGTACTAAAGTACAACACCAGTGTCAGTCCTGTACGTTACATGTGGATGTATGTGCGGCAGTACTAAAGTACAACACCAGTGTCAGTCCTGTACGTTACATGTGTATGTATGTGCGGCAGTACTAAAGTACAACACCAGTGTCAGTCCTGTACGTTACATGTGTATGTATGTGCGGCAGTACTAAAGTACAACACCAGTGTCAGTCCTGTACGTTACATGTGTATGTATGTGCGGCAGTACTAAAGTACAACACCAGTGTCAGTCCTGTACGTTACATGTGTATGTAATGTGCGGCAGTACTAAAGTACAACACCAGTGTCAGTCCTGTACGTTACATGTGTATGTATGTGCTGCAGTACTAAAGTACAACACCAGTGTCAGTCCTGTACGTTACATGTGTATGTATGTGCGGCAGTACTAAAGTACAACACCAGTGTCAGTCCTGTACGTTACATGTGTATGTATGTGCGGCAGTACTAAAGTACAACACCAGTGTCAGTCCTGTACGTTACATGTGTATGTATGTGCGGCAGTACTAAAGTACAACACCAGTGTCAGTCCCGTACATTACATGTGTATGTATGTGCGGCAGTACTAAAGTACAACACCAGTGTCAGTCCTGTACGTTACATGTGTATGTATGTGCGGCAGTACTAAAGTACAACACCAGTGTCAGTCCTGTACGTTACATGTGTATGTATGTGCGGCAGTACTAAAGTACAACACCAGTGTCAGTCCTGTACGTTACATGTGTATGTATGTGCGGCAGTACTAAAGTACAACACCAGTGTCAGTCCCGTACATTACATGTGTATGTATGTGCGGCAGTACTAAAGTACAACACCAGTGTCAGTCCCGTACATTACATGTGGATCTTCGTGCGACCGGATAAATTGGTCCTTCACGTAGATCACTTGTATACACTTTTCTTGCACTCCGGTGTTTCATGTAGTATCAACGTATGTACGGAATTCTAGGTTTTTAGTTTGTGTGGATACTTTACTGATGTTTGCGTATTAGACACGTATTAGACACGTATTAGACACGTATTGGGGGACAAGGGCTGATGACGCGTAAAACACAGCCTCTCTCAGCCAAATGTCAAACTCAACCTTCTCGTGGTGTTCCCTGTTACCACAAACTGAGTCAATGACGACCGAATACCGGCGGAATATCCGAAGTATACACTATTAAAGAAGAGAGGAAATGCTCTTATAAACACGAACATCAGTGTAAAGGCCAGTGCCTGGGCCTCAAGGTGGCAGCCCCACCAAGGCACTCGGGGTTCGTGGGACTAATAACTCGCGAGCCCTTAAACAAACTTTATTAAAGTAACGGAAATGAAGAATAGACACGTATTAGACACGTATTAGACACGTATTTTCACTGGTTTTTGTGTTGCTTTTAACAGAACTGCTGTATTTACGGTCGACTGTCTGTCTTACTACGTCTTACGGCCAGCCTTATATAGGGGTAATAATCAATTAAATGACAAACATACAATTACACGTAACAATATTTGACACGATCATAAAAAGAGACGGTCATTTGGCTAAGGCCACTACCCCTATACAGGGTATACACAAAAGAATGGTGCGGTTTCAATAGTGAAACTATTGAAACCGCACCATTCTTTTGTGTATACCCTGTATAGGGGTAGTGGCCGTAGGACGTAGCATGTCATTGGACCGTAAATATAGAAGTACTGTTACAAGCAACATAAACAATCAGTGAAAATCCGTGCCTAATAAGCAAACTCCTGTAAGTACCTTTTTATACTAATCATTTGATTTATTAACACAAAATTTTATTACATTATTAATTAGTGAACATCAATTTGTATTTCATAGGTACAGTATCCGCACAGAATAAAAACCTAGAATTCCGTACATACGTTGATACTACATGAAACACCGGGAGTGCAAGAAAAGTGTATACAAGTGATCTACCTTAAGGACCAATATATCCGGTCGCACGAAGATCCACATGTAATGTACAAGAGTGACACTGATTTTGTACTTTAGTACTGCCGCACATACATACACATCTTACGGTCTGACGTCATTTTTTGTATTTTATATTTTTATATTCACATTTTTATAATTATATTCTTTATGTTTTACATATTTTATGTTTACATTATAACATATACTTCTCTCAGGCAGCACTTTGTATATTGATATACATATTACATACGTAATTGTAAAAATGGGGGAGTTTTTCCTCTAATCAAATGTACGGAGTTTGATTTTCATAGTTTTCTGTCATAGGCCTGATGATGGCGCTTTGAGCTGAAACTGTAGCCTGATTATGTGTTGAAGGTGGTGTGTTGTTGTGACTGTACTGCTGATAAGCGGGAAATATACGTTTGCATGTATATACCGACGGGGATGTCTAACCTTAAAATTAAAGGCTAATACTTGCTGTTCTGACATTATGTGTGTTCGCAAGTAGTTATGAATAAAAACAGAGGATGTCAGAAAACTCTTTCCATTCTGCCGTTACATATGTTTGCCAGCAGCCAAAGTTGGTAGTAATTACAAGCAGTAAGAAAAGATAAAGGCAGTCACAATGTGTGTTTCAGTCATCACAATGCAGTAAGTTAAATCTCATAGTACAGAAGCAATTTGCATATTTAGTATAAATGTGGATTACAGCTGCTAAATTGAGGTTAGGTATTTATGTCGATATATGGTTTATAGGCAAACAAATGTAACACACGCAGAGCTTTTCTGAGTAAATTTTATACCCAATCATGCCTCGTTGATATTTCACATCAGCGTTCAACAAATATTTAAACACCTATAAATGGGAATTACGAAACAAATGTCAGGGATGGCTCAGTTTCATATCGGGCTGCAGCGCCGTCAGGATGAACATTCCTTCTTCCCTCCTCAATCTCACTTTTACTGAACGGTCACCATAAAAATACAAATTACGAATATCAAAGCCATGTATTTTCCTCAACTTACTACCCTAAATAACTCTTCACAAGCTATAAATGTAACATATCGACGTGAAATCGATTTCCCCTGCGTCGTATGTAATTACTTCTCAGCTTGACACTTCAAACTAAATATTTATAAATTTCGCCAAATGGAATTTTTGAGTTAGCATGGCAATATGCTTGTCCAAACACGAAAATGCATACGTACCATAAGTAAATAAACTTGTCATAGGTACCATAAGTAAATAAACTTGTCATAGGTACCATAAGTAAATAAACTTGTCATAGGTACCATAAGTAAATAAACTTGTCATAGGTACCATAAGTAAATAAACTTGTCATAGGTACCATAAGTAAATAAACTTGTCATAGGTACCATAAGTAAATAAACTTGTCATAGGTACCATAAGTAAATAACCTTGTCATATGTACCATAAGTAAATAAATTTGTCATAGGTACCATAAGTAAATAAACTTGTCTAAGGCTGAGATATTCTGCTTAAAACTTTAATCTCATGATTGACAGCAAAAATATTTGTTTTTAATACAAACTAAGCCGAAATACTCATGCCTGAAATAAATTACCATCGCTACATATTCTATAAATGTATCACTGTTGAAAACAACGCACACACGAACACACCCTCTACACATTGAAGGTCCTCTCTTCGTACATTTTACACAAAACACCAAAGGGTTCGCGTTTAGCAGTAAGTTTGAATTTCAATTCCCCCTTTCCCCTTGATGTTACGTGAACCAGCAGAAGTCTGCAGCATTCCGGGTCACATAAGCCGGTATGCCGTGCCAGATGATATCGTTATATTCACTTCAGCACAGTGACCGCAACAGTCGAATTTATTGTAAATCAGAACAGAGTTATTGTATAGCAATAGGATCCTGTGGTCCTGCAGTTTTGTCCAGTCAAGTCAGCGGACACAAACACCGCGATGCTGCCATCTATATTTGATAGTATTCAGAGATCGATAGAACAGGGCTGGCCACAGTGGCACATTTTGATTTATTTCCTGTTTGTACCTGACACCACCTTTAACACAGCTGACCTTTATACGGTTTCTTACATGTTTACATTCGTCGACATGACAGACCCACGCCAAAGGAACCTTAATACAGTAACATTAATTGAAGAAAAACAAATTATGAATTTCCGCCTGGTATGTAACCTACTTTGTAATGACCTTGGGCTATTATACCGTCCTGACTTCACTGCCATGTGAACGTTGGCATATGTTGCTTTGTGTTCCTATACTTCTTCTATTTTCCTGACATTTTGCTAGTATGCCCACCTTCACTTTTAGGTTCGGAAGTTCTATAAAGTTACATAGCTGTTCTTGCGTTACATCAACTAACGCCATGGAACAGACAGGCTCATAGACACGAAAATATTCAAGCAATACCCTGCATTTTACGGAACCCAAGTTTTCATTGCAGTATTCAAAAGAGCCGGACACTGGCCCCTATTCTGCAACAAATAATTCCAATTCACACCTTCTTAATACGTTTCTCTAAAATCCATTTAATATTATCCTCCCACATATGCTGAGGTCTTCCAAGTGGTCTCCTTCCTTGCATTTCGGACCCAATTTTACAAGCACTCTTCTGCACTCCGATGGGTACTAAATGCCTCACATGTCTCGCCCTATTAAATTTGATCATCCTACTGATCCTTGGTAAAGTATAAATTAGGAATCTCCTCTTTATACGATTTTCTGTATTCTCCGTTCGCGTTTTCATTGTTAGTTCCAAGCGCTTTCTTCAGAAACCTGTTCTCGAAAACCATCACGGGTAAAATAACATTTTCACACACAGGGTAAAAATAAACTTGCACACAATCTGTATGTAGTGAGACTTCTTGTTAAAAGAAAAGGCCAAAATATTTACAACACACGTCCTCGGATTTGTAGTTTTCGAGATACATGTCACGGTGCAATACACTGGAACAGTCATATTTGTACAGCATCCATATACTTACGTTGCTACCTAAATAAGAGGTTAAAGCCGTCCAAAAGAGAAGTCTTTAATACGCATAACCTTACATATTTTAAGATTACAGTTCAATTTTTTTATTAAAAGTTTTAAAATCGTGGGCCGGGATAGGGTAGCCGGTATAGCCACTCGCTATGGGATGGGCGGTCCGGAGATCGAATCCCGAGGGATGCGAGATTTTCCTCACCCGTTCAGACCGGCCCTGGGGCCCACCCTCTTCTAGAGCAGAGATCAAAACAAGAGTATAACTATACCTCTACTCCCCCTCTGTGCCATCATGTCCATTGTAGGGTGAACTTACACTTCTAAAAGTTTTAAAATCACATCTAGATACTAGATTATTAAATCAATTTTGGATGTCAATTATCGTGTAAAGTAGTATGTGGTAAACTCAATAACGGTATAAGTGTAATGAAAGTTTAAATTAGTACATATAAGCTGTAATGTATTGCTAATTAAGACTGGTATTAAGTGAAAATAATTTGCTGGAAATGTGTGAATCATTTTGTACAATCTGGGAAGTATAGCTCTTATGCAGAATAATCCTATATTAATGGAGCAATAAAACGTATCGTTTCTTTGATTTAAAAGTGTAGAATACTGTAATAATTCTTGTACCACATTGAATCGCCATTCTCTTGTCATCATCAATATAATGGATGTCGCCAAAGCAACGCGGCAAATGGCGGGAGCAGAATAGCAATTGTCACTTTAACATTGTTTTATCAGTTGCTTTCTGCGGTATCTGCTCTGACCGCAGGCTCGATTGGAATTCTTGTTTTGAAACTGTCTGTAAAAATCTATTCGCATAAAATTTTAATAAACAGAGAACATACTGGTAAAATGCATGGCACATTCTGACTCGTGGGTGGCTGCTTGATGATTGAGTTTGTGAAGCTAGTCAGTGCCGTGAGAAGCAGAGAAGCTGAAATATCGCCTAACTGTCTAGCTAAACAAGTACATAACTAGACTTAGTGAGTAGCTCGACGTAGCAGACTTCGTCTAAAAGATTAATAATTATTCTGCCAGTGAAGGTTTTCCCACAATTTGTGGTATCCATAATGTGCCTTACTACGCTCACAACGTCTCACAACGTCCCGCAACTGATCATTATTTGGTACCGGAGGATCCAGTCCACAACCTCACCATACGTCTAAAATATCCACTTTAATAATACCCTCCCCTCTACATTTAGATCTTCCACGAAGTCTCATTACTTCACGTATACATATCAAAGTTATATGTAAATTCCTCTTCGGTGCCATGCATGTCACATGCCCCGACCATCTCGTCCTCCTTGATTGTGTCATCCTATTATTATCTGGCACAAGGTACAAGTTATGAAGATCCTCAATGCGCCATCGCCATTCTCCTGCCATTTCCTTCCTACTAGATCCACATGTTATCCAGCAATATTAATCGGCCTTTAACTAATCCTTACTCTTACGTCTCTGCACAATTAGTAGCTCTGTAGTTTTACTGCGATACTTCATGTATATAGGTAAGAGGATCAGCTGCTAGCTTGTACAGTGGAGAGCAAGGCTTACCTCAGGGAATATGACGTGGAAGGGGTGTTGGGCGATGGACGTACAACTGTTAATTTTTAAGTTACCAACAATTCTAACACTCACACCGAAGGAAACAATCAGTAAAAACTAATCAGGTGATATGAACGCTGATATATTTGACAAAAATCGAACCACAATACAATTTGTTCACAATTCACAACAACCTCCTCTCTTTAAAGTCTCTACCTCTTACTGACCAGCGAGCGGTTTGAGCGCACCTGTTTGAATTCTCTCCTTACTTCCCAGCATTCTGTGCGTAACCTTCTCACGGCTAGCACGCTGGCATGTCAACTGCCTTTATTTGAATCTCCGTTCCCCCCATATCCTAAGCTGCCTTCACTCCAACTAACTACTTCCATCCTACCTCAAAAAGTGCAATATAATCGGTTATAGGCCTCACCAAAACAGACTTTGAGGTTGGGGGGAGGGAGGTAACAGGTCTCTTTAATGAGCGAGTTTACATCATCTACAACATAAAAATTTCGGCTAGAAGCTAGAAAGACGACGCTTCATTCAACAACTAGCTATTCAACGAGTCAACATGTTCCCCGCCTATTACAAAATTCGACAATCATTAACTTGCTCACGCACCGTTAGACTTAAGCCAATGGATCTGGGTCAATATGTTCTACAATGTTTCTCGAAAATACACTTAAATGTCACCATTCCACGTACGCCAAGGTCTCGCAAGTTGTCTCTTCCACTCAACGTTTCTACCAAATATTTGATTGCAAATCTGACAAGCTCACTCATCTAAGGTCCCTCATTTTAATTATGCTAATTACATTTGGTAAATAATGCAAATCATAAAGATTCTCAATACTCTGGTTTCCATCCCCGTCTCATATTCTCCTATTTAGAAGGAACTAGATGCCTTAGCGCTCTCTTATTCGACTCGTTCAGCATGGGTTCTTCACTTACTTGAAAATGTAACCTAATATTCTCAAGCACCAACCACAAAATATGCTCTTATCAGAAAACAAAGTTTTGTACTAGTTACCCGATACCAACTTTATCTAAATATATCTAATATTTTTGTGGTTATAAACGCTTGCGTATGCTTTATTACGCATTTATTTCATACACTCTGTAATAGAATCAATCAAAAGAGACGTCACGTCCTTCCTCTGAGCTTTCTTGATCCCTACTATGTATAAGCTTCTTAATTTAATTAACAACAGTTGTGTCCAGGCAGAAAAACTGAAATCTGCAGAAATTCGAACTGCACCCAGCGCTGGAAACGCAGCCGTTATATTTAGGATTTTGGAGAATTTACTGCAATCAGACAGCAACTTCCAAACAATGTGCAGTTGTGTGTTTCAACAACACCTATACCCTTCAGTGAAATCAGACGACCGTAAATAAACACTCTCGTTCACTTCTTATATTTGTTTTCTGCTTTTCACACTTTATTCTTTCTCCTTTCTGTCCGTCTCCATCTTTTTACCATCTAACCCCACTCGTCCTTCTTCCAGCTCTATATTTTCCGTGTTGCTGAAGTTTATACCCAATTTAATAATACATTTATATACACGTGCACAGCTTTATACGAAAGTCGTTAGCAAAGAAAGACCTTTTGTTTTTACTTCAAATATTTCGCCGGACAGAGTTTCTTGCCCTACCCTCCGGACAGCGACACTCTCCAACTCCACCAGGATCATTAGTGCTCCAGTCAGTCACGTGGTTTCAACATAGCAGCAGAATGGCAGATGTGGACGTAGGTATTAGGCAGATGTGGTGACTGAATTTCTTACTGCGTAAGGGATTTACAGACGTCCGTCCGAGGAGCGTGTATGGTGTGATGTCATAGACATAAGCTCAGTTAGATGCTGCGTCCGTCGTTTTAAGAGCGGTGACAAGGACCAATGGTGACAGGCCCCGCAGCGGCCGACCAGCCACGGCAGCGACTTCAGTTGTTAGTGCAAGTCTTGGAGACAGGTGCCACAATCAATTCAGAGCGATATGAGAAGACATTAAAGAAGTTAAAACAACGAATTCTGCCAAAGAGGGAGATGAATCAAGTCCTACTCCTGCAAAGACAACGCCAGACCGCACAAGGGAGGCAACTGCAACATGGGGTGGACTGTTCTCCCTCATTCTCCCTGCAGTCCCGATTTAGAACCCTCCGGCTTCCATTTTTTGGACCCCCTGAAGGATGCACTCCGAGGACGCCTTTTTTTTGCGGACGACATCGAGCTGAAACACGGCGTCACTGAAGAGCTTCGACGCTTCAACAGAGTTTTCTGCGACCAGCAAACAGCGCCTCGCGCAAAGGTGGAAAAAGTGCGTTGATAATGAAGAAGACTTTGTGGAAAACTAATCTCAACCTTGTAAAGAATGTACCCATGATATGTAACTTTCATGATAATTGTCATTATAGTTTCTGAAAAAAAAAGCATTATTTCTTTCCTCGCCTCGTATGTTGTTCCTCCCTCCAAACTTCATCGCAATTTCACATTCATTTTTTTTCTAGTTCTTGGATTCCTTGAATTCCTTTTATGTCCTCAATTCTACACTTACTTCTTCATCCTTCTCCTTCTATCAATCTTTTCTTTCTTGCATCCATCTCCTTTCCTTCAACTCGTTGCTGTCCCATGTTATTCCTACGAACAGCAAGTCTGCATTGCAAAATGGACGTGACACAATATTATTTGGCGTTACATTTCAGGTCATTGCTCCAAGAACGTGAAATACAACAACGAAACATTACGAATCGAAATTTCGTCCGGACTGGTAACATTTCGTAAAAGTTTGTAACGCACGTGTGTGATATTCGGCACGCCGGATGTTGCTGATGTGCTATAAATGTTAAATTAGGCACGTTTCAGGCAAGCAAAATTTTAAAAAGAATTTTTGATAAATTCCATGCAGAGGTTCAACACAAAAAACTCTTCCGATTAT
The DNA here is from genome assembly GCA_021186555.1 of Reticulitermes speratus. Taxonomy (NCBI): domain Eukaryota; kingdom Metazoa; phylum Arthropoda; class Insecta; order Blattodea; family Rhinotermitidae; genus Reticulitermes; species Reticulitermes speratus. The sequence goes on from JAJKFL010000004.1 coordinate 2,759,901, forward strand.
CCAATATTTCATATTATAGTCCTTGAGAGTCGCCTTTATATTGAAATTCCAATGAATGCGCGCTGGATGAACTTAAAACGTGTGGGTAACATGGCGGTTTTACTATCTAGAGATAAAATGTCAGTAACTGTCAAGCCTGTAACATCTACTTTAATTTCAGTAGTTCTCACTGTCGTATAAAGCTGTCATCCTCTGTTCCTATACATTACTACTAGCACTGTAGATGCTTGATCATTGCAAATTAGCAAGCTGTATACATGACTACACTAAGTACATTGTACGATATAGGTTACAATATATATAAATATTTAAAAAATACAAATGTTATAAATTATTTTAAAAGGCTAGCAGGGTTTGAGACGCCAAATGTATAGGACCTATTTCCAAAAGACAGCTCACTTAAACGCTATTTCGATCTGCATATTCTATTGCTCAAAAATCCATTTTAAAATAAGCCTTCATTTTTCATGCATAAATTTTGAAGAAAAAATTCTCTTAGCTGGTCTTTTTAACCGGCCGGTCACCGTCTTTCACGTGTGCGCAAAGCAAAGCCACAGAAGGACCCTGTTAGCTTCACCATATTTATCCGTCCGTCCGTCAAGTCACACGTAACAACTCCAAAGCCGCTAGTTTTCTTGAAATGATCAATCACATTCCAAGTTCGGTTAAAATTTGACAAAAATAATGGATATCTAATATCTACATGGGTTCTGCGCGTATTTGAAGCGTAAATCGAGGAATATTTATCAGGGTGAAAAATATTTATAACAGAATTTTCAAAGGGCAAGTTAGGAACAGTCTGAATAGTGTAATAATTGTGACGCGTTTGCTCTGTATTGTCGCTAGATTTTAAATTTGTGACTACTTCCCTGGAAAAACACTGGAGGTATGATTGTTTGAAATGCACCCTTCCACGATTTACAAAACACAGTGTTTTGTCTGTATCCTAGCAAGAGTTTTACAGTCGATCAAAATCGATATATCGTGAACAGCAAAATGTTGTATTTTTTTTGTACCTAAGTCGAAAACGGCAATACATACAGCAGCTCATACTTGATGGTTATTTACACACCATCAACTCCTACACTACAAATAACTCAGCCTGCCTCAATTACAAAGACGTAACACAGCGAGGTGTCATATCTAAACGTCCGAATATCTTCATGTTTCGTCCGAGTTCTTTCAATTTTAAATAAAATCAGATTGTGACGAAAGATTTACTAAAAATCACAAATACAAACTTTCACGAAAATTTATTCGGCGGCCGGGGGTGGGGGGGTATCGCTTTGCCAGGCGGATGGACATACAGGCGGACAGATACGACGGTGGTAATTGTCGCTTTTCGCCACTGCTTTGCAAAGGTGGCTAAAATGACGCATACATTTTAGATCCATTAGATTTTTCCCGTAAATGTTGCGTTCACCGAGATAAATTAAACAAAATCTACTTTTTTTTAATATGTACAAACAGCAGCAAAGCCAGTCATTGCGCTATGCATTTACTTCCTAAATTCTCATTCATAACCCTTAACAATAGACCCTATTTGGTTTAAAGTACAAATTCGGTACATATATCTCACGATATAGTCTATCATTTCCTACTCAAAACGTCAGTTTGATCCAGTAATGAGATTGTCATATATGGTTTTCATATTGTGTCGATGAGCCTAACGTAACGGATGTGGCCACCCCTTGTATGTAACATACGTGTTTCCAATTTGCGGGAACGGGTTGGCGAGGGACAGTACAGGGTGGAAGGGCCGACCACAGAGTTTACTATCAAACGTAATAGCTTCGAGTGGGTTATTTTACACAAGGGTGACAGAGTGAGAGACCAGTGGCGGCTCATGCACAGTAGATGAGGGAGGCGTGACATTTAATTACACTTGAACGTATCATCCTTCCGTCTCATTTTCGTGAGCGATGCTTCTGATCTACAGTGGAGGAAATGTTTCGTCTGACCGCTACAAACCGTTAAGTTCAAGACCGTGAAGTCCTGTAAGATAATTTCGATAATTACAGGCAAGAGCGAACGGAGATACGAGAATTTCATATTTGTGATGTAAATGTTACCGTAATATGGGGCAATAACACCGTGAAATCTGGTAAGTTTGCGGCATTCAGAGCAGGCAGGATGCAGTAGGTTTCTCGGAAACACTGGTAACAGAAGGACACACAGTATTTAATGGCACAGCAAATTTCTTCAAATTAAATTTCTCTACCTCACCACGATCTATATTTCATACGAAACTACTAGAATCTTGCCACTATGACTACATGTCAGCCTACTTTCCTTTTATCAAGGAAACAAAACTAGTTCATGACATCACGATTATGTGTTTCCCGCCATATCAACCTTAGAAAAACTTGTAGATGACCAGTTTTCACAAAACTTGGGATAAACGTTTAACACTGGAGATCTTTCTAAATTCGTATTGAAGATAGAAGCAGCAGTTTCTTCCGAAACACTGGAATCTTTCTACCAGAAAACACGGCGTATATGTGACAGGCATATACATGAACCCTGCCTTAGGGAGGGTTTGGCGTGTGTGACGCGGTGCAGGTGTGTTGACGTAAGAGGGATTAGAGCACTGCTATTGGTGGGAGCAACAGAGAGTTCAGCTACTGCAAACAGAATGAAAACATCAGGCATTTCGAGTGTCGTGGAGACAGCGAGCGCCCTGAACTAAAGTCATCAGGGCGGGTAGTAGCAACTCGTCATTCGCCACGAAGTCTTGCGCATGCGCTTCTATTTCATTCCCAACTAGGGTCATCTCCTGACGGCAGACTGTAACATCTAAACCATCCTTCATATTTTTCAGTTTTTAGAGCGGCAATAACAACATGGCGGACGCAAGACGTTTGAGGTGAGAGCGACACAACGAAACGTGATTTACGGTTTTTAAATTATGCATAATGTACAATTTGTAAAGACAGTTTTTATAATATAAAACACAACACGCAGACTGCATTAAGTCTATATTTACTTTTCGGATGTGAAACTTGTTCTCTCACATTAAGAGAGGAACATAGGCTGAGGGTGTTCGAGAATAGGGTGCTGAGGGGATTTTTGGGCCTAAGAGGGACGAGGTAACAGGGTAGTGGAGAAGACTACATAACGAGGAGCTTAATGATCTGTACTCATCACCAAATATTGTTCCGGGGATCAAATCAAGAAGAATGAGGTGGGCGGGGCATGTAGCACGTATGGGGAAGGGGAGAGTTGCATACAGGATTTTGGTGGGGAGACCTGAGGGAAGGAGACCACTTGGAAGACCCAGGCGTAGATGGGAGGATACTATTAAAATGGATCTTCAAGAAGTGGGATGGGGGGAATGGACTGGATTGATATGGCTCAGGATAGCGACATAAGGCGGGCTCTTGTGAATGCGGTAATGAACCTTCGGGTTCCATAAAATGCTGACGACCTGTTAGCTTCTCAAGAAGGACTCTGCTCCATGTAGTTACTTTTCGGGTGCTAGACCGCTGAGAACTACTTGCTTGGAATTAACCTACTTTATGTTGTGTTACAACAGACTAAATCCATCGCGAAGTTAGGTATGTGTTCAAACAGTATTTTTAATGTGTGCAAATAGTATTTTTAATATGTGTTTTAATAGTATTTCTAATACCTGTTCAAATAGTATTTTAATGTGTTCAAATAGTATTTTAACGTGTTCAAATAGTATTTAATATGTGTTCAAATAGTATTTTAATATGTGTTCAAAGAGTATTTTTAATATGTGTTCAAACAGTATTTTTAACACGTGTTCAAATAGTATTTTTAGTATGTGTTCAAATAGTATTTTTAAAATTCCTTTCTAGATGACGCCATTATGATCCATCACGTCCACGTGTCGTGCCTGGAAATCGTGTCTGTCTGTACTGTATAGATATGGCTGTGTGGGTTTAGTTCGAGTCACTGTACCAACAGTCTGTACTGTATAGATATGGCTGTGTGAGTTTAGTTCGAGTCACTGTACCAACTGTCTGTACTGTATAGATATGGCTGTGTGAGTTTAGTTCGAGTCACTGTACCAACTGTCTGTACTGTATAGATATGGCTGTGTGAGTTTAGTTCGAGTCACTGTACCAACTGTCTGTACTGTATAGATATGGCTGTGTGAGTTTAGTTCGAGTCACTGTAACAACAGTCTGTACCGTATAGATATGGCTGTGTGAGTTTAGTTCGAGTCACTGTACCAACAGTCTGTACTGTATAGATATGGCTGTGTGAGTTTAGTTCGAGTCACTGTACCAACAGTCTGTACTGTATAGATATGGCTGTGTGAGTTTAGTTCGAGTCACTGTACCAACTGTCTGTACTGTATAGATATGGCTGTGTGAGTTTAGTTCGAGTCACTGTACCAACAGTCTGTACCGTATAGATATGGCTGTGTGAGTTTAGTTCGAGTCACTGTACCAACTGTCTGTACTGTATAGATATGGCTGTGTGAGTTTAGTTCGAGTCACTGTACCAACAGTCTGTACCGTATAGATATGGCTGTGTGAGTTTAGTTCGAGTCACTGTACCAACTGTCTGTACTGTATAGATATGGCTGTGTGAGTTTAGTTCGAGTCACTACTAACAGTCTATACTGTACAGATATGGCTGTGTGAGTTTAGTTCGAGTCACTGTACCAACTGTCTGTACTGTATAGATATGGCTGTGTGAGTTTAGTTCGAGTCACTACCAACAGTCTGTACTGTATAGATATGGCTGTGTGAGTTTAGTTCGAGTCACTGTACCAACTCTCTGTACTGTATAGATATGGCTGTGTGAGTTTAGTTCGAGTCACTGTACCAACTCTCTGTACTGTATAGATATGGCTGTGTGAGTTTAGTTCGAGTCACTGTACCAACAGTCTGTACTGTATAGATATGGCTGTGTGAGTTTAGTTCGAGTCACTACCAACAGTCTGTACTGTATAGATATGGCTGTGTGAGTTTAGTTCGAGTCACTGTACCAACTGTCTGTACTGTATAGATATGGCTGTGTGAGTTTAGTTCGAGTCACTGTACCAACTATCTGTACTGTATAGATATGGCTGTGTGAGTTTAGTTCGAGTCACTGTACCAACTGTCTGTACTGTATAGATATGGCTGTGTGAGTTTAGTTCGAGTCACTGTACCAACTGTCTGTACTGTATAGATATGGCTGTGTGAGTTTAGTTCGAGTCACTGTACCAACTGTCTGTACTGTATAGATATGGCTGTGTGAGTTTAGTTCGAGTCACTGTGCCAACTGTCTGTACTGTATAGATATGGCTGTGTGAGTTTAGTTCGAGTCACTGTGCCAACTGTCTGTACTGTATAGATATGGCTGTGTGAGTTTAGTTCGAGTCACTGTACCAACTGTCTGTACTGTATAGATATGGCTGTGTGAGTTTAGTTCGAGTCACTGTACCAACTGTCTGTACTGTATAGATATGGCTGTGTGAGTTTAGTTCGAGTCACTGTACCAACTGTCTGTACTGTATAGATATGGCTGTGTGAGTTTAGTTCGAGTCACTGTACCAACTGTCTGTACTGTATAGATATGGCTGTGTGAGTTTAGTTCGAGTCACTGTACCAACTGTCTGTACTGTATAGATATGGCTGTGTGAGTTTAGTTCGAGTCACTGTACCAACTGTCTGTACTGTATAGATATGGCTGTGTGAGTTTAGTTCGAGTCACTGTACCAACTGTCTGTACTGTATAGATATGGCTGTGTGAGTTTAGTTCGAGTCACTGTGCCAACTGTCTGTACTGTATAGATATGGCTGTGTGAGTTTAGTTCGAGTCACTGTACCAACTGTCTGTACTGTATAGATATGGCTGTGTGAGTTTAGTTCGAGTCACTGTACCAACTGTCTGTACTGTATAGATATGGCTGTGTGAGTTTAGTTCGAGTCACTGTACCAACGAAAACAGGAGCTCACAAACCGCTTCTCCTTGCCATAGATATTCTCCTAAGTGCAAGTGAAATTAAAGAATTCCATACGTCACAGGAAAACCAGCGTGAAGTGAGAGATGTGTGGAAGACGCGTTTCAAAAATGCTTTTACTTAGAGAAGCGAGTGCTTAAAATAATTATGTGGTGCATCCAGATTTTAAAAGCAGACATCAGCACTTGCGGGCTCTTGCATAAACTGTGTGACATGTAGAAAGACACAGTTTATTGCTGCCTTATCGTACGCCGGTCTAAAACATTGTCACGTCCAGTCTCTGAGATGGTAGCGAAGATCATGTATTGGAAGGTCTTTGAGCGAAAATTTTAGTGTGTTATTATTATTATTATTATTATTATTAACATCATCATTATCATGTGAGTGTGTACGTGTGTGTGGGTTTATAGGCGCGTCACGATCTACGGCTGTATGCACTTAATCATTTCCTAATTCACTTAGGCTCTTAAAACATAACAAGAGAGGCAATTTATGTACACAAGTAATTTTGATGTGGGTTTGCGTAACAGTGTTTGTTGTGGAAAAGCAAGAAGTATTACCTACATGTTCTGAGTTTATGTCTGTAGCCATGGTTATCTAGCATGAAAAGCGCATGCGCCGTATTATATTGTCTGGCTCTACCATATTCTTCCACATTATCTCATAAACAGCAAAATTTTCGGAAAAACTTGTCGACCATAAAATGTGTTTTGATTTACTCTACAACTTTCCTTTGAAACACTTCTCATTCTAAGAAGAATTCAGCGAGATACTATCATAAATGTATATAGGTCTTCATGTAAAGTATCCGCTATTCTTGTCAGATTTTAATGAAACGTGAATCTTCTAGACAGATTTTCGAAAAATACTTAAATATAAAATTTTATGAAAATCCGTCCAGTGGCAGCCGAGTTGTTCCATGCGGACCGACAGTCAGACGGACGGAAAGACATGACGAAGCTAATAGTCTCTGTTCGCAATTTTGCGAACGCGGCTAGAGAGCGAAATTAATTTAATTACATGAGTAACAATAAAAGAACACGGGCGCAATGCGTTCCTTTCATGAATTTGCAGAACGACATCTTAAATCTTAATTCAATTAATTTCGCTTTCCGAACTACCTGAGTTATAGGCAATCGAATAGTAAAAGGAATTCGAAAGGCTATGCTGAATAGCAACTTAAAACAAACGACGACCTTACCCTCCCAAATGCTTTCCCTTTCTTAGTCCACGGTAAACTGATCCCTCGACGGCATAGGTAAGATATGTGTTTGAAAAAATCTCATTAAGTACCTTGAAATACAATAAACTGATTTGAAGCAAAACTGTCTTTGGATTACGCTTCCTGATACTTCATTAAAAGCAAACGTATTTAATACTGAAATTTATGTCCGACATTGCAACGTGATCGTTGTTTGTATACTTAATTTATCCATCACCCCAGCGCCAGACCAGACAGCTCCCAATATGACGACTTAAACCAAAGCATTACTCTGGACTACAACATGTAACAGGTAAAGTAGTCCCTCTCCATGCCACGAAGGTATATAGTGGGTAGTGGTCGTGGTGGTGGTGGTGGAAGAGCTCCACTCATTCTGAACGTCGGCGCTAGATGGAAGTAGGAGGTCAACATCACGTCCCGGTCGCTTTATTCTGGGAAAGAACCCAGATATTTATTGAACAGGAGGCTCTGATGTAGTAGAATTTATATATCACGAATATTCAGAACACAAAGATAATAAATTGACCTTCATCATATGACGCGAATCAAATTAAGCATAGAGTGGCTGTAATTGGATACCAACAATAGAGGTCGCGATGTGCATTTGTTATATCGATAGCTCGACACAGAATGACAGTAGCTTCAAACTAATCAACAGGTCCCAGCCAACGAACAGCAAGACCCTACATTCAGATCATGACGGTATTTGTCATAATCCGTCTCACCGTACTAGTAAACAAGTTTGTAACAAAATCAAACATACTGTACATGGCGAATCAAATTACATATCGACTGGCTGTAATTATATATCAACAAGAGGGGCAATGTACGTACAAACATAACACTGAGGCGCGTTCGTGTAACCATTGTTGCCGTGGAAAAGCAAAGTATTACATATTCTGAGTGTGTGTTTGTAGCCTTAATTATCCGGCATGCAATGTACATGCGTCATATTATATTTATATCTGTGCTCTCTCTGGCTGTACCATATTTATGTACATTATTTCATAAACGGCGCGATTTTCGGGGAAAAAAAGTTACTGAGCACAAATTGTGTGTTTTGATTTTATCTACAACTTTTGTTAAAACATTTCTCATTCTAAAAAAAAAATAAGCGAGATATCATAAGTGCACATATATCTTCAGGTAACGTAAGCGTTATCCTTGTCAGATTGTAACGAAATATGAATTTTCTCGACAGATTTTCAAAAAATAATTCAAATATCAAATGTCATGAAAATCCGTTCAGTGGCAGCCTAGTTGTTCCATGCGGACAGACAGACGGAAGCGCAGAGAGACAGATATGACGAAGTTATAGTCGCTTTCCGCAATTTTTCGAAAGCCTAAAAACAGACGTGTTATGTGTTCGTGTCAGACACACATCGCCCGCACTGGAATTGTGCCAGCTTCGACACTTACCAATCGACACGGTGTCACGTTACAACAAGACTGTAATCTTCATTTCCCCAGACCTGAGTTTTTCATGTTAATATATCACGTCGTTAGTCTAACCACAGCAGTGTTTGTTTGTCGGAAATCTTTCAATTGGTTTACCGGTTTGTCCCTCGATTTGATGGAAGCCAAATCAAAATTTTGGTTACTTGCGACAACACCAACAGATGTCAGCAGCAGCAGCTTTTAACGCACTTTGTAATGTGAATCAAAACACCGACCTTTGCCTAACGAACATAAATCTATAGCACATATTGAAGGTAAAGCTGCCCCACTGCATGCCAAGTAGGCACTGAGGTGAGGCAGACCTGTAGCTGTACCTACTCTCGATTCCGGCGCTAGAAGAGGAAGGGTGATCACGGCCACGCCTTGGCCGTTTTACCCCTGGGAAAGAGACCCGGTACCCATTACAGAAAAGGCTGGGTGGACCTCGGGGCCGGTATTGATGGGGTCTGAAAAATCCCGCCCCATGGGAGTTACAACCCCGGACTCTCCAACCTGTAGGAAGTCGCTATACAGACTATGCCATCCCATCCGCATAGATCACATCATTACAGCCCTGCTTATTTTATCAAGCCCTGTTCACACATTAATACTAATTGTGTATTGCCGTCAGACACAACAAACGTTTATGAAATTCGCCAGTAAATGCTACATGTTTCGGTCTTACAGACCATCATCAGGCGATAAAATGCATAATTTAAAATATAAGCAGTCATTCATTCATTCATTCATTCATTCCTTCATTCATTCATTATTCTGTTGTCTGTCTTATGACAGGTCCGCAGCCTCTTCCTAAGCAAGTTCCCCACACGGTGCGATCTAGTGCTTCCTCTTTCAGTTTCTAGTATCTTACACACTACATCAATTTGGAAAAAAGTTTGTAAAAATTTGGGAGATCTCGCAAATTCCTAAACATTTCCATGCACACATACTTATGTTTTAAATTACGTATTTTATCGCATGATGATGGTCTGTCAGACCGAAACGTGTAGCATTCACTGATGAATTTCATAAACGTTTGTTGTGTTTGACAGCAATACACATACTCATTTAATATGTCACAGCACAACGGAATGAACTTCATTAAAACTGTGCTTACACTGACTGAGGAGGCCGTATTTATTCCCTCAAACATTTAATTTGAGTTTCGAGAACCACATGATTATAAATTTAAATCAAACCTAACGAAGAGAATAAGAGTGCATATTCTCAAAAAAGGCATCGATTGTTGTTGTTTGCTGCTTGCTCCTGCTCCTGTTGTTTTTGTTGTTGTTGCTGCTGTTTATCTTACATGAAGCCCTAATTGACAACTACCAATTTCAGAATGTACATCCCCAGTGAAGCTGTTGTCATATTGTCCCTCAACGTATACAATTCGTAAGGGCCGACAAATAGAAAGGTTATCTGTGGAAAATATTTCCTTAAGTCGTTTTAACGGTCGTTTCAAACACACGTATTAAACATCACGACAAGAATTTCAGTAATAGAAGTTTCTCTTCACAAAAGCCGTGTCTCCCAAAACACGGATGATATTTTCTGGGAGATTCTGGCTTTCTTCCCATCTGCCATCTATTCTTCTCAGCCTTTTGTTGTACACGAAGCTTTTAAGATGACCACGCAGGACCGATAGTTACAAGAATAAAGGTAACCATGGCATCAAATTGCAGTGACGGGATTCCAAAAAAATTCTGTATCTAAGCACAAAGAATGAATCTTGAACAGAAAAAAGGCAAACGCAATTCTTATGTTTTCAATCACGCCCTTTACGACGAAGAAACAGTGTCATTTAATTCGTCTGTTCCTGTATTCAGCCCTTAAACAGCACCTCCATCCACCTCTACTGCACTGCAGACCAGTGAGCACAACACACTCCGATTTCCTGCTTCCTGAATCAAGTGCGATCTCATAGCGATGACTATGATGACTGCTGTCAACTGGGGTGTGACGCCGTGTATTCTGAATCAAGTGAGACCTGCAGGTGTCATGATTATGATGACTGCTGTCAACTGGGGTGTGACGCCGTGTATTCTGAATCAAGTGAGACCTGCAGGTGTCATGATTATGATGACTGCTGTCAACTGGGGTGTGACGCCGTGTATTCTGAATCAAGTGAGACCTGCAGGTGTCATGATTATGATGACTGCTGTCAACTGGGGTGTGACGCCGTGTATTCTGAATCAAGTGAGACCTGCAGGTGTCATGATTATGATGACTGCTGTCATCTGGGGTGTGACGCCGTGTATTCTGAATCAAGTGAGACCTGCAGGTGTCATGATTATGATGACTGCTGTCAACTGGGGTGTGACGCCGTGTATTCTGAATCAAGTGAGACCTGCAGTGTCTCATAGATATATGATGACTGCTGTCTACTGGGTAGTGACGCCGTGTATCCTGAATCACGTGAGACCTGCAGTTCTCTCTCATAGCGATGACTATGATGACTGCTTCTTCTGGTATATGACGCCGTGTATCCTGAATCACGTGAGACCTGCAGTTCTCTCTCATAGCGATGACTATGATGACTGGCTTCTGGTATATGACGCCGTGTATCCTGAATCACGTGAGACCTGCAGTTCTCTCTCATAGCGATGACTATGATGACTGCTTCTGGTATATGACGCCGTGTATCCTGAATCACGTGAGACCTGCAGTTCTCTCTCATAGCGATGACTATGATGACTGCTGTCTTCTGGTATATGACGCCGTGTATCCTGAATCACGTAAGACCTGCAGTTCTCATAGCAATGATTATGATGACTGCTGTCTTCTGGGATGTGACGCCGTGTATTCTAATAGAAGTGTACAGATGCTTCAGAGAGAAAGCTAATGTCTCTATCATTAGGGCATATGAAACAATGGATTCCGGAAGAGAACTAAAATTTTTCTCTTCCGTAAGATGTCCACACTGGCTCTGGGGCCCATCCAGCCTCTTTAGTGGTAATTGGTAGTTCTTTGAACGAGTGGTAAAGCGACAGAGCAGTGATGCTAATTACTTTCCTCTATCTATTGCTGAAGGTTGAGAAAGAGGGGCCTCTGAATGAAGGAACATACCTAGAGCCTTACTGAGAATATCTGGACCTAAGAGGGATAAAGACAATTACATTGTTAGAAACTTGGTGTATTGAACAAGTATTACCCGGGTATCAATTCATGAGACTGTTAGAACACATATCATGTATGGGTGGTATAATAAATACATAATAATTTTACTTGGGAGAAGTGAAGGGAAGAAAACACCCGAGGGATCCTAGGCATAAACGGGAAGATAATACGAGTAAAATAAACATATACATTTGGTACGAAAAGGTAACTAGACAACTGCTTCAGGGAAGGGTCAAATGTTTGGCTTTGTGAAACGTCTGTTCCCTGCCCTAAATACCATTTGGGTGAGCAAACCATACATGGTTGTTGGAGCTTTTACGAGGCATGATGGGAAACAAATGGACAGGAATTTTTATTCGATTGTTCTCCACATGGCATATCAGCTGGAAGAGAGCTGCAACCAGCAGGGCAAACTAAGGTAAAAATGGATTACATAATTGGGTTCTGAAAATTCGAGCTAGACTGGGTGTGGATAGGATTTTGTGACGAAGCTGCTGAAATATGATACTATATGAGAGCACTGTATTTTCTGAACACCAGACTCTATGCCACGTACCGTAACTGACGCAGTGACAGATCAGACGCTGTACAACAGGCTGTGACCTATGACCTTACACTGAATTCAGAAAGTATTTCGCCTCCAGCACGAGGCTGGTAGCAAATCACACAATGTTCCAACACAATTCTTTTTTCTAAATTATGCCAAGTGGCCATTCCACGGTTCAGATGTTTATCGTTGGCCTCTCACCGCAGAGGACCTGGTTCGATTCCAGGTCCAATCCAGGTGGGATATCTGGTGGACAAAATGGGACTGGAACATGTTTCTCTACAAGCACTCCGTCTCTTGTCAAATTCCATTCCACCCATTGTCAATATTCATGTATCAATCATTCGGGGGCTGGCAATTGTGAGCATTAGAAGTCGCGGTTCCACAAGGACATCGTCTGACACCTGTACGAGAATAAAAGAATTCTATGGAGCAGATTTCGTTTTGAGAGGCTGGTCAAGGATGCCCTCTCCCCATTCCATGGAACATGAAGAATTACAACAGCCCCTCCAACTGCTACCTGGCATGTAACGTGATAGCATTTTAAGGTAGGGAGTTTTTAGCCCACAAAACAAGAACAAATTTGGAGCACCACTTCCTGTCTGCTGTCCGCTACTACCATTTAGGGAATATGTCCTCCTTTCATAGAACACACTTCTCCAAGCAGAATCACTGTTGAAAGTCTAATAGTCGCTCAATTAGTCAAAAAGGCAATGTCCTGTTACGTAACACACAGATTAATTGCCGTTTTCACAAGAGCCAGCCACTTGTCGCTATTGTGAGCCAGGCAATAGAAAGCTACAGAAAAATAAATTATTTAATTTCTTTTTAAATATTTCTTCTCTCCCCAGCTCCCTTCGTTATATTATTCGCTTCAAACAGATAAATGTTACTGTCTTCCCACTCTCAGCAATTTAATTCCCGTTGCTTCTCTCTTCCGCTACAACAGAAACAAGGAAAAATAATCATTCTCGCTATCTTTCTTGTTTTGCTTATTCCTCTTCCTATTTTCCTTTAATCTTCTTCCTTTTCCTCCTGTACTTCGTCAACATCTTCTTCCTCTTCCTCCTCTTCTATTTTTCTTCTCATTTGTTTGGTGCTACAGCTCGTTTCCAGGTTTCCTCTCCCCTATTTACCGCTTCCACTTACCATCATTCAGGCAATCGCCAAACTCTATGCAAGGACATCCCTTGTAAGTTCCTTTAACGACGGTGACATAGCTGCAGACACACTTATAGCGCAATTAGCGATAACACAATGGTTACTAATGATTATGTGAGAAGATCTGATTGCGTTACAGTGAAAGAGTAATTATAAAGGATACTGAAGGAGACAGCAGTGGCCAATTTAATTACATGCTAGCATTCAGCTGGAAATACTAAGGAATAACACAAAGAGACTCTTGGGACATTCTGATTGGGCCAATAACTTCGGAGCGTCAACAACATTAAGAAACCGACTGGCTGAACGTATTTGTGTTTGCAAAACATGTGTGTAGGTAAGACAAAATTAACCGGTTAACTTTTTCTTTGTTAGAAAGTACAGCGCTTAGTTACAGTCAAGCAAAACCATGAAAGAGTTGAGATTAAAAATATGGTAACTGAAACCTTTAATAGAGAGAGGTTGACAAATATTTGTCTGACACAAACAGATGTTTTATCGCCATTGCTTTTCAAATTCTCTTTAGAATATGCCATTAGGAGGGTTCAGGCAAACCAGGAGGGCTTCAAATTAAATGGTACACATCAGATCCTGGTCTACGTTAATAATGTTAATACGTTGGTGAAAACAAACATACTATAAAAAAATACAAGAGCTAGTAAGGAGATTGGTCTGGAAGTAAACACTGAGAAAACTAAAGACAAATGTGTTCCTGTCTCACGAATAGAAAGCGGAGAAAATCAAAACATAAAGAGGGGTCACAAATCCTTTGAAAGGATGGAACAATTCATACATATTTGGGAAAACCCCTAAAAAATTAAAATTGTTTTCATGGAAAAATTAGGAGCAGATTGACTTCAGGGAATGCTTGCTATCATTCGGTGCAGGATCGTTTGTCTTCCAGTTTGCTATCAAAAAATATAAAAATTAAAATATGCAGAACCATAATTTTGCCTCTTTTTTTGTATGGGTGTGAAACTTGGTTCCTCACATTCAAGGAGGGAGACAGTATTCGAGAATAGGGTGCTGAGGGAGGTATTTGGGCCTAAGAGGGACGAGATAACAAGGGAGTGGTCATAACTACATAATGGGGAGCTTTATGATCTGTACTCCACACCAAACAATATTCGGGTGATCAAATCAAGAAGAATGAGATGGGCGGGGCATGTAGCACGATGGGGGAGAGGAGTGATGCATGCAGGATTTTGATGGGGAGACATGTGGGAAGGAGACCACTTGGAAGAATCAGGTACAGACTGGAGGATAATATTAAAATGGATCTTCAAGAAGTGGGATGAGAGGCATGGACTGGATTGATCTGGCTCAGGATAGGGATAGGTGGGGGCTGTTGTGAATGCGGTAATGAACCTTCGGGTTCCATAAAATGCGAGGAATTTCTTCACTAGCTGAGGACCTGTTAGCTTCTCAAGAAGGACTCTGCACCTTGGAGTTAGTTAGTTGTTAGTTAGATTTAAATTGTGGGCATCCAGCACGTAAATGTTCTCTCAGCTTCTCAGCAGAAGCTGAAATAAAATTTGACAAGCTTCGGCTTTGACCTACATCACGCAGATCGTTAAAGCATTTCTAATCCAACGAATATAATAATAATAATATAATAATAATAATAATAATACCACTGTTACTATCACAACTACCAACACAGATACCACGAATATTACCATCCCCATCACCAATATCACTACAAACATACGTACTACTACTACTACTACTACTACTACTACTACTACTACTACTACTACTACTACGACAGCCTTTTAAAATTTCGAGGGGAAATCTTGACAATTCCCACCTCTAGCTATAATACCCACACATAAACTCTCAATTTAACTGTCCTTACATATTTCAGTTCGAAAGCGACACTATGATATCACAAGTACACTAAATTTTCACGCCATAACTTTGGGAAGTTCTTGTGAGATGGCTACATAGTTTTTATCGGGAAAGGTACGACGTTGCAAAGCCGACATAATCACAGGTATTCTTGCCTACTTCACAACCACAGATTTGTTTCCATACTCACTGCCACCCGGCAGAATGACACGGTCGTGGCTTAAGAACCATAAGTGTTACAGCTTGAACTGTTCTTCTTTCGTATTTTAATTCCGTGAATAGTGTATTCGGCAAATACAGACTTTATATCCGAAATCTGTCGATGGTAACCTGAAATATTTTCATTTTTGCCATATTTGTAACTGTTAACTTACAAAACGAATATCATGAAAGTCGTGTAGCTACATATATTATTAACTTCCGTACCAAATTTCACATGCTTAGCTCCAGTGATACATTATATATCGCAATCTAACTAAAAGATACAGCACATTTTCGCACGGAATACATCCTGTCATTTTACATGCTACAAAGATATCAACACATCAAAGTTACACATATTTCAAGCACTTATTAGGGTCTACCGTATAACCGATCGTTGCTGGTTACGTTTTAATTTGATACACACCAAATTACGAGACTGTTCTTTTCAAAGGTTTAACTTTATTTCTCCATTATAACAATACAAACGTCAGCACAATACCATTCGTCTACTCCTTTCCTTTACTGAACGCCAACTGGCGCGGGACACCTGGTCCTTTCGTCTGCCTACTATATATAGAAGAGTGGGGAGGGAGAGCCGAACTGCTCCAATAATGTTCGGTTACAACCGTTTATAATTTCAGGATCTTGAAGCTTGTATCGCTTAGTAGGTCTCTCGCCTCACAAATTTGCGTGTCCGCCATTTAGAAGTTACTGATTTTAAAAAATTGGAACTGAAAAACCTACGTGTTACGTAACTGTTATGGCGCTTTCTCTCCTCTACAAGCCTTAATAACAGCGCTACAATTCGTGCCACTTTATACCAGGCAGGCAGGTCTCCATGTAAAGTGGCCATTAAAATTGTCCAACCTAAATGAATATTCAAAGGGCTCGCCAATGTTTTGCAAAATTCCCTGATGGTATTCCACGAAGATCCGCATACCGGTTCTCCATTTTTCTACGCGTAGAGAGAGAGAGAGAGAGAGAGAGAGAGAGAGAGCGCGATTTTAACAGGCGATCCTCAAACATACGAACTCGCCCGAAAATATCCTAAAATGACATTAACTTCCACGCCAAGTTTCATAAAAACAGACTAAATTGTTCACAAGATGAAATGGGGGCACACACCGTGAGCATCGCTATCTCAATAGTTTATTTCCTTTCTTTCTATTTTCCTGAGGAAATCAGACTAAACTGTCTCTACTGCACCGAAAACACTCTGTCGCCATAAGAAGGATCAAACGCTTGAAGTTATCGATGTGTGTGTGGTAAGCATTACACGCCAGCGATACGAGCTGTGTGGAAAAATGGAGAGTTTCAGACTAGCAGGCGCTTGGGTGAGTCCCGTAGCCCGGAAAAATTGTTTCCTTGGACGGTTCTGGA
This sequence comes from Reticulitermes speratus, assembly GCA_021186555.1. NCBI lineage: Eukaryota > Metazoa > Arthropoda > Insecta > Blattodea > Rhinotermitidae > Reticulitermes > Reticulitermes speratus. Next base: position 2,776,749 of record JAJKFL010000004.1, read on the forward strand.
ATTCGCGCTTCGCCGCGAGATCGACACACTTGAGTCACTGCAACATCTACGGCTCGGTGTGTGAGAAACGGTGCAGCAGGCACGCTTATGAGGCCAGTTTTGTTGATACGCTTTGTAGTTGTGTTTGGATGATACAGTCACAATATTTTAGAGCCGAAAACAAAACCTGTAAGTACCATAATGTTTTTATTATTTTCTAAGCAGGATATACAGTGAATAAAACGTGTAATCCTTCTTAACGCAATTCCAAAGCCCCTTTCATAAAGACATAGGCGTTTCACAGGTTTGACGAGTCCGGTACCCCCAGACAGCTATAATGCCCGCTGCCCCGGGCAGTCTGTACGATATTTTATTGCAATTTTCATTAATCAAAATTCTTCAGAGTGCCGAAATTAAAAAATAATCGTACTGAAAGAGGCAAGGAAGGAAGAGGACATGAACATGCTGTAAAGAAATTAATATTACCGGCAATATTTGTGCTATAAGATGCTAATATGACCGGCAATATTTGTGCTATAAGACGCTAATATGACCGGCAATATTTGTGCTATAAGACGCTAATATGACCGGCAATGTTTGTGCTATAAGACGCTAATATGACCGGCAATATTTGTGCTATAAGACGCTAATATGACCGGCAATGTTTGTGCTATAAGACGCTAATATGACCGGCAATGTTAGTGCTATAAGACGCTAATATGACCGGCAATGTTTGTGCTATAAGACGCTAATATGACCGGCAATGTTTGTGCTATAAGACGCTAATATGACCGGCAATGTTTGTGCTATAAGACGCTAATATGACCGGCAATATTTGTGCTATAAGACGCTAATATGACCGGCAATGTTTGTGCTATATGACGCTAATATGACCGGCAATGTTAGTGCTATAAGACGCTAATATGACCGGCAATGTTAGTGCTATAAGACGCTAATATGACCGGCAATGTTTGTGCTATAAGACGCTAATATGACCGGCAATATTTGTGCTATAAGACGCTAATATGACCGGCAATGTTTGTGCTATAAGACGCTAATATGACCGGCAATGTTTGTGCTATAAGACGCTAATATGACCGGCAATGTTAGTGCTATAAGACGCTAATATGACCGGCAATGTTTGTGCTATAAGACGCTAATATGACCGCCAATGTTTGTGCTATAAGACGCTAATATGACCGGCAATGTTTGTGCTATAAGACGCGAATATGACCGGCAATGTTTGTGTTATAAGACGTTAATATGACGCCAATATTTGTGCTATAAGACGCTAATATGACCGGCAATGTTTGTGCTATAAGACGCTAATATGACCGGCAATGTTTGTGCTATAAGACGTTCACTTCAAGAGAGGTTGGGGAAGGTAAAAAATGGGACCAAAGCAAAATTTAAATTGGGCAGATGTGAACATACCTTCTGGTAGGAGATGCAGGCACAACTGGTCAGTCATATTAAAAAACTAGACAGATGTTTAGTGCCTTTGCCAAGGATGGAGTTGTTGAAATTCGCATAGGATTTGACCAAATACATGCACATAGTTCGTAGATATAATAATGAACGTAAATTCGCTAGAAATACTTTTGTTTTCAGTTTATGAGCAGGCATCCTCAGTTATGATTGCGACAGGCTGAATCCACTAATGTAATAAAGGCAGTAGGGTTCCACAAACTTCAGATCTCGTGATGCCCTTCAAAAATTTTGGACAGAAGAGGATAGAAAATGCGCTTTTGCTCAGTCTGGAATATTCATCGCAGATAAAAATGAGAGTACATGCTGTCCATGGTAAAAGCAACGTGCTTCCTATCTTTTTTTCTCTGGCGCAACAGCCCAACTCGGGCGTACGCCATTTCGATTTTAGGCTTCTAGTTCACACACACGCAGTAGGATCCTCTCAACGACTGATCAGCGCGTCACACAACAAAAACAGGAAACGAACATCCATGCCCTCTACGGGATCCGAACTCGCGATCCCAGCAATGTAGAGGTCGCAGACCTACGCCATAGACGGCACGGCCACAGGTATCGGACCAAGCATATTATATTTTCACCCAATCTTCATCATACTATTTTATCGGTTTACTTATTTGAATTAATTTCTTTGTTTTAATGAAATATCTTTGTATTTACGCTGATAAATAGAAGATAACAGGAAGACTAAAACAACAACTTCACGATATATAAAAACGCCGGGGGTTTCCCCAGTATTTACTCTGTGCCCCAGAGGGTTAAGGGGCAACTGGCAAATGACGTTTGCATAATCTCTTTCTCCGTCTCATCGCAGTTCAACTGTCCTACTGCAGTGCCGTTAGCCTTATATTTATTGTTAGACTTAACTCGTGCGAGAATGAACTGCAGACGGCCACAAGAGTGCAGCCTGTCGAGTGACAACTTTATCGACTGAAATTGTAAATGCGCCACAGACTGTTGTTGTTGTTGTTGTGTTGTCATAATAATCGTAAACATTACCTTTTAAAGCAGAACTTATTAAGCACACACAACGTTTACCTACGATAAATGCGTCGTATCATGCCCCACCGCCGTCCTAACTCTAGGCCTATGTCTGTACACAAATTTTATATTGCTTGCTACACTGGTTCATTATTTTTCTCCGTTATACTGAAAGCCAAGTGAAAATTTCGCGTTGTTAGCACGTTAGTTTACATTATGTTAAACACTACCTATAAAAAGTTACGTATTTTAATACCTATTATAGATTGGAGCTAATGTGAGCCGTGTTCTTATTACAAGTAGTAGGAAATTAAATTTTCGGTTCTGGGATCGGCTCCAGTGGCACAACACTCAAAGTATCGTCGATGTCGGGATAATGATTAAAAATTTCACATTCACAAATACATACACAATCACACGTGCGTAAGGTGCTGATTAATTAGCCAAATTTCTTTCAGTAAGGAAAAACAAAGACTAGAAGCACAGACCGAAAGGGATGATGTTATGTTGCGGACATTATGTGGGAGACCGTCTGCTTACAAACCGGACTTAGATGGGATGTTAGCTGCTCACAACCCGGACATTATTCGGGTGTCGTCTTCTCACAAACCGGCCACTACGTGGACGGCCGTCTGCTTACAAACGGAACACTGCGAATGGCGTCTGCTTACAAACGGAACATGCGAATGGTCGTCTGCTTACAAACGGAACATGCGAATGGTCGTCTGTTTACAAACGGAACACTGCGAATGGTCGTCTGTTTACAAACGGAACACTGCGAATGGTCGTCTGTTACAAACGGAACATGCGAATGGTCGTCTGCTTACAAACGGAACACTGCGAATGGCCGTCTGCTTACAAACGGACACTGCGAATGGCCGTCTGCTTACAAACGGAACACTGCGAATGGCCGTCTGCTTACAAACGGAACACTGCGAATGGCGTCTGCTTACAAACGGAACACTGCGAATGGCGTCTGCTTACAAACGGAAATGCGAAGGCGTCTGTACAACGACACTGCGAATGGTCGTCTGCTTACAAACGGAACAATGCGAATGGTCGTCTGTTTACAAACGGAACATGCGAATGGCCGTCTGCTTACAAACGGAACACTGCGAATGGCCGTCTGCTTACAAACGGAACACTGCGAATGGCCGTCTGCTTACAAACGGAACACTGCGAATGGCCGTCTGCTTACAAACGGAACACTGCGAATGGCCGTCTGCTTACAAACGGAACACTGCGAATGGCCGTCTGCTTACAAACGGAACAATGCGAATGGCCGTCTGCTTACAAACGGAACACTGCGAATGGCCGTCTGCTTACAAACGAGAACACTGCGAATGGTCCGTCTGCTTACAAACGGGAACACTGCGAATGGCCGTCTGCTTACAAACGGAACACTGCGAATGGCCGTCTGCTTACAAACGGGACACTGCGAATGGCCGACTGCTTACAAACGGAACAATGCGAATGGCCGTCTGCTTACAAACGGAACATTTCGTTAATCTATCGTTTTTGCTAACAAAAATACGGTAAAAAGAGTTTATAATCGAAGGCCGATATGTCTTTGCATTTCATACTGAAAGTCCGGAAGGATTCGAATGAATTAGTGTTCAATTACAACGGAAAATTAAATCGATGTTCTTCTACCTGATTTTGATTAACTTTTTACGGAGTTCAAATCAGAGATGGATTTTGTCAAAAGCGGCTTATTTTACAGAAAAATGATATGCATCCAAATCACATATTTTAGTAAGGCCATGAGCTTTATATTTGCAATATTCTTCGATATGCCGCACATTTAACAAACATAAACATAAATAATTTATGAATATGTAGTGTAATACACGTGTATTACACGTGCAATACACGTGTAATACACGTCGGGTGAAGACTTTTTCAACAGTAGTTGTACATTTATTATTTTAATAAAAGAACAAAAAATTAGGGTGACAAGTGACGAAAAATAATACGTTACGTACCGTACTGGTCTGAATTCAATAACACCTTATTTTTTCTTAATACAAATTTAATTAATTTATTCTTTTCCTAATAAAATAAAGTAGTTTTAGGCTTAAATTACAACAAAACAACTAAAGGTATGATATTCTTCCATCACACTTAATGTCAAAATATAAAAAATGAAGATGTCGACTAAATCAAATCGGCATCTCAGTAATTGCAATCCGTGCATTTTACGCCACGGAATAAACAGTTACGTTAAGTTTTAAGACTCTCTCGAATGAACGTTCAAACTTCTCTTGGCTCCCTTTAAGTATATTTTCTGAAGGATGAGGACTCTTGAGGATTACAGCCGTCTATAAAACGCAGCGCATCAAACATTTTCTCTCAGAACATTTTCTCGGAGTTCTAAACAAAATTCACAGTCCGATCATATTTACTGTTTCTCGTGTCTAAGAAATATCGTCACAAAAATGATATTATTTGTCTGTGTGCATACATTCACTTTTTCTGCGACCAATCGATTGTTCAGCCACTGTTGACTGTAAATGATGGATCGACAGAGATAAGAGGAAATATTCAGAGCTTATATAAAAACATCACATTTAAAGCGAGGTTTGAAATTAATTTTTACAACCTACGGCGCAGTCTAAGGCGTGGGTCTGCGGCCGCTCGCTTGCTGGGATTGTAGGTTCGAATCCCGCCGGGGGCATGGACATCTGTCTCTTGTGTGTGTTGTGTGCTGTCAGGTAGAGGGTCTCTGCGTCGGGCTGATCACCCGTCCAGAGGAGTACTACCGAGTGTGGTATGTCTGAGTGCGATCCTGAAGCCTCGGTAATGAAGATGTCATGGCCCACTAGGGACTGTTGGGCTATGTAAGAAAAAAGATGACCTGTTAGTTTACCCTGCCCATTCTTCAAAGTCAACACTCAAATTGCGCGAATCTCTTGCATCACGTTACTAGGGGATAAATTAATATTTAGATGTATTTGTCGAGTATGTTGATGAACTCTCATACAAATTCATACATGTAATATTTATTTAACTTTCAACGACGCTTCCAGCAACTCGGGATATATAGCGTCGAGCAGTAGAATAGTTAGCGAATAATAATTTCGCGAGGAGGGCATGTAGAGGGAAGCCCTGGTAACATAATTTCACGTGCGATCGCGTCTTCTGTCTGAAGGATTTTAGGAAGGCCAAGAAGGACACTTAGGAGTCCACAAGCCAGTTTCGAGCTGAGATTTGGAACCTCAAACTCCAGATATAAAGCAGGAGTGACAGTCACACAGCAGTGTCTGTCGCTGTTATGCTCACCCTGTGGCTAACATCAGTGTGTGAATTTAGTTAATATTAAGACCGATCTTACTTAAGAGTCGAGTCGGGATAGCTCAGTCAGTATAGTGACTCTGCTAGGGGCTGGACGAAACAAGCATCGTGGATTCATTCCCGGTAGGGGCTACCGATTGTCTCTTCTCTAAAGTATCTAGAATGGCCCACTGAGCCTTCTGTCTAGTGCCCACCTGGGTCTCTTTTCCCAGAGATAAAACATCCAGGGCGTGAATTTGACCACTTACCCCATCCAGGTTAAGAATAAAAGGATTACCACATGTACACTTCCCTACGCCTTCATACGTGAAAGGAGACGAATTTGTTTCTCACGTTAATCCTTAGGGGCTTAAAAGCATTGAAGCACGCCCAATAAACATTAACATGACAGAGATACGCTGATTGAAAGCTGTACGTCTCCAAAACACACAACTGCTTATTAATCATCCACAAAAGCTCACTGATGTCCAGAGAATCACTAGTAATGCACATCTGTAAGCGTTATACAAGTTACGTTCATCCATCGAAAAGGAAACGACTTCTGACTGCACAAGCAGAGAATAACGGCGACTTCTCACTCCACACAGATGATTCATATGCCAGTGCTTGATTCCTGATGGAGGAACAGTCCAGTGAATACGTACGAACTGGACGATGGCAATCTCGGTAAAAGCAGGATGTGTGACTTACATGGGGCCACACAACCAAATGGTGATGATGAGGTGTGGGAACTTCATCTCTCACAGACAGAGGGTGTTACAGTGCCGGGCGGCGAGCTGAATACCTGAACCTGAGAGGGATAAATTAGTAGGAGAATAGAAAATACTGCTAAAGAGGAGCTGCGTAATGTGTGGTCTTCAAGATATTTTACTAAGACGACCAAATAAAAGATAAGATGGACGGGACATATAGCAAGCACTGGAACGAAGAGAATGAAGAAACGTGACGAAAGAGAAGACTTGGAAGACCTAACAGTAGATGGAAGGTTAATATTAAAATGCATCTTAAATCGCTGAAAGCGTGGACTGGATTCATCTGCTTCAGGTTACGGGCTTTTGTAAGGAAGGTAATGAACTTCCTGATTCCACAAAATGGGGTCATTTCTTGACTAGCCCATAAATTCTTACCTTCTGACAAAGGATTCTCCTCCGTGGAGTCAGTATATGGGCCGGAGAGGCAAGCTAACCTTGCGTTTCAATCTAAGACAGAGAGGTTATTTTTTATTTTTAAAATAGGAATTCGAAGTTTCTTGCCTGGCCATGGGGAAGCCCTTTAACTTTCGTTGCAGATTGTATCTCTGAAAAATATTTACACTAAGTAGTTCATTCTATCATGTTCAGATGGCAGGTCTGTAAGCACTTGCCTGCTTGAGGTCTAACGACAGCGCAATTCTTCAACTTCTCTTTTTTGCTGGGGAATTACTTTTCTTCCCCTGAACCAAGCGAGGCAGGTGCATCGCTTAATATTATTTTGCTCATAAAGTTTATACAGCCGTATCACAGGGCGAGGCCACATAACACTGTCTGTCGACAGGGCGAGGCCACATAACACTGTCTGTCGACAGGGCGAGGCCACATAACACTGTCTGTCGACAGGGCGAGGCCACATAACACTGTCTGTCGACAGGGCGAGGCCACTTTAACACTGTCTGTCGACAGGGCGAGGCAACATAACACTGTCTGTCGACAGGGCGAGGCACATAACACTGTCTGTCGACAGGCGTGACGCTACCATAAACTGTCTGTCGACAGGGCGAGGCCACATAACACTGTCTGTCGAGTACACTCCGCCCCAAATCTCAGTTAAAGTAACTCACTTGCTACATAACTTGTTTATATACTAGAGAAGCATGAGTAAAGGGCCGGGATATTTCAGTCGGTATAGAAACTAAATCACGGACTAGAGATCGAGAAACCAGTGTCCGATTCCTGACAAAAGCAAGACGTTTTCTCTTTTCCAAACCGTCCAGACAAGTTCTGAGGTCCAGGATGCCCCATATCCAATGGATTCCGGGAACTTTTTCTCCGGGAGTAAAGCCCTCGGGACGTGAAGCCCACTACTCAACTTTAGGTAGTGTCCAGCTTGACACTACCTGAAGACACAATTGCACTCCACGCCTCCATACCCCTCATGGCTTGACGCTTCATTAGGCACAGGGACGGCTTCACTTCAGTACAGAGTAGCCAAAATGTTAACCTTAACATCGCCGCTGTGTTTTATTAAAATGTTATATTAATAAGCACAGTGTTACACAACACGTACACAAGTCTACAGGTTGTACCTGACACCCACATTTCAAAATATCGCTCTCTGAATGTTTAAGAAACATTGACCTTCCATAGGCACATAACAAGAAGTGAAAACACCAGCATTGCGTAATCACAACTCCGGAGTCATAATTACCAACATGAAGAAAACAAATAACAAATAAAGAAAGTCTAAGGACTTCCCACGCATTAAAACTGGAATAATTATAAAACCAGACCAACTTACTTATGTAAAATCAGAAATTTACAGTGCCTTGGAAGAACAAGATAGACATGTCCTTCAGCACATCAGATGTAACGTCTAACATTTTTATTCATATTTCTTTTTATTTATATTTAAAACTATAGCAATATAAAACTTTCTATGCTCCATAATTTTATCCATATTTTATATACTTCTTTCAATAATTTTATGACGAATATTGTAAAGGAATGATATCTCAATCCTATGTGCAAGGATAAGTTCCACTGGACACCTCTTGATAAAGAAAGCTCTGATGATGGCTTGTTAAAAGCCGAAACTAGTAACCTGGAGCTCCTCTATATGCGTTGTGTAAGACTGTGTTTTTAAATATAACATTAAATTTTAAACGTTTAAGACTTAATGGTTACTATACGAGTACAACCACATTTAACATCCAAATTGCTACGTTCTGGCCACAGAGTGAATGTTTGTGTTTTATATGGATATCAGAAGAAACAGCGAGTTATTGCCCTATGTGGCGTTAAGAGAATGGTTTTTATAATCGAGAAGAAGTGAGTTTACTGCGCGGTTCGAAATAAGCGTTTAAATATAATCAGTTTAATTTTCGTATTTAAAGCAAGCTGTTAACGCATTCTTCTCATGCAGCCCTCCCGATTTACCTTGATCAAAATTAAGTCCCTCGCTTTAAAATTAAAGATAATGAATTTAAGTTTTCAAATTTGCGCTTTGTTTAAGAAAACGTTAAAATTCCGTTGCCCTTATTTCAAGCCATTACTGTCGCCATTCTATCATCTTCATCTACTTTCTCAATGTAACAATACTCTTACCAGAAGGACAAGCGGGCGAAGCCTGAGAACCTGACACAAAAGTTACACTGTTTCCCTCTCACTACTCATTTTCTCTTCACTTCCTTCTACTCATTAGTGTTGGTATTTAACGGATCACACAAAGCATCCAAATTTAATAAATCAACGTTCACTAGTGCAATTAAAAGCCTGTGCGCGAGAATTCAAACGACATCCAAACACTGTATCGCAGTGCTTGCACTACGCTCTGACAGTCGTGGTGACTGTGCCTATTGGCTAGTGTGGACTGCGTTGCTTGACGTTGCTGCTTTCAGATTTGGGTATGCGTACGGAAACAGGAAGCTGACAAGCGGTAAGCTGTGTGTTGCACTGTTTGGGTCACGCAGCTACCAAGGAGCAGATATGAAACTACACAGCATCACATCCCATCACAGAGTAATCTTCACACACATCGCCGTGAAAACCTCAAAGCAGGCACAAATATGGCACGATTATTTTCCTGTGGCTCTACAGTCCAGCTGGGGATCAGGCCGCCTCATTGTTGAGGTTCCTAGATCATACACAGACACACACAACCGGTAGAACTCCTCTGAACGAGTGATCAGCTCGGCGCAGAGGTTGCTACCTACACAACATACAACAAACACAAGAGACGAACATCCATGCCCTCAGCGGAATTCGAACCCGCGATCCCAGCAATCGAGCGGCTGCAGACCTTAAACTGCACGGCCACCATACGCTTTATCAAACTGCTCAATGAAATTATTAATAAAAATAAACTAGTAATAAAACATTCAGCAAGAACTTAAGTTACTATGACAGTCTGTATATTTATTAGGCTATGGACTGAATCAAGGAATCTGACTAAGACTTCCGGCAGCAGTAGACATTTCTGCCTTTTTGGCCTATCCAACCACCTATCAAGTAGGTATTGGGGACTCTTTCTTCGAGCGCAAAGTAACCGGGACATGAAGCTGGCTCTTCCCACGTAGCTCCGAAATTGAGAATGCAGGGAGCCCTACCTCCACTCTCCGATACGTCTTTATGATATGGTGCTTAATTAAAAAGAGAAGATACACTTTTTAGTGATGAAATAAAACAATAAAGAAACCTTAGGTCAAGTGTGTGCGCGTGTGTCTGGTTTCTTCCTGTAATAGTAACGCCTTAGGAACAAGAAACCAAAGAGGAAAGAAATGGATGTAGGCAGACAGGAATAGAACTACATCCGCCGACAAAGGAAGTTAATATTTTATGAAATCGCCGTATCTGGAATGGAGCAACTTGCCCTTTGGCCTGCCACAGGAATACCCTCAGCCTACAGCTGCCCCTGCCTTTGCGAGATATACCAGCGGTGGCCATGTGTTTGGTAGACTTTTGTAAAATTTTAAAACTCAGGGTTCAATAACCATTTTCACTCAAGGGTATCTAGAAATAAATCGACACAACTGCATCTCCAAAACCCAAACGGATCATTACTGTCACATCACGACGCTCTTATATGCACAGGTTTTATAAGGAGAAATCAGACGAAAGAATAAGCATAAAATTTTGAGTATCTGGAGGGAGTCTTGCTTTTTCAAGGTATTACACCAGCATTAGCCTACCAAAACTGAGGAAAATTATGAGAAATCCATGCAGAATGGTGTGTCACATGACCTAGATTCGAATCGCGTAATTTCCGAACACATTTCCACACCAATGTACGCGCTCAGAGGCAGGCGAGAGACGCTCTGTGCACCGAGTCTGCCACTGACGCTCGCCACCAGTCAATTGTTTTTAGAGTGCAGCATGGCGGCTCTGTAATCCTATTACGTAGTACTTCCCTCCATATGCCAACAATTTTTCGCGAGGAGTTGAATGAATTTCATCCCCCTTTTTTGTGGGGATAATGAGAGAGGTCTGACGTAATTATCTCAATAGGGACAGGAGTTGGTAGACTTAGAAAAAGTGGGGATCGATATCAGGACTGGCGTGCTGCACTTCGCATGTATCAAAAACTTTACGAGAGCGACCTGGTGCCCACAGGAAATGCGACATCGCTGTTTCTCGTGGCTTTCGTCGTTTCGTCTCTGCTCATCCCAGCCTTTATTTTTTCTCTCTTGCCACCAGTCTATATAGTCTGTTTTTAGTTCTGTGTTTAGTTTATTATGCGTAGGCCTACGGACTCGGTCTCTTTTCTCCTACGCACTCTTTCATTCTCTTCTGTCCATTCCACTTTCCTCCTCTATGAAGTTCCTTCTACCTACAGTTCCTTCCTTTCAAAATCTGTTTTCTTCATTTACTACTAAACTCCGGGTTTCTTCATTTGAAAGTTCCCATCTTGCATGATGCTTCTTTTCTTCCCGCTTTTTTCTTTCTTACCCCAGTTTCCGCCTTTTTCTTTTTTGTCTTATCTTTTAGTCTACACTTTTTTCTTGCTTCCGTTGTCACAAGCTTTATAGCTTTCGTAGGTTATTTTCGATTTACTGGTTCTTTCCATTCCTCACTTTCCAATTCATTCTCTTTCTGTGCTTTCTTGCATTGCTTTCGCTCTCCCACAGCTCTGCACTACAAACCCTGACCTTCCAAACTAATTAGACACACGAAACGTTTCAGAATAAAGTAGCTAAGAACCTTTAGCAAATCCTTCAAGGGAATTCACGCAAAATATGGAAATCGAGGTACACTTGTGAGGAAATTTAAATTAGCATTAAAAGCGGTTGCCCACACCGCAAGCATACCTTATCGGTGGCGCCATTAGCCTCGCAGCAGATCAAGGAACTGTGAAAATCTCAAAAAGCTTGCTGAACTGTGAACAAAACACAAGGTGTCTCAGTAATATAGTACACGTGTTCGAAACACAATGTGTGCGGTAACGGAATACACGTCCTCAAACTGGAGTCTGTGTTGTTGTTCTTACGTCATTGATCTCGAGAATCATTTACTGTGGATACAAATAAAAGGCTCTCGATTTAAAGCCATGGACAAATAGAAAACTTTGTAGTTTATATTTCAGTTAATAAATAAGAGAACACACAAAACAGATGAATCATTTTCCCTCATCTCTTTACACCGTCAATCCACTTGGTCATATTTCTATTGTACAGTGAGATATAAAATGTTTTCTTGTAGTGTATGGCCTTAAATGGACCATCCTGTGTATTGGTGGACAGCTAATCACACAGCACTAAATTACAAAATTTTGTTTAGATAAATACCCATATATCGAACAACGTTCAAAATAACAGTTGAAGATCTATATGCACAATAAACTGTCACATGTTCTAACATCATTCATATAATGCTCCGTTTATGAGAAACTAAATGAAAGCTCGCCTGATGCGAATTAAAAGTACAGGTCACTAACTTAATTTTAATGGGAATACTTTCAGCAGTTCAAAAGACGAAATTTTCAGGACAGACAGAAGGACCCTAACAACCTCCACCATACGTTTTCAGTCCGAAAAATATGAGCAAATGAGGAGCTGGCAATCTCATTACATAAGCAAAAAGTAAACTCCGGCAATCATGAACGGCACAATACATCCGGCACTCCCTTTACATAAACAACACGTTACCATCGGCAATCCCTTTACATAAACAACACGTTACCTCTGGCAATCCCTTTACATAAACAACACGTTACATCCGGCAATCCATTCTAGCATAACGTTACTCGCATCGTAATAAACCACTACTCGCAAACCATTACATAGCAACGTTCTCCGCAATTCCGCTACATAAACGACACACTACATCTGGCAATCCCGTTACATAAACACGTTACCTCCGGCAATCCCATTACACAAGCAACACGTTACCTCCGGCACTCTCGTTACATAAACAACACGTTATATCCGGCAATTTCATTACATAAAACACGTTACCTCCGGCAATTTCATTACATAAGCAACACGTTATATCCGGCAATTCCGCTACATAAACGTCACACTTACATCTGGAACCTACATAACACACGTTACTGCAATCCGTTACATAAACAACACGTTACCTCCGGCAATCCCATTACATAAGCAACACGTTACCTCCGGCAATCCCGTTACATAAACAACACGTTACCTCCGGCAATTCCATTACATAAACAACACGTTACCTCCGGCAATTCCATTACATAAACAACACGTTACTCCGGCAATCCCGTTACATAAACAACACGTTACCTCCGGCAATCCCGTTACATAAACAACACGTTACCTCCGGCAATCCCATTACATAAGCAACACGTTACCTCCGGCAATCCCATTACATAAGCAACACGTTACCTCCGGCAATCCCGTTACATAAACAACACGTTACTCCGGCAATCCATTACATAAGCAACACGTTACCTCCGGCAATCCCGTTACATAAACAACACGTTACCTCCGGCAATCCCATTACATAAGCAACACGTTACCTCCGGCACTCCCGTTACATAAACAACACGTTACCTCCGGCAATCCATTACATAAGCAAACAGTTACCTCCGGCAATCCCGTTACATAAACAACACGTTACCTCCGGCAATCCCATTACATAAGCAACACGTTACCTCCGGCACTCCCGTTAAATAAACAACACGTTACCTCCGGCAATCCCATTACATAAGCAACACGTTACCTCCGGCACTCCCGTTACATAAACACGTTATATCCGCCAATCCCTTTATATAAACAACACGTTACCTTCGGCAATCCCATTACATAAACGGCACATTACATACGGCAGTACTTTACATAAACAGCACGTTACATCCGGCAAGCCCGTTATATAAGAAGATTTCTCGAGTTCTCACGGCGCTGTGTTTGACAGTTTGTGGTCGTGTGTCTCATGACGGCGGAGGCAGCAGTTCCTCCGAAACATCGGCGGCACGTTCATTTCTTTACTCTGCTTCTTCTTCTACCCTTCTTCCACCAACCAGGTTGATGTAGAGGTGAGGCACAAAATGTTTATACGTATCTCGACATTTTACCTCGACGGACAGAGAAAACCCGTGGAAACCTCAGTGAGGACAGTCGTTTGCTATACTAAGATCTGCATCCGTAACCTCCCAAACATAAAGCAAGACACCTATCAACTTGCCCGCGACGTTCTTTCGGTAAAATGATAACAATATACATTTCATTTCCAAGTTTTAGATAGGGGCTGGGAAATAATAAGCAGTTCTGAACTGCAAGGCAGGAAGAATTCGTGCAATTTAATTAGCGCTTGATTTAATGACAAAACATAAATAAATGAAAGCCAACACAGTGCAGATCCTATTATAGTATAACAACGGGAACTGCAGCGGTGGAACTGTTTGCTTCAGCGGATTTCATGTTGTACTCTGGATCGTAAACAACAGATAAGCGAAGCATAACAACAATAGCTCTGAGCGTTATCAGAACATTAAATATAATGTAACTAAGCAGTTGCTTTACATCGGTTGAAATACGAAACACCGTTAAAAACTAAAAACTTTTTCCTCTTTATTGTCGAATTCACCGGCTCGCGTTTTTATTTTATTTTTTTTTTTGTGAGTTCGGTTCACAAAGCAGACAATGAAAACGATACTCAGGTGAGCGTAAATCTGAGAATGATTACGCTTCTTTCCGCCTTTATTGTCATTGTTACCATGGCTACGTCTTGAACCTGCAAAGCAAACAGACAACTGAAACCGATAACCGCTGGTTAATACGATACAATGGCCACGGTATTTCACAGGCAGAATTTGCAGGACTCTCGTTACCGGTAACACTGCACATCGACTTCCGATGTTGCGCAAGTCTGCCACTAACGTGTTTTTATTGGAAAAGCGACGGTGCGGACATTATCTGCCTCTGTGAGTTCTAACAGCCAAATACAAATAAAGAATCCGTACGTCCGGTTGTCCATTTACCGTCTTCCAATTCAGTTGCTGAATTCGTCTAAACAAATGAATGACAATTTAAACGTGTATTATGGACGATACAATTCTTTCTCTTCTTCAACAGAATATTATGTACTTAAGGATCCATCACGAGGCCCAAAACTTGTACTTCTATTCCTGAAACTTTCTTGATACAGAAATCCCCGTTCGTGTATTGATCACAATTGTACGTTTATTTAACTCTTCCAATCACATATATCGATGTAAAGCGGGAGATCTCCATCCTGTAATATACAGAGCTTTCCATTTTATACTTCTTGTTAGTAGCCTGATGATGGCTCATTTTCGGAGCCGAAACTAGTCGCCAAGATAACGTGTGTAATGTAGCTTGTTGTGTGTGATTGAAGAGTTAAACAAACATAAACTTGTAAAGAAACTTTATTTATAAATATCCCCAACATCTACATAACTACTTAAACCAATTCTATGTAACAAAGTTCTTCATGAGAAGTAATATTTGCTCATATAATCAAGAAATTTCCCACATTTAGGTAACATAAGTTCACAAAAATGTGCATAAGAACTGTACATTTTTGTCTGAAACATTGACATTTTTGTCAACAAAGGTTTAGTAACTTCCTTATTCAAAATAACGATTGACAACACTAAAATAGGCATATAGCCTATTCCAACATGTCTATGTGTGGCCGTTAAAGTAACCGACCTTTACAGACCTTGGTATGAGCTTATACTACTACAGGCCTAATCAAAACGATCGCCAGTTTTGTTCAATTTCCCCACCACAAATTACACCAACATGACTATCCTGTAAACTTATGGGGTGGGAACGAAACTAGCGCAACTTAATTAGCGGCTTAATATTTTGTGTGGTTACTGACCTTCAAAACTATTCAACTGGTGTCTTACGTAAGTAAGAATTTTAAAAAGTTCTATCTGACCCATTTCCCAGTATTAACACAGTACTCGATTGCGACTGACAAGCACCATATACACGTACACCCACAATCGCAGCTGTTAACTCCCCAGAGAATCGATCTGGGATGTCCTGATCACAGTCCGAACGTTTTCAGGCGCATTACAGAAAATGTGTTTGAGGTTGTGCATTAGAATCTCATGGCTCAAAACACCGCTCAGAGAAGGGACCTTGTGAACAGGCAATAAAATTCGTGTCTCTTACAAGTTGTAGAATTTCTGACTTAGATAAGCGAATATTAGGTTCTCAGAAGGACCCTGCTACCTCTGGCCTGTGCGTCAGACAGGTATTTATTTGGTTGGGTGGCTGACTTGATTGGTTGGTTGGTTGATTTTTTGATTGGTTGGTCAGTCATGTAGTCAGTCAGTCAGTTAGTCATGTAGTCAGTCAGTCAGTCAATGTAGTCAGTCAGTCAAGGTAGTCAGTCAGTCATGTAGTCAGTCAGCCAGTCAGTCATGTAGTAAGTCAGCCAGTTAGTCAGTCAGCCAGTCATGTAGTCAGTCAGTCAGTTATGTCGTGTCAGTCAGTCATGTAACCAGTCAATTAGTCAGTCAGTATGTAACCAGTCAATTAGTCAGTCATGTAGTCAGTCAGTCATGTAGTCAGCCATGTAGTCAGTCAGTCAGTCATGTAGTCAGTCAGTCATGTAGTCAGTCAGTCATGTAGTCAGTCAGTCATGTAGTCAGTCAGTCATGTAGTCAGTTAGTCAGTCATGTAGTGTCAGTCAGTTAACACAAAATTAGTCAAACAGTCTGTTTGTTAGTCATCAAGTTAATTAAAGCCACCCAAATACGCTCACTTAAACGTGTTGAAGTTCTAATCCTCTACATTACATACTCGTACGACTGTTCTTTATACATTTTAAGAGTGTTTAACGACGCTGTCAATTGCTCACTTATGTAGAGGCGATGATAGAAAAATGAACGAGTACGGAGCACTGGCAAATACTTAATGGGTGAAACCGAACTACGGGGGAAAAACCTGTCCCAGTGTTACACTGTCCGCAACAAATCCCATATGGACTGGCTTGGGGCTGAACCTGGGTCTCAGCGATGAAAGGCCTGAGCCACGGCACGGCCTTATTTATATTTTATATACAATTTAAAAATTCCCACAAACAACATGTCCGTTAGTGATCGGATATTCCGGACAAACCTAGTTATTTGTTCAAATGCGTAGCCATTTATTCAGTAACATCCTCATTTAAACCTGGTTTATCCTGAACTGTTTGCTGCAAGATGTTGTTAGCTATTTGAGTAGAGCACGTGACAGTAATGTGACCCAACCGCCACAGCCTTCAACCCGATTTTGTATTTCATAAAACCAAGCTTCAGTTTGCAACCTACCCCAATCACATTCTTTCCGAAAATACCCGTTGAAGCGCTGCCCAGGGCAAGTGCCTCTAGAATCACTAAGGTCAAATGGGCCCAACAGCTTGGAATTGGGGTAAGGAAAACAGGTGTATTATAACATAAGGAAAAAACACAATAATGAAACACTCACTTGTCAAATAACAACACATACATACACATGTAATAAGTTTAACTTGTCACTATACATATCTACTTGATAGACCAAAATACAGAAAGGCTCCAAACTTACAACAAACTCAAATAAAACGCTTTCCTGGCGTTGCCAGAAGTTAATCACACGCAACAGAAGTTCCGGAAGACCAGTAAAAGCCACCCGTCCCCACTGGTATAGAACCCCAGGCCTATAAAAATATTTTGAAAACAGCCATAAAGGACGGCGGTGGAACACCGAGTGTCACTCAGGTCATTGACAGGTAATGACCAAATCCAATGATTAAGGAAATCAGACAGACATCGTGCAGGAGTTTAGCTGGCAAAGAGTGCCGCCAACACAGGACAGGTTTGAAATTTACACGTGGGTATTTATTGTAGAGTCCTACTGAATATGGCTTCATGTCGAAATGATTATATTTTGCGGACTTCTCAAAGAAATTTAAAATTTTCTTCACGTACATTTCACATGACCTGACAAAAGTGTATTTTGTTGCTTCAGACAATGCACCATCATGACCCAACAAACCGAGAGTGAAAGATACTGGGGATATGTGTTTGTTTCTCAGAACACGAAATACGTGCAGAGAAAGTAAAGTTAGATGAAGCCATGAACCAGGCCTCCCAGATCGTCAGCAGTCCGCAGTTCATCCCGTGCAATCAACATTCGCCTGTCTGGATGATAAACTAACACCAGCACAGCCATAAAACCATCCAGAAAAGTTTACCCAATATTAGAAAATGTCTGCTTCATGATCATATATACAGGAAGTTTATATGTCAGCGAACCGGGGTGGAAGCAAACCAGATGTCCAAAAATTCAGTTCTCTAACAGGGCACAAAAATATTTCGATCTCACCCCCGAGATTGAAACTGAATTAGGACACCGACATTACTGATGTTTCCGTGATATTCCTTAGTCCTTTTAGCCAAATCCTGAAACGGCAGCACAAAATAAAAAAAAACAATCGTATCCCTATTTGTAATTCATCATTCACAATCGTTTTTACATTATCGCTAGATTTCACTCAGGCTCAAATCATACAAAAGGGGATCTTGTGCAGCGAGGTTTTCCTGATCAATACAAGTACGTATATCCCTTTGTTGGTCATTTCATCACGCCATCAATATTGGAGATTAGGGCCTATATGCTTTCGAATGACACGTTAACGGATGAATTATGAGCATGAGTTATTCAGGAGGAAGTGGCCGTGGCCTAGTCATGGTATCAAGCAGTAATTTACATGGAGGGCCTTAGAAAATCCATAAAAGTCAGATTATTGACAGTATCGGCAGATGTTCGAAACCAGCGCCTCCAGAATAAATGTCTAGGGCCGTTATTCCTTTGCTCATATTGACATTCCTATACTTCACCTCTCCCTCTTCCATTTCGCTCTTGCTCCACATTTCCTTATTTTTCTTCTTATTTTTTCTATTCTTCTCCCACGTCCTCATCGCCCTCCTACATACTTCCCATTCCTTCCCTCCTTCCGTATTCTTTCCCTTTTCAATTCCTTGAACTGCAGATCTGAACATTCAACAACTTGCATGCCTGTAACTTGCACAGTTCGTAAGTCCTTTTACACTTTATTCGCTGTAAGGGTGCCGTCGTAGCGTTCTTCATCATCTATTCCTAACGTGCTCGAAGTCCGGTGATAACAGGGGCTCTTTAATTGGGGAGACAAAACGATTAAAGTACGAAGCTAGCCCTGATATCCACCCATATTTTATGGAATTTGACTCCAGTCAGCCTCACGCTTTCATGCTGACGCAACTGAGCAGCTGCCTCCTCATCCTGACATGTGATGAAAGAAAAGATTCCATTTTCGAAAAGATGCCTTCTGTTTAAATTCGACAGGATGGAGTGCAGAAAAGAAGTAATCCTAAATGTAACATAGCATGGTCAGAGTCCTTACGAAATTTACATTTCCTTGCCAGTCAAGACGTAAGCACCTAATACACTAGCTCTTCTGGCACCAAGCAACTGCTGTCTTTATCAGGTTATGTTTATAGAGTAGCAAGAGATGAAGTTGGTCAAATTTTATGGAATATGCGTAAAAATGACATTACAGTTGGCATTAGTTAAAACTTAGTACAAATGGACTCAAGCTGGCTCACAATAGTGTCCAATATCGACGGTTTGTTGATACGGCGATGAACATTCTCGTTACATAAAAGCAGCAATTTACGGACGAGCTGAGTAAATTGACAACGAAAAGGGAATGGTAGGCTGACCTAATTATATTCGACATTTACTAAATTTGTCAAGAACCCTTGAGTAATTATAGAAGAGTATTATATGAACGGACGGACGGCCACAAATGGCGCCCACACATACAAGGAATGTATAATGAAAGGGACAGTGTATCCCATCGAATTGCCTCCCATAAATCCAACCCCTCGTCCATACCTCAGGGTTATGTGGGATGGTAACAGTTTGGAGGGGTGCCCTGAGGGGGGCTACTCTGACACGTGCTCTCAATCCGGAACGGAGCATTTCCTTTTACACAGGCTCCATAAGGGGAACCTAAAGGCACTCAGCAAGAGAGGGCTCGGCCAATATGTTTATTGGGCCGGAAACTGCTGGATATATTCTTGTGTTACGTATAACGTAGTGTGTCTGTGGCCTTATGTAGGGCCACAACACTCTAAGACAGCACCTGCATGTGCTGGGACTTTTGATTATCTCACATGTAGGATTAGGAAAACTCATCCACGATTAACCCTGGTCTTTAGTAAGGCTGTAGGGGTTGGATAAGGTTCTATCCCAGAGAGAAAAATTAGACAAGAAGGGGGCACAGTGAGCCTGTTATATAAAAAGGTCTGCGTGCATCGGGTCCTTAAGGAATTGAACCCATTATAAATTGTTTTATATACCCCATCGAATTTCAGAGAAGTGTGTATTTTTATGCAGCCTGTAAGACCAATTCAGATTTCTTCATATAAACGCCTGTAAACACATTTTCTTTCACACAAAATATTTGGCATAAAACTGTTTGCTGAATTATCTAGAAAGCTGTAATGATTGTGTGTAAGTCGGCCGCTAGAATCTGCAGTGCAAAATCCACACGCCACTGATTGGATTCTTCCCTACAATTTTGTTGCAAACATCCCACGTGTTTGAAGAAAGTGCTTTTCATACGTAATCTGTTTATTTGATGTACAGAACCATAAGACGCCATTTATTTTCAGCGTTGTAGGATAAAGGAGTTGCAACATAAAATGTGGAGACGAAGTAGTAGAGAAAATTAAATTTTCGTCCCCACACTGTGAGCACTCTTCTCTGTGGGTGCGTGCGTGCTTACGCAAACATCAAAGCTATTTTAAGGTTACGTTGTTTCCTCTTATATTAGATTTAGTTTAGGTTATGGTAGATGTAAATTCTTTAGGAGTGTGTATATATGTGGATTTAAGGTTTGTAATTGCTTAAAGCATAGTGATTACTATACGTACGATCTAATTTGAGATTAATAGAATTTACTTTTTGCCTCCACACTCACAATAAACAGCAATTACTTTCCAAAGCAACATTAGCTGGTTGGTCTTTGCAGAGACGTGCACTGGAGCATGGGCAGACTCTAGGGGCCCAAGCGAAGGACGAGTCGACAAAAGTTGAACATAAAAAACAATAACAACACATTCTAACCTTACGTTTTTTACTCGATAAATGACATTTAGAATACGTTCCACAATAGGAGACAGTCGAACTCGTACAGATATAATAATAATAATAATAATAATAAGTCGGAGCCGACACCTAAAAAGCTCTTGCGTTGAAGATGGCACCGACATAGACAATGAAAAAAGTTACGACGCCAGTGATAGCAATAAAATGGCAGAAGGACTTAATGCCATGGCATTATGACCAACAAGGGAAAACATGGCGCATGATACAGAAGTTAGGAAAGTTATGCAAAGCTGTCGAGTTCACTCACTTTCGCTCATCTTCAAAGTGTAAGGCTCATGAAAGAAATTTATCGAGCATAACAGAAATACCTCAGTTTTAGGCGCTTTGGCAAAACTGCGAAAAACGACCATTAGCTTCGTCATGTCTGTCCGTCTGTTCGTCCGCATGGAACAACTCGGCTCCCACTGAAAGGATTTTCATGACATTTTATATTTGAATGTTTTTGGAAAATCGGTCGGGAAAGTTCAAGTTTCGTTAAAATCTGACAAGTATAACGGGTACTTTACATGAAGACCTATGTACATTTATGATAATATCTCGCTCATTTCTTTTTAGAATGAGAAATGCTTCAGACAAAAGTTGTAGAGAAAATAAAAACACACATTTTATGTTCAATAACTTTTCACTAAAATCGTGCCGTTTGTGAGATAATGTAGAAAAATGTGGTAGAGCCGGACAGGCCACAGACGACAATATAACACGGCGCATGCGCTTTGCATGCTGGATAACTAAGACTACAGACCCACGCTCATAATATGTAATACTTAATGCTTTTGCACGGCAACAGTGGTTACGCGAATGCGCCTCAATGTTAAGTTATATGTACATTGCTTTTCTTGTTCTATACAACTTCCGTTGGTCACATTTCTTCTTCTGGCAAATATTCAAAGAGTAAAAACAGTAGACAGTCGTGCAGAAAAGCATGAAGTCTGTATGTTAACTGTTCCTGATTGTTGTCTGATGAAACCAATATTGTATTTTGTCGACCCTTTTAGTAAACCTCCGAAGTATCAAATTCCATGAAAATTCTTTAAGCTGTTCTAACATTTCCATGAAAATTCTTTAAGCTGTTCTAACATTTCCAAGAAAATTCTTTAAGCTGTTCTAACATTTCCATGAAAATTCTTTAAGCTTTCTAACATTTCCATGAAAATTCTTTAAGCTGTTCTAACATTACCAATAGCAATAATAGTATTCATTCGCAGATAAACACAACTTCCTGTTCTGAAGATGTTATATGAATACAGACGGACAGACGTGACGAAGACAACGGGCGTTTTTAAAAGTTATTCCCTACAAACGAACCAAAAAATATGTAATTCCTGACTACACTATGAACATCACTATATTCACAACTCCGAACAGCTGTCGTACAGAAATCGCCTGCAGGCACTAGCGCTACCGGCGTTAATGAGTGAACAACAGAACACTCGAAGAGAGTGGACTACGTTTTTAAACACCATACTATATATTTAATGCGCGGGGAAAGAGATGTAATCCTCTATCCCTCGGATTAGAGAACGCGGCTCCATTACTCCTCTCTCTCTCTCTCTCTCTCTTCGCCCTCATTCCAGCACAAGCCCCTAATCCACATTTCGTTCACAACGGTGCGGCTCCATTATAACCAGATCATTCCATCTGTAGAAGGGCTAGGCTCATCGTATACATGCATTATATAATTAACATTGGTAGCAGAACCCGTAGGTTCAACACTATTTATATCAAAGCCTGTCACTGGACACGATCGTGAGCCAGTTCCATCCACCTGCCAACCTCACAGCCTACATCCCGATCTTATGAATTATCTAGTTCTGTAGCAGAGGCAGAAGACTCAACATCGCTCGTAACAAAGCTTGTTACCGGACACGATCGTGAGCCAGTTCCATCAACTTCCAAACCTCACAGCCTACTTCCCGATATAACCTTACGAATTAACCAGCTCTGTAGCACAGGCCGAAGTTTCAACACCGCTCGTAACAAAGTTTCTATTGGACACGATCCTGAGCCAGTTCCATCCACCTCCCATCCTCACGATCTAATTCCCGAAAATCCATTCTACTTATTATATCTCGTAACGGTCTCCAGTAGAAACCAGTGGTGCATCAACATCAATTCAAATTGTGTCTTGCACACAGTCCAGAGTTCCACCTCCCAACATCACAACTTATTCCCCAAAGATCCTTCTTATCATTCGAGTTCTGAGGCTACCGCTGCTGTGTACGCGAGGACGCGATTCTTCTGGAACCTACTGTCCCTTGAAGATTAAGGCACCGTTACGTCAGACAAAAACGGAATCCTCATTCATCGTATTAATTAACTACGAGGGGTCTCTCGATTAACAGAACAAGAAGGCTCAACGCCGCTAATTATAAAGTCTTCCACTGACACGATCGTCGGCCAGTTGCATCCACCTCCCCTCGTCACCACATATTTACCTTAAATCCAATTTGAAATTAACTGATCTTCTGGTAGCAGAAGTCAAGGTTCAACTCCACACTTACCAAAGTCTGCCATTGGAAATAATCCTGAGCCAGTTTTATCCACCTACTCACATCCTCATAACCTACTGCACTAAGATCCATCTGAATAAACACCTAACTCTGGCAGCAGAACCCAAAGTTTCGGCACCATTTGGCCTAATAACAAGCCCTAAACATAATATTGACCCAATTCCATCGGTGTTCCCTACCAATGTTAACCCCCATTATTATTGTTAACTTCCCTCAACTGTTTAGAATTTAATACAGTCTGTGTTGGTACGGCAGCGAATGATGGACAGAGAAGATGTTGGGAATATACAAAGGTATTGCACTTTACATAATCACAATAAAGGACACATCTGATTATTCATGACGCCATGGAATCTGGTAGGTAGGTAGCAACGTTTCGGAAAATCTCTCTGCCTCGATCTCGTACATCGAAGTTGTGGCAATGTTTCCCCGAAAATATTTCTGTCAGTATTTTCGCCGGAAGAATTTCTAAGTATCTACAATGCTACACGGTGTCAAAAACCACAAAACCACAATCCATTTCCTTACTGTTATTTAAAATCTCACGCTGCATTTATCACCTGTAGTGACGAGTAACCACAGAAAATCACGCGGCCTCCGTGTTGCTGTTAACACCAGTACGATTTTAGAAATACCCATATATTAAATTATGTTAGTCTCTTGTAGCATAAAGTTCATACCAAGCTTCACATAATCTGTCATTGGATCCCTGGTTATTATAAGGGACAACCAGACAGCCAGACACGGGTATTCTAACATAAACAGCTTATACTTAGGAAAGAAATTTCCTAAAGTCGACGGAATCGATTACAGAGACTGCACATACTGCGTCTAGCGTTACTCAACCTCCGCCAGCGAATGCAGTTAACGCGAGGAAATCAGCATGAAAGAGCGATGGCTCCTGTGAGTAGATGCTTACAGCTGCCAGACCAGGAAGTAGGGCGGCTCTGCTGCTGCCATCTGCAGAGCAAATTAACTCCCCCAGTGCAAGAACCGTTGTTTAACTGATCAAGATGTTTCTTGCTTTGACAGATCTATAATTTGACTACCGTTTTAAGCCCCGCGCTCTATTCTACACTTAACCAAGGCAGTGGCCCACATTAACAATAATGCTCTTATCCCGCATGCGCTCAAGCCCCCTAAACGAGCTAGGTTTTCAGTAAAATGCTATATGCTATTCTTTCTTATTCTCTTGCGCGCTACATGTTTGTAGTGTCGATCACGCTTCTTGATTTATCATATTGACCACACATAGAGTAAACTCATATTTCCAACAGGGTCGTTCGTCCGAAAACAAACCCTTCTCTATTAATCTTCATCCTTTCATAAACATTCCTATTGTTTGTGTCCACTATACATATACATATATAAGAGTATATATGATTTTATGGTATGTCTTAAAAAAGGCGACCCTTAATTACATGTGGTAACTATAAGGAAAGAGTTACACTCCTAAGGCTGACCCTGTGCACCCTATGGAAACATACAGGCGTGGAGGTATAGCTTCCCCCATTCTTAGCCTCGGCACTAAATGGAGGTGAGTGGTCACCTTCACGTTGCGGCCGCTTTAATCCTGTGAAAACACCTTCCGGTTCCCATTGGATAGAAGGCTAAACGGGACCAGCAGTAATTTTGAACGCAGTGAAGAAGAAAACCCTCTGCCCCTGCCGGGAATCGAAAAGTAATTCCCCAGGCATTCAACACGTAGCTTAGTCGCTGTACTGACTGAGCTATCCCAGTCTCATTAGATAGCGCCATTGGAATTATCAACCTTGCCCGCAATAAGGTTGAGATATATAAAATGCGATCATCCCATGAAAAGAGACATGTTGTAATGCTCAATTGTCGTTTTATGCTTAAAGATTACTGAACCAACATACAGGATTTTTTTATGAAGCTTGATATAAGCGTTATGCAAAAAGGACACTCCGTGTCTCTAATGTTTAGTTGACTATTACCTTACCAAGAAGATGTCAGTGCAAATTGTTCACTTTTTAAATAATCATGCATAAAATTTTAAATTGATATCTCTTGTCTTTAAATGTACTTGTTTGTAAAATGCAGTCAGTTTCATCAGCACTGTGAACGTTTGATGATTTTTTGAGGTGATTATCAGTTGTGTTACAGTCACAACAAAACCAATATATGTTTGTCAAGTACAACTATGTATTTATAAGTCAGGAAGTCAGCTACATGTTTCGGCTTAAGGTTAAACCATCATCAGGTGAAAATATAAAGTTGTAAATTTTATCTTTTTTTAATTTTTTTACACGACCTGATGATGGCTTAATCTTAAGCCAAAACATGTAGTTGATTTCCTGACTTACAAAAAACATGGTTGTGTTTGATGGACATATATTTATTTTATTGTTTGACAATTTGATTTCTAACTGCAAGTAACAAATCTGTTAGAAAGATGCCTCAGTATTTTAGAGATGAATTAAGATTGGAAGCGGATAATGATATCAGTTAGTGATTAAAGCTATAATAAGTTTACTGAGGAAGGAACGTCAGAGTAAAATAAAAGAACCGCACCAAAATTCACGCCACTGAAAAGCTGACACCATAAAAACCATGTCACTGATTACATGGCAGCACGCCACTGACAAACAAAGAAATAAGTCCTATCCAGTAGGGTAGGCTAGCAGCAATAATCCCGCAGAGATCAGAGTCCTATTACTGTGATGAAATTGTAGCAACGTGAACAAGGCGAAGAGTTCGAGGGTGTAGTGAGAAGCATACACGATGTACTGCGAGGTTATACAGGAGTTCCTATCATCTGGATGGCAATGTCTGGCAAAATAAGACGTAACGTCACCATAATAATAATTATAATAATAAAACAAGCTGGCTTAAGTCTTAACGATACTGACTTACATTCAGGAGAAACCTGCTTCGAATCTTGGCCAGAAAAAAACGACTACCGCGACAAAGTATTCTGTGACTTTCGTCAGCCTTACAAGCATGCATATGCCGAAATACTATCTTAATTTAGCCTGTGACAGTATCTTTCCGCATCCTTCCCAATTTATTATCATCACTCAACGATTCAACGATACGAAGTCTGAGTTGCTGATGGCGTAGTTAACAGAACTACAGATAAATAAATAAAGTGCGTTGGTCATAAGAATACTTCCTAGTTGTCTTAGCAGAATCACGAGTAATAAGAATCCTACCACTTCACAAGAACCACCTTCCATCTCCTAAGATACATCTTACAAATTAGATAATTCTCCCGAAGCAGTACCCGACGTTTCGACATCGGTAGCACTTAAGCCTGCCAGTGGACACGATCGTGAGCCACTTAAATCTACTTCCGATCCTAACAACGTAATTCCCTAAGACACAACTTACCAACTCGAGTAGTTCTGAATCTTTAACACTGCTCAAAACAATCCCTGCACCGGTTAGAAACCCAAGCGAGTTAGATCCACACTGATCCTCGCAAAATATTTCCTTGCGATCCGACTTTACGTATATTATCCTCACATCTTAGTTTTCCTCATTAAAATTGTAATTTTTTAACAGTTGTGCCGACTTAATTTCTGCACTTAATATTTGCCTCATCCCTTAGAACTACAGGTCCAAAACAAATTATTTTCGGTGTTTTAACAACAGGCTTTCTAAGGGACCTGCGTTGATTAATAACTTCCCGTAACGAGATTTTCTCCACCTCCTACCTACCTCAGTTGCATTAATACAGGGTATACACAAAAGAATGGTGCGGTTTCAATAGTGAAAACTATTGAAACCGCACCATTATTTTGTGTATACCCTGTATATTTCCGAAAACACGTTGTTTTAAAACCATCGTAGTTAATAAGTTTACGATCTGCTGGGAAGTGAAGTTTGTTCCGTCCTATACCCTGAAAGTAGAGGTAGCAGATTCCTCCAAAACAAGCCCACCTAACAACCAAACTCCACGGCCTCACGTCGCCCGTTACTGTAACATCACTCTCGCCGCCATGTCTCTCAATCTCAAAATTAATATTTTGTCAAAGAAACACTTTTTAGGCGATTTGCATAGTCGCGAAAAGCGTCTATTTTCATCGTCATGTCCGTCCGTCTGTCCGCATGTCTCTGCACGGCTCCCACTGGACGGACTTCCTTGAAATTTGATGCACTTTTGTGAAAAATCTATCGAGAAAATCTAAATTTGTTTACAATCGCGTAAAAATAGCGGGCATTTTTATTTTTGTCGGCGACATTAAGTCGCCATGCCGATCCCAGTGACCGTGCGGTCTAAGGCGTGGATCTTCGGCCGCTCGCTTACTAGGATTGTGGGTTCGAATCCCGCCGGGGGCATGGATGTCTGTCTGTTGTGTTTGTTGTAGGACAGTAGCATGGAACATAAGTAACATAAAGGACAAAAAGGATTAAACAGTACAAAAATGGATCAAAGGGGAAAAACCCCGGACGGAAAAAAAAAATCCCACCGGGGGCATGGATGTCTGTCTGTTGTGAGTGTTGTGTGTTGTCAGGTAGAGGTCTCTGCGACGGGCTGGTCCCTCGTCCAGAGGAGTCCTACAGACTGTGGTGTGTCTCAAATGTGTGTGACCATGAAACCTCGACGAAACGAGGAGGCCCAGGCCCATATAAGGCTGTCGAGCCATACAAAAAAAAAATTAAGTCGCCATAAAAGCGCTCTCTTCGAGTGAAATGGTATCAGGCTCTTAGGAGAGCAGAGAAGGTGTGAACATTAAGCAAAAGCGCCATAGTGTTACATTATATTTACAGTGCCTATCTTGTTTCCATAACGAGAGGGAACGATGTCTAAATAAGCAGTTCTTTCATCTAAACATTTTACTAAATAAGCTGAGGACAGCGGGTTCTGAAAATACCCTAGGCGTTGCTCGAATTCATTTTTTCCGGGAATCATTCCTCTGTCGAGAACCCGCATTCAAATGAGTCAAATATCCCTGCAGCAAAAGCAAAAATCATTTTAAAAATATAGAAAATACATCTGTGTTACACTCGACATTTGTTGCTACACCATCCGTAGGATAAACAACAAACAGTCCCGCCGGACATGTACCCTGCAATCAGGAGTTTTATTCCCCGTCCAAATAAACACTGTTTTAATATTTTTACATCAATTTTTCCTGTAATCAGACCTCAGGGCTTTACGAAACACATACAAACTGCCATCCGTTGCTAAGTACTGCAACAAGATCATTACATCAAAACGATTAACATTATGACGTCACACAACATGCAGCATTGGGATGTAAAACGAGAAGAAGGAAGCGGAAGTCGAAATGAGATTAGTTGGTATAACTCAACGTGAACAAGAGTACAATTAAATATTCATTAAAGCTACAAAGAGACATCTTGTGTTACAGTCGTTACTTAAGCGCTACGCCACGAAGTTTGGAGGCCATAGGAAGTACGTCTCCATCCCTTCTTACCTCGGCATTAGATTAAGAGTTTAGTGGTGTGGCTTACGCTACGGCCGCTTCACCCCCCAGTAAACCTCGGACAGGAGACTGGGTGGACCCAAAGTCGGTCTGTGTGCTGTAGAAAGAAATCTCTGCCCCTGTCGGAGATCGAATGCGATTTCACATTGATATTGCTTTCGCTTAACGATAAGCAATACAGCGACCTCGTGTCTGAAGTCACGGTGTTCGATCCTACTGAGTAAGCATATTTATTCATCGTGTGATGTTACAGAACTGATCGCCATGTACGAAATCTCGTCGCTTGCTTTACCGTATTGGTAAGGCTGTCGAAAATGTTCCTGTAGCTATAGGCACCAAATTTGTGTACGAAGAGGATCCGTTTCCGACCACGACTGGTGTACCACTTGTACTGAATAAAGGTTGTCGTATTTACCTCAGTCATCCCAGAGAAGCGATGAGTTAGACCTTGAAATAGGCTAACCGTGTCTCCACCATCATTTCCAATCCAATAGTACACAATAGTCGTACACTAATATTATTATTTATAAGAGTCATTTCATGAAGAACAATCCATTAGAAATTCAGGCTTCCACCGCGATGTTGATGAAATCTGTGGGCTTCTGGGTAATTACACGGCGTCGTGTGGTAATTATTTACCGACGTTTCGGGACAACGTATCGGTCCCATCCTCACGGGTCAAGATTCCAAGTAGGAAAGCGCTACTTGGAATCTTGACCCGTGGGGATGGGACCGATACGTTGTCCCGAAACGTCGGTAAATAATTACCACACGACGCCGTGTAATTACCAAGAAGCCCACAGATTTCAATCCATTAGAAAACAACAAAGGAGAATACAAGAATGACGACAACAGAAACTTTCTCCTAAGGTACATATATTGGAGAAATGAAACACAGCATCCCCAAAGCCGACATCACTAACTAGATCCACAAGTCTACATGGGAGTGCCAATTTTAATATTCCATAATTTTTAAATGGAACCTTTTTAACATGGTATTGTTTCACACATATATTTTGGAATTAACAAATTTGGCTCGTTATATATTTCCTATAATATGTAATTTTAAATCTCACCAAGAACATAAAAACTGTAAAATATATACGGTGGCAACTTTTCTTTAGTAACTTTTTGCCTGATGATGGCTCTGCATATGAGTCGAAACATGTGGCACATTAACATCAATATATATGAAAAGTGTTGTGGCTCACGGTCTTCTTCCTATACCAATTTATAAAAGCATTGTTATATTAACTAACTGCTATAACAAACTGAATTATGCACAACCTTGTGACAATATCTCGCCCACATATTCGCCTGATTAGTGACACCTGCAAGGTGTCTGGAAGGCCGTAGAGACTAAAGTAATTGTAAAACATTGGGTTCGAGACGACATTACAATCTGTCTTCTGAATCGCAATAAAAACGAAATTTTGAATAAAGATATTTAGGAATAAATTACAGATTTACAATAATTCCTTTATCCTACATGTTCTGATCCCCTGTAATCCTAAATCTTTTGACACGTGCCATACAGAGAGACCCTAATGCTCAGTAAACTGCCGTGTTTCCATGGTAACGGTCTATCGTGCAGTAGAACAGATTAGCCGTGCTTATAATAATGGCTGGCCGCGTGAGCATTACAGAAGGCCATTAAGATTACTCCGGCAGTACGAGAAAAAAGAAACTGTGCTGTGTTTTGTTTTTTAATTCAACTCAAACGGTTCTTTACATGCAAACGAAATTACTGCAATCGTGTTCACAGCTGAAACCTGAAACAATTCAATTCACATTACCAAACCCTGTTGTAGTAAGACCTATTGTTAATTTCACCACTTCGTGTCTACCTTCAGAGATATAAATGGGATTTTTATAAAACGGGACAATACAAAATAGATAACAAGATTTTAATACTACAAAACGTCGGCACACAGAATGAGTCACATACATCCAAACTTTTCAGTTTCGCAGAGAGAATAACGGGCAGGAAATGGATGTATGCTATACATTTAGAGCTGTAAATAAAGGCAATGCTATATTGCGTAGTAGAGCATTACATTATATGGAAATGATTCACGCATTCTGTTACATTTTATAGACAGATCACTTTATTTTATCTTAAGGTAATTTGTTACGCGTAAGACATAAAATATCATATTGTAGCAGAAATTAGTATAGTTGTCATACTAATCCTGCCGATTGGAGGAAGTTAAAATATTCAGTAAAACTTGTTTAAAAAAGAAGATTTCATGAAAGGAAACCCTGTATTTATCTAAACATTTCTTCGACGTCAAGAATACGAAGTGACAGTCAATTTAATATTCATTGCCTGGCTTGTTTGATGACGTTAATGCAACGCTGCATTCCATAGCAAACAAGAAGTGTCTGAACAGAGGAATGCCATAGCAAAGGAAAGTGACTTTCGTGTAATGCTGCCTTCAGTGACTCCGTGGTCCTTCGCAGTCCTTACGTATAACGCTGGGACAGTGCGTCATGGTAGGCAATGACCAATGTCAACAAACTGGGCCGTTCTTCATTCATAATTGTCTTGTCACTTGACGGTATATAACAAAGACATTATACGTATCTGACGAGCAGTTATTGAGTAACAAACCACCCTTACATCTCATTTCTTCTTCCTTTTCAAGCCTTTATCTTCTAATAATACCCCCCCCCCTTTCCATAGAACTCATCGTTATGCAGTTGGAATATCGTTGTTTAAACATTTAACAGTTTTAACTGTACAGTAGAGTTCTGCCGATACTTGTGGCCGTCGTCTCTGCTGCCACACATTCGCAAAACTGATTTCTCTACTACCAACACAAAAATGGCCCATCTAGAAAAGGTATTCGTAAAATTGTATTTGGAGTTCAACCGTTTGGCCCACATCGCCCAGTCTCTGCCGCGCTTCGTTAGAACACTCCGTCCGCCATTATGTGAATGATAAGTCAATAAAATGGATTCTCTGTTGCGCGATAAACTGTGGAAGGCTTGCCTGACCTCCAGTAAATCTCACATTAAATATTGGCAGTTGTATTCTATTTACTCGTTCTCTTCTCTTTCGTCCTTATAAAAATAAGAGAAAATAATAACACACATCACTATGACAACGAGATAATGACGTAACTGGTTATATGACCTGCAATATTTGCGGAATTAGAATAACAGCAGCAAAATGGCAGTTTTACAAAAGAAGGAAATGAAAATCAGGAACACATAGATGGGGAAGGTTGCAGAATAAAAACTACATCACTTGACACACGCAGACTTGAATACAAGCGTGTTTCGTAACAGGTTCATTTAAACTTGTATTATTTTCCATATTCATCCACTATCGACGCTATGTAGTCTGCAAATTGACAGCGTCGCTAAACGAACCACAAAAATTACGCTCTTCCTCTGCAGCCTTGGAGGACACGATCACTGTGATTAATTAAATGGGAACAACAGGAAATGGAGCGACTAAGGCACACTTTAAGCTAGGCCTTATTGTTCTGGTATTTACTTACAAGGACATAGACTTGAATTTACAACAGTACGAACAGGAAACAGAAGGTCTTCCAGTGGGTATTATTGCCTGCAGGAAATGCATGCATAAAGAAGAGCTTTCTACTTTGTACTTTTCACCCAATAACCTTGGGGTGATTAAGTCAAAGAGGACTAAATGGGACGGACATACAGCACACAGAAATCGATGAGAAAGGTGTAATAAATTTTAAACAAAACGTGTCGAACAAGACTTGAGATATGCAGGCACAAAGAGAAGGATAATATACCAATGGATTTTGGGGAAGGATTTTGTAATGTGTTGACTTTATTCGCTTGCTTAAAATAGGGTCCGTTGGTGCCATTTTGTGAATAAGGTAATGTTTATTTGATATAAGTTTTAAAAATTTCGCGGCGACATGATTCAATATAGTCTTCTCGGGCGCACAGCCGCGTCAACTCGTTTGAATACAACGTTTCGGGGACTAGCTCCGTCCCCATCCTCAGGCAAAACTGATTTAACATACACTCGTCTGTCCCGTGTTTTTCTACCTGCCGCAGCCCGCAATACGTCAGATAAGGACCTCGCAGCGAGACGTGAGAGCACAACAGTTAACAGCCCGCCCACCGACTTAACTGTTTGGGCACTATGAACCGGCCTGATTCTCCCTGCCGCGGCAGGTACTGCTCGACTCAAATATATTTTCCGCGACGCAGAGACCGAAATCAGTCAGTCCCCACTATAGAAAAACAGGGACAGACGAGCAGTATGTTAAATCAGTTTTGCCTGAGGACGGGGACGGAGCTAGTCCCCGAAACGTTGTATTCAAACGAGTTGACGCGGCTGTGCGCCCGAGAAGACTATACTGAATGATTATTTGGTTGTAGTGTATTTCACTATTCTGAGCCTATTGCTTTCATTGTTTGAACGCCAGTGAATAATGACTTGAGAACGGCTGCGAAGGGTCTTATCGTGGATAATTGAAGGAAGAGTTGCTAAATTGACTGGAGGGACTAATAAAAACACGAAAAATCTTTTTCAGGAATATCTGTGTCCAGTTCGACATTTGTACAGTTCACCTTAAAAATAAAACCCCGAAGCGTGTCTGCCCGAGCTACCACACACGTCCTCTCTACGTAAATGTATACAGAGAGAGACACTGTAGGTCTAAAGGGAACATATTTCTCGTACATAGGCCTAATCCTCAAAAACGCCCTGTAAACTGGTAAAGGTAAAGGGTTTCTTGTGCTGAATTAAACATAATTCCTTCAAGGCATATCGAGGAGAGAGGGGGTACACGCGTTTTTTAACCTCGTCACCTGAATAGTTTCCTGCTGTGTGATGAATGAAGCCAATGACCGATATCTACCCCAATGCATTATTTCTCACGCTTACTCAAGTAATTTTCTAAAGTAAATGCATTAAATTTCCGGAAGAAGAAATTGGAATCACTTCCGTCTAAACCTGGAAACGCAGTGGATACGATTTTGTTCCGTTGAAACTCAGACAGTGGGAGGCTAATTACATGCTGTTTAATTTCCTCTATCCAAGCTTTAAAGCTTAAATTACACTGGTTACTACAGTACCATTTCCTTAAACATCACGAGACTCTACATTTTCTTCACAAAATGTACTAACGTTTTCGTGTGATTATCAAGACAAATAGCGACTATTTTCCAATACATTTGCTTGTTATATGGACATGTACCAAACATGCAGCATTGCTTTAATTGCTTCAGTTCATAAGAAGGAATAATTTTTGAAATTACAGACGTCTGGTTAATCCTTGATACAAAATACGGCGTATTTCATAAGTCTATCCGGGATTTAGAGGTTTGGCCGTGCAGTAGCAAACCCACATATAAGAGATAAAATCATGCCAACGGATAGAGGAAATGTAACAATTTTTTCGTGACAGATGCGATGGCGTAGTTACCCGTTTCTCCGCTAGGAGGCAGTGGTGTGCAAACATGGCGTTTTCAGGTGAACAGAAAACTTTTTGTGTCCTGCAATTTGCCAAAACCCAGTCAATTGTAACAGTGCAACGTGGTTTTCGAACCAAGTATCGTACAGAACCACCAACGGACAAAACAGTAAGAGACTGGTATAGAAAATTCGAGGAAACTGGCTGTTTGTGTGTCGCAAAACCATCGACGTTCATATGTTGGAACGTGTGTGGCAGGAGCTAGATTACAGGATTGACGTCTGTCGAGTCACCAAAGGTGGACATATTGAACATTTGTAAGTAGGTTCAAAACTTGGATATGTACTCTTTTCACTGACATGATCTCATCCCCCGTGTGTGATTTGGCTCCTGAGCTACAGACCTCCGAAATCCCGGAGGGATTTATGAAACACCCTGTACATGCAAAAAAATAGTGACACGAAAAATAAACACTTTAAATGAATGTACGTATGTTAGATGACGCCCAAAATATGTTTAAGAAAGGGCGGTTAGGTATGAGCTGTAACTTTGTTATGAATCTACTAATTAAGAAGCACAGAGGGTTCAACTTACCAACTCTTAATTGCTTTCCTGATTATAAGACAGCTTTCAATGAAATTATCAGGAATAATCTCTGGCACATAATGACTGCCAGTGCTTTCCGCAGCACTTCTTATGACTGGCACAAAGCTTGTGTTTAATAGTAGATATGAAAATTGCAGTGGAAAAGAAAAAAATTCTGAAATAGGATAAATGGTACAAAAAAACCAGCGATTTAGACAAAAGTGTCCATATGCACCCACACTTTTTAAAATATATATGAAATGTATAGTAGGACAATGGAAAAATTAAGAAATCACTTCCAAATAAATTAGAACATTCTACATAATGTTCTGTCGGCTATGGATCAGTCAGTAATTAGTATAAAGATGACCCGCAGCTGGTAATATATATTAAACATAATTTGGAAGGAACATAATTTTAAAATTTCTACTTTTAAAACAAAAGTGTGAGAAAGAAGTGAGAACATCGGAGAAAAATTAGTTATTAACAATAAAGTAACTGAAAAAAAAAATAAAAGAGTTGAACTTTTTGGGATTTAATATATCGTACAAAAATAACAATGATACAAAATAATCTCCAAAAGTTTCAATATATATGGAGAATTAAACAATTTATACCAACGTAAAATGCAATATATGGAGAAATTCGAGTTACGTTAAAAAGTAAGAAGGAACGTCGAAATTCTAAGAGATAATTGGCTGTACAGGGCTCATGTACGGGTGAGAGAGTTGGACTTTAATTGGCTGTACAGGGCTCATGTACGGGTGAGAGAGTTGGACTTTAAATGGCTGTACAGGGCTCATGTACGGGTGAGAGAGTTGGACTTTAAATGGCTGTACAGGGCTCATGTACGGGTGAGAGAGTTGGACTTTAAATGGCTGTACAGGGCTCATGTACGGGTGAGAGAGTTGGACTTTAAATGGCTGTACAGGGCTCATGTACGGGTGAGAGAGTTGGACTTTAAATGGCTGTACAGGGCTCATGTACGGGTGAGAGAGTTGGACTTTAAATGGCTGTACAGGGCTCATGTACGGGTGAGAGAGTTGGACTTTAAATGGCTGTACAGGGCTCATGTACGGGTGAGAGAGTTGGACTTTAAATGGTTGTACAGGGCTCATGTACGGGTGAGAGAGTTGGACTTTAAATGGCTGTACAGGGCTCATGTACGGGTGAGAGAGTTGGACTTTAAATGGCTGTACAGGGCTCATGTACGGGTGAGAGAGTTGGACTTTAAATGGCTGTACAGGGCTCATGTACGGGTGAGAGAGTTGGACTTTAATATATCAACGTGAAGAAGAACTGTGAGACTAGGGTTAATATTTTTGAGGTCAAGTCATAAAACAAATTAAGGAATAACAGAACTAAACACATGTGTAATTTAAATGAGGGTGTTTAGGATTATAGAAGCAGGCGGACATACAGTTTGTTAAGAAGCAACGATACACGCATTCCCAAGTTAGTGCACGATTACACTCCGACCGGCAGAAAAAACGTAGATAGAGCAAAGTACTGATGGAGAGACCAATAACCATAAAGACGGTACAAGCCGGAATGGCTTGTATTTTTTTTTTTCTGGGCGTAATTTTTCAAAACACCTTTAAGAGACTGATATTTGACAAGAAGCTGTAGCGTGTTTCCTGTGAGATCGAAAGGGAATTTTTAAATATGATTTAGACAAAAAAGGGGGCACGCGGTGGCGCAGTTGAAGCACTGCGCTAAAAACCGGAACGTCGCGGGTTCGATTCCCGATGGTGTTATTGGAATTCTTCATCGACATAATCCTTTCGGTCGCACTATGGTCCTGGGGTCGACTCAGTCTCTAACAAAATGAGTAACAGGAATCTTTCCTGGGGGTAAAGGCGGCCGGTGCGTAGGGCTGACAACCTTACCACCTTCATGTGCCGATTGTCTAGAAATCTGGGAGCCTCAACCTCCTGGAAACCTAAGTGTCTGTCCAGGCCTGTAATGGGATTGCTTTTAGACAAAAAAGAGGGTCCAGAAATTAACCTGAATAGACGTACTCCACTGACCATAAGTCTAAGTTAACGGAAAATTCTAGTCTTAGAAAATCTTGTTTCAACCAAATTGTAAGATGCTAAACGACATGAAAGTTTAGGCTGTACAATCGCAATGACAATTCAATAGCCAACGTACATTTTTAAACTGTAACTATATTTGTCCCAGATCTGACATGCAAGAAAGAGTAATTAGGGTGCCTAAAGCACGCAGGTGCGATCCCTGTGGCCGTGCAGTTTAAGGCGTGGGTCTGCGGCCGCTCGCTTACTAGGATCGTGGGTTCGAATGCCGATCCCAGTGGCCGTGCGGTCTAAGGCGTGGATCTTCGGCCGCTCGCTTACTAGGATCGTGGGTTCGAATGCCGATCCCTGTGGCCGTGCAGTTTAAGGCGTGGGTCTGCGGCCGCTCGCTTATAGGATCGTGGGTTCGAATGCCGATCCAGTGGCCGTGCGGTCTAAGGCGTGGGTCTTCGGCCGCTCGCTTACTAGGATCGTGGGTTCGAATGCCGATCCCAGTGGCCGTGCGGTCTAAGGCGTGGGTCTGCGGCCGCTCGCTTACTAGGATCGTGGGTTCGAATGCCGATCCCAGTGGCCGTGCGGTCTAAGGCGTGGATCTTCGGCCGCTCGCTTACTAGGATCGTGGGTTCGAATGCCGATCCCTGTGGCCGTGCAGTTTAAGGCGTGGGTCTGCGGCCGCTCGCTTACTAGGATCGTGGGTTCGAATGCCGATCCCAGTGGCCGTGCGGTCTAAGGCGTGGATCTTCGGCCGCTCGCTTACTAGGATCGTGGGTTCGAATGCCGATCCCAGTGGCCGTGCGGTCTAAGGCGTGGGTCTTCGGCCGCTCGCTTACTAGGATCGTGGGTTCGAATGCCGATCCCTGTGGCCGTGCGGTCTAAGGCGTGGGTCTTCGGCCGCTCGCTTACTAGGATCGTGGGTTCGAATGCCGATCCCTGTGGCCGTGCGGTCTAAGGCGTGGGTCTTCGGCCGCTCGCTTACTGGGATCGTGGGTTCGAATCCCACCGGGGGCATGGATGTCTGTCTGTTGTGAGTGTTGTGTGATGTCAGGTAGAGGTCTCTGCGACGAGCTGGTCCCTCGTCCAGAGGAGTCCTACCGACTGTGGTGTGTCTCAAATGTGTGTGACCATGAAACCTCGACGAAACGAGGAGGCCCAGGCCCATATAGGGCTGTCGAGCCACAGGAAAAAAAAAACAGAATGATGAATCTGAAGAGTTCTAAGTCCAGCAAACGCAAATATTGTGCTCTTCGTCAGCAGTGTGTTGCACACAGAATACCAGGGAACCTAATGCAATCAACTGAGACTTAACTCAATTGAACACATCTAACCTAATCTAATTCAACATTTCGAAGAATGTATACCTGCGTCTATAGCAATAACATGACGTGTCAATGTATAATTGCACTCCGCTACACTTCTTCATGGCTACCCGTGAAATGTTACGTGGTCAACTGATCGACGTTCATTCAGGCACGTAATCAGAGACTTCATTTTGAAATAGCTTGTAAAGATTGTGTAGGATTATTACAAATCTCTTTTGCGTGTCTGCAGACGCGCAAGGTTTTTCCAAGCCATTTTGCCTGTATCCCATTTCATATATCGGATATTGCTCCGGTTTCGCCAATAACCCGATTCAGTGCACAACACGCCATGCTATTTCTCCAGCGTCGCGGCATCGAAGCTCAACCGATTTCCGCTCACGGTCCCGATTATTTCCTAATTCAAGTCGCGAGGAGCTTAGAACATTGGTTACCATTCATCACTTATATTCCGGAGTTTCCCGATGATTTACCCTGCAGCCAAATCTTGAGCCTTGGGAAATATATTACACAGGCAGAAACAGCCTATTTCTTAATTCTAAATTACCTAGCAAAGTTATGTAAACCCAGCAGTTGAAAGGGTGTCTTTAAATTTCCTAGGAACCATCTAGCGTAGGTTTGATCTGATTTTCTTTTTCCTTGAGGTTTTCGCTCTCCTGGGATGCTAAGCAGCGTTGATTGGTAATTAGTATCTAATTACCAATCAACGCTGCGTAACATCTCAGAAGAGCGAAGAAGTTATTTACACCGCGGCGGAAGCCTGAAACCTTGGTTCTTTCTTTCTTTCTGTACATCCCATACACACATACACACACGCACACACGAGCACGCAAGCACACGTACACACACACATACATACACCGACACATATAGCCTTTAATCCTTTCTGTCTTGTGTTATGAGCCGCCTTTACGCAGTATTCCGTCTTGCTCGGTTACTCAGGTACGGTGAGTAAACAACGCTTAAATAAGCTCATACTGTGTAGGATGCAGTGATAATTACCGCGCGAGATGTCAGGTTCGCTCGGCGTTAACTGTGAAGACTACAGCCTTCTTGGGCGTGATGCAGTGTTGTCTGGTAAAAATATCCCGACATTTCGGAAAACAACTGCCTGTATCCTCAGAGTAGATGATGAAGACGGACCACAACACATGGCACCACATCCCAGGATACAGCAAGTTACACCCATCAGCGAATAATGGATTCGAAAGACTTTGGAAGGAAGCAATTGTGGCTTCATCTGAGGTATTCTTCTAGCCATTCTTCATCGGAAAGACTGAGGAAAACCACGAAAACTTTGAACACATCGGCCTCTGGGCTGAGATTCGAGGCTGTGGACACTCTAATACAAACCATGAGTCTAAGTGAGCTTTGAAAATTCCCGTTCTATCTGTTACTTCCACAGACATCACTTCAACTGAACCGTTCATATTTATTACAACTAGAGGGATAATACGAGATCACAAGTTCACTGAATCGTCAAGCCATAAATGTGAAATGTTTTGAAAGACATCTTGAAAGATATTACCTGTAAATTACGACCCTGCAGTGCCGACCAAAGCATAGGTACCTCTTGACTGCTTCAAAGCAACTACTGCCATCTGGCGTGTACGAGTATAATCACAAATGTGAGAATGCCAGATGGGAGAAACCAAGCTTATTAGGTAGTGGAATTACTTTGGTGTGCTCATTTATTTTACTGATCGCAACAGGACACGCCTACTATTACTCTACCATTACCATTTTTCCTCCTGTCTCCAATCATTTTCTCGGTTTCTCTTTCCATTCGCCGTTACCATTCAATACGGACTGCGTCTTGCGACTTCATTTTCCTATTCAAATTTAATTTTAATGGTATTTTCCGATATTTTTCATCTCCTTTTCATTTACGCGATACCAGCTGGAGTATTGCTCATTCCACCTCTACTTTTGGTATGTTTTCTGACGTCATTCGTTGCTTCAACTTCTGCTTTCATTTCTTGCATCAGCAGAACATGTACTGTCGGATGGTCCAAAAAAGTGTTCTGGAAATTCTCGCAGATCAAACAAAGGGAAAATGGGTTTAGAATCTCAATCGAAATATAGACCCATACCGGCATTTTTCTATGTAAGCAGAGGCTTTGCGGTGGGCCGATCCACCACCTAAGGCACATTACCAAATATTTAAAGATGTATTATTCTAATTAATTCCAAACCGTAGCAGGACAAACAGCCTAATTTCAGACGCGTGAAAAAGAGATATGATACCGGATGAACAAAAAGTTACTCCATCCTTTTCTTGAAAATATTCTTTTGCCACATAAGTACGTTAAAACCAGAAAACAAACACAATGTTATATTAAACATTGAACATACACACCACGCTCCGCAACGCATGCTTCACACTTTTTTTCCACCTGTCTGATGCTACCCGCTGAAGGTTTTCTTCACTGATGGAACTCGCTTGATAGGTGTTTTCTTCACTGATGGAGAATCTTCGGTGGTGAAGATTTTCTTCAGTGACGCTTAAAACACTCACCTGAATATTTTGTTTAGGTTCTTCTAATATGTAGTTTTTTTTAATCATTCTCTTGCAAGAACCCAGAGACAGATATCCGGTGATGGGATCGCGCATGATTAAGAATGTTGTATTTGATATTTATGTCTTAGACACGTTATTGAAACCAGCAGTACTGTTCGTCAAACACAACAAGTACAAGAAACTCGTCATTATTTGCTGGTGACATTCTGCTGTTACCGTTTGTCTGAAGAAAATGGCACCGATTATTCTCCGTCAAGGAACATCTGAATTCAAAGGAAGTAACTGTCTTCAAATTCCGCTGTTTTTTCTACTAATGTAAACACTACTGTGAAACCGTGCGTCATCAGTAAAGGAAAATCGGGAAATATAGCCTTAAACTAATTCTGGCAAATTAAGTTGCACATGTGACCAAAAAAATCATGTTTGCACTTCGACTGAAAGGTGGATGTTGAGAGTCTTTTGCAAAGTCACGTGACCAGCGCGGATTCTGTACTGATATAGTCATATTTTTATATATCTGCCTCACGAATCCAATTTAACTACTTCCTTACTAGCAGCCATCGTGAAATAATAACACGTGGGTTGCCTTACTTTTCGCTTGCACTGAATATACGAAGTAAATAAACGGTTATTAATTCACTAAATGCTGAGTGTGAAGTTTCCTTCAACAAATAAGAGCCCACAAGCCGGTAAAAAAAATTTCCACATTTATAAAACCCAAAGATTCATTGCCACATTCATAGAGCTCGTCACTGCGCCACACCATCAGTCAATATACTCCACCGTTTCCTTTACGGTGGATTTTAGCCTTTGAAACAGAATCGTTACTGCAAGAGTCATTATTTTTAACACAAAAAACCCTTAATCTTGTTCACACAGCGTATTTATGTGAACCGCATGATTCTCGCAGCAAACAGTGATTATTTCCTGATCCAGAATTTACCGACAGGTCTTTCAAATAAGGGAGTGTTTTGTTATATTTAAGGTAAAAACGAATTATTATATACGAGTACAATGTAGACGTAGACTAATTTTAGCCTTTAAAAGCTTCATATTTTAGCCATATCTACTTCTGAGTACTCAACATGTAGACAACCAGAATTTTATAAGAAATTTCCGTCAGAATTCAAAACGCAATCATTCTTGTTGTCCCCTCTCACTTAATTTTTTATGCGTTTTTTGATTCTGTTTCTACAACCAAACCAGATATAAAATTCTCCTGCGCGGCTAAACGAAATGGCGAGATGTTAAATTGCGGAGAGGAAGGCGCTCGGCCTTTTTCTTGTGTCTATTGCCGATTTGGTGGCAATAATTTGGGACGCTGCACGAGACATACATCTTTCGGGGGAAAATTGTGTGTTGTGGTCATGGGACACATTGGGACCACAACGTCCTGCCTCATTTATAGGGCAGTGGTTTCTTCGCTGTAGGACCACATTGTTCTGCCTCGCTCACCAGAAAATGGGCCCGCATTTTTCTGCCTCACTTATCAGACAGTGGGACCACATAGCTCTGCCTCTCCCATTTTGCCTAAATCAGACACAATGTGCCCATAATTTTCTCTTCTCTCCACAGCAGATCCACCTACAAACAGTCCTTCTAAGGTCACCATCACAGTCGGTTTGGTCACAACACCCTCTTTCATATATCAACAGATAATTTCCCCCCTCGTCTTAAACTCTACTACCAAGATAAAATAAATATGGTCCCCCGCAACTTTTGTTCCTGTTCACCGGACTGCTGTAGTCTGATTACTCACCGTCGTGACAAATTACAATTTCGGACTATCCAAGCACTTAATTGTGCATATACTAAAAAGAATTCAACTCTTTAAATCATAATTGTTCTCACGTGTCACCATAAACTTTAACACTAATGGATTCTGCATTTCGTCCACACACCCACATTTATGCATTTGTGTGTTCATCGCGACACACAGCAACTGTTTCCCTAAACAACGTTAGCATTCAACAATTAAACCAACAAATACACTTTATTTCTTAAGCACGTCCATTAACCCTACACATGTTTCGGCTGCAATACAGCCATCATCAGGGGTTCAAGGTCACGTTCACTTCAACATTCACTAATCCATTTGGATCACCACTTACACACCACAATGTATGTCACTTTTCTGTTAACAGTTGATAACACTCACTGTTTTCGTTTATACAACCTTATCTTATAATTC
Source organism: Reticulitermes speratus (assembly GCA_021186555.1). Classification (NCBI taxonomy): domain Eukaryota; kingdom Metazoa; phylum Arthropoda; class Insecta; order Blattodea; family Rhinotermitidae; genus Reticulitermes; species Reticulitermes speratus. The sequence continues at coordinate 2,819,788 of JAJKFL010000004.1, forward strand.
TTATACATTTATAAGAAAAGGCAGTATAAACAAAACAGTGAGTGCTTATCAACTGTTAACAGAAACGTGACATACATTGTGTGTGTAAGTGGTGATATCAAATGGATTAGTGAATGTTGAAGTGAACGTGACCTTGAACCCTGATGATGGCTCTATTGCAGCCGAAACATGTGTAGGGTTAATGGACATGCTTAAGAAATAAAGTGCATTTGTTGGTTTATTGTTGATGTTACAAAATGCACTGTGAACACAACGTAAAAAAAATCTTTAGCATATTGGTTCTTGTAACGGCGAAGGTGTGTGTTTATTGTGGGGTGGGAACTGCATATTTAAATATTTGCCACATGAAATTCCTGATTTAAAGTTATATTTAGCCACTAAATAATTAATTTGGTTCTGTGTTCATAAGGAACCGTTCTCAACATACTAAGACTTCGTGATTTACACTGTTCATTTTCACACACGACACGAAAGAAGCGAGTAATGGTCTGGTGACACTGGTCTGTTGGATGGACTATCGATGGTGCAGGCGACATGGGAAACCCATCAGCGTTTCAGTCCGGGAAATCACCTCTCTCGCCAAGCTATTGGTGTTCGGCTGTACGGTGTTATAAACCACACTGAAATTACAGGTTTCACTGTGTACATCATGAATGCTTATGGCGGTACAGGTACAATTCCAACCATTCTTAACGTCGGCACTAGATGGAGGTGAGTACTCAGCTTCAGGTCCCGGCCATTTAACAACCTGGGCAAGAACCCCTCGTAGCCAGAGCCGGTCGGACGAGTTACAGAAGATAACATCTCTTTCCCTTGCCGGGAAACAAACTACGTTTCGTCGATTTTTCAGCCCGTAGCCTAGTCATTACACCAACTACGCTGTCCCAGTCTAATTAGTCGACACTGCTTCAGCTAAGAGGTTTTAAAAGTTTGAGTCTGAACAATATTTTGTTTGAGAAACCTAAAGGAAAGAGACCACTTGGAATACGTAGACATAGATGTCAGGAGATTAAAACGGATCTTAAAGATACAATATGGAAGGCTCAGGAGAAAGACAAGCTGTACAACTATTAGCTTCTCAAGAAGGACTCTGCTCCGTGGGTTCATTTAGTTCAAATATCCCTGAAGGAGTTGGAAAGTCCTTTCATCAATATCGGTCACCTTCTAGTTAAATATTCAATCTGTCAGTAGGTGAGAGCCGCTTAAAAACCCAGTCATAGTTCACTTCCACCTAGGCCCGAGGTTAAGAATGACTGGCGCTATACCACCAACATTTATAGCGTTAACAGGGATAAATTTACGTTAAGTGGTGTGTTTGCTGCGCTGCAGGAACGGTGTGTTTGACACTTGGATGAATTTAAGGCTTCAAAGTATTCATTAGGTATTCTGAGCATTGGCTACGTACGTAGTTGCCATGCTTGGTGTACAGCAGTCATTACGTATGACCAGATACGTAGTTACCATGCTTGGTGTACAGCAGTCATTACGTATGACCAGATACGTAGTTACCATGCTTGGTGTACAGCAGTCATTACGTATGACCAGATACGTAGTTACCAGGCTTGGTGTACAGCAGTCATTGCGTATGACCAGATACGTAGTTACCATGCTTGGTGTACAGCAGTCATTACGTATGACCAGACACCTATGTTAGCTTACGTACGCGTAGTTACCATGTTGGTGTACAGCAGTCATCACGTATGACAGACAACTATTGCTACGTACGTAGTTACCATGTTTGGTGTACAGCAGTCATCACGTATGACCAGACACCCTAATTTGCGTACGTACGTAGTTACCATGTTTGGTGTACAGCAGTCATTACGTATGACCAGACACCTAATTTGCTACGTACGTAGTTACCATGTTTGGTGTACAGCAGTCATCACGTATGACCAGACACCTAATTTGCTACGTACGTAGTTACCATGTTTGGTGTACAGCAGTCATCACGTATGACCAGATACCTAATTTGCTTGCTTATATTTCACTTAGTAACACTGTCATAAGTTTACAAAGAATACCGTCCAGCTGCAGCGCGATTAGTGAACAATGAACTGGAAAGGTGTGGAAGGAAAAGGATGTGGGCTAAACTTAAGCACTATTCCTGTATTTGCCTACAGAGACCGAAGAATTTCACGAAACATCTCAGCCAGAATAACCGGTCCTTCGGCCGAGATTTAAACTCAGCATCGCTCAGATACGCAGCAGCAGTGCTATAGTATCAGCTTGGATGTTTGGTGGTTAGCTAGATCTTTAGTCTCTCAATTATGTACCTACTTGACTCTGAGCCACGTTTAGTAAGATAAATTACTCTATAGTTTAACTAGCCATTTAGATTGTTTGTTAATTACCCACTCTGCAAACTGGTTTACTGGCTGGTTAGTTGGTTAGGTGGGTGGGTTGTTATCGAAATAAATAGCCAACAGTCTAATGTCGAGTAATCCATCAGCCGTTAGTTCAATTAGTCTACTTGCTGCAGTCTGTATAGAGACTCGCTACGGGCTGCACGATTCGGGGATTGAATCCCGGTGGGGGCGAGATTTTTCGCAGCTGTCCAGACCTGCCCTGGGGCCCACCAGGCTCCTATAAAATGGGTACCGGGTCTCTTTCCCGGGGGTAAAGCGGCCGGGGCGTGGAGTTGACCACCCACCCCCATCTAGTGCCAAGGTTAAAGAAAGAGTACAGCTATACCTCTACTCGCCATCTGGGCCTTTATGGCCTGTTCTAGGGAGAACTTGACCTTTACCTTACTTGCTGCTTGCTTATCTGCTGCAGTCAGTTCTGCTATTACGCGTGTTTCGTTAACACGAATTGGCTATAACACGACTGACGAATATGTGAACGCTGTTTGTATAGCGCGAACTTACGCATACGTGTGTTGGATGTTACGTGATTTCAGCGACTGGTATGATGATATAAGTTAGAATCATGGGCCAAATATTTTCTCATCTAACCCAATTTTTATTATGCAGTTTTCTACAATGTGAGATCTCACAAGATGCTCAACTATCACATTATAGCAGAACTGACAACACGGCACACTTATAGCAACATCTTATCTTACGTATATTAAAGATTGAGTTTTAATATTGTCATTTTATATATTGGATTGGTTCTGTCACTTAAAATATTTATCACCTTTTAATTCTTTTTCGTTTGTATTGCCTCCCTGAAGATGGACACAGGAGTGGCCGAAACATGTAGAAGGTTATTGCATATAAAAATTATTTAATTAGTGTGCATTTTGTTTGCATTAATATTATATTGTATATACTGGCCGTATTCATTGAAATACGCACAGCCTGCAGGATGGTAACCCTGACGACGCCCAAGACTCCGTCAGTCTGTCTCTTGCTGTATTCTCCTCCAGCCCCTAAAGCCTACGTCAACAGTCCAAAACGTTTGTTTCAATCGAGTATTAGCACATGATTATCACTATGACCATTGGTGTGAACAGAATTATTAGATGACTTCAGGGAAATATAGAGACGTGCTGTGCAACAGGAAGCGTAATGCAGTAAAAGTTGCGGCATCCGGCACCCCCCGGACCAATGGGTTGTCGGATATCGTAACTTAACGGAAGTTATAAAGTGACGTCTAAAGTGTATCTTAGGGTACCTAGCAGCGTCATGGATAGACTAACCACTTAATTGTCAATTAATATTCTGACCCGATATGTCATCACTACTTACGCAACGTGCTGTATGTACTCGTATAATTTGAAAACAAACAAAAAGCCGCAAATAACTAATAGCCGAAATCTCAGATTCGGTGCTGGATACTGCCGGGTAATGAAACGTGAAATAAAATGGTCCTTTTAGTCAGTACCCAGTAAATACACAGGATGTTCCACTTAAAACCGGCCTCATAAACTCGGGCCATTGAATCGTCAGAGGTATGACATGTAGCGCCATCCTGTTGGAAGAAGCAGTTTTCGCGCTCGTAATCGGGTAATTGGGCATAGAACCCAACATCTTCCGTAAGAGTGTGCATTTAGTCTACCGGAAATTAAACGAAACCAAATCCTATCCTTATTTCGCCGTGCAAGCGGGCCGGTTTTAAGTGGAACACTCTGTAGCTTCCTGGATCATCCAGTGTCCACGTATTTCGAGTAAGATGTGGAAGGGGTTGGTCCATTGGGACGTCTTTCAGTTGCCTTGTAGAGGAGTGCGCAAATTTTCCAGAAATGTAGTAACCACCTCAAAATCCTATGTGCCACAAGGATGACATGAAGCAAGTTCCATACTGAGGACCTACAAATATTAGGCGCCACCGTACAAAGTTCAGTCGCCAAGGCGAACTTACTCAAAGGATTTGTGCAGCCCTGCCTAAGTATATCAATAAAAAGTTGGCCAATCCTTTAAGTACTGTGCTAGCTATTCTGTTAAAGCAATTATAAGACAGGTCAGTTCCATCAGAAGGTCACAATCTTGACTACCAGAGTTCAATTCCAGGCAACTCCTGTGTGGTGTGAGTGTCTCTCTCACCTTGCTATGGAGTGGAAACAGGAAGGACTGCACTGTGCATGAAACATTAAACATTCCGTTGATCACCATGTAATGCCGAGGTTTGAAATTCATAAAGCAGGAGCTCAATTATCCATGCGTTTTTATGACGTAGTGTTAAAGGGTGTGGAAAATATTCGTCCATGGATGCAAATTAAGAGATACACATAAATATGTGTTACAGCGCAATGAATTTAACCCAACGTAACAACAGGCATTTAGGTTGCTCGACCGTACTGTGTCCTTCGCTTATCAAAATACCAAGCGTCTAGTTCCCGCCAAATGTCTCCACAGTTTCTGACAGCTTTCAAAGCACAGATCAGTAACGTTAACTTGATATCAGCATGAAATTAAGCAGGAATGTAGATGCATTTAAGATTAAAGTCTTCTCGAATGTTATGCCGTGTAGACTGGTAAATAGCTACCGACGCTTCGGAGAGGCGTACGTGCCTCCATTTCACGAAAAAGCAGTCTACCCTCCATGAATTGCTTACTATGAAGATGAAGGCAATACCCTTCTCCGAAACGTCCGTAGCTATTTTCTATTCGACAGGGTGTAACATCCCAGAAGACTAATATTTATCAATATTGATGCGAGACACTCAAATCTCGAAAAAGACTTTGATCATCAATTTAGTGTGAAAAATACGCCAGACAATTACTCAGCCAGCAAGTCAGAGAGCTGCTTAACCAGTCAGTCATGTTCAAGTCAGCCAGACAATTACTCAGCCAGCAAGTCAGCCAGACAATTACTCAGCCAGCAAGTCAGAGAGCTGCTTAACCAGTCAGTCATGTTCATCAAATTCAGCACACACAATTACTCAGCCAGCAAGTCAGAGAGCTGCTTAACCAGTCAGTCATGTTCAAATCAGCCACACAATTACTCAGCCAGCAAGTCAGAGAGCTGCTTAACCAGTCAGTCATGTTCAAGTCAGCCAGCAGCTTACTACCCAAATCAGAATGCTACCCGTTTAGTGTTACAAGTCAGCCAGACAGTTCTTATCCAGTCAGAACAGACAGTAAGTTTCCAACCGTGGTCAGACATCCAGCCATTCAGTTACACGTCGTATCAACATGTTTCCCTACCAGCAATTTCCTTGCTTCCTCTCTGGTTCCTGCAGTCTATCTTCCCCCTCCTCCTGGCGCCGTGTCCATTTACATGGGCCGACTGCAGGAAAAGCCTCAACTCTGCAGTACAATTTTCTCCTCCCCCGCAGAGCGCTCCCATTGACGTTCATAGCCTCCACTTTAATTCACCTTCTCCACATATCCGGCCCACTTGAGTCTACAACCGTTCCTGGATTTAACAATCTCTTTATATCCCAGTTCTTGGCCTCAAAGACTACGCCTATCATAAGGTACTTCGTCTTGAACAAGTCTGCCTTACTTTACGCTACGTTAAACTGAGAAAAATAGGTTGGCGGAACGTGTAGCAAGATTAAGGACTGTGGCTAGTACAAACGGTATAAATTCTTAGTGGAATTGTAGGTTCTGGCAGCAGCAACAATCTAGATTACTGTCTTAGGCGATGCGATGCCGTGTATTCTAGCAGACACACGAATAAATCAATACCGACGTTTCGAAATAGGTCTAAACTGCGTCCGTTTTCAGGGTGGAATAAAGCTGCAGACAGTACCTAATCTCTGGATGACACATCCCGTTGTGAAACGTAAAGCAGATGAATGACTAATAACACTTCAGTGACAACTATACTTGCAAAATATTGTATTGTTTAATACACACGATATTTCGGAACTAATCAGAAGTCATCATGATGCATTGACAAAAATACGTGAAGAAAGAACACTCAGAGACTATGCATTGAAGAGTCCGGTGGTTACTTCAAGTAAGCCAAGACCGCTTCCTTCTACATCCTTATAAATTCAGTATTCACAATCATACCGTCCGGTATAATGAGAGTGTCGTTAAATTAAATACTTAGCATTTCGAGGTAAAACAAAAATTAAATATAAGAACTGGAGCCCGAAAACCACTTGATTTAATTCGTCCAATTCTTTTAATACCATTTTTAAAAAAACCGCTGCTACCAATTTAATTAAACTTCACCTCGCTTTGCTTTTATCTTCGTCCGCTGCAATATAAACATCAGAATTATTTACAATGAAAACGAAATATTAGTAGAAATACGAGATTTTATGCAATCACAAGGGAAAAGATGTAAAACAGGCAAGATGGCGGTGACTCACAAAATTAACGTGAGCTCATAATTTGCGTGCAAGATGGCGGTAGCGCAGTGGCATGGGAAGAATTAGAACAAATGAACATGTATACAGAGCTATGTTCCTGCAGTAGCTATAGTGTATTCCCCTCTTGACTGCCAAGTTATAACTATGCACAAAGCAACTGTTTAGAAGCAAATGCAAAAAGTTGCAGTAATAATGCGCGTCTCGGCCTTTTATATCCTTAATTCAAGCGCAGTCTTATGGGAATATCAGAGGGTCAAAACTGTAAAAAATTACAGACCTAACTTCTGACATCCGCCCATCTGCAATTACGGGTGTGTAGCAAGATTTGTCTGTTCATTTCTCGGATGGCTGATCAATCGCCGTCAACGGTTCAGCAATTATATTCACGCCGATCTGGCCAATCATAATTCATCACCCTCTGTTGCTTTCCTGTACAAATCTTCCCGCATTACTTTTCCGTCAGTTCGATCCTGAAGGACGAGGAAAAAATGTTAGCACTTCGACACGCTGCGGCACGAATCCCACAGCTTCACATGTACTTTACGACAAATACTTTCTCAGCTCTACTGCTCTGAGGGTTGTTCTATGTGTTTTTGGACAAAAATTCTGTAAGGACTTCTCATTTCCTCCATACATGCTATACACCCTACCCATCCCTTTATGTTTTATTTGTCATCCTAATGATATTTCGTAAAACCAACCCTGTGCACAAAATTAAAGCAAATGGGGGAGCGAATATTAAGCTTCATTCCCTCTTAACTTCGACACTAAATACGAGTCAGTGGTTAACTTCAAACCCCGGTCGCTTTACCCCTGGCACAGGAGTCCCTCTTGCCCACTGAACAGGAAGCTTGGTGGTTCCCAAAGCCGTTCTGGACAATAATATTTCATACAGAGTACAATTTATAATGCTCCATCTTCCTGTCACTTCTTTCCTCTTGAGTCCGAATATTCCCTCATCGCCCTCAGACACTGTTCTTTACGCAGGAAGAAAGACCAAGTGTCATACAAATACAAGGGCAATGTTTGATATGCTGTCGATAATCAAGCAAATGAACGAATATTATAATTGGTATTTATTGCCTGAACCGAAAAACATGTTTATTTAAATACTACGAAAGTGAATCTGTTTCCAGCAGAGCAGTGTAAACAGGTGTCATCAGTTTTCACCTCCTTCTTGAAATTGTGTAGCTACAGCATTTGTGGCTGCAGAAAGGTACAATATTATTGCTACATGAATAGTGGAGTAGACGGGAGGGCAGTATTAAACAGATCTTAACGAAACAGGCTGGGATAGCCTGCAGAAGATGTATGTGGATCAGGATAGAGAAAAATGGCGGTCTCTTGTGAACACAGTAATGAATTTCTGGTTCCATAAAATGTGGAGAATTTCGTGACTAGCAAGACCCTGCTCCGTGGAGTTCAAGATGCGAATTAAAATTTGGATTCAGCAAATTAAAGCCATAAAATCAAGTCAACTGTAAAGCAATATCTTTTGGCAGTATTTGCAAAAATCGTTTGTTTCTCGTACTAAGCATTATGGAAAGACAGTTATAATAGATAGCCATCAGAGGTTTCTGTCAGTTTGGGTTACCAAAACCAATCCGCGCAAAACCATTGCGCTAAACCAAAATTAATTTACAACAGCGCGCTATTTCGAGAAACCATTTATACGTTGGCACTGTGGTTAGGACGATGAGGAAGTTTGTGTCTTTAACGTTACCATTAACAGAGAAATTACTATCCCCTACTATGTGGCGCCTTGTAATGTGGTAGACGTTTCGAAGAAACCTGTTTCCTCCATCCTCAATTACACGGTACCACATCTCAAAAGACACCGCCAAGATAATCCTACGTCTGACAATATTAATCCTAAATCTAAAAGTATAAATCCTAAATCTCACAATATTAGTATTAAAACTCACATTCTGAATCACAAATCTCTCAATCTGAATCTTAAATCTCACAATATAAATCCTGACACTCACAATACAACGCCAGTTCGAAAAGTCTAAGAAGTAACATGCAGTTTGCCGGAAGTAGAAGTCGTACCAGAAATAAGGTTCTTCAATTTACAAACCTACAAACAGTTTCATTTTGAAACTAAAACAATCGTTATTTCATATTAAAACAGGTTACAAAAGCTGTTCAAAGTCTCCCCCTACACTTCCAACGCACATCTCAGTACAGTGCTAACAACCGTTTCAATAATACGCTACGTTCAACTGCGTATTCAAATCGCAGAGCGTCACTAGATCACTCAGGTCGTCACAAATGAATATTCTCGTCCAAACTTTGTTGTCACACTTGGGCGTACAAATCGCTAGTCAAATGAATGTGACCGAACGTTTTGTGCGCGCATGTTTTGTGTGTGTCGCAGAGCGAACGCATAATGTTAGCCACCGCAGCTCCACGGCTCTCTCGATACGCAAGAGTGCCGTTGAATGAAGAAACCAGAATGGTGCTTTGTGAACAACCCCGGCTTTTGCACAGGACGAGACAGACACATCGGACTGCTTTTCCCCTGAATTGGCGTCAGCTGTATAGTGCGTCCCTGACTTAAATCTGTAACCCTGAAATTCATCTAAAGTTTTTCTTATGCTAAATTAATCACTTTGCTCACAGTGTAAATGGGGGGAGAAGTATAGCTTCACGCAACTTAACATCGGCACTAGATGGAGATGAGTGGTCAGCTTCATGTCCCGGCTGCTCTAACCCCGGTAAAAAATGTCCCCGGCATCCAATGAACAGGAGGCTTCTTGTGCCCCAGACGCGGTCAGGGCAGAATGAAGAAGGGAAAAATTTCTTGCTAATGCCAAAAATCCAACGCCGGGTCTTCCAGCCCGTGGCTTAGTCACTAAACTGACTGAGCTATCCCGGATACACGGAAGTGTATGTGTGGATAAAAATAAAAGAATACTTCACCACCAACCGCCCTCAAATTATAAAAAGTCAGTGTTGATGTGCATTGAAAGAGAGATGTAAACAGCAACAAGGGATGGGAAGACGCGCTATGTTCTATGTACTTATGTAAGAAGGGGGTAGGAGTGACAGGGGGTGTGGTCACGTGCATAGTGTTCTAGTATAAATGATCTCAAGACTGGAAGAGGCGAGGCTACTGCGACATCCATGAAACAGGCCCCTCGTAAGGTCGACTTGACCTGTCGAAATAACTACACGGCGCTCTGCTCTCGTTTTTACCAACAGTTTTGTGCTACTGCATCATCACGTCATGTTATTACGAAAACCAACTTCTTTTATCCTGGATATTATCGCGGGCTATCATCACTCTTTGATGACATGCACCAACCCAACCCAACAGACTTCGTATATCAAAGCAGCTTAGGTCACGTCTGGGCCACAGCCTGACGTGTCTCTGCCACCGACAGGAAAGGGCCCAGGGTCCGAAGTCCCAGGGATGAGATAACAAAGACTGAATGGTCCTGTTTAGATGCATAATGGCTGTTTATGTTAAGAATCGCGGGAACATATACTTGCACTGTGTGGACAAGATGCAGGATACTTTAAATTTAAAGGAGATATGTGCTATTCTTTTCTTAAAGAAATGCTTGTATTTTTTACCATTGTAAAGCAGAATACACAAGATCTGAAGAACTTAAGTACTTAAGAGATGAAGTGGTACAATAGATATGAAGGTTTTAGAGAAAATCATGACTGAGATCACGCTTATTATTGCCTACACGAAAAATGGAACTGTTACTATACATAAAACCAGATGTCTTGTCTAAATAAGTGCAGACTGTAACGTTGAAATGAGACAGATAACAGATAATGTTAACAGCGTAGCAGACTGTAAAGTCTCTGGAATTAAATAAAATAAAAAAAGGACGGAAAGATACACATTTTCGAAATTTTGGGTTCTCGCGGACGTCAAAAACAGAATTACAGTCCTCTGATATACGACACCATGCAGTCTGACAAGTAGTTACATTTCCCAAACGATCCTACCGAGACCTCTCTACCAATTTATACGGCGTCACATTCCAAAAGAGAGCAGCCTTAAGGCGGCCACCGCACCTTCTTGTCAGCGATTTTGCAGCTTCGATTTCTCGTACTATAAGTACTATAAGTATACTAATAAGTATAATGACACAGCACATACACTACAACTACTTCATTCACACTATTTCCATTTAATTACCTACAAACTTTTTTAAGTTTCGCGATCGAGTTGGCGGCGTCCTTGCTTCGTGTTCGGAAGGCTCCGGGGTTAAAATCATGGTGCGGATGCCAACTGTACCGACAGAGACCAAAGACACTCCAGGCAAACCCCGGCACAGAATCTTAAAATAGTCCCCAGGACTGCTTCCAGCCACACCCTCTGCTTTTCGTTACTTACGTATTATTCAATAGACTTCATGTAGTTCTAATCTGATCTGCTGAATGCGTCACAAAGTACATCACAAATAAGTAGATTAGAAAGGTTATAAAATTATATGCTACATAAAATATGGAAGTAGAAAAGAGTCACTGAATAAGATAAAAATTAATCTCTTCTCTTCAAATTCGTGAAACTCGAACAGATATGAACTACTAACTGTTTCACAAATACAAACATTATTCCTGTACGTTTAACAGTACAGTCTTCCGGGATTAAATGCTGTTTAATCTAACAGGCAGGTACTAATTTTTCGTACGAATATGTTGCCTCCATCTTGAAGTCAGAACACGGAAGTTATAGGGTCATATCCGCCAATTCCAAGTCTTAATATTCACCGGCATGATACCTTAAAGTCTCGTTAAATTAGCCGTATTATATTCCCAAGATCCACGATCAGTAACAGTGCAGAGGAACATCCTTAGTTTCCTAACACTGTAGTGAAGTCAGCGCCAACATGTAAGTGCAGAATACAAGTTATGAATACACAGGGGCACAGAAAAGGAAAAAAAAAAAATACATAAAGGGTAGCTGCAGGGTCTTCGGCCTACAATACGTCATTTCATTTTATGGGCTCTCGACTTGAGCAAACTACTGTGGAAATTTGAATGGAGTCAAGTGACCTCGCTCGTCCAAACATTCCGCTATTGTGAGAATACCCTTGAATGGCTCGACTACAGTGTGGCTCGAAAATATATGTAAACATAACAATCTGAACCTTTGAAGATAAAAACTCTGTAGTTTAAAAGAAACTGTGGGAATAAATATTGACTGCTGTGGCATTTATAAATCACGAATGCTGTTTAGAATGAGAGAACATAAAAACATAAACATGACAGCATATTATTGTCAACGTATTAAGAGGATATCCCACAGCCAGTAACCTTGTAATATAAACAGATCACACAAGACTTTAAGGTAGCCTTACAGTAATTCAGTCATTCCGCACACGTCTCCAGCACCACATATACTATCGATCAAGAAAGTACAAAAATGTTCATTGTAACAACTGCTTTAATACTCCAAAAAGTCCGGATTCATCACCAAACCCTCTTCAGGCAGACAAAACACAATAATAAATTGCTGACTGCCTATATCAGTGCACGGAGTACTTAGAATAAGGCCGTGCCATGGCTCAGGCGGTTAGTCGCCGGCCTCTCACCACGGAGGCCCGGGTTCGATCCCAGGTCAAGTCCATGTGAGATTTGTGGTGGACAAAGTGGCACTGGGACAGGTTTTTCTCCGAGTTGTCGGTTTTCCCCTGTCGATTTCATTCCACTGGTGCTCCATTACTTGTAAAACTTGGTAAAAACTGCTCATCCTCATATTCATCTTCATCACAGGGGTTGCACAATAAGCCTTAAGGCTGCGGTGCGTCCGTAGCATCAGCTGCGGGGCCCCCTCACAAAAAAAAAAAAACTTAGACATAAAGTCTTCTTGGTACTTTTATTTTACAAGGTACACCTTGTATAAAAATATACGTACGTACTTATGGCTGTCAACACCTTACTTCTGGTATTAAGGTTTCGCCTGTGGAATAATTAAAATTCTTAAAAGTTTCTGTTATTGATTAAGTATTACGTGTACCTGGAATAGCTTACCAGGTCACAAACATGGCAAACTTTTTATCAATGGACCATGCAAAAAGAAAGCTGACGGCCTGATCAAATTGAGCAGGAATCAACTTAGATCAGTAGTAGCATTCCTCACAGGACATGCACCTGTGAGGAAGCACTTGAACATTATGGGCCTCTTCGAAGGAGATCCGACCTGCAGATTTTGTGGGTCGGAGACTGAAACTGTGCACCATATTGTTTGTGGTTGCGAGGCACTGGCTCGACAACGTTATAAGTTCTTTGGGAAGATGTTCGCTGAACCAAGAGATATAAGCTTGGCTCCACTAAAAGACCTGTGTCTCTATATTAGTAGCACAGGGCTAATGAACCAATGCTGAAAGAAAGGCTAAGGGTGAGCAAAATAAGCCTAAGGCTGCGGTGCATCCGGAGCGAATGCCGACGGGCCCATAGAAAGAAGAAGAAGAAAAAAAGTATTACGTGTCACTGAATATTGTATACGTCCATAGATTCACACACGTAGTCTCGCTTCTTGTTTGAATCATCATTAATATATTGTGTAGCCACAAGTTTATAATATTCAGCATTGACGTCCTTTTTCTCATTTTTGTCTCTTATTTTACGGGGTTTAATAAAAAAAACATAATATGTAAAATTATAATGGGAATACATTATGGGGTAACTGTGTGTATGAGGCGCATGAGAATATGGGTTTAGTTGCTGCATATTATACAGGTACATATACTGATAAGTATATATATACTTATCAGTATATCCCTCAGGATAGGGACAGGTGGCGGACTCTTGTGAGTGCGGTAATGAACCTTCGGGTTCCATAAAACGCGGGGAATTTCTTGACTAGCTGACGACCTGTTAGCTTCTCAAGAAGGACTCTGCTCCATGGAGTTAGTTAGTTAGTTAGTAGTTATATACTGCCAAGTGTATATACACACTGCTAAGTGTAATTATTGTTGCTGCTTTATCTAAAGCCTCGGACAGAAGCAGGCTAACTTAGCGGTGGCGATTTGCACTTGTATACGGAAGGTGTGTGGCTTAAATTCCCTTCAGGATACCGACTACCCTAACTTGTATGCGTGATCTTCCTCAGTCCCTCCAGACAAATATCTATAAAGTACTACGATTAGGTCGAAACGGTTTCATTCCAAATCGTTTCCAAATGGCCAGTCACAAGTTATCCTACCACAGATGTTACAAAAGCTGAAACACCGACAGCGTCGTGAAATAAACAATAAAAAATCTTACGTCAAAGTTACCATGGTTACTATAAGCAAAGGAAGAAGTCAGTAGTATCTCTTAGCTATTAGAATTCATGAAATACGAACTACGCCGTGATGTAGCGGCAACTTCAGCGGCAAGAGAATGTGGAGCGTGAAGTCTAAACATACCGTTGAAGGCGTCAAGGCATCTGCAACAAATTGCCTGTGTTTGTGGGAACGCAGACAAACAAATGATGCCAGAAGCCTGTAAGAAAAACATTCTATTGACAGAGTATCGACATTGTACACTGTCTTACAAAAGCGTATTGCCCTTATTCAGTCGTGGCGAATTCTTTGTAAAGTGTTTCGCAAATTAATGGTAATATGCAGAAAGCAAAGCTAAAGCTGCCCTGTAAGTAGAAGTCACACAACGGAGGGACATGGAGAGTTAATATTCAGCGCCTCACATTCTTAACGGCGGCACACAAAGGAAATGAGTGGTCAGAATGACGCTCCAGTCTCTGTATCCTGGAAGAAGGAGGCCTTGCTATCCGAGTAGGAAGCTGTGTGGGCTTCTGGGCCGGTCTGGGCGTTGTGAAGAAGAGCAAAATCCTGACCCTGTTGATAATGCGACATCCGATTCGCCGCCTGACCCATGGCCTCTTTACTACACTGGTTCGGCTAGCCATTTATGAATTCCAGTAGTTCAAGTTGAAATTTCCTAATATTTTCGAGTTCCCAAAAACGCAGGTGGCACATTAGCTGCTGAAGTCACTGTCTACATTCATTCATTCATTCTGTAGTCTGTCTTACGACAGGTCCGTAGCCTCTTCCAAAGCGAGTTCTCCACAGGGTGCGAGCTAGTGCTTCCTCTTTCAATTTCCAGCATCTTCTCTTTTCCTTAAGGTCATCCAGTAGCTGCTTACGTCTTCTCCCTCGTCGTCCCGTCATTTCTATCCTTCCTTCTAACTTTCCTTCAATCACGTGTTTCAGAAGGCAGTTTCTACGCAAGATGTGACCAATCCAGTTAGCCTTTCTTCTTTTTATTGTATGTACGATGTTCCTCTCCTCCTTGACTCTCTGTAATACTTCTTCATTTCTCACACGATCGGTCCAACTGATCTTCTCTATTCTTCTCCAGCACCACATTTCAAAACTTTCCAGATAGTGTCTACATTATCGCACATTAATTAAACATGCAAAGTGTTAATTTGATGTACCAGCTGCTTTAAGACTAAGACAATATCTACATTTCGCTCACAAGATGTGTTTATCTTTAGCATATTCATGCAGAAAATATTCCCCTAAATGATATGCGGTGTTCCTGTGAGGCGTAAACAGAATTTTATAAACATAATAAATTAAAATTAAATTATCTTCCATCCGTCAGAGGGGATGACAGGTGAAAAAATAAGACTTGAGATTCAAAAGATGACAATGGACACAAACACGGCCTCGACGCCAAGACGAACTGACTGGCTAAGAGGACGGCAGTTGCAAAGTATCTTGTACCTCCACTGCCTGTTACTCGACACTGCACATCAGTACCCAGTTCCACCATCGCGGCCTAGTGGACTTTTATTTTGGTTATCCTCCTGAAAAGTGTCGGCGCGGAGACCAGCTAAAATAATGTTCCTCTCTCCCTCTAGATAAAAGCTTAGAAAGTACCTCAAATTACGTCACGAGGGCCTCCTACCACAACCTTTTCCATTCACCATTCAGTAATCATTCTATTATTCGAATGTGGAATGCAGACGCTTCCTCGGAGTGCAGCCGACCGCACGCCTGCCAAATTCTCTCAAATGGCTGTAGAGTTCTTTCCTTTGGGAAATTTAAGATTCTACTATGAGGATAAAGCAGTATTTTAGTGTGACTGACTTCGTGAGACCCTTTCCCCTTTCCGCCCAACGCCGAAACCCGGGAACGCCCTCCTTTAATAACCACACGCATGGGCGCCGAATTTTTAGAATTTTACAGGATACTCCGGTTTGAGTCACAATTTCCGCTGCGTAAGATTTTCCTTCAAGGCTACGTTTTCTTGCTAATAATTTAAATTTTTTCGCGAGTAAATTTCATTAGATGTATTGAATCAGAAAAATGTATACTAATGACGTTTTTTTTTCCAGATATTCTGATTACATAAAAAGAGGGAAGCAGTTTGTAAGTTTGTAAATAGGACCATCCTACTGTGCAACAAACTACCTGCAGATGCTTTAGGGACTTTCCCTTGTAAGCAGAGTATTTTTAGGAAGAGGGTTAGGAAAGTGATAAGTGAGGTAAAGTGAAGGGTATAGAGGGTGGGAAAAAACATCTAATAAAGCAGTGAAGTGAAGTGAAGTAAAGGGAGGCAAAACGGGGAATGCCGTGATGTGTATATAAGCGTAGTGAAGTGAAGGTCCTGTTGAAATGTGTATCACTTTTTCAAAACATGGAACTTTATTTTTGTATAGCATGGTTGACTCATTGCTTGGTATACCAATTACTTTTAACTCTGATTCATTTACGTTACGTTTTAGGTTAGGCTTAGCAACTCTTTCTTTTTGCAGTATGTGTGTTTTGTTGTTTTTGTATTATTTAATGTGTGGGTGTTTTTGTAATGTGCGTGTGTTTTGTTTGTATTGTGTGTGGGTGTTTTTGTAAGGTGTGGATGTTTTTGTTCAGGTGTGGATGTTCTTGTTAAGGAGTGGATGTTTTTGTAATGTGTGTATGGTGTTCTAATGTGTGTACGTGTATTTACTGTATGTATTGTTTTGTAATTGTGTACAGTTTGTTTTGTATTGTTACTTTTATGTATATTATATGTCCATTTGTATTGTGTGTACTAGTGTAAGGACTACTGCCACCGGGTGAAAACATTTGTATTGTGTGTACTAGTGTAAGGACTACTGCCACCGGGTGAAAACATTTGTATTGTGTGTACTAGTGTAAGGACTACTGCCACCGGGTGAAAACATTTGTATTGTGTGTACTAGTGTAAGGACTACTGTCACCGAGTGAAAACATTTGTATTGTGTGTACTAGTGTAAGGACTACTGCCACCGGCTGAAAACATTTGTATTGTGTGTACTAGTGTAAGGACTACTGCCACCGGGTGAAAACATTTGTATTGTGTGTACTGGTGTAAGGACTACTGCCACCGGGTGAAAACATTTGTATTGTGTGTACTGGTGTAAGGACTATTGCCACCGGGTGAAAACATTTGTATTTTGTGTACTAGTGTAAGGACTACTGCCACCGGGTGAAAACATTTTTATTGTGTGTACTAGTGTAAGGACTACTGCCACTGGGTGAAAACATTTGTATTGTGTGTACTAGTGTAAGGACTACTGCCACCGGGTGAAAACATTTGTATTGTGTACTAGTGTAAGGACTACTGCCACCGGGTGAAAACATTTGTATTGTGTGTACTAGTGTAAGGACTACTGCCACGGGTGAAAACATTTGTATTGTGTGTACTAGTGTAAGGACTACTGCCACCGGGTGAAAACATTTGTATTGTGTGTACTGGTGTAAGGACTACTGCCACCGGGTGAAAACATTTGTATTGTGTGTACTTGTGTAAGGACTACTGCCACCGGGTGAAAACATTTGTATTGTGTGTACTAGTGTAAGGACTACTGCCACCGGGTGAAAACATTTGTATTGTGTGTACTAGTGTAAGGACTACTGCCACCGGGTGAAAACATTTGTATTGTGTGTACTAGTGTAAGGACTACTGCCACCGGGTGAAAACATTTGTATTGTGTGTACTAGTGTAAGGACTACTGCCACCGGGTGAAAACATTTGTATTGTGTGTACTAGTGTAAGGACTACTGCCACCGGGTGAAAACATTTGTATTGTATGTACTAGTGTAAGGACTACTGCCACCGGGTGAAAACATTTGTATTGTATGTACTAGTGTAAGGACTACTGCCACCGGGTGAAAACATTTGTATTGTGTGTACTAGTGTAAGGACTACTGCCACCGGGTGAAAACATTTGTATTGTGTGTACTAGTGTAAGGACTACTGCCACGGGTGAAAACATTTGTACTGTGTGTACTAGTGTAAGGACTACTGCCACCGGGTGAAAACATTTGTATTGTGTGTACTAGTGTAAGGACTACTGCCACCGGGTGAAAACATTTGTATTGTGTGTACTAGTGTAAGGACTACTGCCACCGGGTGAAAACATTTGTATGTGTGTACTAGTGTAAGGACTACTGCCACCGGGTGAAAACATTTGTATTGGTGTTACTAGTGTAAGGACTACTGCCACCGGGTGAAAACATTTGTATTGTGTGTACTAGTGTAAGGACTACTGCCACCGGGTGAAAACATTTGTATTGTGTGTACTAGTGTAAGGACTACTGCCACCGGGTGAAAACATTTGTATTGTGTGTACTAGTGTAAGGACTACTGCCACCGGGTGAAAACATTTGTATTGTGTGTACTAGTGTAAGGACTACTGCCACCGGGTGAAAACCCAATTGCAGTAAATAATAATAATAATAATAAAAATGAAGGTGAAAAATATCGGGGGTGAGCACCGTGTCAAATCGCTTGGAGTGCGCAACAGCCCCGGGCCCTTGTCCACAAGCCATGTATTAAGGCAGCATGTTCATCTAAAAGATTTATATCTAGATACCAGACTACACGATGTCACAAACCAGGAGTCCACAATGCAAATATTCGCTAGCGTAAAAATCTGCAGTACTACAACCCAGATGAAATTTATTGATGTCATCTACAGAATTTTATTCTTTGTTCCAATTTTGGGCAGATTTGGACAATATTTATGACAAATGATTTGAAATGTAATATTTTATACAATAATGTTTATATTATCAATATGCAAATCAAAAATGTAATAAACACCTAAATATATTCTATGTTCTACAACAAGAAAAATGAGGACATAAGAACTACCTTCCTACAGCGCGTTCATTTTACACACTTTGTCGGGATAAAATGCTAAAATAAACCTTTTGTATTTGTCAGTTAATTTCCACGGTAATATATAAATATAATTTATTGTCTTAATGAATAACGAATAACTAAAGCTAACAGAATATACATATTGCGTAACGCGTGCCTTTACTCATCTTTTCTAGCACCACAATAATGCTCGATACTAAAAATGCCAGTGTTTAAGACAAGACATCTTGTTTGTTGCAGGAAAATTGTTAATCTGTTCGCTTCTCCATAACTACACCATAAATTATCAGACGCCAGCAGTTACAATAGCGATGATAAATAAGCCATAAATCAGTCGGCAATGTAAGAAAAAAAACACGTGACACAACAGGAAAATAAGTCTGCTGATAAGGAAGAAGGGTTTAATGCCGTGGCACTTCGTCGTGGTAGAAGAGGCTAGACGAGAACACAGCCTGGCGGAGGAAACGGAAACATAAAAACAGCCCTGTAGCTTCTAACGATTTTGCTCCATGGACGCAATTGAGGCATGGTGCTTTGATATCAAGCTACAAAGAACAATTTGTGCCATTCATCGCGAGCGAGCTCTTAAGGAACCAAGGACATAAAGAAGTGCTGTCACACCATCGATTATAAGAATTTTGAAGCTAACTCGACTTTCTGGTTTGTTTATTCGTTTATATTGTTAGGCTTAAAGAATGTTGGTTACTAACTGACAGTTTAGGACGCTTATCAGCTATAGGCCTATCATTATTCTTGGACCCAGAAGCTGGAGCAGGAAATATTACCACACGTTGGTAATTATTTATCTGCCGACACCGTGGTGTGTCCCAGAAGACTTGTGAGAACTTCAAGTCTCGCTCACTGCACGCCGTTCTGCATGCAGTCAACAGTAAAGTACAAAATGTATACTCAGCATTTCACAGTGTAAGGAGGTAAACTCCGTCCTTAACAGGCCATGAAGGCCCAGAACGAGATTAGAGGTACAGATCTTCTGTGTTTTTAACCTCAGCGATAGATGGGGTTGATGGTCAACGGCACCCCCCAGCCGCTTTACCCCCGGGAATGAGACCCGGTATTCAATATATAGGAGGCTGGATGGGCCTCGGGGTCGGTCTGGACGGTAGGGAAAATCTCCCCCAACCGGGGTTCGAACCCTGGACCTTCAACCATAGCGAGTCGCTATACCGACTACGATATCCCGGTCACCTATTTTATAGTGTACAGCCTTCAGTTTAGAGGAGCATCCAGTAGTAATTATGAATTAGTTCCTACATGCTGAACAACATTCATGCTCGTCTATATCATCTCACAGCATCACCCAAGTAGAGTACTCAAGCAAAAAACTCTATAAAATTGAATGTAATAGCAATAATGTTTAAGTTGTCTTCCCGTGTCTCAGAAAATTCGTTAGTTCGCATTCTTCCCGAGTTACATTAATTCAGCCTATCAGTAATTTTCCCTGATATTTGATTATCTCCAAATCCGTAAAACATATGGCGAGCTTGTACAGGGCATACAATTCTAAGTTTCGTTTCCTCTACAAACTTTAATCGAAACATTTTTCTCTCTGAAAAATATTTAGGGATTTACACTTCGGATTCTTGCAGAAACGCCTGTTGGTCTTAAAGTACAGTGGTAGCTAAGTCAGTAGGTCTTATCGTACAGTGGTAGCTAAGTCAGTAGGTCTTATCGTACAGTGGTAGCTAAGTCAGTAGGTCTTATCGTACAGTGGTCGCTAAAGTCAGTAGGTCTTATCGTACAGTGGTCGCTAAAGTCAGTAGGTTTTATCGTACAGTGGTAGCTAAAGTCAGTAGGTCTTATCGTACAGTGGTAGCTAAAGTCAGTAGGTCTTATCGTACAGTGGTATCTAAAGTCAGTAGGTCTTATCGTACAGTGGTATCTAAAGTCAGTAGGTCTTATCGTACAGTGGTAGCTAAAGTCAGTAGGTCTTATCGTATAGTGGTCGTTAAAGTCAGTTGGTTTTAACGTACAGTTGTCCCTAATGTCATCTGGTCTTAACGCACATTTGTCGCTACAGTTATTCTGATGTAAATGAAAACAGAAACACTGTACAGTCCGTCTCTATCAAATTTTCTTAAAATTCGTTCAGCGGCCCTTAAGCTGAGACATAAATGAAGCCAGAAGGACAGGGTAACTTTACTGAAAAGAAATGCGAACGTGCCTAAAAATCGTAGGTCTCGAACTTAAAATTTTAAATGTGAACATGTTTATAATTTAATTACTTACCTATTTTATTAAAGGAACTGACACATAACCGAGACTGATTTCAAAACATATTATAATGTATATAGACCTAAAAATCGTAAACGTTTGAGTGTGTGTGTATGCATGAGAGCTGAGTCTTCACTTAAGTGTCGAAAAGAAAATAACAGTATGATATTTGTAAATGACTTTGCGTTTTGCTGGTTTGACTTATAACCGCTTATGTTTCTTGGTTGTATATCACGTCCTATCAATTACTGTACATGTGTAGTATCAATAAATATGTATGCCTGTAACTGTGGATCACGCAGGATGTTTTCCAGCAAATAAAGTGGCCGCAACTTTAAACTGACCACAGACTTCCAGGTACAGCCGAGATATTCGAAGCCTGCCTTTCTGCAACTGCTAAGGCGTGCTGTTTGCCTTATTTCGTAAGGGAGTTACTTTACAAAGAACATGTCTTAGGGTGTAGTGTTTGAAAGTAAAATTTATGTGGTCAATGAGAAGAACACCAAGGAGTTCATGTATTTAAATCATTTAATTGAATAAAAGTTACGCAATTAATTAATTAAATGTAATGTACTTAATATGACTCATGATAAGTTCAGCTTGATGAGACAGACTTGCAATTGGTCATAATGGAACTTCTTGCAACATAGCAGTAAATTTAATGTGGTTAACTACACGTGTTAAAACTTTCTTATGAGGCAGAGAGCTAATGGCTATAAATTTTTTTCTGCACGACGAAACAAGAAGAAGAAAAAACATCTAAGAGTACACTTTTTCTGTAAGTACAGTCGAAGTCAACATTTCTAGCAATTTCGTACCCAAGTTGTGAGAAGCAGATATAAAATAAATTTCGTGTTATAAGTTTACGCACTAAATAAAGGGTACACACGCCACGTTACTCATCTGACTTATCACAATAAAACCATTGAAGTATACATCAATTCTGCATGTCATTAGTTTAATAAAATATCATACGACTATCATTGCGGAAATCTGATTATAGATATTACAGATATTAGATATTATAGATATGTAAGGTGTGGATGTTTTTGTAATGTGTGTACTTGTATTTACTGTATGTATTTTGTTTTGTATGTGTATGGGTGTTTTTGTAAGGTGTGAATTTTTTGTAAGGTGTGGATGTTTTTGTAAGGTGTGGATGCTTTTGTAAGGTGTGGATGTTTTTGTAATGTGTGTACGGTGTTCTAATGTGTGTAGTTGTATTTACTGTATGTATTTTGTTTTGTAATTGTGTACAGTTTGTTTTGTATTGTTACTTTTATGTATATTTATATGTCCATTTGTGTTGTGTGTACTAGTGTAAGGACTACTGCCACCGGGTGAAAACATTTGTATTGTGTGTACTAGTGTAAGGACTACTGCCACCGGGTGAAAACATTTGTATTGTGTGTACTAGTGTAAGGACTACTGCCACCGGGTGAAAACATTTGTATTGTGTGTACTAGTGTAAGGACTACTGCCACCGGGTGAAAACATTTGTATTGTGTGTACTAGTGTAAGGACTACTGCCACCGGGTGAAAACATTTGTATTGTGTGTACTAGTGTAAGGACTACTGCCACCGGGTGAAAACATTTGTATTGTGTGTTACTTGTGTAAGGACTACTGCCACCGGGTGAAAACATTTGTATTGTGTGTACTAGTGTAAGGACTACTGCCACCGGGTGAAAACATTTGTATTGTGTGTACTTGTGTAAGGACTACTGCCACCGGGTGAAAACATTTGTATTGTGTGTACTAGTGTAAGGACTACTGCCACCGGGTGAAAACATTTGTATTGTGTGTACTAGTGTAAGGACTACTGCCACCGGGTGAAAACATTTGTATTGTGTGTACTAGTGTAAGGACTACTGCCACCGGGTGAAAACATTTGTATTGTGTGTACTAGTGTAAGGACTACTGCCACCGGGTGAAAACATTTGTATTGTGTGTACTAGTGTAAGGACTACTGCCACCGGGTGAAAACATTTGTATTGTGTGTACTAGTGTAAGGACTACTGCCACCGGGTGAAAACATTTGTATTGTGTGTACTTGTGTAAGGACTACTGCCACCGGGTGAAAACATTTGTATTGTGTGTACTAGTGTAAGGACTACTGCCACCGGGTGAAAACATTTGTATTGTGTGTACTAGTGTAAGGACTACTGCCACCGGGTGAAAACATTTGTATTGTGTGTACTAGTGTAAGGACTACTGCCACCGGGTGAAAACATTTGTATTGTGTGTACTAGTGTAAGGACTACTGCCACCGGGTGAAAACATTTGTATTGTGTGTACTAGTGTAAGGACTACTGCCACCGGGTGAAAACATTTGTATTGTGTGTACTAGTGTAAGGACTACTGCCACCGGGTGAAAACATTTGTATTGTGTGTACTAGTGTAAGGACTACTGCCACCGGGTGAAAACATTTGTATTGTGTGTACTAGTGTAAGGACTACTGCCACCGGGTGAAAACATTTGTATTGTGTGTACTAGTGTAAGGACTACTGCCACCGGGTGAAAACATTTGTATTGTGTGTACTAGTGTAAGGACTACTGCCACCGGGTGAAACCCCAATTGCAGTAAATAATAATAATAATAATAAAATGCGTAGGATTCCTGCACACGTGACTTCAATGTCAGTAATGACAATAATATGATTACTCGCTCTTTATTGAGTTACAAAGAAGGCATTCGTATTGAGTATTGTCATTAAACGATCAACAGTAAAATTATTAAGATTAGATCTGCTGTAGTTTTGCCGCTACTATCAAACCACAATACAGACACAAAACATCAATAGTGAAGACTTCTGTGATCAATCACATAAATAAGTGCGCGGTGAGGTGAAACAAAGTGCGTTATATCTCTGTTTGTAAAACGTTCCTCCTTCTTCTTCTCCTTTCTCATGTTTACACACGCTAGGCAATTTATACTGGCTGTACCTATATAAATGTCTTTTCAGCCCATTTTTGAACGTGTAGTTGCTCTTTATTCTCTATTATTTTCGCTCGCCTTCCTTCATTCATTCTATCCACATTTTCTTTCAGACTCCCCCCCCCCCTACGACCCCTCAAAACAACATTAGGTTTACTGTTGCTTTCTTAAAATACGCTGGCAATATTTTCGCGAACAGTAGGTGTAGCACTGCTACATTACAAAACACGCCGCTGTCTACATGCCAGCACAGGTCTCTGATCGTCTGTAGATTGCAGTACAAATGTACGGTGAAACTGAAGGCATTGGCAGTCTAAAATTCAGTTCATTTATAGGCAAAGTAAAGAACTTACAAGTCGACCTCGGTGGACTAGTGGTTAGCGTGCTCGCCACTGAACCCAAGGTTCGCGGGTTCGATCCCGACCGAGGTCGATGGATTTTAAAGGATGATAAAAATCCGGAGCACCACTTCCTTCGGAGGGGAAGTAAAGCCGTCGGTCCCATGTCGTAGATTTACGGCATGTAAAAGAACCTTACGGGCATGAATAAAAATGTTGCGTAAGCCAAATTGCCTCCATTTCTCATCCAAGTCTCCTGACTGCCTGCCAGATGGCTCTCGATAGAACACTAAGCGCGGCTAGCTGGCCGGTCACCAGCTGCCATGAATGCGCATGACTTAGTAACCTCGGCAAGAGGAGGCCCAGGCCCATACAGGGCTGTTGAGACAAGAATTATTATTATTAAAGAACTTACAAACATGTAAATCACTTACTCTTAAAACTGCATAACGCTGTCCAAGATCACGTACCTGCAACAAAACAAACCGGTCTGAGGTTATTTAAATATGCCATATCAATAACAAATGTTTATGACGGCTGCCTGACCTCTCCGTCACGAAGACCACCAGTTACATGCGAGACATAAACACATTTAAAACTTATAAATATTAAGTTATTTGTGTGTCGATGTCATTTAAAGTCGTTTTTAACTTCTACCCTACAGTGTGGGTGAATGGTCAGCTTCCGTTGGAGGTCTCTTTAGCTGCAACACTCACTGCGCCCGAAGAAACTACTAATTATGAAGACGAATGATCCGCTAATAAAGGATATTGAACCCCAACCAATCAGGCCACAGCACACCAAGACTGCTAATTATGTTGCGGGTTACAAGTCGCTATAGAGTAGATCGGTTTGTGTCTTCAGAAATCACAGCGAGTTGAAAGACACTTAGAATCTATCGATGATTCAAGGTGTTTAAATATCGCTGTACATGAGTTGCCGTAGCTAATTACTACTTAAAGCTCAATTAAGTCTCACAACCACACATTCCTAATTAATGTTCAAGAAGTGTAATGGAACAGCCATAAAGATTATCTTCATTGCAAGGATGTTAAAGGACTAACAAGCCCATACCGGTGGCCGTGCGGTCTAAGGCGTAGGTCTGCGACCGCTCGATTGCTGGGTTTGCGGGTTCGAATCCCGCAGAGGGCACAGATGTTCCCTCCTGTGTTTGTTGTGTGTTGTTGATACGGCGGTAAAAGCTTCAAAATTCTAAAGGATTAATTGCTTTGATTTATCTAATTACACTGGATGATAAATTTGTGTTTATCACGTTCCTGAACAAGGCAACAAAACATGGCATCTAACACAAACCACCGAAATTTGTTTTACTGCCAATAAACCAAGGGCACACTTTTTTTTGTGATAAAGGGCCCCGCAGCAGATGCTACGGATGCACCGCAGCCTTGAGGCTTACTGTGCAACCCTGTGATGAAGATGATTCGTTTTTTCGTGTAATGGAGCACCGGTTGAATGAAACTGACAGGAAAAAGCCTGTCCCAGTGCCACTTTGTCCACCACAAATCCCACATGGACTGACCCGGGATTTCTTTTTTGCCTGTCCGTGGTTTTTTCCCTTTGATCCATTTTTGTACTGTTTAAATCCTTTCGTCCTTCATGTCACTTTACGTTCCATACTACCGTCCTTACAAACACAACACAAACATCCATGTCCCCGGTGGGATTTTTTTTTTTGCCCTGTCCGGGGTTTTTACCCCTTTGATCCATTTTTGTACTGTTTACGTTCTTTCATCCTTCATGTCACTACGTTCCATGCTACCGTCCTTACATCAAACACAACACAAACATCCATGCCTCCGGTGGGATTCGAACCCACGATCCTAGTAAGCGAGCGGCCGAAGACCCACGCCTTAAACTGCACGGCCACTGGGATCGGCATTCGAACCCACGATCCTAGTAAGCGAGCGGCCGAAGACCCACGCCTTAAACTGCACGGCCACTGGGATCGGCATTCGAACCCACGATCCTAGTAAGCGAGCGGCCGAAGACCCACGCCTTAAACTGCACGGCCACTGGGATCGGCATTCGAACCCACGATCCTAGTAAGCGAGCGGCCGAAGACCCACGCCTTAAACTGCACGGCCACTGGGATCGGCATTCGAACCCACGATCCTAGTAAGCGAGCGGCCGAAGACCCACGCCTTACACTGCACGGCCACTGGGATCGGCATTCGAACCCACGATCCTAGTAAGCGAGCGGCCGAAGACCCACGCCTTAAACTGCACGACCACTGGGATCGGCATTCGAACCCACGATCCTAGTAAGCGAGCGGCCGAAGACCCACGCCTTACACTGCACGGCCACTGGGATCGGCATTCGAACCCACGATCCCAGTAAGCGAGCGGCCGAAGACCCACGCCTTACACTGCACGGCCACTGGGATCGGCATTCGAACCCACGATCCTAGTAAGCGAGCGGCCGAAGACCCACGCCTTAAACTGCACGACCACTGGGATCGGCATTCGAACCCACGATCCTAGTAAGCGAGCGGCCGAAGACCCACGCCTTAGACCGCACGGCCACTGGGATCGGCATTCGAACCCACGATCCTAGTAAGCGAGCGGCCGAAGACCCACGCCTTACACTGCACGGCCACTGGGATCGGCATTCGAACCCACGATCCTAGTAAGCGAGCGGCCGAAGACCCACGCCTTAAACTGCACGACCACTGGGATCGGCATTCGAACCCACGATCCTAGTAAGCGAGCGGCCGAAGACCCACGCCTTAAACTGCACGACCACTGGGATCGGCATTCGAACCCACGATCCTAGTAAGCGAGCGGCCGAAGACCCACGCCTTAAACTGCACGGCCACTGGGATCGGCATTCGAACCCACGATCCTAGTAAGCGAGCGGCCGAAGACCCACGCCTTAAACTGCACGGCCACTGGGATCGGCAAGATCGAACCTCGGCTTCCGCGGTGAGAGGCCGGCGACTAACCGCCTGAGACATGGCACGGCCCAAGGGCACACATACAAAGTGAAGTTCACTGCAACACACTTACACCAAGACTGTTGACATCTACATGCAAGAGTACGAAACTCTCGGGCGCTAGGTCGTCGTGCCGACTACAGTTTTACGGTGGCACGTAATATTTATGGATGCTCAGTGTGGAACGTGCTTCGTGTCAGCCTTCTGGTGTCTAGAATTTCGAGGTGGCTCCTGAAGTTTGGGAAAATTTGCGCAAACCTCTGTACATCTGTCGTCACCAATGCCACGTATTACTGAGATTCTGCCAAACTGCGGAAGGTATTTGGTCCAGTCTACAGAAACTTGTGTGAAACTGAACCTCACTTAAGCGGAAGTCTGTCCTTATCGGAAAGTAGTGGATTGGAAGCAAATATGAAATACGAATAAAGAATATATTTACATGGCTACAATATATCTAAAGTTTAAAACAAGAGGAGAATTTAACTGGCAACTAAATTCTGAAAGTATACTCTGCCTTTATGTACCAAATGGTCTGAAGCAAATGTTTTCTTAAGGTATATGACTGCCCATACTGCCCTTCATATTGATGTGACAAGGAATTGCAGTTCAAATTACCAGTCCCGCGCAAATGAAGATCACCTACGCAAAGCATTTTTAGTACTCTTAGTACATAATTCGTACACTGCAGTAACATATATTTATCAAAAGCAGTGAAGAGCATACAAGTGAGCTGAAAGAGGTCTGACAAAATTCCCTCACAAATTCTGATTTCTCCGCATGAGAGCAAACAATGTGGCCGTCTAGATTTTGAGATTCGATCATGCAAACACAGTCCCATCGACATCAAACATCTCACCGATCTGATACACATTCTTCTAAAATTCTTATAGAATTCGAAAAAACTTGGAAACTTCTTGCTTATCAAACCTGAAGCTCACACAGGACAGAGTCCATAGGCTTTGAGGGGAAAGAGATCATCATGGTCGTAAGAAGGTGCTGCCAGCCTGTACTTGCACCAGTCCTTTGAGAAAATGGGATCACGATCTTAATTATACTCTCCAGCTGATACGCCAGACGACATAAGTTTATTCTTGTAAGCCCAAAGAACGTTCTGTCCATTAGTAGTAAATATTCAACCAGTTCTGCTTTCATTTCTTTGGAAAACACTGGTTTGCTCTCGAGAAGAATGTTTACAGCTTAGCTACGAGGTAAATCTCTCTTCACAGACGACGTTCGGTAGTAATCCGAAGCATGCTTAGCAACTTTGAGGTATTCAGCAATCCTATTTGCTTTGATGCAACGGCTTTAAACGCTCCAGTCATGTTAGCAAGAGCCCATTGTTTCCTCTTTTCTTTCTCTCTGCTTCAGTTTGCCCACGTGAGTATCCACAACAACTTCAAAACATCACCCTGCTAGTGTAAATCCTAGTATCACAATACAGGCCAGTAGAAAAATAAGCATCCATTTGTTTATACACTTTCATGTCGGTACGTAAAAGTGAAGAGAGCTTCTAACATTCAGCATGGTGGAAATTACTGAGAAAAAAATTCTCATAAGCTCAGGCAGTGAGAAATATAACTTCTCTGAGAAAGTCCTGCTCCCAGTTTGTTCCTGGCTACAGCAGAATCGCTGAGATTTCAGCCAGAGACCTAATCAGTGGTAGCATGGAGCCAAAACCCATAAACCATGTTGGCTTGGAATTAAACAGTGATTAAATTATGTAATAAGTATTTGTTCATTAGGGAAAAGTACTTAAAGTTGAAGTATACGAATCTTAAGGTCTTAAATTTCTGCCTTAATTTAGGTCTCCGTTCTTCCGAGATATTTTGCCGCATCACTGCGTAATGAGAGCCCGACATTTCAAGACCACAACATTGTCTAGGAGCGTCGGCCATCTTGTCAACCAGCTCTGCGGCGCCATATTCCGGAAGAAAGAATGCCGTTACTGCACTGCTTCGAAAGCCATAAACTAGCATTTATGCTCTAATCACTACAGCGAGTTTTATTATTTGTGATATTATAGGCATTTCGTGTTGTTTGGAACAGTATGCCGTATTACAGTATGTCGTAAATGTAAAAGAAGACTTATAGGCATGAGAACGGCATATTTTACCCCTATGACGCTGGAATTCTTCACGAAGTAGGCTGTGTTGTAGCTTGTACCTAGATGCTACATATATATGTACAAGTTTTATAACACATATTTTGTAAAATGATGTTCTACATGGAGAATCTTATAAATATTTCAAAGTTTCTTATCTGTGTGAGATCAGGTAACTGATATCATACCCCTGAGATTTCAAAAAAACTACGGCATAGCTAAAGATATAAGTTTAACACGATTTCCCGCACAGGGAACCACAAACTTTACTTAGTACAAGGGTGTTTCTCACTAGCTGCCCACTTCATGTGCTTCTCACTAGCTGCCCACTTCATGTGCTTCTCACTAGCTGCCCACTTCATGTGCTTCTCACTAGCTGCCCACTTCACGTGCTTCTCACTAGCTGCCCACTTCATGTGCTTCTCACTAACTGCCCACTTCATGTACTTCTCACTAGCTGCCCACTTCATGTGCTTCTCACTAGCTGCCCACTTCATGTACTTCTCACTAGCTGCCCACTTCATGTTCTTCTCACTAGCTGCCCACTTCATGTTCTTCTCACTAGCTGCCCACTTCATGTACTTCTCACTAGCTGCCCACTTCATGTGCTTCTCACTAGCTGCCCACTTCATGTGCTTCTCACTAGCTGCCCACTTCATGTTCTTCTCACTAGCTGCCCACTTCATGTTCTTCTCACTAGCTGCCCACTTCATGTACTTCTCACTAGCTGCCCACTTCATGTGCTTCTCACTAGCTGCCCACTTCATGTGCTTCTCACTAGCTGCCCACTTCATGTGCTTCTCACTAGCTGCCCACTTCATGTGCTTCTCACTAGCTGCCCACTTCATGTACTTCTCACTAGCTGCCCACTTCATTGCTTCTCACTAGCTGCCCACTTCATGTGCTTCTCACTAGCTGCCCACTTCATGTGCTTCTCACTAGCTGCCCACTTCATGTGCTTCTCACTAGCTGCCCACTTCATGTTCCCCTCCTTTCCCATTATGTCCGCCCTCAAGTACGAAAAATGAAAATCATTGTTACCAAAACGATGGTGAAAACCGATAGCGAACATACATAATATAATAAGAATAAGATACTTAAATACGAGTATTCACTCTTCTCCTATACTACGCTACGTGCCACTCCATGAAAATAATTTTACAAGAACAATTTATGCCACAAATGGAAAAGAATGGGCCAGAATATGTGGATATTATTTTAGGAGATTATTCGAACTGGTTAAGAAAGAAAGAAATGAAAACCAAAAAGGAAGAAGGTAACGTTAGCGAGGATATGAGAGACCGACAAGGAGAAAGGAATAGTGTGTTATCGGAGGGTCGTCTGAAGGCCTAAGCCCTAGACTGATTGAGCACATCGCCTTTCAATACTGGCGACTGATTACTCAAGTTACTGTTCCGTATAATACCGTCAAACGGACGTAATGCAGATAAGGCCTGGACCGACACGGCACGTGCATGAGAAGTGCAACGGAAATATGGGAACTGGATGAGATTTCGAGGAAACCAACACACAATCACTTCTCCTAGAAATTCAGACATACAGCAAAGTTCTCGCCAATTACACAACTACACACATATAATCCTATCAAATCTGCATCAATCAATGCCAGCAACTTGCGTTGGGGGCGACCTGACCTCACAGCTCACTGGCACATGCCACAATATGGATACGACTAACTTTGGCACCAGAAAAAGATTATTCACCATCATGTTCACAAGAATCATCCACGCTACCCTATTGTTAGCTACATAAGTCTAGTCCCACGTACGGCTAGGTCTTCCAAGCGCTCTACTCCCTTCAGTTCTTGCAAAAGATTTTACACACTTCTCATTTCTTCCATGCGCTCTGGGTCAGTATAATCACTAGGCTACGGGCTGGACGACGGAGGAGTCGTGGTTCTGTTCAGGCACAGTAAGCATTTGTTTCTCCACGCCTCCAGACTTGATCTGGTACTCACACAGCCTTCTATCGAACGAGTTCCTGCGGTGCTTGCCCCGGGGATAAAGTAGCCGGCGTACGAGTTGACAAATCGCCTCCCACTAACGACGAGGTTAAAACTGCGTGGACCTATACCTCCAGGCCCTACATGTCTTCATGGCGTGCACAGCAATAACTTTAGCTTTACATTCATATCCGTGCGTTCTACTAATATTATCCTTCTCGTCATATTTTGTTCCATCATTCTAGTAATATTTAGTAGTCAGTATAAACTATAATGCACATGAAATTTCCCCATTAAAATTCAGTATACACTTCTTGCTTTACCTATTCGGGGTTTATCTTAAGTCTGTCAACCACTGCCATAACACACACGCAATTTGTACGTCACTGCATTTTAACATCTCTCTGTTAGAGTGCGTTGAAGATTATTTCGCTACTTGTCTCTGTTCCTTTCCCCGTTTTTCTTCTTTCCCTTCCCGTTTCAGCTCCACACATCAACGTTACCGCATTCTACAAACAAATTTCAATTCTGATCATTATAGTAATATTTTAGTTTTCCGAGAACAATATACATTTAGATTCAAGCTTTCTGGGATGTTACCTGACGACAAAACGTAACATCCCAGAAAGCTTACAGTTTCCGCAAAGACACTGAGGAAATTAAATGTTGCAAGAGCCCCTTATTTGGCAAAATTATATATACGTTTGTGCCAAACTCAGTCGCCGCGTGGACTAAGGCGTAGGTCCGCGGCCACTTCATTGCTGGGGTAGAGGGTTCGAATCCACCTAAGGGCATAGATTTTCGTCTCTTTTGACTAGCTGATCACTGTTTCAGATGAGTCCTACCGAGTTTGGCGCAACTGCCCAAATCGCACGCCAATTAGACATACAAAAGAATATATATATAGTTGTATTTTAATTTCAATATTAAACTTAAAATTATATCGGTGTAATATTAAATACAACAGTGTCACAGGCCTATTGTATGTTACCATTTGATGGCCCCATCTCATTGAAATTCCACAGTAAAAACGCCTTATATTATTTCAGCTAACCTTCTGATCATGGCACACAGGATGTGCAGAAAATGTAAGCAATTATACAAAAGAGAAAAAGTCGCATAAATATGTGTCAATATCCCTTAGATTGCCGATCCCAGTGCCCGTGCGGTCTAAGGCGTGGGTCTTCGGCCGCTCGCTTACTAGGATCGTGGGTTCGAATCCCACCGGGGGCATGAATGTCTGTCTCTTGTGAGTGTTGTGTGTTGTCAGGTAGAGGTCTCTGCGACGAGCTGGTCCCTCGTCCAGGGGAGTCCTACCGACTGTGGTGTGTCTCAAATGTGTGTGACCATAAAACCTCGACGAAACGAGGAGGCCCAGGCCCATATAAGGCTGTCGAGCCATACAAAAAAAAATCCCTGCTGCTTACCCGAGAAGCGATTGTAGTTACTAGTCGACTCCGGCCGCGACAACAGGCAGATTATAGCTGGAACTCTGAGCTCATCCACCGACTATCACCCATTACCTGACAACGCGTCTCACTTGGCGATGTTGCGTCCTCTACTGCTCTTGATGTTCAATTGCTTCGCATACACATCTGCTACACTGCGTATAAAGATGTAACTTGCACTGCTGGTACATATACGAGTAGTTAACAGGAGAAATGTCATATTGGATTTGTTATATAGAAGGATGCACCGAGGACACTATCCACTGTGTCAAGCAGGTGTTGTGTCCACAGCGTTTGCGAATATGGGCCTGTCTTCAGAAGGTGGAACAAGTACCTAACAGTCCGGGCCGGCCGTGCCATGGCTCAGGCGGTTAGTCGCCGGCCTCTCACCACGGAGGCCCGGGTTCGATCCCAGGTCAAGTCCATGTGAGATTTGTGGTGGACAAAGTGGCACTGGGACAGGTTTTTCTCCGAGTTGTCGGTTTTCCCCTGTCAATTTCATTCCACTGGTGCTCCATTACTTGTAAAACTTGGTAAAAAAACTGCTCATCTTCATCACAGGGGTTGCACAATAAGCCTTAAGGCTGCGGTGCGTCCGTAGCATCAGCTGCGGGGCCCCCTCACCACAAAAAAAAAAAAGTCCGGGCCAGTAACACTCTAAAGCACAAGGAAGTCATATGCCGTGCCATGGCTCAGCGCGGTTAGTCGCCGGCCACTACACCAGCGGTATGGGCCCGAATGGTATGCTCACTCATCCGGCCGGGTCTAGTCCATGTTTGGAAAGTATTGTTGTGGCTGGGATCGACAAGAGGTGCATCTGTGGACTGCAGGATAGTTTTTCCCCGAGTACTTCGGTTTTCCCCTGTCAAATTTATTGCACTGCTGCTCCATTACACAGAAAACGAAAAAAAAAAAACTATCCATCATCATCTTCATCACAGCGTTGCACAATAAGCCTCAAGGCTGCGGTGCGTCCGCTGCGGGGCCCTTCACCACACACACAAGGAAGTCTATATATATATACCACTTACTGTAACATAAAAAAAGATAGCCAATGTACTATAACATAATTTTGCAGCACGTTCGCGTAACCGCTGTTACATTGGAAAAGCAACAATGCCTCACGTGGGTATTGTTGAGTTAGATGTCACTGTCAACAATATAAAATATATTGTAGTAAAAAAATGCTGTAATGGTTAATTTATGTAACAGGTAACAATAAAACGTAATTAGGCATTCATTTAAATTGTCCGACTTTTGTCACATTTTCACCAAAACTGGAGTTTCTCGACAGGTTTTCATAAAAGTCTCCAATATCAAATTTCACAGAAATCCGTTCAATGGGAGCCATGCTGATACACGCGGACAGACAGACAGACGGGCGTGACGAATGTAATAGGCGCTTTACGTGACTATGTTTCTACACAAATAGTGTACTTATGGGTTTAGTGTGATTCTCATACCAGAGTGGTGAGGAGAACATTGAGTACAAACGGTAGGACGTGAAGGGAGGATGGAGAAAATTACATAATAATAAAACTTTTTTTTGTATATTTCTTATTTCACGAAAATTACAGGGCAGAAAAATATTGTGGATGATACGAATTATGGTGGCGACTAAGGCACAAGGGAGAGAGGCGACATTTATATATATTTTAGGCCGAAAAGCGAAAGTGGATGACTTGTTACTCCAAGACATACGATGAGTAATAACATTCGCACTGATCTCATCGAGCTGAAACGCTGACTACATAAATACGTGTCAGAGCAGAGTCCAATAATGCGCATTTCTTAACCACCTGAGCGGCCGTAATGAATTAAAGGGGCCTTACACTTCCGATCAATTTCCTCGTACTGTGCGCAGAGGAAATACCGGCCTTAGCAGCGTTCATAATCGTACCATTTGTACCAACACAAGAACATCTATTGCCTTGTATTACAGAGAACTACACACAATAGTTGGTCTACAATGGTTTACTTCAGTGCCCTACATGCAACCTGCCACGCCGCTAAATATGCCTACTGCCATCACATGTATGCTGCTACCCATATACGCCAGACATTCAAACATCACACCGATATAACCGATCGTTGCTGGTTACTTTTTAATTTGATACACACCAAATTACGAGACTGTTCTTTTCAATGGTTTAACTTTATTTCTCCATTATAACAATACAAACGTCAGCACAATACCATTCGTCTAATTCTTTCCTTTACTGAACGCCAACTGGCGCGGGACACCTGGTCCTTTCGTCTGCCTACTATATATAGAAGAGTGGGGAGGGAGAGCCGAACTGCTCCAATAATGTTCAGTTACACCGATACCAAGTCACAACAATCCCACTCATTCAATTTCGTGTGAACCGGAATAATGGTGACTTCTCGTTTTACTTTTCACTCTCATCTTTTAAAGTTGCAAATTTTGCCTATCTCGTTTACCATATCTCCATGTAAGTGGAGCTAGTACGTGTTTGTTATTACTGATTTCAGGGAATACGGCGCTGTCATAATCCCGAATATTATTCGTACCAAATCTCGTCGCAATCTGTCAACCGGTCAGAAGTCGAAATGTGTGGACACACAGACAAAGCAACATGGTGACTGCGAGAGCCTAATGAATCAGATAGCTTTTCTTATTCATTCATTCATTCATTCTGTATTCTGTCTTATGTAAGGTCGTAAGGTCCACAGCCTCCCCAAAATGAGTTCTCCACAGAGTGCGATTTGTGCTTTCAGTAGCTGCTTACGTCTTCTTCGTCTTCCCGTCAATTCTAGCCTTCCCTCTATCTTTCCTTCAATAACATGTTTCAGAAGGCATTTCTACATAAGATGTGACGAATCCAGTCAGCCTTCCTTTTCTTATTGTTTGTACAGTATTCCCCTCCTTCTTGACTCTTTGTAATACTTTCATTTCTCACATGATCGGTTCAACATATTTTCTCCATTCTTCTCCAGCACCAAATTTCAAAACTTTCCAGGTATTAACTTTTTTTATATAGTGAGAAACCTGTACGGTGTTTATACGTTATCCGAAGGCACTAGTTGATCATGTAAATGTTATGCAGTATGAAAAACCAGTTCTGAACAACCGGGTAATGCTGTTTAGGGAAATAATCTCTTTCACCGTAAGATCACAAGGAACATGTACTACTGTAAACAGGGCTCAGATTTTGGACGTAGACTTCGATTAATCAAGTCCAGAAAGAAGATCCAATAAAAAATTCCCTGAAAATATCTTCAGTACTTCCTAAAATAATAGCGTATTTCACGTCCATGAAGAAGCAAGAGACTTTCATTCATACTCTGCGTTCAAGCCTTACAATCCGCGAAAACGAATGCAATCTTCGTATTCGCCGCTACGTCCTTTCTCAACTTAAATGCTCGTTTAAAAATATATCTCCTTTAAAATTTAGATCCTCCGTTTATTTCTGCAGGCTTCTCAGGAAGTTGTAAAGTAGACAAAAACGTTTCAGTTGTAGAGGCTGTACATTAGGACGTGTCCCTAGTTCGTATAATCTCTCAGAATAGCAAGAAGTGGAGGGCACAACAATACACTGCGTTTATTGTTGACTTGAGTGCATTGTGGCTCCTAACGTTTTTATCGGTGTCTTCTGGAAATGTTGTACAGACGAAACAAGGAGATTGTGTATATCCCTAAAAAAAAAAGAGCATTCTACTCTCTAATTGTTTCTTTGTTCTTGCAATAATTCACTCCTTTGTCCCTGGCCATTCGCTTGGCACAGTACACGCCAGGCTGCCACGACACAGCCTTACTGAAAGGTCAACTCAAGCTGCCGAATCACAGTTTTTATTTACTTAGCCATTGTTAATGTCCACGATTGTGGTGAGAATAAACAGCAGCATCAGGAACTAGCAAATTCAGCATGCTCAAAAAGGTAAGGTGAAGGTTAAGTGCCTGTGCACGCCACGAAAACATTAAGTAGAGGTACAGCTCCACTTATTCATAACCTAGGCACTAGACGGACATGAGTAATGTGTTTCACGACTCTGGCTACTTTAACCCCACGAAAACAGACCCAGCTACCCAATGAATAGGTGGCTACATAGGCCCCAGAGCCGGCCTGGAAGATTTGGAAAAGATAAAAATTTCTGCCCCCTTGCCGAGAATCGAAACACGATTCCTCGTTTGTCGAACCCGTAGCCTAGTCACTGTACTGACTTTTTTACAGACAGCAGAAACATTACCATTGTTCACAGTTGTAGCCTACTAACTTAAATTACAATGACTGTCAGATAATCATCATAACTATCATCAAGTCCGTCGTTGGGTTCTATGGTCCAGTCGACACCATAATGGAGTCACGGTTTCCTAGAAAATCTCTATTTTTGAGGGAAAAGGCTTCTATAGGAATTGAAAAATCAGTTCCCTGTAAAGTGTTCTATAAAATTCTGTTTATATTCTTGAGCCGAATTCAGAGATTCGATTCCAGACCAGTCCAAGTTGGACCCGTCGTGGATAAAGTGGCACTGGGACGGTCCTACACGCCGTACTCGCTTTTCGCCTGCCATTATCATTCCACCAACAATTCATTTTTTTCCAATGGTCCCTCAGCCCTTAGTGGGCCAGGGCCTCCTCATCGAGGCTTCACGATCACACTCAGACACACTACACTCGGTAGGACTCCTCTGGACGAGTGATCAGCCCGACGCAGAGACCTCTACCTGACAACACACAACACTCACAAGAGACAGTCATCCATGCCCCCGGCGGGATTCGAACCCACATTCCTAGTACGCGAGCGGCCGCAGACCAAAGCGTTAGACCGCGCGGCCACTGGGATCGGCACCAAAGATCCATACGCTGAACTCTTCAAGCTTCATCAGTATGCCTACGTAATTTGAAAGAAGCAGAAGTTCAGATTTAAAACTTCTAAAAAAGAGCAGGTTTGCTGAACCACATCCTTGAGTTTAAGAAGAGGTAAAAAAAATGCAGACAGGGAGAAGGAGGAAGAAAGTTAGATTACGCCTGTTAAGAAATAGATTGAAAAAGTTAAGATTGTCACGGGCGTTCAAATGTGGGCCTACACAGAATTTAAAAATGGGTTATTATAAAGACTTCATCTCCCATTGAATTTAAAGCATATGTATTGCTGATAAGGAATTATTATTATTATTATTATTATTATTATTATTTACTGCAATTGCGTTTTCACCCAGTGGCAGTAGTCCTTACACTAGTACACACAATACAAATGTTTTCACCCGGTGGCAGTAGTCCTTACACTAGTACACACAATACAAATGTTTTCACCCGGTGGCAGTAGTCCTTACACTAGTACACACAATACAAATGTTTTCACCCGGTGGCAGTAGTCCTTACACTAGTACACACAATACAAATGTTTTCACCCGGTGGCAGTAGTCCTTACACTAGTACACACAATACAAATGTTTTCACCCGGTGGCAGTAGTCCTTACACTAGTACACACAATACAAATGTTTTCACCCGGTGGCAGTAGTCCTTACACTAGTACACACAATACAAATGTTTTCACCCGGTGGCAGTAGTCCTTACACTAGTACACACAATACAAATGTTTTCACCCGGTGGCAGTAGTCCTTACACTAGTACACACAATACAAATGTTTTCACCCGGTGGCAGTAGTCCTTACACTAGTACACACAATACAAATGTTTCACCCGGTGGCAGTAGTCCTTACACTAGTACACACAATACAAATGTTTTCACCCGGTGGCAGTAGTCCTTACACTAGTACACACAATACAAATGTTTTCACCCGGTGGCAGTAGTCCTTACACTAGTACACACAATACAAATGTTTTCACCCGGTGGCAGTAGTCCTTACACTAGTACACACAATACAAATGTTTCACCCGGTGGCAGTAGTCCTTACACTAGTACACACAATACAAATGTTTTCACCCGTGTGCAGTAGTCCTTACACTAGTACACACAATACAAATGTTTTCACCCGGTGGCAGTAGTCCTTACACTAGTACACACAATACAAATGTTTTCACCCGTGGCAGTAGTCCTTACACTAGTACACACAATACAAATGTTTTCACCCGGTGGCAGTAGTCCTTACACTAGTACACACAATACAAATGTTTTCACCCGGTGGCAGTAGTCCTTACACTAGTACACACAATACAAATGTTTTCACCCGGTGGCAGTAGTCCTTACACTAGTACACACAATACAAATGTTTTCACCCGGTGGCAGTAGTCCTTACACTAGTACAACACAATACAAATGTTTTCACCCGGTGGCAGTAGTCCTTACACTAGTACACACAATACAAATGTTTTCACCCGGTGGCAGTAGTCCTTACACTAGTACACACAATACAAATGTTTTCACCCGGTGGCAGTAGTCCTTACACTAGTACACACAATACAAATGTTTTCACCCGGTGGCAGTAGTCCTTACACTAGTACACACAATACAAATGTTTTCACCCGGTGGCAGTAGTCCTTACACTAGTACACACAATACAAATGTTTTCACCCGGTGGCAGTAGTCCTTACACTAGTACACACAATACAAATGTTTTCACCCGGTGGCAGTAGTCCTTACACTAGTACACACAATACAAATGTTTCACCCGGTGGCAGTAGTCCTTACACTAGTACACACAATACAAATGTTTTCACCCGGTGGCAGTAGTCCTTACACTAGTACACACAATACAAATGTTTTCACCCGGTGGCAGTAGTCCTTACACTAGTACACACAATACAAATGTTTTCACCCGGTGGCAGTAGTCCTTACACTAGTACACACAATACAAATGTTTTCACCCGGTGGCAGTAGTCCTTACACTAGTACACACAATACAAATGTTTTCACCCGGTGGCAGTAGTCCTTACACTAGTACACACAATACAAATGTTTTCACCCGGTGGCAGTAGTCCTTACACTAGTACACACAATACAAATGTTTTCACCCGGTGGCAGTAGTCCTTACACTAGTACACACAATACAAATGTTTTCACCCGGTGGCAGTAGTCCTTACACTAGTACACACAATACAAATGTTTTCACCCGGTGGCAGTAGTCCTTACACTAGTACACACAATACAAATGTTTTCACCCGGTGGCAGTAGTCCTTACACTAGTACACACAATACAAATGTTTTCACCCGGTGGCAGTAGTCCTTACACTAGTACACACAATACAAATGTTTTCACCCGGTGGCAGTAGTCCTTACACTAGTACACACAATACAAATGTTTTCACCCGGTGGCAGTAGTCCTTACACTAGTACACACAATACAAATGTTTTCACACGATGGCAGTAGTCCTTACACTAGTACACACAATACAAATGTTTTCACCCAGTGGCAGTAGTCCTTACACTAGTACACACAATACAAATGTTTTCACCCGGTGGCAGTAGTCCTTACACTAGTACACACAATACAAATGTTTTCACCCAGTGGCAGTAGTCCTTACACTAGTACACACAATACAAATGTTTTCACCCGGTGGCAGTAGTCCTTACACTAGTACACACAATACAAATGTTTTCACCCGGTGGCAGTAGTCCTTACACTAGTACACACAATACAAATGTTTTGACCCGGTGGCAGTAGTCCTTACATAGTACACACAATAAAAAATGTTTTCACCCGGTGGCAGTAGTCCTTACACTAGTACACACAATACAAATGTTTTCACACGATGGCAGTAGTCCTTACACTAGTACACACAATACAAATGTTTTCACCCAGTGGCAGTAGTCCTTACACTAGTACACACAATACAAATGTTTTCACCCGTGGCAGTAGTCCTTACACTAGTACACACAATACAAATGTTTTGACCCGGTGGCAGTAGTCCTTACACTAGTACACACAATACAAATGTTTTCACCCGGTGGCAGTAGTCCTTACACTAGTACACACAATACAAATGTTTTGACCCGGTGGCAGTAGTCCTTACACTAGTACACACAATACAAATGTTTTCACCCGGTGGCAGTAGTCCTTACACTAGTACACACAATACAAATGTTTTGACCCGGTGGCAGTAGTCCTTACACTAGTACACACAATACAAATGTTTTGACCCGGTGGCAGTAGTCCTTACACTAGTACACACAATACAAATGTTTTGACCCAGTGGCAGTAGTCCTTACACTAGTACACACAATACAAATGTTTTGACCCAGTGGCAGTAGTCCTTACACTAGTACACACAATACAAATGTTTTGACCCGGTGGCAGTAGTCCTTACACTAGTACACACAATACAAATGGACATATAAATATACATAAAAATAACAATACAAAACAAACTATACACAATTACAAAATAAAATACATACAGTAAACACAAGTACAAACATTAGAACACCGTACACACATTACAAAAACATCCACTTCTTACAAAAGCATCACACCTTACAAAAACATCCACACCTTACAAATACATCCACACCTTACAAAAACATCCACACCTTACAAATACATCCACACCTTACAAAAACATCCACACTTTACAAATACATCCACACCTTACAAAAACACCCATACACATACAAAACAATTATTGTAGACTTAGTCAAAAGTACAGATCCTGCACAGTATAGGATCAGATATTGGATTCTTACGTGACGTAATCGACAAGACAAAGTGTTAGATTGACGTTGTAAAATCGTCTACAGATAATCCGTCATTATAGAGGCGGCAGTATGTTCCTCCGAAACGTCTGGTGCCACATACAAGACTACACTGTGTCACAAACCAGTAGACCACAGTATAAGCCTGTACCACCACGAAAACCTTAAGTCTTATAATATTAGAAATATTAGCCTGCATAGGTGCATATGCACTTTGCAACACTATAAATGTTACAAATAAATGCAATACACGGTGTTTGGTACCGATGTCCTGAACACCGCAGCTGTCACGGAATGTCCCGGCAGATGCAGGCTATCTAAGCGACAAAGCAGCAGTGCTCGGTGTGGCGATAAAAGAAAAGACCGTCTGAATTCAAGCACATTGATTGCTACTCATACTACATCATCTAACAGACAAAAATTCCCCAGTTTGTTCACAATGTGTATTTATGAGATCTGTAAGATTCGTAATATAAAGATCGATTTTTTTTCCATACAAAACATTAATATGTTTAAGTGTGTGCAATACAGAAGCAGCCTGCTGAATGTGAAGCAAAATGTGAATTTTTAGGCGCGTTCGCAAAATTGAGAATATAGACTACATGTTCCGTCATGTCTGTCTGTCTGCCCGCATGGAACAACTTGGCTCCCACTGGACGGTTTTTCATTAAATTTCATATTTAAGTATTTTTCCGAAAATCTGTTGGGAAAACTGCAGTTGCATTAAAATCGGACAAGAATAACGGCTACTTTACATGAAGACATATGTACATTTATGATAATATCTCGCTGAATTATTCTTAGAATGAGAAAATTTTCAGACAAACGTTGCAGAGAAATTGAAAACACACATTTGATGTTTAATAACTTTTTCCGAAAATCGTCCCGTTTATGAGATAATGTGAAAAAAATATGGTACAGCCAGACAAGTCACAGATGACAATATAATACGGCGCATGCGCTTTGCATGCCGGATGACTAAGGTTACAGACACACACTTATAATATTTAATACTTATTGCTTTTCCTCGGCAACAATGGTTACCCGAACGCGCCTCAGTATTACGGTATATTTTACATTGCCTCTGTTGTCGAATATTGTTTATATTTAATTTCACGCTTCAAAGCTTTAACGTTAAGAAGCATTTCATACAAATATCATGTTTACAAAAAAATACGATTTTAAGAAACGTGCTACGAACATTCTGAGACAGCTGGATCAATACCAAACGAAACAAAACTCCCTCCAACATTTATCAGTGCAAATTTCGATAGCAAATTTGATTGAAATATTTTATACGCTAACAAAAACAACTGTCATAGTGCTGCATACCTTTAGTTAGCTCAGTCGTTACAGCAAATAGGCTAGAAGTTGGCGCTCAGATAAATCGTTTTTTCCACTTCGTTTACATGGAACTGGGGCCAACGCAGCCTCCTGTTAAATAACAGGGACCACTTACAATTGGGATGAAGAGGCTAAGAAGTGAAGCTAAAAATTTAAGTTCATCCAGCACCGCCATTAGAAATGCATGGAGACATACACGTTTATCTGTATTGAGCACCGCCGTTAGGAATGCATGGAGACATACACGTTTATCTGTATCCTGCAGCGCTGTTAGGAATGCATGGAGACATACACGTTTATCTGTATCCTGCACCGCCGTTAGGAATGGATGGAGACATACACGTTTATCTGTATTGAGCACCACTGTTAGGAATGGATGGAGACATACACGTTTATCTGTATCCAGCACCGCCGTTAGGAATGCATGGAGACATACACGTTTATCTGTATCCTGCACCGCCGTTAGGAATGCATGGATACATACACGTTTATCTGTATCCAGCACCGCCGTTAGGAATGCATGGAGACATACACGTTTATCTGTATTGAGCACCGCCGTTAGGAATGCATGGAGACATACACGTTTATCTGTATCCTGCACCGCTGTTAGGAATGCATGGAGACATACACGTATATCTGTATCCTGCACCGCCGTTAGGAATGCATGGAGACATACACTTTTATCTGTATTGAGCACCGCCGTTAGGAATGCATGGAGACATACACGTTTATCTGTATTGAGCACCGCCGTTAGGAATGCATGGAGACATACACGTATATCTGTATCCTGCACCGCCGTTAGGAATGCATGGAGACATACACGTTTATCTGTATTGAGCACCGCCGTTAGGAATGCATGGAGACATACACGTTTATCTGTATCCTGCACCGCCGTTAGGAATGCATGGAGACATACACGTATATCTGTATCCTGCACCGCCGTTAGGAATGCATGGAGACATACACGTTTATCT
Source organism: Reticulitermes speratus (assembly GCA_021186555.1). Taxonomy (NCBI): domain Eukaryota; kingdom Metazoa; phylum Arthropoda; class Insecta; order Blattodea; family Rhinotermitidae; genus Reticulitermes; species Reticulitermes speratus. Next base: position 2,863,519 of record JAJKFL010000004.1, read on the forward strand.
GTATTGAGCACCGCCGTTAGGAATGCATGGAGACATACACGTTTATCTGTATTGAGCACCGCCGTTAGGAATGCATGGAGACATACACGTTTATCTGTATCCTGCACCGCTGTTAGGAATGCATGGAGACATACACGTATATCTGTGGCAGCACCGCCGTTAGGAATGCATGGAGACATACACGTTTATCTGTATTGAGCACCACTGTTAGGAATGGATGGAGACATACACGTTTATCTGTATTGAGCACCGCCGTTAGGAATGCATGGAGACATACACGTTTATCTGTATCCTGCACCGCTGTTAGGAATGCATGGAGACATACACGTATATCTGTGGCAGCACCGCCGTTAGGAATGGATGGAGACATACACGTTTATCTGTATTGAGCACCGCCGTTAGGAATGCATGGAGACATACACGTTTATCTGTATCCAGCACCGCCGTTAGGAATGCATGGAGACATACACGTTTATCTGTATCCTGCACCGCCGTTAGGAATGCATGGAGACATACACGTTTATCTGTATCCAGCACCGCCGTTAGGAATGCATGGAGACATACACGTTTATCTGTATCCTGCACCGCCGTTAGGAATGCATGGAGACGTACACGTATATCTTTATCCAGCACCGCCGTTAAGAATGCATGGAGACATACACGTTTATCTGTATTGAGCACCGCCGTTAGGAATGCATGGAGACATACACGTTTATCTGTATCCTGCACCGCCGTTAGGAATGCATGGAGACGTACACGTATATCTTTATCCAGCACCGCCGTTAAGAATGCATGGAGACATACACGTTTATCTGTATTGAGCACCGCCGTTAGGAATGCATGGAGACATACACGTATATCTTTATCCAGCACCGCCGTTAGGAATGCATGGAGACATACACGTATATCTTTATCCATCACCGCCGTTAGGAATGCATGGAGACATACACGTATATCTTTATCCATCACCGCCGTTAAGAATGCATGGAGACATACACGTATATCTTTATCCATCACCGCCGTTAGGAATGCATGGAGACATACACGTATATCTTTATCCATCACCGCCGTTAGGAATGCATGGAGACATACACGTATATCTTTATCCAGCACCGCCGTTAGGAATGCATGGAGACATACACGTATATCTTTATCCATCACCGCCGTTAGGAATGCATGGAGACATACACGTATATCTTTATCCATCACCGCCGTTAGGAATGCATGGAGACATACACGTATATCTTTATCCATCACCGCCGTTAGGAATGCATGGAGACATACACGTATATCTTTATCCATCACCGCCGTTAGGAATGCATGGAGACATACACGTATATCTTTATCCATCACCGCCGTTAGGAATGCATGGAGACATACACGTATATCTTTATCCATCACCGCCGTTAGGAATGCATGGAGACATACACGTATATCTTTATCCATCACCGCCGTTAAGAATGCATGGAGACATACACGTATATCTTTATCCATCACCGCCGTTAGGAATGCATGGAGACATACACGTATATCTTTATCCATCACCGCCGTTAGGAATGCATGGAGACATACACGTATATCTTTATCCATCACCGCCGTTAGGAATGCATGGAGACATACACGTATATCTTTATCCATCACCGCCGTTAAGAATGCATGGAGACATACACGTTTATCTTTATCCATCACCGCCGTTAGGAATGCATGGAGACATACACGTATATCTTTATCCATCACCGCCGTTAAGAATGCATCAAGACATACACGTTTACCTGTATTGAGCACCTCTTCCTGGCGTGCTACTTAATTAAGAACAGGTAAAATTCACGTTTCATTTTCCAACCAGTCCGAATATTTTCTGGTCAGCATTAAATTTCAATGCATAGACACGCATATCTCCAGAAGAAAACTGGAATTAAGAAGTGTCTAGTTGTCAGTTCTGGTACAGGAGAGGCGACGGAGGCATTTTGTTGGAATCCTGTAACTTAATTTAAGAGGCACTAATTTCATCGTCTTTACACATCTCCTCCGCCAGCGAACGCGACAGTTCGTTACGATTCCACTCACTGACAATTACAAAGATCTCGGTAAAGTGGAGCGCGGGGTATGGTGAGCCTCTTCCTCTTGATAGCGACACGAATGTGGCGGTCGCCAAGCCATAATGCTTCTGACTTGCAGATATAGTTGGGAAGTTCCGACTTGTAATCTCGGGCTAAACATTTGTCATTCTGAGATTTCTCGTGATTGTTCTCAGGCCATCCAGACATGTCGCAATAATACCTCAAATCAGGCCAAGAACGTTCGTTTGCAGGTCAACATTCAGTAATCGTCCGATTATTAGATGAAACACAATATAACGAAGGAGGGCTAACTTGATTGGTCACATCTTGTTTAGGAACTATCAAATAAATACGTCATTGAAGGAAAGATAGAAGGGACGGGAAGACGAGGAAGAAGACATAAGTAGCTACTGGACGACCTTAAAACGAGAAGGAACTGGAAATTGAAAGAGGAAGCACTAGATTACAATCTCTAGAGAACTCGCTTGGTACATGCTATGGACCTGTTGTAAGAATACGTGATGATGATGATGATATAATGATGATGATGATGATGATGATATAAGAGATGATAATGATGATATACGTTATATACGTGAGATATTGTGATCCCTGTTAAATAAATCATGAATACAAAGTATCAAATATTAACGGGAATTACATTTATAAGAACTAACCCTCGAAATTATCACATTAGGCTGCGTTTATGTCCATTTAATTGCAATACGTAAGTCTACAAAGTATCGAACGGTGAAATCACTGAATAATTAATCGCAAGATATGTAGAAGGAAGGGTATTTTAATTATCTTAGACCCTCTGTTATGTGTGTACTGCGAGACGATACTGGAGGAGGAGAAAAACAACTAACAAGGAGTACAGAAAGGAAGAAATGAGATGTTTGTTTCTTAGGCCTAGCTTCGACAAAATTTAGGTCTTATAAGAGTATTTGCCTCGAAGAAAGCACAGAAACATTCAGACATGACAGCCAGCAGATACACTAATGACTATACAGCGACGTTCAGCAGTGGACATGCACTACCGTAAAACGTCTTAAACATGAGCACAACATAAAAATTCTAGCGCGTTAGTTCTGTCATAATACGATGGAATAAAGTTCACTTTTCCTGTAATTATCTCTACAAATCTAAAACTCACTGTAACATAGCACTGGACACATTGAGGTGTGTATTTCAGTTCAATATATTTTCTCTTTTATATAAAAAACGAAACGCGATACCAGAAACCAAGCGGCTGCAGACCGCACGGCCACGAGGATCGGCTTCTTCTGTTTATCACAGGCGTTATTGCTGCCTAAATACTCTTTATTTCTTTCTTATTCCGACCTCTTATACCTACTCATTGTAGGTGTAGAGGGTCACTGTTTCACTTGATCACATCAGACACACCAGAACTCCTCTGGACGATTGATCGGCCCGTCGCAGAGACCTCTACCTTACAACACACAACACTCACAAGAGACAGAGAGTTATGCCACATGCGAGATTCGAACCCGCAATCCGAGTAAGCGAGCGACCGCAGACCTACGCCTTAGACCGCACGGCCACTGGGATCGCCGCCTAAATACAAATTATATCGTATACTCTGGCGTCGTGCTGTGTTTGATAACTACACCCCGTCCAGCGCTCAGCTGAGATCTCCTACATAAGATCGGCGCGTGTGTTCAAAGTGGACAGCAGACACGCTGCTACAGCCAGTTCAAAGTGGACAGTAGCCACGCTGCTACAGCCAGTTCAAAGTGGACAGTAGCCACGCTGCTACAGCCAGTTCAAAGTGGACAGTAGCCACGCTGCTACAGCCAGTTCAAAGTGGACAGTAGCCACGCTGCTACAGCCAGTTCAAAGTGGACAGTAGCCACGCTGCTACAGCCAGTTCAAAGTGGACAGTAGCCACGCTGCTACAGCCAGTTCAAAGTGGACAGTAGCCACGCTGCTACAGCCAGTTCAAAGTGGACAGTAGCCACGCTGCTACAGCCAGTTCAAAGTGGACAGTAGCCACGCTGCTACAGCCAGTTCAAAGTGGACAGTAGCCACGCTGCTACAGCCAGTTCAAAGTGGACATTAGCCACGCTGCTACAGCCAGTTCAAAGTGGACAGTAGCCACGCTGCTACAGCCAGTTCAAAGTGGACAGTAGCCACGCTGCTACAGCCAGTTCAAAGTGGACAGTAGCCACGCTGCTACAGCCAGTTCAAAGTGGACAGTAGCCACGCTGCTACAGCCAGTTCAAAGTGGAAAGTAGACACGCTGCTACACCAGTTCAAAGTGGACATTAGCCACGCTGCTACAGCCAGTTCAAAGTGGACAGTAGCCACGCTGCTACAGCCAGTTCAAAGTGGACAGTAGACACGCTGCTACAGCCAGTTCAAAGTGGACAGTAGCCACGCTGCTACAGCCAGTTCAAAGTGGACAGTAGCCACGCTGCTACAGCCAGTTCAAAGTGGACAGTAGCCACGCTGCTACAGCCAGTTCAAAGTGGACAGTAGCCACGCTGCTACAGCCAGTTCAAAGTGGACAGTAGCCACGCTGCTACAGCCAGTTCAAAGTGGACAGTAGCCACGCTGCTACAGCCAGTTCAAAGTGGACAGTAGCCACGCTGCTACAGCCAGTTCAAAGTGGACAGTAACCACGCTGCTACAGCCAGTTCAAAGTGGACAGTAGCCACGCTGCTACAGCCAGTTCAAAGTGGACAGTAGCCACGCTGCTACAGCCAGTTCAAAGTGGACAGTAGCCACCTGCTACAGCCAGTTCAAAGTGGACAGTAGACACGCTGCTACAGCCAGTTCAAAGTGGACAGTAGACACGCTGCTACAGCCAGTTCAAAGTGGACAGTAGACACGCTGCTACAGCCAGTTCAAAGTGGACAGTAGCCACGCTGCTACAGCCAGTTCAAAGTGGACAGTAGCCACGCTGCTACAGCCAGTTCAAAGTGGACAGTAGCCACGCTGCTACAGCCAGTTCAAAGTGGACAGTAGCCACGCTGCTACAGCCAGTTCAAAGTGGACAGTAGCCACGCTGCTACAGCCAGTTCAAAGTGGACAGTAGCCACGCTGCTACAGCCAGTTCAAAGTGGACAGTAGCCACGCTGCTACAGCCAGTTCAAAGTGGACAGTAGCCACGCTGCTACAGCCAGTTCAAAGTGGACAGTAGCCACGCTGCTACAGCCAGTTCAAAGTGGACAGTAGACCACGCTGCTACAGCCAGTTCAAAGTGGACAGTAGACACGCTGCTACAGCCAGTTCAAAGTGGACAGTAGACACGCTGCTACACAGAACAGTAGCACCTGCTACAGCCTTCAAAGTGGACAGTAGACACGCTGCTACAGCCAGTTCAAAGTGGACAGTAGACACGCTGCTACAGCCAGTTCAAAGTGGACAGTAGCCACGCTGCTACAGCCAGTTCAAAGTGGACAGTAGACACGCTGCTACAGCCAGTTCAAAGTGGACAGTAGCCACGCTGCTACAGCCAGTTCAAAGTGGACAGTAGCCACGCTGCTACAGCCAGTTCAAAGTGGACAGTAGCCACGCTGCTACAGCCAGTTCAAAGTGGACAGTAGACACGCTGCTACAGCCAGTTCAAAGTGGACAGTAGACACGCTGCTACAGCCAGTTCAAAGTGGACAGTAGACACGCTGCTACAGCCAGTTCAAAGTGGACAGTAGCCACGCTGCTACAGCCAGTTCACAGTGGACAGTAGCCACGCTGCTACAGCCAGTTCAAAGTGGACAGTAGCCACGCTGCTACAGCCAGTTCAAAGTGGACAGTAGCCACGCTGCTACAGCCAGTACGAACACCTCGCTGGTTTTTTGGACTGATGATGTACAAAAGAAAGCTTTATCAGATCTTCATCTATTCAAATATTTTCTTGCGTCTTTATGGTCAAGAACTGCTCCTAATTAATAACTGTACCCCGCATTAACAGCATTGATTAAGAGTTTAAATTCCTACCAGAATTCTAAACCAAGATGTGCTACAATGGGCTTCATATCTTGTGATAATTTTACGTCACAAAATGTTTCCCCATTACTCAAAGGATAAATGCATAAATGAAAGACTGGCTTTTAGGATTTCTGTACGTAATAAAACAATAAGAAATCCCAATGGACACAACATGTCTGGACCTCTCTTGCCGCTGAGGAACTCTTCTATGGCAGACTCTTACTGAAAGTCAATAGAATACCAGTCGGACGTCATCGGCTAATTACAGCTGATAACACCCCCACTTCCCCTGTGCCCCTCCTAGGCTTTGAGCTCAGTCACACGGGACATGTTACGGTTGAGCTTCTATTCCACTGGACGACCTCAATATAATTTCACTTTCATTTTGCGCGACACAGGCTAGTTTTAAAACGAAAAACCTGTGAGACAGAAGGTGTGGATCTTGCTGAATTAATGTTTTGTGCAACGAGTAATGTTTCACAAGACGAACCGTTTTAGTGTTAGTATTATAAAGCAGACAATTAAGGAGAGACATTTTGTGATATATTCTCGACTAAACTTGTCATGGCCGATCCCAGGGCCGAGCGGTCTAAGGCGTGGGTCTTCGGCCGCTCGCTTACTGGGATTGTGGGTTCGAATGCCGATCCCAGTGGCCGAGCGGTCTAAGGCGTGGGTCTTCGGCCGCTCGCTTACTGGGATTGTGGGTTCGAATGCCGATCCCAGTGGCCGAGCGGTCTAAGGCGTGGGTCTTCGGCCGCTCGCTTACTGGGATCGTGGGTTCGAATGCCGATCCCAGTGGCCGTGCGGTCTAAGGCGTGGGTCTTCGGCCGCTCGCTTACTGGGATTGTGGGTTCGAATGCCGATCCCAGTGGCCGTGCGGTCTAAGGCGTGGGTCTGCGGCCGCTTGCTTACTAGGATCGTGGGTTCGAATCCCACCGGGGGCATGGATGTTTGTGTTGTGTTGTAAAAAGACGGTTGTGGACCGTAAGAGACACGAAAGGACGAAAAAGGATTAATACAGAACAAAAATGGATCAAAGGGGAAAAACCCAGGAATTAGTAAAAAAAAAAAAATCCCACCGGGGCATGGATGTCTGTGTTGTGTTTGTTGTAAGGACGGTAATATGGAACGTAAAGTGACATGAAGGACGAAAGGATTTAAACAGTACAAAAATGGATCAAAGGGAAAAAAACCCCGGACAGGCAAAAAAAAAAAAAAATCCCGCCTAGGGCATGGATGTCTGTCTCTTGTGAGTGTTGTGTGTTGTCAGGTAGAGGTTTCTGCGACGAGCTGGTCCCTCGTCCAGAGGAGTCCTACCGAGTGTGGTGTGTCTAAAAGTGTGATCGTGAAGCCTCGAAAAATGATGCGGCCTACGCCCCCAAGGGGCTGTCGAGTCATTGAAAAAAAAGTCTTGTCATGTGCAGAATAAAAACGGTCTACCCACCTAAACTTTAAAAATGTTTCCATATTCCGCTGTTACAGACGAGGCTGAAGTTGAAATTTACAGAGGGACTTCGCTACAAACACCTCGAAGGCCTCCCGTTCACCTAACTTTTGTCACTTCAGGTGTTTATGAGAGATGTGCTCACCTTTACGAAGGGCCTATTTTCCCTTATTTGATGGGAATATTTACGATAGGCTAATTTGTATTTACGTTAGGCGCCAGTAGAAAGGTTGCTGCTACAAGAAAGGACGCAAAACGAATTCGGAATATTATCCTGGTGATGGGCTCGGAAGGTAGTGGGTAGGTTACTGGCCTGAGCTGGTTAACATGATCTGCATGCAAGGGGATATTAGCGTGTGATGTCTACAGATGACGTGTGTACCGATGTGACACCTTACATGTGTATTCGTAATATGGAGTCGCTTAGATTTACATTTAACCTTTTAAAGCCTAATGGCTACTTGATGGATCAACAGTTTTAGCATTCAAAAAATTTGTACATTCTGCCCACACTGTATTTATGTGTATTGTATTTATATTACAACAAACAGCGACTTTTGCGTTATATAAAATAAATTGATTTGTTTTTATAACCGAGATGAAAAGTGTTTACTGCGAGGTAGAACTGGGTCTTTAAATGAAACAGTTTACGCTTCGTCTTTAAAGGGTTAATGTTCTTTCAGTCTTTCTTAGTCGACCTCTTGTACCTACTCATTGTAGTGTTAGGGTTATTGTTGCGCCTAATCACAATGACACACACAGACACATTGGTAGGACTCCTCTGGACGAGGGATCAGCCCGTCGCAGGAATCTCTACCTGACAAAACACAACTTCACAAAAGACAGACATTCATGGCCCCGGCGGTATTCGAACCCGCAACGCAAGCAAGCGAGCGGTCGCAGACCCATGCCTTAGACCGTGCCGCTACCGGGTTGGGCTGCATTTAATTTTACGACTTACAATTCGCAGCTGAACTAAAGAGGATGTTTGAGTTTACACTAATTTCTGTTCGTCATTTGCTTGCAGCAATTCTATAAATATCATCAGTGTGATCTTTTGTGTGGACTCAGAACAAACAGCGATTATTTCACTGTACAAGCATTAACTGACTGGTTTGTATAACTGAGACGGAGTGTGTTTACTGCGCGGTACGGACTGTATTTATGTGTTTTGTGTGGATCTCAGAACAAACAGCGATTATTTCACTGTACAGCATTAACTGACTGGTTTGTATAACTGAGACGGAGTGTGTTACTGCGCGGTACGGACTGTATTTATGTGTTTTGGTGGATCTCAGAACAAACAGCGATTATTTCACTGTACACATTAACTGACTGTTTGTATAACTGAGACGAGTGTGTTTACTGCGCGGTACGGACTGTATTTATGTGTTTTGTGTGGATCTCAGAACAAACAGCGATTATTTCACTGTACAGCATTAACTGACTGGTTTGTATAACTGAGACGGAGTGTGTTTACTGCGCGGTACGGACTGTATTTATGTGTTTTGTGTGGATCTCAGAACAAACAGCGATTATTTCACTGTACAAGCATTAACTGACTGGTTTGTATAACTGAGACGGAGTGTGTTTACTGCGCGGTACGAACTGTATTTATGTGTTTTGTGTGGATCTCAGAACAAACAACCATTATTTCACTGTACAACATTAACTGACTGGTTTGTATAACTGAGACGGAGTGTGTTTACTGCGCGGTACGGACTGTATTTATGTGTTTTGTGTGGATCTCAGAACAAACAGCGATTATTTCCCTAACAGCATTAACTGATGGTTTTCAAAACCGACACGGAGTGTGTTTACTGCGCGTACGAACTGAAGCTTTATGTGTAATTTAGGTTAATTTACCAGTAAACACTATACCAACACATGCACTTCTATTAAAACATTAAAGTTTTAAAAAACCAAGCCCTACATATGTTTCGGCCAGCTAACGGCCATCATCAGGGGCTTGGTTTTTAAAACTATTATGTTTTAATAGTAAGTGCATTGTGTTGGTATAGTGTTTACTGGTGTTAATAAACATGCACGGTGAAAATAATATTAAGTAGGTTAATATTAATTCTTAAAAGGTTAAATTAACATACGTACTTCATCAATAAAGATTCCATTGACATCTGGTTGCACATTACTCACTAAATTATCCAAAGTGGTGCGGCAGATTATATATATACACATGAAATTTCTAGGTACAATTTTTTATAAGTGGGCCTGAGGAGAGACGTGGATTTCATGTCCGAATTTACAGAATCCGAAAGGTGACTACGTGTCCCACGCTACAGAAATTCGTAGCTATCGCGAAATTGAAACTGCTGAATACTCAATTCCCCCTACTGTTTACTACTTAAAGTTCTTCCATAACCACTGGGTGTTACTCGAAATGTCCAAACTTCTGATCCGATTGGTTCACCAAATTTTGCTTTTTTTTTTTTTTAAGACCATGAAATAACTCGAGAGTCACCGGATCTGATGTCAAAGATTAAACTGGCGCGTGAATGCTGGCTACTGCCACCTAAGGATATATGTGCTGTCGAAATGTCAAAATCTCGAATTTCTCCTCCCTTGCTACTTTGAAAGATCCTAATACGCTGACACTAATACTTTTCCCCCCTTAGCTACTTCTTTTACTCGCCGCTCTGCTAAAATTCCTAAGTAACTGCCCGTTGAATTTTGCCTAATACCGCCTGTTTAGCCACCAGACGTCCCAATTCATCCCCATGTAATAGTATAAGCTATCATTACTGTGAACAAGACTCGAACCCAGGATGTACGGTAACAACGTACCGTCTTTAGTTTGCCCTCTCAACAGACGTTGCTGACGTTGCAACGGTTGCCGGTAGTGAAATTTCTGCAGGAGAAATCGAAGCCTTGCAGTGTCAACGGTACTTCATCCTGTAAATGTCCACCTGCCAGTTTCCTGTTCAGGGGTGATCTACGTGCCGGCCGTATTTATCGTACTGAATGACCGAAACACCACCGAATGTATTATCTATTAATTTGTTCATAAAAGACGCACTGAACTGTGTGTTATTTACAGCAACATGTCTATTTATTTCACTCTAGACCAACACAATTAAATTTATTTCACGGTGATATGGCGGAAGTCTATGAAAGGTCACACCTCTTTGCTTTGCCGTTTCGTCAACAAGTCACACTCTCTCCACTGTTTGCAGTAATTGACGTTTTATGCAGTCGGCAGGAAATTGTACATTCCTTGCTAAAATTCAATGCTTTACGCCTGCAGTACTGCGCTATACTGTTAATACTTTGCTATTCTCAGCCCAACACGTGAACCTCTATTCTGTATATTCAACAGAATGATCGTTCAGTCTCACTACGTGTTTCGGCAACTTAGTTTGCCATCGTGACACGAACGTTACCACAGAATGGTAATTGATCATTTCCACCAACAAATGCACCAGGACAAGTTTGTCACTGTTTTCTTTATTAAAAGAGTGCCCCAATACGCATTTCGGCAATTATATTGCCATCATCAGGGTTTTTTTAAGTAAGTTGTTACACAGACCAATTCTTAAGTTACGTCATAACAGTGAGTCGATATTTGTTCTTACCACTTCATATAAATTTGTATAATTAATGGTATTGTTGAGTTGCTAAAACTTATTAAAATTAACATTAAAATCGAGTGGTATATACAAACTACTTGCTGTAGTAACTACAGCAATCGAGTGGTATATATAAACTACTTGCTGTAGTAACTACAGCAATCGAGTGGTATATATAAACTACTTGCTGTAGTAACTACAGCAATCGAGTGGTATATATAAACTACTTGCTGTAGTAACTACAGCAATCGAGTGGTATATATAAACTACTTGCTGTAGTAACTACAGCAATCGAGTGGTATATATAAACTACTTGCTGTAGTAACTACAGCAATCGAGTGGTATATATAAACTACTTGCTGTAGTAACTACAGCAATCGAGTGGTATATATAAACTACTTGCTGTAGTAACTACAGCAATCGAGTGGTATATAAACTACTTGCTGTAGTAACTACAGCAATCGAGTGGTATATATAAACTACTTGCTGTAGTAACTACAGCAATCGAGTGGTATATATAAACTACTTGCTGTAGTAACTACAGCAATCGAGTGGTATATATAAACTACTTGCTGTAGTAACTACAGCAATCGAGTGGTATATATAAACTACTTGCTGTAGTAACTACAGCAATCGAGTGGTATATATAAACTACTTGCTGTAGTAACTACAGCAATCGAGTGGTATATATAAACTACTTGCTGTAGTAACTACAGCAATCGAGTGGTATATATAAACTACTTGCTGTAGTAACTACAGCAATCGAGTGGTATATAAACTACTTGCTGTAGTAACTACAGCAATCGAGTGGTATATATAAACTACTTGCTGTAGTAACTACAGCAATCGAGTGGTATATATAAACTACTTGCTGTAGTAACTACAGCAATCGAGTGGTATATAAACTACTTGCTGTAGTAACTACAGCAATCGAGTGGTATATATAAACTACTTGCTGTAGTAACTACAGCAATCGAGTGGTATATATAAACTACTTGCTGTAGTAACTACAGCAATCGAGTGGTATATATAAACTACTTGCTGTAGTAACTACAGCAATCGAGTGGTATATATAAACTACTTGCTGTAGTAACTACAGCAATCGAGTGGTATATATAAACTACTTGCTGTAGTAACTACAGCAATCGAGTGGTATATATAAACTACTTGCTGTAGTAACTACAGCAATCGAGTGGTATATATAAACTACTTGCTGTAGTAACTACAGCAATCGAGTGGTATATATAAACTACTTGCTGTAGTAACTACAGCAATCGAGTGGTATATATAAACTACTTGCTGTAGTAACTACAGCAATCGAGTGGTATATATAAACTACTTGCTGTAGTAACTACAGCAATCGAGTGGTATATATAAACTACTTGCTGTAGTAACTACAGCAATCGAGTGGTATATATAAACTACTTGCTGTAGTAACTACAGCAATCGAGTGGTATATATAAACTACTTGCTTTAGTAACTACAGCAATCGAGTGGTATATATAAACTACTTGCTGTAGTAACTACAGCAATCGAGTGGTATATATAAACTACTTGCTGTAGTAACTACAGCAAGTAGTTTATATATACCACTCGATTTTAATGTTAATTTTAATAACTTTCAGCAACTCAACAATACCACTAATTATACAAATTTATATGAAGTGGTAATAACAAATATTGACTCACTGTTATGACGTAACTTAAGATTTGGTCTATGTAACAATTTACTTAAAAAAAACCCTGATGATGGCAATATAATTGCCGAAATGCGTATTGGGGCACTCTTTTAATAAAGAAAACAGTGACAAACTTGTCCAGGTGCATTTGTTGGTGGAAATGATCAATTATACAAAGATGCACGGTGAAAATATAAAGTGAAGTACAGAACGGTAAGCTGCAATGCGTATTTAATGTTACGAAATTCATAAAATCCAGTAAACTAAGAAAATCCATCAGTTACAACAAAATCATTTGAAAACGTTTATTGCCAAATAACATGCGTGCAACATGTTTTGACTTGTATAAGCCTTCATCAGGAACGAAGCGCAAACATACTGAAGACAAAAAATGCCTACAAATTGTTACGTGAAAGCAGTTGCAATTTTCAAGGTCATGGTGTATAAAGTGTTAAGTCTGTTACTTTGAAATTTCCTTACAGCCGAAAAAGGAAAGGTAAATTTAAGTTGGGCCTATATTAAAAATATAGTGAATAATGAGAACATATTAGTAGACACAGTACTTCTCTTGAGTACTGTTTAAAATATTAGTTAAAAACCTTTCTTTACTTATTATATACAATAAAAAACGGGATGTCAATATCCAATTTCATGAGAATAAATTAAATGTTTTAAAATTATTACACGCATGAATATTATCTGGATAGTTTACTGCATCGTCGTTACTTGTTAAAACACTTTGTCACTTCCATCACACATTCACTTAAACCGTGGGTGAGGTGCTGGTTGAGAAATTGTGGAGTTTTTCATTCTTTCTGTATGAATTTGCTGTCTTTATAAAGTTGTAATTTCATAAATAATTTAATTTTGTGTGCATACACCACATTGTAAAGTGTAACGGTACAATTATAGACAATAATATACTATTTAAAAGTGAAATATATTAGGAACAGAAATAAATATCCATACAGATGTAAACTTTTCCTTTTTATTGGTGCGATCAGCCAGATTATGGCTATATATTAGCCGAAACATGTAGCTGGTTTTGTTTAAGAAATGCATGTTGTGTTTAGACTGAATATATTATACTTCTTGTTACATTGCAAACACAACGGGGAAGAATCACTGTAAGAAAATTAAGATTGTGATAGTCCAAGCAATTCCATTTGTAAACAACGCTATTTACAAAGACGTCTACTTGCTTTCGTTTCTTTGTCATGAGTCTCCGAGGGATATTATTTGTCCCAATGGCTCCTTTCACGCCAGTGTTCTTAAAAATCTTAGCCATTAATTTCGTTCCTTTTTCGCTGTATATAAATGTTAGCTTCTTATCCTTATTTCATTCTCTGTTATCTTTTGGTGCGGATTTAACAAGTTCATTTTTCGTTTTCTCTGCGAACATGATTACGGTTTTTGTGTGTCGGGTGGTAAAGGTACACGTTGTATTGCAAATATTATGTATTATAGAGATAAAAGTCGGTGTTTCAGAAAGTGCATATACACAAAAGTAAGTCATGGAGTGACAACAGACTTCATAAAAGGTAACTACTTCATAATAATAATAATAATAACCATGGCTCAACAGCCCTATATGGCCCGGGCCTCCTCTTGCCTCCTCTTTTCGAGGTTACTAAGTCGTGCGCCATCGTGGCAGTTGGTGACTGGTCAACTGGCCGCGCTACTATTCTATCGATCCTGATGTGCCCGCCATCTGGCAGGCAGTCAGGAGACTTGGGTGAGAAATGGAGGCAATTTGGCTTACGCAACATTTTTCCCCTCCGAAGGAAGTGGTGCTCCGGATTTTTATCACCCTTAAAAATCCATCGACCTCGGTCGGGATTTTTTTTTTTTTTTTTTTAAATTCCTGGTTTCCCCTTGATCCATTGTACTGTGAAGTCCTTTTTGTCCTGCATGTCACCTTATTTTCATGCTATCGTCCATACATCTAACACAACAAAACATCCATGCCCCCGGTGGGATCGAACCCACGATCCTGTAAGCGAGCGGCCGTAGACCACGCCTTAACGCAGGCCACTGGGATCGGCTGCAGTGCTGTCGAACCCGCGAACCTTGGGTCCAGTGGCGAGCACGCTAACCACTAGTCCACCGAGGTCGACAACTACTTCATAATGCGAGCTCAAAAATCTCCACAATTAGTGACCAAGGGGCCACACCTAACCTATAAGTCAACATGTTACAGAGGTGACAGTAAACAACTGCAAATTTGTTTTAACATATAACGACGATATAATCAACTATTCAACGAATTATTCCTCCGTGTAACTGTTTTAAAAATTTTAATTTGATATTATGGCATTTTAAAAATGCAAATTCCCATGCATTTTACATTATGTGCAAAGGTTCGCCTGGTGTTGGCTAAATAAGTTGCCAATCCATGCAGCGAGACTAATCGATTATTCTAGTGACTGCACACAACAGAACTCTGTTACAATGAGAATAATAAAATATTAACGCTAAATATTAACCAGTTAAATACCTTTCATCATGACTACGAGTATTCCAGACTTCACACTTTTGCCTAAACAGTTGCGTTCCGAAATGTATTCATATTTATTTTTACAGAGTCATCAGTTGGGTGGCCTGTAATAAATAAGGCTCCTCCATTGACATTTCCAAATCCTCCTCATTTGAAAGATCCTTTCCCTAGCAGTCTAGCAACTGAAGATGAAATTGTATTTCCCAAAGAAACTGAAATTATAAATCTCACCTAATTCAACAATAAACTTAAATAACAATAATAACAATAACGGATCCTTCTAACTATTGTCTGATCACTGTTCACAAACACTTTACACAACAATAGCATCATTATCACAAAGCTTATAAAAGCAACTAACAATCGATGGCGTCAAATGAAGCAGAGAAATCTGTACGTGTGTTACGTCGATTGTAAAAAAGCCTTTGGTTCAGCACCACATTATTGGCTCTTATAAGTATTAAAAATTTACAAAATCAACCCCATTGTTACAATTTTTAGAAATCACTATGCATAATTGGCAAACTAGCAAAAACCTTAAGACAGACCAAAACAATATAATAACCAAAAGTTATCAAAATCAAACATGGGATATTTCAGGGTGATCCTCTTAGCGCTTTGTGGTTTTGTTTAGCCATCAACCCTCTTTCAAACGCTGTAAATGAGACTGGCTACGGCTACCAAACAAAAAGCACTACTGCCGAAACACGTAGCACATGCCATCTGCTACATATCGATTACTTCATAGTTTACGCGGGACCCCGAGTCAACTGATCAAAATAGTGTAACTTTTTTTACAACAGACAGAAAAATGGGATTTGGTCTGTACGAATGTCGGACTCTTAACACTAGACGTGGAAAAGTGGAACTAGAAGAGTTCGCAACAAGATACAATACAGAAAATAAATGAAACTGATATTAACAAATATCTTGGTATGCTTCAGACTAGACAAATTCAACACACTAAGATTAAGAAATAAATAACACATGCACTGAGCAGTAGACTGCAGAAAATATTAAAAACCCATTTAAATATCAAACATTCTTACGAAGACAATCAATACATACGTTATTCCAGCATTAAGCTACTCATATGGCATTACATAATGATCTCAGACAACCTTGAGGGTCTAGAAAGAATTATAAGAACTTAAATGACACAAGCCTTTATGTACCATAAAAACTCTAGTTCTAGAAGCTTTCTACTACCGAAAAAGGAGGGCGGTGCAGGAATTATCGATATGCCCAACCTCCACAAGAGCCAAGTTAAATCATTAAGTACGTACTTCCGTAACAAAAAAATCTCCCACTTACATCAATTACATGTGGCACACATCAGTTACACACCTCTAAACGTACATGATTTTGTACCACAACAAAACGAAAACATCAGAAAGACGCAAGAAAGAATAACAATGTAGAAGAGCAAAACTATACGGAAGACACGCATATGACCTTGAAACAGGAGATGTCGATGAAATAGCATCGAAAGCATGGCTAAAAGCTGGCGAACGATTCCCAGAAACAACTGGATTTATGGTAAGCCATCCAGGATCAGGTCATTAGTATCAATAATCATAATATCTTGAAAGATCCGAACACTACTAACGATATCTGCAGAAAATGCTGATAAAAATTATATACCATTCAACATACACCCAGTGCATGTCTTGCACTAGCTCAAAGTGATTACACCCATCGTGACAGTCAAGTAGCCAACTTGTCCATCAAGAATTGGCTATCAATTGTGGACTGTCAAAGGGACTACCAATGCCGAGTTATAAATATGAGGCAAAATCCGTGTTAGAGAAGTCCCAACTATAAACTATACTATGACAGGTCCGTAATAACTGATCTATATATCCGTAACAATAGACGGACATAGTTATACTTGACAGAACTATCAAAGAAGCATACTTCAAAGATACTTAAAGATAGACGTAGCAATTCCTAACAGCCACAACCTTCACAGCACCATCACCGAGAAGCTCCAGAATTGTACAGACTCGAAAGAAAAGCTTACAAGAATATGGCAACTGAAAACGGCCTATATAATACCACAATTAATATCCACAATGAATATTATTCCAGACAAATTACACGAAAGTTTGAAACTGCTTAATCTCCGCCTGCTCTATATATTCTAATGCAGAAAGCAGTAATACTTAACACGTGCCGTACAGTCATAAAGTTTTTGGCAGAACAGTGAATAAGAAGTGCTTGGTCAGTGAGACCAGTACTTTTGTGTGAACCAGCTGAACTGCTGTGAGGTAAGGAATGTGTATAATTATAACGATAATAATACTAATAACAATATGAAGCCAGACTTTGTGTCTTACATTGTGTTGTCCTTGAATAGGAGTTCTAAACATTTTTTTCTCAGTGGGCACTAAGTTAAATGTAAGGGAAGAAAGTCAGTTACACGTGTATGTGACTGTACGGCGATATTTGTTGAGCTGCAGCATACACGTATATGCGACTGTACGGCGATATTTGTTGAGCTGCAGCACTACACGTATATGTGACTGTACGGCGATATTTGTTGAGCTGCAGCACTACACGTATATTGCGACTGTACGGCGATATTTGTTGAGCTGCAGCACTACACGTATATGTGACTGTACGGCGATATTTGTTGAGCTGCAGCACTACACGTATATGCGACTGTACGGCGATATTTGTTGAGCTGCAGCATACACGTATATGCGACTGTACGGCGATATTTGTTGAGCTGCAGCAGTACACGTATATGTGACTGTACGGCGATATTTGTTGAGCTGCAGCACTACACGTATATGGACTGTACGGCGATATTTGTTGAGCTGCAGCAGTACACGTATATGCGACTGTACGGCGATATTTGTTGAGCTGCAGCACTACACGTATATGTGACTGTACGGCGATATTTGTTGAGCTGCAGCATACACGTATATGTGACTGTACGGCGATATTTGTTGAGCTGCAGCAGTACACGTATATGTGACTGTACGGCGATATTTGTTGAGCTGCAGCACTACACGTATATGTGAACTGTACGGCGATATTTGTTGAGCTGCAGCACTACACGTATATGCGACTGTACGGCGATATTTGTTGAGCTGCAGCAGTACACGTATATGTGACTGTACGGCGATATTTGTTGAGCTGCAGCACTACACGTATATGCGACTGTACGGCGATATTTGTTGAGCTGCAGCAGTACACGTATATGTGACTGTACGGCGATATTTGTTGAGCTGCAGCACTACACGTATATGTGACTGTACGGCGATATTTGTTGAGCTGCAGCACTACACGTATATGTGACTGTACGGCGATATTTGTTGAGCTGCAGCAGTACACGTATATGTGACTGTACGGCGATATTTGTTGAGCTGCAGCAGTACACGTATATGTGACTGTACGGCGATATTTGTTGAGCTGCAGCAGTACACGTATATGCGACTGTACGGCGATATTTGTTGAGCTGCAGCACTACACGTATATGTGACTGTACGGCGATATTTGTTGAGCTGCAGCACTACACGTATATGTGACTGTACGGCGATATTTGTTGAGCTGCAGCAGTACACGTATATGTGACTGTACGGCGATATTTGTTGAGCTGCAGCAGTACACGTATATGTGACTGTACGGCGATATTTGTTGAGCTGAAGCAGTACACGTATATGTGACTGTACGGCGATATTTGTTGAGCTGCAGCAGTACACGTATATGTGACTGTACGGCGATATTTGTTGAGCTGCAGCACTACACGTATATGTGACTGTACGGCGATATTTGTTGAGCTGCAGCAGTACACGTATATGTGACTGTACGGCGATATTTGTTGAGCTGCAGCACTACACGTATATGTGACTGTACGGCGATATTTGTTGAGCTGCAGCAGTACACGTATATGTGACTGTACGGCGATATTTGTTGAGCTGCAGCAGTACACGTATATGTGACTGTACGGCGATATTTGTTGAGCTGCAGCTGTACACGTATATGTGACTGTACGGCGATATTTGTTGAGCTGCAGCAGTACACGTATATGTGACTGTACGGCGATATTTGTTGAGCTGCAGCAGTACACGTATATGTGACTGTACGGCGATATTTGTTGAGCTGCAGCAGTACACGTGTATGTGACTGTACGGCGATATTTGTTGAGGTGCAGCAGTACACGTATATGTGACTGTACGGCGATATTTGTTGAGCTGCAGCAGTACACGTATATGTGACTGTACGGCGATATTTGTTGAGCTGCAGCAGTACACGTATATGTGACTGTACGGCGATATTTGTTGAGCTGCAGCAGTACACGTATATGTGACTGTACGGCGATATTTGTTGAGCTGCAGCAGTACACGTCGAGCACAATAAACTGTGCAAGACTGTGAACAACGCGCTTTTCAGACGACACTAAATAGATAGTAAGGTTGAAATGATTAGAGTAAGAATGAATCTGATGTTTAATGCAATAAACAGTTAAGTCTCTCTGACATTCACTAATTTCAAGGTAGGTCACTATGGTGCAGCAACACGCCTACAAACGGACAGACTCTCACATTTCCACAAATTCTTTGCAAAAATTTCACCCTAAAAATGCCATGAAAGCACAAACGGGGGAAAGCGTGTGTAGATGTGTAGCTCCATCTTTTTTTTTTTAACCCCGGAGCTTGATGGGGGTAAGTGATCACCCCCAAGCCCTGGCCGCTTTACCCCGGGAAGTAGCCACGGTACATATGGTACAGCAAGCTGGTTGGGCCTCGGGGCCAGTCTGAGCGGTTACGGAACATCTCTCCGCCACCGGGGCTCGAACCCTGGACCGTCCAGCCTGTAGCGAGTCCCTATGCCCCGACTATGCTAACCCGGCCGCCACATAATATTTTCCACTCTACGAAAGTGTCCAAGGAATATATTAGTCAGCATTTTTGAGAAAGTAGTTACAAGAATAGCATTTTATCTTCTCAAAGAGCAGAGTTTTAAAATCAAAGTTCTAGGGGACGTGTAATGTGAAATGTAGACATCCTAAGGATCCTAACCAGCCAGGCAGCAGTTTTATTCGAAACGTAGTTACCAGTCTAACAAAGTACATACCGACTCATCCCACAAGACTCTATTTAAAACAAATTTAAAAAATTGTTCTTATTTTGACAGTGCAAAGTGATGGTACTGGCGTGGAGAGAAACGACTGCCAATGACGGTAGTAGCAACAAAAGTGACTAAACTATGAACTGGATGACCGATGAATCGAAGCTCCATTCCAGCAAGAGTAAACGGACTTCTCTCTTAGTGATAAGGTATGGACAGATTCTGGGGCCAACAAACAGCCTCCTATTTAATGTGTAGCGAGCTCTTTCTCGGTAGCAATCACCTCTAT
The DNA here is from genome assembly GCA_021186555.1 of Reticulitermes speratus. NCBI lineage: Eukaryota > Metazoa > Arthropoda > Insecta > Blattodea > Rhinotermitidae > Reticulitermes > Reticulitermes speratus. The sequence continues at coordinate 2,884,105 of JAJKFL010000004.1, forward strand.
CCACTGCTGAGTTCAAGAATGTGTGGATCTACGCCTCCTCGCATTGGTACTTAATGAAGTACAGAAACATATTTACCTTCAAATCTCCTGTTGGGAAATTCGTTCGGATTATCCTGCCAACAGCAGTCATTTTATTTAATCAGCTGTTCGGAACATTTAAAATGTATAAACTTGAAACTGAGTTATAAAACGCGTGAAGCATCGGATGTGAGATGGGCGGAGCATTCAGCAGGCATGGGACGTAAGACAAATGCAGACATACAGATTTTGAGGTTTTTCATTCCGTGCATTTTGCTTAAAATAATTTATAAAGCCAAGTCAATGCAAAAGTTACAGACATACCTAAAAGTATGGTCTTGTCACCACTCCTACATGTTTCGGAACGTTCGTGCCATCCTCAGGGAGTTCGTACACCAAATCTAAAAAACTCGCTAAAATATGATTAACTACACCTGCAATGTTCATTATATAGCACTTAGCAGCTACATATTAAGTACAGGGTGGTTGATGTGCATAACCATGCTACGAGTATAACACATTACAAAAGCGTTATTTAAACCTGCACATCGTATTGAACCATACATCTGAATTAGTTTAAATAACTATTCCTTGGTGATTTTATAGTTGTAACTTGTTATAACACTTTTATAGTGTATTATATTCATAATATAGTTACGTACATCAACCATCCTGGACTTTAAACTTAGCTGCTAAATGCTGTATTTAATGAATATTGCAGACGTAATTAATTATATATGAACAAATTTTACATTTGGTGAATGAGCTCCCTGAGGATGACACAGACGTGCCGAAACATGTATATGTAGAATTTGTGAAAGACCATAACTTTATTTACGTTTGTAACTTGTGGATTGACTTGGTTTTATAAATTAATGGCATATATACAGACTTGTGGTCTGAAGTCCGAAAGGGAAGTTATAAGTCTACATGGGAGAATAATATTACAGCTGGTAGTAAATGGCCGTGCGGTCTAAGGCGTGGGTCTGCGGCCGCTCGCTTACTGGGATCGTGGGTTCGAATCCCACAGCCGATCCCAGTGGCCGTGCGGTCTAAGGCGTGGGTCTTCGGCCGCTCGTTTACTGGGATCGTGGGTTCGAATCCCACAGCCGATCCCAGTGGCCGTGCGGTCTAAGGCGTGGGTCTGCGGCCGCTCGTTTACTGGGATCGTGGGTTCGAATCCCACAGCCGATCCCAGTGGCCGTGCGGTCTAAGGCGTGGGTCTGCGGCCGCTCGTTTACTGGGATCGTGGGTTCGTATCCCACAGCCGATCCCAGTGGTCGTGCGGTCTAAGGCGTGGGTCTTCGGCCGCTCGCTTACTGGGATCGTGGGTTCGTATCCCACAGCCGATCCCAGTGGCCGTGCGGTCTAAGGCGTGGGTCTTCGGCCGCTCGCTTACTGGGATCGTGGGTTCGTATCCCACAGCCGATCCCAGTGGCCGTGCGGTCTAAGGCGTGGGTCTTCGGCCGCTTGCTTACTGGGATCGTGGGTTCGTATCCCACAGCCGATCCCAGTGGCCGTGCGGTCTAAGGCGTGGGTCTTCGGCCGCTCGCTTACTGGGATCGTGGGTTCGAATCCCACAGCCGATCCCAGTGGCCGTGCGGTCTAAGGCGTGGGTCTTCGGCCGCTCGCTTACTGGGATCGTGGGTTCGTATCCCACAGCCGATCCCAGTGGCCGTGCGGTCTAAGGCGTGGGTCTTCGGCCGCTCGCTTACTGGGATCGTGGGTTCGAATCCCACAGCAGATCCCAGTGGCCGTGCGGTCTAAGGCGTGGGTCTTCGGCCGCTCGCTTACTGGGATCGTGGGTTCGAATCCCACAGCCGATCCCAGTGGCCGTGCGGTCTAAGGCGTGGGTCTTCGGCCGCTCGCTTACTGGGATCGTGGGTTCGAATCCCACAGCCGATCCCAGTGGCCGTGCGGTCTAAGGCGTGGGTCTTCGGCCGCTCGCTTACTGGGATCGTGGGTTCGTATCCCACAGCCGATCCCAGTGGCCGTGCGGTCTAAGGCGTGGGTCTTCGGCCGCTCGCTTACTGGGATCGTGGGTTCGTATCCCACAGCCGATCCCAGTGGCCGTGCGGTCTAAGGCGTGGGTCTTCGGCCGCTCGCTTACTGGGATCGTGGGTTCGAATCCCACAGCCGATCCCAGTGGCCGTGCGGTCTAAGGCGTGGGTCTTCGGCCGCTCGCTTACTGGGATCGTGGGTTCGAATCCCACAGCCGATCCCAGTGGCCGTGCGGTCTAAGGCGTGGGTCTTCGGCCGCTCGCTTACTGGGATCGTGGGTTCGTATCCCACAGCCGATCCCAGTGGCCGTGCGGTCTAAGGCGTGGGTCTTCGGCCGCTCGCTTACTGGGATCGTGGGTTCGAATCCCACAGCCGATCCCAGTGGCCGTGCGGTCTAAGGCGTGGGTCTTCGGCCGCTCGCTTACTGGGATCGTGGGTTCGTATCCCACAGCCGATCCCAGTGGCCGTGCGGTCTAAGGCGTGGGTCTTCGGCCGCTCGCTTACTGGGATCGTGGGTTCGAATCCCACAGCCGATCCCAGTGGCCGTGCGGTCTAAGGCGTGGGTCTTCGGCCGCTCGCTTACTGGGATCGTGGGTTCGTATCCCACAGCCGATCCCAGTGGCCGTGCGGTCTAAGGCGTGGGTCTTCGGCCGCTCGCTTACTGGGATCGTGGGTTCGTATCCCACAGCCGATCCCAGTGGCCGTGCGGTCTAAGGCGTGGGTCTTCGGCCGCTCGCTTACTGGGATCGTGGGTTCGTATCCCACAGCCGATCCCAGTGGCCGTGCGGTCTAAGGCGTGGGTCTTCGGCCGCTCGCTTACTGGGATCGTGGGTTCGAATCCCACAGCCGATCCCAGTGGCCGTGCGGTCTAAGGCGTGGGTCTTCGGCCGCTCGCTTACTGGGATCGTGGGTTCGTATCCCACAGCCGATCCCAGTGGCCGTGCGGTCTAAGGTGTGGGTCTGCGGCCGCTCGCTTACTGGGATCGTGGGTTCGTATCCCACAGCCGATCCCAGTGGCCGTGCGGTCTAAGGCGTGGGTCTTCGGCCGCTCGCTTACTGGGATCGTGGGTTCGTATCCCACAGCCGATCCCAGTGGCCGTGCGGTCTAAGGCGTGGGTCTTCGGCCGCTCGCTTACTGGGATCGTGGGTTCGTATCCCACAGCCGATCCCAGTGGCCGTGCGGTCTAAGGCGTGGGTCTTCGGCCGCTCGCTTACTGGGATCGTGGGTTCGAATCCCACAGCCGATCCCAGTGGCCGTGCGGTCTAAGGCGTGGGTCTTCGGCCGCTCGCTTACTGGGATCGTGGGTTCGTATCCCACAGCCGATCCCAGTGGCCGTGCGGTCTAAGGCGTGGGTCTTCGGCCGCTCGCTTACTGGGATCGTGGGTTCGTATCCCACAGCCGATCCCAGTGGCCGTGCGGTCTAAGGCGTGGGTCTTCGGCCGCTCGCTTACTGGGATCGTGGGTTCGTATCCCACAGCCGATCCCAGTGGCCGTGCGGTCTAAGGCGTGGGTCTTCGGCCGCTCGCTTACTGGGATCGTGGGTTCGAATCCCACAGCCGATCCCAGTGGCCGTGCGGTCTAAGGCGTGGGTCTTCGGCCGCTCGCTTACTGGGATCGTGGGTTCGTATCCCACAGCCGATCCCAGTGGCCGTGCGGTCTAAGGCGTGGGTCTTCGGCCGCTCGCTTACTGGGATCGTGGGTTCGAATCCCACAGCCGATCCCAGTGGCCGTGCGGTCTAAGGCGTGGGTCTTCGGCCGCTCGCTTACTGGGATCGTGGGTTCGTATCCCACAGCCGATCCCAGTGGCCGTGCGGTCTAAGGCGTGGGTCTGCGGCCGCTCGCTTACTAGGATCGTGGGTTCGTATCCCACAGCCGATCCCAGTGGCCGTGCGGTCTAAGGCGTGGGTCTGCGGCCGCTCGCTTACTAGGATCGTGGGTTTGTATCCCACCGGGGGCATGGATGTTTGTTTTGTGTTTGTTGTAAGGACGGTAGTATGGAACGTAAAGTGACATGAAGGACGAGAGGATTTAAACAGTACAAAAATCGATCAAAGGGGAAAAACCCCGGACAGGAAAAAAAAAATCCCACCGGGGACATGGATGTTTGTGTTTTGTTTGTCGTAAGGACGGTAGTATGGAACGTAAAGTGACATGAAGGACGAGAGGATTTAAACAGTACAAAAATGGATCAAAGGGGAAAAACCCCGGACAGGAAAAAAAAAAAAAAAGAAAAATCCCACCGGGGGCATGGATGTCTGTCTGTTGTGAGTGTTGTGTGTTGTCAGGTAGAGGTCTCTGCGACAAGCTGGTCCCTCGTCCAGAGGAGTCCTACCGACTGTGGTGTGTCTCAAATGTGTGTGATCGTGAAACCTCGACGAAACGAGGAGGCCCAGGCCCATATAGGGCTGTCGAGCCACAGGGAAGGGGAGTAAATGAATAAGTTACGATTAAAAGACACGAAGTGGACTGATTTTTCTCAGGACAGGAAAAATTAACCGGCTCTTGTAATCACGGAATTTAACTTTAGGGTTCCATAGAAGGCGGGAATTTGTTGACTTTCTAAGAATATAATTGGCTTATCAACAACAAACCTGCAGATTGGAGTTAGTCATTAACTACTGGTTTCTGAAAACGTAGCCTGGCGTAGGTCAGTCAGTATGGAGACTAGCTGGAGAACCAGACGTGCGGAGTTCGATTCCCAGGATCGAAGAAACTCTATTTAAACTGAGTCCAGTCTGAGGTCTTACTCAGAGATAAAGGAGGTGGGACTCCAACAAAATACGTATCTTAATATAGTGCAGACGTTGACAAAGTAGCAGTTAACTACTATACGTTAAGCTTTCAATAAAAGCAGACGGTATTTGTTATTAAGGTTGGTAATTTTCCGAAAAATTATTGAACGTAAAACTTAAAAAGTTACAAACACAGATTTCAGATCTGAACTGTTGTCATGACAAAAAGACAATAGAAAGTACTGTTCCTTACTCAAGAGAATGCAGTTGAACTGCAAAGCTTGGGCAGGGTGTTAGATTCAATTTTTTATGGTCATAAAAAACACAGCTGATAAGAATGTAGCATATTCTCTATATTTCTGCAACATGTTTCGGCCTATTTGATTGGCCATCATCATGTAGTATTATAGTGTACATAAAAGAGAAAATTATTTCAGGACGAGGCCTCTCCTTTACAAATATGAAATACAGTGGTGACATTAAAATTATTATTCCAAAAAGTGGAATAATATTTAGATAAATAGTAGTTAAAACTGGTTGGGTACAAAATATGTGCGTTCATTCATTCTCATGTATATTATAAACAACTCAAAGTATTCAGTAAATTGGTGACTACGGTTATTGTGCAATGTGTAGTGACTAAGGTTCGTGACAAATTTTCATAGACAAAAGTGGCGATATATTGTATAAATGTGAACATAACAGGAAAATATTAGTAAATTTAGATGTCGTCCTACATTGGAGGAATATACATTAATTGAATATATTTTTTCTAATTTATGAAAATTAATTTTCATCTTAACCTCCTCATTATTGGTTTTTTATTGTTGTTCTTTAAGTACTTGCGCACAGGTATGCCCAGGTCTTCGGTTTCTATCTATAGAAAGCCCACAAACACGGATTGTATCATAACATTCAGTTCGTTCCACCCTAAGAAACAAAAACTAGCTGCCACTAGACATTTCAACAACCGCATACGAACATACATACAGTTTACAACTCACAGAAAAAAACTTGAGACACAAATACTTAATAAGATCTTATATAACAACCAATTTAATCTAGAAATTGCAATGGCATAAACCGGGGAAAAATGAACTAGAGGAAAAGAGACAAATAGCATAAATCCAAATGATAAAAAAATAAAAATATATACCTTTCTACGTACCTAGGAAAATAAACCAAATTTCAAACCAAAATATTTAAATCATGATATTAATGAATCCTATAAATACAATAGTACTATAAAGAAACTATTGGCCTACGATAAACAAAAATACATTGATAAATTTGAAAAGGGGTATTTGCGCTTTGGAGTGTTTAGACTGTCGTAAATGGTACTTAGGCAAACCCGTAGACCATTTCGGACATGGTTTAAAGAGACTTTTTCATCATATAAAAACCAAATCAAAATTCTAAGTTTGCAGAACACCTTCAGAAAAATCATTACAGTTTTGGACCTATGGATGAAGTAATGAAACTTAAAAACTGCAAATTTACTGAATACTTTGAGCTGATTACAATATATACGAGAAGGAATTAAGGAACATATTTTATACTGAACGGGTTTTAACACTGAGCTGTTTATAATATACATGAGAAGGAATAAACGCACGTATTTTGTACTCAACCAGTTTTAAATTTGTCTCAATATTATTCCATTTTTGCGATAATAATTTTAAAATTATCAGTGTATTTCATATTTGTAAAGGAGAGGCCTCGTCCTGAAATAATGATTTCTTCTATGTACGCGTACACTATACTACTACCTGACGATGGCTAAACAAATAGGTCGACACATGTCGTAGACAAATAGGTCGACATATGTCGTAGACAAATAGGTCGACATATGTCGTAGACAAAAAGGTCGACATATGTCGTAGACAAAAAGGTCGACATATGTCGTAGACAAATAGGTCGACATATGTCGTAGACAAAAAGGTCGACATATGTCGTAGACAAATAGGTCGACATATGTCGTACACACATAGGTCGACATATGTCGTAGACAAATAGGTCGACATATGTCGTAGACAAATAGGTCGACATATGTCGTAGACAAATAGGTCGACATATGTCGTAGACAAATAGGTCGACATATGTCGTAGACAAATAGGTCAACATATGTCGTAGACAAATAGGTCGACATATGTCGTAGACAAATAGGTCGACATATGTCGTAGACAAATAGGTCGACATATGTCGTAGACACATAGATAATTTACCACATTCTCATCGGTTGTTTTCTGAACATAAAACTATGCATCTGGTTATATAACACAATGGGATGACGATACTGAAGCTTGGGTAGAGTCCATTAATATTTGCAACGACGGTCAGGGAAAACATATGCGTAGATCCTGTCGAAAACATAAGTTTCTAACACTGCATGACATGGTTCTTTTCGTTTATAACAAGCCCAAAGTCAAATTTATGCACAGCTCTAACCACATAGAATATTACACAAAACAACTGTAATCGGTTACTTGTCACAAACAAGGGACGGCAGACAGCCTTTCCCCCAGCGCAAACCACTGCCAAGGTCAAGTCAGTACCTGTAACTGTTGTTTTGTTTATACGTTGAAACGCGTTCAGTATCCATTACAGTGACACAAAAGGTGGTGGATTTAATAGTGTTGGCTGTCATCGTGTTTGTCATAACATGTGTGATGACTACTGTTTCGCAAACTGTCGCCGACGCCGTGTCTCGTCAGCTAGAATTAACTGCCTCTGCAATAACACATCTTGTGGTGCAAAGAGACGGGCTGCAGATAAGTAAAGTGATAACGGTAGCGTAGCTACATATCAAGTTCTGCACAGCTAACACAACTAACCGGTGCAGAAACATTGGTTAGTTGTTTTACAACTACAACAAGTTTTCTTGTTTTGTGCGAATGGTTACATTGTACAATCACACCATTTCATATCTTTACGCTGAAAATCGTACCAGCACCACACACACTCAAATTAATATCAAATACCGTTAATTACAAACAATGCGTTATTTTATCCAAAATTTAGTTTCAACTTTAAGCAATTTTAAATTAAGTAATATTAGAAAGTTACAATTTTAAATAAAACATACTGTACGCCGGCTTCATGCTATCCGTATGGCAAATGCAATCCAGTACAGGTCTGGACAGCCCCTTAGGGCTCCAGGAGGTTCAGGCTCCCAGAATTTCTAAACAATCGGCACATGAAGGTGGCAAGGTTGTCAGCCGTACGCACCGGCCGTCTTTGCCCCCCAGGAGAGACCCGTGGTACTCATTTTCCTTAGAGCCTGAGTAGACCCCAGAGCCATAGCGCGTCCGGCAGATTAGGTCCAAAAAATCCCAATGACCCCATTGGGACTATCTATATGGGCCCATCTGATTAAGAAAATACACATGTACGTATATTAACCTTTCAAAGCCTAGTGATTACAGTATATACCACCAGTTTTGACATTCCAAAGTCTACATTCTTCCCGCAGTGTATTTTGTTTTGTGTGGATCTCAGACCAAACAGCGAGTTTTGCCCTTCACAGCATTCAGTAATTGGTTTTTACAACCGAGATGGACAGTGTTTACTGCGCGGTACGGACTGTATTTATGTGTTTTGTGTGGATCTCAGAACAAACAGCGATTATTTCACTGTACAACATTAACTGACTGGTTTGTATAACTCAGACGGAGTGTGTTTACTGCGCGGTACGGACTGTATTTATGTGTTTTGTGTGGATCTCAGAACAAACAGCGATTATTTCACTGTACAACATTAACTGACTGGTTTGTATAACTCAGACGGAGTGTGTTTACTGCGCGGTACGGACTGTATTTATGTGTTTTGTGTGGATCTCAGAACAAACAGCGATTATTTCACTGTACAACATTAACTGACTGGTTTGTATAACTCAGACGGAGTGTGTTTACTGCGCGGTACGGACTGTATTTATGTGTTTTGTGTGGATCTCAGAACAAACAGCGATTATTTCACTGTACAACATTAACTGACTGGTTTGTATAACTCAGACGGAGTGTGTTTACTGCGCGGTACGGACTGTATTTATGTGTTTTGTGTGGATCTCAGAACAAACAGCGATTATTTCACTGTACAACATTAACTGACTGGTTTGTATAACTCAGACGGAGTGTTTACTGCGCGGTACGGACTGTATTTATTGTTTTGTGTGGATCTCAGAACAAACAGCGATTATTTCACTGTACAACATTAACTGACTGGTTTGTATAACTCAGACGGAGTGTGTTTACTGCGCGGTACGGACTGTATTTATGTGTTTTGTGTGGATCTCAGAACAAACAGCGATTATTTCATTGTACAGCATTAACTGACTGGTTTGTATAACTCAGACGGAGTGTGTTTACTGCGCGGTACGGACTGTATTTATGTGTTTTGTGTGGATCTCAGAACAAACAGCGATTATTTCACTGTACAGCATTAACTGACTGGTTTGTATAACTGAGACGGAGTGTGTTTACTGCGCGGTACGGACTGTATTTATGTGTTTTGTGTGGATCTCAGAACAAACAGCGATTATTTCACTGTACAACATTAACTGACTGGTTTGTATAACTGAGACGGAGTGTGTTTACTGCGCGGTACGGACTGTATTTATGTGTTTTGTGTGGATCTCAGAACAAACAGCGAGTTTTGCCCTTCACAGCATTCAGTAATTGGTTTTTACAACCGAGATGGACAGTGTTTACTGCGCGGTATGAAGTGGGTCTTTAAAAGAATGGATTATCTTTCTTACTTAACGGACTAAGAAATAGGTTTTACATATGTTTTTATTCGATGAAGCGGTCTTATGATGAGGCATAGATCGAGCCGGAACACCTAACAAATTAAAATAAACACGAGGTATTGTTGTAACGTTTTAGGTATAATTTCATCGCATGACATATCGTGTTACGCCTTGATTTTGCCAAGATCATGTCTGCAGTTTTAAACTCGCACAGGCTGCTTTTTTTCAATTCTGTAGTGTCAGTTTAGATCACAGCTGTGGCAGAAATTGGAAGTGTGTGTGTATCCGTCGTCGAAAAACGAGTAATCGTAACTTAATGCAGAGCACTGACATGAAGGTTTGTGTGAAATTAGGAAAGAGTTCAAGTGAAAAGTGTTAAATTCCCTCTAAAGCATGTGTCACAGAGGATCCGAAGGAATAAAGTGGATTGGTTGACAATACCTTTAATGAGGGTCCAGAGAAAAGAAGCGATCTTTCGAAAAAGCAGAAACCCGAAGAAAACGTTGAAAAAGAGCGGGCTCTTTTTTTAAAACATCAGTCACATAGGCTTGTTATGCAGAGATATTTAAGATGTTATTTGAGGCCGTGACCAGAAAACAGCCTGGAATCTGGCCCAATAGTTGGTTCTTCCATCGTGACAGCATTCAAGCTCACCGAGAGCTCTTTGCAAAGCAACTTATGGGGAGGGGGTGGAAATGTTGCACTGGAACATGCCCTTAATTACCAGATTTGGTTCCCAAAGATCTTTTACACTTTTCAAAATGAAAATCATTTTGATAGGACGAAGTTTTCAGGAATCGATGACGTTCAAAAAAAAGTCACGGTAGCGCTAAAGTTTGTTCCTAAAATGGAGTTCTATAAATATTTCCAACATCGGCAGTATCGCTGGGATAAGTGTACAGGGTTATCTGCACAAAGGAACTCCTTTGATGACTCCTCTCAGTAAGTTGTAAGTACAGTAACATGACGGGGCAATTGGTATCAAGGAACAATTATAATTAGATTAATGTGTACCTGTTGATGTAATTACAGAGAAATAAATGAAAGACTTTTTAAAAAAAAATATATATAGGAATATTTGCAATAAAATAATTGCGGGCACTGTGACTGCAATTATGCACAGCCTCGTTACACCTTTCAGTATGAAAAAATGGAACGTTTAGTTGCTAGGTTTTTACGGTGGATATTGCTCAGGGTTGTGACACCGTGCAGTCTTATTCATATCAAAGCTTCGGACGAATATACGTACCTAATGCCTCGATCTTCAGTCTCGAAGTTAGCGTGAGAATGTAAACGATTATACAGCCTAGCCGCAAGGAGGTTAGACAATCAGAAAAACGGTAGGAGGATCAGAAGACACAATATAGAGAAAATAGGACCTGATGTAGATAGCTGCTTGAAGTACAGTCATACTTGTAAAGCTGACAGTCGCTCAATCAAGAAATTCCTAGATGTTTATGGATGTCCATTGTTCATAACGGTGTTCCCAAACGCCAGCCAGAGGTGCTTATCACAATACAAATAAATACAGTGTACACACACACACCACTTCTTTCAAGATCCATTAATATCTTACAGTATCTGGGCCAGGGTTTCTAATTAGAACTCTTAATAATTCCCCATTTGTTGCCAGTGCTACACGCCCCGTTCATCCCAAAAACATTTTCTCACTGAAGCTTTTCATCGCGCAGTTTTACGGATCCCCATGCTTCCACTCATTCTTAACCTCAGTAGCATTAGGTAGAGGTTAAGGGTCAGGTTCATGCCCTCATCTCTTTACCAGGGGTGAAAGAAACCACCTGAACCTACATAATGGTAGGCTGAAAGCTATCGAGAAAAGAGAAAAGCTCCAGCCGTGAAACAAACAAACACACAGTTCATCAATAATAAGACCGACAAATGCACTATATTGACCAATTTTATTGTGGTCTATTTCACCTTACCCTTATTACGTAAAACAATAACAAACAGCCAATGCCACAGATTACAACGTTCCTATAACAAACAGTTTTTCACACTTCTACGTTGAGCTTTTACATGTCTAACTGATAACTGTACACATCGTACTATTTTAAAGTGTTCCGAATATTTTTACAAGTGGTTTTATGACTGTCAGCAGACTATTGTACATATTGTGAATCTGTTTTTTAATATGTAAATAATAGGTAGCTTAAGACAAGCCCCTGAAGATGGAACTTTAAAGTTCCGAAACACGTGTAGGGCAAGGGGAAATAGGCCAGAATAAAATTGGTCAATATAGTGCATTTGTCGGTCTTATTATTGATTTAACAAAATGCACGGTGGTAATACTGTGAAACGCACAGTTATTCAAACACGTCTGACAGAACTGTAGGCCGTAACTAATATGAGTCTAACAACATTTTTATATATATATGTTATGCAGACAAATGTACACTGTTTTATGTTATTTAACACAATTTTTATTAAATGCTGCCCAACATGTTTCTAGCCTATATAAGGCTCATCTTCAGGGGCTCTTTTGTTGAAATTACAACAGCTATATTATTGGTATATAAAATTCTTAAAAAGCCGTTAGATGTACCTGGTTATTGATATCTGAAAACAATATTAAAACGTCTCTAAGCTACAATATTTAAGCTAAAATTACAATTAAAATTCTGTTTGGTAGAACGATTGTTTATCGTACATACCTGCACCGGCCATGCTGCTTTCAGTATAGATTAGTTGGAGGTCTACTGACCTTACAAGATCAGGGTGGGAGTCTATATAGGTCAAAGTCACGTGAAGTGACGACTCTGAAGGTTATAAACAAATCTGAATAGGGGGTTAAATTCTCCTGGTATCTGTTCTGTTATTAGTTTTTTATTGTGTGCAAATAATTGGATGTAGAATTGTTCTAGTGAGTTCATATATAATAAATAACATAAAACTGTGTACATTTGTCTGCATAACATATATATAATTAACAATGTACGGTACAAGTATCGTAAAACATTTTTTTTTTTTTGTTAAAATCAAAATGACTTCTTCAATACACAACTGGACACACAGAACTCAACATAATTTCAAAACGTAATCTGATGTTAACAACAGTCTGTAAGGTGCAGTGTTTTATTCCCAGTACATTAGGCACCGCATTGTCTGAGGAATCAAACGATATACTTCTCTTCTGCCCTGAAACAGGAGGCAGTAGATGCCTGCGAAACGTTGGTGGCCTTCAACCTAAATCCTAGGCGACACATCCCAGAAGACCGGAATATATTCACCGCCTTGACAACATCAGAACTTACCTGCTCGTGTCACTGGGTTCTAAGTTTCAGTCTAAGTTGACTCTAGTTTAGGTTTATGTAGGGTCGCTATGGAGTGTCCCAATGGTCTGGTGAGCTCACACTGAAAGTGCTGGAGAGCTCTGGCACGCTCTGAGGCCGTGGATGGATGTGGTGGGAGGGACTGTGTGACACATCGGTCTGAAGTAGCCAGACCACAGACAGTCCGAAAAGAAGTGACTGCCAGAAGAGGGCTGGCTTCAGAGGTATGACAGACAGGGTAAACTGTAATGCGATGGAATTCGCAGCTGCCGCTGGACATAGCAAATACAGGGATAAGCTGTGTATTATGTTACAGTCAAAAGGATTGTAAAACGATTAAGGAAAAAACTATTACTGATAATATTTTAGACGTTTTTTTGGAATACTGAATCATTCGTCTGATGATGACTGCAGTTAGTCGAAACACGTAGGGCGTAACTATAAATTGTGAAAAGAAATCCCGTTATGTGTGGTGCTTGAATCAAAATTCTGTTCTCCTGTTCGCTTAGTCTCCCCTTAAATGGTTAAGAAATTTTTCACACGGACACAAACGTCTATCTTCCTTCTCTCTTTCTTTTATATGTCCGTTTACGCCTTTTATTCCTTCCTATGTCTTCCTTTCCTCTTTGTTCTGTGCCGTGACAATAAACTTAGTGATGACACCCTGACGTAATGCCTTTCCCGTCATGCCCTAATCCCTTCCACCGTAACTTTCTTCGACGACCATTTTCCATGTTGTCGGAAATTTCACCCTGGATGCAGAAGATCTTCAAATAACGTCTCGCTAAATTTCTGTCTCAACCCAAAATTCAAAATTCCGTCTGGTACGGGGGGCTTGGAGACAGAATCCTTATATCGTCGTTTGGAAAGAGAGACTTGGTTTATATATATTATTATTATTATTATTATTATTATTATTATTTACTGCAATTGGGTTTTGACCCGGTGGCAGTAGTCCTTACACTAGTACACACAATACAAATGTTTTCACCCGGTGGCAGTAGTCCTTACACTAGTACACACAATACAAATGTTTTCACCCGGTGGCAGTAGTCCTTACACTAGTACACACAATACAAATGTTTTCACCCGGTGGCAGTAGTCCTTACACTAGTACACACAATACAAATGTTTTCACCCGGTGGCAGTAGTCCTTACACTAGTACACACAATACAAATGTTTTCACCCGGTGGCAGTAGTCCTTACACTAGTACACACAATACAAATGTTTTCACCCGGTGGCAGTAGTCCTTACACTAGTACACACAATACAAATGTTTTCACCCGGTGGCAGTAGTCCTTACACTAGTACACACAATACAAATGTTTTCACCCGGTGGCAGTAGTCCTTACACTAGTACACACAATACAAATGTTTTCACCCGGTGGCAGTAGTCCTTACACTAGTACACACAATACAATGTTTTCACCCGGTGGCAGTGTCCTTACACTAGTACACCACAATACAAATGTTTTCACCCGGTGGCAGTAGTCCTTACACTAGTACACACATACAAATGTTTTCACCCGGTGCAGTAGTCCTTACACTAGTACACACAATACAAAATGTTTTCACCCGGGTGGCAGTAGTCCTTACACTAGTACACACAATACAAAGTTTCACCGGTGGCAGTAGTCCTTACACTAGTACACACAATACAAATGTTTTCACCCGGTGGCAGTAGTCCTTACACTAGTACACACAATACAAATGGACATATAAATATACATAAAATTAACAATACAAAACAAACTATACACAATTACAAAACAAAATACATACAGTAAATAAAGTACACATATTAGAAGAACCCCGTTCACACCTTACAAAAACACCCATGCACATACAAAACAAAATACAGGGCATACACAAACGAATATATAGAGCCCTGCCAGCGACATGTTAGTTTATTTTATTCATTGTTTTCTTTGGGGCAAGAAGAAAAATTATAAGATCTTAATTCTGTGTTTGTTACCTAATTCAGGTCTTAATACCATTATCATTTGTTTAACTGTCCCTCGTATGGAACTATATACGTTGCGCTCACCCTGTTGCTTCCGCAAGCTAGCCGAATATAATATTATCTGAAGCAGAGTTAGCATATAACAAAAGGTGGTGTGGCAGTTCATTTGTCCTCTCCTTTCATTCTGTAGTCCTTTTTCCTAAACTCATTTTATATTTTCTTAGGTTTTCTTTATTCCATTTCCCCTTTTCATTCGACGCTACATTTCTCTTCGTCATAAAAGTACTGGATTGTAAAATGGAAGAAGCACAAGTTAAGACAGTTTAATAAGCTCAATCCTTGTCTCACGTTAACATTCTTCATTCAATACGTCACTTCACAGATAATGGCCGTCAAACAGCGAAGTGGACTGAACTTATTTCCAGCACCCTATTCACATTTACAACTTCAAACTACACAATAACATCTGTCAATATGACTTATTAATCTCCTCTTTTAACTTTCTGTACTCCGTATCGGTCCATCGTCTTCTATTCCGTCACGGAAATTAAATAATGATCGATATTGGGAACAAATAGCTACTGCAGCGCTGTCATGAGCAAAATGTAAAAGTGTTTCAACAACTGAAGGCAGCAGCCACAGAGACTTTCCATGCGGCCAACCTCTGTCTTACAAGCAACGTGCATCCTCGCCATATCAACTACAATGTTATGTCCTACACAAATGGAAACACGACACGTACCTGGGCTAAGAAACACACAAAGTTCCTCCCGTGATCCAGAAACTGATGTCATGGCTTGAGAATTATTATGTTTTATTACGTGAGCAATAAACAGTTACGTGATGTCATTTCTGTCGACCTCACAAAGATGAGCGGTCGGTAATGTAGCTGCTGTACCTAACGTACCGCATGATTCCTGCAGAAATAAACTTTTCCCTCTCTATGTTGCTTTATTATGGTTTTAAATACCAATGTCCAAAGAATGACACGGTCGGTACACGTAGCACGCAAACGGAAATTACGTACTTGCTATCGTCTACTCAAAACAGCAAAAACTCACTCCACAAATAGCCACTTCATCGCTCTGAAGTTAGCAATGTATAACAGAATGTTGCTAGACACAAAATAGCCATACACATTCCTTCACCCGCCATCGCTCAAACATTTCCTTCTCCGTCTCAGATCCAAGTATTCTCCTCGGCATTTCTTTCTCGGAGTCCTCAAACCGCGGTCAGAGGATTTATCGAACTGCTATGTATGTTATAAGCACCTAAACCAAGCAACTTAAGAAAGTAAGCCACAAATATACACTCTACTCTTTCATTTTTTACTCACGACCCGACATTTATCATCATTTTATATACGGAATTCAGGAATTGCTACGTAATGGTCTGGTAATCTCCGTGACGTATTTACTTGATTCCTGATGACAGTTGAACAAATCGAAAGCATGTGGGATCATAAGTAAAAAATGAAATGGTACGTACAGTATAAATTGTTGGTTTCTTTTGTAAATACAAACAAAATATTTGTTACTATCATTCCTGTATATTCTCTGCATCGCTAGAAGTACCATGTCATTATCAAAGCCTATGCGATAGCTCAGTCGGTATAGCTACTCGCTACGGGCTGGACAGTCCGGGGATCAAATCCCGGTGGGGACGAGGGTTTTCACAGCTGTCCAGATCGGCCCTGGGGCCCACCCAGCCTCCTGTAAAATGGATACAGAGTTTCTTTCCCGGGGTGAAAGCGTTGACCACCCACCCCCACCTAAGACGACGTTAAAGAAAGAGTAGAGCAATACCTCGACTCCAGTTATAGGCCTTTACGGCCTGTTGCAGGGTGAAATTCACCTTTCTAGCTGCGCCATTTCAGATATGTAAATTGTTTGTTTTTTTGTTTTTTTGTTCTTTCGTTTGTTCGTTCGTTCTTTCGCTTACTTATTTAACGACGCTCACAGTACCACCGGACTATGCGTTATATACGGTAGAACAGTAGGATGTTCAGTGAATAATGAATTGGACAGAATGCGCAAGGAATTGGTCATGCTACTTACGACGTAGTCTCTCGGTATTTGCTTGATTGGTCTGAGGAAAGATATTAAGACGTCAGGACAGCCGTTTTCTTGGCTGAGATATGAAGCAATGGATCTCTAGAATACTGGACAGGAGTCCCACTGTCTTGGACACAAAATCCTGTTCTGCGGTTTTCAATTAGTTCAGTATTAAGCTATAACAGGAAAAGAAAAGAATAAACACTGAATTTCCATGACAAGCAAAAAAATTTCTTGGATGAGCCCCTCTTCTCTATTTGTGAGTAAGAGAATTAAAAATTTATATTACTGGTGAAATGAATCGAACCAAATACTTTAAAATTTTTCCAGTGGCACAACAGCCCCTAGTGGGCCAGGACCTCCTCGTTATCGAGGCTTCACGATCACACTCAGACACACCACACACCGTAGGACTCCTCTGGACGAGTGATCAGCCCGTCGCAGAGACCTCTACCTGACAACAAGCAACACTCACAACAGACAGACATCCATGCAACCGGCGGGATTCGAACCCGCAATTACGCAAGCGAACGCCGCAGACCCATGCCTTAGACCAGTGCTTCCCAAACCTGGGTAAATTACCCAAAATTGGGTAAAAGTGGTTTTTCTTTGGGTAAAGACACACCTCGGAATACACATTAAAATTTACCGTAAAAGTGTAGAAGAAGAAGTACTCTGAAGAACGTGATCAGTCAGTGTGCACCGATACTGTAAAACAGTCTAACAGTGGCATTATACTGACTGGCTGGGACCTGCGTGATGAAATGTGCGTGGTGAATAGTTACTGAATTGTTTGTGGCTGCTAAATGTTTGGAGATGTTTAAAATAAAGACGTTGCATCAAACATATTGTTTGTGGCTGCTAAATGTTTAGAGATGTTTAGAATAAAGACATTGCATCAAACATAATGTTTGTGGCTGCTAAAATGTTTAGAGATGTTTAAAATAAAGACATTGCATCAAACATAATGTTTGTGGCTGCTAAAATGTTTAGAGATGTTTAGACTAAAGACATTGCATCAAACATAATGTTTGTGGCTGCTAAATGTTTGGAGATGTTTAAAATAAAGACGTTGCATCAAACATAATGTTTGTGGCTGCTAAAATGTTTAGAGATGTTTAAAATAAAGACATTGCATCAAACATAATGTTTGTGGCTGCTAAAATGTTTAGAGATGTTTAAAATAAAGACGTTGCATCAAACATAATGTTTGTGGCTGCTAAAATGTTTAGAGATGTTTAAAATAAAGACGTTGCATCAAACATAATGTTTGTGGCTGCTAAAATGTTTAGAGATGTTTAAAATAAAGACATTGCATCAAACATAATGTTTGTGGCTGCTAAAATGTTTAGAGATGTTTAAAATAAAGACGTTGCATCAAACATAATGTTTGTGGCTGCTAAAATGTTTAGAGATGTTTAAAATAAAGACGTTGCATCAAACATAATGTTTGTGGCTGCTAAAATGTTTAGAGATGTTTAAAATAAAGACGTTGCATCAAACATAATGTTTGTGGCTGCTAAAATGTTTAGAGATGTTTAAAATAAAGACGTTGCATCAAACATAATGTTTGTGGCTGCTAAAATGTTTAGAGATGTTTAAAATAAAGACGTTGCATCAAACATAATGTTTGTGGCTGCTAAAATGTTTAGAGATGTTTAAAATAAAGACGTTGCATCAAACATAATGTTTGTGGCTGCTAAAATGTTTAGAGATGTTTAAAATAAAGACGTTGCATCAAACATAATGTTTGTGGCTGCTAAAATGTTTAGAGATGTTTAAAATAAAGACGTTGCATCAAACATAATGTTTGTGGCTGCTAAAATGTTTAGAGATGTTTAAAATAAAGACGTTGCATCAAACATAATGTTTGTGGCTGCTAAAATGTTTAGAGATGTTTAAAATAAAGACGTTGCATCAAACATAATGTTTGTGGCTGCTAAAATGTTTAGAGATGTTTAAAATAAAGACGTTGCATCAAACATAATGTTTGTGGCTGCTAAAATGTTTAGAGATGTTTAAAAAAATATAACAAGTTGTGACGTAATGTTTGGGAGTTGCATCAAACATAATGTTTGTGGCTGCTAAAATGTTTAGAGATGTTTAAAATAAAGACGTTGCATCAAACATAATGTTTGTGGCTGCTAAAATGTTTAGAGATGTTTAAAATAAAGACGTTGCATCAAACATAAGTTTGTGGCTGCTAATGTTAGGATGTTTAATAAGCGTTGCATCAAAAATTTGTGGTGTAAAATGTTTAGAGATGTTTAAAATAAAGACGTTGCATCAAACATAATGTTTGTGGCTGCTAAAATGTTTAGAGATGTTTAAAATAAAGACGTTGCATCAAACATAATGTTTGTGGCTGCTAAAATGTTTAGAGATGTTTAAAATAAAGACGTTGCATCAAACATAATGTTTGTGGCTGCTAAAATGTTTAGAGATGTTTAAAATAAAGACGTTGCATCAAACATAATGTTTGTGGCTGCTAAAATGTTTAGAGATGTTTAAAATAAAGACATTGCATCAAACATAATGTTTGTGGCTGCTAAAATGTTTAGAGATGTTTAAAATAAAGACGTTGCATCAAACATAATGTTTGTGGCTGCTAAAATGTTTAGAGATGTTTAAAATAAAGACATTGCATCAAACATAATGTTTGTGGCTGCTAAAATGTTTAGAGATGTTTAAAATAAAGACATTGCATCAAACATAATGTTTGTGGCTGCTAAAATGTTTAGAGATGTTTAAAATAAAGACATTGCATCAAACATAATGTTTGTGGCTGCTAAAATGTTTAGAGATGTTTAAAATAAAGACATTGCATCAAACATAATGTTTGTGGCTGCTAAAATGTTTAGAGATGTTTAAAATAAAGACATTGCATCAAACATAATGTTTGTGGCTGCTAAAATGTTTAGAGATGTTTAAAATAAAGACATTGCATCAAACATAATGTTTGTGGCTGCTAAAATGTTTAGAGATGTTTAAAATAAAGACGTTGCATCAAACATAATGTTTGTGGCTGCTAAAATGTTTAGAGATGTTTAAAATAAAGACGTTGCATCAAACATAATGTTTGTGGCTGCTAAAATGTTTAGAGATGTTTAAAATAAAGACGTTGCATCAAACATAATGTTTGTGGCTGCTAAAATGTTTAGAGATGTTTAAAATAAAGACGTTGCATCAAACATAATGTTTGTGGCTGCTAAAATGTTTAGAGATGTTTAAAATAAAGACGTTGCATCAAACATAATGTTTGTGGCTGCTAAAATGTTTAGAGATGTTTAAAATAAAGACATTGCATCAAACATAATGTTTGTGGCTGCTAAAATGTTTAGAGATGTTTAAAATAAAGACGTTGCATCAAACATAATGTTTGTGGCTGCTAAAATGTTTAGAGATGTTTAAAATAAAGACGTTGCATCAAACATAATGTTTGTGGCTGCTAAAATGTTTAGAGATGTTTAAAATAAAGACGTTGCATCAAACATAATGTTTGTGGCTGCTAAAATGTTTAGAGATGTTTAAAATAAAGACGTTGCATCAAACATAATGTTTGTGGCTGCTAAAATGTTTAGAGATGTTTAAAATAAAGACGTTGCATCAAACATAATGTTTGTGGCTGCTAAAATGTTTAGAGATGTTTAAAATAAAGACGTTGCATCAAACATAATGTTTGTGGCTGCTAAAATGTTTAGAGATGTTTAAAATAAAGACGTTGCATCAAACATAATGTTTGTGGCTGCTAAAATGTTTAGAGATGTTTAAAATAAAGACGTTGCATCAAACATAATGTTTGCTTCCTTTTTTTTTTTTACCTTGTCAAATATGTTTTCTGTGCAGTTAGTGTTTTACCTGCATTGGGTAAAAAGGACTTTCTGATAAGCGGTTTTGGGTATTGAAGGAAAAAGTTTGGGAAGCAGTGCCTTAGACAGCGTGGCCACTGGCAGCGGCCCAAATATTTTAATACTTCTCTTTATTTATACTTCTTTCTGTACTTTTTTGAAAATGACTAATTTGACCAATTTAATCATAATGTAGGTTCATAAGAAACTTCTTGACAGAGTCCCATTTAATTAGATGTGTTTTAAAGTTTACTCCCAAAGTCCTCTATGAAGATCCCCTTTATTCAGAACCACACCTATTATCTAAACATCAGTTCAAATCACCACGCACTTTTCACACTAAAAAAATTCACCAATGCGGACGGAAAATAGCCTGCATTTTTTATTTTCATTAAAAGCCCATCTCGTTACTATGTACCAATACAGACGAAGTTCGCATGTTTTCAAATCTGTAACATACACTGCATAATTACAGGCATCACAAACTGAAACGGGTCTTCTTCAAACAATGCAAAAATAGACTTACAGAATGACGGGCGCTGCAGTGGAATCTTCAGGTAAAACTTTAGGCAAAATTCGACATTAAAACAGCAACGACGACTTCGACTGTGGTTAATTGCCATTGAGAAATTGCACGGAAAGGTAGGCTACTATTTGGGAAGAAAGCGCTTGGGTAGGGAGGATGATACTAACATGGTGATAGGGAGGATGATACTAACATGGTGATAGGGAGGATGATACTAACATGGTGATAGGGAGGATGATACTAACATGGTGATAAGGAGGTATGATACTAACATGGTGATAAAGGGAGGATGATACTAACATGGTGATAGGGAGGATGATACTAACATGGTGATAGGGAGGATGAATACTAACATGGTGATAAGGAGGATGATACTAACATGGTGATAGGGAGGATGATACTAACATGGTGATAGGGAGGATGATACTAACATGGTGATAGGGAGGATGATACTAACATGGTGATAGGGAGGATGATACTAACATGGTGATAGGGAGGATGAACTAACATACAGGTGATAAGGAGGATGATACTAACATGGTGATGAGGATGAATGGTGAGGGGATGATAACTAACATGGTGATAGGGAGGATGATACTAACATGGTGATAGGGAGGATGATACTAACATGGTGATAGGGAGGATGATACTAACATGGTGATAGGGAGGATGATACTAACATGGTGATAGGGAGGATGATACTAACATGGTGATAGGGAGGATGATACTAACATGGTGATAGGGAGGATGATACTAACATGGTGATAGGGAGGATGATACTAACATGGTGATAGGGAGGATGATACTAACATGGTGATAGGGAGGATGATACTAACATGGTGATAGGGAGGATGATACTAACATGGTGATAGGGAGGATGATACTAACATGGTGATAGGGAGGATGATACTAACATGGTGTAAGGGAGGATGATACTAACATGGTGATAGGGAGGATGATACTAACAGGTGATAGGGAGGATGATACTAACATGGGAATAGGGAGGATGATACTAACATGGTGATAGGGAGGATGATACTAACATGGTGATAGGGAGGATGATACTAACATGGTGATAGGGAGGATGATACTAACATGGTGATAGGGAGGATGATACTAACATGGTGATAGGGAGGATGATACTAACATGGTGATAGGGAGGATGATACTAACATGGTGATAGGGAGGATGATACTAACATGGTGATAGGGAGGATGATACTAACATGGTGATAGGGAGGATGATACTAACATGGTGATAGGGAGGATGATACTAACATGGTGATAGGGAGGATGATACTAACATGGTGATAGGGAGGATGATACTAACATGGTGATAGGGAGGATGATACTAACATGGTGATAGGGAGGATGATACTAACATGGTGATAGGAGGATGATACTAACATGGTGATAGGAGGATGATACTAACATGGTGATAAGGAGGATGATACTAACATGGTGATAGGGAGGATGATACTAACATGGTGATAGGAGGATGATACTAACATGGTGATAAGATATATAACTTGTGTTGACTCAGGAAAATTGCTGGAGGCTGTCGGTGTTTTGTGTGCCTTACCTGGGGGGATTACTCCTGGCGGGTTTTCGGATCTTGGAGGACGTTAGTCTAACTCGAGACAGTGCGTAGCTCAATCGATTCAGAATTTTGCGCTCCCCAACACAGGAATCTTTCGGGCGACAGCTCACCTACAGCCTGCCCTGTATTTAGCGCCACACCATTCTGCGTTGAACACTGGGGCTAATAGATTTGCAAATGAAACGGGAGCCAAAATTACGACACAAAGAAGCCAAATATTTACGCTGCGCGTACGTAATACAGCACGAAGGTTCCCAGAGCGTATGGAGGTAAAGATTAGGGAATTCTGTACGTCGACATTAGATGAACGTGAGCGGGGATGATCTTCGCGGCTTGCGTTGACACTCCTGCTGCGTATTTAATAAGCCCCGGGTTTGGATCTTGGCTTAGAAGCCCGCTATTCTGTCTGCAGTTTTCCGTAGTTTTACCCAGTTTCTCCAAGCAAATGGACGGAGAGTATCTCAGGTTGGGTTACGATCTCTCCCTGCCACATCCTTGACAATTCTTTGTTCATAAATCCTCCAAACACTCGATGTCATATCGTCTGAGCTACAGAGAAGGCCTTTCTTGTAATATTGTGAAAGCGGTTATTTCCGGACTGCAGGTGTTGATTTAGCAGTTTCGCGTTTAGACTGGTTAACAAGGTAGAGCACATCCAGGAAATTAAGTAGCAAATTACAGCGATGGTAGCTAAGATAAACGTCAGTCACTTTCCTATCACTTTTCAATCTCTTTATGAACTCATCCTTAAACGATTCACTTTTCTGAATCTGACACGCGTATTACGCATTCGCTTTTCGTATTACACGAGTATAATCTCGACACCTTCACGTTGGTTACCAGTTAATTTAATGAAACTTTAACCTGTACGTCAAATGGGATAGCAATATGAATATAAAGGGTGAATAAGTGAGAATTTGTAAGAATGCAGCGCTGGCCGATTGTGCGCGAAGACGAGAGAAATCGCTATGAATGAATACGCTGTACACACAGAGAGCCTAGCCTTGGGATTTCTAGACCAAAATTAATCTAATATTATATCACCACCACAGATGTTTCAACATAGCACATTATGCAAATTTAACATCTTATTTGTGTTAAAATTTAATACAGTTTTACCCTTACATATATTATAGCTTTACATCAAAATATTAACATTGTACTGGTACAGAAATAGACACTAATATGAATATTTTTAACGTCTGATTTGACTACTTGCAATGTATGTTGTATAGGGGGCGCGCGGTGGCGTAGTTGGTTGAGGCACTACGCTACAAACCGGAACGTCGCGGGTTCGATTCCCGATGGTGTCATTGGAATTAATTCCTTGACATAATCGTTTCTGTCGCACTATGGCCCTGGGGTCGACTCAGCCTCTAAAGAAATGAGTACCAGGAATCTTTCCTGGGGGGTAAAGGCGGCCGGTGCGTAGGGCTGACAACCTTACCACCTTCATGTGCCGATTGTCTACAAATCTGGGAGCCTCAAACTCCTGGACCCCTCAGGGCCTGTCTAGGCCTGTAATGGGGTTGCTTTACCTTTTTTTTTAATATATGTTGTATACGTCTATGAAGTTTGCATGTCCCTGAAGATGGTTATGTCCTGTGGCCGAAACATGTAGGCGCAGTGAATAATAAATATTGTGCAACGAATTGGAAGTGCAGGTTTGTGTGCATCTAACACACTATTTACGACACAATTAGGCCCCCGAACACCATTACAATGACAACGTGTGGGTAAGTAATCTGAATTGACCGGCTTCCGAAGTTATCCAGACTGAATACCTACATGCTTACCTTCTCTTTTCATTACTGTCTTTATTCCTTATATCAGGATCATGCCACCTTTTGCATAATCATCACCAGTACTATTCTGAAAACTTGACAAAATATCATAAGTTTTTCCACATAAAATTCAATTAACAGCCCCAGTCGACTAACTAACTCCATGCAGCACAGTCCTTCTTGAGAAGCTAACAGGTCCTCAGCTAGTCAAGAAATTCCCCGCATTTTATGGAACCCGAAGGTTCATTACCGCACTCACAACAGCCCGCCACCTGTCCCTATCCTGAGCCATATCAATCCAGTCCATGCCCCCCATCCCACTTCTTGAAGATCCATTTTAATATTATCCCCAGTCGACTAACAGACGAATCTAATGGACCGGCACTACATTATAAGACACAAAAATTTAAGAAGCAATTGTTAAAATACTTGAAAATTGATTCAGGCAGATAGAAGCAACAATCGACAGCAGGAACTCCCCTTTACTGCTTGGTTGGTTGAATTCAGACTATGATAGGCAAAGGTCGAGAAATAACAAACTCATGAACACAGGGCGAAGCCAAACGTAATATTCTGAAATGCCTCTAGGATAAGAAAAGCGACGAAGTGTATGGAAGTTTTCCCAGATTAACGGTTTATCTTTTTTAATATGAACTTGAAACTTCATTCTTCACTGTTACTGTTGAGTTTTCTCCGTGTTCTAGGAAGAGCGGTACATTGCGAGTTTTGTTATTCTTACAGTGGCGTTGAAGATTGCAGCCTGCTGGATATTACACAGCATAACCCGTCAAGGGTAACCGACAGTTCGAAGGAGCGTTGTGCCTTCTATCGTCAGGGTCAAGCAGTCCAGAAATGACACTGCTTCGACGGCACTGTGATTGAGCATGACTGTTCGTAGAACTTTTGCTACGATACGAACGAAATTTGCAGTGCGTGAAGTGTAAAAGTTGAACTAGGGCCTTAAAATACTCGTACAGATCAGTGTTTTGCCAAAAATCATCAAAAGCTGTCATTAAAGAAATGAAGATCTAGAGGCAATAAGAGAACGAATGTACCAGAACTGTTCAGGCAGGCGTATTGTCCTGTTCCATTTTTCTCTGATGAAGTAACATTACGTCCTTTTAGAACTGCGGCCTCTAATGTGCCCATTGTCAGTGTCTGGGATGATCGATGAAAGAAAATGAAGCATTTGTGGGGTGACAACTGACAGGGCAAAGCCGACGTGTTTGAAAGAACCTTTCGCAATGCCACTTTGTACACCACAATTCCCTGGGAGCGAATTTTCGCCTTCTTTGTGAGAAGCCAGCAAATAATCACATGAGTTATGGCAAAGTCCTACCGTCTCCTGCCGTCTTAAGCCTCTTCTTATCTTCCCTTAAGCAACCTCTTCAGGGCCATTGGTTCCCATTAGCTCGCTCGTGTATGCTGCAACATCCCAAACCTCTCTGCTCTATCTTATGTAAATTTCCTCCCGCGTGGCTCAATTCCACTACCTTGAAGACAGAGTCAATCTTTTCATCCGAAACGTGAGTAATAACTTACCGTATTGCAAGACGTCACATCCTCTAAGACTACAGCATTAACATTCACCTTGTGACCAACTACGAAACATCCTGTGGCAGTCTTTTGGTGTAATCACTGCAGTGGGGCCAGTCCGGGCTGTTAATAATCCTGCAACCCACTTCACTGCCACTAGTACGTAGAGCTCGCTGTGCAGGTTGCGCGCGCACACTGGCGAACCTAGGAACCAGAACTGTAGGACCCTAGAGACTTCGACTTCAATTTTACTGCAATTTTATTTCAACTGCTGCTGATAGATTCAGAGCTCTACGTAACGGATATACTGGATTGACGTCCGGTATATGGCTCTGGTTTACCGGTAACAAAAATATAGAGAAAGTCTTGTTCGTTCCTTCGTTTAAAAGTAATTCAAATACAAGTAGCTCTGTCTTCTGGGATATGACGCCCTCTCGTCAGATAAGTGCCGACATTTCGGATAAACCCCCATAAACCTTCAGGAAAGAAAAATATTCTGAAGATGAAGGTAGTAAGTTACTTCGAAACGTCGGTCTTAAACCACCAGACCCAGCGGTGTCACAACCGACAAGACAGTAATCGTTACTGTCACGAGCATATTAATCTGTTATCGAAAAACGTTTTGTTAGGCATAAAGTTAATAATTATGGTAATATTAAATTAAGTTATACACCAACTGATGCACTTTTTAAGTAGCTTTATTAAAAATGTTAAAATAGTACCCCTACACGTGTTTCGATCCTAGGATCCTAGACCCCCTGACGATGATCCTAGAATCGAAACACGTGTAGGGGTACAATTTTAACATTTTTAATAAAGCTACTTAAAAAGTGCTTTAAAAAGTGTATCAGTTGGTCTAACTTAATTTAATATGACGAAGATGCACGGTGTCAACAGTGTGAAATTATGGTAATATTTATTGATTCCCTCATTTTTAAACTATCCGGTTTCTGTTTCTGGCTTGAAACGCCGAACAGTAATCTCCATCTTATGTAGAAGGTAAGGAAATACTGCAGCAATACGTCGACAAGAGGGCCAAAGCTTTTTTAAGGCCGCAGTGCGAGTCATTGTTCTTCTTCACTGATTCGCTTAATGGATTTTGATATCAGTAAGGCATTAATACAAATTATACAACACATAAACGTTTTCCCAGCGATGTATGTTAAAAGGTAAAGTTGCTCCTAAACACACTATGAGGGCATGTAGAGGGAGTGATGGTATAGCTCCACTCATTCTTAACCACACACCGTTAAGAATATGCAGTAACATCTTTGCGTGAAATGCAGTCAAATGTGATTGTGTCACAGTTTACGATTAAAACTGCGATAAAACCGAAAATTCTTTTTAAATCACGTTGTCCACTTTTCAAATTGTCTAATACTGTAAGAATGAAGACAAAAATTTGTGGAAGTAATCTTGTAAACCACGTGAAATATTGCTGTTTTGAAAATTCCTTCATATTTCACGCTGTTACAGAAATATTCAGATAAGGGCGTGAATTGTTGACAGTTATAAATAATTCAGTATTACGATGAAAAGTACTTGCTACAGTCGTATTATTTGAGACAGGAAGTACTTGCTACAGTCGTATTATTTGAGACAGGAAGTACTTGCTACAGTCGTATTATTTGAGATAGGAAGTACTTGCTACAGTCGTATTATTTGAGACAGGAAGTACTTGCTACAGTCGTATTATTTGAGACAGGAAGTACTTGCTACAGTCGTATTATTTGAGACAGGAAGTACTTGCTACAGTCGTATTATTTGAGACAGGAAGTACTTGCTACAGTCGTATTATTTGAGATAGGAAGTACTTGCTACAGTCGTATTATTTGAGACAGGAAGTACTTGCTACAGTCGTATTATTTGAGACAGGAAGTACTTGCTACAGTCGTATTATTTGAGACAGGAAGTACTTGCTACAGTCGTATTATTTGAGACAGGAAGTACTTGCTACAGTCGTATTATTTGAGACAGGAAGTACTTGCTACAGTCGTATTATTTGAGACAGGAAGTACTTGCTACAGTCGTATTATTTGAGATAGGAAGTACTTGCTACAGTCGTATTATTTGAGACAGGAAGTACTTGCTACAGTCGTATTATTTGAGATAGGAAGTACTTGCTACAGTCGTATTATTTGAGATAGGAAGTACTTGCTACAGTCGTATTATTTGAGACAGGAAGTACTTGCTACAGTCGTATTATTTGAGACAGGAAGTACTTGCTACAGTCGTATTATTTGAGACAGGAAGTACTTGCTACAGTCGTATTATTTGAGATAGGAAGTACTTGCTACAGTCGTATTATTTGAGACAGGAAGTACTTGCTACAGTCGTATTATTTGAGATAGGAAGTACTTGCTACAGTCGTATTATTTGAGACAGGAAGTACTTGCTACAGTCGTATTATTTGAGACAGGAAGTACTTGCTACAGTCGTATTATTTGAGATAGGAAGTACTTGCTACAGTCGTATTATTTGAGACAGGAAGTACTTGCTACAGTCGTATTATTTGAGACAGGAAGTACTTGCTACAGTCGTATTATTTGAGACAGGAAGTACTTGCTACAGTCGTATTATTTGAGATAGGAAGTACTTGCTACAGTCGTATTACTTGAGACAGGAAGTACTTGCTACAGTCGTATTATTTGAGATAGGAAGTACTTGCTACAGTCGTATTATTTGAGACAGGAAGTACTTGCTACAGTCGTATTATTTGAGACAGGAAGTACTTGCTACAGTCGTATTATTTGAGATAGGAAGTACTTGCTACAGTTGTATTATTTGAGACAGGAAGTACTTGCTACAGTCGTATTATTTGAGACAGGAAGTACTTGCTACAGTCGTATTATTTGAGACAGGAAGTACTTGCTACAGTCGTATTATTTGAGACAGGAAGTACTTGCTACAGTCGTATTATTTGAGACAGGAAGTACTTGCTACAGTCGTATTATTTGAGATAGGAAGTACTTGCTACAGTCGTATTATTTGAGATAGGAAGTACTTGCTACAGTCGTATTATTTGAGACAGGAAGTACTTGCTACAGTCGTATTATTTGAGATAGGAAGTACTTGCTACAGTCGTATTATTTGAGATAGGAAGTACTTGCTACAGTCGTATTATTTGAGACAGGAAGTACTTGCTACAGTCGTATTATTTGAGATAGGAAGTACTTGCTACAGTCGTATTATTTGAGACAGGAAGTACTTGCTACAGTCGTATTATTTGAGATAGGAAGTACTTGCTACAGTCGTATTATTTGAGATAGGAAGTACTTGCTACAGTCGTATTATTTGAGACAGGAAGTACTTGCTACAGTCGTATTATTTGAGATAGGAAGTACTTGCTACAGTCGTATTATTTGAGATAGGAAGTACTTGCTACAGTCGTATTATTTGAGACAGGAAGTACTTGCTACAGTCGTATTATTTGAGATAGGAAGTACTTGCTACAGTCGTATTATTTGAGATAGGAAGTACTTGCTACAGTCGTATTATTTGAGATAGGAAGTACTTGCTACAGTCGTATTATTTGAGATAGGAAGTACTTGCTACAGTCGTATTATTTGAGACAGGAAGTACTTGCTACAGTCGTATTATTTGAGACAGGAAGTACTTGCTACAGTCGTATTATTTGAGACAGGAAGTACTTGCTACAGTCGTATTATTTGAGACAGGAAGCAACTTTGTAGTCCACACTATGTTGTCGGAATGAAAGCACAAACGACACCACATTCCTCCACAAGAAAGTGCTCGAATGAACCCCAAAATCTAGCAGTCGCTGGCAAGCACAGGCCTGCCTGAACATTTTACAACAAGCACAATATGAAAGACTGGATATTTGTCTTGCAAAGGGAATACATGTAATACTCATACACTACAATTTAAGTTTCGGCTTTCGTCCAGTTTTCGACGCGTTTTGGCCCCCTGTGCCACGGCAGAAAACGGAGGTGCGTGATTAGCCTCACGTCACCGGTATCAATCGAATAGGACGCTAGGTGGGCCCCAGAGCCGCGTTTGACGTTTTGAAGAAGAAATAAATCTCTTGCCTTTACCGGGATTAAAACCCGAATCGTCCATCATGTAGCCTAATCACTATACTGACAACACTATCCCGGCTGTTAAAAAATTATTTAAAAAGTTTGCCTTTTGTGCTAAATTCACGGTCTGCAAGAGCAGTTTGATAATTTCCGACGTCTAAATACTTATTTTTAAGCATGTCATTTAACGACGCTGTCAGTTGCTAAGATTATATAGCGTCTGCGATACAAGAATGAGTATGGAGCAAAGGTGAAATATTATTGATAGGGGAAAACCGAAGTACTCGTACAAAAACTCGTCCCAGTGCCACTTTGCCCGCTACAGATGTCACATAGACTGGACTG
The DNA here is from genome assembly GCA_021186555.1 of Reticulitermes speratus. Taxonomy (NCBI): domain Eukaryota; kingdom Metazoa; phylum Arthropoda; class Insecta; order Blattodea; family Rhinotermitidae; genus Reticulitermes; species Reticulitermes speratus. The sequence goes on from JAJKFL010000004.1 coordinate 2,914,588, forward strand.
TAATGGAGCCTCTGGCCCCGCTGTGAGGCCGGCCGGAGACTAAGGGTACGCGCACACTAGAGCGCAGCGGACGGAACGGACGAGTCGCAATATTTTTGCTGAGTAAGCACACTGCATCGTATTTCCGCCTACGGGCTGACGCAATTCATTTCAGTGCAGGCCGTTGATAAGCTAACAACATGAGCATTTTCCCCTCCGTGTCACGCCATACAATACGGTAACTTAAACTTCACCGCTGAGTCAGCCGGACGCGCTGGCCTGACGGAAAAAGATTCCCCTCCCAGAATCCGAGACGGAATTGTCGCACTCCGTTGCGTCCGGTGCGGATCAGTGTGCGATGGCACGTAACTAGTAAAGGGAAGAATATCTTATCTCCATGCGCTACGGCCGTCCGTTCCATCCGCTGCGCTCCAGTGTGCGCGTACCTTAAGGGTAGGCGCACACTGACCTGTATCGGACCGAGCGTACGTACGTGCAGCGGGAGTGCGGGTTATGTTTGCTGAGCAGGCACACCGCGTTGGGTTTACCGCGCACGGACTGGCTGATGGCAGTTTGTTAGAGGCACATCGCACTGATCTACCGCGCACGGACTGGCTGATGGCTATGTTGTTAGAGGCACATCGCACTTGATCTACCGCGCACGGACTGGCTGATGGCTATGTTTGTTAGAGGCACATCGCACTTGATCTACCGCGCACGGACTGGCTGATGGCTATGTTTGTTAGAGGCACATCGCACTTGATCTACCGCGCACAGACTGGTGATGGCTATGTTTGTTAGAGGCACATCGCACTTGATCTACCGCGCACAGACTGCTGATGGCTATGTTTGTTAGAGCACATCGCACTGATCTACCGCGCACAGACTGGCTGATGGCTATGTTTGTAGAGGCACATCGCACTTGATCTACCGCGCACAGACTGGCTGATGGCTATGTTGTTAGAGCACATCGCACTGATCTACCGCGCACGGACTGCTGATGGCTATGTTTGTTAGAGGCACATCGCACTTGATCTACCGCGCACGGACTGGCTGATGGCTATGTTTGTTAGAGGCACATCGCACTTGATCTACCGCGCACGGACTGGCTGATGGCTATGTTTGTTAGGCACATCGCACTTGATCTACCGCGCACGACTGGCTGTGGCTAGTTGTTAGAGCACATCGCACTTGATCTACCGCGCACGGACTGGCTGATGCTATGTTGTTAAGCACATCGCACTTGATCTACCGCGCACGACTGGCTGATGGCTAGTTGTTAGAGGCACATCGCACTTGATCTACCGCGCACGGACTGGCTGATGGCTATGTTTGTTAGAGGCACATCGCACTTGATCTACCGCGCACGGACTGGCTGATGGCTATGTTTGTTAGAGGCACATCGCACTTGATCTACCGCGCACGGACTGGCTGATGGCTATGTTTGTTAGAGGCACATCGCACTTGATCTACCGCGCACGACTGGCTGATGGCTATGTTGTTAGAGGCACATCGCACTTGATCTACCGCGCACGACTGCTGATGGCTATGTTTGTTAGAGGCACATCGCACTTGATCTACCGCGCACGGACTGGCTGATGGCTATGTTTGTTAGAGGCACATCGCACTTGATCTACCGCGCACGGACTGGCTGATGGCATATGTTTGTTAGAGGCACATCGCACTTGATCTACCGCGCACAGACTGACTGATTTCAGTTGATCGCAGTTTGTTCATCCGTGAAGAATGTGAGCAGCACGGAAAAAGAAAAAAAATATATTCAGTTTGTTAACAGAAGAATAACAAAGGATACCAAGGAAGAGAATGAATCTGGATGCATAATGTCTGCAAGACAATAATAATGCATTATCCTTTACATAGGCGTATTACATGAAGCAACTTTTTAGGCGCGTTCACATAGTCGGAAAAAGCGCCTAGTAGCTTCATTATGTCCGTCTGTCCCTCCGCATATATCAGCACGGCTAACACTGGACTGATTTCCGTGAAATTTGATATTGGGGGCTTTAATAAAAATAAATTCAAATGGGCAATAAATGGGCAATAAATTCAAATTTAATTAAAATGGGGCAAAAATATCGGACACGGTGCATGAAGACCTAATTAGGTATTATTTTTGGGGGCCGGCGACATTAAATAGCCATAAAAGCGTTCTCATCGATTGAAGGCTGTTAGAATAGCCGAGGAGGTATAAACATTACACGAACGCGCCAGAATATTATGTTATACTCACCTTGCCTTCTTTTGAGTAATTTCAAACGGCTTACAAAAAGTTTATGACTATGTTGGTTAGTTTGGGCCTAATTCATCAAGGGGAAAAGACATCATTGGAGAGGTAATCTACCAGTGAATCGTCCGTACACATCGGCTGGACATGATAATGACAGTACTCTCGCCGAGAACCAGAGAAATTGAATTAGTGAAAACCGTTTGGTCCGGCACGGATCAATGAATGATGCCACGTGATAAATAATGTGAAAAACAACTCCTCCCCAAGCATTGTGTCCATCCGCTCCGTCTCAGATTATCCAGTGTGCCCTTACCTTAAACCTCCCAAACCACAGAAAGATCCTGGAATGTGTTTTACTACACCTGATAACACATTTCATGAGAGTAAAGTAGCTGTCACCTAGCAACCGAGGAATGTTACATGATCTGATGGCTGCCGGGCTACCTGCATACAATACATGAGAGGACCATAATACCATGATACCATGATACCATGATACCATCACACAACGTATGCCTATATTAAGATTTCTGCGGCAGGCAGAGGAACAGAGAGATGCGAAGAATTTGGAATCGATTGAAAACGGATGCCACTGTTACCACATATCTGCTTTAACGCCGTAGGTTACATGCACACGATCGGCTTTTAACACCGACCCATTCATTTATGGGAGGTTCCATGCCTGTGACAATGAAAATATATGCAGGTGACTATTGCCATTGCTGAATACAGTTCGTCAAGAAAGTGGCACTGAAGTGTCTGGAATGGGCTTGAAGATGAATAACACTAGCCGAAACATGTAGCCATTGACATGTTAGTAACAAAGATTACATGACATATAATGATTAAAGTAAGAGCGCTGTAATTTTTTAGTCTGTTGAACTGCATTAAAAATGCAGCCGTATGCTAATACAAATATTGAAAGAAATTCAAATTTTTGTATGCATATAAACGTATTTATTTGTTGAGAATCTTCTTGGGGAGTACAAACGTAGATACCAGTTTGGAGTTTCAAATTGGTCGAAAGTCATCAAATATTCAGCCACTCTTATGAATAATATTAGATTGTGTGATCCATTTCCTTAGGGTCGTTACACTGTGGTCATGTCTGCGTAGCCGATCGTCGCTCCCGATCTGTTGAAGACACAGTCTCGAGTCTACGAACATACATTTTATAAAACCTGTTTATAAAATGTGACAAGTCGGTGCCTTCCAGTGTGATCATGACTGTAGATGACGTCAGGAATAATAACTCATCAATAACTCTGCGTCAGAATTAGTGCCATAATAACATTGTTTATAAAATACTAAACACCTCTGGCCAAATGTCACAAGTGTGTCCGGTCTGTTTAATATTTCATAGCAAAGTCTACAAATCATGCCATGTTATATCACAAAATGGAATTCATATAAGGGCCTACTAGTGTTAGCACGACGGCAAGTAACATCAACAATATTCAAACGACATTTTCCATTTTCACAAACACTCAAAATAAACATTACGTTTCGGAAACATCTCCTTCGGAAAAGTAGTGTTTATTTCGTGTATTTGCTACAACGAGAAAAGTCCATGTCAATGTTACTGAGATAACTCATGTAAACCCGTTGTCAAAAAATCTATGTTACCAGCTGTTGACCGGATTATAAACAGGACTACCCCTGATTTCTAGATGTGGGAAGATAGAATCATGTGCTCGATTGCTTCGTACGTGTGATTTGCGTGGAATTTAATCTTGACATCAAATTGTCAACATAATTTCATCAGTGCTTTTGAACACAACTCCAACTACATCTATTAGGAATCTCGCTTCACACCTCACCGTACTGCGCATGCGTCGTCTCGTGAGAAGAATTTCAGTGCATTTCTGTTTGTGTCTCGAGATAATTCAGAAGAAATATGCTATTTGATTTTGATCAGAAAATGTGAGTGGAAGAGATTATTTGGAGACCTGGGGTTATATATGAAGATAATATTAAAATGATTCTCAAAAATACAGAGTGGGACGGTGTGAACTGGATTATTTTGATTCAGGATAGGGAACAATGACGTGCTGTTGTGAAAATGATAATGAACCTTCGTTTAGTATAAAAGGTTCGGAATGTCGTGACTAGATGAGCGACACGTGGCTTTTCAAGAAGCATTCTATGCCAAGGAATTAATTAGTCTGCCAACAATATGCAAACAACGTAGCTGTTATCGTATTTTTATAAATGTAGGGCGAAGAACTATATTGAAGGACTTACATACATTGTATTCTAAATGGGACCCTACTGATACTCACGTACTAACCTCAACAGTCGTGTGACTTCACTCACAAGAACCTGACTGACAAGCGATTTGCGAAAGATGCCGACGTGAAGCAAGGTGTCGCCTCCCGGCTACAGGAACGTGAAAATTACTGTTTCTAAGCTGGCATACAGAGTTTGATGCAACGGTGGGACGGATGATTAAATGTCAGAGGCAGATACATATATACGCTACCATGATACTAAACGTATAACTACACGCATGTGCCATGTATGAATATAAGTCAGCTTATACTTCCCTACATCAGAGTGGTAACTTATTTTTAAACTTCCTTGTATATTCAGGTAAAGCAATCCCTGTACAGACCTGGAAAGGCCCTGCGGGTATTTCTAGTACTCATTTCTGTTAGAGGCTGAATCGAACCCGCGACCTTCCGGGTTGTAGCGCAGTGCCTCAACCAACTGCGCCACCGCGTGCGCCCTCTTTGTACATCAGTCGTACAAAATGTAAGCTGGATTTATCTGGCTCAGGTTCGAATCTGACGGCGGGCTTTGGTATTAGCGGTCTTAAAATTTCGAGTTCTGCTAACATAGGCTGTGTGGCCATCCAGCTACCATTCCAGCTCATTACGCCGATGCTGTCTGAACAGTGTCCAAATTGGAGTATTGTATATCTACTTCTAAGTCAGAGGTGTAAATAGTTAGGACGGCCTTCTTGAGTGAGCACGGCAGTAGACCGGGCCGTGTTCCTGGCTGGTTAATAACACAAGCCTGGGCTCTAGATTACTTCGGACAAGTTCCCTGAGCTCAATCTCAGCGTTCTGAGCCGGGGCATTGGAACATTCTATAAACTTCATACTTTTATGGCCATGGGCCCCAAGAGTTTTGGACAGACTCACATCTCAATCACGCCGGGCCCAGAGGGATGTATGTTCCTTG